>JAQPPZ010001261.1:2878310-4317466 GCA_028583015.1 Wollemia nobilis
GAAATAAATAAATCTAAACTAACTAATTTTGGTGGACACCTCCATGTCCACTATTCTAATTGCTAAGAGTTTTTTCTAGATTTACAATGATGGGGTCTCCCCCATGCCTACTTTGGACTCCACCAGTAAATTCTTAGACATGTTGTAGGGCCGTAGTTGGTGGCCATTAACTATCAATACAATATTGCTGTCATCAATGGTCCTGACATGCACAACACCATTCTTGATGAGCTCTACCACCTCATATGGTCCCATCCACCTCTGCATTAATTTTTCCTTCCATTCTTGGAACCTAGAATCATACAACAACACCCATTCTCCCTCCTAGAACTGCTTTAGCTTAATGTGATGATCATGCCACTATTTTCTTTGCTTTTGTATGATCTTCGTTCTTTGTAAAGCATCCATTCAGATTTCGTCTAGCTGATTCAACTACCGAACTCTTTCTTTTTGAGCTTCTTCCAAGCTCAAATTTAATTCTAAATAAGTTCTCAATGTATTAATCTTGAACTTGATGGGCATCATTGCACTCTTTCCATAGACCATTTGGAAGGGTGTGAAGTCTATGGTAGATTTCCACATGGTTTTATACACCCATACTACCTTTGATAGCCATGTAACCCAATATTTTCTATGTTGCTACATGGTTTTTGTCAAGATGTTCTCAATATCTCTGTTCGTCACTTCCACTTGCCCATTTTCCTACGGGTGGTAGGGTGTAGTCTTGTTGTGCTAAATTATATATTGCTTCATCAACTCCTCGATCAACTTGGAGGTAAATTGAGGCCCCTGGTCTGTTTTTATCTCTCTAGGGACCCCAAATCATGTAAAAATATGAGCAAATAAGAAATCAGCTACTATTCTTTCCTTCGAATCCCTTAACACTTGAACCTCCACCCACTTGGTGACGTAGTCTGTATAGACTAAAATAAATCTCCTTCCTATCGAAGGTGGATTAATTAGCCCCACAAAATCCATGCCCCACTTATCGAAGGGCTCTAAGTGCACTTGAGGTTGAAGGGGCATTTCATCCCGATGGGTTGGTCTACCCATTCTTTGGCATTCATCGCACTTGTTGGCATAGGTGGTCACATATTTAAATAGAGTGGGCCAAAATTACCCAACCTATAGGATTTTATAAGCAGTCTATTTTCCCGCAAAGTGTCCCCCGCATGGTTCATCGTGACAAGCTTTGAGTATTTCTAAGAACTCCTATTCTGCTACGCATCTCCTTATAATTTGATCATGTCCTATTTTAAATAGGAGGCCATCAACCCATAGAAAGGAGGTGCTCTTCTCTATTATCGCCTACTTTTCTCATGAGGAGAGAGCAGGCAAGGTTATTTTGGTGGCTAAGTAGTTGGCTATGTCTGCATACCATGGTGTTTTTTCATTGATGGTGAACAAATGTTCATCCAAAAACTGGTCTTCCACTACTGCATGATTTGTTGGTGTTAATATGGATAGAAAATCTGCTACCACGTTGTCCTTTCTTGGCTTGTCAACTATTGTTATGTTGAACTCTTGCAATAGTAGAAGCCATCTGATAACTCTTCCACCAATGGTCGGTTTTCTCATTAAATACCTAATGGTTGCATGGTCCGTATGGATGAACACCTGGTATCCGATGATATAATGGCAGAATTTATTTATGGCATTGAAAACTACAAGAAACTCTTTATCCATCACTGTATACTTGAACTCATTCACTGCTAAGTTTTTGCTGATGTAGTAGATGGTGTAAAATTTCTCACCATCCTTCTGCTTGAGGACTACTCCAATCGCATTGTTGGATGCATCACAATAAATATGGAATGGTAAGGCCCAATTTGGTCCCCTTAAAACTAGTGTAGATATCAGATTCTATTTGAGTGATTGAAATGCTCTTTCGTAGTCTTTCATCTAGTTGAACTCCACATCTTTAGACAATAGCGTGTGCAATGGTTTTGTAATCTTACTGAAGTCGGTGATAAATCATCGGTAATACCCAGTAGATCCAAGAAAACTTCTCACCTCTCACTACATTCTAGGGCTGGGTAAGTCCTTGATGACTTCAATATTTCTTTGATAAACCTTTATTCCTTACACAAAGATATGGTGTCCCAATATGATGCCCTCTTGCATCATCATGAAGCATTTTTCATTACTAAGAGATAAATTATTTTTCGTCACTTCTTTTGAGCACTCTTTCCAAGTTCATCATTGCTTCTTCAAAGGTTTATCCATAAAAGGTGAAGTCGTCCATGTACACTTTGACCACATCTCCTATCATGTCCAAAAATATGCTAAGCACTACACTTTGAAAGGTGGAAGGTGCGTTGCATAACCCAAAAGGCAATACCCGATAAGCAAAAATTCCCCATGGGTAGGTGAACATTTTTTTATCCTAATATTCTTCTCCTATATGGATCTGGTTGTATCCACTAAATCCATCCAGGAAGGAGAAGTAATTTCACCCCGAAAGTGTATCCAAGACTTGATCAATGAATGAGAGTGGGAAGTGGTCCTTTTTGGTCACTTTGTTCAATGCCCTATAGTCCACACAAATCCACCACTTCCCATTCTTCTTGGGGACCACCACAAGCGGTGACACCCACTCACTATTAGAAATTGGATAGATGAATCTGGTAGACAAGAGTTTTTGTAGCTCTGCCTTGATAATTTATTTCATTACTAGATTCATTCTTCTTTGCAATTTCTTGCTTGGAGTCGCCTGCTCTTTGAGGTATATTCAATGGGTACAAATTTTTGGGTTGATACCTTTCATATCCGAGTAATCCCATGCAAAATCCCATTGGTGTTTTACCAAGAGCTCTTCCACTTTTGTTAGCTGTGTGGGGGTCAACCCACTATTGATGTTTAACATCTTTCCGGACCCAACATTTATCTACTAAATGTGGTGGTTTTGGGTGCCATATAATGGTGACTCAGGTGTGGTGATGGAGGATTATCCTTGGAGGAATTCCATGATAGCACCATCCTCATCTTCATCCTCTACCAATTCATCCAATGCCATCACTGGCTAGATTATGGACAACTCATTGTCTCTGTGCTTGGTCAACGTAGGGTCTCTCGATGAATCCATAGATTGCACGGGGGGTAAAATGGTCAAATTTTTGATATTTTGTCCATTGGATATGGTCATCATGCCATCATGGTAGCTAATGTAAGCATCAACTATCACTAGCCATGGTCTTCCTAAAATAAGCGGGTAGCCACCCAACCTTGTTTTAGACTGTAAGACCAGGAAGTCGATCGGATATTCCCATGCATCAACTGTTACTATTATGTCTTCCAACATTCCTTCTAGTGCTATGGTTTATCGATCGACCAGCTATAGAACCATTGAGGTAGGTCTCATATCTATGAGTTGTAGCCTCTACATGGTCTCTTGAGGCATTACATTGATGGTTGCACCGATATCGACCAACGTATTGGTCAAGGAATATCCCTCAATTTTTACAGTCAATACTAGGCTGCCTGGGTCTGTGTATTTAGGATGACATGCCTTCCCCATAATTAAATCTACCAACTTACCCATGACATTGATAGTATGGGTTACTTTTCATCCTAACTTCCTTAGGCACATCTCCTTTATCACCTTAGTATATATCGGGACGTCTCGAATAGCTTGAAAAAGTGGAATTGTCACTATGATATTTTTCAAGCTAGAAATAATATCATACTCTAACTGCATTTGTTTCTTCTATTCTTATAGTTGGTTAGGAAATGGAGCCTTTGTTCTCTCAGCCACTTCTTCTTCCACCTCTTCTATAAGAGGTTTTTCTCCTATTTTTGCCTCCTCTTCTATAAGTGGAGGTGTATCTACTCCTAGCTATCTACCTGATCTAATATGAATAGGATTAAATAATATGATACATCGGATACATCCCACCTTCAACATTGTATGTCGGCTAATTTACTCTATTATTTGGATTCATCGTCAGTTGTGTAGGTAGCTATGTAGGTCTTACTACAGGTAATGCTGGTAGGTTTTTATGGGGGTGAGGTGGAACTACATTCTATGGAGCCATATTCCATGGAGCATGGCATCTCCACTGTTACCCAAGATATTGATATGGCATCGAGGGCTGTTGGTTCAAAAACATTGCTCTTGAAGGTGTGTTGGACCAAGGCGATGACCCCCACCACCCAATGTTAGGTGGTTGAGGCTAGACTTGTGGCATGTATGGTCCTCCCCCATATGATGGTTTTCCTAGTGGTGTATTCTCCCTAGGGGGTTGTAGCCAACTCCTCCGATTACCTATAAAATCGGCTTTCGAAACGTCGACAACCTCCTTGATATTGGGAAATTATAGGCATAATTGAGTCTTGTGATTTAGTTTGCAGACCATGCATACTCTGACTTTTTTTTTTGGGCATGCATTCTTTGCATGCTTTCCTCTACATTTTAGGTAGAAATAAGCCAATGCTACCTCATTTTCTTGCTTCTTTTTCTCCAAAAATAGTGTGTCCATTTGTAATGCCAGAGATGAAAACATCTCACTTTTCAAATCTTCTATCATATTGCCTATCTCTATTTTTGTGACCGAAGAAATTGCTTTCATGGTTCTAGAAGTGGTCTTGCCTCTCCTTCTTGAGTAGTTCTGGTATAATTTTTGGATATATTCCATAGCATGCTGGAAGAGGTCACCTCCAAAAATCATGTTGAGAGATTCTAATGATTTGTTGTTAAGTCCTCTTAAAATATACTTTTAAGAGACTTTTCGGATAACTTCTCATGAGGAGATCATTGAATATTAAAATTTAATCTCTCCCAGTACTCCTCAAGGGACTCGTCTTCTTTTTGCATCATGCTCAGGACCTCCTCTCTCAATTCTCTTACTATTCTAAAGTTTTGATATTGCTCTAAAAAGAGCCTCTTCATTTTATCCCATGTAGCAATGTGTTTGTCTCCCAAACCGATGAACCATCGCAGAGCTGCATCATCTAATGTGGAAGGAAAGAGCTTCAACTTCTATGTATCATATTTGTAGCCCATAGACCTACATAGAAGATCAAACTTAAATAAAAATAGGTCAAGGTTCTCGGTTAGGTATCCTCTAAAGGTAGGAAAGTGAGCAGGGGATATGTTTTTCATTTTGGTTTCTCCTACTCCTTCCTCAATTGGGAAACTAAAGCCAGATGAAGCCTCTTCATCGGCCATTTTTTTAAGAAATGTGGTCTCTAATGCAGTTCTTATGGCCTCATGGTCATTCAAAACTTTCTGAGTCAGGGCTCTAAAATTGGTTGGTGTTATTATCCGATCCTCTACAACTTTCCACAATAGGGCTTCCTCTGAGGGTGTCCTCTTAAATAATAAGTTTACAATGGTTCATTCTTCCCTAGGTTGGTGGGATGAGGAAGCACTTTGCACAAAGTGAGGATTCTCACTCCAGTGGACTATTGGTGACAAGTCTCAAGAATCTAATTCAAATTTAGAGTGTTTGGCTAACTCAAATTTTGGTGGACTTTGTTTTACAAAATGACCGTCAGGTCCTCTTTTTCTAGAGGAACTCATACAAAGTTAGATGGAATATTTTTAGGTATTGCAATTAATCTAGTAGAGGCACTTCCCTAGCAATGGTGCCAAAATGTTGCGGGCCAAACACAAGTTAATTTTTTTCCTATTTTGTCATTGCCCGTGCATTTAAATTGTCAACCTAGGGAGCTTCGTAAACTTTAGAAGTGTCTCATACAATATCACTACAATACCCACTTTGATATGAGTCTGGCTAATTCTATCATTGGGGGGTTTAAAATATTGATAGTCATTCATCCACACCACAATAATTTACGTATGAATAATTAAATCCTTAGAAAGTAAATATTCATATGTACATAATTAAATAGACATGAAAATAAATCTACTACGATAATGAAAATAATAGTACATGAAATAAACCTATGAAAGTAAGAAATTAATCTAAGAAAGCACAAGTAAAAGGGAAGGAATACTGGCTTGGAGTGGGCCCAGGCTCCAGCAACTCCCTTCTAGCTGAACATCAGATTAAGAACTCTCGAACTTTAGTATGATTGCAAAAGAATTAATACAATTCTTCTATCTCCTCAAAATGATAAATGTATTCTCAATCTGGATATCTATAAGAGAGGTCTATGTGTGTTTATATAGCACACACATAGATATTCTATTACAAGGAAGTTACAATAGTAGTTTATTCCAGACTAAACTGGGACAGTCTTGTAAATGCAATCGACATCTGCTAAAAATTGTGAGACAATCAAAGTCTCCCCAATATCGAAGAATGCTCTACAAGATCAATCACACATAAAAGAGGTAAACCCACAACACAAATATTGAGTGGTAAAACTCTACTTCAAATGAAGAAAGAAAACATCCACTATGAATCTCATTATATTACTCAATGATTCAACAGTACAAGAATGCTTCAATGTTATGCAACAATATGCATCAACATAAACTACAACATAAGTAAATATGACAAGATAAGATAAGATGTGATAATATGTAGTAGAAGACACCTCTATTTAAAGAGAAATTTTTCTATTACAACCCTAAATCTTATCACAATCTATCAAATATTAGAAAGTGATTTAGTTACTTTCTAATTTTATCACAATCTAATCTTTGAGATATGTGATAAGTGGAATCTATAAAATATTAGAAAGTGATTAGTTACTTTCTAATATTTTCTAGAAAAGAGAAATATTTTTTTTCCCAAGAAATTAAATATTCTAGCACCCTTAATTTATTTATTAATTGGGTGGGAATATTTTACATAAGATAGAATTATATTCTAATTCAAATATTATTCTTTAGAATTTATATTTTAGTCTAAGAATAATTTACACAATATTGCATTACATATTCCAACACTCCCCCTTAATGTAATATTAGGGAAAAGAATTATGAGACAAAGAAACATTATCCCCCTAAATATACAAATGGGGATGAGAATCAAATGAGTAATATAGTTACAATGAGCTTCTATGAACAAGAATGGTCTATAATAAGGCACCAATACAAAATGGTCCAAAATGAGATTGCAAGCCCCCAACGAAGTAGCTTTAGATACAAGCAGCTTACAAAACCATCCATCAACCACAAGTGGTTGCAAATGACAAGAAGAAAACATCACAAAGGTGTTTTCAATAAGCTTGTAAAATCCCAAACGAAAGTACCTGCAAGATACAAGTAGCTCAACATAATATTAGTTAGATACATCATCATAAATATATTCACCATAACATATATGAATATCCAAAGATGATAACAAAACTAATCTAACAAATAGTGAACTATAAGTCATCACAAAAATATGCCAAGCCATACTTATAGTCACATGCTATATAGTTGATCAAAAAATATCATGTACAAAGTTGCATAAAGAAAACAAGAAGGACCATGATAATGCAAACTCTAAAGTACCATGTACAAAAGTAGCACAAGGCTAACAAAAAAGTACCATGTACAAGATTTGCATAAGGTATATGAAAATAATAAAGTGTGCACACCGGTTGCATAAAGCCAACCATAAAATATCATGTACAAAAGTAGCATAAATGCTAACAAGAAAGTACCATGATAAACCAATTGCATAATGCCAACTACATAAAAAAAAACATGTACAAAGTTGCACAAGGCAACAAAAAAGTACCATGTAAAAGAGTCGCAAAAAGCAATTGCATCATATTCCATAATTGCACAATGCCATCTACAAAGTAATATGTACAAAAATTGCACAAGGCAAACCAGAAAGTACCATGTTCAAAAGAGATGCAAAAAAAAATTATACCACCAAAGATCAACTCATATATATAGCATAAAACACCACATAAGGATGAAGTTTTCATCACACAAGTGTAACTACACTTCATTCCCCCTTGAGGACAACTTCACCAAACTAAGTGAGTCCGTCATCTTACAAGACTACTTCTTTGGAAGAGGTTTGGTGAACAAATCAACAGAATTAGAAGATGATGGGCAATACTCCAACTGAATAGTCTCATCCAATACCTTCTCTTTGATAAAATGGGTTTGGATTTCAACATTCTTTGTCCTTTGATGCATTACAGGATTTTTAGACAAGTCAATAGCTGATTGATCATCATGAAAGATAATCATGAACTACTATAACCATCTTGCAATAAACAACTATAACCATATTGCAATTGAATAAACCAAGATCAACTTGCAATAGATTAACTTGCAATAAGAAGGTAACTAACCATAACAATCATCTTGCAACCAAATAAACTAACTTGAATTGAACCATAAAATATTTCTTAAATGTTAGATAGTCAATAAGTTAGTAAGTTAGTGTTCATTTTAAGGTTTTTCTATAGCCTAATGAATTGCCAATTCATCTCACCCAAGGTCAACCAAGCTACCCAAAAGGGTACGGGTATGAGGACCCAAAAAGGACTTGCTACCAATAGAGCGAATTCTTTTGGATTCAATAGGTGTTTAGAAAATATAAACTGTGTTGCAATATTAAGTAAATTTTAATCAAATACTAAAGTTGTGGTTAGGAAGTTGATTCATTTTTAACCTTCTTGATTAATATGAAAATTAGTAAATTGCAAGTTAGTTGGTTAGTAGATTGTTTAGTAGCAAGTTAGTAAGTTAGTAGTTAGATTAGTTGAGATGCAAAATGTAAGAAATATGAACAAGAGATAGTGGAGACACAAAGCAAAACACAAATACACTCTCTCTCTCCCCCTTTCTCTCTCTCTCTCTCACTTTCATTCTCTTTTACTTTCATAATGAGAGATACAAGTTACATTAATTTACAGTATGCTTCAAGCAAATACTGGAGAGAGATTAGAAGAAATTAATAAAAATAGGGGAAGAGAGTGAAAATGTTGATCCAAAATTGCCTTGTATACTCCAAAACATACTTGGATAACCTTGCAAAACAAGCAAACTCACAAACAACAATTGTTAATGTGAGACAAAAAAATATTGCATTTTAAGGAGAATAATAATAATTTTTAATACAAAAAATTGCTTAAAAAAATACAATTAAATTAATAAAGTTTATTTTATTAATTAAAAAATTGCATGACAAAGTTTAAAGATTTTTATAAAGCAAAACTTTTTCAAAAAAACAAAACTATTTTTTTTTTTATAAAGCAAAACTGTTTTTTTTTTTAAAACAAAACTTTTTTTTTTTATATAGCCATCTATTATATATATATCTGACTATTTTTTTTTATATATAGCCGACTATTTTTTTATATATAGTCGATTGTTTTTTTTTATTTATATATATAGTCGACTATTTTTTTATTTTAAAAAAATGACTATATATGGAAATAGGGGTTTTTGGGTCTTCTAGATGCGACCATGGGGTCTGTTTGGCTCCAAAAACCTTCCAGCAAAAGCTCAATTCCAAAAAAAAAAATTATAGATTTAAAATGAAAATACCGTTTGCAAAATATCTAACTAGATCTAAAAACATAATAAATCTATAAACCCTAATGGCAAATTTACATAATAAGTTTACATAAAATATCCAAATATCAAATGCATGCAAAACAAATATACACCTTAATAGGTTTTTCACCTCAAAGGATTGATGACACTTGATGGAGATCCCAACCGCTCTGATACCAAATGTGAGAAGCAAAATCTCCCCAAGATCGTAGAATGCTTCACAAGATCAATCACATATAAAAGAGGTAAACCCACAACACAAATATTGAGTGGTAAAACCCTACTTCAAATTAAGAAAGGAAACACCCACTATGAATCCCACTATATTACTCAATGATTCAACAGTACATGAATGCTTCAATGTTATGAAACAATATGCATCAACATAAACTACAACACAAGTCAATATGACAAGATATGTTAAGATATGATAATATCTAGTAGAAAAAACATCTATTTAAAGAGAATATTTTCTACTACAACCCTAAATATTATCACAATCTAATCTTATCACAATTTATCAAATATTAGAAAGTGCTTTAGTTACTTTCTAATTTTATCACAATCTAATCTTTGAGATATGTGATAAGTGGCATCTATCAAATATTAGAAAGTGATTAGTTAATTTCTAATATTTGTTAGAAAAGGGAAATAACATTTTCCCAAGAAATTAAATATTCTTAGCACCCTTAATTTATTTATTAATTGTGAGGAAATATTTTACATAAGATAGAATTATATTCTAATTCAAATATTATTCTTTAGACTTTATATTTTAGTCTAAGAATAATTTACACAATGTTGCATTACATATTCCAATAAAAATAGGTATTGTTACTAATGGTGGCACATTCGTTGATTGGTTCATGCTTCACCTGGCATAGGTAATATGTTCTTGTCTCTTGGTATAATTCCCAGAATTATCTTGCATGACGTGGAACTGGAACTGCACCAGTCAACAATGCCCATGTCTCTTTATCTGGTCAATTGGCAAAAAATGGAGGTGCCTTCTCTATGAGGAAGATGCCTTCCTCATGTGCTTTGGTAGACGCCTTCCTTATGTGGAAGGTGCCTACTAATATTAGGTGCCTTCTTCATGGGGAAGGTGCGTACTGATGTTGGGCGTCTCCTTTATGTGGAAGGTGCCTTGACTTGCATGGGGCGCCTTCCTTATGTGGAAGGCACATAAGTATGATGGGTGCCTTCTTTATATGGAAGGTGCCTACCTTCTATTGGCACCTTACTTAAAGAGGAAGGAACCTACCTTCTCTTGGTTCCTTCCTTGAAGAGGAAGGAGCCTACTCACCATGCCTTGATCTCAAAAGAAATAGAGTTCCAGGTCCATGAAGGACCTCGACTGATCCAAATATGTCAAAACCAACTAAATTTTCACAAAAACACACTTAAACATAAATCAGATAATACACATAATTCTATTAAATAATTAGATAATAATTCATAAAAGTACACAGTTCCTATTATATTGACGCATAATAATCAATGAAACTCATACAAAATATGAGCATTTTTTATGCTCATCAATAAGCATGTTCTCATCGATATCGACTCATCCATCAGCATCATTTCTACCACTGCCTTGAGCCACCTTCACCTTCCTCCTTCCCATATCACCACTCCATCCATGGACCTTCAATACTTTGATGGCTCAATGCATCCCACCCTTGGTACAATTATCATGCCCATCAAGGCGGGTGCCAAAACCATTTCCACTCTCTTCCATGTTATCGAAGGTGAGATGTATTATAATGTCATTTTGGGCTACCTTTGGATTTAAGACATGCAATGCATCCCTTCCATGCTTCATCATTATCAAATATATCCATAATGACTTAGTCCACTACATCCCTGTCGATGGTGATCCATTCAAATTTTGCAACATCATCACTCTTCCACCCAGTCCACTCCTATCATCCACATAATTTGCTCTTACTCCATGTTGGTCTCTTGACAACACTTATCCATCATCTTCACAACCTCATATTCCACCACCTGATCTGAGCAACATCGCATCAACATCCTAAAATACACCTGTCTACTAGCACACTGGTTCTTCCTACATTTTCTCATCAACCCTCCTCACCTTTCACACCACTTCATCCATTTACCTTTTATGCCAAACCTTCCACACCATATTCATCTAACAACCCATCTATTCTTCCCACACCTCCTGTATATTCCCACTGCTTTATGCCCTACTTAATACAGACACAGGTAATCTCTAGTTCACCCACCACCACTTCCATACCCACTTCCTAATTCACTCATGCCAATCATCCTATCACTAGAACACCTACTGAGTGCTATGAGTAGACACATCATGCCTATCGACTTGATTACTACTTAGCTCAATCATATCCTTCCCCTTCAAATCCTTCACCCACCAATCCACCTACACCAATTCCACTACCTTCTACACTACCCAGGGGTTCTCCCCTCAACATGAGCATACGACCCCTCATCATGTCTCAATACTCATGACCACACTAGATCCTATTGTGGCTGATCCACAACACACCCCAAAATTGGGGACCCACCTTTTTTGCAGGCTTTCAAAGAAAATCTCAGTGACCCAGATGCTAAAAATGAAGAAAAGGGGCAAAATTGCATAAGGAAGAAAAGTGTCGCGAAATCGCGACATGTTGCTCCGTCGCGGCCGAAACCAGAAAAGTGTCGCGAAATCGCGACATGTCGCGCCATCACTGCCAAAAATAGAAAAGTGTCACGAAATCGCGACGTGTTGCGCGGTCACTGCCAAAAACAAAAAAGTGTCACAAAATCGCGACATGTTGCTCAATCGCAGAGAAAATGAAAAAGTGTCACAAAATCGCGACATGTTGCTCCGTCACGGCCGAAAGAGGAGAGAGAAAGGCAAAATGAAAAAGTGTCATGAAATCGTGACATGTTGCTCCGTCGCGGCCGAAAGAGGAGAGAGAAAGGCAAATGAAAAAAATGTCGTAAAATCGTGACAAGAAGCGGAAAATGGGGCACGAAGTAGAAAGGCGTAGCGAAATCGTGACCTGTCACAAAATCGTGGTCAACGCAGTCAGCGACAGTAGGTGGGTAGAACCGTCATGAAATCGTGACATGTTTGATTTTCACGGCTTGCAGGCAGGCGGAAGGCATGAAGCGTAAAATGGTCGCGAAATCGTGACAGAATCGACCGAAGGACATGAAGCGCAAAAATGGTCGTGAAATCATGACAGAATCGATCGGAAGGCATGAAGCACAAAAATGGTCGCGAAATCGCGATAGAAATCAGCGAAGGGGGGATGAAGCAAAAAAGCGTCGCGAAATCATGACAGGTCACGGTTTCGCGGCCCCAAAGCAACGAAGGAGTGCCGAGTGAAAAATCGAGTGGAACTCGGAGTTGCAGCCGAAGGAGTGCCGAGTGAAAAACGTCACGAAATCGCGACAAGTTACGGCCGAAAGCATATCAAACGAGAAGCGTAGCGATTTCACGACAGGTTGCGGCCGAGAGTGTACGAAACAGAAAAGCGTCGCGATTTTGTGACATGTCATGTTTTCGCTGGGCAAGAAGGCAAGAAGGCTGTTGGCCAAAAAATGTCGCGATATCGCGACCTGTTTCATTTTTGCTGTGTTGGCAGAGGAACAAGCTGCATGCATAAAAATGTCACGATTTACATGGGACCGTTATAGAAGGTGCAAAAAGTGTGAGACACGTGGCATACAGGTGTCAGAGTTGCAGAAGCGTTACATGCAACAGAATATTTCAAACGTTTCGGCATCGAGCATGAATCAAAAGCAACGAAAAGGCGGGGAATTTGAAAAGACGCATTCTGGAAGGTGAAACGAAGCGACGCAAGGTGAATCGAAGAGCCGCAACCGAGATAGTATAAAATTAGAAGCGCAGATTGGCACAAGGGTCGGAAACCGCTGGGAGCAGAGTTGCAGTGCTAAAGGCCAGAGGGTCATTCTGGGCCTGCTTTAAGGCTATTTTCCTTCCTTTTTCTGGTTTTGAGAAAACCAGATATTTTGCTGTTGTAACATGATTAATTCTTTAATGCAGGAGTGTTCAAAAATTTGCATCTTGTGGGCAAGAAAGAAGGAGATCTTCTGTGCATGCTATGAATTCAATGTTTATTCTTTCATCTTTCAGATTTCAGATTTATAGATAATGTTAAATGCCACTTTTGTGGGTTGCATTAGGCGAATATTTGAAATCTGAATTTTATTTCAAACCCTAGGAATCAGCACTTAGCTTATCGGGATTGTGCGTGTTTGCAGGTCCAATAGGTTAGGTTGCATGCAGGGAAACCTCACATCTTCGGTTTTGCCAGGACGGGATAGCATCAAACTGGATGCAATTTTAATTTCTTTTCTTTTGCATTTTATTTTCTTTTTGCTGCATTTTATTTTTCAGAAGCCCCAATTTTAATTCTTTCAAGCATTAAAATAAAATAAAAAATTAAAAAACTTCAAAATCCATAAATAATTCCTTCATTTATGGCATTTCATTAAATTTCATTTTGAAGTTGCAGCATGGTCATATAAAGATCAAATCATATTTGCTTTATTCGGGTTCAATGAACAATCACTAAATTTTCACAATAAAATAAACCACAGTGCCCCTTGTTTTCAGTTACTTGCAACCACTAAGGTGTTCCAAGCATTTTTAATTAAATATCTTTAGTTGAGATTATTAATACACAGATACAAAATGCTAATATAGCGGAACCTTGGAGAAATTGTTTGTTTAATTTCTTTGCAAGCAGAGGATTTAGAACCCAAATCCTATCGGAGAGTGTGTTTTCACAATCGGGTGAAAATACCACTCAACAGATTGGCGCTAGAAGGAGGGCCTGAAAAGTTTATTTTATCGTGATTTTAGATGCTACGGGTTTTTAATTGTTTGAGAGCTTTACATTGCTAAATATTTCAAGTCCATTTGATTAGCATCTTCGGCCTCTAACACCACTCAACGGATTGGTGCTAGGAGGGCCGAACGGGTTTATTTTAGTGTTATTTAAATTTAAATTTTTTATGCTTGTCCTCTAACACTCAGCCGATTGTAAAAAGGACGGCCTGAATTTATTTACTTGTTCTATTTTAAGCAATTCAGGTATGCTGTATATTATTCTAACACTTTTCTGATTGTTCATTCAGAAATATGTGATTTGATTTAATTTAGAAAATTTTGGTCTCATGCAATTACTTGACATTTGATTTTAATAATTACATCTCTTGGTTGATGCTAACTTGATTTTTTATATATTGCAGGTTGAATATTCAACAGATTTGGTTCTAAAGATACATTTTAAGTTTCACTAATGGCAACACTTGAGGAGCAAATGGTATCCTTGAGAGCTGAAATAGTGTCTCTAAGAGAGAGAATGGTATCAATGATAGAGGATCATTATGAGGGTTTATCTATACCTGTGGTACCCTATCAAATTCCTACAATGTTATTGGATTTTTTACGGTGTTTTAATCAAGAGGTGCCACTAGGATACTTGCAAAAACTGCATGTCTACAAGGATACATTATGTAAATTCCAGATTTTCTATGAGGAGGTGGCTTGTAAGTTATTTGCATACATTTTGGAAGATAAACCATTCTTTTGGTACAACCAACTACCCATGGAGGTTAGGACTTCTTGGATACAATTAGAAGCAGCCTATCTTTATCATTTTGGTAATCAGGTTGACTTAGAAATCTTGAAAAATCAGTTTACCTCCATGTGTAAGGAGCCTAATGAATCCTTGAGTCAATTCAATGAAAGATTTCGTGAGTTGCACTCCCAAATGTGGGAAAATTTTAACACGTTAGAAGAGGAAGCCATGGAAGTATACCTAGGAGCCATACACCCCACACTTGCTTCACTCATTGAGGAAAAGCTGAGTGGCTTGTCTCTAGAGAAAATCCATGAGGTCTTAGAAGAGATAGAACGGCAAGGTCTTGAAGAAGAAAAGGCACAACATGTTCACATGAGAGATTGTTCTTTTGATGCCAACCTACACCAACCATCAAACATAGCACCCTCCACTCCAATGATACCTAAGGTGAATGATCAAGGGGATGAATCTGAATACCCAAATTTTATGACCACCTTAGATGTAGTCCAAGAGGAGGTGCAAATTGCTAAGACAACATCCACTAGTGAGGATCATGTAGAGATACACGATTATCCGGATGAAGGGGTTCTAAATTCAACAATGTTTGATATATGTGAATGGATGGAACCCACCATAGAATTGAATGAAGTGGTTGAAAGTGAAATGGAAAGAAAATCAATAAATAAATTTGAAGATATGATAGAATTTCACCACTTGTTCTTGGAAGATACTATTGATGAAATGTGTAAAATTAAAGATCAAGAAATTCTTCACCCTCCAAATTATGATAAAATTGAATCATGGGTTACTAATTTGGACAATGATAGCCTTATAAATTTGAATTCAAGAAATAACCCACTTTTGGAAATAATTGAACCATCTAAGGAAGGTGAAGATGAATTTGATGAGAAGCACATTGATGAATTGGAAGATGTTGAAGAAATAGTTGAACGTCACCACTTGATTTTGAAAGATGATTATTATGATGCTTGGAAGAAGTGGGAAGATTTTACTCATTCCAAAACTACTAATGAAACTCGTGTGCCTATTGATATACAGGACAACATAATTGCCTACTCAAAGGAAGATATTACAACTCCTATACGATTTGAGGATGTTTTGGAAGAGGGTTTCAAATCTCATCAAATTTTGGAAGATTATAATGATTCTATTACCAAGGACAAAGAAGAAAAAGAATTTATGAATGAATCAAGAGATCATGTCACAAACATCATGGATTTTCATTCTATGGATTTGGATGACGATTTTTACAATGGTTGGGGGAGATATGATGATGCATTCTTTTCTCACATCCCTATAGATAAAACTCATATTTTACTTGATATGCAGGATGTTGAACCTTCTACATCATATGAAGATATCATATTCACAAGATTTGAAAAGGGGACAAAATTTGATCATGTCGAATATAAATTCATTGAAAGTGTGGATGCAAGTTTGCATGATGATTTTGAAGATTCAAATGAAGAGATACCATGGATAGTGAACAAAGAATTAGAACCAAATGACAAAGAGATGGATCAATTGGAAGCAACTCAAATAAGTGATCATCAAAACAGATTACTTGACATACACTTTGACCAAGAATGTTTGAGGACTGAAAAGGATGACCATATTTTGAATTTAAATAATGTTTATGGTGAAATGTCATTAAAGGTAAATGAAAAACAAGGTATAATTTTTAATCACACCTTTAATAACATTGTTTCAATGAATGGAAAAGAGGTTGATGCACTTGAATTGTTAAACAAAATTCATCAACAATTATTAATTGAATCTAGGATAAAAACTTTTAATGATCCTAATTTAGTAAATATCCTAGATGCTTGTAAATTGTTACACAAATTTGATTGGCCTACAAATTTGGAAAATGATTTGGCTTTGAAATTTGTAGAAATAGGCTCTTACTTACAAAATTGCATATTTGAAAAAGATAGCCTAATTCTAAATCAAGGAGGGAATTATGAAGTTTACATTTTAAAGAATAGACAAGATAAAATTGAAAATCATTTATTGTCTAATCATTTTAGTAATTTGATGCTCACCTATGGGAGTATTATTGGAACTAAATCAAATTGGTATGGTGAGCATGGCAAGTGGAAATTTGTTGCATTGTTTGGCTTAGTCTTGTTTGTGTTGGATTCCCACAACATTTGGCATGCATATCATGTCATATTTTTGTTGAAATGTTCTAATCATGTGTGGGATCCAGGAAAGTGATAATCCAAGCTTTGCATCATTTTGTATTATAGTGTACATTTGTATATAGATTTTGGTTTCTGGTTTTGGGTTTGTGTTTTCAAGTTTCATTTTGGGATTGCTATTTGGATTTGGATTTAAAGTTGTGTGTTTATTTGACATGTTTTGTTTGTCTATAAGAAAAAAAAAAATGATGATGAAAAAGTTGCCTTGAGATGCTAACTTATGTTCTAGATCGGGAGAATATGAAACATTGGAATTGTCTTGTAAAAGCTCCACAAGTAACACAAACAATTTAATAATATCGTTTGAAACTTGTGATGCATGAAGTAGTCAGTTTTATATAGCAATATTTCATCTGCAATTCAAAAGACAATGCATTCATATTACATCTCACTTTGCACATACATGCCATCGTAGTTGCAAGTGCATTTCAAATGCAAATCATTAAAGTGTGTCAAATCCTCTTAAGGTTATGCTATCACATAAATAAGAAGAGAATCCTAAGGTTGGAAACTGAGTCTTGAGATATCTAGAACCAAGCACGTTTTATACATTAAAAAGGATCTTGAGCAAAATGATCAAAACCTAACTTGGAAGAAAAGGTTGGGCGAAAGAAGTTTTTCATGTCTATCCTATTATGCAACATGATCCTTAAAACAGTGGTTTTGACCACTTCCATAAAGCTTAAAGCCTAAAATCAGAGTAGTAAGGATAGGGTTAAGTCCTCATCGAACTTAGGTTGAGGATCCAATTCCCCAAAGCTTTGATTTGACCTACATGGAGTAGTAAGGATAGGGCATAAATTCTCATCTCGCTTAGGTTGAGAATCTGATTCCCCAAAGCTCTTATGTCTCATTTCATGATAAATCTTGGATTGGAAGGATCGTACTATTTGTCCTCTGCAAAGGATGGGTAGTCATCCCCAAGGTCTAAGCAATAAAATTAATATTTTCCATTTTTATCCAAAGCTTGGATTGGAAGGATCGTACTACATGTCCCTAGCAAGGATGGGTAGTCATCCCCAAGGTCCAAGAAGTAAAAATTAAATTCTTCCATCTCATATTTATATTGGATTGGAAGGATCGTACTACTTGTCCTCTGCAAAGGATGGGTAGTCATCCCCAAGGTCCAAAGAAATGAAGATAAGTCTTGGATTGTGGGGTTAAGTGTGCCCATGCATGGCAACATGTCTTGTCTAAAAAACAAGACCACTGATTGGCCAAAGGGTTAGACTAGCATGACCATTTCTTCCATAATTGGTTAAATTATTTTGCTCAAAGTGAGGTAATGAACTCTAAATCAGAATAGTAAGGATAGGGTTAAACTCCCATCTCGGTTAGGTTGGGAGTCTGATTCCCCAAAGTTCTGATTTCACATTCACTTGCACATGGGTTCAAGATAGTAGGGACTCATAACCAACTTTGGGATATAATAAGGCAATTAATTAGTGGATCCTAAGAGGGTTTGGCAATCTTGAATGTTTGTACATGATACTAGAAGAAAGACTATGCCTTTTATAAAAGCAAAATCTCCTAGCATATTCATTAGGTTACACAAATCATTCACAATCTCACATATGCATTCATGCAAAACCGACAATGGAATGTTGATCAATTTCAAACGATAGGGAATGAAATTCATTGCACACACTGAGCTAATACTTGATGATTCTGATGATTCATGTACTTTTGATCTTTGGGCATTTGTTTATATTGCTTATGTGCTAACACATGTTTTCGAGTTTGTATATGCTTCAGGTTGGGTTCTCAATAAAATGCTCAAGAGCATTTGACAGCAGAGTCGCCATTTGTTGTGGCTGATCCACAACACACCCCAAAATTGGGGACCCACCTTTTTGCATGCTTTCAAAGAAAATCTCAGTGACCCAGATGCTAAAAATGAAGAAAAGGGGCAAAATTGCATAAGGAAGAAAAGTGTCGCGAAATCGCGACATGTTGCTCCGTCGCGGCCAAAACAGAAAGTGTAGCAAAATCGCGACATGTCGCACCATCACTGCAAAAATAGAAAAGTGTCACGAAATCGCGACGTGTCGCGCCACTGCCAAAAATAGAAAAGTGTCACGAAATCGCGACATGTTGCGCGGTCGCTGCCGAAAATGAAAAAGTGTCACGAAATCGTGACATGTTGCTCCGTCGCGGCCGAAAGAGGAGAGAGAAAGGTAAAATGAAAAAGTGTCACGAAATCGCGACATGTTGCTCCGTCGCGGCCGAAAGAGGAGAGAGAAAGGCAAAATGAAAAAGTGTCGCGAAATCGTGACATGTTGCTCCGTCGCGGCCGAAAGAGGAGAGAGAAAGGTGAAGTAAAAAAATGTCGTGAAATCGCGACAGGAAGCGGCAAACGGGGCACGAAGCAGAAAGGCGTAGCGAAATCGTGACGTGTCGCAAAATCGCGGTCAACGTAGTCAGCGACAGCAGGTGGGCAGAACCGTCGTGAAATCGCGACGTGTTTGATTTTCGTGGCTTGCAGGCAGGCGGAAGGCATGAAGCGTAAAATGGTCGCGAAATCGCGACAGAATCGACCGGAAGGCATGAAGCGCAAAAATGGTCGCGAAATCGCGACAGCGGACAGAAGAAAATGGTCACGAAATCATGACAAAAAGCAGCGAAGGGGGGATGAAGCGAAAAAGCGTCACGAAATCGCGACAGGTCACGGTTTCGCGGCCCCAAAGCAACGAAGGAGTGCCGAGTGAAAACCGAAATCGAGTTGGGAACCAGTGAAAAGGCACGAAATCGCGACAGGTTGCGGCCGAAGGAGCGCCGAGTGAAAAACGTCACGAAATCGCGACAAGTTACGGCCGAAAGCATATCAAACGAGAAGCGTAGCGATTTCGCGACAGGTTGCGGCCGAGAGTGTACGGAACAGAAAAGCGTCATGATTTCATGACATGTCGCGATTTCGCGACATGTCACGTTTTCGCTGGGCAAGAAGGCTATTGGCCAAAAAACGTCGCGATATCGCGACCTGTTTCATTTTCGCTATGTTGGCAGAGGAACAAGCTGCATGCATAAAAACGTCGCGATTTACATGGGACCGTTACAGAAGGTGCAGAAAGCATGAGACACGTGGCATACAGTTGTCAGAGTCGCAGAAGCATTACATGCAACAGAATATTTCGAACGTTTCGGCATCGAGCATGAATCAAAAGCAACGAAAAGGCAGGGAATTTGAAAAGACGCATTCTGGAAGGTGAAACGAAGTGACGCAGGGTGAATCGAAGAGCCGCGCCAGACAGTATAAAATCAGAAGCGCAGATTGGCACAAGGGTCGGAAACCGCTGGGAGCAGAGTTGCAGTGCTAAAGGCCAGAGGGTCATTCTGGGCCTGCTTTAAGGCTGTTTTCCTTCCTTTTTCTGGTTTTGGGAAAACTAGATGTTCTCTTTGTTGTAACATGATTAATTCTTTAATGCAGGAGTGTTCAAAAATTTGCATCTTGTGGGCAAGAAAGAAGGAGATCTTCTATGCATGCTATGAATTCAATGTTTATTCTTTCATCTTTCAGATTTCAGATTTATAGATAATGTTAAATGCCACTTTTGTGGGTTGCATTAGGCGAATATTTGAAATCTGAATTTTATTTCAAACCCTAGGAATCAGCACTTAGCTTATCGGGATTGTGCGTGTTGCAGGTCCAATAGGTTAGGTTGCATGCAGGGAAACCTCACATCTTCGGTTTTGCCAGGACGGGATAGCATCAAACTGGATGCAATTTTAATTTCTTTTCTTTTGCATTTTATTTTCTTTTTGCTGCATTTTATTTTTTAGAAGCTCCAATTTTAATTCTTTCAAGCATTAAAATAAAATTAAAAATTAAAAAAACTTCAAAATCCATAAATAATTCCTTCATTTATGGCATTTCATTAAATTTCATTTTGAAGTTGCAGCATGGTCATATAAAGATCAAATCATATTTGCTTTATTAGGGTTCAATGAACAATCACTAAATTTTCACAATAAAATAAACCACAGTGCCCCTTGTTTTCAGTTACTTGCAACCACTAAGGTGTTCCAAGCATTTTTAATTAAATATCTTTATTTGAGATTATTAATACATAGATGCAAAATGCTAACATAACGGGAACCTTGGAGAAATTACTTGTTTAATTTCTTTGCAAGCAGAGGATTTAGAACCCAAATCCTATCGGAGAGTGTGTTTTCACAATCGGGTGAAAATACCACTCAACAGGTCCTAGTGAGTATAACATAACCAATGCTCAAGTCCTTCCGTCCAACATCCAATCCACCCATGCCTTTGGCCAACCTCATGATATGCCCTTGACTATTTGGCCAACCTCATGATATTCCATGGGTATGGACTAGGGAGATAAGAACAGGGGTGTCACACCTATATCCATCCTCCCTTGTGCAAACCTACCAACCTATCAGGCATTGGTTACCATCCTCCAACCCTTAGTTCACTCAAGCATGAGTTGCAAAATCTAGATCTTGATCCTGTGGACCTTCTGTCTGACAAGGAATTTGAGCTTAATCTATTGATACATAGTTATTTCCCTCATTCTACAGTCGATATTACATCCACCTTATTTCCATCATACTCACCACATGATCCCCTCTATTTACATGAAGTCAAAACCCTTTCTCACCACTTCATCACCTTATCCCTTGATCTACCTCTAACCATCATTCTACCTTTGCTAGAAGATCCTCATTCTTCACCTCCACCCGCTATTCCATTTTTCCCCATTTGAGAACTACCACCACCTCATGGCCTACATTATTGTTCCATATCACCACCTATGGTTTTAAACCCACGTCACTACTAACCTTTTTAGGATTCATTTTTATCCTCATCCGATTCATCACAATGCTCATCACCTACATCTCCCTTATCTAGTGCCTCGATCAACATGATATCTATTGAATTATATGCTCCACTACAATATCTAAACCATATCTATTACATATTACCACTTGTCCTTTATTTAATTGCTCTAGATGATATTTACAAAACCCCCATATCCACTAAATTCCAGCCAAAAACACATATGTTGTAATCTGCCAATGCGCCATTTCCTTCCATTCCACCTCACCTTCCATAAATTAATCATATAGATCTTTATCTAGATGATTAATTCCAAATCCTATATTCCATCGATGAACTTCACCTCATCCCCATACCTACACAACTCCATGATGGTTCTCACATGCTTTTTGAGGACACCATTAAGGTTGACATTAGCAATGATCTGAAACACCATCACATCATCTACCTTGCTGCTAGCCTATTCGATGAAGAATGTGTCCTTTATACCAATTTCATCATATACTATATTAAGGTTTTTGAATGGTCCTACATAGTTATGCTTGACCTTGATCCATCGTTAGTCATGCACAACCTTGTCCTAGATGACAATGCCAAATTTGTTCGATAAAAGTTGTGTCGCATGCATCCCACTGTTGTGCTTATTATCAAAGAGGAGTTACAAAAACTCCTTGATGTAGATTTCATACAGCCTATAAATTAGCCTGAGTGGGTTTCAAACATGGTTCCCATCGAAAAACCTAAAGGGGGTATCCACATTTGTACCGATTTTAGGGATCTTAACAAAGCTTATCCCAAGGACAATTTTCCACTCCCTAATATTGACACATTGGTTGATGCTATAGCCAAACATAAAATACTATCACTTATGGATGGTTTTTTAGGATATAATAAAATTTGTGTCAATCCAGATGACCAACACAAGACCTCTTTCATGACCTCCTAGGGGACATTTTGTTACAAGGTCATGCCTTTTGGCCTCAAGAACACTAGGGCAACTTACCAATGTGCCATGACCTACATTTTCCATGATATGATGCACAAAACTATCGAAGACTATGTTGATGACCTCATAGCCAAATCCAAAACCCATGGTTAGCATCTTGAGGACCTGCATAAAATCTTTGATCACCTCTTGGAACATAATGTATGATTAAATCTAAAGAAATGCATCTTTGGTTTTACCACTGGAAAAATCTTGGGTTTCATCATTTCAAAGAAAGGCATTGAAGTCAATCCTGCAAAATTCCAAGCTATCCTTGACATGCCTCCTCCTACGAACCTCAAACAACTACGTGGCTTGCAAGGAAGGATTCAATCCATACAATGATTTATCACCCAATTTTCAAACAAGTGTCAGCCATTCAATCATATTTTAAAAAAGGGGGTCCCATTCAAATGGGATAATAAATGCCAAGCTGCCTTTGATGACATCAAATCATACCTCACATCTCCACCCGTTCTCATTCCACCCCATCCAGAATGCCCATTCCACCTATACATTTCTTCTACTGATGTCGCCTTGGGCACGCTTCTTGCTCAAAAGAATGAACGAGACCAAGAGCAATTTGTATACTATATCAGTTGCACATTGATTGATTATGAGACACGGTATGCTTACATGGAGAAACTTTGCCTTGCCATTGTCTTTGCCACCCAAAATTTGTGACACTACATGATTAACCATACTACTTACGTAGTCGCCCACGATAACCCACTTCGCTATATTATGGGTAAGAGCTACCACAATAGTCGAACGGCCAAATGGATCATGCTTCTCATGGAATTTTATCTTGAATTCATCATTCAAAAATCCATCAAAGGCCAAGTCATTACTGATCAGTTGGTTGAGGCCCCATTACCAAGTGATACACCATTGCTTATCCAACTTCCATATGACTCTATCTTTCACATAAACGAAGCCGAAGAGCCAGTAGAGCCTAAATCAACCATTGAATTAACCCTCTTATTTGATGGATCCTATTGCACACACATTGGGGGTGTAGGAATAGTATTTTTCACACCACAAGGGGAGCCTCTCCCTTTTTCCTTTAAATTAGGATTTCCTTGCACCAACAACAATGTTGAGTATGAAGCTCTTATCCTTGGCCTAAAGCAAGCACTCTCAATGCACATTCATTGCCTGGATATATTTGGTGACTCCCTCCTCATTGTAAATCAAATCAAGGGAGAATGGCAATGTCGTTGCCCAATCTTGCAACAATACAAACAGGTAGCTAAAGACTTATTGGCCCAATTCGAGTGGTATGACATCATCGCTACTCCACGATCCACAAACTATTTTCACGATACCATGGCCTTGCTAGGCTCGCTCATTCCACAAAACCCACTTTCTGACACAACTCACGTGTCCATCCACACCCTTTTCCATTCCACAATTTCCAACAATCTACCTTCTCATGACGATGGCATCAATATCGTCGAAGCTCACCCACATGACCCATGGTTTTCCCAAGTCAAGGATTACATTAAGCTCGGTATTCTACCACCTGATCTAAATCATACTCACAAACGAGCTTTTAAACTATGTGTCATTCACTATACATTTCTAGGTGATATCCTTTACAAGTGAAGTTATGATGGCATTTTATTGCGCTATCTTGAGCCCTTCAAAGCCCAACGCATCACTCAAGAAGCTCATGATGGTACTTGTGGCGGCCATTTTAGTGGCATGGCCATTACCAAACGTATTCTACGAATGGGCTATTATTGGCCCACAATGGAACATGACTTTTGTGCCTATGTCAAAAAGTGTGTTAAATGCCAACATCATGCCAATCTTACACACTTGCCTTCTCAGGCTCTACAACCTATCCAATCAATGTGGCCCTTTTCACAATGGGGTTTGGATCTCATCAGCAAAATCACACCCACCTCATCTGCTAATCATAAGTTCATCATCACTACAACCGAGTACTTCATAAAATGGGTTGAGGCCATCCCTTTAGTTCAAAAGAATAGTCCCAAAATTGTTGATTTCATCACTCAACACATCATTTATCATTTTGGCATCCCATCCAAAATCATAACTAACAATGGCACTCCCTTCAAGAACAAGAATGTTCGTGCACTATGTGAAAAATTCAACATACAACATAGCTTCTCTACTCCATACTACCCATAGGGTAATGGCCAAGCAGAAGCTACAAACAAAACCATTTGTGCCATTCTTCGCAAAACCATTGTAGAATCACACCGTGATTGGCACAATCAAATGCCATTAGCACTATGGGCCTACCATACCAGTATCCACACTCCAACTGGGGCAACCCCATTTTCCCTTGTATATGGTGTTGAGGCCATCATGCCCTTGGAGCTTGAAATACCATCCTTGCGGGTTTCCATGCAAGAATTCATTGATGATGATACAACCGTCAGGCTTGACTTGACCAATTGACCTTATTAGATGAACATCGCATTCATGCTATTGAGCACACACGAGTTTATCAAGATCATCTCTGATGTGCCTACAATTCCAAGGTACACCAACATGAATTCCAAGTCAAAGACTTAGTCCTCAAATAACACCCAATTGGCTAGGCCCTTACATGGTTACTCAAAATTTTGGATCTGGGGCATATCACCTGGCCATGTTGGAAGGTATTATTGAACTTAAGCCCATTAAAATTATTCATCTACAAGAATTTTACGCCTAATTTTAGGCATTATAGCTCATCACCACTTGTATATATGTATATAATTCAAAACAAAATCCAAAAACAAAAAAAATCAATCAAATCACAATCAATCCACACAAAAACAACATCATCATTTTTGGCATTCTACGACACTAATCCAACTTGCATTTACATTTAAATCTACTTCATCTATCTCATTCTTTTCTTCCCCTTTCTCTCCTTTTTCTGTAGTGAATGTTGTATGGTCACACTTTGAGCGGCTACATACCTTTCATTCTCCCCCCCCTTTTCCTATTTTTCTTTTTTCTTTTCCTTCTCCTCTCTTTCTTATCTTCTTTTCTTCTAGTTACCCATCAATGTTGTATGGTCACGCTTCGAGTGGCTACATACCTTTGATAGGTTTCTTTTCTTCTTTCTCTTATATTATTTTTCCTCTAGTTACTCATCAATGTTGTATGGTCATGCTTCGAGCGGCTACATACCTTTGATAAGTTTCTTTCTTCTCCCTCTTATCTCTCTCCTCCTTTCTTCATTCTTTTCTTTATTTCCATCACCCATTACACTCACACCCCATTCCATTGTCCATAACACTGGGGCAACCTTGCACATAAATTCTCACTTTTTGCATCCATATAGGCATTTGTACATAATCATTGTAAATACCATGCTTGGGGAATTAAACATGCACATGCTAGCACACCAGTGTGATGCCCAAACCCTTTTTAGGAGATAGGATTATTGAAATGTTTTGAGTGCTTCACCCATCAACAGTTATATAATCAACCACCATCCAAAGTTGGCACATTTCAAAAATATTTCTAGACTTCCCTTGGTTACCTTGCTCTCATTCCTGGATTTACTCACACGTCCTACACATTAACTACATTTTGGAAATAGGACTGGCTACGTTGCATGTCGACTGATGCTTAGCAAAAATCACTCCACTCATTATATCATTCACATGATTTCTCTCAAACTTGAGGATTGACAAAAGGACAAGTTACAAAAGAAAGAGAAAAAGGACAGAAAACAAAAGCCAACGCCAAAAAAACAAAAAAAAAGTAGAAGAAAAGAGAAAATATAGAGAAACAAACAAGAAAATCATCATACAAGGGCAAAAAACAAAAGGAAAAGCCTCGAGAGTATCATCAACTTGAATCCCTGCATTCCTTAGGTCTTTACCAATGAGCTAGCTTACTGGCTAAGTTACCATGCAATTATAAAACCATCCTTTTTCAAAATGGTAAAATGAACATCACTTTACACACACAAATCCAGGATTGAGGTCTTGTTTACCAAGATAGCCTAGAACCTATTCAAGAAGTTTGCTCAGTTAGTCAATGGGTTTGATTACTTACAAACTGTAGTGTTCGAATCTCCTCACTACAATCTTCATATCCAACTTCCTTGGAATAACAAAATGGATTACATCATCTGGCTATTGTAACGATGCAAATGTTATCCCTAAGCAACTTGTTTATATCTTTTGCATTATCATCTTATGCATACCAATTTTATGTCACACCTCATTTCAGTTCATATTTATTTAAGCATTTCACCATTCAATTCACATGTAATTATTTACTACCACATCTACATTAATCATGCATCACCATAAGCAAAAACAAGAAAACACAAAAATACAAATAGACACAAGTGTCATAGAATATCATATGTATATATATATCAAAATTGATGCCATACAACTACAATAAAATATGTCTGCCCTTATGGGCATATCATCACATATCCATGTACATACATCACCATCAAAAATTCCATACGACTACAATAAGGAGTGTACCCTCATAGGTACATCTCCCCAAAAAGAATCCGCTCATCCTGAGCACCTACAAAAATTCCAAAAATACCAGATGATCTGCCTCCACAGCCCCCTCATGACTACTGCCCTGCAGGAGTCTCACCAATCCCATCATCTACTAGAGCTCATCCTACCACTTCTTGTGATGACTCGGCCTCTCCAACCCCCACCCCCTATGCTGCCCCCACCTACGCTAGTGGTGCCATCCTCATTAGTACATATGACATCACAGGTGCCACCACCTGTTGGCCCATCCTGCCAACTGATGGTGTGCTCCACTAACTCCTCTCTGCCTGAGGGTGCGATAAGGAAAGAGATCCAGAGTATGTTGGGATAGGTATCCCATTCACCATCAACTCACTCTCTACCCTCATCCTCTTGGTAGCCTCCCTCATGTTGGCTGCCATCAATCTCGCATTCCCCTCCCATAGTCATGCCACCTCCCTCTGTGATACCTCCAACTATGGCACTATAGCCCCTACACGAGCAATCTCCTACTCCACCTACTTCCTTCCATGTTGTCTCATGAATGGTCTACTCAAGCTCTACTACCCTCACTAAGTTATAGGACTTCACAACCTATGTATCTGCTTGAGCCTCATCCAAAAACATATGAAGCTACACCATGGTCTCAATAATCTCATTATGCTCTCCTTATATAGTGTTGCACTCACCCCTTAGCGTATCCCACTTAATCTTGAGTACCTCCACCTCCTCCACCATCTGCTACACTCATACTCTAGCCTCATTCCACTCCTTTAAAGTGGCCCTCAAGTCTACCTCTACCTCCTTCTTCTCCTCCTCTATCGATGAGCGATCAACACCCCAATATAGCTTGGTGTCAATAAGCATATCTCTAAGCCTCTTCACCTCTACCCTCAAAGACACCACCTCACCCTCCACCATGATTGCCACTACCAAATCTCCCTCGAAGTCATACTCATCTGGCTCTCCTCCCATATCTTCACCTATCACTAGTGACTCATCGCCTACCTCCTCATCAACATCCATCAAGGGGATATCCTCCATCACCTCTATGCCACCCCCCATCCCCTCGCCCCTCTCAGATGATGGCCCTGCACCACTATCACTCACTAGCCTATCCTGGTCATCACGTCGTGGCCTCACCTACCTAATCAGATGATCTAGCTCTGCCTCCTCCTCCTCACCCAGCTCGGGTGATCCCACATCCTCCTGCTCCCCCACATGCCCTGGTGATGTTGCTCTCACCCCACTTGGATAGATCCCTATCAGGAAGCACTCATGCTACCTCTACCCACTCATCCACAACACCCTACACTAGCTCCCAAGTCTACCTCGACCACCACACATCATACTCAAGAGTGGTCCCTACATTGTCCACATTAGGGACAACAATAGGCTCATCTAGAATCACATCTAGCGGTGGC
This sequence comes from Wollemia nobilis, assembly GCA_028583015.1. Classification (NCBI taxonomy): domain Eukaryota; kingdom Viridiplantae; phylum Streptophyta; class Pinopsida; order Araucariales; family Araucariaceae; genus Wollemia; species Wollemia nobilis. The sequence continues at coordinate 2,907,239 of JAQPPZ010001261.1, forward strand.
ACTATGGGCTATGGTCCTGTGTCACCCTCTACTCTATATATCTCTATCGGTGGCTATGGAAGCCCCTGCCTCAATCCAAACTATCACTACACTCTAGAGAATGGGAAGTACTCCACCTGCCATAGGTACTTCCCTACCACCCACCACCCTCATCGAATGCATGCCAAGTGCTCCACATCCTCACCCCAATCAGGTCCTCCCCACCATGGTCTCCATCTCACATGCTCCATCGTCAGTCTCCCCAACTCCTCATGGTGATACATCAGATCACCCTCCCTCACCCTCTTCTTCTTCCCCTCCTTATCTACTCTCCACCTCATCGCATAGGGCACATCCTCTCCATCAATCTCATGTGCCTTATAAGGGAACTCTATAGGCCTCAAAATAGTAATATGCTCCTAAACCCATATTTTTAGCAATGGACTCACACTGATGTTCGTCATATCTATCCTCACCACTGGATGCAATTCTCGATAAACATGTGCTAGGAACACCAGTGCCTACATATACACTATATTCCACTCTACCATATCTCATACTACCCCCATCATGTTCCGAGAAAAATTCAACTGTGAAGTATTTGGTAACACGTGACTTGTAATCAGTAACATCGCCATTGCATGGCAATTTGATAAATACTTATTTTTCCAATACTTTATATAATCCACCCCATTTTTGGCATCTACCTCCTACCAATGTCGCTCGAAAGTCCTCTCTAAAATACCATCCTGCAAATATTTATTCGTTGTCATAACAGTGACCCCCTCTACCGATAACTGATAAATGTGGTAAATATCCTCCAGGTTCACCATCATATCCCCTGTAGGCAAGTGAAAGGTGTTCCTATCAGGATCCCACCTCTCACATAGAGCAAAAATGTATGCATGATTCACATGCACCTCACACATCTCCCACACACCATACAACCCCACAACCTGCAACCACTTCCCATCATCCACCCCCACACATCCTGCAATGCCTTTTGACATTTTTGCAACCGATGTCGCACGAATATCTTCTTCACCTATCAATTCACACATACCATGAGTTAGAAACTAGGTATATAAAAATCATTTCATTTTTATTTTCACATGTACATATGCATGACTAAAAAAACAAATTTGGTTTGTATGGCCCTATGTGAACCAAACGGTTTGCACACCCCTACGCAAACCACCCGGTTCGCACCCCACCCATGCGAACCACCCAAAATAGGAAAATTTTCACATGTGTTGGTTCACAATCGCCTTCCCGTCCCATCCATACCATCCATGCATACAAAAATGTCAAACACATGCCAAAAAACATGAAAAATAATGCAAACCCTCCCACATTGGCATGCAACACAAGGTATTCAAAAAGCAGTCAAATCAAAAAAATAGAGAATAGCTCAGGGTACCCATTTGACTTATTAGAAGCCCCCACTTGTCACATTTCACATGCATTCACTTTTTCCCCCCATTTCACCAATCACACCAATGCACACTTTTTCAAAAAAGCAAACATCACAAGAAAAAACAAACATCATACCGAGATACCCATTTGCCCCTTTTTACACAAAGTGCATGAATTTTACCCATCCCATGCATACATGTTCATTTTACGACATAAAATATGGAAATTAACATTCTCCAAACCCTCAATAAATGCAGTCATCGAGAAAGAATAAAATGCTTACCTCTGGCGTCTCCGCCCCCGTACTAGTACTCGTTGATGCACTGGACATCCCATCTCATTCGTTTGGAAATTTGGTAGCAATTCATTTTTTTTCCACTCTCCTCCACCTCTCCAACATTGTTTTCACATGAAAATGACATCAATGACATCTTTTTAGCCTTAAAAACCCTATTTTTCACAGGTTTGCACTCCACCCATGTGAACCGACTGGTTCGCACACCAGTGTGTAGACCACTTGGTTCACATGTGTGAAGTGCGAACCTTCCACAACAGCTCCAAATCACCCCTACCATATGGAATTTCCTTGAAACGTCCATCCACTCATCAATTTTTGCTAATTTTCATGTAAAATTATGCAAATTCTCTCATTAATCTTCATCAACCATTTCATCACCGATTTTTATCTCCTCCATCACCAATTCATCGCTTGAGGGGGTAATCATCCAACACATCAAAAAATACCTTGCACATGATCAAACAACCAAACATCCAATCATGGATACAACAAATGCCTAAGAAATTTTTTACTGAAGATTATCTCAAGTCCTCATGCTAGGACAGATACAAAAAAAATGAAACTTCTCTTCTCAATAAAAACTCCAATCCAAAACAAATCAATGTTTGATAGACCTCAAAATGCCTCTGACTATAGACACCTCATGGATTCCAATATTCATAGTGGTAGTCGTAAGACCACTCGTGAATGAAGCTCCTGAAAGTTCTACCCCATGGCTCCAACGATTTGTCAAATGTTGTCAAAAGAGCTCATCAATCAATCAAAAGCAAAAATAGACAAAGGCATTTGTTCCTTCCACAATTGGAACATCTCAAATTGATCATAATGCAAGGCAATCTTACGCCTTCCCCCAAAAAGCAATCATTACAATACTGCAAAGTGTTGTATCCAATCACAAACCATTTTTATCAATGTGTCTCTCTTGCAATCATCCATAATTCATCAATCGCAAATTCTTTGCCTTCCAAATCATCCCATCAATTCACATCATTAGTTTTTGTACTAAACCATGTTTCACACAATCCAGTACAAAAAGGGGTAAAATGTAGACACCTAAAAGTCGCACATTGTCCCTCTCCCCATTTTCGTGGTCAATCAATTTGCAAAACCCTCAAAAATTGCATAAATTGGCTAAAAACACTATTCATTAATCAAAATCACTATTCATCATATTTAGCCCCTTTGGGCTAGCTAAGCCCCTCCCTACGCTTAACCATAGGTCCTCATGCGACCTCATGCCAACTCAACTAAGGTTGAATTCTCCACCATGGTCAAAAAGCACTTTATGGTCAAAAAGTCAATATTTTGGTCAAAACATGCTTTATGGCTAATTACATGCTTAATTAGATCTAATCATGATTTGATTTGAGCCCTCCACCTCACCTAGTCTACTTTGACTACCCTAGCCTTCCACCTCACCTATTCTAGCCTATCCTAGCCCTACCACCTCTCACCCAGATATTTCTCCACCTCACATTCCCCTGGGTCATAAATGAAAGATGGAGACTTTTGCACATAAAAAACAATTTTTAATTCAAAGATATTTCAAAAAGGTGATCATTAATGCCAAATTGATATTTTTAGCAAAGTCATCATTATTTGTGGATGGGTGAGGGATTCTCTCACCCAACCCCATTTATGATCCAGGACACCTCAAGGGACACCTCTTTGGTGGACACCTCACCATTGCCACCTCATAGGGGACACCTCATCCCCTTTCTCTCACCTTGGCCAACTCTATAAATAGAAGGTCATTTTCATCTTTTCATAACAACCAACTTTTGCTTACTAAAACTCTACCAAAATCACTACAGCCATTTGCATCCATTACACATCCATCACACAACCATCGTACGAACATTGCAATTGATTTATCACTTTCATGGGGTTCATTTGTGATTGAGATAGATCAATAATCCTCTAAAAAGTGCACTTTTTGAAGGTGACCCGCACAAAAATCAAACAAACAACTGCTCCAGGACAACTAGAAAAACTAATTTGCAGTTTCGGTACAAAAAGGATAGGTTCACACACTAGTGTGCGAACCACCCGATCCAGGACCGGTTTGCACCCCGAGGTGCGAACCTCTGCTACAGACACCAGAATCATTGGATAAGGTAAGGATAGCTTAATTTAGTGTTCTTATGTTGTTTTTTATAGTTATTTTCATGTTTTGAATATATTTAATGAGTCTTTTATCTTCATAAACATGGGTTTTGACTGAGGCAGACCCCCCAATGCACTAACAATATTTTGTAGGTTGACAGGTCCAACAAAGCACAAGGACACATCCAACAAGTGGTGGCTCACGAGCAAGAAGCCCACCTACACTGAGGAACTCAAAAAGATGGATCTTGCTGCTTTTGTTCCAAATCCGAAAGGGCTTCCTTAGGGAAGACCCCATTGTAGCCTTCAAGGCAAAATTTGTAAAAGGATATCACAGTGTAACCTCTTTTATGAATTCAATACAAATGCAGTAGATTCTTTGATATTGAATGAATGTCTTAGCATCTTTTTGTTAGTTTTAATAGGACTCTGAATATGGATAGGAAATAGATAGGGACACTTTGGAGATACGCATTAACTAAGGTTATTTTAGTAGCTTGGTTGAGGAAGGCTCCTTTCCATACCATAATATTTTTGAGGAGTCTATCCACAACATTATTCCACATGCTATCGATAGGGCTTCCAACGAAGACAGGAAAACCAAGGTAGTATGTGGGAAGATTACCAATGGAGCATTGGAGGACCTGGTCAATCCATTGTTGGTGGGTAGGGGGCATGTTGAAGAAGAATATTTTAATCTTGGAGTAGCTTACATGTTGTCCTGTTACATCCTCATAGATATTGAAAATTGACTTGATGGTTCTAGCTTTAACCACTAAATCCAGGGTAGCTATGATAGTATCATCCATGAATTGTTGGTAGCTACTCTAAAAGAGATGTCCCCACTAGAACAAGCATATTTGAGAGTTCTTCCCAGGGCCTCAGCTAAAATGATGAATATGCATGGTTATAGGGGGTCTCCTTGTATGATCCCTCTACTACTTATGAAGTAACCTATGATAGACCCAGTGATGATGACTAAAAATCAAGCTAAGGATATGTAATGAGATCAACCCATTGATGAGATTGTTAGGATCCTTAATCCTAACATTATTAGTTAGTATTAGTTAGTACTATTAATAACTTAATTATTATATTATTAACTTGTAAAGTGAACCATCACAACCCTTCATAACATGAACCATCATGTCTCTTCACCAACATAGATTTAGGGTAGATATATATATTAGGTTGGCCATCCATATCAAATTATCCAAGAAGAAGAATAATAAGCATATATTCTAAGGAGGGAGCCCCCTATAGTGGCAAAGCGATTACAAGGGAGCCCCTTTTGAGTGGCCTGCGATTACATTTACATTAATTTGTTAATAATTTTATAGTAAGACCTTGGGATCTTACCATTTGGTATCAGAGCCATGTGGGACCCAGTCATGTGGGAATTGCTCAAAGATCTTCATCAAATCACTTATGTACATGAGTATCAAACTCGATTTGAGGATATCACCAAACACAACACAATATTGGATGAATCAATTCTCATAAGTGGCTTCATTAGGGTATTATAAAAGTAAATTAGAATGGAGGTGACAAGGTTCAATCCCTATACAATGATGCAGACCTATGGATTGGAAAAATTAGCTAAAGATAAAATTAATGCACAAAAATGATTATGGAAACCACTTATGGAAAAATCGTCGACCACTTACATCGCTCCCAAACCTATGCATAATGGAAGGGCACAAAGAACTTACACAACCCCAAAATCTAACCAAAATTTATGAATTAAACATCTTAGCTTTGAGGAGATGAAGGAACGATGAGCAAAAGGATTCTGTGATAATTGTGATGAAAAATTTGGACCCCACCATAAATGTGCTACACTAACATTGTATTTATTGAAGGAATTTGATCCCTGTCTCTCCATAGAGCAAGCAGATGAGGTAGTTGTGTCTAAAGTGAACAATGCACCTACTCACCGCAATGAAGACAATGAGGTCGATGTGCAAGAAGTGATTATGTACCAAGCAAGGATGAGGTAGACATACCCAAAGTGATCAATGCTAGCCAAAAATGCACTCTACAAGACCTACACATACATTCCTCACCAATAGTGAGTTCTTGCCATATGACCAAACCTATTCAAAACCAACGCAGAGTGACTACACACTCCTCTGTTGGCTCTACCAAGGAACCAAAAAAGGATATGAAATTATTACCATCACTTTTGATGCATCATTCTAAAGTATTTGAGGAAACCCAAGGGTTGCCCTCCCATTTTCATCATGATTTTCCTAAGGAAGATTCTACTATTGTTCTTGGCAACCCCCCGCTAATGCTTCATCCTTCTTGATATCCCTGCCTACAAAAGGATGCCATTAAAAGAGTCCAAGAACTTACACAAATCCTTCTTGGAAAACAAAAGACAAAGCTTCTCACTTTGAGCTTTAAGGACAAAGCTCTTTTTAAGGAGGGTGGCATGTTAGGATCCTTAATCCTAACATTATTAGTTAGTATTAGTTAGTACTATTAATCATTTAATTATTATATTATTAACTTATAAAGTGAACCATCACAACCCTTCATAACATGAACCATCACGTCTCTTCATACGTGAACCATCATGTCTCTTCACCAACGTAGCTTTAGGGTAGATATATATATTAGGTTGGCCATCCATATCAAATCATCCAAGAAGAAGAATAATAAGCATAGATTCTAATGAGGGAGCCCCCTATAGTGGCAAAACAATTACAAGGGAGCCCCCTTTGAGTGGCCTGTGATTACATTTACATTAATTTGTTAATAATTTTATAGTAAGACCTTGGGGTCTTACCAGAGATCAAAAAACTGTGGATGGAACCCAAACTTGAGAAGGACCACAAGGAGAAAGTCCCATACGACTCGATCGAACACCTTGTTCATGTTGAGTTTGAGGAGAAATCTATCTTTATTTCTTTTATAAATGTAATGTTTGATCTCATGCATGGTAATGACACCATTAGTGATGTTTATTCCTTGGACAATGCTTCCTTGAGAGGGGTCAATGATGAGTGGGAGGACTTCTTGCATTCTTGTGGAAATGGATTTGGTAAAAAAATTATAAATAACATTACACAAACTGATAAGTTAAAATTCGAACAGGTATCTGCGCTAATATTTTTTAGGGATAAGGGCTAGGAAGGTTGAATTTGAAGAACACAAGATTATACTGATAGGAGGAGTGAATAATATAAGATCACTTTTTAACTTTTTCCTTTTACTTCAGAAAGCAATGCAATGAACCAATAGAAAAATCAAAGTAGTAATCAAACTGGTGTACAAGTCATCACACAATTGAGACACCAATATAACGTGGTTCACCCAAGGTGGGCTACTCCACAGAGAAAACATTTCACTAAATTTTCTCTATAAAATCCTTTGGGAATCCTTCCCAATTACAATGTTTATGGACTTCCTGTCCAAAGGAGAATCCTTCCCCTAATCAAATATTTATGAGCCTCCTGCCCAAAGGAGATGTCCTATCCCCCAAAGAAGTATTTATGAGCCTCATTCCCAAATTAGATGTCCTATCCCCCAAAGCTCTGTAAATGATACTTCAAAATATCACTATCTCTTCTATTGCTAGCAAGTGGAACTCCTTTCCATAGAAGACATATTGTCCTTCTTACTCTGTCTCTAGGGAATTCTATCCTCACTGATAACCTCCACAGTTACTCATCAACACTTGTACTAAATACAGTCGATCGGTCCAACACAAGTCCTCTCAAACTCTATCATAAATCTGCACCAAACTCAGTCCTCTAGTCCAGCATAAATCTGCTCTCAAATATCTGTCAGATCTGTCCCAATATTAAGCCAAAAGCTTGAACAAATCAATCACAACTGCTCATAATTCTTCACCAAGACTTCATAAAATTTTTCCATAATTTCTTCAATAAGAACCTATGTAAATTAGTCCACAAGTTCTCCACAAGAACCTGTCCAAATTTGTCCTAGCAACCTCACCAAAAACATGCCCAAATCATCTCAAGCAAGTTTACCAAGAAACTTGCACAATGTGAACACAAATATAATTGTTAGAGACCCAATGTGTTTCATCCAATCATATCAAATCAATCTCATAGAAGCATAAAGAGAATTTTTAGAGACTCAATATGTTCTATCCTTCAACTTTCAATCTCAACTCAAATCAATATCATAGAAGCATAAATAGAATTGTTAGAGACTCAATATGTTCTATCCTTCAAATTTCAATATCAACTCAAATCAATCTCATAGAAGCATAAAGAGAATTTTTAGAGACTCAATATGTTCTATCCTTCAACTCAAAAACAAACTCTTTCTCAAATCAGAATAAATATAGAAGTAGTATATGTTCATAAGATCTTGAACCACGACCCAACAATTGTCAATAATACAATATCAAGAAATCAACTCCTCCAACATAAAACCATAAGTTGCTATCAAACCCTAGCCAAGTTAGTTTTCAATAACTCAAAGAAATCTCTCTCTCAGCATCGAAAAGGGGTTCAAGATATTTCCAACTTATCTCAAATGGGAATGCTCAACTTAACCACACAACCAAGTTTATCAAGCAAAGTATAACTTGATAAAATCAAATCTCAAAGGAGCAATCCCAACTCATGTATCAAGTAAAAAATAACTTGATCAACTCAATCTCAATAGAAGTAATATCAAAACAAAACTCTCAAAAACCAAAAAACTCAATTAGGGTTTCAACAACTTATAGCAATGGCACAAGCTTGTCACTCAAAAAATCTAAAGCAAACTTCAAATGCTTCCACTCTCATAAACCAAAATTATGCAATAACTCATAAACTCATCATGATCTCATAATGCATAATAAATACTTCCACTTTCAAAAAATAAGATCCACTCCAAATAAGGAAACTTAATTTAATCCTTTTCACTCAAAACTTATTTTTATAAAACCATCAATCAATAATAACCATGGAAGAATGTGCCCATACCTTTACTTTGATGAAGAAGGAGAACTAAAAATCTGTCACAACACTAACTCTCAATTTGCCATAAGTTAGAGTTTGCAACAATGGAATAATGCACAATGATAATATTCCTAATAACACCTTATCACTCCAACTCATCAATAATCAAAACTCACAAATATACATATCAACAATATTCCTTTAACACCTTATAACTCCTACTTAATATATCACAAAATAACTTCAACCTCAAAAATAATTACAAGATAATATCCACTCAATAATTCCAAATGCTTTCTAACCCCAATATAAAATTAAGCACAATTATTCCTTAAACCCTTATAACTCCTAAAATACATTTACTTCTAAATGCATTTACGATATAAATGTTAAGCATCAATAATAACAATGTCAAAGCAATATTTCTATTTAAATTTATACCTCCATCCAATTACCAAAAATAATTGCCAAGTCAAATTAAATATTCCACATTATCAACAAAAGATTTACCTTAGCCAAAAATCAATTCTCCAACATTAGGAGAAGTGTGGAGACACAAACATAAGCACCAAAGCACTTCCTCCTCCAAAATCGTTGCCCAAAGCAACTACTGTACCACGTGCACAATAATCCGTGACCAAAAATGAAACACGTCCGATGTGAATCGATCTCGACACCTATGCCTAGAGAGTGCCTTCACTCCACTGCCTCCACTTTTGGAGCACAAGTGCCCAACAAAACTCTCAAATGCCACTCGTCATTTTACCTTCCCTTTGCTCGTAGAGATTAAAGACAAACAGATTTATCTTCCTCATAGGCGTATGAAATCATAACTTAAACACAAAGCAATACGAAACTAAAAAATCATAGAGCAATACAAAATTGAAGTTCATAGAGCAATACAAATTCAAAGGTCACAAAGAAATACAAATTCAAAGGTAATCGCGCAAATCAGAGGTGCATTGAACCTTAGGAATTAATGCCCTTTAATAGTCTTTTGCATCCCATGCAAGTTGACGTCGGCGCTCCTTCCAAAAAATGACGTCGGTGAGGTAAGTCTTCTACATTGGCATCACTAAGGGTTTAGAAACCCTTTCAATAATAATTATTAAATTAATAATTATTATTTTATTAATAATAAACTTAACTTAAAACCTTTTCAAAGGTTTGAGTTAATTTATTTATTAATAATCAAAATGGACTTTTAAGGTTTTTTCAAGGAGAAAAACCTTTTCATTAAGCCAAGATGGTTTTAATAAAAATCCTTAACGAGTCCAGATGGTTTTAAGAAAAATGTTTAACCTTGTCACCATAGTTTTAATAAAAAACCTTAAACAAACATCATGGAACTTTCACGATATTTTTGGCACCAAACTCTTTTTGACATCAACACAAATTCCTTTTGACATCAACACAAACTCCTTTTGACATCAATGACAACTCACAAACATGAAGCTAGGCAACATACCCAAAATTGCCAATAGAATTTATGTCTTTGGGGATGACTTTAGTTATTTGGATGAAACGTATGGTAGAGAAAATGTTGAGCCCAATGATTTCTCAATTTTTTTGAAAAAAGTAGGGGGGAAACCCATCGAGACCCAAATATTTATTAGGCAACATGGAAAATAGGGTGTATTTTATTTCATCATCAGAGAAGGATTGTAAGAGAGGTTGATTAAACTCCTACAAGATGCAGTTGTGGATGTGATGAATAAGGGCCTAGGGAGAATAATCAAAGCTAGGATGGGTTGCTTTGGTAGGGTACCTAGGAATAGATAATTGGGGATATATTATTATATTGTATAAGGGTTTGCATGGGCCATACATAACCCAAAGTTGATTGTATTATAATATTATATTATATTATTGTTGGACATTTTGAGTCCCTAAGTCAAAGTTGTCATTGATGTCACCATTGATGCCACCAGATGGAGTCATCATTAATACCAAATATTTCAGCAGGAAATAAAGGCGACAAATATGGTCATTTGATATTCAGCAAGAAGGCAGAAGTTCGAGTGAAATAGTGCAAAAGACAGAAGTTAAAAAGGAGTTATAATATTTATTTTATAAATTATTTAAATTCGGGATGAATTTAAATTTTATAAATAAATATTAAAAGGTACTTTATCAAAGGTGAAATATTATAATGGTTAGAAGTGCCATGGTGAAAACCCAAAATAAAATATTTGTAATTTTCATTACAATATTTTATATTGCAAAAGTGGGTTTATAAAGTCTAAAAATATCTTAATAAACCCAAAGGTTGGGTTTAAAGGTTTAAGACCAAAGAATATTTTAATAAATCCAAAGGTTGGATTTAAAGTTTTAAACAAGGCAAATTTTATTTCCGCCGACGTCATAGAAGCCAAAGGGAAGCGTCGACATTTTTGATTTAGTGGAAATGCATATAAATACCATGCCCAAAGTTGATTTTCGAATTATCCTTGCTCGAATTGGAAAGAGAAAGCATACGAATTAAATGCAGAGCTCGTGAGATAGAATTGCGAAATTTGTGTTTGACTTGATGGTGAAAGGAAACAAAAGCAAGCGCATTGATTAGTTGGAAGCCAACAAGGCACCTTGGCCTAGTGGCAAGTGGGCTGCAAGCTTACGTTTTGGTGTGCATGGTGGATAGTGTTCGAATCCCATGGAAGCTTTTGGTGGACGTGTTGAAGGCGCCAATCGTTAGGCGCATACATTTTGCAAGGCAAGGAAGGGGTGTTGAAGCACGTGGTGCTTCTTCCTTCCCAACGAGCTTGTAGCTCGTGTGGTGGTTTGCACTGTGGGCAAAGACATTTGTGTGGGCTGCGTTGAGAGTTCGAAACTCTCCAAAGGCAAAGGTACATTTTTATGTTTTATTTTATTAATGCCTAAGTTGGAGGTATAAGGTATTTGGTGGTTGAAGTCTTTGCATTGTGATAAAGGTTGGTAGTTGAGAAATACCATTAGGAGTTATAAGGAGAATTCTGTTTTTATTTTCAAGTCTTAAATTTTGCTATTGTGGAATATTGAAAGGTTAAGACTTTGTGGGTTGTATGTTATTTTGAATAAAGGGTTTTGTGATTATTGTGAGGATATTGCTTATTGTTTAAGTTGGAGTGATAAGGTGTAATTGTGATATTATTTTTGTGATATAAAAATTATCCTCTAACCCTTATTGAGTTTGTCAAAGAAGTAATTGTGAGTGTGGCAGATTTGTAAGGGCAACTACTCTTCAAGAAAAGGTATGGGTAAAATTCTTCTTTGTTGAGTTAGGTGATTGGCTTGATTGAAAATTAAGTTTGGAGTGAAAAGGATTTGATTAGGGTTTCCTTTTCAAAAGTGGTTGAGTTAATGCTTCAAGGTTTTTTGGATTGAGAGTTGTGATTAAACCTTGTTTGATAAGCATTGTTGTTTAGACCATTGGTTGAGTGAAGTACATTGAGTTAATGCTTAAAGGTTTTCTGAATTGAGAGTTGTGATTAAAACCTTGTTTTATTAGCATTGTTGTTGAAGCCAATGGGTTATGCAAAGAACTTGAACTTGAGTTAGAAAAGAACATGAGTATCATTGTTATGTGAGATTTGTTGTTGAGCATTGTTGGAAACATTTTGAGTTGGGAGATACATGCTTGGACTAGGGTTTGTGAGAAAGGGTTGTTTCTTGAAGTGATTGGTTGAGTAGAGTTGATTGAGCCTAGTCAAGTGGATGTATGAAGTGGTTGTTCAAGTTCCATAAAACAAACTATTCTATATTCTGATTTGAGTTGAGATTGAGCTTTGAGAATAGAACATATTGAGTCTCTAACAATTCTCTTTATGCTTCTATGAGATTGAGTTGAGAAATTGATTGAGCATTGAGTATAGAACATATTGAGTCTCTAACAATTCTCTTTATGCTTCTATGAGATTGAGTTGAGAAAGTGATTGAGCATTGAGTATAGAACATATTGAGTCTCTAACAATTCTCTTTATGATTCTATGAGATTGGACAAGTTCTATGTGGACTTGTTAAGCTGATTTGAGGTAAGTCTTTGAGAAGGCTTGTGGACTATTTTTGTGTGAGATTTTGTGGAAGCTTGCAATGCAGATTTGAGCAAGTCCTAGAGAGGACTTATTGAGCATATTTGGACAAGTTCTATGTGGACTTATTGAGCAGATTTGGACAAGTTTTGAGTGGACCTATTGAGCAGATTTGATAGGTTCTGAGTGGACCTATTGAGCAGATTTGAGCAGGTTCTGAGTGGACCTATTGAGCATATTTGAACAAGTTATGAGTGGACCTATTGAGCAAATTTGAGCAGGTTCTGAGTGGACCTATTGAGCATATTTGAGCAGGTTCTGAGTGGACCTATTGAGAATATTTGAGTAGGTTCTAAGTGGACCTATTGAGCAGATTTGAGCAGGTTTTGAGTGGACCTATTGAGCAGATTTGAGAAGGTTATGAGTGAACCTATTGAGAAGAGCTTTGGAGGTGATAGAGCAGAGAGGATAGAGTCTCCAGTGGATAGAGATCCATCAGCCAAGACATTGAGGATAGGTCTTCTGAGTGAGGACAAGAGTCTTCAAGTGGAGAGAGATCCATAGTCAATGTAGTGGAGGCAGTGTCTTCTAGAGGATCACCAGCCAGAGCAGAGGAGAAGGAGTTCTCCTATGGATAGAGATCCACAAACTAGATTTAGGGGATCAACATCTCCTTTGGATAGAGGTCCATAAACATTGTAATTGGGAAGGATTCCCAAAATATTATTTGAGAAATATTTAGAAGAAATATTTTCTCTGTGGAGGTAGCCCACATTGGGTGAACCATGTTAAATCTGTGTCTCTATTGTGTATGGTGTTTTGTGCATTGCTTTGATTACTACTATTGATACTACTATCTATACACTACATAATATTGATTTGAAAAGAAAAGTAAAAAGTGGTCTTATACTATTCACCCCCTCTCAATATAAGCTTGTGTTCTTCAATTGGTATCAGAGTGGGTTCCTTCAGAAGAGTTTGATAACTTGAAGGAAAAGTGGTCTAAGAACACAATGGATCAAAAGGATCAAAGGGATGGGTCCATCAATAATGCAGTACCAGTATTTGATGGAAGTGACTTCTTGTATTGGTGTGTGCTGATGAGATTTCACCTGATGGCACTTGGAAATGAAGTTTGGGATGTAGTGGAATTTGGATATGATTCAGTAGTCAATCCTCCTACAGATAAGGAAGGTAAGCTTCTAATGCATGCAAATTCAAGAGCTATGAATGCAATTATAAAAGGATTGCGTAGATCAGAATCTATGAAGGTTATGGATTGTAAAACAACAAAAGATATGTGGGAACTATTGCATACCATATATGAAGGAGATAAAAGTGTCAGGAAAGCTAAGATCAAAAATCTCAAAGGAGAATTTGAGAACCTAAGAATGCGGGATGATGAAAATATTCATGACTATCTCAACAAGGTTGATGAACTTATACATGAGATGAAAGGTCTTGGAATGAAGATTGATGAATCTGATGCTTGTGATAAGATCTTGAGAACTCTTCCAAAAAGGTATAGTGAAAAGGTCTCTACTATAGAAACATCAATTGATAGTGATAGTCTAACAAGAAATTCTTTGCTTGGCATGCTTACAACTTTTGAGATAAGAACAAAAGATCCTATTCCTCCGAAAGAAGTTGCATTCAAAGTGAACAAAAATATAAAGGGTAAGAAGTCAGAATCAAGTAGTGAGTCTTCCAGTGATGAAGAAGCAAATTATGGTAGAAGAGATAAAGGTTCCAGAAGACCCATAGATCTAAGATCTATTAAGTGTTTTAATTGTGGAAAGTATGGACATTATGCAACAGAGTGCAAAGAGCCAAAGAGCAACAATGATGAAGAAAAATAGGATCACAGGTACAGGGAATCAGAAAGACATAGGTACCAGAAGAAAAGCAAGGATGGACAAAATAGACAAGGAAAGAAGTTCTTCCAAAGGCAAAAGAGAAGCTACTATGCGGATAATGCAAGTAAGTACTCAAATGATAGTGATGCTAGTTTTTTAGACAATGATAGAGATGAAGTCCTATTTATGGTTGAAGAGAAAGATCCAGTTAAGAAAAGGACTCCAATTATTCTCAAGTGTTTTAGATGTGGTAAATTTGGACATCTTGAAGATGATTGTACAAGGGATGGTTATAGTTTCAGTGATGATGATTTTGAAGATGCACTTGATAGACCAGATGAAAATATTCTTATGGCATTAGAAGAAGAAGTGAGTGATCCTATAGAAGACAAGCCAAAAGAAAGAAATGATATGGACAAAGGTAAACAAATAGAGGATTATTCAGTAGAGAATGGTTATGATCTCAAGGGAGAACTTATCTATGCCCTTGACACAGTAAAGAAGGTAAGAAAGCAACACTCTAAGCTTGAAAGTCAATTTCAAGAATGTGATGAAGAAATATTATTGCTCATAGAGGATTTAGAAAAATCAAAGGCTAAGGCAAGCAAGTTCAAAGATAAGTTAGAAGCAAAGATTTTGGAATGTGAGAAGTTAGCACAAGAAGTGGCTCTACTAAAGGAAGATTTAGAAGATTCCAAGAATAAGCTATACAAGTATGTAAAAAGTGCAAAGAGTGTGGATAAAATAGTCAAGATACAAAGAAGAGCAACAAACAAGATAGGTCTTGGTTCTAAATAGGTTCAAAAGAAAAGGGAAGAAGAGTCTACTTCAAGTCTTGAAGAAGAAGAAACTTCAGAAGAAGATACATCAGAAGAAGATAGTGTAAGTGGGAGTGAGACATCAGAGGATGAGTTGGACAACAAAGAGTTCAACAAAGATAGGAACAATGCACAGAGAAGATACAGATGGAACAACAATTAGAACAGGAGACCAATGAGGTCAAGACAAGGAAGCTTCAATGGAAGATGTTTTTCATGTCACAGGTTTGGGCACATGGCTTCACAGTGCAGGACACATGAAAGATAGGAATATGGAAAAGGATAACTTTTCCAAGGGTATTGCTACTCATGTAATGAGTTTGGTCACAAGGCAATGAATTGCAAGATTCATGACAGAAGAGGATATGGCTTCACTAGGAGAAATCCTAAGACAGTTGCACCTCCAAGGAATAATAACATTAAGTGTTATAAGTGCAATAATGATGGTCACACAACAAGATGGTGTAGAGCAAATATTCTAGAAATAGGCATGAACAGGAATAGGAATATGAACAGGAACAAGAAGAAATAGGAACATGAACAGAAACAGGAATATGAACAAGAATAGGAACATGGATGAGAAAAAGAATAAGAACAAGAATAGGAACATGGATGAGAACAGGAATAAGAATAGGAATAGGAACATGGATGAGAACAAGAATAGGAATAGGAACAGAAGTGATGATAGGAACAGGGATGATGACTTGGAAAGAAATAGTGAGAGGATTCAAAAAACTCAGAAAAGAAGAGAAAAAGATAAAGGTAAAGAACAGTGCTTTTGAGGAGTAGAAATACTCCCACCCCAGAATTAACCACCTCATGTGGAGGTGGGGGAGGGGCTAAGCTAAGAGGCTCATTCTTAGCCCCGAGCCCCAAAGGTGACCCTTTGCCATTGATGTCAAAGGGGGAGAGATTTGTGTATATTGGGGAGAGATTTGATATGGGGAGATATTTGATATTTGAGAGAGCATTGAGCCAGGGGGAGCAATGTCCCAAGGGGAGCAGAAGAAAAAGAAAGGTCAGGTTTCAGTAAAAGGATATGGGTTGCCATCAATGACAAAGGGGGAGATTGTTGGACATTTTGAGTCCCTAAGTCAAAGTTGTCATTGATGTCACCATTGATGCCACCAGATGGAGTCATCATTAATACCAAATATTTTAGTAGGAAATAAAGGTGACAAATATGGTCATTTGATATTCAAAAAGAAGGCAGAAGTTTGAGTGAAATAGTGCAAAAGATAGAAGTTAAAAAGGAGTTATAATATTTATTTTATAAATTATTTAAATTTAGGATGAATTTAAATTTTATAAATAAATATTAAAAGGTACTTTATCAAAGGTGAAATATTATAATGGTTAGAAGTGCCATGGTGAAAACCAAAAATAAAATATTTGTAATTTTCATTACAATATTTTATATTGCAAAAGTGGGTTTATAAAGTCTAAAAATATTTTAATAAACCCAAAGGTTGGGTTTAAAGGTTTAAGACCAAAGAATATTTTAATAAATCCAAAGGTTGGATTTAAAGTTTTAAACAAGGCAAAGTTTATTTCCATCGATGTCATAGAAGCCAAAGGGAAGCGCCGACATTTTTGATTTAATGGAAATGCATATAAATACCATGCCCAAAGTTGATTTCCGAATTATCCTTGCTCGAATTGGAAAGAGAAAGCATACGAATTAAATGCAGAGCTCGTGAGATAGAATTGTGAAATTCATGGTTTGACTTGATGGCGAAAGGAAACAAAAGCAAGCGCATTGATTAGTTGGAAGCCAACAAGGCACCTTGGCCTAGTGGCAAGTGGGCTGCAAGCTTACATTTTGGTGTGCATGGTGGATAGTGTTCGAATCCCATGGAAGCTTTTGGTGGACGTGTTGAAGGTGCCAATCGTTAGGTGCATACATTTTGCAAGGCAAGGAAGGGGTGTTGAAGCACGTGGTGCTTCTTCCTTCCCAACGAGCTTGTAGCTCGTGTGGTGGTTTGCACCATGGGCAAAGACATTTGTGTGGGCTACGTTGAGAGTTCGAAACTCTCCAAAGGCAAAGGTACATTTTTATGTTTTATTTTATTAATGCCTAAGTTGGAGGTATAAGGTATTTGGTGGTTGAAGTCTTTGCATTGTGATAAAGGTTGGTAGTTGAGAAATACCATTAGGAGTTATAAGGAGAATTCTATTTTTATTTTCAAGTCTTAAATTTTGCTATTGTGGAATATTGAAAGGTTAAGACTTTGTGGGTTGTATGTTATTTTGAATAAAGGGTTTTGTGATTATTGTGAGGATATTGCTTATTGTTTAAGTTGGAGTGATAAGGTGTAATTGTGATATTATTTTTGTGATATAAAAATTATCCTCTAACCCTTATTGAGTTTGTCAAAGAAGTAATTGTGAGTGTGGCAGATTTGTAAGGGCAACTACTCTTCAAGAAAAGGTATGGGTAAAATTCTTCTTTGTTGAGTTAGGTGATTGGCTTGATTGAAAATTAAGTTTGGAGTGAAAAGGATTTGATTAGGGTTTCCTTTTCAAAAGTGGTTGAGTTAATGCTTCAAGGTTTTCTGGATTGAGAGTTGTGATTAAACCTTGTTTGATAAGCATTGTTGTTTAGACCATTGGTTGAGTGAAGTACATTGAGTTTATGCTTAAAGGTTTTTTGAATTGAGAGTTGTGATTAAAACCTTGTTTTATTAGCATTGTTGTTGAAGCCAATGGGTTATGCAAAGAACTTGAACTTGAGTTAGAAAAGAACATGAGTATCATTGTTATGTGAGATTTGTTGTTGAGCATTGTTGGAAATATTTTGAGTTGGGAGATACATGCTTGGACTAGGGTTTGTGAGAAAGGGTTGTTCCTTGAAGTGATTGGTTGAGTAGAGTTGATTGAGCCTAGTCAAGTGGATGCATGAAGTGGTTGTTCAAGTTCCATAAAACAAACTATTCTATATTCTGATTTGAGTTGAGATTGAGCTTTGAGAATAGAACATATTGAGTCTCTAACAATTCTCTTTATGCTTCTATGAGATTGAGTTGAGTTGAGATTGAGCATTGAGTATAGAACATATTGAGTCTCTAACAATTCTCTTTATGCTTCTATGAGATTGAGTTGAGAAAGTGATTGAGCATTGAGTATAGAACATATTGAGTCTCTAACAATTCTCTTTATGATTCTATGAGATTGGACAAGTTCTATGTGGACTTGTTAAGCTGATTTGAGGTAAGTCTTTGAGAAGGCTTGTGGACTATTTTTGTGTGAGATTTTGTGGAAGCTTGCAATGCAGATTTGAGCAAGTCCTAGAGAGGACTTATTGAGCAGATTTGGACAAGTTCTATGTGAACTTATTGAGCATATTTGGATAAGTTCTAGCTTATTGAGAGATTTGGACAAGTTCTAGGGACCTATTGAGAATTAGTTCTGAGTGGACCTATTGAGCATATTTGAGCAGGTTCTAGTGGACCTATTGAGCATATTTGAGCAGGTTCTGAGTGGACCTATTGAGCAGATTTGAGCAGGTTCTAAGTGGACCTATTGAGCAGATTTGAGCAGGTTTTGAGTGGACCTATTGAGCATATTTGAGCAGGTTCTGAGTGGACCTATTGAGCAGATTTGAGAAGGTTCTGAGTGGACCTATTGAGCAGATTTGAGAAGGTTCTGAGTGAACCTATTGAGCAGAGCTTTGGAGGTGATAGAGTAGAGATCCATTAGCCAGGACATTGAGGATAGGTCTTCTGAGTGAGGACAAGAGTCTTCAAGTGGAGAGAGATCCATAGTCAGTGTAGTGGAGGTAGTGTCTTCTAGAGGATCACCAGCCAGAGTAGAGGAGAAGGAGTTCTCCTATGGATAGAGATCCACAAACCAGATTTAGGGGATCAACATCTCCTTTGGACAGAGGTCCATAAACATTGTAATTGGGAAGGATTCCCAAAATATTATTTGAGAAATATTTAGAAGAAATATTTTCTCTGTGGAGGTAGCCCACATTGGGTGAACCACGTTAAATCTGGTGTCTCTATTGTGTATGGTGTTTTGTGCATTGCTTTGATTACTGCTATTGATACTGCTATCTATACACTGCATAATATTGATTTGAAAAGAAAAGTAAAAAGTGGTCTTATACTATTCACCCCCCTCTCAGTATAAGCTTGTGTTCTAAAATTATAATATAATATTATATTAGTAGTAGGCTCCCCAAAGTAGAATAATAATATGGATATATAAAGAAGAGATATTTGTCATTGTAATCATCATTGAAGAAGAATATTATGTAATCGTCTATGTCCACGAAGTGGCCTCTCACCTTGGGAGATATTGTGGAGTTATTCTTTCCTTAAGGATTATTATTGGTGTTTCCCTACCTTAAGGGTATTATCTATCTCTCTCATTTGTGGATTATTATTGTGGATAATGTATTGTGGATGAATGATTTGATATTTTTGCATATTGGTGAATGGTTTATTTTTAATGATAATAAAGTTATGCAACAAGTGGTGTGAGAGAAATTTTTTTGGCAAAGTGGGGATTTTTGTGAAATTGCAAAATTAGGGCAAACTATTTTTGGAAAAATGTCTCATATTTTAGGAGCCATATCTCTGCACAAGTTTATTCAATTTAAGTAATTCTTGGATCAGATTGTGTAGAATTTGAAGAGATTTAAAACGAATGGTGATATGAAGGAATCTAAGTAGTATTGAGGGAGTTACAACCTTTCAAATTTAGTCACCAGAAATAAGGATAGTGATGAATTTTTCATATTTTTTCTGGAAAAATGTTTCATCTTTCATAAGCCATATCTCTGTGATAGTTTATCCTATTCAGGTGATTCTTGGATTAGTTTGTAAATTTTTTTAAGATATTTAAAATGAGTGGCCATATGAAGCAATCTGAGTAGTATTGAGAGAGATACGACCTTTTGAATTCAACCATATGGAACAAATATAGTGACAAATTTTCAAGTCGTGAATTTTTCAAAAGATGAAATTTGTTTAGTTCGGGTAAGAAAATAAGTTGCATTTTATTTTGTTTGGAAGAAAAATTGCAGATCTAGTTGTCTATATGGATTTTTAGCTTCAACTCAGTGGGAAGATATTTATTTCCATAAAACCCTAGTTTGCATTAGGGCATGATATATATTATAAAAAAAAAACCCTAGTTGCATTAGGGCATGAACAATGAGACTCCAAACGTTTTCTAGAGAAAATGATATTGATGTTAGGGATTGGTGGAAAATTTTTAAATACTTGTTTCATCATGATCCTATTTGGAAAGATTGGCTTTTTGCTTATCTTGGAGGAGAAGTTGTGATTTGGTATCGTAGAATTCCTCATAAAGATGAACTAACTTGGGAAACAATGGAGCATGAATTCTTGAGTAGATGGGACCCATATTATATAGATAGCCTAATGGATGTCATAGAAGACCTTGAAAAGGAACTATAGGGAACTAAAAATGAGCAGAATGAAATAAAAGAAGAATGGAAAGTTTTCAAGAAATGGAATGAAGACTATGAAAAAGAAATAAAATTACTCAAGAAAAAAGAGGAAAAGGTTAGGTAAGGTAAAAAATATGTTAGGATGTAGACATAGGAAACCATACCTTTGGTAGAAGATAAATTAGAAAATGGACAAAGAAATTTTTTTGAATCTAAAAAGTCTATTTTATAGGTTCATGGAAGCATTCAAAAGGAACAGGTTATTATTTCCATTGACTCTAGTAGTAGATATAATTTTATTAATATTTCTTTGCCTAAGAAGTTACAAGTTCAAGCAACAAAAATTAAGGACATACAACTAGAGGATGAGCATGTTTAGATTTTTGAATATTTGAAGATCACCATGGATAAATATGTTTTACATTCAGATTTCTATGCTATTGATATGGATGATGAGGATATTTCTCTTGGTTATCCTTGATTATATTATTTGGGTATTGTTAACATTAATATGCAAAAGAAGTTTATGAATTTATGGTATAGGAAAAATAAGATAACATTGTAAGATATTTCTTAGTTTAAAGAGAATGGATCCAAGTAAAATCATGAAGTGGCCATAGAGAAACAAATTGAAGAACCTGAAATAGAATCCAAGAAGGCAATAGAAGTAACAGAGTCCATGGAAGAAGTAGAAGTAGTTGATTCCATGGAAACAACAATAACAGAGTCCAAGGAAGCTTTGATAGAAGAGCACGAGGACACACCAAACAAAGATAAAATAAAAGGATAGTGTGTAGAAAAATTTAAAACAATGGAGCCAAATGTTGAGAAGTCAAAGAAGGTAGAACATAAAGTTAATGTTACACCATATCACCATCCACACCACCATGACATCAAAAATCTTGGAGGTATGGTTCAAGGCAACAATATTATGGTTCTACATGGAATCATAAGGGCACCAACTATGGCAGTGTTTAGTAGAGAAAGCATAGTGATCATGGTTTTAGAGTGGTTCATCAACATCAAGGAATAATTGGACCCATCATTCAAGTTATAAAAATACAACAACAAAAGTGTGGAGCCAACGAAGCAGATTTGGATACTCAAGTAACAAAATGGTATACCAACATCAACATGTTTCACTTGGATGGATGGATGATCGAGATTGGTACCAGTTGCTAAATTTTCTTAGAAAATAATATTATCATGTTTCTTTATATGTTTCAAGGACGAAATATTTGTGAGGGTGGCATGGTAAGGTACCTAGGAATAGATAATTGGGGATATATTATTATATTGTATAAGGGTTGGCATGGCCATACATAACTCAAGGTTTATTGTATTATAATATTATATTATATTATAATATAATATTATATTAGTAGTAGGATCCCCAAAGTAGAATAAGAATATGGATATATAAAGAAGAGATATTTATCATAGTAATCATCATTGAAGAGGAATCTTACGTAATCATCTATGCCCATGGAGTGGCCTCTCACCTTGGGATATCTTGTGGAGTTATTCCTTCCTTAAGGATTATTATTGGTGTTTCCCTATCTTAAGGGTATTATCTATCTCTCTCTAATTTGTGTATTGTTATTGTGGATAATGTATTGTGGGTGGATGATTTGATATTTCTACATATTTGTGAATGGTTTATGTTTAATGATAATAAAGTTATGCAACATGCTTCAAGGAAGGATTGGAAATGGTTTACCACCTCAACCCTAATCTCATGGATATTGCATATGGAAGAACCGTCCACTCTCGTCAACTCCTTGATCTAGTTAGAACTTGAACCTTAGAATTCTACCTCCAGAAGGTTTCTTCCCTTTCTAGGATGTTGTGATATTTTAACAACAATATTCTTTCCTCATCCCTGGTGTTGGTGTCAATGCTCCCTTGTTGGATTTGGTTCTTGACCATTTGAAGTATTTCTTTGATTACTAGTTTATTTTCAAGATGTTACCAAAAACTTCCTTATTCTAGATTTTGACATTGATTTAATGGCCTTGATTTTGTTGGTATCTTGATAAATTGGATTTCCATGAGAAAGGAGGCTCCACCATTCATAGATACGATCCCTCAAATCAGGGTGTTTTATCCACATATATTCAAAGTAGAAGGTGATATTGAATGAGGATTGACAGGTCACTTTAGGGTTATAGTTAGACCCTAATTTGGGAAGAGTTTTGAGGGTGGTATATCCAAGAAATGGGATGACTTCATGGGAAATGAGGAACCTATAAATCCTCAATGGTTCCAATCCTTTTTTTTCTCCATGTGTACCTATATCCTTGGAGATGAATATCCATGTGTTCATTGGATTCAACAAAATTATTGAATTCTTCATAATTTCTTGGAGAGATGGAAACACCCCATCTCTTATCATAAGCATAGAGGGGTGAGTTTAAATCCTGGCTAGAATCCATAGATGGTAAGAAAAATATTTCTCATTTGGTTGAGAGTGTTCCAAAGGTTGGTTCTCCCAAGGGGAGAATTGGGAGCATAAATATTTGAAATAACCCAACTCAACCTTGTGTCTTTATAGTAGAAAATAATATTCACAAATCTTTCATAAATGGATAAGAGCCTTCCTTATACCTATGAGGGATTCCATAGGTAGAGGAGACCCCTGAAGCTTCTTGGGCTAGGCTGGTAATGAACTTTATATCCTTCAAGATGTGTTGTATTTATTTTTTGGAATTACTCTCTTCCAATTTTATTTCTTGCATGATTACAATGGTGGTTCTAATTTCCTTTCTCATGTTGGTGATAAGCCTTTGCTTGGTTGGGCCATTGAGCCCTCTCACATTCCATGAGAGGATCTTCATTTAAGATTCTTGGAGTTGGTTATTTTCCCACCTCTACCTTGGTGTGAGGTGGGTTTGGTTCTCTTAATTTCTTCTTTGAACTGATCTGGTAGGGGTTGGAAGAGAGTAGTTTGAGTGCCATTGGTGATATCATCATCAACCTCTTTCTTTATTTGATCATTAAAGGATAAACATCATTTTTTTGTCATTTCCCACATCAGTCATGGCTTTTTTGGAACTTTGAGGGTGAAAGGGGCTTAGGACTTCCTAGGAGTGAGAAATAATAGAGTAGGAAAAATATAGCTTGATGGGGCTAAGAGGGTCATGGGAATGAACTACTTTGATCTTGGAAGGGCTACAAAGGATCAATGATTTAGATGGGCTACCAAACCCAAAGGAAGAAAAAGGCTTTGGGGTGGTCAAGGAGGAGGAGGGGAATCGAGAGGAATTAGGGAAACCTAGGGAGATAGGTGATCTAGAGGTGTGAAATGAGGGGAGAGTGGAAAAGAGGATTTGTGAGAGCTATAGGAAATGGGTTGTGTAAAAATCTAAAATGCATACATCCAACTAGTGCATCAATTGAAATCGAGCACTAAATCAAGAAATAATAAAAAATAATTAATTGAACAAGAAAATATGGTTTCCTTTTATTAAAAAATTGCCAAATACAAATTACATATATGATCCTCTTAGGGATACTCATTTTTTTATACAATTGATACAATATTTAAGACCCTCTAAATGAGGGGGAGGTGTAATCTACAGACTTTTCATAAGGTACACAAACTTCTTAAGGCCAAATATAGCCTTGTTCTCCTTTGGTTGGAGGCATACGTTGCCTTGAATACCTTGAAAATTAATAGGTCCTATAAACCCTGTGTTCATGAAACAACATGAAAGAAGTTAATGATAAAGGAGGCCTCTGTTGATGAGGCTTTTGATGTAAAATTTCATAAATCAATGATAAAGAAATAAAGAAAGCATATAAATCTATGAAGATATGTAATAAATCATCAAATTACTGTAAAGCATGTAAAGAAAACATGAAATCTAGCAATTAGGAAGCCTAATTAACCATTAGAACTTGAAAAGCATGAAACTAGTCTAGATTGACAAATACAAGGAAAATGGAAGCAAATATACCTCTAAATCCTAAATTGACCGATCATATGTCTACTAAAATTTTAATATATTCTAGATTAAACTAATTGCATAACTGGAAGTGGAAATATACTATTACAATAGAAGAAATTAAAGATCAAACCCTCACCACAAGTCTGAGGCATGGTGGGCACTGTTAGCCTAACTAACAACCACATCTAAGTTGTAAATATATTACTCTTGTAATCAGGGTTTGGATCTCTAATTACCTTAGTGGAATTGATGATAAAGGGTTGCCTTTGTGTCCCAAGATGGATTGGCAATCAAATTTGATGAGATTCATGTTCGTTTGGATTGATTTTGTGATTGATGCTTCCTAGTCCTTTGGAAACTCCATTGATGGATTCATGCTTGTCACTCCACAATTGGGTAGCATTTCAACTCTCCTAAAAGGGTTGTCAACTCACTATCCATTTTAGCAAATATTTATTGCATTTCAACTCAATATTGTTTTAGACTTCTCCCCAATTTTGAGGGGGTCTTATAGCCTTCATAATATCTAATATTGGCTTTCTTGGGAAGCCAAAATCAAGATCCAAGAGGTTGGATCAGTTGGGAGGAAAACTCTCAAAGCTTCCCCACCCAAAACCATTTGAATTCTCATTGCCCAGACTATTACAACTAAATTTCACTCATCCCAAGATTAAAAATAGTTTCATATGCTAATAATGACTCTGAGGTGTAGCTAGCTCTGTTAGCCACAGGTTTCATCCATGACTAAGACTGACTAGGCCAAGACTACCTAAATTGAGTGGTTAAAACCATTGTGTCACCTTGGAGTTGTCCAAGATCCTTCATATGGTCTATTAGCATGCTCATATGAGTAGTTGCCTCGACATGACATGTTTTAGGTGTTAACAAATGCCCCTTTTGAGATGCGTTGTGAGAAAAAACAATGTTGAGCAAAAATAGACCTCCTAAAACCATGTTGTAGGTTGAATTATGATCATTGATATGATCAACATTAGATGTCCCAGTCTTGCAAAAGGACGTGAATCCTAGAATCATTGCTTCCAACTAAGGGAAGGCTTAAATTTACAAATATTTTGCAAGCTCCAGTAGTGATCGGGTAGCTTTAGCACTACAATAGTACCAATAGGTGGAGAGCTACTAGCTTAACTACCATATTTGCTTTTTTTCCAATAGAGGGTAAGCTTATGATAGTTTTTGGCAATGATTCGTAAGATGAACTCAATTTGAAAAGATCGAATGATCTTCTACTGAATGTGATTATGATAATTGATATTATGACTACCCCCTCAAGAGACGAGTCGATGAGAGAAGGACATTGAATGAAGTGACGAGTTGCTTTACCAACATGATTGATCTGAACAATTGAAGACTTTAGCATTTTAATATTACTTGACAAGGTCTAATTCAAGGTGTACATTTTTATCCTATGGAGCAATCCAGTTGCAATGGACTTCTTGGGAAATCAAGATGATAGCAATTTTGATTAGGCTTACGTTGAATCATAATGTTTGATGATATGCTAAAAAATGTCATAGAAGAATTGAGATAAATCCTCATTTTTGTGGGGCAATCCGACCACTGTGGCCTTCTTAGGGATTGAAGTGAAGCATATCAATTCAGCAATGACTAATTTACCCCAAATGTCCTTATGGTAATTTACTCATCTTTACAGATTGCATGGATTGCAAGTCATTGCAACCACCAAGTGTATAGGATAAATAATAGAACACGAGGCACATTTGAATTTATTGAATTATTTGAATTTTTGTTATTTTTAAAAAATTTGAGGGTTTTGCACCATTAGATATGTTTTATTTTTCATTTTGAAGATCCTCATGGTTGAATTTTGATGGTATCTATTTCTGAATTCTAGTTGTGGTTTTTAGATGTAGCTAATTTTTACAAATTTCTTATCTACATCTCTGACCCATGGTCAGAAAACCCTAATTTTGCACCCGCGGTTGCTAGGCATGATCGAGGGCAAAATCATAAATATAAAAGAAAAATTTGTCATTTTCAATTCATTATTTTCCAATTTGCTATAGCTATCTAGAGATATCTAAGTGGTGCGCATAAAAATTTGACCCATAACACTATCGAAAACCACACACCAAAACGTAAATGGCTAACCTACCAGAGGCGTCTTCCAGTGGAAAATCCGGTGCTACAAAGGTAGCCTTATGACCTCATTTATTTTATTTACCACATTAAAATGCACCTCACTAAGAAACAAGTTAAATGAACCACACTCTACTTCCAGTATAACCTCACATTAGTTTAGGATTAGTATAGGCTAGCTTACACGGTGGGATTTAATTTTTTAAGATTTGTCAAGATGGGAAGTGACCTCAAAAGGGGTGCTTCTCCTAGCCACGGGTGGTAGATGTGGCTCCCAATTGGAAAATTTGGGGTCGTAGCTGTTAGCCATAACTATATTTAAATCCCAATGGTCATAAATTTGATAGTTGTTGCTGGGTGTGGGTCCCAACCATGGTTGAGAAAATTTTGAATTTTTTTTCAATTATTTGATTTTTTTAAATTTGACTAGTTTAATTTTTTTTTTTAATTTTCTTATTCATTTATAATTTTTTTTATGTTTTTGAAGATATTTTGAATTTATTTGACTTTTGAAGTAAAATTTTTGATGTTTTTGATTGATTTTATGTATTATTATTTGCTCTTTTAGCTGACTTCCTGGGTGATGGAGTCTGAGCTCTTTCGTGACCTCATCCATGAGACTAACAATGATAATCAGGAGTGGTTCACAATTATAGGTCTTGGTTGTGTCATCCAAATACCATCCATCAGGGTCATCCAGGCCTATATGACTGCTTTGGCCCATCACTGGGATGTGCAGACCAATACATTTCACTTTCTGACTAGAGAGATCATGGTCACCTTGGAGGATGTCTACCACATATTCCACATCCCTATCGATGGCAAGGCCATCACCACTTCACTTACTATGATGAATAATGTAGTATTTTGGTGGATCTTTTATATGCGGAGCAACAAGGCATTGGAGTACATTGACCATGGGAGTGTACCCATTGAGCACTGGTATAAGACGTATGTCTTCATAGAGTGACATGTCATCTTGATGTACCTATGCATACACATCCTTATCCTAGATACGTCTAACATGAGGTTAGCTTGGAAACTCCTATCCAATATGCAAAACCTTTTTGGTAGTACTAGAGAGTAACTATTGATTCTCTCTTGGGGTAGAGCCCTACTAGAATAGCTCTACAATGAGTTGTACAGGATAACAAAGCGAGGCCATGTTGGAGTTGCCTATAACCTATTACTCCAGATATTGATATGGTAGCACATTACCATTGACTGCCCATGGGGAATTCCACATTAGATTGGAAGCATTGTAGAGGCTTCATAGTGCTACATTGCTTGTTAGCATAGAGAGGCTAAGGGATTTAGGAGCAGGTATTGATTAGGAGATCTGTAGCACTATTTAGATTAGTTGACTTGACTACGGCTGAAGCATGTTGTATGGTGACCTTACATGGACTATACTACATGGTAGGAAGTAGAAAGGTATCTGACGTAGACACACTGAGATAGGTGGCTTATCGATTGTAATCCTGACATTCCACTAGCACCCACCATATACCACCACCTTAAGGTGGAGCAAAATTTGAATTGGCCTACTGTGACTCTACTAGGTGAGGAGTATGATGATTGGTACGATTAGGTACTGGCTAACATGGGGACCATAGTTGATTACGTCACCTGGTATACTACCATAATATGGCAAGGTGGTGACCCACTAGGTAGAGCTAGGGAAAAAGTGACAACAATAGAGGCATCTAAGGTAGATCTAAATGGGCATCGAGCTTTCTAGCATATAGAGGGTGGATGGGTTGAGGGTGCAATCATGTAGGATAAGCCTAAGATAGAGGAGGAGGGCAAGGATTAGCTAAATAATGAGACCTCATAGCTCAAAGACCACGTAGTGAGCTTGTAGTCACATATGGGTACTATTCAAATGCATATTCTAGGGAGTGACACCTTCATTGCCACTCTATAGGCACAAGTGAGGGCAGCTCATGATCAACTAGCATAGGGATAGGAGAATTGGCATGGATACTAGGAGATAACTCTTCACTTGGCATAGATTGAGAGTACCACTCTAGCTCTAGAGAGTATGACGCTCCAGTGGTATCTTCTACAGTCTTACCTAGATCTCAAGACTTAGGAGAGGGATCTAACAAGGAGTGCATGATGTGAGCCCTCATCTCCATAGGCTGCTACTATTGCTATAGTTGTATAGGGACCCACAGGTTTGGATCCATCTATAGAGATTATATAGTTACAAGCTATCATCTAGACCCATCTCAGGTAGCACGTATTAGATGTTTCTCACATCGCTCTTTTGGAGGGAGAGGTTGAGCTACACGGTAGTGATATTCCATAGATATCCATAGATCCAAGGACCCCAAGGACTCAGACATAGGATACAGGGTAGTCCTTAGCTCGATCCAACCAAAATATACACAATATGAAGAGGTCTACTAGTACCAGCTCTAGGTAGACTCACCGAGAGGGTGGAGGCGATGGAGGAGCCTCATAGGTAGGGGGTGCAAGCCACTCATGATTATGCTTAGAGCATTTCATATCATTTTTTATTGTAAGTTCAAGGAAATACATAGTTGTAGCCTACGGGCATTTTGGACATACTTATGTACTTTTTGAGACACACACACACATATAGATGATCTGACACTAGATTTATGATTCATTATATGTGTATATTTATTTATTTTATGTTTATGATATACATATGGATACTATTCTTATATGTTATGTTTATATGATGCTATATGATGTGATGCTTATATGACATACACTAGCTATATGATGGATTTATGACTAGATAGTGTGATCTATATGTGTATATGTACTACCATGATGTATGCATATGGATGCAATATTAGATGTTAAATGCATATTTAATTTGATTTAATTATATGCATTTAATTATGATGTTATTATATGATGAATGCAATGTATGCATTATTTACATGATGATGATCTAATGTAAATGAACCTGTATGCTTTAATCACTTAAAACATAAGGAATGAATGTAGTATGAGTTAACAATCTAATGGATGACACTACATAATGTATAACAATAATGTAACTGATATATCCTATCACAATAATTAATAAATTAGACACCCATATGTGAGATGATATAATGTATTATTTATATTCATAATCTTTTGTAAGTTAAGAGATATGCACAACATAGTCAGTGGTCGTCTAAATAACATTGTTGATATCCATACGATATCTATCCTATGTTATGAACACTCCTTAATAAAAAGAATATTATAATTATAAGTTGATGATTGATTGATTGAAATGAGTTGTTGCTATTTGGGAATTTTTGAGGTTTTCCATGAGACTCAAACACCCTAGTTGACTAATCAAAGTTGTATAATGACTATACTAGACTTTTAAAAGATAATTTTTTTGCTATGAAAGACCAAGCTATTCAATACCCATGTGTGTGAAAATGAATATATTAGATAAGGCATAAGCATAACCCAATGCCAGGTAGGATTAATTCATCCCATTACTGTATTGGGTCCTCAAATATCTACCTAATACTAAGTTTGGACTTAGTTGGACTAGACCACTAGGCAATAAAATCCACCTAAAACTAGCTCATTTGTAAATTTCTAGACCTACCCCAATTTCAGGAGGGATTCATTCATCCCATTTCTATATTGGGGATCACTCCATGATTTTTGAGTATTGACCATTCTAGGGATTCAAGCTCACCCCCTTCTTTTCTTCAATTTATTGGGATACTTACTCATATATAGTGATAAAAATCACTGTTTATTTTATATTTTTTAGTATATGTAGCACCTTAAAATTGAACCATTTGCATAAAAATATAAAATATTGAAAAATAAAAATTATTATATTTATTACCTCAAAATTTGTGCTTAGTCGTAGAGTCATACTATGATCAATAATATTGGTTAACGATCAGCAAAATTGTAGTACAATTTTTGTTATCCAATATTTACGATCATCATACGATATTGTAGATCATAATACGATCATACCCAAAAATAGAAAATCAAACTTAGAAAAATGACCAATTTAGCCCAATGTTTTTTATCCCTGTTTGCGTAACCGTGCGCAAAAATTAGGATTGGATTCATTCGATCCTGCCCATCTTGGAAGTAAATTCTAAACCAAATATTCACCCCCTATTCTGGTTACTCCTCCTTGCCTATTTAATTAGGCTTCCCTCCTTTGAACTCCCCTTACAAAAATTAGAAATTTTTTTCTCAATTTTGCATTTTTTGTTCTGGATTTTCTCATTGTTTCTTACAGGATTAGAGAGTATCATTGCATATCGATGGATGTTGTTGTAGATCAGAGACATGATCGTGATACGATATCACAAGGTTCAATGTATGATATCACTTAGAATGCTATTATATCACCTGCAATCTACTTTGGGGCAACCCTGAGCTCTGGTTTGTATTTCTGGATATGTTCTTAGTTGATTCTCATTTCATTTAGCAATATTCATCATATAGAATTTTAGATCTATTCATTTGCATTTTTGGTGTTCACATAATCTCATTTAATTTACATATTATATAGGATTTGAAGCATTATTCCATCAATTTATGTTATTAGATTTACTTAATAGCATACATTATTCCCTAATCATGCTTAGAAATATCAGTAGAATACTCTATTTTCTATTTTCTATCCTCTACCTGTGAATCTATTGGTTCCTATCGAGATCAAAATAGTTGATCTTTGATCATATTATGATCTCAAAAATCATAATACGATCTTGCATAATTATAGAACGATATTGACCTACATCATATGAACTATACTACATACAAAATTCAGAACCTTCATCAAACATTCGGATATAGGTAAGGTTGTAAAATCACTTTTGAAGCATTGCATGGTCCCTTTAATATTGTTTTCTATATTTTGTTGTCTGCATTGGAATTAAAAGTGCATATAGGTTAGTTTAGTTGCATATTGGATGAACCTAGGTATATATGCGATTTGAATAAAAGGAACAGATAAAAAAAAATCCCAAAAACTAGGCCCAGAAACAACCATAAATGTTTCCTGGTGAACCCAAAATAATTCATCAAAAAATCACCATATAGAACATACAATTAAGTACCTATATTTTGAGGTGTAGACCATTCATTATCCCATTCCCATCTAAGGCATAGATCCATCAGCCTTGAGGAAAGGAGTGCAAGAATTTTTGGGATAAGGTGAACCTGACGTGAAACACATAAATACCATTTTGATTTATAAAACAAAACAAAAAACCAAAAAAATCAAAGTCATTAGTTACACAATTGCATATCATCATAGATGGTAGATTACAATAGAAGAAGAGCCATTCTAATTAATTTTAGTACATCATTGTCAATCCAATAAATCTCTTCAATAGTTGCGAGTACTAACTCACAACCATTAGTATTGAAAATTCTAGATAAACCTCCAAGAGAGTTTACAAAGTTAAATCAACCTTTAACCAAAATTTTATCTCAACTATTGGAATGATATTTGATTTATTTACCCAACATACGACAATGAAATACAACTGCAACTGGATTTAGAGCTGATTTGCATTGCAATTTCCATAGAGTGGATGGACACTCAACTAATTCGTGTAAGCGGTTGAAAAATATGATACAATATTTTATTGATAATAACAAAATGTCAGTGGAAAGTTTCCTACCAAAACAAAATGTTCAAAATAATGCTCGGAATAATACACAACAAAATCAAACTCATAATGCAAATCAGACCTTGGACATTTTCCAACATCCTTTAACTAAGCATGGTAAAGAAGTGGTAAATCTGGTGGAACATCATAACGTTCCTCCTCCAACTAGGTATGTGGGAACCATTAGTGGTTTCATACCTAATAAAAATTTAGAAACACCATTTAGAACTACATTATTTGTGGTCACAAGTAGACCCATGCATAACATACAACTTCCATATCCAGATGATACAGAGAGTGAGACAAAAATTGATTTGGATATTACATCCAACAAATAGAATAGCTCTGAATATGAATTAGAGGTTATTCTTCCTATCACAGACTTGATGGTTCTTGAAGAACCATTTCCTAGGAGGGTCACAACATGACCTTATTCCCAATAATTGCTCCCTAATGAGCAAGTAGTGAATGCTAGACCTTGGCCCATCTATTTTGTACATAATAATGTTGTAGGTACCATCGGAGTTGTTACTACACAACAAGCATAGAATTCTCAAACACAAGATCAACATAAAAATGATAAATCAGCTCCATTCATATTTTTTTTGGTAAGTTAATAAATTTCATTAAAATAGGGCATTTGAAAGGCGCCCTAACGCCTTGTACATCATAAAAGTAAAATTTGACTAGAGGAATCCAACTAAAACTAAGAAAGGATGTAGGAAAGGAAAAAAATGCATCCTAAAAAAAACAACAGAAGTAACATAAAAAAATGACAAAAGGCAAAAGATATGAGGCCCAAAAGAACAAAGGCCCAACAAGAAAAGCATCAGTTAGGTACATCAGTCTACATTGGAGATGCAGCTGCAATCTCCAAATAGACATCCTTGACTTCATCCTTGAATGCATCCTTGGGAACTTCCTTAGAAATATCCTTTGCGATCTCAACAACATCCTCATCCTTGGTGGTTTCCTTAGTGTCAGAAATACTACAAGCAACAAAAATGGTAGGGGCTTCATCAAACTGATCATAGAAGAACAAGTTGAGAGCATTATGCTTTTCCTTAAGTTGAGATATACCTTTACCAAGATCAACATGAGCTATTTTTAAGTGACCAATGATGGCAAAGGTGGACTTAATAGCAATCTTTTGGAGATAATTTTCAACAAAGTCAGGGGAATTAGTGTCAGATTTGGGCTCTTTTATGGTTTTTCTAGAGGAAGGAGTAGGAGTATCAGTAGTTTCCTTGAACTTGAGTCTTTGGGAGCATCTGACAGGAGTTTTTTCAATCTTGAATTTCTTTTTGATATTCGAAATAGGCTGGGGTTTGTCCAATTTGTTTTTCCTTTTGGATTTGGTGGCTTTAGGGCTGGGAGTGGAGGATGAATTCACTTCCTCAGAGTCAGTAGTAGGAAGGTTTCCTTTGGGAACTTATGGAGCAGATATCCATAAAGGATTTTTAAAATACCTTAGTGAGAGGGCCAACCATATTCCTTTTTATCCCGGGTGGAAGTGATAGCATAATACATAGACCAATATAAAGAAATAGGAATATTTAGCATTTTTTTCTTTCGTAAAATGGTTAACAAAAGCTAAGTGAAAACTACACAATTGAGATTCAGGGTTGTCAACAGTTAAGTATTACATTATGGGCTTTAGAATTTCCTTCCAAGGGGTGGATAAATGGTGTCGATACAAACCTTTTTTGTGCAATTTGCACAGCTTAGACGTGGTCTCAAAATGGGTAAGCTCAACCTCCCAATTGTGCTTGTTTCTTCTAACCACCTTGCTATCAAGAGGTTGCCTAGTAATGTCAACCAGGATCTCCAGTGTAACTTGAAACTCCTTTCCATGGATGGTAACAACGTTATTATCCCATAGTAACAAAATTTGTAGTTGCATCCCAATCCACACCAAAAAATATCTTGAAAAATGCAATGAGCCCTCCTTTGTCCTTAAAAATACTGTCAATTATGGCATCAATTTCAAATTCCTCAGATTCAAAAAATTGAACTTTTCCTTCCTTCATAGTTGTAGGGCAATGAAAAACGTAGAGGAAGAAATAGGGCAAGGAAAAAACAACTAGAAATAGACACAAGGGTGAAGGATTGCTAGAAAAAGGAGCATGCAAGGAATAATATATGAATTTGAAGACAAAAGGAAAAAGCCTCTTAAACCAATAATGAAGCCTCGAAAAGGAAAAAGCCCTGGTTGAAATATTAGATTGGACAGGATAGGAATCAAGAAGTATTTATGGACCTCGATGACTATAGAAGGCAATTAGAAACTGCATGGTAAAAATAAAATGTTTACATATTGGGTTGCTTAAAAAATGGGACCCAAAAAGGGTAAATCTGGTGCAGGAACCAGGAGAAAAGGAAAATCCCAATAAGCCACACCTCGAAATGGAAAAACGTGGGATAAATATTGAGGAGGCAAAATAACACATTCCAAGGGGTAGGAGCTAGTCATAATTATGAAGAGTGTTGGGATTTGTATTGGGATTCCAAAATAGGGTGGTTGATGAAAAAACTGTGGAAATTTTTTGAAAACGCGGTGGAATGTGTGAAGGCGGTTCATACAAGGTGATATGACCATGATGCAGGGTAAGACACGTGTATTAGATTAAATTTAAAAAATATGATATACACGATAGAAATAAAAGGATAAGGATTAAAAAAACAAGATTGATAATTACCATTGAGGAAAATGAGTAAACATTAAGTCTGATGTTGGGTAAAGAATCCCAGGTAGACACCCAATAGGATAAATTAAGATTCATCATAATGAAGAGGATTTAGGTCCAACTTGGCCAAAGCTTTTAATATGAATCAACTCCATTCATATTAAAAGCTCCTATAAAAGGGAATAATGCATCAAGTACACAAAAAAAACCTCCTTATGATATTAATGAACAACTTGCTAACATTATAGCAAGGATTTCTCTCTTGGATTTTTTAAGGACTTGTTCTATACATAGAGAAGAATTGATACATACATTGAGTAAAATGATGGTCCCGCAAGATATACAACCTAAGGTAGTTATAAATACTATTATGCCTCATGAAATATATTGTATAGACTTTCGAGACATAGATATTCCTCTTCATAGTATGCATAAAGACAATCCTTTATATATTATAGCATTGATTGGAGATGTAGCAGTCAAAAGAGAATTGATAATGGTTCATCCCTAAATATTTGCACTTTTGATTTCTACCAAATATTTGGATTTAGAAGTGATGAAATGAAGAGAACTGATATGATCATAAAAGCTTTTAATGATGAGATGCAAGAAACATGTGGAGTTATATCAATCCCATTGAATGTTGGTCCAAGAATTTTGGATACGACTATGTTGTACATTGCCCTACATCATACAATATACTCTTAGGTTATCCTTAGATTAATGAAATGAGATTTGTACCTTCCACCTTGCACTAATGTGTTGAATTTGAAATTAAAAATTAATTGGTTACCATTCACAGTGATCCTAGACCATTTGACATGTGTGCTTTTGTAGAACCGATTGGGATTCAATTTTGCACCACTTTGTCTGCCACTCACCCTAATTCAGTTACATCTTCTAAATGTACAAAAATTTCACGTCAAACATCATGATATTCACCTCCATTAATTATATATCCATATTTACCACCTACATATTTAACACCTCCATCTTCTACACTTCCTACACCTCCATCTAGTTCTACATCCACATATTTTGAACCTACATCTTCTTTATCTACATAAACATCTCTTCCATTGACATCTACATAATTTATATTTACAACATCTAAAATTGTAGAGGATACTCCTACATCATATTCTATTATAGATGAATATTTACCCAATTTATCCACAATTCTCACAACATCAAAGGAAGAAAAATTCTCCATGCAAGATTCTCTTGCCTTAACTCAATTATTGCCATCTCCTCGAATATTGGGCTTGCCACAACCTATGGGAAACATATATCATGTTTGGAGTTGTATTTTTATTTATAAGGGATATGATTGGGGTAGAATAAGACCCATGACTATCACAATTGATCATGATGGATTTTCCAAGTGTTATTTTTTTGATAAATAT
Organism: Wollemia nobilis; assembly: GCA_028583015.1. Classification (NCBI taxonomy): domain Eukaryota; kingdom Viridiplantae; phylum Streptophyta; class Pinopsida; order Araucariales; family Araucariaceae; genus Wollemia; species Wollemia nobilis. The sequence goes on from JAQPPZ010001261.1 coordinate 2,943,869, forward strand.
GAAAAATCAAAACCTATGATGCTTAAATTAGGATATAAAGGTAAAGGTTTAGGACCTTTCCAAAATGGTATAAAAGAACCCTTAGAAAATGAAGTATGACCTGCCAGATATGGATTAGGTATTTTCCTAGAAAGTGTCAACCATTCCCATTTGAGGATGATGATCATATAATATGATATCAAGATTACCTAGATCAACAATGATGCCTTAATTATATGGGTAGGATGTTTTCTTGTAATATGTTATCCATAGCTTATCCAAAAATGATTGCTAAACCAGATGAACAATTGGAAGGAGATATCTTCCATGACATTTCTATTGAATAAATATTACATAATAGGTTTTATTTTAATGGCTCTCTACCACGTATAGCCCATCTGGATTCTATAAAACCTCAAGAAGAATTAGCCAAGTTAACCTTGGAAGAACTACAAGAAATGGGTGTTTCACCTGCTCCACCTAATTTTGAAAGGGATGTAAATATTGAAGTGGAAAATGTTTTGGAATTCAATACTGGTATGGAAGAAAACCCTTGCATAGTCAATATTGGACAAAAATAGTATATTGCATTTCTCACAGAATATAGTGATGTATTTGCTTGAAAATATGCAGATATGACTGGCTTAGATCCTTTTATGGTTATGCACCATCTAGTAGTGCATCCAGATGTGAAATCGGTTAAACAAAAACTTAGAAATATGCATCCTAAAGTTTCCCTACTAGTCAAAAGTGAGTCACAAAAAGTCCTTGATGTGAGTTTTATTCAATCCATTGACTATGCTGACTAGATTTCCAATGTTGTTCCTATAACTAAGAAAGAAGCTACTAAGATTAGAGTTTGCACTGATTTTAGAGACATTAACGTTGGATGCCCTAAATATGATTTTCCTTTTCCTAATATGGATCAAATAATTGATTTTACAGTTGGAAGTGGAATGTTATGCCTTATGGATGGATTTTTAGGATATAATCAAATTAGAATAGCTCTTGAAGATCAAGCTAAAACAACTTTCATTACCCCTTGGGGAACATTTTGTTGGAAGGTAATACCTTTTGGTTTAAATAACACATACACAACATATCATAGAGCTATGACATATATATTTCATGAAATGATGTATGATATTATACATGATTATGTAGATGACATCATAGCTCACTCATATGTAGAGGATGATCACATAAATGATTTAAGAAAAGTATTTGATTGGTTAAGATAATACCTTATCCATTTAAATCCAGCTAAATGTGTATTTGGAGTTAAATCTGGTAAATTATTGGGGGTTATTGTTTCTTTCCATGGCATATAAATGGATCCCCTCAAAATTAAGGCTATATGTGATATGCCACCTCCTAAAAGTATATCAAAATTAAGAAGCTTACAAGGAAAAATACAATCTATTCGTCATTTCATTGAAAAATTGGCAGATAGAATAGAAAATTTTCTTAAATTGCTCAATAAAAATATTTTTTTTCAATGGGATTAGGAATGTCAAGAAGAATTTAATAGAATTAAAAAATATATTCTCAACCGTCTAGTGCTTGTTCCACCTAGACCACATTGTCTTTTCATTTTATATATTAATGCTTCAAAACTTGCACTTGGAGCTACCTCAAATCGATGATATAAAGAAAGAACAATCCACATATTATATAAGTAGAACTTTAATAAGTTATGAAACAATATATACTCCATTAGAAAATCTTTGTCTAGTAGTTGTGTTTTCTACATAGAAGTTGCATCATTATATGCTTAGTCAGAAAATATATGTCATTGCTAAATCTAATCCATTAAGGTACTTGATGAGTAGACCTTATTTATCAAGATGCACAACTATGTGGGTTCTAGCTCTTAGTGAGTTTGAACTCACATTTATTGTACAAAAATCCATAAAAGGCCAAGTTATAGTAGATCAGTTAGCTGCTACACCTTTAGAGTCTACTCATCCTATGAATATTGAATTTCCTGATGAGTGCCTTAATTTAGAAGATCATTCTAAAACTTGGACATTATTTTTTGATGGAGCTAGATGTATGAGTGATGTAGGTGCAATTATTATATTAATATATCCTCTGAAGAACACAAGCTTATACCGAGAGGGGGGTGAACAGTATAAGACCACTTTTTACTTTCTTTCCAAACCAATATCAATTAATGTCCTTAATTGCAATAACCAAATATAGCAGTGTGCATTAATAACTCAGATAGTAGTAGTAAGCAAGAGCACAAGTCACCACACAATTGAGACACAACAATTTACGTGGTTCACCCAATGTGGGCTACTCCACGGAGAAAATATTTTACTAAAACTTTCTCAATCAATCTCTTTGGGAATCACTCCCAATTACAATGTTTATGGATCTCTGTCCAAAGGAGAACTCTTTCCCCTTCTGCTCTAGCTATGTGATCTTCTAGAAGACTCTGTCTCTCTGTTGCACTGACTGGTGGACCTCTCTCCACTTGAAGACTCCTCACTCAGATCTATCTTCAACTATGCTGGTTGTTGGATCTCTATCCACTGAGACTCTATCCTCTATACTCTATCACCTCCAAAGCTCTGTCAATAGGCTCACTAAGAACCTGCTCAATAGGCTCACACAAAACCTGCTTAACAAGCTCACACAGAACTTGTCCAATGCTGAATAACAAGCTCACATAAAACTTGTCCAATGCTGAATAACAAGCTCACACAGAACTTGTCCAATGTTGAATAACAAGCTCACACAGAACCTGTCCAATGTTGAATAACAAGCTCACACAGAACTTGTCCAAATCTGCTCTAACAAGCTCACTAAGAACTTGTCCAAATCTGCTCTAGCAAGCTCACCAAGAACTTGCCCAAATATGCTCTAGCAAGCTCACCAAGAACTTGCCCAAATCTGCTCTAGCAAGCTCACCAAGAACTTGCCCAAAACTATCCACAAATCTTTCCCAACACTATCCTCAAATCTGTCCCAAAGGCCTTCTCAAAGGCTCAATCAATCATGCTCAAGTAGTACTCAAAATGAACTCAACAATGAATGGCAATCTCAACTCAAATCCACTTCATAGAAGCATAAAGAGAATTTTTAGAGACTCAATATGTTCTAATCTCACTCTCAACCCAAATCAATCTCAACTCAACTCATAGAAGCATAAAGAGAATTGTTAGAGACTCAATATGTTCTAAACTCACTCTCAACTCAAATCAACCTCAACTCAATTCAAGTCAACCTCAACTCAACTCAAGTCTTATAGAACCATAAAGAGAATTGTTAGAGACTCAATATGTTCTAACCTCAATCTCAACTCAACATAGAATGATGGAATAGTTTATTTCATAGAACTTGAAAAATCACTTCACACATCACTTGACTAGGCTCAATCAACTCAACTCAACCAATCATCACAAGGGACAACTCTCTCTCACACAACCCTAGTCCAAGTATGTATCAACCAACTCAAATGTTTCCAACAATGCTCAACCACAAATCTCACATAACAATGATACTCATGTTCTTTTCTAACTCAAGTTCTTTCACAACCAATGGGCTTCAACCACTATGCTTATAACACAAGGTTTAAACACAACTCTCAATTCAGAAAACCTTGATGCATTCAACCAACCACTTTCGAAAAGGAAACCACAAACAATCCTTTTCACTCCAATGATATTTCAGAAATCAACCACCATAAAAAATCAATAGGAGAATGTGCCCATACCTTTTTAATGCCAAGAAGTTGTCCACAAAATCTGCCACACTAAACACAACTTTCCTTTGCCAATCTTCACAAGGGTTAGTAGATCACAAAACAATCAACATTACTCCACTTCTCAATAATAATCACCAAGGCTTTTAATTTCACAACTTCCTTATCTCTCCTAAAACCACTTGTACCATAAAATAAAATAAATCAAAATATTGCATAACCTTATCACTCCCAAAACCACTTATACCTTTAAAATAAAATAAATCACAATATTGCATACCTTGTCACCTCATGGAAGAATTAGTCCTCTTGAAAAAGAACAAGGTAAACTTCACTTTTGAAACCTTTTACAAAAATAGAAATATCTCTCTACATACACCTTATTTCTCCTTCTAAATGAGTTAGTCAAATAGCCCTCGAAATAAGCTTTCCAACGATATATAATATGATATACTTTTATAAAAGGAAAATACCAGAAATATCTTCTTTTCTAAAAGTGCTTTTAAACTTGCCTTCCAATAAAAAATCAAATCAACCCTCATCACCTTATTCCTCCAACATTAGGCAATAATAAAAAATTTATTAATAAAAATGTTACTTGCCTCTTAGAGGGAATCGAACCCTCGTCTCTTCCCAAACAATCCTCAACCGCGGTGCCAAAGACCACGCGAGCTACGCGCTCGCATAGGACGAAGAGCGCAGAATGCGCTTTTGTCCTTCTCCCCTTGCTCACGTCAACAAAAACATGGGCCAATTCTCTTGCTCGAAACTCTAACCCATGGGAATCAAACCTCGTCTCTTTCACAAGCAAAAACCTTTGCACTCCCCTCGCTCGCCATTGGACCATGCTACCACACGAAGATTTTGGCGCTTTTCGTCTTATCTCCTCTGCATTCGATTCCAAGGCTTTTGAAATAAAAGCCTTTGCATTTATATGCAACTTCCCTTTAATTTTGCAAACGTTGGTGGCACTTTTAAATTAATTTCTTTTTGATGATGACGTCGGCGTTGAGGTAATTTTAATTTTAAAATTTAAAATTAAATTTTAAATATTAAAATTTAAACCAAATATTCAAAATTGAATATCTCCATCTTCGGGGCACCTTTTTTGATGAAACGAAAAGCCAACCTGGGTTTTAAGAAAAACCCATTTCAAATCTGCCATCCATGGTTTTAAATAAAACCTTTTATTTTACCTACCTTGGTTTTCACAAAAACCTTGTATATATCCATGCTCTCCGAAATATGAATGCTTTGGTCATCAAAACTCAATGTTACCTTGTGACATTAATGTGACATCAATGACAACATAAAACAACTCAAATTGCCAACAATCTCCCCCTTTGTCATTGATGGCAACACCTCTAAAGCAAAAACCACAATCACTACAAAAACCATCTCTGAGAATCAAAGTTGCTCCCCTGACTCAATAATCTCTTTGGAGGCTGCTCCCCCTAACTCAATGCTCTCTTTGGAGGCTGCTCCCCCTAACTCAATGCTCTCTTTGGAGGCTGCTTCCCCTAACTCAATGCTCTCCCCCTTACTCAAATCTCTCCCCCTTTGACATCAATGGCAAAAGGGACACCTATGGGGCTAAAATATATGACTCTTAAGCATAGCCCCCTCACCACCTTCTCTCTTGAGGTGATTAATTTTGGGGTGGGAGTACCTTTACTCCCATCTTACATTGATTCTTTCCTCTATCAACTTCCTTCCATGTTTTTCTGATATCCTTCTCTTGATGAATTACTTGATCTTCTTGTCTAGAACTTGTTTGACCTTCTTGCCTTGAACCTGTTTGACCTTCTTGCCTTGAACCTATTTGGAATTGAGTCCTGCACCATTTTGCAATATGCCCAAAGTTATTGCAATTAAAACACTTGATATTGTAGCCTTTGGATGGTGCCCATGTCCTGAATTCTTTCTTGAAGTAATTTCCATATCCATTCCTTTCCTGAACCCTGTATTGTGAAGCTCTATTTTCATGACCATTATTACCATGACTTCTGAATTGTGTAGCTCTAAAACCAAAACCATGTTGCTCATTTCCTTTGCATTGAAAAGCTTTATGACCAATCCTGTTACATGAGAAGCAATGTCCCTAAAAATCATACCTTCTTCCTTTGAAGTTTCTTCTAGCAAAATCAAACTTCTTTGATCCATAGACCCTGCAATGTATAGCCCTGTGTCCAAATCCATTACAAGAAAAACAATGTCCTTGAAAAGCCCTTTGTTCATGCCTTGGTTCCTCATACCTTTCTTGACCATTATCCCTATGATCATCTTCAACTTGTGCATTGCATCCTTGAACCTTCTTTGTAGCATCTAAAACCTCTTCCTTAGTTTCTTCCTTGCTTTCTCTTCAAGAATTTATTTTCCTTTTGAACTTGATTCACCTATCTCAAAACAAGATCCAAACTAAATATTTGGAGCCATAGGAACTTTGGAACTTTCCTCACAAATCTTAGGTGCTTCTTTGCTTTCATATTTTAGAACTTCCTTTCCTTTTGAGTGTGACTTCCTAAAACCTGAAATATGGACCTTTGAACTTTGGAATATTCCTCTTCTTTCTCTTCATTGTGTCAAGTAGCAACTTGACATCCATCTCTATAGCCTCTAAAATACATTTTTCCTTCTTAGTACAAATATCTTGATATTTTGAGTCATGTGATGGATCAAACTTCTCATGTAGGGAACATCTCAATTATTTTAGATTCTCCTTAACCTCTTGTAGTTGCTCATGGATAAAATTGAAGCCTTCCTTTAGATAACTTAAGACATTATCCTCTTGTTTAACTTCTTATATTTGGAGTTAATGTTATTCTTCTACTTCTCTTATTCCATATAAAAACGCTTCTTCATATTCACTATCACTAAGATCATTATAATCTTCTATAGTAAACAAACTCTCAAGATTTCTTTGACCATGCTTATTTCCTTGATGTGTCATATCATCTTCACTATCACTAAAACCATTGCAATATCCTGATTTGTGATCTCTTTGACCACACACAAAGCACTATTCTCTTTCACCTTTTATTCCTAGGAATAGATGTTCTTCCTTTTCATCATATTATTTGTCTCTATCACTTGCTTCTACAATGTAGTAAGATTTCTTTGCCTTACAAAAAAATTTCTTCTTCTCATACCTGTTTTGCTTGAATCTATCATATTTATCATGCTTATGCTTTCCATATTCTTTTCTTCTATGACCCTATTTTTCATCATCACTATTTTCTTCATGTGGACACTTGTATGCATAGTGACCAAGATCACCACACTTGTAGCATCTAACTTTCCTTATATCCCTGAAATTCCTTGAGTCCTTATTCCTTTTGATGAAGTTAGCTTCCTCATCATTTTCTAAAACTCTATCTATTTCTAAAACTTTCCATTTCTCTTTTTCTGAAGCCTTGAATGCAATCTCTTTTATTGGAGCTTGATGCTTACTTACCCTCATCTCATAATTTGTGAGAGTACCTTGCAATTCTTCCATTGTTAGCTTGTTGATATCCATTATCTCTTCTATTGCTGAAACCTTAGAATCATATTTCATGGGAAGTGATCTCAAAACCTTTTGAGTAACTTTTGATTCTTTCATATCAAAACCTAGGCCTCTCATGGTGTTAGTAATCTCATCAACTCAAAGTAAAAACTTTGCAATATCTTCAGAATCTTCCATTTTCAATTCCTCAAATATTTTTCTATGAGTTTGTAGTTTTGCCAACTTTACCTTGGAATCTCCTTCATAAGTATTCTACAACTTGGTCCACATCTCATTAGCTGAAGTACATACCATGACCTTTGCAAAATCTATCTCATGAAGCCCACTCAAGATACAATTCATTGCTCTTGCATTTATCTCAACCAATTTCCTGGTAGTCTTATCTTCCTCGGGATCACCTTCAACCCTATACTCTTTTTCAACCATCTGCCATACCTCATATCCTTGTGATATCAAGTAGTTCTTCATCCTCATGCTCCAGAAAGCATAATTGTTACCATAAAACAATGGAGCCTTATTTGTAGATAATCCATTCTGTGAAGCCATATGTGTTCTTGTAGAATCTACCCTCAAGTTGTTAGCCTTTTCGAAGGAACCCACTCTGATACCAATTGAAGAACACAAGCTTATACTAAGAGGGGGGTGAACAGTATAAGACCACTTTTTACTTTCTTTTCAAACCAATATCAATTAATGTCCTTAATTGCAATAACCAAATATAGTAGTGTGCATTAATAACTCAGATAGCAATAGTAAGCAAGAGCACAAGTCACCACACAATTGAGACACAACAATTTACATGGTTCACCCAATGTGGGCTACTCCACGGAGAAAATATTTTACTAAAACTTTCTCAATCAATCTCTTTGGGAATCACTCCCAATTACAATGTTTATGGATCTCTATCCAAAGGAGAACTCTTTCCCCTTATGCTCTGGCTATGTGATCTTCTAGAAGACTTTGTCTCTCTATTGCACTAACTGGTGGACCTCTCTCCACTTGAAGACTCCTCACTCAGATCTATCTTCAACTATGTTGGCTGTTGGATCTCTATCCACTGAGACTCTATCCTCTATACTCTATCACCTCCAAAGCTCTATCAATAGGCTCACTAAGAACCTGCTCAATAGGTTCACATAGAACCTACTTAACAAGCTCACACAGAACTTGTCCAATGTTGAATAACAAGCTCACATAGAACTTGTCCAATGCTGAATAACAAGCTCACACAGAACCTATCCAATGCTGAATAACAAGCTCACACAGAACCTGTCCAATGCTGAATAACAAGCTCACATAGAACTTGTCCAAATATTCTCCAACAAGCTCACTAAGAACTTGTCCAAATATGCTCTAGCAAGCTCACCAAGAACTTGTCCAAATATGCTCTAGCAAGCTCACCAAGAACTTGCCCAAATCTGCTCTAGCAAGCTCACCAAGAACTTGCCCAAAACTATCCACAAATCTGTCCCAACACTGTCCTCAAATATGTCCCAAAGGCCTTCTCAAAGGCTCAATCAATCATGCTCAAGTAGTACTCAAAATGAACTCAACAATGAATGGCAATCTCAACTCAAATCCACTTCATAGAAGCATAAAGAGAATTGTTAGAGACTCAATATGTTCTAATCTCACTCTCAACCCAAATCAATCTCAACTCAACTCATAGAAGCATAAAGAGAATTGTTAGAGACTCAATATGTTCTAAACTCACTCTCAACTCAAATCAACCTCAACTCAATTCAAGTCAACCTCAACTCAACTCAAGTCTTATAGAACCATAAAGAGAATTGTTAGAGACTCAATATGTTCTAACCTCAATCTCAACTCAACATAGAATGATGGAATAGTTTGTTTCATAGAACTTGAACAATCACTTCACACATCACTTGACTAGGCTCAATCAACTCAACTCAACCAATCATCACAAGGGACAACTCTCTCTCACACAACCCTAGTCCAAGTATGTATCAACCAACTCAAATGTTTCCAACAATGCTCAACCACAAATCTCACATAACAATGATACTCATGTTCTTTTCTAACTCAAGTTCTTTCACAACCAATGGGCTTCAACCACTATGCTTATAACACAAGGTTTAAACACAACTCTCAATTCAGAAAACCTTGATGCATTCAACCAACCACTTTCGAAAAGGAAACCACAAACAATCCTTTTCACTCCAATGATATTTCAGAAATCAACCACCATAAACAATCAATAGGAGAATGTGCCCATACCTTTTTAATGCCAAGAAGTTGTCCACAAAATCTGCCACACTAAACACAACTTTCCTTTGCCAATCTTCACAAGGGTTAGTAGATCACAAAACAATCAACATTACTCCACTTCTCAATAATAATCACCAAGGCTTTTAATTTCACAACTTCCTTATCTCTCCTAAAACCACTTGTACCATAAAATAAAATAAATCAAAATATTGCATAACCTTATCACTCCCAAAACCACTTATACCTTAAAATAAAATAAATCACAATATTGCATACCTTGTCACCTCATGGAAGAATTAGTCCTCTTGAAAAAGAACAAGGCAAACTTCACTTTTGAAACCTTTTACAAAAATAGAAATATCTCTCTACATACACCTTATTTCTCCTTCTAAATGAGTTAGTCAAATAGCCCTCGAAATAAGCTTTCCAATGATATATAATATGATATACTTTTATAAAAGGAAAATACCAGAAATATCTTCTTTTCTAAAAGTGCTTTTAAACTTGCCTTCCAATAAAAAATCAAATCAACCCTCATCACCTTATTCCTCCAACATTAGGCAATAATAAAAAATTTATTAATAAAAATGTTACTTGCCTCTTAGAGGGAATCGAACCCTCGTCTCTGCTCGCATAGGACGGAGAGCGCATAATGCGCTTTTGTCCTTCTCCCCTTGCTCACGTCAAAAAAAATGTGGGCCAATTCTCTTGCTCGAAACTCTAACCCGTGGGAATCGAACCTCGTCTCTTTCGCAAGAAAAAACCTTTGCACTCCCCTCGCTCACCGTTGGACCACGCTACCACACGAAGATTTTGGCGCTTTTCATCTTATCTCCTTTGCATTCGATTCCAAGGCTTTTGAAATAAAAGCCTTTGCATTTATATGCAACTTCCCTTTAATTTTGCAAACGTCGATGGTGATTTTAAATTAATTTCTTTTTATGATGATGTCGACGTTGAGGTAATTTTAATTTTAAAATTTAAAATTAAATTTTAAATATTAAAATTTAAACCAAATATTCAAAATTGAATATCTCCATCTCTGGGGCACCTTTTTCGACAAAACGAAAAGCCAACCTGGGTTTTAAGAAAAACCCATTTCAAATATGCCATCCATGGTTTTAAATAAAACCTTTTATTTTACCTACCTTGGTTTTCACAAAAACCTTGTATATATCCATGCTCTCCGAAATATGAATGCTTTGGTCATCAAAACTCAATGTTACCTTGTGACATTAATGTGACATCAATGACAACATAAAACAACTCAAATTGCCAACATCCCCAAAATTACCTTATCCCTTTATCTTTTAAATTACAATTTGCTTATACTAATAATACTGCAGAATATGAGGCTCTAATCCTTGGATTATGAACCACTTTAGCTTTAAAAATAAAAATCTTGTTAGTTTTTGGAGATTTTCCTCATGATAAATCAAATCAATGACTTTTATCAGACACAAGATGAGAAACTTTACCCTTATAAATCTCATGTTCTACAATTAATATCATTGTTTGAAAAAGTCACTTTAGAAGCTATTCCTAGAAGTAGCAATCATGTTGTCGATGTTATGCCTGTGGTTGCTTCTTTGTTACCTTTGGAGTTAGATGACAAATATGCTACTATCACCATTCATCGACTCCAAGAACCTACTTCTGATAAGTCATGTTTATAGCCATTAGATGTGTTTATAATCAATGAAATCACTCCTCAACCTTGGTATATAGATATATTCAACTACCTCCAGAAGGGAACCTTCCCTGAAGGTCTTGATACAAATCAATGTAGATTATTACGCAAGTGAGCTGTTTGCTTTGTAATTATTAGTAATAACTTGTATAGAAGGTATTTTTAAGGTATCTTACTAAGGTGTTTAAATTTATAAGAGTCTAAGAAAGCCTTGAGTGAAGCCCATGATCTTGTGGAGGAAAATTTAGTGGTAGTGCCATTGCTAAGAAGCTTCGTAGGATAGGATATTTTTGGCCTACCATGGAAAAGGATGCCAATAATTATGTGTGTCATTGCAACAAGTTTCAAAATCATGCTGACCTTGTCCATGCTCCTGCTCAAGAACTCCAAGCTATATCCTCCCCTTGGCCCTTTTCTAAATGGGGTCTAGACATCATTGCTAAAATAAATTCTTTTTCATCTGATAGCCATAATTTCATAATAACTGCAACTAAGTATTTTATGAAGTGGGTAGAAGCTATACCTTTAGTTTCTTGCACATGAGCTAAAGTTTTCAAATTCATTCTTAATCAAATTATTTGTATATTTGGAATCCCATAAAATCTTATTTCATACAATGGAACTTGTTTTAAGAACAAATATGTTAAAAAATTATGTCAAAAATATAAAATTCAACATAATTGGTCTACTCCCTATTATCCACAAGGTAATGTCCAAGCTGAAGCATCTAATATAATATTGATCAAAATCCTAAAAATATTAGTTAATAAAATAGACTGTGACTGGCATATACAATTATATCCCACTTTGTGGGCTTATCAAAATAGTGTTCATACTTCCACTGGTGCTTCACATTTTGTTTTGGTTTATGGTGCCAAAGCAGTTTTTCCATTTGAATTAGAATTTCCTTATTTAGCTCTCCTACTTCAATATGTCAAGGTAGGAGATGAATATCATGCTGGCAGGTTGATTCAGGTGGAACTTCTAGATGAAGAATGCATTCATGCTTTAGAGCACCTTCGTGCCTATCAAGACAAACTTAAAAGAGCATATTCAAAGAAAGTTCATAATCAATATTTTGAAATTGATGATCTAGTCTTAAAATAAAATCAAAAAATACTAATGCAAGAAAATATGTTAAAGGAAAATTCCAACCAAATTGGCTTGGACCATTTACCATCACTACTAAATTGGGATCAGGTGCATATAGATTGGCTACCTTGGATGGAAAATATCTCAAGGAACCCATGAATATTATGCATTTGAAAAGATATTATGCATAAGGCCAAAAGTCTCATCATTGTACATAGTTGTAAATATTTTCTCATGCATTTCAATATATCATAAAAAATAACCAAAAAAATTACAAAATATAAAAATCCACAAAAACATTTCAAAGTGTTATTAGATCATTATCTCTGCATTTATTATATGCTAAGATTGCAAATTATATTTTAGTTTACTTCAGATAAATCCCAAATTTATCTTGAACCATGCACTAAAATTCACATAATTAATAAATTTTGATTTTGTTATTCTTGATTATAAATCTCTCTTGTACCAAAGGACACTATGAATTCGTTAAATAATTTTGATTTTTTAAAATGACTTTGCTACTTCTTAAACCAAGAACACACTTTTTACATATTAAAATGATTTGTTGCAAATTCGAAAGTGATACTACATAGTAAGTCTTAATACCTTAAGTGAAAAGTTTCCCTTGCTGTCCTATCATGTGCATGGTCTATAATATTGAGAAATTGGCAAAATGACAATATCCTCCCTACCCGAATAAAATCCCTTTCTCTACGCATAATCTAAGCAAGTATCCCAAAAAATAAAGAAAAAGAAAGGAAAATAAAAAGAAAGAAAAATAAAAAGAAAAGGAGAAAAATAAATAAAAATGTTCCATTACAAAGCAATAAAATCCCCTTGTTTAGAAATGGACAAGAAACCCCTATTCCAAAATTTGAAGAAAAGAAGGGAGTATTGAACTTGAATCCCTAGAATTTCTTAGTTATTCAAAAAACATGAGGTAAACCCCATTACATGTGATTTGTGCCCAACTTGCTTGACATTGGGTAATTCCTTTAATGTGGTGATATGTCTGTCACATTAGCGATCTTATTTTGTACATACCAATGTCCGCTTATGGATCAACTAGCTTTTGGTAATTTTATTTACATAGTAGTTCAGTACCAATGCACGCACAAAATCATGGTCAAATGAACATTTCACTTGCACACACATTGGTTCATTTAAGTTTTATTTATCATTAAATCACTCAAAATTGGTAAATTAACCTCACAAAGCACACACATTTGTTACCTGAGAGATTTTGTATCATCATAACTATTAAAACAAATAATGAATTCACCATTTCACACAATGGTTCTAGATAAATTTGAATTTGTCTTTGAAATAAGTTAAAATATTTCTTTAGAATTTTGTTAGATAATTAATTTCAATCCTTTGCATTAGTTATTACAAATTATATTATCATCATAACACAATAATTTATCTCAAATAATATTTCAAAATAAAACATAATCATCATGCATTTCATTTTTATTTTTGTGATGATGGTATAGTTCCTAAGTAACTATTTCTCTTCAAATTTCACACTTAGGAATTTTGTGCCTAGCACAAGTCATCTTTCTAATTTTTCATGCCCAAAATTAGTACATATATTTTCATAAAATTTACATAATATTTTTAGGAATATGTGACACAATGATTAATCTTACATTACTTTGTGTTTTACAAAGAACAAATAATTTCATATCATCCTGCATTTCATTTTGATTTTCGCGATGATGGTATAATTCCTAAGTAATTGTTTCATATAATTTCACACTTAGGAATTCTATGCTTAGCGCAAATCATATTTCAAAATTTTCATGCTTAAATTCATGCATTTTCATAGCATCTATCAAAAATCTTGTCCCAAAACAACATCAAACATTTTCTTTTCATCATAAAATCCTTAAGATTATTCTTAAGCATATTACCATTTTTTAGCAATATAAAAATATTCCTCACAAACAGGATTAGCTTCATGACTTCAAGAGTCTAGAACTCCACCAATAGTCACATAACAACACAACATATTTCGAGGTCTATTGCTAAATCTATCAATATATATATATATATATATATATATATATATATATATATATATATATATATATATATATATATATATATATATATATATATATATATCTCGAAAATCCATATACAAAATAAAGTTAGACTGATATGCCACAATCCTAAAAAATTGGCATACTCAGTTAAATATATCATACAAATATACAAATATCTAGGCTCACTCCCTAGAATCCCTAGAGCTTTGTGCCTCATCATCTCTACCAAGGGGTGGAGGTGGTGGTCACATCTCCCGTGTCTTCGTAGCAGTCCTAGAGGAAGTCTCCTTGGATGTAGAGTAGGACGACGACCCAATGTGAATTAGTGATATGATATCTGTAGGTAAAGGCTATGTCTACTCTGTAGGTACTAATATAAAATATAGGTTTTGATAAAATGTAATTTGCTACACAACTCGTAGAAGCTCATATCCTACCTGACTCCGCTTGGATCAACCTGTCTGAGTCGGTATCACAACCCCAGATCCCTATCCCTCCTAAGCTCTCGAGCTCCCCTCCAAAGTCTGAATCCTACTGCATAGACCCGTATCCTAAGCTCTAGCCTACACTAGTTCTGCCTCTATAAAATATATCATAGTATTTTTGAGGGCATTCTCCCCTTGTATCCTAGCCACCTTCACTCTTAGAGAAGCCATATCACTTGTCTCCCTCCCCTCCAATACCCTCTTGCCCTTCTTGGGTGAGTATGGTCTCTCCTCCTAATGAGTATATGCTTCCCCCTCCTCCTAAGGTCATGCTCTCTTCTTTTGCCTATCATGATAGATCCCTAACCTCTAAGATATATGTCCACCTTGAGTGCAAGGACCTAGTCTCCTCGAAGAATCCTATGTAACTGACTACTCCTACTGACTAGTTGCATGGTGCTACCTAAAAAACTTATCAACTTCTTGTAGCACTGCACTCCTCCATGGTATCAATCGAGTAGGATATATCCTAACATACCACTGTTGGTATCTATTAGTAACCCCATCATCATCCCTAGTCACTATCTCTATTGGAGCATCATCAGGCTCAGGATCCAAAAACTTAGTCATATCGGGAGCCCCACTAAAATTAGTAGGATCTTGAGTAGACCGAGCAAAAGTGATATTCCTATGAGGAGGAATATCCTGTCTGAGCCCAAAATGGTGTTGCACCCGATCAACACGATGCAACTCTACCTCTCCCTCATGCATCTATACCCAAATGGTTCACCTGACATAGACCAAATCAAATGCATCCTCCCCTCATCTTGGTAACCCTCTCCAAGGCCTCCATATAATTTCATTTGGTAGTAACTCATCCAGGATTCGTCTCACCCCACTAAGAGTAACCTGTCTCCCATGTACTCCCTATAAAGGCCAATATAAAACTATAGGCCTATCATCCTCTACATCAAGCTCATCATTTGTTGCTCAAACTAGAGAAAGACATGTAGGCCTTTGGATAGCTATGTGCTCCCAGCACAACACCTAAAGAAAATAAGTCAATATCAACCTCTTCCCACACTTGTAGACTACCCTGTGCAAAAATCAATATAGTCTACATAGGAGGAAGGGACCCCAAGAAAAATAAATACTTTGATCCCTTATATTATAGACTACCTCTGCCAATATCCATGGTAACTGCATACCACTCAGATGACATAAAATAAAACCCCCAAGAATGCCACTCAATAGCATAGCCAACCAAGAGACTCCACCAGTACCTTTGAGTCTCCCAATAGGAAATCCACCCTTCCTTAATAGAAAGATAGGATCTCCTGTCAACCTCCTCATAACCTGCCCTTGGTTGCCAGATGTAACTATACGTACACCCCTCAGAGGTAACCTCAAAATATACCACACATCCTCCAAGGTAGGATTCATTTATCCTGTAGGTAAATGGAAACAAGATGACTCCGAATACCATATCTCTACTAAGGCTTTCAACAACCTCATATCTGTCACAACCTGTGGCATCTATGCCATGTGTTTCAGACCCACTGCCGCTAAGCAGGTCAACTCTAGGTCTGTCAATACATCCAAATCAGCCTAGAGAGTAGCATGTCTCCATTCCCTATTCTTTAGTTCCTCCAACTATCAAAATAAAACACAAAATAACAAAATATTAGTAATCAGATTTAAAAATATTTCATCAAATCAAACAAAAGCAAAATCATATCAATAACATGCAATATCGTATCGATTTTGTGATATCGTATCATACGATATTGCTCAAATTGATACGATATTGACAAAATCGTATCAATTTCTCCAATATTGTATGATACAATATTGTGAAATTGTTATGATTTTGCAAAATCATTATGATTTTGTGAAATCATTACAATTTCTCAATTAGGGCTATGCAACGACAGTCGTTCCCTAAAAATCTAAATTCAATCAAAAAATTAACATATGCAAAATATAAGCTAAATAAACATGGAATTCATACCCGGAGTACTCCGTCTCCAGCCCGAACCAAATCGGTGCAATGGGTAGATCCTGCCATATTTTTCTCTAGATCCTTATATAGTAAATAGTAAAAGAGAAAATGAATTAAAATTTTACCTTTTATTTCTTTATTTACTCTTACTTTTCGATTTTTTTCACCTACAAAGTTCAATGGGAGCAAAAACTCGAAGGGGGCACCATAACATCATATTCTAAAATAATTTACATTAAAACTTAAAATCATCAACAAAAATTACAGTAAATTGTTTTTACTTTCTCGTAAAATGCACCACACTTTTATTTAATGCATTTTATTCCGAAATTACGCTAAAGAGTGGGTAAAATGTAGCACCTTAAAATTGACCCATTTGCATAAAAATAAAAATATTGAAAAACAAAAATTATTACATTTATTACCTCGAAATTTGTGCTTAGTCGTAGAGATTGTACTATGATCAACAATATCGGCTAACGATCAGTGATATCGTCGTACGATTTCACTTATCTGATATTTACAATAATCATACGATATTGCAGATTGTAATACAATCATGCCCGTAAACATAAAATCAATCTTAGAAAAATGACCAATTTAGCCCAACATTTTTTATCCCTATATGTGTAACCGCACACAAAAATCGAGATTGGATTCATTTGATCCTGCCAAGCTTGGAAGCAAATTCTAAACCAAATATTCACCCACTATTCTAGTTATGCCTTGCTACCTATTTAATAAGGCTTCCCTCCTTTTAACTCCCCTTGGAAAAATTAGAATACTTTCGCTTAATTTCATATTTCTAGTTCTAGTTTTTCTCATAGTTGCTTGCAGGATCGAAGAGTATCATTGCAATTCGGTGGACGTTGTCATCGATAGAAGACACGATCATGGTACGATATCACAGGTTCGATGTATGATCTCACTTAGAATGCTAGGATATTGCCTATAATCTACTTGGGGGCAACCCTAATCTCTGGTTTGCATTTCTGGATATGTGCTTAGTTGATTCTCATTTCATTTAGCAATATTCATCATATAGAATGTTAGATCTATTCATTTGCATTTCTGGTGTTCACCTAATCTCATTTAATTTGCATATTATATAGGATTTTAAGCATTATTCCATCAATTTATGTTATTATATTTACTTAATAGCATACATTACTTCCTAATCATGCTTAGAAATATCAGTTGAATATTCAGTTTTCTATTTTTGTCCTCTACCTATGAATCTATTGGTTCTTGTTGAGATCAGAATAGTTGGTCTCTGATCGGAATACGATATTACAAAATTGTAGTACAATATTGACTTGTAGCGTATGAACTAGACTGCATACAAAATTTAGAACCTTCATCAAACATCCGGATACAGGTAAGGTTGTAAAATCACTTTTGAAGCATTGCATGGTCCCTTTTAATACTATTTTCTGTATTTTGTTGTCTACATTGGAATTAAAAGTGCATATAGGTTAGTTTAGTTGCATATTGGCCGAACCTAGGTATATATGCAATTTGAATAAAAGGAACACATCAAAACAAATCCCAAAACCTAGGCCCAAAAACAACCATAAATGTTTCCTGGTGAACCCAAAATAATTCATCAAAAAATCACCATATAGAAGGTACAATTAAGTACCTCTCTTTTGAGGTGTAGACCATTCATTCTCCCATTTCCATCTAAGGCATGGATCCATCAACCTTGAGGAAAGGAGTACGAGAATTTTTTGGCTACAATAGAGCAAGGGATTTGATTTGACTCTAGGATTTTTCTTCTTTTTATGTAAGCAAGGGATTTCTTCGGGTAGTGGGGAATTTTTCCTTTTGCCAATGACTTCTACTCTAGACCATTGCACCTTACAAATGATCAAGTAACAAAACCTTTCACTTAAGGTGACCTAGACCACTTTGTAGTGTCCATACTTCCTTACCCTAATTAGGATTATTAATGTGTTGATTAGTGCTAGGATATTGATATGTTAAGTGCTATCAAAACTAGACCTCATCTACAAAAGCAAAACAATTTTTCTACAAAATTTTGAGAAGATCAATAGGAATGGTTGAATTATTAAAAAAACCTAGTATATTCTTCATACCAACAAGAGGGGTTGTGTTGAGAAACACACTTACTCACAAGGTTTATGGATAAAAATGATGCATAGATGCATGATTGGGATACAAACGTGGTGTTGTTTGTAAGATTGCAAACACAACCTATCCTAATGCAAGTGCGATGGATGAAAATGCCTAAATTCAATGCAATTAAATTAAATTCATGTGCAAAATGAAATGCATGATGCAAATATTTTTGAATTTTTGAATATTTTTGCAATATTTTTAGCTTTTATTGCTTTCTGATTTTAATGGATTTTAAAATTTTCCATATTTTTGAATTTTTAAATTATTATATGTGGAACGCCTTAAGTTGAAGGATGTTGAGAGCTTCAGGCTCTTCAACACCTTTAAGCAATGTTAGGTGATATGTTCTAGGTTCAATCTACTCTGATATGATATAAGGACCTAACCAGTTAGCCATAAATTTATCTCACAAGTGCGACAATAGGTTTGAGTTCTATTGGTTCTCTTTTAGTACTGGATCACCAAATTTGAAGTCTCTCTAATGGAATTTATTATTTTAAGCTCATTTTAAGTGTTCTTGATAGACAGGGAGATGCTCAAGGGCATTCATGTGATGTTCATCAATAAGTTTTAATTGATCAATGTGAGCTTGTTGTGCAGTGTCGTCATCGATGAAATATTTCAATGCGACACATAGCTTTGGAATCTCCAACTCTAGGGGCATAATGGCCTCAATTCCATATACTAGCAAAAATTAGGTTTCCCTAAGAGGCATCCGTATACTAGTCTTGTAAGCCCATAATACAAGGGGTAGCTGGATGTGCCAATATTTATGGTTTTATTCTACCATCTTTTTTAAGATGGCTACCACTATCTTGTTTGAAGCTTCAACTTACCCATTTTCCTGCGGATAATAAGGAGATGCAAAAATGTGCTATATATCATACTTGGTTGTCAGCCCTTACAATTTTGTTCTTGAATGATGTTCCATTATCCGAGATTATTTTGGATGGCATTCCAAAATGACTAATGATATTGTGAAGTATAAACTCCATAATACATTCTCTAGTTGTCGTTATTAAAGGGATTAATTTCACTTACTTTGAAAAATCCTTAGTAGCCATTATAATAAATGTATGTTGACTTGATGATTGGAGAGAAACCTTACCGATTAGATCTAAATCCCACTAAGCAAATGGCCAAGTTGCTTGGATGGGTTGTAAGGCCTATGATGGTAAGTGCATAAGATTAGCTTGATGCTAACATTCTACACATTTCTTGACATACACGATGCAATACTTCTCCATAGTGGGCCAATAATACCCCATTCGAAGGATGCGCTTTAAAATGGCCATGCCATTAAAATGGCCACTGCATGTACCATAATGATCTTGCAAAATTGCCTAAGTTGATTCTTGGGTCTCAAGACAATGAAGAAGAATTCAATCATAGCTTAGACAATACAAG
Organism: Wollemia nobilis; assembly: GCA_028583015.1. Classification (NCBI taxonomy): domain Eukaryota; kingdom Viridiplantae; phylum Streptophyta; class Pinopsida; order Araucariales; family Araucariaceae; genus Wollemia; species Wollemia nobilis. The sequence goes on from JAQPPZ010001261.1 coordinate 2,964,109, forward strand.
ATGTCTCCTAGCAAGACATACTTTCTCACTTTATATATGAATGTGTGCTTCACATCATTCAATAATCCTTGAGGGATTAACCCAAGCTTTTGGAAGTCATGTAATTGTGATATCCAGTCCTGATAAGCTTCTACCTCAAATGATAAAATGACTTGTTTCCCTAGAATTTCATAGTTTGTGAATGCATACTAGGATACAACCTTGTGGTGAATGGTGGTGACATTCCCTATAGTACCCTAAGAGATCAAAGGCCCCCATGACACCTTCTTAATAAAGTATCTAGATTTATAGAACCACTCATGGTTTGGTTCTATAGGAATCATGTTAACTGATTCCTTGTTATCAAAGACCTCACATTGCATCGCGGTATGCGATAGCATTTTTACATGAATTATAGTAAAATTGACATACAAATTATGAGGGATTAAACATCTTAAATATGCCAGAGTATCTACAAACTTTTTCTATGAATGAGGGATTACCTCGATGTTGTACCACTCTAGATGGGCCAGATAAGTATAAATAATATCCTTATAAGCTTTCAGGATAGGAAACCTACATTGAAAAAGTCCCTTAACTTGATTGACTATGAGAAGGGAATCATTGAATATGTTTAACCTTTTAATCTTCATGGTGATAGTTGTTTGGAGACCCAAGATTAGGGCTTCGTATTCAACATTGTTGTTGGTACAATGAAAGTCTAACTTAAACAAAAATGGTATTGGAGCATCTTGCGGCATGAAGAAGACAATTCCTGCATGACCCCCTTGCTCATAGTTTGAACCGTCTAAGAAAAAAGTCATGTCGACTCTGTTATCTAGTTCTTCGGGTTTGGGAGATTATGACAATGAAAAGAATACATCATTAGGAAGCTCTATGGTAATAGGTCTACTATTTTGAATATGTGCCTCTACCAGTTGATCAACTATGACTTATCCCTTGATGGAATTTTGGCTAATGAATTCTAAATCAAATTCTATCAATAGCATGATCCACTTTGCAGTACATGTATTATGATATGTCTTACTCATCATATACTACAAAGGATTTTATTTGGATATTACATATGTCGTATGACTCAACATGTAATGATGCAACTTCTTCACTATAAACACCACTGCTAAACATAGATTCTCCATGTATTCATATCCCAACTCATAGCTCACAAAATGCGATTGATGTAATACATCACTTGCTATTTGTATTGCACATTCTTTTGGGCTAACATAATTCCCAATGCAAAGTTAGTAGCTTATATATATAGCAAGAAAGGTACATCTTGTCTTGGTGGATCTAGCACTGGCAACATTGCCATGTATTGCTTAATTTTAATGAAGGCTACTTGACAGTCCTCATCCCAATTGAATGAGACCCCCTTGTGTAACAAATAATTCATGGGTTGGCATTTATTTGATAATTGTGTGATAAATCACTTTATGGATGCTACTTTACCTTGTAGGCTTCTTAAATCTTTGATATTTATGGTAGGATGCATTTATAATATGGCCTTGACCTTCACTGGGTCAAATTTTATCCCTTTCTTTGAAATTATGAATCCCAAAAGCTTTCCTGAAGTTACGCAGAATACACGCTTCTTGGGATTCAACCTAAAATTATTCTCTATCAGGTGATAGAAGACCTTCCTCGGGACCTCTACATGCTCTGAACGTAGTAATGACTTTGCCAATAAGTCATCGATGTAATATTCTAATATTTTATGCATGTAGTCATGGAAAATATATATCATGGCTCACTGATATGTGGCACTAACATTTTTAAGGTCGAATGGTATAAATTTATAACATAATGTTCCCCATGGCATTGTGATCATAGTTTTGTGTTGGTCTTTGGCTTTAATATGAATTTTATTTTAACCAAAAAAACCATCCATAATGGAGAGCATATCAAGACCTACATTTTCATCTACAAGAGTATCTATGTTGGGCAATGAGAATGAATCCTTTGGTGTTGCCTTGTTGAGGTATCTAAAATTTGTATAGTTATGGATCCTTCCATCAAGTTTTCCTATATGTACCATTTTTGATACCCATTCTTGATAGTCGATGGATATAATTAAATCTACATACAACATCTTCTACAACTCATATTTAACTATTAAAGTGACTGTTGGATGCATATTCCTAAGCTTCTGCTTGACAAGTATTTTGGAGGGATCTAGAAAAGGGTTGTGAGTAACCATTTTTGGATCTAGTCCCAACATATCCTTGTATATCCAAGCAAAGATATCAGGTCTCTCTTTTAGTAGAGGGATGAGGTTGGCACGCTCATCAGGAGATATAATATCTCCAAATTAAACCTTCTTAGGATTAGTGGGATCATCATTGATATCCACATTGAAGGTTTCCTCTACTGACATATGTGACCTCTCCTCAAGCTGGTGAGGCGTAAGAATCAAGTGGATGTCATCAGTTGGGTTTAAAGGTTCTACATCAAAATTTCCCTTAGCGTGATAAAAATCATGTGCACATCCTGGTGCAAAATGGAAAGGTTGTAACATTTCTTCATTAGGGAAGAAATCTTTAGGTTATAGTTATGAATAAAAATGATCCCAATCAATAGCATCCACATTAATATACAATGGTTTGGAGGGGTCAGTTGGATTGTGAAGTGAAGTGGTCAAATCAATGGAGATCATATTTATGGAATGGATTAGATCTCCAGGACCATGTGTGTGCAATTCTAACTTATCTATGATATTCCCATACCCAATATGTGGCTTTGGGGGTATGGGGATCTCTGGATTCTTTCCATGAATAGACTCAAAAGTAGAACCTCTTGGCTTAAGGAGTTGCATGTATATTGGTAGATCAGGGAAGAATATATGATAAATTATATCTAAATTGGGTGGTCTCCCTTTGAGGCATATGCCAAGATAGACTCTCTGATACATCTTATCGATGTCCATCGGTTCCTAATGATGGTGCAAATAGTGAGACCCAATAAAGGATCTCTTGGTCTCATACTCACCATCACTATCATATACAAGTCCTTCATCGCAGCCGATAGGAATCGAGAGATTAGCAATATGAAGCCCAAGGTAGGCCTGCTCTTCATAGTCACTATCATCAATGAGGGGTCCCTCATTCTTGCCTACTATATCGATGGAAACAAATGACATAAATGTAGAGTATCTAAGTAAACCAACTTAGTTTCATCCTCATATTGTTCATTTCTTGAGGATTTCTCATTATCATCTATTCCAAAATCACAATCTGGTCCATCTCTTTTGATAATGGAATCTTCTTGCACTTCCTCAAAAGCAAATTTTGATTCAGTGTCAATTGCTATACCCAGATTCTAGATTTGCATACCAGTGTCGTCAGTAGCTTCATGACTTTCCATGTCAAATTTAGCTCTTGGATTGTCTCTTGGATTAATTTCTACCACATTGTTATCATGATAGATCTCACGTGGCTCAATAGAGACATAGGTTACTAGCCTATTACCCCTTCGTATGTGAGAAGGGTTAGGGTGATAAGGATTCCAATACATATCATCCCTCAAAATATGGTTCATATGATCTAAAGATGCTACTAAGAGCTCATCCTATCCTTTTATATGGTAGCCTAACCTAAACCTATTGGTTGGTAGCTAATACTATGTCTCGATGGGAACTTAGCATCCTTGATTGAATAAACCTAAGTTATAACCATTCCAATGGTGATGTTCAAAATAGCACAAGGTGAATTCAAGGTTAGAAAAATAAAGAAAATTCACCATGAATTTTTTATCATCATCCTCAACTATAGATGTACGATTTATAAGTTGATCAATCCCTCCATAAATAAAGTTTATTTGGATGGGCAGAACCCCTAGTGGCACTATCGTTCCTATGGGAAAGTGATGGTCTTGAGGTCAACCCATATCCTATGCATTTTTAATAAATGGTGTGAATGTCACATTCTACATGATATATTCCACTAATCTAGGATTAATCAAATGTATGATTAGATGTGGTGTAGATGATACTACTAAATAAGTAGTCGAGGTAGGATTAGGTGCCTCCTTGAATTTATTTTTAGCATCCCCTTCATCCATGGGATTAGAAACCTTGATAGTTTCTACTTTGGGTACTTGCTTGACCTCCCTTTTGTCCATAATTACATTAAGATTATTATTGTTCCTAAGCATTTTGGATGTCGTAGGATTTGTTGATTCTGTTGTTGTGTGATCTGATAGTTGTGGTGCTACTGTGGAAGGTCCTACACACACTCCTTTTAATTTACCTTCTAGATGTTTGATTGGAGATGTCGATCATATATCCAGATGCATTGAGGGTAGAATTAAATCTCCTAGAAAATCTACTAAGTTCACATATTTGAATGGCCTTTCGTTAGAAGGCACAATGTGAACTTTTCCCTCATATATATATTTAATACACTGATGCAAAATTGAGGGAATACAAGGTATTTCTCTAATCCAATGCCTCCCCAAGAGGACGTTATATTGCATGGTGCCTTCGATCACATAACACATCACAGGGATGGTCTTAAGTCCAACCTAAATTAGAATAACTATAGTACCTACTGTTGAGCATAGCACATTGTTAAATGCTCTTAAGGTGAAAGTATAAGGTACAATATGTGACTTGGGTAACTTTAGATGTGCAATGCCTTGGTGGTAATAATGTTTATTGATGATCCTATGTCAATAAAAACCTATTTTAATGGTGTGTGATAAACACATACAATTATATGTAGCAGTAGGTCCGCTATAGCAGTGGATACCATATTAATATTATGATCATTGAATTGAATTACTGGTTCACTACACTACTGCATATGTCCCATGAAGTTCATATATACTTTAGATTCTTGGGACTAAACTTTGATAAACCATAGGATGTCCATGAGCATCTCCTTGTGCTTGGGAGACTACTGAATTAGTTCATAGATTGATAACATTGAACAAGCCTACTCCTGATTGTCACCACCGGTCTAGTTTTTGGGCCTAGAAAATTTTATGTTGGTCTTTGTTGAGGTGCAACATGCACCCTAATTGGAGCTGGAGGTGGATTTGGTTGTTCATACCTCCCTTGTCTTGTGATAAAATTTACCATACTGACGAATCCTTTATTTGGCGGTTCAAACCGTACTTAATTCATATGATCAACATTGTTCCTTGGTAGCTCATGATTCAGTAAGGTTTTCTTAAAAATCCCCATATTTTGGTTGTCTAGAGCCTGAGGATTGTCCACCATTAGCTCTCATTTTTTTATCATATTATGTACTACGTGTTTAAAAATCCATCCTTCGATGTTGTGTCTTTTCATTATGTGGAAAATTTAATATAAATCATCCCTATACCCCTTTGGTTTGGATTGATTAGGGTCTATTAATTTGATCTCTGGTAAGTTGAGGGCTTTGCCCTCAAACAGTTGATGGAATATCGATGTCATTGATTCTAAAAAAAGTGTGAACTAGTGAGGTGGATGATGTTCCTTATTCATACCCTTCTTGTTAGTATTGCATTGTTCTTATCATGCAGGAGGAGGTTGGGCTTGATAATTTTGATGTTGTCCCTTATCCCCTTTATGGATGTTTAACACACTTGGTTTACATGGGTTGGATTGACCTATTATTTCTGATTGTGGGTGTTATTCTTGTTCCAGTATTTCTTATTCTAGAGCTTTAAGTTACCCTCCTATAACTTGATGTCCTCTATTACCTTGGCTTGTGCTAAGACCTCCTTGAATATTTGATACTATTGCAATTGTAATAGTAATGAGATGTGCTTCATGCAACTCTTTGTAAACATTCGAGTTAGTTCTATAGTCATAATGGAAAATGGTAACTTTACTATTATCTTTCTCCATATTTTCCCATAACCCATGATCGAATCATCATCATGTTGCATTAAATCAGCCAGATCATATAGGTTTACCTTCTTATTGATACTGAAGGATAAGCGTTCAAGAAATGCATTAGTCAGCTATTCAAATTTGGTTATGTTGTGCCTCTTAAGTTGATTTAAACACTCTTTGGCAGGGCCTAAGAGGGTTATGATGAAGGTTCTCAATAATAGAGCATCATTGATTTCTATCTAAAATAACATGTCCATAAAGCTCATAACATATTCCTCAACATCCTCCTCTCCTTGAAGCTTCTCCAGCTTTGACATCTCAAAGTGATCGGGATGCGCTTGAATGGGCACTAATGGGTATAAAGGATCATTATGAATTTTGTTCAAGGTCAACTTTTGATAATTCATCCCTTGTGTCTCTATAGATCAAACCTTGTCTTCCAAGACCTGATAGGCCTTTGAAAATAGAATTTACTCTTCTTTAAGAGGTCTTTGGGGAGCCTTTGAAGGTAAATTCTTCTTTGGTCTATGTGGAGGACTAGGCTCATCCTCCACATCTACTAGGAGATCTCAGGATATTCCTATTCTTGTTCATATCCTACTACTTATTCAGACTGTGTATGCCCATAATGTTCTAGAACTTGGTGCTACATCATGTTTTGGACCATGTGGTGAGTACGAGTGTCAATGTGCTCAAGGTGCAAATCTGTCTACAAATCAGCTTGTCTATGAGTGCACTCCCTATACTCACTCTGAGGGAGTAGATTGGTGTCAGCTAATCGATACTCTCACTCAACATGCTCCTTTTGATCAAGGATGCATTTCTTGCACATGTGTTGCTCAAAACAATGTTTCCTTAGCAACCTCTATTTCTTCATATCCTCATTTTTGAGGTGCTCATGCTCTGCACACACGTCTTCCAATTGGTCTTGGAAGATGTATTGTTGTTGTTATGACACTAGTTTCTATGATCAATCTATAAGATTAGTTATATGTGGTCTTTGGTGTGTTTGTTCTATCCAAGAAACTTTGTTGGTATGACCTCTAATAGACTTGTTTGCCATGCACTTGCCCTTGTCTGTGTCAATGAAATTCACATTTTGGTGTTGTATGTGCTCTATGCCCGCATGGGTTGATGGGGCAAGTATAATACTAGAATACTTGGAGAATTCTCCTAGTTATCTGATGGTCCTAGGTGTGCTCTCACTATGAGAACTCATATAATGATAGTGCACAATTGAGGGTTTATATCCTAGTTACCCTAAGACTATCCAAACCATCCAATTGTCTAGTGCACGATGACTCATATGGTGGCGTACTGTTGACTCAAACCTTATACATATCAAATGTAAACTTACCAATTTCATTGTTATTCAGAGTCTATGTGGGCCTCTACTTTGAAGCAACCCTCTCTTCCTACCACTAAATGGATGGATTTTCTACTTGTCTATTTTAAACTAGTAGGGGCCTTGAGCCACCCTTATATCGAATACGGATGGACACTAACTTGGTTGTAGTTCCTTCATCAACAATGTACTCTTTAGCATATCTAGTGGATCCATGAGGTGTATGATCATGATATATGCTCCCATGATTGAAGTCCCCTTGTTGGGATCTGCCATACTTGGATATATCTTGCGAGGGATGTACATTGCCTCCTTTGGGTGGGGTATTCTGACGAGAATCCTTGCACATAGACTTATCCCCTCTAATGCTTGTTGAACATCATTCGATAGGATCTTATTATTGAGGGTTTGATGTGTTGTGTTGTGGATTGGGTGGATATTTGGCCTCAACCTTGATTTTGTGCTGAGATCGGCCTCTCCGTGTTCTAAATATGAGGTGTATTATCTTGTATGTATATTTTAAAGAAAACAAAGAAAATAAGAATGGATATCTCTTTTAAATTTTATTTGTGATCCCTACACTGGTTTGATGAATTTTGAAATTTGTTGAAAAGTTAAACTACTCTCATCGTGTTTGAAATTATTGATGTAATGCTCAATAGTTTAAGGGTTTTCACTTGTATTCTCATAGCTCGACAACCGATAATTGAAGTCATGGTCATGTAAACTCCTTGAAATGTGGAGATTAAATCCACACCCGAGAAGGGAGCATAGGTCCTGTCGATCCTCACCCAGCATCCCGTGCACAATGATAAACCCCTCTAAAGAGGAATGCATGTTATTTTGTATGGTTAGGATAGATCTTGGAGTTGATATTGTTCAATAGTATAAGGTTCGAGGGAGTTGGGACAATAGATGAAAATCATTGCCATCATCGTTGAACCCTACTAGTGGTTGGATATGACTTCCAAATCACTAGCATTTAAATAGTGCATGGTGTGTGTTTGTTCATTTTAAATTTTGCATGAAAGTAAAAATGCAACACCAAGCACTCAATGCTCTTTCCTAAATGCCTAATGATAAAGATGTTTAACATTCAGAAAGATGCATCTAAATAGTCTATATGTTGTTTCAAAGAATGCACATTAAATATTCTAATAGGCCTCTTATTGGTCCATAACAAGAAATTCTACAAAGATACTTTTATTTTTAGCCATAGGATAGAACCGCAGGTAACAGTGCTCACTGTGGGACAAATCCATGGTCCAAGAATTTAGTTGTGTTTGATAGATGAAACTAACATAGCTAGCCGTGGCTGTTAGGCATGACTGATAGATAGCATGATAATTGCATGAAAATTCTTCACTTTACTATTTTATATGTGATTTAATTATCTAAAAACAAAAGAAAACAATAAAAATCATAAACACAGAGGACCAAAATTACCTAGAGTCCTCATCTAATGGAGAGACAATTTGATATATGTCTACTTTTTTTATTTTCTTCTAGTCATAGCTGTCAAGTGTGGCTAAGATTATGCACCATGGCTATCAAGAATAGATGACACCTGCAACAAAAAAGTTCAAAAATCCATCAGTTCTTGCCAAATTTGTATAGTTTCCACCGTGATCACCATATGTAACAATCTAAAAAGCATACAACCAACTAGTGCATAAATTGAAATCAAGCATTAAAGTAATAAAGAATAAACATAAATGAATTTAACAAGAAAATAGGGTTTTCTTTTATTAAAAAAATTCCAAATACAAATTACATATACGTCCCTCTTAGGGATACTCACTTTTTGATACAATTGATACAATATTTAAAACCCTATAAACAATGGGGAGGTGTAATCTGTAGACTTTTTAGAAGGTACACAAAATGCTTACATCTAAAGATAGCCTTCTTATCCTTTGGTTGGAGGTATATGCTGCCTTGAATTCCTTGAAAATGAATAGGTATTGTAAACCATGTGATCAAGAAACAACATGAAAGGAGTTAATGACAAATTAGACCTCTCTTGATGAGGCTTTGATGGATAATTGTATAAATTGATGATAATGAAAGCAAGAAAGCATATAAATATATGAATATATGAATTAAATCATAAAATTAATGTAAATCATGTAAATAAAACATGAAATCTAGAAATTAGGAAGCCTAATTAACCATTAGAACTCGAAAAGCATGAAAACAATCTATATTGACAAATGCAAGGAAAATGGAAGCAAATATACCTCTAAATCCTAAATTGACTGATCAAACATTTTCTAAAATGTTAATCTATGCTATATTAAGCTAATTACATAACTAGAAGTGGAAATCTACTACTAGAACAAAATAAATTAAATATCAAACCCTCATCATGGGTTTGAGGTGCGGTAGACACTATTAGATGAAACAACAACTACGGTTGAGGCACAAATATCTTGCTCTTGTAATTAGCATTTGGATATTTGATTCCCTCCATGGAATTGATGATCAAGGGTCATATTTGTGTCCCAATTTGGATTGACGATCTAATTTTATGAGATTCATGTTTGATTGAATTGATTTTGTGATTGATGCTTCCTATTCCTTTGGAAGCTCCATTAATGGATTCATGCTTGTCACTCCACAATTGGGTAGCATTTCAAATTTTTTCAAAGAGTTGTCAACTCACTATCCATTTTGGCAGATCCTCGTTGAATTTCAACTCAATATTGTTCCATACTTCTCCCCAATTTGGAAGGGGGTATTATAGCCTTACTAATCTCTAATATTGGCTTGATTGGGAAGCCAAGATCAAGATCTAAGAGGTTGGATCAGTTGGGAGGAAAAATATTGAAGCTTCCCCACACAAAAATGTTTGAATTCTCATTTCCTAGACCATTGCAACCAGATTTTGCTTAGCCTGGGATTCAAAATAATTTCATATGGCATATTTGAGGTACAACTAGCTCTGTTAGCCATGAGTGTCAACTGTTACTAAGAATGATTAGGCCAAGATTGCTTAAATTGAGTGGTTAAAACCACTACTTCACCTTGAAGTTGTTCAATATCCTTCATATGGTCTATTAGCATTCCCATAAGAGTAGTCACCTCGACATGACGTGTTTTAGGTGTCTATAGGTTGAAGGGTTTGGTTTTTAAAAGAGGGGTTAGGGGAAAAAAAGAGGGTCTGTATTAAGGGAGGGGGTGGAGAGGAAGGCTTAAAATTAGAAGGAAAATTGGGGAAGGACAAGGAGGTAATAGGTTGATAAGGAAGACCAAACCTGGCTTTGGGGTCATAGTCAAAGGGATCTAGATCAACTATAAGTAAATAAAAAAGAATACCAAAGTGGTTGGGATAGGCAAAGAGGGAACATACCTATTATTTGCAAGATATATTGGACTAGGACACCACATTTTTGCCTTTCTAATGGGTAGGGGAGTAGGCAAAGAGGGAACCAACCTACTCTAGAGGTTGGGTTATAGCAATATTTAGCCCATCTAATGTTGTGTTCTGAGATGTGATTAGCGGGTGTAAGCTTAATAAAAAAGTTGGAAGATAGATAGTCAGTATCAAGTTTTTCTTGATGTCAATTCGGATCCCAATAGTTTTGGCACACCTGGTGGGACCGATTTTTGAGAAATACTAGTTAACCCACTCCTTTATTTATTTTTTTGTATCCCCCTATAGGAATCAAGATTTGGTGAATTGTCTTGACCTTGTTAAGCGGTGAGCAATAAATTCACCTAGTGACTCCCTGAATGCAAGAAACCATAAAATCCCCTATAGCTTATATTTTTTCATGAATACTAGGTCATATACAAGAAATAACTCTGGTTATTTCATATACTATGAGTTTCCTTTCAGAGGATCTACCATAATAAGAGATTTTAATCAAGATTTAATTTAAACAAAACTCCTCCTAAGAAACCTATTGTAGGTCCCTCAAGGCCACCTCCAACAAAAAATAACTAATTAAATATGGTTCAAAATCTACCCCCTAATCTACCCCTATAGAAATACCCTAGCTAGAATATAAATAGTCCCATAATATTAGCTCAAATGCATGATATTCCTTAAGCGGTAACTAAAACCATTCCAACATATGATGGATCAAGCAATACTGCATATGAATATTTTCAAGATATTCTGAATCTAGTAGCCATCCATAACATAAAAAATGAGGATGTTATCATCAGAACCATAGCCCTATTATTTAGAGGGAATATTCTACACTGGTTCAGGACTTTAGAAGATATTACCATTACATTATGGGTAGCATTATCAGAGCCCTTTATAGAAGAGTTCAATGAGTCTTTTGATATCATTTCCCTCCTCAATCAACTTACATCCATGCAAAAGCATCAACACAATTATGTTTCAGATTTTTACCTGAGATTTAGTAGATCCTAGAAAAGAATTCCACCTAAAGCCAAGCCAACTGCAACCCTTAAACTCATGTACTACATTAAAGCCCTTGTGTCTGAATTGGGTTTGCAGACCAATAGTTAAGAATATGTACGTTCCCCCAAGTCTACAATGCAACTGTCCAAGCTAAAAATACTCTTATCAATGTGGGAATATTACCCCCTAAAACTATCATGCCTTATTGTTCAAAAATTCTCAGTGTTCAAAACTAGGCATCCACATATTCTTATATGGATACTCCTTCATTATCATCCCAACTTCATTATATGACCCCAATTCCTCATCCCAAAGTATCATCTATTGCAGTTCCTTTACCACCACTTCTTGGTCAAACATCCTAGGAATCCACTATGCTTATTGATATATATAATACTCTTAAAATGCTTAGTAACAAGATGATATCAATAGAAAAAAGAGAGATATAGAGATATCAGCAAAGAATATTTTATTATGTCAATAGAGACCAAAAACTTGGTACCAAAAATAGCACAGGAATTAGAGTACATTCAATGCAGGAAGAATCAAGGTGTTCCGCTAATACAAGTATGGTAAATGTGTGGTGTCTTGTATGCAATTATCCCCATGAATTAGAATCATGTGTTATGTACCAACACCATGTGCAACAGGGTATGGAAAAGCCTAAGAGAAATCAAAAGTGTAGGATCAATATGTTGTGGCAGCCAAACCAGATCATGGTTGAACATGATCTAGATGAAGAAGGGCCCATCACAATTATGACAAGATTAGGAAAGAAAAACTTACAAGTTGATCTACAAAATATGGGTCAGTTTAAAGTCCCTTCCCAAAATAAGAAGTATGCTCCCCTAAAGGTAATGATATTTTCCCTATTTGTCAAGCAAAAGAAAAGAGGGATATGGTCCCAAAGGGCCAAGAAAATAAATTCATATTCCCTAGAAGATATGATAAATAAAATGACAAATAATGAATGAGATCCAAGAGTGAAGCTTAGGAAAAGCTTCGATTCCCCTCCATAATAAAGAGGTAAAGGATTGAGGCCACATAACATTACAAAGAAGTATGGTGAGCCAGAGATAAAGTTTAAAAGTTCCTCTTCAATAAAATCATACTATAATATTGTAGAGGATATGAAAATAATACCCTCAAAGGCTAGCCTCTATGATCTCTCTTTATACTTGGCCAAATAGACTTGTTTAAGGCTTCATTAAGAAAATATCCTCAAGAAAATTAGTTTACTACAATCCTAAGCATGCCCTCTAGAAAATGCAAAATGTCTCCTACTTCTTTGAAGAAAACGCCCCCTTTTATATTTCTTTGAGGATGGAGGGGTGGATTATCTGCAACTGCATGATTGACTCAGGGGCTTCCACTATAGTTATGCCCAAAGCAGTCTATGAAGAGATGGGAATGGAGTATACCAGGTCCTATCCTAGAGTTTTACAATTGGATGGAACCCCAGTGAAAACAATAGGGGTGATAAAGGATGTTATGGGGAGGTTGCATAGAGCTCCAAAGGTAACCATTGTGCAATAAATAGCAGTGGTAGGTCTAGAACCTTATTTTGGCTTGCGCATTTTAGGAGAATTCACTACTAAACTAGAAGGATGTATGTACACAAATTACTCTAGAATGGTGATTCCCATTGAGGAAAAGATAATAAGTATTACACCAGAGAAACCTATGTCTTATCATATTGAAAAAATTGAATAAGACGTGTAATCTCACTCCTTTGGATGAGTTCCAACTAGTGGAAAATTTTGAAGAACTAGAAGTTGAGGATGAATTGACATTCAAATAAGATTACAGTTAGTTTGGAATAGGCATGGGTACATATAGAATTTCCTTAGAAATAGATAAAAGAGTCCCTACCATTTCCAATCACTCATTAAGAGAGACATTGACTTGGACCATGCACTTTCATGGTGCAATATGTAGAGATGGAGCCGGTGTTGGTGTATTGTTGTAGTATCATTTAGAAGGTGCAAAAAGTTTTGCATATAGATTGAATTGATTTTGTACCAATAATGCTACATAGTATGAGGATTTGTACCTCAGACTAATGTAGGTCGAGAGTATGGGAATCAAAATGCTAAATATATATGGTCAATTTGAACCAATTGTTAACTAGGTAAGAGAGAGTTACAGTAGTAAATACCATTACATAAAGGTATACAAAATAGGGTATGGGATTTTATGGAATCCTTTGATGCCCTAAAAATTAATTTTATTCTAAAAGAAAAAACACTTTGGTTTATTCCTCAGTAGTAAGGGGAGAACATTTCAATCCATATACATATATAGGAGTCACAAAGATAAAAGAATCAAAATTATTTTTAGGCCTGCAATACTATACACATAGATATCTTAGTAGGTCTTTGAAATTGATGAATAAATAATTGATTTCCTAGTAAGGGAAGCATGTCTATCTACTATTCAAGAAGAAAATATAGAAGCGATAGACCAACAAGATGTTATCTAGCTAAAGAACAATCATATACCTAAAGGGTTGGTTCTTTGGAAAGTTTATTTGACAACCAAGATAATAAAAATATCAAATTCATGGAAATCAATAAAAATATCTACAAAGAAATTGAGATCAAAAAGGAAAAATCTCAAAGTTGAAATCTGATTTTCTCTAGAAGATGAGGAGGATATTAAATTTTAATGCCTAAAATACCAAGACATTGTGGCTTGGTCATATGAATATATTAAAGTATATGACAAGAAGGTGATCCAACACACAATTGATCTAGAACCAAATGCAAAACCTTTCAAACATAAATAGAGGCATGCGAACCTCAAAATTGAAGCCATAATGACGGAAGAAATGTTAAAACTACTGAAGGCTAAAATAATATATCCAATCAAACATTCAACCTGGGTAGCTAACTTAGTCCTAGTAAGAAAAAATAATGGTGACATCCACTTGTGTGTGGATTTTAGGAATATCAATCAAGTATCATTAAAATACCACTATCCACTCCCTTAGATTGATCAGATCTTGCAAATTTTTGTAGGAGTAAAGAGGTTCTCACTATTAGACAAATTCTCCGGTTACAACTAGATCTGGGTGAAATATGAGGATTAGTTCAAAATGAAATTCACCACCAAATGGGGCACTTTTACATATCATAGCATACCTTTTGGTCTATCAAATGTAGGGGCCACATTCTAGAGAGAAATGGATTATGCTTTTGGAGAGTTGATGAATAAAGTCATTCTAATCTACTTGGATGACATGACTACACTATCACATAAGAAGCATGATCACCTGGCACATTTAGAGCAAGTGTTTAAAAAGTGTTGAGAATTTGGTATCTCTCAAAAACCTAAAGAAGTCATTTTTTGCAGTTTATGAGAAACATTTTCTAGGCCATGTCATATATAAAGAAGGAATGGCTATTGATCCTGATAGATTCAAATCAATCCTGGCTCTTTCGTTACCCATGGACAAGAAATATTTGCAGTCCTTCTTCGGCTAGAACAATTTTGTCAAAAAAATCATCTCAAATTTTTCTTAGAAGGTGAAATCTATATCATAACTGCTAAAGAAGAATGCATATTTTAAATGGACTGAAGTGAGAAAATAAATCTTTGAGATCATCAAATAGTCCATTGCTACTACCCCTGTCCTAGTGAACCCTAAATTTAGAAAATATTTCATTTTGTATGTTTATGTAGCTAAAGAGAGCTATGCATATGTGATCACCTAGAATAATGACAAAGGATAAGAACACCCTATATTATTTTGGATTCAAAATCTCCATGAGTGCCAGGTCAAGTACAAGTTTATTGAGAAACAAGTATTTGCAATGATGAAGTCATTGAATAAATTTAGATAGTACTTGGTTCAAAGTAAAACACATGTATACGTAGTTCATACAGATGTTAGAAGTTTTATTTTACAAGGTGAACAAGGAGATAAAAGAGTTGGTTGGATTACTAAGATCCAGGAATATGACATAGAAATTCATCCTATAAAATTGTTTAGAGGTAGAGAATTATGCCAATGTTTTACATAAGTAGAAATTATAGTAGAAGTGATAGCCTATCAACCACCAATAGAAGATCATATTGAAGAATTGCAAACAAGAGAATCATACTGGGTTGATTAGGTGACCAAATACTTTCAAATTAGAGTTTGTCCTTCTAATATTAATCCATCGTAGAGAATATATAGACTTAAAATTTTGAAGTGTGTCCTATTACCAAAAGGTCTATACATGATAAATCTTGATGGATTCCTCGTAAGATTCTTAATGGAGGATCAAAAACAAAATTTAATTAAAGAATTGCATGGAGGATTATCTGGTGGACACTTTTTAGGAAGGGTTACAACTTTGAAGATCATCTAGGCATGTTATTATTGGCCTCCTATCTTCACTGACACCTTCAATATTACAAGATATTGTGATGAATACCGGTGATATGTGGGGAGAACCAAGAATGCATCATTTCCCCTCAAGACAATTTAGGTTGAAGAGCTTTTCCAGCAATGGGGGATAGATTTCATAGGTTTTATTAATCCAAATTCTTCAGTAGGACATAAATATATTTTGATCACCATAAATTATCTTAAAAAATGGGTAGAGGCTATTCCCACAAAGAAATCAGATCAAGAGGTCATAATAGACTTCATGGAAAGCTTAATCACAAGGTTTGGTGTCCCATAATCTATAGTAGGTGACAATGGACCAAATTTCATAGGAGCTAAATACATTGATTTTGCTAGCAAGTATGGCATTACCATAAAAAAGACCTCCAACTACTATCCCCAAGGGAATGGATTAGGAAAATCAACTAAGAAAAACCTACTAAGAATCTTGAGGAGATCATTAGAAGGTAATAAGAAGAGTTGGCATCTACTACTAGAACAAGGTCTATGGGCAGATAGGATCACCATAAAAATATCCATTAAGACCTCTCCTTATGCTCTCATGTATGGTAAAGAAGTAGTATTACCTATCCACTTGGAAATTATAACCCTCACGTTAGTAGACACAGAGGATGAGTTTGAGTAGAATCTGGTTGAAACTAGGTTAACACATTTGCTTCAGCTAGAATAGAAAAGGACTCAAGCATATGAGGACTTCCAGAAGCACTCATTTGATTTCAAGGTATGGATTGAAAAGAAATCCTAGTTCAGATAATTCAAAGTTGGATATTATGTCCTAATGTGGAATGTTAAAAGAGCCAAGCTAGGACACCATCAGAATTTTAATTATTTCAAGGATGGTCTTTTAAAAGTAGAAGAGGTTAAAGAGAGCAATATTTTCCATATTGAAGATCTAGAAGGAAACATATAGTCGATCTCAGTCAATGGTTTTCATCTAAAAATTTACTTTGATTGAGATATGCATTAATTGTAACATATGTACAAATTTTTGTATTATATTATTTTTTTCCCTTTACTAAAAGTTTTCATTTTGTAAAGTGTAAAAAAAAGAGAAAATTTTGCTTTAGAAAACAAATTCAAACTTGAAAAATAAGCTAAGTATGGAAATGACCTATGAAATGTTCTCTACACCACTCTCCTTAAAGCTAATTATGGTAGAGGGCTATGACATATTATCCATATGGATCTCCAATGAATAAAAGGGTCAATGGGATTTGACATGTGCTCTATGCTGCCCTAAGAAATGAAAAGCAACAAAAGCATTGTAAGCGCAATAGTGCTTCATACCACAAGTAATAAATGATCAAAATGATGATTATAGCCACCAAGATGCATACATTTGAATTAATACCATGCAAAAAATAGTTTCTTGTATCAAATGCATTAATGGTGGAAGGTATACATGTGAGGACATATAAAAATATCAAAGTGTAAAGACCATTCATTTTGCAAGCATCATTCTCCAAGAAGAAAGAGATGAGGGAATAGTGAAGCAGTGTTTGTATATACTAGAGAAGAAGAAAACTCTAAATTTGTTTAGAAATATGGCTCCCAAATTAGCCCTGGAGGATACGTGCAAAAGAGATGAAGATCTAGAAATACATGTAAAACAAACAAGAGGATTAATAGATACCATAATAAATCAAATAAGGAGAACCAATCTAAGGAGATAGGTCAAGTTTAGGTACTTATAAGGGAGGCCAATTCAACCCCAAGGTATTATCACAATAAATTATTTCTTATATTTTTATATCTATGATTTTGTTCATCATTACCTACAATTAGTATCTACAATTATTCAGTTTTATGATCCTAAGACAAGGGCAGTGAAGAGAATTAATGGCAAAAACTTATTTACCATTACTGCCAAAGCTTGTCATGATTTGTTTGTCGTAGTAGTAGGCCTCCCTATAGAACCTAAACCATTTTATATATTAGAGAAAGCTAGGTATTTCTCTTCACTATCTACCTTTGATGAGGGGAATTTTTGAAAAGTGGCTTCGTTTCTAGTTTAAGTGTATAGAACATAAGGATGAATTACCCAATACGATAATTCCAATTTTGTAGCTTGATAACCTAGAAATTTTCTCCATGTTAGCTTGTTTAGTGGGTTTGGATTCTGACCAGTTTGTAAGAGATTGGAAAATAGCTACTGTATACCGCAATTCAAATGAGTGAATGTATATACCTAGAGCGGAGAAGAAAGGTATCGATGAAATTTATTTTTGTTGGCCAATGTTCCTCTGTAAGTGCATACATGAGTAGTTTGTAAGGATGGAAAAGGATTTATAAGATCCTTATTTTTGGCACTACTTGCATTTGTTTTGGATGTTCTATGCTACTGTTAGTCACATGATGCCCTGGATTCTAGTTAAAAAAATAATGACAAGGGAGAACCTATCCCTGTGTATTATTGGACTACTCATCTAAGGAGCACAATGTCATTTTATATATTCAATTTGGAATTTATAGGGCCTAATTATAAAATTATGTATGGGAAATACCCTAGGTTACCGCCTTTGACCAAAGAATTGTTAAGAGTACTAGGCATCGAAGAAGGATACTGGTATGTACTCACAAAAGGCACCATTATCAGAATTTATGGTTTCACTGGTAAGCCTTTTCTGCTACCTCATTTTATGACTAATATATTGTTGTCCCTAGAATACTTGAGGTAATAAGAATTTATCAACATGAATTACAACTCTAGAAAAGGAAATGTTTGCTAACTTATTCTCGTAATGTTGATGACATAATAATTGTCAAAAGGGTTCAAGGTGAACAAATCACCCAATACTTGGATAGGCTGGGCCTGTTTTACATCTCACAGAGGTGGAGGTATGACCCTAATGAAAAATTCCTAAAGAAGAATATTTCCCTTAATGGATAGAAAGCCCTTAAGTTTGAGAAGACTTAAAGGCCTCATTTTGAGAAGCAGAGGAATAACAAAGAAAGTTCTCCATTAAAATGGAATGCTACTAAAATGGAACAACTACCCCCATGGTTTAGAATTATATGAGAAGATAGTGGATTTTGATTCAGCTAACAATGAAGGCCACTATTTAAAGGAGTTTAAAATTATGGATGTTGAAAATAAAAAGAAGTGGGATGAAGGTAAAATCGTATATTGGTGGAGAATGAGAGTAGAAACTAGTACATAAAAGTCCAAATTTAGTCGCATAATAGATGTTGAGTTTTCTGAGTGATATGACAAGCATATTAAAACCTAGAAAGCCAAAGACCCTAAGAATATTGTGTTGATTTATAAGAAGACTAAGGAAGGGATAGATTCTCCTTCCTCACTTTCACAAGAGGAAGCATAGGAGGCAGGGAATGACACTCAAATAGTTACTACAGAAGCTCCTAAAACATTTTAGCCATTATCGGAGCAATGGGAGGAGGATCCTATAGGGGCACATATTATAAGTAAAATACATTACTCTAATGACATGGCAATAAATATTGAATTCATTCAAATAGTAAGTAGGCCCAAACATGTAGCCCTCGGTGGAGAGCCTCTCAAGGCTGATACATATTGGAATAAAAAGGATAAATAATTTGTATTCATTCTTATGAGTTTTACTATTGCAGCTGCAACTAAGATAGTACCTATCATCGAGGATGTGTTATAGGAGGAGAAATTTGAGGATGATACAAAAAATGATAGACCTATAGTATTTTGAGTTGTTAAGAGACAAGTTGAGGATAAGCTGAAAGAAACCCAAAGAGAGATCTACAAGAAACTAAAAATGGACAAAGAACAAAATGTTGAAAAAATTCCTATTTCAGTTACAAAGCAGTCTCTACAATAGGTGCAACACTAGAGTGTAGATGAGACTCATGAACACCCTACTTCAGTAGGTAAGGAAATGATTTTTATCCCTTCTCCTTCCCATTCCACTAAGAAATCACCTTCCCATTCACAAGAAAAGTTGGATCAAAGCATACCATCTCCCCTCCATAATTTACCACCCATATCATGAGATGGTATAGAGGGCCAAGTCATTTAATATCCTCCACATTCATATGAAAGCCCAGTTACATATTATCCTATAATTTTATCTTCACCATCACAATCCCCAGTATCATCTGAAGCACAAGTTGTTTCATCTCCACCAGCTCATTCTTTCATGAATTTTATTTTAGTTCCCTTGTATTTCCCTATTGCAACCTTAGCAATAAACACATAATCAACTATGGTCACTACTACTCCGCTATCATAAGCTTCTGATTTCACCTTTACATATATCATAGCTTTCTCTCCTCTTACAAGTCATCCCACATTGTCTTCCTTACGAAAGGAAAAGGATGTTTCTTAGAAGACTCAAGATTTTTGGGTAGAGAAGCTATCCAAGCCTTCAAAGAGAATGGCCATGAAGAAGAGTACAATATCTATTGATCCAATCACAAGGTAAAGAATATTGAGGTCTATCATTCCTCTGGTAAACAAACCTAAAGAGGAAATGACTGCTCAGGATTACCAACTCGAGGAGCATGTGGAAGTGTTTGAACAAAATCTGCCTATGGTTGTTGTTTGTGCCTCGATTTTATCAACATTGAGTAGACGGACTGAATATTGGGATCTTTCGTTTAATATCCAGAGGAGGTTGGTTCCTTAGTGGTTTTTTATGAGAAATGGGAAAAAATAATTACTAAAAGAGAGGGAAATATAGCTGTAGCTAGAGATTTTCTTATGGTACATATTAAACAACAACTAAGATAGATGCATATTCTCTTATTGTTTAAGCATTTATTATATCTTCATGTAGAAATCATAGATTTGAAGTGTGATATAGATATCTATATAACATACATATGTATCAAATTATAACTCCAAAAATATGATTTATATTATGTATAAGTCCAGATTTTAGAATAGATAAAATATACAACTCAACAATGTGAATAGAAGCAAATAATGTTAATACATACACTTGCACACTGTGAACCAGAAGCCAATAGAAGCATAATTTTATTGCTCATATTCAAAGTACATAAATCTAGTATTGTAAAAACCTAAGAGCCGACCCCTTTTTAGGTTGCATTTATTCTCATATATACCCTATGGTGAGTATATCTATAATTCATACATTCGAACATAGAATCAATTACAAGCAATCAAGATACAATCATATTTCAATGTCTTACATGGCTTCTAATAATAAACAAAATCTGATAGCAAAAATCTAGGATTTGATATTTCTTCCACTGTTTGTCATCAGTCGCAGACATGAGATTCTGGAGGTATGTTTATTTATTCCTAATTATATCTTCACTAGTGAAAACCTATCATGTCATGAAATCATGATATTTATTCATGCTTTGGCTCTTTGAGAGTACTAGCCAGCGAAAACACATCATATCGTGAAATCATGACATCTTCAAGTACTTTGGTCTTTTTGAGCTACCTGCTAGTGAAAACCTGTCATGTCACAAAATCATGATGTCTTCTTACATTATGGCCCTTTTGAGCTGTCTGCTAGAAAAAATTAGTAATATCATGAAATCATGATGCCTTCTTGCACTTCGGCCCTTTTGGACTGTTTTCTCGTGAAAATAAGTAATGTCACGAAATAATGGTATTCTAGTGCTACAAATTCTTTTTCTTCTCTGACTCGAAAAAAGCTCGTCACATCATAAAATATTGACCTTCCTTATGCCTTAGTCATTTATTGTCCTCTTTGTTTCAAAAATAAAACACTGGTCTCATGTGGTAAAACTCTACTATCTATCATGGTAGTCTTTTTAGACTAACATTCTTGGTACCTTCCGAGGAATTTTGCTAGCAAAAACATTAGAATCTAGGACCTTCATCCATTGTGAAATGAAGTCAAAACAATACAGAAGAGGAGATTGTGGAAGAAAATAATCAAGAAAAATTATTTTAAACAAGTAAAGCATTACCTTTTCAAAATACCTCCTACAACTTATGGATACCTTACTAAAATTACATTAACAACTCAAATAGATTCAAACTTATATTATGGCTGGCCACTGGTCCTTATGTAATCTGATTTTTGTTAGCCTGCTTGAATTTATTCAAATTTTGTATCATGGCAACTACTTCATTGTAATTAAGTCAAACCTGCTTCCAATATTCATATTAAAGTTCTAAAGAATCCATGAACAACTGATATATATATACTGTAATTCTTCCACTTTATCCTGGGACACTATATTATTTCTTAAAATAAGCTCTTATAAACAAGACTTAATCTATGTGAGGTTTTGCACCATAGTGAATACTTGTGTTCCTTCTAAAGGTTCTTCCCAATTCTCTATCTCTGATTCATTTTCCATAAAAGTTTTTAGGGACAATGTTAGCGCATCTTCGCTTAAAAATTTTGAATTATCATTTGCCATATTTAAATGCTTCACTAATTCCTTAGACTCAGATTCTAACTCTTGAAGGATTTTTTCACCTTAAATTACAAGTTTAAACCTCATAAAGAAACTTTTAGCCACAATATTGGCTTGAGACCATGCTTCACTTCGGATTTTAGCAGCAACGCTTTCCTATATTTTCTTTGATAAGACTTGAATATTTGTTCCTACATCTAATATTTCTTGAATAAAGCTTACTGAAGCTTTTAGTTCCTCACTGGATACTTCAATTACTTCCTTCATCTTGTCTACATACAAAAACATAGGCCTTGCTCTAAGACTTAGTGTTAATATATCTTCAAGCATTTCTTTTATTACTACTTCGAATTTTCCTTTCGAGAGACCAAATGGGATGTTCTACTTTTCTATTACCTACTACTAAAGTGGTTGAGCCTATAGATTCAAAGACTGAATCTATGGATCTACCTCTGAAGAACACAAGCTTATACTGAGAGGGGGAGGTGAACAGTATAAGACCACTTCTTACTTTTTCCTTCAACTTAAATTTTAATACAATATTATGCAGAGAATATAAAGCAGTATTAATAGCAGTAATCAAAGCAATGCACAAAACACCATCCACAATAGAGATACAACAACATGGGTTACCTCCAAAAACTTTTCTCTAAAAAGCTTTCTCAAAGTTCTTTGGGAATCTTTCCCAATTACAATGTTTATGAGCCTCTGCTCAAAGGAGATACCATCCCCTAACTCTATTTTGGCTGGTGATCCTCTAGAAGACATCTGCCTCCACTACCCTTAGCAAATGGAACTCTATCCACAGAAGACACATGTCTTCCCTGCTCTGGCTGGAGACCTCTATCATCAAATCTATCACCTCAAAGCTAGTCCTTGAATTTGCACTAAACACAATCCTTCGGTCTAGCACAAATGTCCTCTTTCTCTTTCTCTAATCTGCACCAAACACAGTCCTTCGGTCTAGCACAAGTCTGTCCTCTTCCTCTTTCTCTGGTATGCACCAAACATAGTCCTTCAGTTTGGCAAGTCTATCCTCAAATCTGCACCAATCTCTATCCTCAACTGGTCCTCAAATTTGGTTCATCAAAATGGTTCACAAGCTTTCAAAATATCTTGCTTGATCTTCACCCAAGTCTTCACAAAGACTTGTCTCGGATCTACTTTGCAAGTTCTCAAAAGAACCTGTCCAAACTGCTCCACAAACTTCAACAAATGCTTGCTCAATGCTGTCCAACAAGTTCTTACTGTTCTGTCATAGCTGCACTTGGTCGAAACCAACTTTTGCATAGTCTACACAAACACAGTAGCACACAGCACTCTGTGATCAAACTTATCACTCTACGCATCAACTTGCCACTTCTGTGCTATCTGCGTTGTTATGGCTGCATCTCGCACACTTCGCTCGAATCGACTCGACTCGGTCTCTACGCACCGTGAACTTCACTTGCACAAGTTCGATACACACATTCGATGCTTTCAAACTCGAAACAACCCTCCTTTTATAGTATAAATTTCAAGATCAAAACACTCAATCTTAGTCAACTGTAACCCTATACTCTGTTAGCTGCAAAACCCTAATCTTCGTCAGCTCAGATTTAACTCTGTCGGCTTCAATTGCCTTCGTGGTTCTGTAGCTTTTCTTGTGAAACTACAATATGTCACAATATCATGACACATTTGCAAATGTACACTATATTATGGCTTTTGTCGTGATATCGTGACACTTTAGCCGTTGACGACTTTGACTAAGCTCTTGTCGTGATATCGCGACACTTCTCGCTTTGTCAGAAACAACTTTGCTTTTGTCATGAAATCATGACACTTCTGCCTCTGTTGATGTCATCATCACTTTTGTCATGAAATTGTGACATTTCTCGCTTTATCAACCTCTTCTCGGCTTGCACTAGCAAAACTGGAACATGTGAAATCGTGACACTTATGCTTTCAAGCTATTCCTTCTTGAATTCATCACAAAATCATGACGCTTATTCTGTTGAAGACTTGCTAACTATTTCTATCGTGAAATCATGACACTTTCACCAAATGAATGCTACCATCTCAACCTGTCGTGAAATTGTGACACTTTATGCATCCGCAAGCTTTCTCTTCAAGCTATCACAAAATCGTGACACTTTCTGCATCCGTACAATTTCTTTGTAGCCTATCACAAAATCACGATGCTTCTCATTTTAAACTCTTCCCTTTGCTGCATGTCACAAAATCACAACAGTTCTCACTTAGAGCTTTTTAGCATGTCCCGAAATCGTGACAGTCCTCACTTCATCTTTTGCAGCATGTTGCAAAATCGTGACACTTTTTGAGATACTCTATCTCTCTTCGAACTTGTCACGAAATCATGACATTTCACACTGCGGACTCTCCCTTCAGCATCATGTCACGAAATCACAACACTTTTTTTTCTGTACAACCTTCCTTGCATTATGTCACGAAATCGTGACATTTTTCCTTCTTTGCCTTCCTGCACTTTTCGAGTCGCAAAAATGCGACATGTCATGAAATCGCGACATCTTCCACCTTGCTTTCTTTCTATACAAATATGTCACGAAATTGCGATAGTTTTGCCAGCTTCTTCTCTCTCTTCTAACATGTCACGAAATCGTGACAGTTTTGCTGGCTTCTTTCTCTTCCACCATGTCTCGAAATCATGACACTTTTTCAAAAAGATTTCTCTCTCCTACCTAAGTCGTGAAAATGCGACATGTCGCGATATCACGACACTTTTTCAAAAAGCTTTCTCTCTCCTGTTTAAGTCGCAAAAATGTGACATGTCACGATATCGTGACATTTTTCCAACTTACTTTCTTTCAAACCTGTCAAGCCGAAACTTCAACAAAACACATTATTTTACATCAAATCAAATTCTTTCAAAAGCTTCTTGACATAAATGAAAACTTATTTACTTGAGAAACTGCAAAGAACTCAAGGTACCCAAAATTGCCAACAATCTCCCCCTTTGTCATTGATGGCAACCCTTTACTAAAAACACGTCTGAGGAGGTAAAACTGAAACCAACTGTGCTAACAACTGAGAATCTCCTTTTGAAGTTTTTCTCCCCCTAACTTGAAGCTTTCCTCTTCACATTGAAGCTCTCCCCTTTACTCATATCTCTCCCCCTTTGTCATCAATGGAAAAGGGTCACCTTTGGGGCTCGGGACTAAGAATGAGCCTCTTAGCTTAGTACCTCCCCCACCTCCTGATGAGGTGATTAAAATAGGGTTGGGAGTAAATCTCCCATTAGGCACTGATCATCATCAGTGTCTAAAACTTCCTTGTCGGGCCTTCTCTTGAACTCTTTGTCCATATTTCTATTTTTGTTACTGTTCTTGCTCTTGTTCTCATCCTTGTTCTTGTCCATACCTTGATCCTTGGACCTGTTCATACCATTGTTCATGTTCCTGTACCTTGGAAGTTCAGCTCTGCACTGTCTAGCTGTGTGACTTGCATTGTTGCATTTATAACAAGTAACACTGTAATTTCTTTTAGGCATACCTATTCTTTGAATCCATCTATTCTGACTAACCATGAACTTGTTATTAGCCTTGCAGACAATTGCATTATGCCCAAACTGATTACAAGAGTAGCAATACCCTTGGAAGAAATTACCACTTCTGAAATTGTTGTTAACCTTCTTCGTTTGAGACATGCAATGTGCAGCCGTGTGACCAAACTTGTGACACGCAAAACATCTACCATGAAATTTTCTTTTAATCGACCTCTTGGGTCTCGAAAACTTCTTCTTCGCATTCAGAATTCTGTTTTCTATTTCTGCACATTTATCACTCACAAACTCTTTCTCTGAGATACTCTCTTCATCAAAACTCTCTTCTTTTTGAAATCTCTTACTAGATTTCCCAACCTGTTCCTTGTGCGGCTTAACAAAACCAAGACCTATTTTATCTGTTGTCTTTCTTTGACCTTTGATAAGTGACTTAACATTTTTGGAGCTATCTTGAAACATGTACAGCTTATCCTTGTACTCTTTGGTTTCTTCTTTCAAAGAGGCCATCTTCTGTTCTAGCTCATTATATTCAAGAATCTTAGACTCTAACTCCTCCTTGAGTCTAGAATTCTTCTTTCTTTCCTTTTCCAAAGAACTAAGAGCACTAATAAGTTTACTTTCAGAATCCTTTATTTGATTGCCTTTTGAATCATCAAACCCTTTTTTAGATTTCTTATCACTAGAGGTGCTATCCTTTTCAAAAACCATACATGCATCTTCCTTATAGTTTTCTAAATCATCCTCATACATACTAGTAACCAATTCATTAGTTGTGCAATCATCCTCAAGGTGACCAAAATTTCCACATCTAAAACATTTCTTGATAATGAATCTATGTTTCGGTTCTTCCTCCTTTTCTGAAATGAACTGCATCTCATTTTCAACATCACTTGAAGAACTTTCACTATTACTACTAGAACACTTACTTTCTTTGTCTAGGTAGAAGATCTTCTTGTGCTTGTGAGAATACCTATTTTTGTGATTGTTGTACTCATATTTGTTCTTCATGTGATGCTTGTGCTTTTCAGAATCCTTGCTCTTAGAATCCTGTTTATCTTCATCACTTTCATACTTGGAAATAGTACAGTCAGTAGCATGATGACCAAACTTTCCACAATTGAAACATATTATATTTTTAATGCTTTTGTGCTTTCTAGAGAACTTGCATTTCTTACTGTAATATACCTCTTCATCACTAGAAGACTCATCACTCTCTTGAATCTGTTTACCTTTGGATTTCTTGGTAGCCTTGAAAGCTGCCTCTTTCTTGACATCAACATTCACTTGAGTTTTCAACTCAAATGCTACAAGTATACTATGGAGCTCATACTTTTTCAACTTATCTAAATATTTGGCTTCCTTAATAGCAAAAATATTTTCACTAAATCTATTGGAAAGAGATCTTAAAATCTTATCACAAATATCATTTTCAGCAAGCTCAAGACCTAAGTCTTTCATGGAGTTAACAACCTCATCCATACGAAGCATATAATCACTAATATTTTCATCATCATTCATATGAAGTTGTTCAAACATACCTTTGAAGTGTCTCAACTTTGCCTTTCTGACATTTGCATCACCTGTATGAACCACCTGCAACTGTTTCCACATTTCACTAGCTGTCTTGTAGTGAATTACTTTGGTGAGATCTGCTTTCTGTAAGCCTTTCAGGATTGCATTCATTGATTTTGAATTGCTATGATGTAGGAGCCTATATTCTTTATTATATGGACCATTTATAGGAATAGTGTACCCATCTTCAATCACTTCCCAAACCTCATTCCCAAGTGCCATTAGATGAACCTTCATCCTTGCACTCCAAAGACCAAAATCTGATCTGTCAAGAATAGGTGCTGCATTGCCGCTTGAATAATCCATTGTGTTCTTATCAAGCTTTTCCTTCAAGCTGATTAAAATTTCCAAAGGAACCGAATCTAATACCAATTGAAGAACACAAACTTATACTGAGAGGGGGGGTGAACAGTATAAGACCACTTTTTACTTTTTCCTTCAAATTAACTTTTAATACAATATTATGTAGAGAATATAAAGCAGTATTAATAGCAGTAATCAAAGCAATGCACAAAACACCATCCACAATAGAGACACAACAACATAGGCTACCTCCAAAAACTTTTCTCTAAAAATCTTTCTCAAAGTTCTTTGGGAATCCTTCCCAATTACAATGTTTATGAGCCTCTTCTCAAAGGAGATACCATCCCCTAACTCTGTTCTGACTGGTGATCCTCTAGAAGACCTTTGCCTCCGCTGCCCTTAGCAAATGGAACTCTATCCATAGAAGACACCTGTCTTCCCTACTCTGGCTAGAGACCTCTGTCCTCAACTCTATCACCTCAAAGCTGGTCCTCAAATTTGCACTAAACACAGTCCTTCCGTCTAGCACAAATGTCCTCTTTCTCTTTCTCTGATCTGCACCAAACATAGTCCTTCGGTCTGGCACAAGTCTATTCTCTTCCTCTTTCTCTGGTCTACACCAAACATAGTCCTTCGGTCTGGAAATTCTGTCCTCAAACCTACACCAATCTCTGTCCTCAACTGGTCCTCAAATTTGGTTCATCAAAATGGTTCACAAGCTTTCAAAATAGCTTGCTTAATATTCACCCAAGTCTTCACCAAGACTTGTCTCAGATATGCTTTGCAAGTTCTCAGAAGAACCTGTCCAAACTGCTCCACAAGCTTCAACAAATGCTTACTCAATGCTATCCAACAAGTTCTTATAGTTCTGTCATAGCTGCACTTGGTCAAAACCAACTTTTGCACAGTCTGCACAAACATAGCAGCACACAACACTCTGCGATCAAACTTCTCACTCTGTGCATCAACTCACCACTTCTGCGCTATCTGTGCTGTTATGGCTACATCTCGCACACTTCGCTCGAATCGACTCGACTTGGTCTCTATGCAAGTTTGATGCACACATTCGATGCTTTCAAACTCAAAACAACCCTCCTTTTATAGTATAAATTTCAATATCAAAACACTCAATCTTAGTTGGTTGTAACCCTATACTCCATCGGCTGCAAAACCCTAATCTTTTTCAGCTCAGATTTAACTCTGTCGACTTCAACCGCCTCTGTGGTTCTGTAGATTTTCTCACAAAACTACATGTCGTGATATCATGACACTTTTGCAACCGTACACTATCTTATGGCTTTTGTCACGATATCGTGACACTTTAGCCGTTGACGACTATGACTAAGCTCTTGTCGTGATATCGTGACACTTTTCACTTTTTTAGCAACAACTTTGCTTTTGTCATGAAATCGTGACACTTCTGCCTCTACTGATGTCATTGTCACTTTTGTCATGAAATCGTGACATTTCTCGCTTTATCAACCTCTTCTCGGCTTGCACTAGCGAAATTGGAACATGTCACGAAATTGTGACACTTACGCTTTCGAGCTCTTCCTTCTTGAATTTGTTGTGAAATAATGATGCTTCTTCTGTTGAAGACTTGCTAACTGTTTTTGTCACAAAATTGTGACACTTTTTCCAACTGAATGCTACCATCTCAACCTGTCACGAAATCGCAACACTTTTTGCATCTGCAAGCTTTCTCTTCAACCTATCGTGAAATAATGACACTTTCTACATCCGTACAATTTTTGTGTAGCCTATCGCGAAATCGTGACACTTCTCATTTCAAACTCTTCCCTTTGCTACATGTCACAAAATCTTAACAATTCTCACTTCGAGCTTTTTAGCATGTCGCAAAATCGCGACAGTCCTCACTTCGTCTTTTGCAGCATGTCGCAAAATCGTGACACTTTTTGAGATACTCTATCTCTCTTCGAACTTGTCATGAAATCGTGACAGTTCACATTGCGAAATCTCCCTTCAACATCATGTCATGAAATCGTGACACTTTTTCGTCCGTACAACCTTCCTTGCATTATGTCGCGAAATCGCGACATTTTTCCTTCTTTGCCTTCCTACACTTTTCGAGTTGCGAAAATGTGACATGTCATGAAATCGCGACATCTTCCACCTTGCTTTCTTTCTCTGCCAATATGTCACGAAATCATGACAATTTTTCCAGCTTCTTCTCTCTCTTCCAACATGTCGTGAAATCGCGACAGTTTTGCCAGCTTCTTTCTCTTCCACCATGTTGCAAAATCGTGACACTTTTTCAAAAAGATTTCTCTCTCCTTCCTAAGTCACGAAAATGCGACATGTCGTGATATCATGACACTTTTTCAAAAAGCTTTCTCTCTCCTATTTAAGTTACAAAAATGCGACATGTCGCGATATCGTGACATTTTTCCAACTTACTTTCTTTCGAACCTGTCAAGCCGAAACTTCAACAAAACACATTATTTTACATCAAATCAAATTCTTTCAAAATCTTCTTGACATCAATGACAACTTATTTACTTGAGCAACTACAAAGAACTCAAGGTACCCAAAATTGCCAACAACCTCCTCTAGTTTTCTTTATATTTGGCTTCTTCATTAGTAGATTCACCAAAATTATCTTCCCATTTCTTTGCTTCTAGATTCAGGGCCTTTTCTATCAATTTTTGTTCCTATAGGACCGACTCTAATTATTTCCCGACCCCTTGTTCTTTGACAAATTTTTCTTTGAAATATTATCCATGTAAGTAAATGGTTCCTAAATGGGCTTGATCCCTTCCCCATTCATCTATCATGTGTATCTGGGTAATTTCTTTAGTTGTATCTTCCACCTGATAATCCTCAACGATTATCTCTCATTTATATTTCTTTTATGTAGGTATTAATTTTACTTTTTTCCTCTACATGGTGGTGGGATCAAGAGCAATTATCTCTCGAATGCAAGCTAGAGTTTTGAAATCTATAGCAAAATGATATGTCCACCAATCTAAGGTATTTTTGTTTACCTTTCTCAAATATTTCAATTTTGATAGAATCGAATGACTCTCAACATATGAAGTGGATATTGATTTAATAACTAGAATACAAATGCTAGGGAGAAATGGATTTGGAACCAATACAACACTAACTTTAGATTGAAGCTGGGAGTACAATGCTAGTTCTAGGGAAGAAATCCATGAATTTAAAGGAAACATTATATCTTTCTTCTAACTATAAATGGAAGGAGATTTTTTTGGGAATGAGTAGAGAGAAAAGAGTGAGAGAATAGGTAAGCCATACCTATTTCTGTCTTAAGCGCTTGTTTATTTCCATATTCTTCCTCTTGATCTCTATTATTTTCATTAATAATAGAATATCGAAATTCATTCTACATAGAAACTTCTACATTTTCTCTTTTTTAGATTCATTTTCATCGTTTACATTTTCTTCAAGATCTATTATTTCAACATTTTGGGGAATTTCCCCACGTTGTTCTCTTCTCTATTCAAAATTATCTTTTTTTACAACAATTTCTTTGAAAATAGATACATTTTGACTTCCTTGAGTGAGGTCATTTGGATCATCAATAGTTCCAATTCGAGAGTTTTATTGTTCAACAATTTCTGCATTTAGAGCATTACCTTCATCATCCTGAATAGTTTGCTCATCATCTGGAGTAGTTCCAATATTACCAACATCATTATCTTGAGGAATTTGCTCATTATTTGGTATTTTTTAAATATTTTATTTATCTTTTCCTTGATTCTATGCTATAGAATTTAGCCTCTTCCTATTAATACCAAGAGGTTCTTCGTCAGATTTTGTAGCTGAGTTTGAAGGGGGAACAAAATTTACAATTTTAGAAGTTGTAGTTTTTACTTTTGATGAATCAATACCTAGTGCTAGTAATTTTCCTCTCCTTTTGGCCTATAAGGGTTCAGTGATCCCTTGCCCTTATTTTCCTAGGCGTTTGCCTTCATATCCCATCTTCAACATCATTTGAGCAACTTTCCCATACACTTTTCCTTTCTCTTTTGTGAAGACATAATTAGTGGCCCGTTTCTTTGAATTTCTAAGCCTAGTTTGTGCCTGAGCTAACGGTTGCTCAACTGCAACTTTCTTCCATTTACCTTGGTCAATATTCTATTTTTTCGTAGCTTCAGGACTTGCTTCCTTACTACTGCTAATTCTAGGAGGTATCTTCACAGGAAAAACCCCTGACCAGGAATCTTGATAATGATAATAATGTACTAAAAATTCAAGATCATTTTTTATAGGGTACCTTAAATCAATCATATTTTTTTGCACTCTCATAGTCCACCATTCATGAATCTTTCCCACTATCCAATCTACCTCTTTCTTCTGCATTCTAGAAATGGTATTTTCATCCAACACATGTTTTGAATTATTCTAAGGATCATAATAAATTACATGTTCATAAAAATAATGCCAAGGGGGCAATGGTTGCATTCTTTCTACATGCCATTCTAGTGCATCATATTTTTTATTATTTATATAGGCTTCAATATCTGGTCTGATAGATGCATGATAGTTCTTCATTGGGATTATGTTCAAAATTGCTAGTCTTTCTATAAATCTATTTGTAGGGTCGTCTTTCCATATATGAGGTATTTCTATTAACCCTAATTCTCTCAGAGCTTGAGTAATCTGTTCATGTTGACCCTTATTAGAAATTATAATACCTTCAAACTAAAAAGGCATAGTACAGATACCAATTTTACCTATACCTATGACATATTTGACATTAATTTGTTCAGTTTGTCTTACGTATTCCAAAGAAAACAACTTATCAATAACATAATGGGGAAGTAAGAAAGGTTTTCCAATAAACCCATATAACCTAATGACAACCCCTTGGGTGAGAATAAACCAGTCACCCTCTTCATCATACTTATTCTTTAAGACTTTTTCAGATTTTGGGGTTAATCTTCTTATTTATCCATACATTATTCTTTGAGCTAGACCCAGAAATTCCTTATTAAAATTATAATATGATTTTGCTCTGTGCAGTACATTGGTCCACTCATATACTGGTAATGTTCTCCCATTTTCATATTTATCATTTATAGAAATAAAAACTAGCTCCTTAGCCATAAAATGAAAGAACAACCACACCAAGCATGAAGAAAAATGAAAATAAAACTGAGAACCCTTTTCATTGCAAATAATCCTTCATGAATTTCTCTAAAAAGATACCCCATCTAGTCAAAAATAAATCCTAACACTTTTATCCATGACTGAAGAGTCATAATTTTTTGGGTTTGATAGGCAATTGACTAAGGTAATCTACCACCCATGAACTTTTTCATCAATCTTCAGTTCAGTCACCATAGCCAATATGGAGAATAATTTTGGGTTCTTGAATTCTGCTAGGTGGATAGGGGTTTCAGGCATATTTCCTCTGGTAGGTAGGTTTTTTAACTATGTAAATAGGAAATTCTTCATATTTTAGAAGGTACAAAATATTTTGCTTGGTTTGTTGGGTTAAAAACCTTAGGCTCAAGGGAAGGTACATAACCAATGATGAAAGCAAAAATAAAAGCATTTGTACTTAAAGTAAAAAGCAATCTCCCTCTGTAATCTCTAACAAATTTCTTTTTCTCATCATAAAAATTTATGATTTCTTTGACCAATTCAGGACAAGGGTGCATAGGAATGTAAACATACCAATATAGTAATGAATGGAAAGAAAAAGTGGTAGGAGAAGACGCAATAATACTAGTAGCCAATCTGTTTTTAATATATCTTCAATTTTTTTTTGGATCTTTCCATGTCACCATCGTATCACCGATTCTAGCAGCTCTGTCGATAAAATTTTCACCCATGTCCTCTTAACGTCTCACTACTAAAGGTGTAGAAAATGAACCCACCATTGTTTTTTTATGATTATTCTTCTTCAGAGCCATGAGATATTATAACACTGATCTTATCTGAGCTAAACTTGAATTTGGAAAAAAAGGAATAGAAATTTGTGCAGTAGATTTTACTCAAGAGTAAAATTAGGGTTTTTTCACATCAAGTAGCATAGACATACATGATTTGCATTAATTACGGTTGATAGGTTAGATTCCCTCGAATCCTTCTACACTTTGATTCTGTCACCTTTTTGAATGATTTTTTAAAATCCAACCAATGGTTACGAACTGTATTAAAATAAAAATTGCACTTACCAAAGTCCAACTATTTTGAAAGGCGATTCCTATTTGCCAATCATCAAAAAGACACGTGGTAATTTTAGGATTCCTTTTGAAAACTGACTGAGCAACCTTATTAAATAAAAAATAACAACTCTTGAGGCTTATTTTATTCTTTAAAGTGGCTCATTATTTCCAATCATCAGAAGACTACGTGGTGGTTTCAAATTAAATCCATTATACCTGATAACATAACACCTTCTGATTTGGTATTTTTCTTGCTAGAAAACTTTGGTTTGCCATGGGAATGATGACAAAAATTTTATAAACTGGAGGAAACTTAGGGAAATATTTACAAATTTTTATAATGTACATACTATACATAAATTCCTCTCTTTTTCTTTAATTGAAGTAGAGCTTTAATTGAAAAATATTCACTATTATGGGTAAATTCATACCCTAATGATCTTTCAGTTGGAAATAATTGAATTGCTTTTTAGAAATTATTTCAAAAGGGCCTTCCCAAAAGGCGTCAAATTTATCATGGTTGCCTAGCTTAGCTTTTTTCACATTCCATTTTAAAACCATGTCCCCCACTTTAAATTTTATGAAATTTGTTTTCTTATTGAGCCATCCTGTTGTGTCTGCCATATGTTTTTGATAGTGATCATAGGCTTGTTCCATTTATTCTTCTAGTTGTAAGAGTTGCATAAATCGAGCATCCATTGGTTGGCCTCCCTATTAATCCATATGATTAATTAGATTTAGTGCTGGTATATCCATATGTATAGGCAAAATAACATCTTTACCATAGACTAAATAATAGGGTGATGTATTAATATATTTCTTAATTGAAATTCTATCATTCCATAGTGCTTGGTTGATTAGAGAATGCCAACTTCTTTTGTTATCTTATAGTGTGCTTTTTAGGATTTTGAGGATGTTTTTATTTGTAGATTCATCTAGGCCATTTCCATGTGGGTATTAATTGGAAGAGGTCTTCAAATATATACCATATATTATAGTGAACTCAATAATTTTAGCTCCAATGAAAGTTTATCTATTATTTGTAATTAGTGAATCTAGTACACCAAACCTTGTAATCAAGTTTTCTACAAACTCGATCACAACTTCTTGATAAAATTTCTTAGTGGGAATAGCCTCATCCCACTTAGTAAAATAGTTTGTGGTAGTAAGTATATACTTATGGGCAGCTGATAAATTAGGTTCTATTATCCCTACAAAATATGACCCCCATTGTTGGAAAGGTTCTTCAACTTGGATAGAATTTGAGGGCATAGGGATATTTTTGTTCCTCCTTACATATCTCTGACATTGCTCACAACTCTTAGTTACTTTGTAAGTGTGTAAAAAAATAGAAGGCCAGTAACAACCTACTCTAAGTATATTCCAAGTGATGGATCTTCCTGAATAATGTCTTCCAGAGAGACCTCCTTGAAAATATTTCAACACTTTTTGTTTCTCATCTTCTCTTATGCACTTTAATAGTACACCATATATATATTTTCTATACAACCCTTCTGATTGAAGGGTGTATTTCAATGCTTGTGCTCTATACCTTCTTCTTTATGAAGCATTCATATTATCAGGACATATTCCAGTCTAAAAATACTTCACAAGATCATAAATACAATCAGGTTTCTCTAGATTTTGATCTAATTTGGTGTTTGCCATTACACCCCGACGCTCTCTATGATCATTTATAGCCTACTTGGCTAATTATTGGAATAGATCTCTACCCCTTACTATTTTGGTTGGGTGTATTTACACATCATATTCATGTCTTTTAGTTACCCAACCAACTCTCTTTTCGCCAAGCTCCCCTTGTATTATAAAATTCCTAACATCAGGATGAATCACATAAACAATGATCCTACTTTGTGATGGAAAATATTTAAATTTATTAAAATATTTCATGACAACATACACTTGCTTCTCAATAAAGTTGTATCTCTCTTCATGATCATGCATGGTGGAACTCAAAAAAGCTATGGGTATTTCTTCATTGTTTGCCCTATTCTGTGTGAGGACTACATTATAACTTTCTTATTCACAAATAACATATAGGATAAAACCTTAGGAGTAGTCAGGGTTAACCAGTATAGGTACCTGAGCTATTTCTTCTAGAATATTTCTAAAATAATTCTTCCTTAGATCTATCCATTTGAAAGGTGCATCTTTTTTCAACAATTCAGTCATCGGTTTAACAATTTGTGCAAAATCTGCAATAAACTTATACACAAAAGTTATTTTTCCAAATAAATATTACAATCCTTTCTTGTTAACTGGTAGGGGAAGTTCTAAAAGTACTTTCACTCTATCAAGATCAATGGCTAATCCAACTTTAGAGATGACATGACCAAGTAGGATACCTTCTTCTATAGTGAATATGGATTTCTTTGGGTTCAAACATATCCTAAATTCCCTGCATTTTTCAAACACCTACTCAAGGTGTGTTATATGATATTTCTTATGATGAGAAAAAACTATCATATCATCTAAATATATGACTATAATTTTATTAGCAAGATCACCGAAAGCCACATCCATTACCCTTTGGAAGGTTTCTCCAGCATTAGACAATCCAAAAGGTATCCTTTGATAGGAAAATATTCCCCATTTTGTGGTAAAGGTAGTTTTATATTGATCTTTGTCCCTGAACCATACCTGATTATACCCAAAAAATCATCTAGCAAAGAGAATCTCTTTGCTCCTGCAACTGTGTGTAAAATTTGGTCAATCTATGGGAGGGGATAATGATCCTTGAGTGAGGCTTTATTAAAAATTTTGAAATCCAAACATAATCTAATGTCTCCATTTTTCTTCGTGACTGGAACCAATTTCACCACCTAGGTGGAATATTTAATAGGATACACTATCTTAGCTTGAAGGAGTTTTAACAATTTCTGCTTTTGGATTTACATGTCTTTGATTTTTCTTGAAATACTTGGCTCTTTCCTCTAATTAAATTATGTTTTGGATAGTGTCTTTCTTATACATTTTTAGATCACTATACACCCAAGCTATAATATTTGGAAATTTCTTGCATAATTTACTGATTTGGTTCAACTCTTCTACTGTACAACTAACTCCGAATTTAATTTTTTTCCCAGTTCTAGCTCAACTTCTTTATACCAGAACTTATCAACTTTTATTTTATGGCTTATTGTCATATCATTATTATCAAAAAGAATCTCGAGGGTGATAAGTACCTTGGGGATATGATTATTTTTTAACTGAATCAATCCTTCCTATTATTCATCTTGAAGCATCCCGTCACTCGAGCAATTCAATTCATAGATTAAAAAATCTAATATTTGCTCACCATTTTCAAAAACTTGCTAGAAGATATTTTTTTCTGGAACCGAGGGTCATATGAGTCTAACCATCTTGGATTTCTAGATAATGTTACTAATGGGACATAAATTTACTCCCACTAATGCCAAAAAATCTGCGTGGGTATTCTATTCTATAGGAATAGACTTCATATTTAGAGCCTCAAAGGCTTCAAAAAGGTCCCACACTTTATTTATTTAAGCCTTTAAGTAGTTTTGTTTACTGATACATTTTTTGTGACTTGATTCATGATAAGTTCTAAATCTCCATAAATTAGTAGTTGTTTAACCCCCGATTTCTTAGCTTTACTTAGTCCCAAGAAAAGTGCTTCATGTTTTTCCGCATTGTTGGTGCAACTCCATTTCAACCTGTAAGAGAAAATTTTTCTTTCCCTATGGGGTAAATAAAAACTATTCCAACACTAGCTCCATTCTTACACCTAGCTCCATCGAAGAATAACTTCCAAAGCTAACTAGTAGAATTATTTTCTTTAGGAGTGGGTGTCAATTGTTTTTTTAGTTTTTCAATGGAATAACTTCCCATTTCTGTTACTATCATGGTGTTGAAATACTTTAGATAAAAATGGTCTTCTCTTTGAATATACTCTAATGTTTCTTCTGTTAGATCCACTTCTATGATTTCCTTAGTCATCATATTTATAGTGTCAACTTCCCCTATATTTTCTACATGAAAAGTAGATGGTTTCTCATTAAATATTTTGATCCTTTTACCTTTGAAAGGTATCTCTAAATGTGAGTAGTCTAGAGATAGGTATCCTCCTATATTTTCTATAAATTCTCTTGATAAACACATACCAAAGTATGGTGCTAAATCTACCACTACCACTTCTTGTATGACCACCATTTGAGGCATCCTATGGAGTTGTATGGGGATGTCTTTAATTACTCCTACAGTTTTAACTGGAGTACTGTCTAAATGTAGAACTCTTGGATTAATCCTAGAATACTCCATCCCCATAATGTCACATACTGCTTTGGGTATCACTATAGTAGTGGCACCTAAATCTATCATGCAGTTGTGTACAATCCACCATTCTATTTGAAGATATAAAAATAAGGGAGGTGGTCTAATTTTTCCAGTGGCAGACGTCAGATTTTCTTGGACTATATTTGAGAAATATATGTTCTTACCTTTATTTTTCATTGTCTTTAGATATTCCTACAAGAGGTCAATATGACCAGGAAAATGAAGAGCATCGTACATGCTTGCCTTTGAGGGAGTCTTTTTCATTTCCTCCACTACGTTGAATGAATATAATTCAACACTTTTTTCTCTTTCCTTAGAAACAGTATCATACCTATTTTTGTATCCCTAAGTTGCTTCAATTTTTTGTCTCTTATTTAATGAAGGAAATCTTAACCTCTCCTTAGCTTGATCTTGAGTCTTAGTTTCCTTCCGTGGAGTGAACTCTTTATGTACTTCTAGCCCAGAGATTTGCGTAGGAACCTAAGGTCTTTTCTCATAGGAATAATCTCTTTTGGGTGTTGCTTTAGGATTTGGGGTAAAATTTAGAGGTTGGAGCTCTTGAGGATCCACTTGAAGAGGTTTTTACCTGATCTGGTTAAAACCGCAACTTGTTCTACTATAGGCATCATGAAATTGTGGTCAGTTTATCTAATCATATTTGCATGACCTTTTCATGTTTTTCTCTGCTTTCTCAATAGCTACATTCTGTATATAATATTGATGGATCATAAATGAACTTTCTCCATGTGTATAATTACATGTGGCACACCAATAATCAAAATTTATAGAAGGAGCCGAAGATTCTTTGGCTTTATTTGCATAGATGAAATTTTATCTTTCCTATCCTTTGTTGCCTAACTAAGCTACATCTCTTGTTATTTGAGGAAACCTCCTTGGTTAAAAATTTCTCTCAACCTCTCTTATCTTCATTGACATCATATAATTCACCAAAGTTTTTATCGTGTCCAATATAATGGATAGCCGATTCTCTTGGGTCAGATGAGGAGGTGGTGTAGGTAATGCTGGAGTAGCAAGAATAAGAGGTAATACCAAGGAATTTTGAGGCATGTATATTGTAGGAATATATGGTTTACCATTCCATTTTAGAAGATCTACACTCAAAAAATGGGAAGGGCTGGAATAACTAGTATTGGGAGCTTGAGGAATATCTATAAAAATTGGCATTATTGCTTTGGAGGAATATCTCCCAATAGCAATAAGATCTCTCTCTACTTTGGATGCTTCTTGGTAAATAGCAAGAAAAGTAAATATTCATGATTTTCTTATTATCATGCTAATATGAGAGTCAAAAGATCTTAAATAATAATACATCACTTGTTCTATGGTTGGTTTCAATTTGATGGGCACTCTTTCCCAGGTGCGACTAAATTGGTTATTGAAATCAACAATTTCCTCTTGAGGATATTTTTTTATAATGTTGAACTGGCCAAGCAGGGAAAATGGATCTACATACTGATTAAACTCGTCCACTAGCTTTCTAGTGAGTTATACCCAAGTTGTAATGGATTGAGGAGGAAGTGCTTTGTACCAATAAATAATTTTCTCTCTTAATGAAATTACCAACAACCTGATTATCACATCTTCCTAACCAATTTTGTAAAATCACTTCCAAGGATACAACATCTAAGCAATGTTCATATGCCATTTTACATGTTCCATCATATGAAGGTAATGCCTTCAAAGCTGCAGTAGGTTTCAGGTTCTAGGCCACCAGGTTCAATGGGCCTGTGTCGTTCCATGTGAGATAAGTTGGTGGAGGAGCGACCATGGTAATGACTATATTTTTCGACACTATAGATATGCTGGTAGTTATGTTTGAAGACATATTAATAGTAGGAATGGAAATAATAGTAGGTACAAGGGTAGAAATACTGGTAGTAGGTGGGTTTGATATATCAGATAATACTGGATGCACTCTTAGGCTACCAAGATATAACTCGAAGAAATCAATGGGTTCTTCAAAGTTTCTTACTTTTGATCTAGTTATCATATAGGTAAATAATAATAAGTTCTAACCAGATAAATAGATAAGGTATATTTTAGATCTATACCTTCTGACAGAGTCACTAGGTGATTTGATTTAGATTTTAAAAGGATCAAATACAAACACCAAACCTTATAGAATATTGTGGGGTTTAGGGTCCCACCGAGTGTGCAAAAAACTGTTGGAACAAAATATACCTATGGTTGTTATTTGGGCCTCAATTTTGTCAACATTGAGTAGACGAACTCAATATTGGGATCTTTTGTATAATCTCCATAGGAGGCTAGTTCCTTAGTTGTTTTTATGAGAAAAGAGAAAATATAATTACTCAAAGAGAGGGAAATATAGCTAGAGCTAGAGCTTTTCTTCTGGTACAAATTAAACAACAACTAAGATAAATGCATATACTCTTACTGTTTAAGCATTTATTATATCTTCACGTAGAAATCATAGTTTTCAAGTGTGATTTAGATATCTATCTAACACACATATGTATCAAATTCTAACTCTAAAAATATGATTTATATTATGTATAAGTCTATATTTTAGAATAGATACAATATACAACTAAACAATGTGAATAGAAGCAAAGAATGTTAATACATACACTTGCACACTGTGAACCGGAAACCAATAGAAGCGTAATTTTATT
This sequence comes from Wollemia nobilis, assembly GCA_028583015.1. Classification (NCBI taxonomy): domain Eukaryota; kingdom Viridiplantae; phylum Streptophyta; class Pinopsida; order Araucariales; family Araucariaceae; genus Wollemia; species Wollemia nobilis. The sequence goes on from JAQPPZ010001261.1 coordinate 3,004,948, forward strand.
ACTCATATTCAGAGTACATACATCCAGTCTTGTAAACACCTAAGAGACAACCCCTTTTCAGGTTGTATTTACTATAATATATACCCTATGGTGAGTATCTCTACAATTCATACATTCTAACATAGAATCAATTATGAGCAATCAAGATACAATCATGTTTCAATATGTCTTACATGGCTTCTAATAATAAACAAAATCTGATAGCAAAAATCTAGGATTTGATATTTCTTCCGACATCTATCATTAGTCGCTGATATGAGATTTTGGAGGTATGTTTATTTATTCCTAATTATACCTTCACCAGCAAAAACCTGTCATGTCATGAAATCGCAACATTTCTTCACACTTTGGCTCTTTGAGACTACTCGCCAGGGAAAACTCATCATGTCACGAAATCACGACATCTTCAAGTAATTTGGTCTTTTTGAGCTGCCTCCTGGAAAAAACCTGTCATGGCTTGAAATTGTGATGTCTTCTTACATTATGTTCCTTTTGAGATGCATGTTACAGAAAATCAGTAATGTCATGAAATCACGATGCCTTCTTGCACTTTGGCCCTTTTGGATTGTTTTCTTGTGAAAATTAGTAATGTGAAATCATGAAATTTTGGTGCTACAACTTCCTTTTCTTCTCTAACTCAGTGAAAAGTCATCATATCGTAAAATTGTGACCTTCCTTATGCCTTAGTCATTTCTTGTCCTCTTTATTTCAAAAATGAAACACTGGTCTCATGTGGTAAAACTTTGCTATCTATCAAGGTATTATTTTTAGAATAACAGGAAGACATTAAGTAGCTACCTAAAGAATATGAATTGGTCATAGCAAAAGCTCACCTCGATACTTTCTATGTCAAAATTGATATCTACAAGGAGAAATTTGTAAAGTTAGAGTAGAAAATAGAGAAGCTAGAAAAAATACTCAACAATCAAAAGTAGATAGAAAAGGCTATTAGGAATGAAGTTAGAATTGGAAAAGTAAATATCAAGAGACCATCAAGTTTAAGTACCAAGTTGAATAGAATAAATATAAGAATGAATAACAAGCTAAGGAAAATCAATATTTTAAGTGTCAGCTTCAGATTGAGAAGGCCAACTCCTCAGGATTCTCAAAAGTAGGGGTGAAGAAGGTAAGAAAAGAGCTTTGGTTTGAAGTCTTAGAGAAATGCTCTAAAATATAGCCTATAATTTATTATATAGATGATGCTAGCCATTTTCTCCAAAATACCAAATAAGATTTGGATAGGTTCACTCAAGAGCTACAACGTATGATGATATTGATTGAACAAATGTACAAGTTATCTTATAACAAGTTTAATAAAACTGCTAAGGCTATTCCTAACAATGCATGAAATGTTTCTATACTAGCTACTATATTTGTAGTCAAGAAGAATAGAATGCTCCAAAAATATTGATTATTATTGAACAAAATTGAAAACACAATTTGAGATGTAGTAGATATCAACCAAGAAATGATTCAATATGGTTTTGAAGGACTATGGTTGGAGAATAAAACTTTATAATCAGAGGAAAATATCAATATGAATCTAAGGTCAATACCAAGGAGGAGTCAATTAATCAAGAATAGGTCTCTCAAATGATAATATATTTAACCAGTATCAAGGATTTTATGGAGGACCTCATGAACAAGGGAATATCCATAAGCTATGAGGATACCTTTAGGTTGTATTTCATTCATAAACAACTTAAGGATACTTCCAACCCTTCTAAGGTAGTTTGGAATCAAGATTTACAAACTCTAAAACTAATGATTCAATTGTTTGGGATCGATGTTGAGAAAAAGGATAAACAAAAAGACTCACTAGAAGAGAAGATGACCAAAAGTATTGTATATTCTTTTTTATCCTAACACTGTTAGACAACAATAATAAAAGCATGAATCAAAAGAGCAAAAAATGAATATTTTATGAAGATATTTTGATCATTTTTGTTGGGCTTATAATGGAGAGCATAGCTCTATTTTTGATTGACATAGAGCACTTTTTAGTCGAAATGAGCGATGAATATCATTATTTCTAGTATGATATCCATATGAGTCTTTACCCTTTGAATGTCTTCACAAAATGTTAAAGAGGTTAATGATCATATAGAAATTACCTTATGAATCAATTGCTCATGAACTAGATTTTTTGACTCCTAATGCCCAATGGATAAGGCTCTGAGTTCATTGGATTTTTGAGCAAATACACCCGAGAGGTGCTAGAATATAAGTAAAAAATGGCCACATCCTTAGATTTTTTTAAAAATATTTTCTAAGGCATGAATATGCTCCCAAGCACTCAAAACATGGTGTATTTTCAAGCGGCCCAGTGTAGGATGCTCCATGTTGTTGGTAAAGTAGAAAATTTGCATTGCGACCACTTTAGAAGAGAAAAATAAGGTATATTTTTCTAAGGTAGTGAATATATTCCCATCTGCTCAACCTTTGTGTATTTTCCAGTGGCATAGCATAGATGTTCCTAGCCATTCAAAACTTAATGCATTTTCCAACAACATAGCATAGATGTTCCCAACTGCTGAACACTTAGTGCATTTTCTAGCGGTATAGCACAAATGTTCCACACCATTGTCAATTTAGGTCAAATTTGATGTTAGCATTCTCCGAAGAGCAACCTAACACACATTGTACCAACCCATGCAAATAAGAGGCTAAGTTTTAATGTGTTCCACATCATTGAGGTCCATGTTTATTTTAGAGCGAATTAGAAAACATGCTCCACATCGCTATTCAAAGAGGTCAAGATGCCCAAAATAGAACATAAGCAAGTGATACAATGCATACTCTCATGAAACATTATTTTACACTCTTTATTGAATGGCCTGGAAACATGCTCTATTCTATAGTTAGATTTGGTCAAAACTCAAAGGAGCAGATTTAGAGGACTGAGCTACGAACAAAGTGTTCTACGTCACGAATGTGAAAGTGGATTAAACTGATTTAATAATAAAAGGGAGCAACTTATCAACATGCTCTATTCTTCTCGAATTATAGTGTATTTTTTAATTTTCTCTATACCACGGGTCAATGTAGTCAATTCAATCCACAAGATTCTCTGAAGAGCGACCTAGTGACATGTTCTATGCCACTCATCTCCAAGCATTGCCAAGATTGAATCATAGTCGTTCATGGGTGAATCAATGGTTAATATCATGCTAATACTTTCTCAAGGATATAAAAGTGAGGTCTTTGTAGATGAGAACCAATTGATTCTAACATGCAGGTGAAGCGTCCTAGGAGCCAAGAACCAAGAATTTAGCCAGTTACAGATCGATGGGTAGATGAAGTCCCAAAGAAATATAGATGGTTTAGATATGGAATATAATAGTTGAGAGCCTAATAGCAATTGCAAAGCAAGTAATTTGAAGAGCCAATCTACTATGGTGAGCAACAATGCATGGATTTCCTAGACTTCAAAGGAAAATAAAATAATGCTATCACAATATTCTACTAATTTGGCATGATTTTATCCTTGTAATGTTCCATCTTCTTATTTGACTATAAAAACTATTAATATAGGTCAAACCCTTGATTTTTAGGATCAAATATAGAGTCTTTGATTGTCCTATTGTGTAATATCTTTTGCAAATCAATAGAAGGAGCATTACTTGGATTTTTGACTCAGGAATTTGTGTCTTTGATATTTATTTTAGAGATTCAAGTTGTGAATTACTTTTTTGTATATGCTGCTATGGTTAGTTTACTCTAATTTTGAATTACTATATTTAGAGAAATTGAAACCTTTTCATAATTGAATCTATGCTTGCAAGAAGTTCATTTCTATCAAATCTAGATACTGATCTTATTCTGCAAAATTTTGGATTATTAGTATTGTGGATATTGAAATATCTTTTTGGAGTATATATTTATTTTGTGTTTCTTGATGAAGATACCTCTATTTTAGAGGTTTTTTTAATCATAAGTGTGGTACATTGTAAATTATTTATTGAAAGGTTTTCCCTATGGATGCCTATGCTGTGAGCTCTATTCGACCACTATTTTAGTCATAATTTCTTAACCCTAAACCCTTTTCTAACCATATATCTTAAACAATTACTGAAATTAATTGAGCCAACACCCTACTAGTTGACAAGAAACCAACCTACTATGGAGGTTGGGTTAGAAAAATATTTAGCCCATCCAATGTTGTGTTCTGAGTTGTGACTAGTGGGTGCAATCCTAATCAAAAAGATGGAAGATAGACAGTCATAGTATCAAGTTTTACTTGATGTCAATTCAAATCCTAAAACTAATATGATAGAAATTATATTAAAAATATATTTACATTTAATATGGAATGAGTTGGCACACACATTATTTTATTTAATATTTTATAGGGTGCATGTTCAAATCATAGCTCCATGAAACCAACTAGTTACAGGGATAAGTATTTCGTATGTACATGTCTAATTCTAAAAATTGTTATCATACCTTCATGCACAAAAAATTCTAGATGCATATAATGTTTTACAATTTTAAAACTAAATTAATCAAAACATGTCCATATTTTTAGGATATTAGAGGGAAAAAATCTTAACAATCCTTCATGAGACCTCAAAATCAATTTTTTGCCTACAAGGAATATCTTTGGAAAAAAACTATTCGTATTACTTTATAGTAATTCTAATATGGTCCTCATATAGTATCCTTTTAAAAAAATGATCAACTATTCTAGCTAATGAAACCTGTTTCATTTTTATTACTAAAATTATATTTTATGATGTAATGAGAACAATCCACATGGGGTTTTTTAGTCTTCCATACTATTGAGTGATACTTTTTCCCAATTGCAAAATCACCATCAAAGTTAGGGTATTGTTATAAAACCCTCTCTTGCAAAGAAATTCAGAATTTCTCCAAGGTTCTCATTTGCGTAATATGTGCTTGATTGCTTGTAAAAATATGAAAATGTGCTAAAATATATTAGAGGTGCAAGTAACTCTTAACAAGGGGTATGTGGTTTGGTATTACTTTGACTTTTTGTGCTCTTTATTGTTCATGAAATTTAAAAATAAAAATGTAACATTATTGGTCCTATATGACCATCCTAGAATGGTGATTTAATTCATTTTATTTCAAAGTGTTTTAAGTATATTTTATCTTCTTTTGTTAAGAAACTTCTTAACAAAATTTTATCTTCCTTTTTTAAGCTTTGCATAACAAGAATAAAATTTACCTTTAAAATGTAAATCCTAGAACGGTTCTTTAATTCATTTTATCTTGCTTTGTTAAAAAATTTTATCTTATTTTGTTAATATTTGTTTGAGCATGAAATAAAATGACTAAATCTAACTTTGAAATGTGAATCATGGAATGGTGATTTAATTCATTTTATCTTATTTTGTGAAACATATTTTATCTTGCTTTTTTAACATATTTTATCTTGCTTTATTAGGGTGTGTTTGAGCATGAAATAAAATGACTAAATCTAAATTTGAAATGTGAATCCTGAAATGGTGATTTAATTCATTTTGTCTTGCTTTTTTTTAAACATATTTTATCTTGCTTTGTTAACGAATTTTATCTTGCTTTGTTAACAAATTTTTAAATGATGGAACCTGTGGAGTGCAAGAATTTTATTTTAAAACCATGGGAAGTGCTCTAATTGAATGTGTCCAAATAATTTTATATATGCTAGCCTTAAGAAAAAAATATATTTGGATGCTCTAATTACTTCAAATCCCTCATTTTAATGCAAAAAATATATAATCCTTCTAGGGTTTTGAGTGTTTTATGGAACTTAAATAAAATAAAATGGAAAATAAATAATTAAAAAATCTAAGGTTAGAGAAAAAAATAACAAAAATCTAAAATGAAATGGAAATAAAGTGCAGAAAAGTGATCAAAGTAAGCTACTATAAATTAGTTCCTTCTATTCTGCAAAAAAAAATCATGAACACTAAAACAAAACCACATTAGACTTGCATCCACACAATCTAAATCTGGTTAAGTGCAAGAATCTAAAAGATAAAAAAATGTACCAAAAGAATTAAATAATGCTATCATATCTATGCATAAAACACCATTAAATAACTCAATACATATGAGAAAGATGTGCAATAAAACAAATTTATATTCAAAACCTTCTATCTATATACAAGGTGAGAAGAATCCTTTTGTAGTAGCTTCAAAATCCTTCCAATCCTTTCAATGCCCTCATGTTCCAAACAATTCTAGCCTCTTCTTTATGAGCTTCAATGGCTATTTAAAATTTCCAACATTGGCTATTCATTTCCCTCTTCCTCTTGTTTGGTTGGAATTCCTTATACGATGTGGCATGTTACAAACAATATATTCATATTCTCATAACACTATTACCAAGTGGCACTTACATTTTAACATTACACTTTGACTCATCATTTCTATTGGTAACATTTTTTCTTTTAGAGTGTTGCCACTTTTTTCTTTTCTTAGTAGTAGCATTTTAACGTTACACTTTGACTCCTTATTTATCTTCCTCAAACTTGTAACTACCATGTAATCATTTCTATTGGTAATGGTTTTTCTTTTAGACTATTATCATTTTAGTAGTAGCATGCAATATAAAAACTCTTAGATTAAATTTTTCAAAAAAAAAAATTAAAACAAAACAATAGATAAAATTAAATTAAAATAAAACTATAGGCAAAATTAAATTAAACTTTCCCAAAACAAAACCATTAATGAAATTAAATTAAATTTAAAAAAAAACACATTGATGGCTTTATTTTGATATATATATATATATATATTTATTTATCTTTTTTTGTTTTATTTTTATTTATTTTTTAAATTTCTTTATTTATTTTTTGTTTTTATTAATGCATGGGTAATGACCAAATTGGATTCAAGAATAATTTAATATTAAATATTAAATTAATCCTAAACAAAGTTCAAATATTCTAGATAAATATTAGGAGAATGCACCATATGGTAAATCAAGTCACACTAAACTTGATATTCGAAATGGGATGACTACAATGGTAAAACATGAGGTCAACTACATGAGAACAATGAGATCAAGCACAAAAATATCCACTGCTAAGACCATGGTAAACTCCAACAATTATTCAATGCAAGCCAAAACTCCATATAAACATCAAAATTTAAAGTGGGTTCCCAAAATTGGGGTGTGTTGTGCGATAGCCACAACAAATGGCAACTCTACTAGGAAATGCTCCTGAGCATTTCAGATGAAGAACCCGATATAAAAACAAGAAAACCATAGATTAGAGAAATAAGAATCATATAGCAATATCTAGATAAAATGGGATAAATAGATTCAAATGAAAATATATGAACCCTTTACCTCTACTCAGTGTGTGAAATACGATTCATTTTGCATTCTTGAAGCAATTTAGATTTCGTCAAATTTTTTGTATTTAGGCTATAGAATGTCACTCACTAAAAGTATGCCTCTACATTACTCCACTACCAGTCAAGCATCTATAGCCCTAGTGAAGATGAGCTTGATCTCTTCTAGATCTTTCTCTACTGCTAGCCAAGTGTTTATAGCCTCGGTAGAGATTATATGAATCACCTAGGCATGAGATTGATTTTACATTATTTTTATTAAGCATTTAATTACTTTGCAAAATTTGTATGCCAACTAGGTTAGAGATCACTTAAGGCTAAATATGGAGTGTATTATATTTTTACCTTAATTTGCAAACCATAATGACTTCATCCTTCAAGATTTTAGAGAATACCCTTTAATATGATGAGTTATATGTGAAGCTTTAGCGATATGTCTCATTATTCCTAAATCCACCATCTTAGTCCAAAATATAAGAATGATTACTACACAATTTTATTTTCTTTTGCTCAATTCCACCTGATTCCAGACTAGGTCATACATCCTACATGACAAAGGAACACTATCAACAAAAAAACTATGAGTTCATAGCTATCACCAAATATTACCTCAATTGGAGGAACCAACCCAAAGTGCATTCGTGAACATAAAAAGCAGAACTTGAAAATAGACCAAAACCCAACCTAATGTGAATTGACATAAGTGCAAGCACACAAAAAAAACAAAGCAAAACAAAATTGAAATCAAATATTACAAAACAAGAAAATAAATGAAAAATATACCTGAACATTGTAAAAGAAAACACATGAAAACATAAACTATATACAAGCCTAATTACCAAATAAGACTTAGGATTTTCCATATATAAAATTTTCCAGGATCCCAAACACGATTACCATAATTTGAAAGATATCTAATGTGATAGGCATACCAGATTTTATGGGCATCATCCCACAATAATATTAGGCCTAAAAATACAAAGGCCTTTATTTTACCTCTCTCACCCCACCAATTCAATTTAATTCCATCCTTGTTATCAAATTTAGATTTTGCTCCATCAAAATTAATGGTCCATAACTGATCTTCAATTAATTGTTATTTGTTGTGTGAGATGTTTATTATTGAACTTTTATCTTCAATCACATTTTTTATGTTGAGAAATCCTATTTTTGATTTAGTGTTCAAAATACTATCCTCATTGTTAAGATTAAACATGAGATTTTCCAAACTTGACCCTATTTCTAAAAATTTCCTACCATACCACTATTCATAATTTTAGACCAATCATAATTACGTAGAAATTTGCAAGCACATATGATATATGCTAAATGAGGATCATTATAAGTTTTATCCTAGGTTTAATAGTCAATTTTTGGTAAAATTGGTTTAAGACTTCAATCATGTTTTCCTTCATTTTGTTTACTACAAAATTTTTATTATTTGGATGAATAGAAGTCGACTCTAATTCCTTGTTAACCACCAATGGTATTTCTTCATTTGAATCTCCAAGACAATCATGTGAATTTGTACCCAAATTTTTAGTAGTCAAGAATAAAAGAGAAGATTTTACCTCTTCATCATCCATAAAAAATGAATCATAAGAAACATTTACCATTTCTTCTTTTTCTATTTTAGTAAGGTGTTCAATAAAATCATATTCAAAATGATTGATTTTTGAAAACTTTTCTATTTCTACAAGTGGCATTCCATTTTTTGATTATACAAAAATTGCAAGATCTTCATGTGAGATAGAAATTTTAGAATCCTACATATCAAGTGAAATAGAAATTTCATCAGTAGAAGTGTGATAAACCAATGAATTCTCATACTTTTTCCAATAATTATAATAAATATATTCTAAATCTATGGGGTGAAGTTCAACCATATGTGCAATCTTCAGATACGTCGATTGATTCCTTTTCAAATTTACCTTCATCCACTTTTGATGGTTCTAGTGTTTCCAAAATTGAATCAATTCCTACATTTAGATTGACTTGATTATCACAATACTCATTTACATCTAATGACTTTAAGATTGTCATTTCTATCTGGTCATTATTTGGAACATGTTGAATTTCTTGATCATCTGCTTTAATAATTTTATCTAATTCTATGGAAGGTCTTGACCTATCATATGTTTCAATGCTAGTTATATCTAGGACTCCTCCATTGTCTGAGAGAGTATCACTTTGAGTGTCTTTGAAATTCATCTCATGAACATGATTTGAATGATGGTCAATATGTATATGTTGCTTTTATTTTTGTAATTGAGCTATGTCTTTTTTAAGCTATAAAACTAATTTTTTTTTTTTTTTTTTTAATTTGTGGAAAACATCCCAAAAGGGATGCCACTTTTGGGTAAGACCCAAGGAGGCAGGGGTATACATTCCACCAAAAATGCCCAGGACTCAGACCTGGCCTACCACCTTTGACATACTCAAGGAGCAAACAAACACACAAAAGTAATTTAAAAATAAGTAAATAACAAAAAAAATAATAAAATAAAATAAAAAACATGCTCCTTGAGTGTGTCAAAAACAAAAGCACAACCAAACACGCACAATAAAAAAGAAACCACAACACAAACCACATAGAAAAACACAAGAACCACATAACAAAACACAAACAAGACAAAAACAACATAACACTACAAAGACATAACCCAAAAAAAAACATGAAAAATAAACACAACCAAAACCTAAAAAATAAAATAAATAAAATAAAAATAAAAATAAAAAACAACCAACAATAGACAATAAACAAAAACAAAAAACATAGAAAACACTCACACATAAAAACATGAAATAACACAAACAAAGAGAAACCCAAGAACAAGAATGAAAAAAACACAAGAAAAATAACAAAAAACATAAAAAAAAAACAAAACAACAAAAACACAAGAACAACGAAAAACAACACAAAGAACACAAAAACAAAAAAAAAAACCAAAAGAACCCACCCACCTTAAAAAACTAAACAAAAAAAACAAAGAAGAAAAAAGAAAAAAAAAAAAATAACAATGAATAAAACAATGACCTATCTATACCAGAAGACTATTAAGGCAAGAATCAATAGAGGAAACAAATTAAAGAATAGAATGAGCTAGGGAACTAAAAAAAATTGAATAAACCAAAGAGAAGCAAAAAAAAAAAAACAAGAAGAAACTAGGTACCTTTAGAACTGGAGCCATCCAAAGAAATGATAGAAAGAAGAGCTTCCCTAATTTGAGAATCCCACCATATAGGAGGGTGGCCATAACAAGTAAGATCACTTTTGTACAAAGCCCAATTAGCTAAAGCATCAGCACTCTTGTTTTGATCTCTGACCACATGACTGTAATCAACTTTCAAAAATCCCATCTGGATTAACTGAATCTTCTCAATAATTCTTTTTATTCTCCAATCCACCTTATGATTCTTAGAAGGATTTTTCAAGAGATTAATCATAAGAGCTATAAAAATAATTGACACATATTGTCTACATGAGAATTAGTATAATTAAACTGAGTCTTAGTAGTTTGATTCATCACATCATCTAGAGGCATTGGGGTATTTTGAAATTGATTTGAATTTGAGAATAATTGTTGATTCTGAATGGTAGATTGAGGTGAATAAACTATTGGGTGGGTAAGGGAGGTATCAAATTATTGAGGATTATATGATCCTATATTCACACGAAAACCTTGAAAACTTAATTAGTGTTCAAATGTGATTGCTTTCATATAGGCTTTGGACAACGATGTGATTTGAGGACCCCTTTGCAAATACATGGAAGTTAATGGGTCAAGAGTGTTGAAATACAATTGGACAACATCTCCTTCTATAGGCACAAAAGGTACCATCAGTTGAGTATATAACTTGTGGAACCTCTCAGTGAATAGTTGTAAGGATTCATTAGGTTCTTTATGAGTAGTGATAAACTGATGGTATATGAGCATTGGGTCAACTGGCCTTTGATTAAAATGATTAAGAAATGTTACCTCTAGTTGAACCCAAGAGGTGATTGAACCTGAAGGTAGGTTGGTAAACCATTCATATGAAAACCTATCCAAAGTGTAAAGGAATATTTTACAAGCAACATCTTCATGCATTATTTGCAAACAAATCATACTATATTTGAATGCATGAATGTGTGCTTCAGTTGACCTTGTTCCATCATGCCTAAATTGGGGTAGATAACACGTAAAATCTATAGGCACATCATGTGAAGGCCCAAGTATGTTTAAAGAGCTATTGCAAATCATCCAAGGAGCAAAAAATTCCAATAGTGGATCTTAAAGAATATCACTTTTAGTACCAATTTTGCTATTCAAACAAATATATTTTGTAGATATGCATAAAATGACTAATAATTTTCAAAGTTTCTAACATATGAATCATCATGTTGAACACCTACATCAAAATAAAGCATAACAATTAGTGAAAGAAAATGAAACTCATTGATTAATATCAAATTTGAACAACTTAAATGAATAATTCAAATCAAATACCACACTTCAAGCCCTCCTTCTAGTGCCAACTTTGTTGTGCATTTAGGGTTTAGATAAAATCAACAATTTAGAGCTCTCTAGTAATAATGAAATGACTAATTCAAGCCCTCCTTCTAGCACCAATTCTATTGAGTGATAATTTTACCCAATTGCAAAATCACCATCATAGTTAGGGTATTGTTATAAAACCCTCTCTTACAAAGAAATTCAGAATTTCTCGAAGGTTCTAATTTTTTTAATATGTTCTTGATTGCTTTCGAAAATATGAAAATGTGCTAAAATACCTTAGAGGTGTAAGTAATTTTTAAAAAGGGACCTATGTTTTTCTATTACTTTGATTTTCTATGCTCTTTATTGTTCATGAAATTAAAAAAAAATGTAACATTATTGGTCCTCTATGACCATCCTCGAATGGTTATTTAATTCATTTTATTTAAAAGTGTTTTAAATATATTTTATCTTCTTTTTTTAAGCAATTTTTTAACAAAATTTTATCTTCATTTGTTAAGTTTTGCTTTGAGCATAAAAGAACAAGACTAAAATTTAACTTTAAAATATAAATCCTAGAACGTTGATTTAATTCATTTTATCTTGCTTTGTGAATGAATTTTATCTTTCTTTATTAATAAATTTCATCTTATTTTGTTAAGATTTGTTTGAGAATGAAATAAAATGACTAAATCTAACTTTGAAATGTGAATCTTGGAACAGTGATTTAATTCATTTTATCTTACTTTGTGAAACAAATTTTATCTTGCTTTGTTAAAAAAAAAAAAAAAAAAAATTATCTTGCTTTATTAAGCTATGTTTGGGCATAAAATAAAATGACTAAATCTAACTTTTAAATGTGAATTTTGGAACGGTGATTTAATTCAATTTATCTTACTTTGTAAAATAGATTTTATCTTGCTTTGTTAACAAATTTTATCTTGCTTTATTAAGCTGTGTTTGGGCATGAAATAAAATGACTAATTATAACTTTGAAATGTGAATCCCAAAATGGTGATTTAATTCATTTTATCTTGCTTTGTTAAAAAAAATTTAAATGATGGAAACTATGGAGTGCAAGAATTTTCTTTTGTAAAATGCTCTAATTGAATGTGTCCAAATAATTTAATATGTTAACCTTAAGAAATAAAATTTTTTGGATGCTCTAATTACTTCAAAACCCCCATACTAATGCAAATATATATATATATATATAATCCTTCTAGGGTTTTGAGCGTTTGACGTAACTTAAAGAAAATAAAATGGAAAATAAATAAAAACAAAATCTAAGGTTAGAGGAAAAAATAACAAAAATATAAAATGAAATGGAAACAAAGTATGGAAAAGTGATCAAAGTGATCTACTGTAAATTAATTCCTCCTATTCTACTAGAAAATATCATGAACACTAAAACAAAACTAGGTTAGACCTGCATCCACACAATCTAAATTTGGTTAAGTGTAAAATTATGAAGGATAAAAACATGTACCAAAAGTATTAAATTATTCTACCATATTCATGCATAAAACACCATTAAATAACTCAATACATGTATGAGAAAGATGTGTAGTAAAATAAATTTGTATTCAAAACCTTCTGTCTACGTACAAGGTGAGAAGAATCCTTTTATAGTAGCTTGGAAAGCCTTCCAATCCTTTCCACATCCTCCTATTCCAAATAATTATAGCCTCTTCTTCATGAGCTTCAATGGCTATTTAAAATTTCCAACATTGGCTATTTGTTTCCCTCTTCCTCTTGTTTGGTTGGAATTCCTTCTACGATGTGGCATGTGGAAAACAATATCTTCATATTCTCATAATGCTATTACCAAGTGACACTTACATTTTAATGTTACACTTTGACTCATCATTTCTATTGGTAACATTTTTTCTTTTAGAGTGTTGCCACTTTTTTTATTTTTTAGTAGTAGCATTTTAACGTTACACTTTGACTCCTTTATCTTCCTCAAACTTGTAATTGTCACATAATCATTTCTATTGGTAACATTTTTTTCTTTTAGAGTGATGCCACTTTTTTTTTTTTTTTTTTTAGTAGTAGCCTGCAATAAAAAACACATAGATTAAACTTTCCAAAACAAAAACATTAATAAAATAAAATTAAAACAAAACTATAGATAAAATTAAATTAAACTTTCCCAAAACAAAACCATTAATGAAATTAAATTAAAACAAACTATAGATAAAATTAAATTAAACTTTCCAAAAACAAAACCATTAATAAAATTAAATTAAACTTTCCAAAAAACACATTATTATTATTATTATTATTATTATTATTATTATTTTGTTTTCATGATTATTATTATCTTTTTCTTTTCTCATTTTAGTTTTATTTTGTTTTTATTTTTATTATTATTATTTTTGTTTTTATTAATGCATGGGTAATGACTAGATTGGATTTAGGAATAATTTAATATAAAATATTAAATTAATCCTAAACAAATTTCAAAATTTGCTAGATAAATATTAGGAGAATGCACCATATGGTAAAGCAGGAGTGACACTAAATTTGATATTTAAAATGGGATGACTACAATGGTAAAACATGAGGTCAACTACATGAGAACAATGAGATCAAGCACAAAAATATCCACTGCTAAGACCATGGCAAACTCTAACAATTATTCAATGCAAGTCAAAACTCCATATAAACATCAAAATTTAAAGTGGATCCCCAAAATTGGGGTGTGTTGTGCGATAGCCACAACATATACATGGCCATGATTTTTAATTACCTTCTCTATAGATGATATGGTTTTTATTTCATCATCTCTCATAATATAAAGATTACAATCTAAATGGAATGGGCATTATGGTGGATATAATATATGTATGTCCCATAGGGAATACCAAGATGATGCCAAAGTAGCTTCTTCCCCACGTGGTAAATGTAATAAAATGGATTTCATTTTTCCTTCCATTTCTACCTTTATGTAGAAATATTCTTGCATAATATCTCTAGCCTAAACTTAATGTGATTCTCCCATCACTCTATATTGTTGATCATCTAACACACATTTACCACCACCTTGATCTACCTTGAAATCATAAACGTACCCACGGATGCCTCCTCCAATTTCATGTTTGGAATCAAAATCAAAATGAGAACAAAGTCTCTATAAATTGGATGGTTTGGATACAAGTAGAAATTCATATCCTATGCATAGTATTTTGGTAAAGGATGACTTATGAATGAAAAACATCATTTTACATATGGTTGTAAGTTTTTTCCTCATTATTTCTTCTATTATTTTTCATTCTTGAGAATGAAAATATGGCATCATACATGGTGAACACAATGGTCACTCACACTTCTAATAAATGGTCTATAATTTATAATAACATATTATTAGTCGATTTTACAAAAAGAACCTCTCAGAATTCAAGTTGGTTAAAATATTATTGATAATTAAAAAAGCAATCAAGAATAATTTTATACTATGAATAGAATTCCAATAGATTCTATGTGTAACAATACTTCTTAAGGGATCCATATGCATGACTTAAAACATAATAAACATAATGGATAGACCATTCTTTACTATGACTACTATTATGAGTCATTATGTCCTCTTTTATCCCTCCATAAATGCCATCTTCTCTTCTTCTCCTTCTCACTATCTTGGGTATTTTGACATTTTAGATTTAGTACACTAAAAGATCTTACATTGATGCTGGGAAATAACAATAAAGGAAAAAAAGTACAATGTAGAAAACCAACCCAAGTGCAAAACAAAAGGGCAGATTCAAACTACAAACAAAATGGATCCTAAAAAAGACTACAAATTCTAAAAGTAGTATCATGGTTCCAAGTAACTAGCCTATAGTCCCAACTAGAATGAAGCAAGATATAAATAAAAGGATAAGGATGATATAATCCTAAGGTTTGTAGTCAATCTCTTTCTGGTAATGTTGGAAGATTTGGCTATTTTGCTAAGAAATTTCTAATATTTCTAGTAATTTTTTTAAGATTTGGTTTATTTTTAGTATTACCATATTTTGCTTGATTTATTATTAGCTCCTTTGAATTAGTTTTTTTTGTATTTATTTTTCCTAGTTTCGTTTGTGGTGCTTTTGATTCATTTTTTTGTTTTTGTTTTGGATTTGTTTTGTTATGTTGATTTTGTGGTTTTTCTATGTATTTCGTGTTTTGTGGTTTTATGTTTGTGGTGTATTTGTTTTTTTTTGTTGTTTTTGTTATGGTAGTGTTTTGTTATGCTGTGTTTGTGGTTTTTTCTATGTGTTTCATGTTTTGGTGTTGTTTATTTTTGTCATTTTTATTTGTGTTGTTTATGTGTTTGTTCTGTGTGGTTTGTGTTTTTTTGTTATCTTTTGTGTGTGTTTGGTTGTGTTTTTTCTTTTGAACAAACTCAAGGAGTATGTGTTTGTGTTTGTGTGTTCTTGTTTTGTTTTGTTTCAGGCATGCTCCTTGATTGTGTCAAAGGTGGTAGGCTAGGTGTGACCCCTGGGTATTTTTGGCAAAAGAGATACCCCTACCTACTTGGGTCTTATCCAAAAGTGGCATCCCTTCTCGGATGTTTTCCACAAACAAAAAAAAGGTTTAGGTTATAAAATTCTTAAAATAAAAGGTCAAGATTTTATGAAATGTATTCAAAATTAAAAATTCTATAAATAATTAATGGCTAGTAGTTACATGTTAAATGTTACTAAAATCAATTGTTTAAACCTTACAATTAATAAAATTAAAATGTTAAAATTTATGCAATGGTAATCACCCAATGGGTGAAAGATATCTATTGTATGCCAAATTTTGTATCCATAGAAGAACCTTATTGAAATAATATAGATGTGGTTAAATATAAAAAAGCATAATTACCTTTTCATTCATTACAATAAAACCCATTAGTATTAAAAAATCAATTATATCACTTTTGAAGTCCAATAATATTATTAAAATATGACCATTATACACCAAAGGTTGTATCTATAGAATAACTTCTATTAAACTAATAATAAAAATGTATCCAATTATCAATGATCATAATTATTTTTTCATTTGCTCAATGGTGATAGATAATGAAAAAATTTAGATTGGAAGGCTCAAAGTGGATTTTGTCTTTGTTAGTTCTATTTTGCGTCTTTCTTTTCTGATGGCCATAATATTAGGCTTCCATAATTTAGTTTGGCTGTATTCTGTTGGAAGAGTAGGTCTTGGCCCTTTTTGTTGTCAGTTTAAACTTTTAGGGCTTGGCCTTTGTCCAGTTGGTCAGTGGACCCTATTTTGTAAAATGGTTTTGGGTCAACCAGTTAAAACCCGGTGTTAATTATAAATATTCTCTTACTTACAAAAAAATAATTATCTTTTCATTTGCTACATAAGAAATAATTAATGTAAAAAATGGTTTGTTTAACATTTGAAATTTAATAAGATAAGAGGATGGGTTTTATTCTAATTGACTAATTTTTATTTTAACATGTAATGAGAAGAGAGCTAAGTGGAAATTTTTTTTTTAACCTTCCACACTTAGTTTTTCTTTTTACTTACTCCTCTATAGTTTGCATAACATGTCTTTCATCAATTTGCATAATATTATGATCAAAATATCTAATGGTATTAACATTGTGTTAGCAATAATATAAGTATATAGAATAGGAAATGCAAGTTAATACTTGGGTAACTCATTCTACACATCCTAAATTTAAAAAAATGTAATTGATTGTGCCTATCATTACCTCCTTTATATTCTAATATTTTGCAATCTCTCTAAAACATAGTGGGGTTCATATTTTGATTCAGATTGTTGATCATCAACCATGCATTTGCCAATCATCAACCATGAATTTTTAGTCATATTTATCTACCTTAAAATCATAAAGGTGATCTACCTTGAAATCATAAAGTTGTCTAAATACACCTCCTCAATGTTCATGTTTGAAACTACCATCAGAACGAGCACGAGGTCATTCATAAATTGTATGGTTTGTGTACAATTAAGACTCCATATTGTGCGTGTGTAGTTATAATTTGATAAAGGACAAATTTTAAATGATAAATAGTATTATCCATGTGGTCTTAAGCTTGTTCTTCCATTATTTTTCTCTTTATTTTTTTCCATTCTTGATAATGATAATAGGGTTTTGTACATGGTAAACATAAACGATAATCACTATATATACCAAAATTTGTACATATAAAAAGTCCTTATTAAATAGTAATATAAATATATTTTAAGTTTAAAAATCATTATTATCTTTTTAATTGTTATAATAATAAAATGTTAATATTGGTTGTGAGGGTTAGGTGGATTGGTAAGACATTGGGCACTTACCAAGAGGAGACCTAGGTTCAAACCTTGGGGGCATGTCCAATCTGGGCAAAGGAGGTAGTCTGACTTGAGTCCACTAAGTGTGTGTTAGCTTGATGATGACAATACCAATCCCAAGCCATCGGGGGTCTCCCTCATTGCCAGTTGTGTTTATCAAGATGAGATAGGGGTTATAGTGGTAGCAACAAGATTTGAGTTATGATAGGAGACAATGCGACTTGATTTTTGGACCAATTATTAAAAAATAAAGGTAATTAATATTTCCTCAATGTGAAAATAAATAAATAAATTAATTAATTAAAGTTTAATAGAAGGATCATATATTAAGAGGAGAAAAAAATATTATTTAAACATTGCAAGTAGTAATGTGTATTAAAGTGTAATCCCTTAGAAAATCTGTAAAACTAAAAAAAACCATTAAAAAAAATCTATAACATAAAAATAATAAAACAATCACAAATAGACAAAAAAGTTTACAATATATTAAAAATAATTTCAAATATAATGAAAAAAACAATTTACATTTGTAAAAAAATCACACATAAAATAATGACAATAAAAATATATAATTAATAATAATCTTTCTAATTTCAAGGAGTTATGATTTAAAAATTGAAACATATAAATCTCTTAACAAAATCAATATGAAAATAAAAACTAAATTAATATGAAAATAAAAAACCATTTTAACCACCCAAGTGTTGTAGGTGAGTTGGAGAGGAGAGGGCAATCCTCCAAGAGAGGTCCTAGGTTCGAATCTCCACCCTACCAAAAAAGCTAAATTGGGTACCCAAAATACAATTGATAATGTTGGTGCGGGAAGGGCTGGGTATGACCCCAAAGTGACTTTTACGGTGTAGAACCCTCTGTTCATGGTCTCTTAGACCAATGCAGCCTCTCAAAGGGTTTTTCGCTTAAAAAAAAAAAAAAACCACTTTAACCCTCATACTTAGAGTTTCATGAACGACACTGGTCTCCACCTCCTTGTGGAAGAGGCTCAATACTGGTGGAGGGAGTTCTTCACACAAATCCAATTGGAATGTGGCTCCAGAAACTTCTTAATCCATTGTTATTTGGGCTGCTCCTGTTATAGATGTTCAACATGTTAGTGTAGAGTGTGCAGATGAGGCATAATGCTGACTAGAATGTTCCTACCATCTTGGATGGTGGTTGGTGTTATGATAACAGAGATGATAATTTCCTCTCTTGGTAGGAATTTTTAATTTTTGTTATCTTTTGATAGTGGTGTGTGGAGATCTAATATTTTGCAGGCTATTCTAAGTCATGTTTTTTTTTCTTTTGGTAAGTAAGAGAATATTATAATTAACACCGGGTTTTAACTGGTTGACCCAAAACCATTTTACAAAATAGGGTCCACTGACCAACTGGACAAAGGCCAAGCCCTAAAAGTTTAAACTGACAACAAAAATGGCCAAGACCTACTCTTCCATTATAATACAGCCAAACTAAACTATGGAAGCCTAATATTATGGCCATCAGAAAAGAAAGACGCAAAAAAGAACTAACAAAGACAAAAACTAATCATGCAAGCACCATGCAGAGTAGCTTGTGCCCATATAAAAATAATAGAATATGGTCAAAAAAAAAAAAACATCCCATAGAATGGACAGCCAAGAGGCCAAGCAGTCTTCCTTGTAGTCCTCATCTAACTTCTTATCATCGTTCTTGCCATCATATTTAGATTTTGCCTTTGACTCCTTGTGCCCCTGGAACTGGCTGGCTATAAAACAGAAGATTTAAGGAATCACACAAATCAACGAATGCAGACTGATGAGGCCAGACAGACTCTTCAACTGGTTGATACTGTTGGAGGCTGATGAAATTGTCATCTTCTCCAAGACTATTATGGTGGGGTCTGGTGCCTCATTGTCAGGGATCTCCAACACTTTGTTATTTCTTGCTAGGGCCTTTTTGCGAGTTTTTTTAGTTGGAATGCTTTTGGTTGTTGCTGCTAATGGTTTTGGTTAGTGTAAATATTGGGGTATATTAATTCCACACACTCTGTTTTGTATAGTTTAACTAATTAATATTTTTTTTTGGTAAATAAAATTCTTCATTAATTACCGGGTTTTGCAGGTTAACCCAAAACCTATTACATTATCCAGCCTTCTGCTGAGATTGTAGATCATAGTCATCCTTGAAACTTTCTTACCAGAACTTGTGTTGAATCCCCTACAAAACCTTACTAACAAAGCACACCCATACCTAAACATAACTGTAAACATTGCTTACATTGACAGGAAATTGAAGTTTGGAACTTTGCACTTGTGAAACCTGTTTCTTGCCTATTTTCTATTCTCTGTCGAAATATTCCAAGGCTTACACCCTATCATGTTATTGGCACAGTTATCTAGTTTTTTTAGTTGGAATGCTTTTGGTTGTTGCTGCTAATGGTTTTGGTTAGTGTAAATATTGGGGTATATTAATTCCACACACTCTGTTTTGTATAGTTTAACTAATTAATATTTTTTTTTGGTAAATAAAATTCTTCATTAATTACCGGGTTTTGCAGGTTAACCCAAAACCTATTACATTATCCAGCCTTCTGCTGATATTGTAGATCATAGTCATCCTTGAAACTTTCTTACCAGAACTTGTGTTGAATCCCCTACAAAACCTTACTAACAAAGCACACCCATACCTAAACATAACTGTAAACATTGCTTACATTGACAGGAAATTGAAGTTTGGAACTTTGCACTTGTGAAACCTGTTTCTTGCCTATTTTCTATTCTCTGTCGAAATATTCCAAGGCTTACACCCTATTACCTTAATTTCCAATTTGGTATGATTTAGAGGGAAACCCCATAGTTATTACCAGCTCAATGGGGAAAGAACACCCATTCATATTTCTCCTTAACGGGTAGGTTTATTTTCATGACTAATAATGTTTTCCACTTCACGTGGCACACCTTGTGTCCATGTCATCAAACTACCAACATCAACACCTATGTTGGCTAATTTGTTAGCTGACCTATTGGCCTCACGGTACATGTGACGAGCCCTCATGTTCTATCTTATCATAAAAATGATCCTCACTTCATTGATGACTCCCTCGATTCTCCATGGAGGTTTTTTGTCATTGGTTAACAGGTTGATGATGTTCATCGAATCACCTTCAATCATCAAGTTACCTTGAGTTGCTTGGGCTACTTGCAACCCTCTCCAAAGGGCTCTAGCTTCTACTTCGTTATTATTTTTTATTCCCAATGGTTCAGTGAAAGCCTTGACCAGATTTCCTTGATGATCCCTGATTATTCCTCCAGCTCCAGGTCTTCTCAGGTTCTCCTTGGTTGCGCCATCAAAATTTAGTTTAAACCAACCCTGGGGGTGTGGCTCCCAAGAAATCCCATTTTTGGGATTGGGCAAAGGAATGGAAGGTTTGTCCTCAATACCTAAGGCCCGAGATAATTTTTTTTCTTGGGGAGGAATTGAGTGGTTCTCATCCACTAAGGTGCTAAGGTTTTCTTTTGCAAAGACAATAATCCTGTTGAGGATGGTTTTTGGGTTGTGAATGGTATCCTTAAAGGCTCTATGGTTCCTTTCTAGCCAAATATGCCAGAGAAAATGATGCCAACATATTTTCCATAGGTACTTAAGTTTTAGGCTAACAAAGGGTTGAGGCCATTGATGGAACACTTTGGATATAAGATCAGGCTTAACCCATCAGATCCTAAAGGCTTGGAAAATTTCATCCAGGATGGACTCCGCTATCGGACACTCTAGAAACAAGTGTTGGGTTGTCTCCCATCCTACCTTACACATGTAGCAATGGTTAGCAATAACCATACCTTTGGATAACATATTGTCCATAGTGAGGATTTTTCCTTGAATCACCAGCCATGAAAAAAAGGATATTTTAGGAATTAAGCCTTTGATCCAAACCAAAATTGGTTGAAATTGTTGACCTTCCACATTGAGAAGCAAATTATAGGTAGTATTAACTATGAAGTCACCACTTTCAGTCTCAACCCAAACAATGTGATCTTCATCCTCTCCAGAGGGAATAATTTGCTGAGTTAAAATGTTATAAAGCTCTTCAGACTCCGCTTCAAAACCCTGTACTCTGATGTGTTTCCACATGTTGATATTTATATCTTGCCACATATAATTTGCAAACTTCTTTCCAATATTCTGCTCCATATGCTCTTGAATCCTAGCCAAACGAGGATTCTGGGATAACTCCTCAGCTCTCACCCATCGATCCTTCTAAAATTCTATTGTTTACCCATTTCCTAGAATCCATCTAAGACCTTTCTTGAAAAGATTCCTGCTCGTGAGGATTGCCTTCCAAAAAATAGACCCCCTGCTTGCTAAGTTGTCATTAATGAATTTCACACCTTGGAGGTATTTCCTCGTAACTATGGTAGTCCATTCATTATCGACCTTAGTCAATAACTGCCATGTTTTTTTGGCTAACAGAGCTATATTGAGATGAGCAACTCTCCTCAATCCTAACCCCCCATCAACTTTAGGTTTGCAAACCTTGTTCCAACCTACTAAATGGATCCTTTTCTTATCCTTAGTCCCTGACCAGAGAAATTTTTTTTGAAGCTGCTCAATTTTGTGATACACCTTGCTGGGAGCTCTGAACACCAATAGGAAGTAAACAGGTATAATTTGAAGTGAAGCCATAGTTAAAACTACTTAGCCTACTTGAGATAATAAATGTCCTTTCCAACCTGCTAGTTTTTTTTGGATCCTCTCCAGAACTATGTTCCACATTGATCCTTCAGGTTTCCCTGTAAACATGGGAAGACCTAAATAAGAGGTGGGAAGGGATGCAATCTGACATTCCATGATCCTTGCTATGTTATTTTGCCTAGGAATGGGGGTATTGATGAAATAAAGTTTGCTCTTATCAAAATTCACTTTCTATCCAATCGCTTCTTCATACATTATGAGAATATTTTTAATCCTTCTTGCCTCAACCACAAAAGCCAAAGTCAGTAGCAATGTATCATTAACAAATTGCTGATGTGTCATCGATGTAGTTAGCGACGTGGCCTTGATACCTGATATGAGTCCAGCTACTGCTACTGCCTTAATGGTTCTTCCCAAGGTCTCAGCTACAATGATGAACAACATAAGACTTATGGGATCTCCTTGTCTTCGAGCACATTTGCTTTGAAAAAAACCTGTAGTAGACCCATTAACCAAAACTAAAAAACAAGGCTTAGAAATACACTCTCTTATTAACTTGACCCATTTCATGTTGAAGCCAAATTTTAATAAAACTACCTCTAGGAATTCCCAATTTATCCTGTCATAAGCTTTGTTCATGTCTAACTTTAAAGCCATGACTGCTTTTTTGGTCTAAGCGGTTGTATGAAGAGCCTCATGAATAGTAATAACTCCATCTAAGATTGATCTTCCTTGTACATAACTTCCTTTACTTGGATCAATGATAACCAGTAGAACTTTGTTCAAATGGTTGGCTAAAACTTTGGATAGAATTTTATAGGATATATTACACAGACTAACTGACCTAAAGTCAACCATAGTCTTGGGGTTGGTGCCTTTAGGGATCAAAGCAATGAAATTTGAATTGAAACCCCTTGGAATATGATTTGAACTTTGGAACTCCTTGATTCCAGCAATAACTTCTGCTCCAACAATATCCCAACAAACTTGGAAAAACTATGATGAAAACCCATCCGTCCCAGGAGCTTTGTCAAGATCCATGTTAAACAAAGCCTCCTTGATCTCTTCATCTGAAAAAAGTTTCTGTAAAAGACTCGTTAATGGTTTCATCAATGAGTTGTGGAATGAATTGAAGGAGAGATTCCTTTGCTTGGGCATTACAGGCCCGTTCTTCACCCAATAATGAACTAAAAAAATTAACAGCCTCATCCCTAATCTCCTGAATGTTTTGAGTTAAGGATCCATCCACCTTAGTTAAATTTCTAATATTATTGTTGCTTCTATTTCTCAATGTGGTAACTTGGAAAAACTTTGAATTAGAGTCCCCTTCCTTTAGCCATAAAGCCCTTGATTTCTGCCTCCAATACATCTCCTCACAAGCTAAAATATTATAAAACTCACAAAGGGTTTCCTTCTCTTCAGTCCTTGTCACCTCATAATAGGTTCCATTTTGGATTTTACTTTATATTATTCTCAGTTTTTCCCCCACTGCTCTCTTATTCTCAAAAATATTTCCAAAGACTTCTTTATTCCATATTCTAAGGTTGTTTTTCACCATCTTATGTTTTTGAGATATTTTGAAGGAAGCACTTCCCTGGATAGGCTGCTGCCACCATTCCTCTATTTGTTTCTTTAAATCCGGATGTTTAACCCACATTGACAAAAACCTAAATCAATTTTTAAAGGAGTTAGCCTGAAATGCCTCCCATAGAATAAGATTATGGTATGAAGTGCATTTAGGAAGGGCTTGTAATGCTAAATCACCAAACATTGTTGTAGCTTCCTTGGATAAAAAAACCTGTCCAACCTTTCTTGAATCAGTTGAATTCCTATCCTCTTATTACTCCATGTAAATTTGGCTCCTTTTAGTCTTACATCCATAAATTCATTTGTGTTAATGAATTCATTGAAGTCCTCCATGCTCCTTGACGATAACCCAGATCCTGCCTTCTTATCAGATGGGTAAAGGGGGTATTGAAATCTCTCCCAATCACCCAAGGAATGTATTTAAACGCTTGTCTCAAATTCCCCAAAAACTCCCACAGTTCAGACTTCCCTTGGACAGAGGTGGGGGCATAAACATTTGAAATAATCCAATTCTTATTAGTATTAAAATCATGAAATAATATGCTTAAGACTCTTTCATTTGCCTGAATAATACTTCCTTCTATTTTAATATGATCCCATAAGATCATGAGGCCCCCAGATGCTCCTCTCACCTATGGAAAGGTCACTTCCCATTGCTTCCAAATCCTTCTAGCTATAAGTGTTGATTGTGCCGCATCTGTTTTGTTTTATTGAAGAAAAATGATAGTAGGATTCCAATCCTTCCTTATAGAATTCACCATCCTTTGTTTTGGTGGGCCGTTTAGGCCTCTCACATTCCATGAGAGAACCTTCATTTAGACTATTTGATATTTTTTCCCTGCCCCCTTCCCTGAGCCAAAGGGGGTTTGTCAATTTTTCTATTATCCTAGCCAGGAATAGCTTGTTGTAACAATGTTCTTTACTTTTCGTTAGCAATTTCTTCATTGATTCTCATTCTATAGTGCTTTACTGTAGATATTCTCCCTTTATTTCTTTCACTTCCATAATCTATTGGAGGATTGGTGGTGCTTCTAGTCTATTTTGGACTGAAATGAGGGGGCATATACTGTGATAGTCTAGGGCTTGAACCTTCTTCCTCATTTTAGGGGTTTTCAATTCCCTCTTCATCCTCAGCCTTATTTTGGTTCACCTCTCCTATCTGGTTCCTAAACAGGGGGCTTTCCTTCAAGGAACCTTTTATCGTTGGGCTCGTCTAATAAGGGATAATTTGCTCCACTACTAGATTAGGAGCTACATTCTTTCCTCTTGTTTCCACAACTTCGACTCTTGACTCTATTTTTTCCATGTTTAAACTGAAATGACCTGGCAATTTTTCTTCATTTTGAGCATAGCTTTTGGGGCTTTTTTTCATAACTGTGGATGGTCCCAATTTGGATGGGGATTCTAGGGTTTCAGGAAACTTGACACTGATGGTTTCATCCTTACTATTTTCTTTTTCAACTTCTAGATTTTCTAAGATATCAAACATGTTCAATCTGGGATCTTTATTACATACCTTATGATTTTTGCTTCCCTCATTATGTTGCTTTCCTTTCTCCTATATTTTTGCAGTTCTGTGTTGGCTTGGTCAGCTTGGTTATTCTTAACTTGTCTATATCCTTCCAAGTTAAGATGCGGTCCTTAAAACTTTGGGATCCCTCTCCCATAAGATTTCTCTAGAAAACCTTCGCTCATGGATTCCTTTTTTGCAGTTATTGTCAGACATTGGGCTTGAAGGTGGCCCTGGGTTTTGCACACGCTACAAAATATCAGCTTGTTCTCATACTCCACAGGCTAAATCCTTAGAAACTATCCATATGCTAGTTCCACTTGAGAAGGTAGATCAGAATCCAAGTTTGCATTTACACGGATCCTGACATGTGTTAGTCTAGTCCTTGCCTGAGTTGAATGGTCTATTGCCACAAGCTCTCCTATCGTCTTTGCTATGCCACTAAGCCAGTACTCATTAACAAACTGGGTTGGGAGGTTTGGTAAGTGGACCCAAATGGGTGCTATATTAATGTTCTTCTTCTCAAGGTTGAAATCCTCCCCCCACTTCCTCAGAAAGAGGCTACGCCTTCCTAGAAACCAAGGTCCTCCTGTCAAGATGAGCTCTGCATCATCTTTGTTTTTGAGTCTTATCATAAAAAAACCTCTTGACATGGCTAGGATTTCTAAGCTTCTTGAAGTTTTCCACTTTGTCGCGGCCCATGAGTGAATAGTCTCAATGTCCGACCTTCCTCCCAAAAACTTGCCAACTAAGGATGATGCCTCCATATCCAATAATCTTTCCATAATCTCCACTGGCATAGTTAACCTATTATTGTTTGGTATTAGGGGCGGTAGTTCACTAACTGGATCCTTATTTTTCCCTTATTGTTAGCTCCCGAACCCCAGTGGGACCCTTTGTCTGAGGGTTTATCTAGATGATCTGTACCTTTAGCATTTTTGAACTAAGCTGACAGGGAATCCTTTTCCTTTCCAACTACAACATTCTGCCCTACCTTTGGATCTTCTCCTTTTGTTGGTTCAAAATTCCTACCTGCCATTTTTTCTCCTCCTTCGCTTCCTCTGCTTCCTCCACCGCTCCTCATCTCTAGAATATTACTCCCTCTAAAATGGATAGTGGTATCCCTTAGTTGATCAAAGAGATCATCAATTCTTGGTAACTAATTAATATAATTCAACTTTTACATTAAAAAAAAACCATTTAAAACCACCATTTAAAACCTTAATCTAAATAATAATATATATAAAACCTTAGTTTAAATAATAATATATATAATTAATAATAACTTTTCTAATATCAAAGGGTCATGGTTCAATAGTTTTTAGATTTTCCACTGATGCGATTTGTGTCATTGTTGCACGCAACAATATTTTTGGTGTAAATTATTTCAATTATTTTATTATAATATAAATAATAAAAAAATTAATTTTAATATATTATTTTAAAAATTTAAAATAAGATATTAATTTGTTATTGTGAATTTATATATATATTAAATTATAATCATATATTTCAACAAAATATAATATGTTTTATGTGATCCAAGCATTATTACTAGTTGAACTTGAGCATATTGACAAAATTCAAAATCATATCCATTCAATGCAGATTTTATAATTTTTTTTTTTTTGATGAGAAACCTTTTATATACAATATATCCACAACATGTGAGGGGAGAGATTTGAACCTGGGCCTCTTGATAACTAGAGAGTTTTAACTACCCACTTGCTCTCCAAATCCTCTACATAGATTTTGTTAGGCGGTTGTGATTTGTAGGATTTTCCACTATGCTAAGTTGAGGTGGTTGTCACTTTTAAGCTCTAACAACTATAACATGGTCTGGCCACTATTCTCCTAGAAACTAAGTTCCCTTCATGTTGATACCTTCTAGTTTGGGATATTGCTTATTTTGGTCAACTCTTTATGCTTGTTCATTGTGTCTAAATTTCTCAAAGTTAGGTTAACACCATCATTTAAAAGCCTTGGCATGCTACCTTCTAGTATTGATACTCTTTCTTCACAAGCCTTTCTCAATGCCTAAGATTTGGAATTTATTTGTTGACATTGCTCCTTGAAAACCTCTAAATTTCTTCATTTATTATTTTGACACTAGGTTAGTCTAGATAAAAGCTTCCAATAAAATTTACACATTTTAAAGCCCAAAATCGTTTACCACAACTTCTAGAATTAAGTACTAGAAAGAATTATTACTCCAAATAAGTCCTTCAAGCTTAAATATTGGTCGCTATTATAGTTTTTATTGTCTTGATAATATTCCAGTCCAATGAATGCCCTTTTGCTTATGCCTTGCTCCTTGTTTAATTTTTATGTGTCATAGTCACCTTCAAATAGGAATTACTAAGCTTCTTGATTTGATAATTGTGCCTTGAGTTATTCTCTTTGTCTAGTTTTGCCCAAGTTGTTCTTTTACTCTTTTGTCATATTTTTTTGAGGTGTTCTTAGTATGGAATAACAAGCATAGATAATTTACTTGTATAGGAGCATGTCCTGCTAATCCTTTGACTAAACATCTTAATTCTAATTTCTTCCTCCATGTTTCTTGATTTTTATTTATCAAGAGCCCTTGATAGGTAATTATAGTGGCCTCAATTATGTGTGGAGTATAGATCAATTTTTAAACCTACTCCTCATGATGATGAGTGAATCCAAAACTACTATATGGTATGAAATATTAAAAAAGGTATATCCCTTTTAGTTGTCACCAAAAAGACTCTATGACTCATACCAATAGTAATAATTTGTTTAGGTACCACAAAAAATACTATAAGCTTTTACTTTTTTAGTCATGTTGGTTAGCATCACCTCATTGCATACAAAATTTTGAATTTGTTACTTGTTGTAGACACCCAAAAATGTCATATTATCCATTGTGAAGTGTTAATGGTTAGTTAATTTCTAAAATCTCTTAAAGTTTACTTAATTTTTGTAAAAGCACTATTTATCCATTTTAGCCACCTAAGCCCTCTCCTAAGCTTAGACCTCGATCATCATGCAACCACCACCTTAGCCTAACCTATGGTCATCTCACCCTAGTATACTCTTTGACTAATCCTAGCCCCCAACTCACCCTAGTATATTCTTTGACTAAGCCTAGCCTCCACCTCATCCTTCCCTACTCTACCCCATACTCTCCACATCCCCATGCACATTAAATACCTTTATTACCATGAAGACTTTATCCATTCAATTAATTTATGACATGGATGAATTTTCATCCACATGTTTATGGGTGAAATGTTGTGCCTATTCACCCACTCTTCTTTTTGAGAATGAGGACATCTTTGAGCTGGCCAATTTTGAGGCGCTAATGGAGGAGGTAGATTTATGAAATCATGTGGGCAAGCACCAAAATAAATCTTCCTGAGCAGATCAAACAAAGGAATGGGAAGAATCATCCTCAAAGAGAGATCTAAAATCCCTGCCCTGACCATCGAACATAATAGTGGGATCCCAAATTTTTGTATGAAAGAAATGGACTATGGCTCTAAGGGTAGCAAGTCCTAGTTGTCAATCCTAAAGCTGGATAGAAATTTGGTAAGGCAACATCAAATATTCAAACCCGATATTCCATACACAAGATATGGTAAGTGGGATACCGAGAGGATGATGCATCTCTGATTTAGAATTGAAAACAAATATAAGGAAGCTTCAAACTAGGTTGTTAATGATCACAACTGCCCTAGTACGAGTTGACAAGGAGCAAATGGAGGTCCATGAATCCTACGATAATAAATTAGGCTTCTTAGGAGCTTAAAGGGATGAATTAAGAAGAAATTTATATCTGTAACAAGTCCTACAGGGGCGATCAAGGGCCTAGATTTATACAAATGCACCTAATTCCTTTCAAACGACTACCATCTCTTTTAAGAAAAGGTATTAGCAGATCTTTAAACTGTCCAAGTTTGATCCTTCTCGTCGAATGCCATTAATGTTTAATTTTGAATTGTATTGTAAAACTCTCCATAAATAGTGAAATGCTTGTCATTTTAAAGTATGGCTCTATGGCCTTTACAATTCACATGTAATACTTTGTTGCTTGTAGATAATAGTAATTATTATTTGGTATCTCAATCTGTTTGTCATTTTCTTTTTACCTTTGCATGAATGTTTATTTCTGCTATGACTGTCTAAGTTGGTCTGCTTAATTCTACTATCTGTATTTCATGGGTTCAAATGGATGGTTCTAAAATTTTTTATTTACATAGGGCATCAAGGTTTAATTCTACTAAAACTAGTTGGGTGGGAATGCTCTAATTTTACTGCCTAGATTTCATGCACCTTCCCGTTGGTTCTAGAATTCAGCCCATCATTTTGATTCAAATAAAAAGTGATAGGTAAGGTGGGTTGATTTGTTACGTGGTATTTTGTTGTTTGGATTATGACAGTAGAGGAGTGTGTCTTGATGCAACTGCAACCTGTCCTTTCCAGTTTTGACTATGAAATTATTTGTTTTCTTTCTCACTCCCTTTTCCCCATTTTTCCCTTTGTAGCATAGGTAGTTGGAACCTTAGGAGCTGACCTTCTTTGGATATCGATCGATTATTCCCATATTGGGATAAGAATCCATTCAATGTTGGTTGAGAACCTTTGGGTGTTCCTCCCACTCATTCATTTTTATTTTTTTCACCATTAGTTTTTGGTGACTCTACTGGGAAACTCTATGAGTTTCCATGCTTAAGGAAACCAAATTCTGGTGATTCTCTAATTTTCCCAAATTTTGGCAAATCATCTGGTGACTCTAATTGTGTAAAAAACTCCACATCATGAGATCAGTTACCTTTTTATGTTGATATTTATCATTTATCGAAGGACCTAGGGTTTTATGAGAAACCCTAACCTTGCTAGAAAAGAAAGTATGCTTATCTGGTGACTCTAACCTAGTGGTGTGATTCAGATATTTTTAGGGACTAGTGATTCAATGGCATAGCCAAGTTTCCCTAGTTGTAATGATCAAGGTACCCTCTACCTTCCCCATTTACATGAGATCCCTAAAGCTACATTGAAAATTTTACCGAGTTATGATGGCATTAGTGGATGTGTGAAGGTGCATCTAGAAAATGTGGCTTCTCTAGCCACCCTTCACAATATCGTGTATGAGGATTTCATGATAATGTTTTTGGTAACTTCTCTCTAGGGAAGAGCATGGCTCTGGTATAAAACCTTGCAATCAAAAAGCATCCTAACAAGGGTAGATCTGGATAAGACTCTTCTGAATGCATTTGGTGAACTTGAGGACATATTTCAGCTACTAACTCAGTTCACATTTATCAAGATAAACCCTCTTGAGAGTATTACAAAATTCAATGTTTTATTTAGTAGTAGCTAGGATAAAATTCCAATCTTACTCCTTCTATCCTCAGTTAAAGAATACCTATTCTATATCTAGACCTTTAGTTTTGATATGGTGTGCCTCCTTCATCAATCTGGGGAGAAAATATTTCTCTAAATTTTTGAGGAATCCATAAAATCTAAATATATGTTAACAGGAAATCATCTACCATCACAACCCCATGCTAAGCTCATTCTAGATAAATAGATGGGGGTACCACCAAAAATGGAGTTTCCCACAAGACTAGTGTAGCAACCTGGTCTCAAAAACCTGTCTCCTGATAGGTCACTACTCAAAGGGTAGAATAAGGTGGTTAAATTTATTGT
Source organism: Wollemia nobilis (assembly GCA_028583015.1). Classification (NCBI taxonomy): domain Eukaryota; kingdom Viridiplantae; phylum Streptophyta; class Pinopsida; order Araucariales; family Araucariaceae; genus Wollemia; species Wollemia nobilis. The sequence continues at coordinate 3,036,479 of JAQPPZ010001261.1, forward strand.
CATATTAAATTTTAACGGCCTAAGCATAAAAAAGCTTAGGTGAAGCAAGAAGAATTACAAATATATCACAATTTTAAGCCCATGAAAACAATGTCCATACAAACAAAGGCTCATATTTGGTATATATTGGTCTGGCAATTATAGATACAGAGGTTGAATGGCATAGATAACCCAAGTTTGGGTGTGCTTAGCACACCACATTTTTTTTGGCACGTAAATAAATTTGTGCCCTATGTATAGCCATTGTAAAGGTGTCATCACGCTCTTTGGGACTTGCAAGAGTTTTGATTTAGGAAAGGATTACCCAAAGGTTCTTAGGGAAATGTAATGTTACATTTTATATTCATATTATCTTCCTATTTTTCTATTCCTTTGTCTATTTTTGTCATGACCCCATAGTCTAATTGATACATTCAATATTTTTTAAGGCCTCTTAACTCATCCTTGGGAGCTACAACAATCCTTGGAATTAAAAAATACAAGCACAAGGTAAGGTGAGCATTCTATAAATATCCCCTGTAAATGGATGTAGTTAAGACCATAAAGAGGATCGTTGTTGGGTCATGTGAAGAAGTTCTAGGAAAGAATATATAAGAAACATTGGTAATATATCTACTCTTGAAATGTCTTAGATATTAAGTGGGTTATTTTTAAGGGGATTCGATATGTAATAATACCTCATGGAGAAGGTTATATGCCCTATTTGTTTCAATTGATAGGCTTTAGATTATTTTTTCCTTCATGTCTTCCCTTTTTCCCACCCTTTAATCCCCTCATTTGTCCTCTTTCCCTTGTTTGTTGTAACACTTTTGATCGGTAACATTGGTTTTGTTGTATCTATTTTTTTTGTTTTCCTTTCTTCTTGTGCATGTATTATATTGTCAAATATTTACTTACTCTTTCCACTACTTATCTTTCTACTTCTCTTGTCCACAGTGATTATTCACCCCATGCATTTATGAAGCATGGTGCACCCATACCCATTTAATGCATGTGGATAGGTGAGGACTTTCCTCCACCCATGGGCATGGATGAGGTATGGTGCACCCTTCCACCTCATAAGACACCTCACAAGATACTTCAACCTCCTCTAACCTTCACCCATGTTCTATAAATAAGAGGTAATTTATCTCTTTTTCATATATCATACATTTTCTTATTAAAATACTACCAAAATTACTCTAGTCCCATTGCATTCAAACCCTCTTTGGTGCCAACTCCCATGGATACTTTGTATACCTTTTGTTGTTCCCTTTAATTTTATAAACTAATTTTAGGTGCAGATTTAGATAGCTACTGCGATCCAATAAGTGCACCATAAAGAAGGTAAATGAAGTGAACACAAAAAAATGGAGTTTTGATATTGATATTGCAATATGATTTTTTATTTCAGTTACAAAAGACCATTTGGATTACAATAGAACTCCCCAAAAGGGATATTTTTATTTACAATTAAATTGGATGGCACCTTCAATATTCTCTTTGATCACACTTGAGAATCCTAAATGGGTTTTAGAGCCTTATTTCTTGACTGCCCTAAGCCTTGTTATCCCTTGACTCCTACACTCAAGCCCAATATAATTCATCATCAGAATCCACTAGGTCTTTCTATATGAGGCCCAAAATAATGTAAATGGAGTTATAAATATCATAAAGTTTATGTTGATAGTTATAAAATGCATATAAAAATTCATAATTCTAGGTCTCTATCCGGTTCCTGTATGACCATAATCGATGGTTGACTCTCTTGTATGGTCGCAGTGGGTGGTTGGATCTCCTGTGTAACCATGCTAGATGGTTGGCTCTTTGTGTAGCTACAAAATGTAACTAGCTTTGTGTTATTATAGGGGCTTCAATATCATATATGGGCATTTCTGAAAGTGTCTTGAGATCTTGGTGCAAATTTGATTATGTATGATCATCTGAGGTGCGAACAACTACAAAAAAAATATTATAAATAATCCCATAGCGAATCCATTGTTGATCTTGCCTTGAGCTCTCCAAAGAGTGTACTTTCACTCATAATTTTAGGCATTCACAAAGGGAGCTAATGAAATTTTAGCAAATTTTTGGTATGATTTTGCATTTTCTCCCTTCAATGAAAGAAAAGGATGGTTTATTTATAGAATTTATGGAGGGTTGGTGAGTGGTATGACTTCGCAAGCCAAGGAAACCAAGTGATAATAGTAGGTGATATTGAGAGGCTAAGATGTTTCAGTCAAGGGGATATGTGGTAAGTTAAGTGGTGGAGAGGCTTAGTCAAGATGGTTGTAATTTAGAGAGGTGGTAAGTTAAGTGGTGGAGATGTGTGCACATGTGTCAAGTGGAGGTGGTAGTTAAGTGGGAATATTTTTTAAATGGAGGTGGGAGTGAAGTGGATAATTTTGGAGATGTAGCAAGTGAGGTAGTAGTGATGTGTGCACTATTGGCAATTTGAGATTTTATGTTGTCATTGATGTCACATGGATCATTGATGTCACATGGAGTTTTGGTGGACAAATGATATTTTGGAAAGCATGGATAAATATAGGGTTTTTGTGAAAACCAAGGCAGGCAAACCATGGATGGTAGATTTGAACTAGTTTTTTCTTAAAACCCAAGTTGGCCTTTCATTTCATCGAAAAAGGTGCCCCGATGATGGAGATATTTAATTTTTAATATTTAGTTTAAATTTTAATTATTTAAAATTAAAATTAAAATTTAAAATTAAATATGCAAGATTTTTGCCGACATCATCGAAAATAATAAGGAGGCTATATAAAGGGGATACCTAAGGTTCATAAACTAATGCTTGCTCGTGGTTAATAATCGTTGGCTAAGCATCTAAATTGAGCTCGTGCAAAAATATTTTAGAAAGTAGAAGCAGTGAATAAACGAAGGTTGGTCGAAGTCCAAAGTCATCGTGGATAGAGTGACGCATTGGCAGTTGGCTTTTGTCTAAGGTGTGTGGTAGCACAAATGTTAAGGTTTCAAATCCCCTTGACTGCATTCAGAAGGTGTTGGAATAAAAGCACTCAAAGTGCTTTTGATTTATGAAACGGGAGGAGATTTTTTAAGGCACGTTGTGCCTTTCCCTTTCAAATGAGTGGCTAGCTCATGTGGCAACCTTAGACATGGCTAAGGCACTCGCATTGTGGGCAGTCAGGGTTTCGAATCCCCTTGAGGAGGTAAATACGTTTTTGCTCTAATTAATTCTATTAAGCCCTAAGTTGGAGTTATAAGGTGGTTAGGAATAATTAAATTTTTTAATTAAATTTTGTTTTTATAAGGGTTGTGATTATTATTTCAAAGGTGGATGAGTTGTTGATTTAATTTGATGTTCATGAAATTGAGAATTAAGATTTAGGAGAAATAAGGAGTTGTTATAAAATAATTTTTGAGAGGTTTATTGATTATTATTTTTTATAAGGGTTTTTATTAAAAGGACTTTGGTGGATGTGTTTATTAAGTTGGAGTAAAAAGGTGTAAATTGAGTTATGGTTTATCTTGTGATTATTATTTGAAGTCCACTAACCCTTATTGATATTGGAATGGAAATTTATGTTTAGTGTGGCAGATTTTGTGGACAACTTCTTGGCATCAAAAAGGTATGGGCACATTATCCTATTGATTATTTATGGTGGTTGATTTCTGAAATAGCATTGGAGTGAAAAGGATTGATTGTGGTTTCCTTTTTTAAAGTGGTTGGTTCAATGCTTCAAGATTTTTTTTGTTTGAGAGTTGTGTTTAAACCTTTTTTTATAAGCATAGTTGTTGAAGCCCATTGGTTATGTAAAGAACTTGAAAATAAAATGAGTATCATTTTTATGTGAGATTTGTGGTTGATCATTGTTAGAAATATTTGAGTTGGTTGATACATGCTTGGATTAGGTTTTTGTGATAAAGAGTTGTCCCTTGTGGTGATTGGTTGAGTTGAGTTGATTGAACCTAGTCAAGTGATTCTGTGAGGTGATTGTTCAAGTCCCATGAAACAAACTATTCTATAATTCTGATTTGAGTTGAGATTGAGATTAGAACATATTGAGTCTCTAACAATTCTCTTTATGCTTCTATGAGTTGAATTGAGTTGAGTTGAGATTTGAGTTGAGTTGAGTTAAGATCATTGTGGATCATTGTTGTCATCCATTGTAGAGTGCATTGCAATTCATTGTTAAGTTCATCATTGAGCCTTGACTTCATAGATTTGTGGATCATATTTGAGTACTAATTGATCATGATTGATTGAGCCTTTGAGAAGGCCATTGGGATAGATTTTTGGATAGATTTGTGGCAGTTTGTGTATGATTGATTGAGCCTTTGAGAAGGCTTTGTGGACAGTTTTTGGGATAGATTTATGAATAGTTTTTGGGACATATTTATGGACATTTTTACACAGATTTGTGGACATATTTGGGATAGATTTTGATTAAGTTCTTAGTGAGCTTGTTGGAGCATATTTGAGCAAGTTCTGTGTGAGCTTGTTGAGAATATTTGGACAAGTTCTATGTGAGCTTGTTAAGCAATCTTGGATAAGTTATGTGTGAGCTTGTTATGATATTGGATAAGTTTTGTGTGATCTTGTTATGCATATTTGGACAAGTTCTATGTGAGATTGTTATTGCCTAGATTTGAACAGATCAAAGAAATTTGGACAAGTTCTGTGTGAGCTTGTTGAGAAGTGTTAGACAACTTCTATGCCAGCTTGTTATGCAGATTTGGACAAGTTCTATGTGAGCTTGTTATTGCCTATCTTTGATCAGATCAAAAAAAATTGGACAAGTTTTGTGTGAGCTTGTTGAGCAGTTTTGGACAAGTTCTATGTGAGCTTGTTATGCATATTTGGACTAGTTCTGTGTGAGCTTGTTATTGCCTAGCTTTGAGCAGATCATAGAAATCATTGTATTGGATAAGGATCCTTATTTCTATGTGAAATATTATAAGGAGATTATATTATGGAGTACCCCACGTTAGGGGAACCACGTTAAATCTTATGTCTCAATTGTGTATGGTGACTTGTGCTCTTGGTTACTATTGCTATCTGTGTTATTAATGCACATTGCTATATTTGGTTATTGCAATTAAGGACATTTTGGTCCAAAATTTGCCACAGGAAAGGATTTTACAAGTGCACCCTAGACCTGGCCAACATTGAAATGCTGGAAGCAAGAAATGGCTTCCAGACCAATCTCTAGAGTGGGCTGGTTCCCTTCACTATTCCAAAATTGGTTTAAGATAAGGGTTGCAGGAAAGAGATTTAAAAACTGCAGAAAGAAATGGGAAATATGGCCACAGGCCGAAGTTATAATACTGGGAAAATAACAGCAGGAAACTTAAAAATGCAACAACAGCAAGTAATAAAAAATATTAACCTAAACCTTCACACGATGTATGCATGAAAATCCTCCAAAACTACATTCCAAAAATCATACTCTCATGGCGGTACATAAATCCAATATGCAGAATTTAAATGCAACAGCCATGAAGAAATACAAAGCTATTAGAAATGCAATAGAACAGAAATGAAATCACCCATACAACCGCTTGACAAATTAGAAGCCAACTCTGTTATTCCTGCAAATGCATCTCCAATATCTAGCAGAGAAAATTTCCCAACCTTTTGAAATAAAAATTACATTGGTTTTTATAGAGGTCCGTCCTCTCTACAACATTAAATGTTTGCCACCATCCTCCTCGTGATCTACAATTGTGCATTGGAAATTACATACACGACCCCTTGATTACAGCCTCGAAGAAACAAAAATTAAATGCAATGAAACGTTCGTGGTCCTTCATTAAATTTGATTCTTCGAACATGTGCATGAAACCGTTATGACAATCCACGAACAGCAGCCTCGAATGCATTAAATCTTCAATCTCGGTGGCCTGGGCGCGTCTTTTACTTTGACTACCTTGGAAATCCACAAAACATTTAATTTGGGGCAGCATTTAATCATCGGAAACTCAAAAAACCTTCTCGGCCGTTCATACTATTTTTTTGGCGGGAAACTGTGCAGGTCGTGAAAACGCGACGGGTTGCGAAATCGTGACGTATTTTCATGCCATACGCTTTTGTCACTTACACCCGCGAAAATGCTCCCTATCGTGATATCGCTGGATCTTTGGCTTCAATGTCTCTATCGCTAGCTTGTTCCACGAAAAATGGCACATGTAGTGATATCGCTACGCATTGTGGCCTTTGGCTATTCCTTCCTTCCTGCCCCATGAAAACGGAACATGCAGCGCATCGCTGCACTTTTTGGCACTTTGTACGGTCTTCTGGATGGGTCACGAAAATGCGATGCCTTTTGCTTTTTGCATGATTCTCTTCGCACTCCGCCTTGTCGCCTAGAACTTGTAGCGAATCGCTGCATTTTCTATATCGTTTGTGAAAACAGTCAGTGCATCGCTGCACCGCACTCGCCTTGTCGCCCAGAACTTGCAGCGAATCGTTGCATTTTCTATGCCTTTTGCGAAAACAGCTAGCACATCGCTACACTTTTGAACACTAAAACCTTTGAAGCCAAACGCCACAAAAATGGAACATGTAGCGATATCGCTACATGTTTCGAGCACCTTGTACGACCTTGAAGACGGTCCGCAAAAACATAACACCTTTTGCACTTGAATGTCTTCAATTCTTCCTTGTCTCCATTTCGCTACCAATTTGAGCACTTAACCATTTTCATGCTTTTTATCAATTTTCATCCCTTGCATGATTTCACTGCATATTCATGTCAGTTGGATTTATTGTTGATATTGCAGCGAATCGCTACAACTTTCTGCTCCTTTGCTTCTTGGACCAAAATGGCCACGATTTTGAAGCATGTAGCGATATCGCTACGTTTTGCTCCTTCCGTACCAATTGCCACTTTGCCATCGCAAAAATGCTACAGGTAGCACATCGCTGCAACTTTTAACCTTGGGTCTTCTCTGCCAAACACCGCACGAAAATGGAACATGTAGCGATATCGCTACATGTTTTGGGCACTTTGTCTTTCTGGTCAAAACCTGCGATTTCGCTACGGGTAGCGATATCACTATGCATTTATTTCTTCGTACCCTTTGCCATTTTCCATCGCGACGCGTTGCATCTTTGCCTTGGACTCTTCTCTTCTCGAACATGCAGCGAATCGTTGCAAGTTTTGGCACTTGCCCCTTCGAAGCCGCCAGTGTCGCGATTCGCTGACATGTCAGCGACGCGCTGCAAGTTTTCAACTTTGTGTCTTTGAAGTCGACCAACCCGCGATTCTAGAACATGTCGCGATATCATGACGTTTCGCCCAACCTGACTGCGTTGACTGTGTTGACCGCGATTTCGCGACATGTCAGCGAATCGCTACAATTTTTAGACTTAGTTATTTTTTGCTCATTTTTTCTTCTTTTTTCACCAAAGCTGCATCAAAGCTGATATTAAAGGTCAGATTTTCAATAATACACTAATGCATTAATCAATGAGAATCAATGTGGCAAAAATGCCAACATTCTTGGCAGCTCACGGGGTATACAGCTTGTTGTATGCAAGAATCCAGGCCTTAGTCCATTGGGCACAGAGTCATATCAGAACAGGAAGGTGGGCTGCTGTTAAACTTCTTCTGCTGCTGAAAACTAGAATCGTAAGAACCTGCATAGAAGCGGTTATAAACTGAAGAAATGGAATGTGATGGTGAAGTGAGCTCCTGCGATTGCACAGGCGGTGACTGCAATGGAGTGGTGTGAATAATAAAATGATGGAGCAAAAGTGACGTAGTAGACATAACAACAGCATGTTGCTACACTACCAGTGGCAATAGATGGGATGAACGAATGGATGGAACAAAAATGGAAGTTTTGAAGCGTGAAATGAAAATGAACTAAGTTGGAAAATAAATGCTTTTTAAAACAAAAACAAACTGAGAAGAAAGGGATAAGAAGAAATGGGAAAAATAGAAAAGGGGAGAAGAAACAACAGCCATGGCTTATTCTTTTTGTTTTTTTATATTGCAGGAAGAAAGAAACAAAAGAAGGAAGAGGAAGATGAAGAAAGGAAATAGAAAGCAGGGGAGGGAAAATAAGAATTCTTTAGAAGCCACAAACTGCCAGGAAAGGAAGGACAAAAGGGAAACAAACACCTACAGCCCACAAGAAACAAGAGCCAAGGTGACAACAAAAGGCAAAACATATATACATACTCTTTTCTTCTTCTTCACTTCCTCTTTATATATATATATATATATATATATATATATATATATATATTATATACAAACTCAAATTGAACTTGCGAAGTCATGAAAAGTAGGCTTTCAAATGAAAGCCATTAACTGAAATTGGAAGTGGGCTACCATCCATATCTTCCAAATAGAAAGAATTAGCTGCACCTGTGCTGGAAATGCGGAAGGGACCCTCCCAGAATGCATCAAAATTCTTATGATTTCCAGGTTTAGCTTTATTCTCATTCCATTTCAGCACCAAATCTCCTGTCTTGAATGTACGGGCTGTAGAATGCTTATAAAACCACTTCGAAATCCCTTGTGTGTGCTTGTCAAATTCATTATATGCTTTGGAACGCTGCTCCTCTAATTCCAACAACTGTGCTATTCACAGATCCAAGGAACTCAGGTCTGTCTCATCATCTTGAAAAGACTGCAACTGCTGTAATACTGGCAACTCAAGATGAACCGACAACTTTGCTTCTTTGCCATAGACTAGGGCATATGGTGAGTTTTTAATGGACTTCTTGATGGAAATCCTGTCTGCCCATAATGCCTGATTCAATAACAAGTGCCATGATCTTTTGTTCTCTCCTAATGACCTCTTCAAAATTCTGAGCAAATTTTTGTTCGTTGACTCTGCCAAGCCATTTCCCTGTGGATAGTAATTGGAAGATGTCTTACGGAAAATGCCAAACTTGTTAGCAAAACTCAGCCAGTTCAGCTCCAATGAATGGAGTCCCATTATCTATAATGATGGCGTCTGGAACACCAAAACGTGTAATCAAACTCTCAACAAAATAAATCACTACAGATTGGTTGGCCATCTTTGTAGGTATGGCTTCAGACCACCTTGTGAAATAATCTGTAGCTGTTAAGATGTATCTATGCCCAGCTGAGGAATTAGGATCAATTATTCCAATAAAATCCAACCCCCATTGCTGAAAGGGTGCTTCAACCTAAACTGGATGCAAAGGCAGAGCTACATTCCTTACTCTTCCTGCGTATCTTTGACACTTATTGTAGGCTTGTGCAATCCTGAAAGAATCTGAGAACAGGGTCGGCCAGTAGTAACCAGCTCGAATGATTTTCAAGGCCATCGGTCTTCCTGCATAGTGACCTCCTGAGAGACCTGAATGAAACTCTTCCAAGATCCTATCCTTGTCTACTTGTTTAACACACTTCAAAAGAACACCATCAATATTTTTAAAAAATAAACCATCTAAAAACAAAACGTATCGTAGAGCTTGCAACCGAAATCTCCTCCTCTGAGAAGCAGTCAATTGTGATGGACATCTTCCAGTTGTGAAGTAATCAATCAGGTCCTCTGTCCAATATTTTTCCAGAATTAAGAAATTCATTAAATTGTCATTACCAGCAAGAGCTTCTTCCTGATCTTCGCATACATAAAATGCTGCCATCTTTGCTAACTGCTGGCATAGAGCTTTACCACACACTAATTTAGTTGGGTGGATTTCTACATCAAATTCCTGGATCTTGGTGACCCAGCCAACACGTTTATCACCCAACTCTCCTTGAAGAATGAAATTTCTCACATCTGGGTGAATAACATAAACAAATGTCCTGCTCTGGGAAATAAAATGTTTGAATTTCTTCAGGGATTTCATCACAGCATATACCTGTTTCTCAATAAAATTGTACTTTGCTTCGTGAGGTAAAATGACTTGGCTCAGAAAAGCAATGGGCCTTTCATTCCCATCATCTCCCTTTTGCGTCAAAACTGCAGCATAACTGTCATCTTCTCCAACTGCATATAAGATGAAATCCTTGGAGTAGTCAGGATTAATTAGGACAGGGGCCTACACTATTCTTTCCTTGATCTCCTGAAATGCTTCCTTTCTTCGAGCTGTCCATTGGAAAACTGCATCTTTCTTCAACAATTCGGTCATTGGTTTAACAACCTGAGCAAAATCAACAATGAATTTTCTAATGAAATTTATCTGTCCAAAGAAAGATTGAAGTTCCTTCTTGTTTGCAGGGAGTGTCAATTTCTTCAAGGCTTCAACACGGGCTGGATCAATTGCTAATCCATCTTCAGAAATCACATGACCCAGAAGCTTACCTTCTTTTACAACAAACACAGACTTCTTCGGATTAATGGAGATTTCAAATTCTCTGCATTTCTCAAAAATTAGCCTCAGGTGAGAACAATGGTCTTCCCTTCTATGTGAAAATACTGTCATGTCGTCAAGGTATATTACAATGATCCTATTCAATAAATCCTTGAAAGCAATATCCATTGCTCTTTGGAAGGTAGCTCCAGCATTTGACAGTCCAAAAGGCATTCGTTGATATGCAAAAGTACCCCACTTCGTGGTGAATGTTGTCTTAAACTGATCTTCATCTTTTACCCAGATCTGGTTATACCCAAAAAATCCATCTAACAAAGAAAAACATTGTGCCCCAGCCACAACATGCAATATTTGATCAATTCTCGACAAAGGATAATGATCCTTTAATGAAGCACGGTTCAAATTCCTGAAATCAACGCACAATCTAATATCTCCATTCTTCTTACGGACTGGGACCAGATTGGCAATCCATGTGGAGTGCTTGACCGGATAGATGATCTTAGCTTGCAAAATTTTAACAAGTTCAGCCTTCATCAACACCTCAATCTTTGGATTTACAGGTCTTTGTTTCTGTCGAAAAGGCCTAACTCCTTCTTCCAGTTCAATTGTATGCTGTATAATCTGCTTGTTGTAGCCTTTCAAGTCTTCATAGCTCCAAGCTATAATATCAGAAAAATCTTTACAGAGCTGCCTAATTTTTTGCAGTTCTTCTGGGGTTGAGTCAGTGCCAACCTTAATCACTTTGTCAGGCTGAAGCTCTAACTCCATGTATTCCTTTCTATCAATCTCCATTCGAGGCTTTCTGGAACGATCATGTTGGTCAAACAAGCTCTCCAGAGTTATTAGACCCTTTGGAATATGGTTATTCCTTAATTGAATAAGACCTTCGGCTTCCTCATCTTCCAAAGTTCTGCCTTCAACGATTGCAGCTTCATGTATCAAGAAATTAACAATCTGCTCATCGATTTCAAAGACCTGCCAGAAAGTTTCCTTGTCTGGCACATTGGGTCTGTATACCATTCTCACTATCTTGGGCTTGTTCACAACTTGATCAGCAGGAGAAAAGTTAGCTCCAAGAGATGCTAATAAGTCAGCATGTTTATTCATCTCTCTGGAAATAGCTTGAATATTAAGCGCAGTGAAAAGTTCAAACAAATCCCAAACCTGATTACGATATGCTTTCAGATAATGCTGCTTTGAGATGCATCTATTTGTGACCTGATTTACAATAAGCTCGGAATCACCAAAAATATTTACCTGTTCTATTCCTAACTTCTTTGCTTTCTTCAGACCCAAACATAATGCTTCATATTCAGCAGCGTTATTTGTACAACTCCATGTAAGCCGATATGAATAAGTTCTCTGTACACCAGAGGGAGAAATTAACACAATACCTGCTCCGGCACCATTCCTGCATCTAGCTCCATCGAAATATAGTTGCCATAACTGATCTGTAACCTCAGTCTGATCAACTGGGTTAGACAATTCCTGCTTTGTCTCAGTCTCAGGTTTTCGAATGGCATAGCAGCCAATCTCTGTCTCCATCATGGCATTGAAGTTAAGCATTGAAAACTGGTCTTCCAACTGAAGATTGTTTAAAACTTCACTCATTAAAACAACATCTTCAGACTCTTCAGTGAGCATATGGACCGACTGCATGTCTTTTCCAACATCTTCCAACTTCTCAATGTGAAAAGGGGAAGGCTTTTCATTCTGTATTTTGAGACGTCTATTCTTAAAAGGAATTTCTAGATGGGAATAATCTAATGCTAGATAACCCCCTAATTTTGCAGTAAATTCCCTGGATAAACACATGCTAAAATAGGGCTCTAAATCTACTACAACAATTTCTTGAATAACAGTGATTTGTGGCATTGTATGCAGGACAATGGGTACATCTTTAATGACACCTACTATTTTTACAGGCATACCATCCAATTGCAGAACTCTAGGACTACTCCGGGTATACTCCATTCCCATAGCTTCACAGACTCCCTTGGGCATGACAGTGGTTGCAGCTCCAGAATCAATCATACAATTGTGTACAACCCAACCTTCTATTTGCAATGACAAGTAAAAAGGAGGAGGTATGTTCTTACCAGTAACAGAGGTGGTTAAAGTTTGGGCATAGACGGTCTGGGTAGGCCCTTTTTCACTCTCCTTCATAGATTTCAATGACTCTTGTAATAAGTCTACTTGACCAGGTAATTGTAAAGCGTCATAAAGGCTTACCTTAGTAGGGGTCTTCTTAAGATCATCAATAATGTTGTATGAAACTGCAACATAATTTTTCTTCTTAGCAGGTTGCTCAAATCTGGTTCTGTACTACTGTGTAGCTTCCACTCTTAACCTCTTGGTCAGTGATGGATATTTCAATTTTTCACGTGCCTGCTCCTCTGCTTCTGATCTTACTGGTGCAGCTGCTGCCTTTTCTTTAACTCTGTTAAAAGTTGGATCTTTGGGCAAAGAATTTGGAGCTGGCACAGGAGCTTTCACTGGCCTCTTCACTTCAGTCGGTACTCTTAACGGCTCTAAGTCAGCAGGATCAACATTCATAGGCTTCTTTCCAGTCCTTGTTAGAACTGAAACTTGATCTTCCACTGCAGTCATCAAACTATGACCAGCTTCTGAGATCATATTAACATGGTCACCTGAAGAGCTGGCCGCCAAGGTCTGCACATAATTTAAGTGAACCATACATGTATCCTCTCCGTGAGGATCATTACAAGTCAAGCACCAATATACTCCATCTGCATGGGATGCATCTTCATTTTCTAGAACAGCTAAGCCCTTTTCAGGTGCTTTGCTTGTGGAGGCAGCTTGATCTCTAGTAATTTGAGGAGGTTGAAATATCCTTGGCTGGAAATCTCTCTCAGCTTGCTTCCTCTCAATGAGTGTGATCTTATTTCCCATGGATCTAATGGCAAAATTTGTAGACTTAACCTCTTACAATAATGTTGTATATGGATCAGGGTTTGCAGGTGCAGGAGGTGCTGGTAAGGGCAAAGGAGTTGGTGGTGCTGGCAAAGCTGGAAATGCAGTGGAAACGGGAGATGGTTGAATGCTGGGTGCAGGGAGTGGTAAAGGAGTTAAAGCAGGCAATTGAGGAGCTGGAACAGGTGCAACCTGAGGTGCTTTAGAGCTCCATGATGGTGTAGGATACATAGCTGGCATGGGGTGTGGTTGTGAACCATATAAATATTGAGGCAAATCTGGAATAAGAGGCATAGTTACCTTTGGAGGCAGTCTTCCTACAGCAACCAGATCAGTTTCTGCTTTAATTGCTTGTTCAAATATTTTTTGAAATGTTACCACATTAGACTGCCAAACCGCCCAACCGATATCTGAGTGAAACACTCTGAGGTAGTACATCGTAGCTAATTCATCAGTAGGCCGAATACCATCAAGAATCCTTTGCCAAGTTCTGGTAAACCGGACATTAAAATCAGGTATCTCTTCTTGTGGATGTCTCTGTATGACAGTAAACTGATTTAACAATGAGAAAGGGTCCGCCTGTTCATGAAAATGTTTCACCGATAAATCACCAAACTGATCCCATGATGTTATGGTGCCGGGAGGCAGAGTTCTGTACCAAAACAACAGTTTACCTCTCAAAGAACACACTAACAATTTGATCATTACATCTTCATCGGTAATGTCATGGATAGCAGCTAGGGAAGCCACATCATTTATGTGCTCATAGGCTGTTTTACCAGTACCATCGTAAGTGGGCAAAGCCTTGAATGTAGCCTGAGGTACTGGATTCTGAGCCTACAGATTCAAGGCTCCAGTGCTATTCCATGCCAAGAATTTTTTGGGTGGAGGAAATTGTGCCATTGGTGGAACTTGTATGGGTGCAACACTAGCAACAATACTGGGTATTTATACAGCAGAATATGGAAGGGATGAGGAAACTAATCTATAATGCTCACCACTTCTTGAACTATCAAGCTCAAAAAACTGAACAAGATCGCCAAATTTCTTTGACTATGATCTTGTGAACATGAAGTATTTCTGGGTCCAGGGGATCACCAAAAACAACAGAGTCACCAAATGCTCTAATTTACAGTCTGAAGGCGAACATTAAACCTTCGACCCTATGGGATATTTTAGAGACAAATAAAATCTGTAACACCGGGCGTGCCAAAAACTGTTGGTCCAAAATCTGCCACAGGAAAGGATTTTACAAGTGCACCCTAGACCTGGCCAACATTGAAAGGCTGGAAGCAAGAAATGGCTTCCAGACCAATCTCCAGAGTGGGTTGGTTCCCTTCACTATTCCAAACTTGGTTTAAGATAAGGGTTGCAGGAAAGAGATTTAAAAACTGCAGAAAGAAATGGGAAATATGGCCACAGGCCGAAGTTATAAGACTGGGAAAATAATAGCATGAAACTTAAAAATGCAACAACAGCAAGTAATAAAAAATATTAACCTAAACCTTCGCACGATGTATGCATGAAAATCCTCCAAAACTACATTCCAAAAATCATACTCTCACGGCGGTACATAAATCCAATATGCATAATTTAAATGCAATAGCCATGAAGAAATACAAAGCTATTAGAAATGCAATAGAACAGAAAGGAAATCACCCATACAACCGCTTGACAAATTAGAAGCCAACTCTGTTATTCCTGCAAATGCATCTCCAGTCTCTAGCAGAGAAAATTTCCCAACCTTTTGAAATGAGAATTACATTGGTTTTTATAGAGGTCCGTCCTCTCTACAACATTAAATGTTTGCCACCATCCTCCTCGTGATCTACAATTGTGCATTGGAAATTACATACACGACCCCTTGATTACAGCCTCGAAGAAACAAAAATTAAATGCAATGAAACGTTCGCGGTCCTTCATTAAATTTGATTCTTCGAACATGTTTTTGAAACCGTTACGACAATCCACAAACAGCAGCCTCGAATGCATTAAATCTTCAATCTCGGTGGCCTGGGCGCGTCTTTTACTTTGAATACCTTGGAAATCCACAAAAAATTTAATTTGGGGCAGCATTTAATCATCGGAAACTCAAAAAACCTTCTCGGTCGTTCATACTATTTTTTTGGCGGGAAACTGTGCAGGTCGCGAAAACGCGACGGGTCGCGAAATCGCGACGTATTTTCATGCCGTACGCTTTTGTCACTTACACCCGCGAAAATGCTCCCTGTCGTGATATCGCTGCATCTTTGGCTTCAATGTCTCTATCGCTAGCTTGTTTCACGAAAAATGGCACATGTAGCGATATCGCTACGCATTGCGGCCTTTGGCTATTCCTTCCTTCCTGCCCCGTGAAAACGGAACATGTAGCGCATTGCTGCACTTTTCGACACTTTGTACGATCTTCTGGATGGGTCATGAAAATGCGATGCATTTTGCTAAAACAGTCAACGCATCGCTGCACTTTTGAAAACTAAAACATTTGAAGCCAAACGCCACAAAAATGGAACATGTAGCGATATCGCTACATGTTTCAGGCACCTTGTACGGCCTTGAAGACGGTCCGCGAAAACATAACACCTTTTGCACTTGAATGTCTTCAATTCTTCCTTGTCTCCATTTCGCTACCAATTTGAGCACTTAACCATTTTCATGCTTTTTGATCAATTTTCATCCCTTGCATGATTTCGCTGCATATTCATGTCAGTTGGCTTTATTGTTGATATTGCAGCGAATCGCTACAACTTACTGCTCCTTTGCTTCTTGGACCAAAATGGCCACGATTTTGAAGCATGTAGCGATATCGCTACGTTTTGCTCCTTCCGTACCAATTGCCACTTTGCCATCGTGAAAATGCTACAGGTAGCGCGTCGCTGCAACTTTTAACCTTGGGTCTTCTCTGCCAAACACCGCACGAAAACGGAACATGTAGCGATATCGCTACATGTTTCGGGTACTTTGTCTTTCTGGTCAAAACCCGTGATTTCGCTACGGGTAGCGATATCGCTACGCATTTCTTTCTCCGTACCCTTTGCCATTTTCTATTGCGACGCGTTGCATCTTTGCCTTGGACTCTTCTCTGCTCGAACATGCAGCGAATCGCTACAAGTTTTGGCACTTGCCCCTTCGAAGCCGCCAGTGTCACGATTCGCTGACATGTCAGCGACGTGCTGCAAGTTTTCAACTTTGTGTCTTTGAAGCCGACCAACCCGCGATTCTGGAACACGTCGCGATATCGCGACGGTTCCGCCCAACCTGCCTGCGTTGACTGCGTTGACCGCGATTTCGCGACATGTCAGCAAATCGCTGCAGTTTTTAGACTTAGTTATTTTTTGCTCATTTTTTCTTCTTTTTTCACCAAAGCTGCATCAAAGCTGATATTAAAGGTCATATTTTCAATAATACACTAATGCATTAATCAATGAGAATCAATGTGGCAAAAATGCCAACAAGACACTAATTGATATTAGTTTGTAAAGAAAGTAAAAAGTGGGTGCTATATTGTTCACCCCTCTCCCCTTAGTATAATATTGTGTTCTTCAATTGGTATCAGAGCGGGTTCCTTCAAAAAAGCTAATAACTTGAGGGTAGATTTTACAAGAACACAAATAGCTTCACATAATGGATCATCTACAAATAATGCTCCATTGTTTTATGGTAACAATTATGCTTTCTAGAACATGAGGATGAAGAACTACTTTATATCACAAGGATATGAGGTATGGCAAATGGTTGAAAAAGAGTATAGGGTTGAAGGTCATCCCGAGGGAGATAATACTATCATGAAATTGTTTGAGATCAATGCAAGAGCAATGAATTGTATTTTGAGTGGGCTATGAGAGATAGAATTTGCAAAGGTTATGGTATGTAATTTAGCTAATGAGATGTGGACCAAGTTGTGGAATACTTATGAAGGAGATTCTAAGGTGAATTTGGAAAAACTACAAACTCATAAAAAAATATTTGAGGAATTGAAAATGGAATATTCTGAAGATATTGCAAGGTTTTTACTTTGAGTTGATGATATTACTAAAACTATGAGAGGTCTAGGATTTGATATGAAAGAATCAAAAGTTACTCAAAAGGTTTTGAGATCACTTCCCATGAAATATGATGCTAATGTTTCAACAATAGAAGAAACAATGGATATCAACAAGATAACAATGGAAGAATTACAAGGAACTCTCATAGCTTATGAGATGAGGGTAAGTAAGCATCAGGTTTCAATAAAAGATATTGCATTCAAGGCTTCAAAAAAAGATAAAGAGAAATTTCCAGAAATAGATAAATTTGTAGATAATGATGAGGAAGCTAACTTCATCAAAAGGAATAAGGACTCAAGGAATTTCAGGGATATAAGGAAAGTCAGATGCTACAAGTGTGGTGATCTTGGTCATTATGCATGCAAGTTTACACATGAAGAAAATAGTGATGATGAAAAATAGTGTCACAGAAGAAAAGAAGATAGAAAGCATAAGCATGACAAAGATGACAAATACAAGCAAAACAGGTATGAGAAGAGGAAATTTTTTTGTAAGGCCAAGAAATATTACTATATTATAGAAGCAAGTGATAGCTCAGATTATAGTGATAGATACAAATCATATGATGAAAAGGAAGAACATATATTACTAGGAATAGAAGGTGAAATAGAATAGTGCTTTGTGTGTGGTCAAAGAGATCATAGATCAGGATATTGCAATGGTTTCAGTGATAGTGAAAATGAGATGACACATCAAGGAAATAACCATGATCAAAGAAATATTGAGAGTTTTTTTGCTATAGAATATTTTAATAGTATCAGTGACAATGAAGATAAAGGGGTCTCACTTTTGGTAATAGAAAAAGAAGAGGATGAGCCAAGAAAACAAAAACCATAAGTCAAAAGGCTAAAAGAAGAATACAGGGATCTTGAAAATAAGATTCGAACAAATGTCAAAATCAAAGAAGAACTACTACATACAATCAGTAATCTCAGATAAGAGCTTCAAAATACAAAAATAATAGAAGAAAGTATGAATGAATAACTAAGGGTAATAATGGTAATACATGACACATTATATGAAAAGGTTCAAAAAGGAGTGGAAACTTATTTTAAAGTTGTGTCCTATTTCCAAGAAAAGCCACACTCAAAAGGAAATGAATTTCTAAAATATAAAATCAGAAGCACCTAAGTTTTATGAATAAAGTTCCAAAGTTCCTATGGCTCCAAATATTCAGTTTACATCTTGTTTTGAGATAGGTGAATCAAGTTCAAAAGGAAAAGAAATACTTGAAGAGAAAAACAAGGAAGAAACTAAGAAAGAGGATTTAGATACTACAAATAAAGTTCAAGAATGTAATGCACAAGTTGAAGGTGATCATAGGAATAATGGTAAATAAAGGGTCTATGGATCAAAGAAGTTTGATTTTTCTAGAAGGAACATAAAAGGAAGAAGGTATGGTTTTCAGGGACATTGCTTCTTATGTAACATGATTGGTCATAGAGCTTCTTAGTGCAAAGGAAATGAGCAACATGGTTTTTTTTTTAGAGCTACACAATTCAGAAGTCATGGTCATAATGTTCATGAAAACAAAACTTCACAATACAGGGTTTAGGAAAGGAATGGATATGGAAATTATTTCAAGAAATATTTCAGGATATGGGCACCATCCAAAGGCTACAATATCAAGTGTTTTAATTGCAATAACTTTGGACATATTGCAAAATGGTGTAGGACTCAATTCCAAATAGGTTCAAGGCAAGAAGGTCAAACAGGTTCAAGGTAAGAAGGTCAATCAGGTTCTAGACAAGAAGATCAAGAGAAGGATATCAAAAAAACATGGAAGTAAGTTGATAAAGGAAAGAAATAATGTAATATGGGAGTAAAACCCAAAATTAATCACCTCAAGAGAGAAGGTGTTGAGGGGGCTATGCTTAAGAGTCATATCCTTTAGCCCCATAGGTGTCCCTTTTGCCATTTATGTCAAATGGGGAGAGATTTGAGTAAAGGAGAGAGCATTGAGTTAGGGGGATCAGCCTCTAAAGAGAGCATTGAGTTAGGGGTATCAGCCTCCATAGAGAGTATTGAGTCAGGAGGAGCAACTTTGTTTCTCAGAGATGGTTTTTGTAGTGATTGTGGTTTTTGCATTAGAGGTGTTGCCATCAATGACAAATGGGGATATTGTTGGTAATTTGAGTTATTTTATGTTGTCATTGATGTCACATGGATCATTGATGTCACATGGAGTTTTGGTGGACAAATGATATTTTGGAAAGCATGGATAAATACAGGGTTTTTTTGAAAACCAAGGCATGCAAAATAAAAGTTTTATTTAAAACCATCGATGTCATATTTGAACTGGGTTTTTCTTAAAACCGAATTTGGCCTTTAGTTTCGTCAAAAAATGTGCCTCGATGATGGATATATTTAATTTTTAATATTTAGTTTAAATTTTAATTATTTAAGATTTAAAAATGTAAGATTTTTGTCGACATCATCAAAAATAATAAGGAGACTACATAAAGGGGATACCTAAGGTTCATAAACCAATGCTTGCTCATGGTTAATAATCGTTGGCTAAGCATCTAAATTGAGCTCGTGCAAAAATATTTTAGAAAGTAGAAGCAGCGAATAAACGAAGGTTGGTCAAATTCCAAAGTCATCGTGGATAGAGTGGCGCATTGGCAGTTGGATTTTGGCTAAGGTTTGTGGCAGCACAAATGTCAAGGTTTCGAATCCCCTTGACTGCGTTCGGAAGGTGTTGGAATAAAAGTGCTCAAAGCACTTTTTATTTGTGGAAAGGAAGGAAAGTTTTTAAGGCATGTTGTGCCTTTCCCTTTTGAATGAGTGTCTAGCTTGTCTGGAAACCTTAGCCGCAACTACAGTACTCGCGGTGTGGGAATTCGGGGGTTCGAATCCCCTCGAGGAGGTAAATACATTTTTGCTCTAATTAATTCTGTTAAGCCCGAAGTTGGAGTTATAAGGTGGTTAGGAATAATTAAAGTTTTTAATTAAACTTTGTTTTTATAAGGGCTGTGATTATTATTTCAAAGGTGTATGAGTTGTTGATTTAATTTGATGTTCATGAAATTGAGAATTAAGATTTAGGAGAAATAAGGAGTTGTTATAAAATAATTTTTGAGAGGTTTATTGATTATTATTTTTTATAAGGGTTTTTATTAAAAGGACTTTGGTGGATGTGTTTATTAAGTTGGAGTAAAAATGTGTAAATTGAGTTATGCTTTATCTTGTTATTATTATTTGAAGTCCACTAACCCTTATTGAGATTGGAAAGGAAAGTTGTATTTAGTGTGGCAAATTTTGTGGACAAATTCTTGGCATAAAAAAGGTATGGGCACATTCTCTTATTGATTGTTTATGGTGGTTGATTTATGAAATATCATTGGAGTGAAAAGTATTGATTGTGGTTTCCTTTTCAAAAGTGGTTGATTGAATGCTTCAAGGTTTTCTGGTTTGAGATTTGTGTTTAAGTATTATTTTATAAGCATAGTTGTTGAATCACATTGGTTATGTAAAGAACTTGAAAAGAACATGAGTATCATTGTTATGTGAGATTTGTGGTTGAGAATTGTTGGAAATATTTGAGTTGGTTTATACATGCTTGGACTAGGGTTTTGTGAGAAAGAGCTTTCCCTTGTGGTGATTGGTTGAGTTGAGTTGATTGAGCCTAGTCAAGTGATTGTGTGAGGTGATTGTTCAAGTCCCATGAAACAAACTATTCTATAATTCTAATTTGAGTTGAGATTGAGCTTAGAACATATTGAGTCTCTAATAATTCTCTTTATGCTTCTATTATTTGACTTGAGTTGAGTTGGTATTTGATTTGAGTTGAGTTGAGATCATTGTGGATCATTGTTTTCATCCATTGTAGAGTGCATTTCCATTCATTGTTAAGTTCATCATTGAGCCTTGCCTTCATAGATTTATGGAATAGATTTAAGTACTACTTAAGCATGATTGATTGAGCCTTTTAGAAGGCCCTCTGGATAGATTTCTTGATAGATTTGTGGCAGTTTGTGTATGATTGATTGAGCCTTTGAGAAAGCTTTGTGGACTTTTTTTGGGATAGATTTATGGACAATTTTTGGGACAGATTTTTGGACAATTTTAGACAGATTTGGGATAATTTTTTATGAAGTTCTTAGTGAGCTTGTTGGAGCATATTTGAGCAAGTTCTGTGTGAGCTTGTACAGCAGATTTGGACAAGTTCTATGTGAGCTTGTTGAGCAGTTTTGGACAAGTTCTATGTGAGCTTGTTATGCAGATTTGGACAAGTTCTGTGTGAGCTTGTTATGCAGATTTGGACAAGTTCTATGTGAGCTTGTTATTGCCTAGCTTTGAGTAGATCAAAGAAATTTGGAAAAATTTTGTGTGAGCTTGTTGAGCAGTTTTGGACAAGTTATGTGTGAGCTTGTTATGCAGATTTGGACAAGTTCTGTGTGAGATTGTTATTGCCTAGATTTGAGAAGATCAAATAAATCATTGTATTGGATAAGGATCCTTATTTTTGTGTGAAATATTATAAGGAGATTATCTTGTGGAGTACCCCACATTAGGGGAACCACGTTAAATATTGTGTCTCAATTGTGTATGGTGACTTGTGCTCTTGCTTACTATTGCTATATGAGTTATTAATGCACATTGCTATATTTGGTTATTGCAATTAAGGACACTAATTGATATTGGTTTGGAAATAAAGTAAAAAGTGGGCGCTATACTTTTCACCCCACCTCTCAGTATAAGCTTGTGTTATTCATGCACATGTGGCAAGAGGGAGGGGAGGATGTAAATTATTTATTGTTAATTTATTTTTATTATTTATTTTATATTTTAAATATGCAAAATGTGGATTTTTATTTATTTATTATTATTACTTAGAATTTGTTGGAGTGTTGGACATTGTGAGTCAAAGTTGTCATTGATGTCAAGAAACGAAGTTGTCATTAATGAGCTACCGATAATGTCAAGAGGAATAATGCAGAGTTTAAGGCAAAAGGGCTTCATAATATTTTTAATATTATGTGGAAGCATAAGTTAAAAGTTTTTTCACAAAAACCCAAGGAAGCTTATTGCAAAGCCAAATGAAGGTTTAATATTTATTTTATAAAACATTTAAATTCAAATTGAATTTAAAATTTTATAAATAAATATTATTTATACAAAGTTGTAGAATGAGATAAGGTCTTAATAAAAACAAAGGGTTTTAAAGAATTATTTTATAAAATTTAAATTCAAGTGAATTTAAATAATTTATAAATTAATAAGTTTAAAGGAAAATCATAGTGACGACATCTAAATTTTGAAGGAAATTTCAAGCACCGACGTATATGTGTGAAGGAGTAAATTGATATAAAAACCCATACCTTAGAGGTATTAAAATTATCCTTTTGCTCAAATGTTAATGCGTGTAATTGTGTTGAGAACTCGTGTGGAAAAAGAGAAGTGAATTTATTATGTTATGTGCTAGAGAATAGAGGTAAAAATGAAAAGCACCGAAAGTTGAAAGATATCTGGGCAACATGGCCTAGTGGCAAGAAGGTAGCGGTTAGACTATTTGGGTGATAGGTGACCTACGTTTGAAACGCGATGGAAACATGTTTTGGTGGTTGTGTTTGTGTTGGAAACGCCAAAGGAAATGGTGCACATTTTTATAGGCAAAGTGGGGAGCTTTATAGATCATGTGGTGCTCTTTACTCCCAAAGAGAGCGCCTAGCTCGTGCAACAGCTGGATCCGCAGCTAGGGTGATGGTTGAGGCTGTGTTGTGAGTTCAAAACCCACAAAGGAAAAGGTAATAAATTTTGATTATTATTTTGTGTTGCCTAAAGTTTTACATGAGGTATTAGGGAGTTAAAAGGGTTTCTTAAAAGGACTTTTATTTGATTATTATTTTTGGTAAATTGGAGGAATAAGGGGTTAGCTTTATTTTTGAATAAAGTGTTTGTGTCACATTTATTTGTTGAAGTTTTAAAAGGATAAAGGGAACTTCTTGCATTGAGTTATTTTGAAAATAAGAGTGCATTAAATATTATTTTAATTGGAATATTATAAGGTGTAAGTGGTGAATTATTTTTATAAATGTTGATGAATATTTTCTTAAATATGGAGCGATAAGGTGTATATGTGTCTTGATATTTATATTGTATTTTTGAGGGAGTTTATCATATTATAACTTCTTTGAGCTTGGGAAAGAAGTTTTTATGGTTTTGGCAGATTTATGAGACTCCTTCATCATCAAGAAAAATGTATGATCACATTCTTCCATAGTTAAGTTGATTGGTTTCTTTTCTGTATAATAAGTTTGGAGTGAAAAGGACCTGATTAGGGCTTCCTTATTGAGTGTGTTTGAGTTAATGCTTCAAGGTTTTCTGGAATAAAGAGTTGTTATTGAAACCTTATTCTATAAGCATTGTTGTTGAAGCCTTTTGTTGAGAAAAGAACTAGGGTTTGAAAAGAACATGAGTATCATTGTTATGTGAGAGTTTTTTTGTGAGCATTGTTGTTGAAGTGAGTTTTTGAGCAAAGAACGTGAACTAGGGTTATCATTTTTATGTGAGATTTGTTGTTGAGCATTGTTGGAAATATTTTGAGTTGGTGTTTATATACTTGGACTAGGGTTTGTAAGGAAGGATTGTTTCATTGAGTGATTGGTTGAGTAGAGTTGGTTGAGTATAGTCAAGTGGATGTGTGAAGTGATTGTTCAAGTTCCATAAAATAAACTATTCTATATTCTAATTTGATTTGAGAAATTAATTGAGCATTGTGATGAGTATAGAGCATATTGATTCTAATAATTATCTTTATTTTTCTATGATATTGGACAAATTTTAGTGTTGACTTGTTGAGCAGATTTGAGGAAAGTCTTTGAGAAGACTTATGGATATATTTGGATAAGTTCTTGTAAGGACTTATTGAGAAGATTGGACAAGTTCCAGAGATAACTTGAGAACAAATTTTGGTGCATATTTGAGAACATATTTTGGTATATATTTAAGGATAAATTTGTGCCTGACCAGAGACAAATATTGAGGAAAAATTTGTGCTAGAACGATGGAATATGTTAAGTATAGATTTGAGATAGAGCTGAGTGCAAGCTTTGGAGGTGACAAAGTATAGAGGATGACAGTCTCTAGTGGATAGAGTTCCATTAGCTAGGTTAGTGAGGATCGTTCTTCTAAGTGAGGACAAGAATATTCAATGGATAGAGATCCAATAGCCAGTGCAGTGGAGGTAATAGTTCTTCTAGAAGATCACTAGCCAGAGCAAGAGGAGAAAGGAGTTCTCCTATGGATAGATATACATAAACTTGATTAGGGGATTTGTGTCTCATTTGGATAGAGGTTCATAAATATTGTAGGGAAAGGATTCCCATGAGAATTTATTTGAGAAAAATTTATAAGGAATATTTTCTCTATGGAGTATCCCACATTCGGTGAACCACATAAAATAATATCTCTCATGTGTGTGATGCTTTGTGTGATGTTTACTGCTTTAATACTACTAATTTTAATATTTGGATTAAAAAGCAAAAAAATTTATCTTATATTTTTCACCCCACCTCTCAGTATAAGCACATGTTCTTCAATTTGTATCATAGCAGGTCTCTTCATGAAAAGACTAATAGCTTGGAGGAGGATCCATCAGTAACACACATGACTTCAAAAAATGAATAGGAGACTATGTTTGACATAAAATAATAATTATTTGCTTCTCTTAGAAAGTTGGAAAATATCAGAGAGAATAATTCAAGCTTGAAGGAATAAATTCAAGAGGATGAAGAAGTAAAGATGGAACTTCTAAAAAATCTCACAGAACTTAAGATAAAGGTGGAATAAGGAAATAAAATTGAGCAGGATATGATAGATCTATTAAGATCAAGGAAAATATAATGTGAAATACTGGAAGTAGAAATTATGTATCTAAGGAATTAAGTTGAAAGGACCAAGGTACTACAAGTTGTAGAGGATAAGAAATCACAAAAGGAATCAAGCCTTAAAAAAGTAGAAACTTCAAACAAGGATAAGAAAACAAAGGATATCCGAAAGGAAGAAAGCAAAGAACCTTGGTTAAGAGTTAATCACAAAATAAAGAACACTCCACCACAAAATCCAAGGCACTAAAATAGGTTACATAATTTCTTCCATAGTCATTTCTTTTCTTGTAATAAATATGATCATAGAGTTGTAAATTGTATTAATCATGCAAGAAACAATGTCAATAGAAATTTCAATTCTTTTACACCTTTTATGGATGGTTATATTATATGTTGCAAATAAAATAATTTTTGGCACAATGCTAGATGGTGTAAAATGATACTTCTTGAGTCTAGAAAAACAATTTCAACATCTAGGAAAAATGAAAGGAAAAATGTTAAGGCTAGATCAATGTTAGTTCAAACATCTCTTCATGCTCAGGATAAAGAAGAACATTGGTATCTTGAGAGTGGTTTCTCTAGTCACATGATAGCAGATAAAGATAAAATCATTGTGCTAAAAGAAACCAATAGAGGGTCTGTAAGTTTTGGTGATAATGGATCAACAAGGATTGGTGGAAGAGGAAATCTAAGTTTAGATAATGGGAAAATAAAAATAGAAAATGTGATGTATGTTAAAGGGTTAAAACATAATCTATTAAGTATAAGTCAAAATTGTGATCAATGGCACATGGTTACATTCCATCTAGATAGGAGTGAGATAATAAAATCAGAAACTGAAAAAATCATTGCCAATGCAAGAAGAACCCCAAATAATTTATATATGCTCAATGAGATCAAAGGGGAAAAGTACTTTCTATATCAAGAAGATAAAATTTGGTTGTGGTATAGAATATTGGGTCACTTGAATTTCGACAACATAGTCAACATAAGTAATAAATAGGTGGTTAGAGATTTATCCAAAATAAGAAGACCTCAAAGCACAATCTGTGCACCCTATCAACATGGAAAGAAAACAAGGATAAAATTTAAATCAAAAGGATACATGTCATATGATCCATTGACCCTAATACATACTAATTTGTGTGGTCCTACCATAACATAAATTATTCAGGGTGATAGCTACTTTATATTGTTTATAGATGACTATTCCTAAATAGTTTGGGTAGATTTCCTAAAAGAGAAGTCAGAGGCTTTTGAAAAATTCAAAGTATTCAAGGAATTTGTTGAAAATGAAACTGGAAAAAGGATTAAGTGTCTAAGATATGACAAAGGAGGATAATTTACTTCAAATGAATTTGTAGAGTTTTGTGAACAAAATGGAATCAAAAGAGAGTATTCAGTAGCAAGAACTCCACAACAAAATGGAGTAGTTGAAAAGAAAAATAAGACTATTGAGAATATGGCTAGAGCTATGCTAAATGAGTCTAAGCTCTCGGATGGATTTTTGAGAGAAGTAGTCAACACAAAATTATACATAATAACTAGAGATCAAATGAGAGTAAACCATCACAAGACTCCATATGAGATTTGGAAAGGAAGACCTGCCACTGTAAAACACTTAAATATTTTTGGAAGCAAGTGTTACATAAGATGAGAAGATAAAAACTTAGGAAAGTTTGATCCAAGATGTGATGAGGGAATATTTCTTGGTTATTATTCAAAGAGTAAAGCCTATAGATGCTTCAACAAGAGAACACGTACTATGGTGGAAAGCATCAATGTAACAATTTATGATAAGATAGATTCAAGAGAACCAATTCAACAAATTATGTATCAAGAAAATGAATGTTGTCAAGAAGAGTTCTGTGAGGAATCAGATAAAGAAGAAGAATAAACACAAAGACTCCTTTCCAAAAATTCATCCACGTATGTACAAAAGCATCATCCAAAAGAGTAAATTATTGAAAATCCAGATGAAATATAGACAAGGAGAAGGATAATAACACCATCTCAACAAGAAAATTTTTCTTTTCTATCTAAAATTGAGCTAAAATACTTTGCTCAAGCAAGTGAGGATAAGTTTTGTATTAAGGTAATGTATGAGGAATTAGGTCATATAGAAAAAAGTAAGACTTGGAAACTTGTTCCACGACCAAAGGATAAAAATGTGATAGACACAAAATGGGTATTCAGAAATAAGTTAAATGAATATGGAAAAGTGGTTAGGAATAAATCAAGGTTAGTATGCAAAGGTTATGCATAGGTAGAGGAAATTGACCTTGATGGGACATTTTCTACAGTTGCACAACCTAAAGCCATAAGAATGTTTTTAGCCTTCTCAAGTTTCAAAAACTTCAAGGTATATCAGATGGATGTTAAGTCAGCATTTCTAAATGGTGTTTTAGAAGAAGAAGTCTATATTGAACAACTAGAAGGATTCATATTAGAAGATAAACCAGATCATGTTTTCAGATTAAAAAAGGCACTATATGGTCTAAAGCAGGCTTCGAGAGCGTGGTACTCAATATTGGATAAGTATCTTCAGGAACAGGGATTCAAAAAAAGGATATCAGACAATAATTTATACATAAAAAATGAAGGGAATGATTTATTAATTATGGTTGTTTATGTTGATGACATCATTTTTGGGGGAAACAATGATAAGATGTGTAAATAATTTTTTAATAACATGAAAAATAAATTTTATATGTTTATGCTTGGTGAATTATCCTCCTTCCTTAGACTTTAGATTTCACAATCATAGAAAGGGGTATTTCTCTCACAAGCCAAGTATATAAAAGAAATGTTAAATAAATTTAGCTTAGAATATTGTAAACTAGTAAGTACCCCCATGGTCACAAGATGCAAGTTAAGTAAGGATGATGAATCTCCAGAGGTAGATCAAAAATTATATAGATCCATGATTGGCAACTTATTGTATGTTACAACTGCAAGACCATACATAGTACAATTAGTGGGATTAGCAGTAAGGTTTCAAGCAGCACCTAAGGAAACACATGTGGAAGTGGTAAAAATAATTTTCAGGTATCTAAAAGTAACTACCGATTTTGGGCTTTGGTATCCCAAAAGTGATAGTTTCACACTAACAAAATATACAGATGCATATTGAGCTAGCAACATTGATGATAGAAAAATCACAAGTGAAGGATCATTCTTTCGTAGAGATTTTTTAGTCTCTTGGCTAAGTAAGAAGCAGGTTTTAGTATCCTTATCTACAACAGAAGCAGAATACATTATAGCAATAGCTAGTTGTACACAGGTGTTATAGATGAAGAGAACTCTAGCAGAATTCAAGATAAAATAAGATCATCCTATTCCCATACTATGTGATAATACAAGTTCTATAAGTATCTCAAAAAATCCAATGATGCACTCCAGGATAAAGCATATTCTAATTAAGTATCATTTTTTGAGAGAACATGTGATAGATAAACAGGTCAGGTTGGAATATATTTCTATAAAGGAATAGATAATAGATATTTTTCAAAGGAAACATTTTATTATCTTCGAGGAATACTGGAGTGAGACTCCCTAGAATTAACCATCTCATGAGGAGGTGGGGAGGGGCTAAGCTAAGAGGCTCATTCTTAGACCTGAGGCCCAAATGTGACTCTTTGCCATTGATTTCAAAGGGGGAGATATTTTAGTAAGGGGTAGAGATTTGATATTTGAGTAAAGAAGAAAGATTTTAAGAAAGCAATGAGCCAGGGGGAGCAATGTTCCAATGGGATTTGAACAAAGGAAAGATCATTTTTTTGGTAAAAATAATCTGGGTTACCATCAATGACAAAGGGGGAGATTGTTGGACATTTTGAGTCAAATTTGTCATTGATGTCAAGAAACAAAGTTGTCATTAATGAGCTATCGATAATTTCAAGAGTAATAATGCAGAGGTTAAAGGCAAAAGGGCTTCATAATATTTTTAATATTATATGGAAGCATAAGTTAAAATTGCTTTCATAAAAACCAAGTAAGGTTATTGCAAAGCTAAAGGAAGGTTTAATATTTATTTTATGAAACATTTAAATTCAAATTGAATTAAAAAATTTATAAATAAATATTATTTATACAAAGTTGTAGAATGAGTGAAGGTCTTAATAAAACCAAAGGGTTTTAAAGAATTAATTTATAAAATTTAAATTCAAGAGAATTTAAATAATTTATAAATAAATAAGTTTAAAAGAAAATCATACTGACGACGTCTAAAGTTTGAAGGAAATTTGAAGCATCGATGTATATGTGTGAAGGAGGAAATTTATATAAATACCCATACCTTAAAGGAATTAAAATTAGAAAAAGAGAAGAGAATTTCTTGTGTTATGTGTTAGTGAATAGAGACAAAAACGAAAAGCACTAAAATTTGAAAGCCATCTGGGCAACATGGCCTAGTGGAAATAGGGCAGCGATTAGACTGTTTGCGTGCTAGGTGACCTGCATTTGAAATGCGGTGGTAGCATGCTTTTGTGGTTGTGTTTGTGTTGGAAGCACTAAAGAAAATGGTGCAAATTTTTCTAGGCAAAGCATGGATATTTATAGAGCACGTGGTTCTATTTACTCCCCAAGTGAGTGCCTAGCTCGCGTGATGGTTGGAAACGCGGTTAGGGCGCTAGTTGAGGTTACGTCATGATTTCAAAACCCACTAAGGCAAAGGTAATAAATTTTGATTATTATTTTGTTTTACCTAAAGTTTTGCATGAGGCCTTAGGGAGTTAAAAGGGTTGCTTAAAAGGACTTTTATTTGATTATTATTTTTGGTAAATTGGAGGAATAAGGTGTTAGATTTATTTTTGAATAAAGTGTTTATGTCACATTTATTTGTTGAATTTTTAAAAGGATAAAGGGAAACTCTTGAATTGAGTTATGTTAAAAATAAGAGTGCATTGAATATTATTTTAATTGGGGGATTATAAGGTGTAAGTGGTGAATTATTTTTTGTAAATATTGAGGAATGTTTTCTTAAAGATGGAGTGATAAGGTGGATGTGTGTCTTGATATTTATATTGTATTTTTGAGGGATTTTATCATATAATAACTTCTTTGAGCTTGGCAAAGAAGTGTTTGTGGTTTTGGTAGATTTATGAGATTCCTTCATCATCAAGAAAAAGGTGTCAGCACATTCTTCCATAGTTAAGTTGATTGGTTGCTTTTCTAGAAAATAAGTTTTGAGTGAAGAGGATGTGATTAGAGCTTCCTTATTGAGTGTGTTTGAGTTAATGCTTCAAGGTTTTCTAGAATAAAGAGTTGTTATTGAAATCTTGTTTTATAAGCATTATTGTTGAAGCCTTTGGTTGAGCAAAGAAATTGGGTTTGAAAAGAACATGAGTATCATGGTTATGTGAGAGTTATTTTGTGAGCATTGTTGTTGAAGTAAGTTGTTGAGCAAAGAACTTGAACTAGTATTATCATTGTTATGTGAGATTTTTTGTTGAGCATTTTTGAAAACATTTTGAGTTGGTGTTTATATACTTGAACTAGGGTTTTTAAGGAAGGATTGTTTCATTGAGTGATTGGTTGAGTAGAGTTGGTTGAGCCTAGTCACGTGGATGTGTGAAGTTATTTTTCAATTTCCATAAAACAAACTATTCTATATTTTGATTTGATTTGAGAAATTAATTGAACATTGTGATGAGTATAGAGCATATTGAATCTCTAACAATTCTCTTTATGTTTCTATGAGATTGGACAATTTTTAGTGTTGACTTGTTGAGCATATTTGAGGTAAGTCTTTGAGAAGAATTGTGGACATATTTGGATAAGTTATTGTAAGGAATTATTGAGAATATTGGACAAGTTCTAGAGAGAGCTTGAGAATAGAGTTTGATGCAGATTTGAGAATAGATGTTGGTATATATTTGAGGATATATTTTTGCCTGACCAGAGATAGAGATTGAGGATATATTTGTTCTAGACCAACGAACTATGTTTAGTACATGTTTGAGACAGAGCTGAGTGCAAGCTTTGGAGGTGATAGAGTATAGAGGATTACAGTCTCTAGTGGATAGAGTTCCATTATCCATGGTAGTGAGGATAGGTATTCTGAGTGAGGATAAGAGTCTTCAGTGGATAGATATCCATTACCCAGTGCCGTGGAGGCAGCTGTTCTTCTAGAATATCACCAACCAAAGCAAGAGGAGAATGGAGTTCTCCTATGGATAGAGATCTATAAAATTTATTAGGGGATTGGTATCTCCTTTGGATATAGGTTCATAAAAATTATAGGGAAAGGATTCCCAAGAGAATTTATTTAAGAAAAATTTATAAGGAATATTTTCTCTGTGGAGTAGGCTACATTGGGTGAATGACATAAAATCATGTCTATCATGTGTGTGATGCTTTGTGTGATGTTTACTACTTTAATACTACTGATTTTAACATTTGTATTAAAAAGTAAAAAGTTTTATCTTATACTGTTCACCCTCCCCTCTCAGTATAAACACATGTTCTTCATGGAGTATATTACATTATTTGGTATATGCTAATGTACCACCTTGGGTACATCTTAAAATTAGGAGAGTGTCCTAGATTAGTGTGTGATTATTTACTTTATGTAATGTAATAAACACGCAAGTATTATTAGAATGTGCAAAGTGCATAGTAGTCCATGTTTACATGAGTCCATAGGCTAGGAAAGTGAAGAGTCTCAAGAAGAGTAAAGACCAATATTACTCCATATGAAGAGTCATATTTCATTATATATGTGTCTATGTGTGTGTGTGAGAGAGAGATATAATGTAGAGTGAGAGTGTGTGGAATTATGATGTATTAGAGATATTTATTCCATCAAGATACCATTTTTGTGAGCATTTGTTAATGTAACTTTTATGAGTTGTTGCATAAGTTATTTATGAGTTTTATATATTTAGAATATTTCCATTGATTTATATTTCATGGATATTTATTTTAATTCTTGTGATTATTTTGCTTTAAGTATTAAGCATAAAAAGCTAACAGTGGTATCAAAGTCACAAGGGATATTGATAGGAGATAGGGAGAGACATAAGGGATATTGAGAGGAGATAGGAATATTTCATTTATAGAATTTGAAAGTTGCTATTTTGCTAGAGTCTTTCCATAGGGTTGTAATAAAACTTGTGAAGACTAGAAATCATCATAGATTGATTTCCTCTAGATTGAAGAATAACTAGTGAGGTTTATTGATTCAACATTCTAGATATTTGGATGTATTTTTTTGCTGTTATCTAATTTTTTGTTGCACAAAATTAGTTCTCAAAAATTGAGAAGCTTCTTGCAATAGATAGAGAAGACTTTTACTTTGATTTCCTAAAATTCTATGTGCTTTCCTTATGTAAGGATAGTTTTGAGTTATAGAAAAAAATTAGATATTGAATATTAAGGAGGTCCAAGAAAGAGGTCCTATTGGAGATTGAATATTGAATATTTAGGAAACCCAAGAAAGAGGTCCCCATTGAATATTTAAGACTACAAATTAAATACTATAGATTGAATATTGAGGAGACCCAAGAAATAGGTTCCCATAAAACATTGAAGAAAAAATAGAGAAAGAGGTCAAAGAAACTATATTGAAGATTGAAAAAAGAGGGGACCCAAGAGAATATGTCCCCATTTAAAATTTGAGAAAGAATATATAAGATTGAAAAATTTAGAAACCCAAGATAAGAGGTTTCAAATAAATTTTGAATGATAAATAAGAAGGCTAGATAATACCTTTTTACAAGAAGTGGCCATTGGAGAAGATTTGAAGAAAGCTTGAGGTAGAATATTGCAATCAAGATAAGCTCTTGAAAAGAGGAATTTGGGACAATTGTCACCATCCGATAACAAGCCTAGAAGGAAGAAGGATTTGGCAAGAACTTTACCAAATTATGAAGTGCATTTTTGAGAACCTCAAGACATTCAATTTCTTGAGGAAGAGGTTAGCAAAGAGGTCATATTTGAAGTTATAATTTGACAAGAAGAAAGAGGATAGAAGAGGCCACCAAATTTGAAAATTTTTAGGATATCCATAAAGGTTTTATAGGTTGATTTGTAAAGAAGAAGTTTATTGATTTTCAAGGTAGAATTTGAAGGGTCACAGGATAGCAAATTAAAGGTGACACAGAGCTACAAATGGGAGAAAATTTGGGCAGATTTTGTAGTGCCTTTGAGAAAACATTCAAGGAGAATTTGATAGAAAATTAAGGCAGTGGATTGGAGGAGTTAGATATTGTTTTTGGATAGCAAGATATAGGAGTAGAAATCTGATTTTGTGAGTAGCGATTGAAGAGTTTCAGGATTACAAATTTTGTAAATTCAGTACACCAAAAAGGTGAATCAAATCACAAAGGATATGAGCTACATAAGGAAGTAAAGGAGGTTTGTAGCATTGGTGCTATAAAAGGTTATTATTCAATCATTACAACTAGTTTATTATAATTTTTTTTGAAAGCACACCATTAAAGGCAGCAAAATATAGTCTAATATGAGTATCTCCAAGCCAAGGAATGAGGCATTATTATCATATTAGAATATATAAAATACAATAACAAATATTGGAGTTAATGTTTTCTTTAAAGGGAGTGATAATAAGAAGTAACATATGATGTTTTTACAATCAAAATAAGTGCAAATTTTTTATAAGCTCTATTAAATAAAATAAGGCCGAATAGTGATCAAAGACAAGGTATATTTAAGGTGTCTAAAGACACCAAGAGGAGCACTAAAAATTGTAAAAAATATTGGTGAAGAAAAGTCACCAAAGGAGTGGTAGAACCACCAAGCACAAGTGGAGGCACCATCGTATTGAAGGAAGAGCCACCAAAGTTGTACCACTAGTTTGAGGTGGAGGAGTAGAGCATTGACACCTTCAATAAGCACCATCCAAGGAGGACAAGTGTGGCATACTGATGCAGGAGCATCCAGAGACACCAAATGTAGAGGCATCAGAAGGCAGGAGGGCCACTTCGGAAGAAATGGCTAAGGAAGAAAAATGTCACGATTTTGCGATGTGTCACAAAATCGTGACAAAAAAAGGAGAAGAGGGCAAGGAGGAAAATCTATCGTGATATCACAACAAAAAAAGTGTCATGATATCACGACACTACAAGGAGAGAGAAGCAGGTGAAGATAACTATCGCGATATCACGACAAAAAATGTGTCACGATATCGTGACACAAATGGAGAATAGAGCCAACAGAGAGATGTCACGATTTCGCGACATGTCACGAAATCGTGACCTAAAAAAGGAGGGAGCTACAAGCAAAAATTTCATGAAATCATGACATGTCATGGTTTTGTGACCCAAAAGCAGAAGGAGAGTTCGGAAGGCAAAGATGTGATTTCGTGACATGTCGCAGTTTCACGACTTAGGGAAGAAAGAGGAAGCTGAAAGTGAAGATGTCATGATTTCACGATACGAAGACAAGATAAAGAGCAGAAGAGGAAGATGTCATGATTTTGTGACATGTCATAGTTTCACAACCCACAGAAGAGAGAGAAGGCACAGAGGAGAAGATGTCATGATTTCGTGACATGTCACAGTTTCACGACCCACCGAGGAGAGAGAAAGCCAGGAAGAAGAAGTGTCGTGATTTCGTGACAGGTCGCAGTTTCATGACCAGAAGGTGAAAAAGGAGCCAAGGAGGAAAGATGTCATGATTTTGTGACCTATCACATTTTCGTGACCCGAGGGCAAGAGAAGAAGCCAAGGGAGGAAGATGTCACGATTTTGCAGGGTAGGCAGAATAGGAAATTGTGTAGAGTGAGTGCAAACGTTTGAGTCGTGCGCAAGTTTCTATGAACCAAGTCGAGTGCTGGTTTTTGTAAAGCCTGTGGGATGTTACTGTGTATAGAATTTCTGAATTAATGAATGATAGATTTGGAATTTTTAGGTCATAATTTTTTGTCCTGCATAAGTGGTATCAGAGCAAAAAATCTGTCATGATATCGTGACGGAAAAAGTGTCACGATATCGCGACACTACGAGGAGAGAGAAGCAGGTGGAGAGAACTATCGCGATATCATGACAAAAAATGTGTCACGATATCGCGACACGAATGGAGAACAGAGCTAGCAGAGAGAAGATATCACGATTTCGTGACATGTCGCAAAATCGTGACCCAAACAAGGAGGGAGCTACAAGCAAAAATGTTGTGAAATCGTGACATGTCACAGTTTTGCGACCCAAAAGTAGGAGAGTACGAAAGGCAAAGATGTCATGATTTTGTGACATGTCGTAGTTTCGCAACCTAGGGAAGAAAGAGGAAGCCGAAAGCGAAGACGTCATGATTTTGTGACATGAATACAAGATGAAGAGTGAAAGAGGAAGATGTCACGATTTCGTGACATGTCACAGTTTCATGACCCGCAGAAGAGAGAGAAGGTGCAGAGGAGAAGATGTCACGATTTCGTGACATGTCGTAGTTTCGTGACCCACCGAGGAAAGAGAAAACCAGGAAGAAGAAGTGTCGCAATTTCGTGACAGGTCACAGTTTTGTGACCAGAAGGCGAAGAAGGAGCCAAGGAGGAAAGATGTCGTGATTTCATGACCTATCGCATTTTCGTGACCAGAGGGCAAGAGAAGAAGCCAAGGGAGGAAGATGTCATGATTTTGTGACATGTCGCATTTTCACGACCAGAAGGCAAAGAGGAAGCCAAGGGAAGAAGATGTCACAATTTCATGACATGTTGCATTTTCACGACCAGGAGGCGCAGGGGGAGCCAGCGGAGGAAAATGTCATGATTTCGTGACATGTCGCATTTTTACGACCTGAAGAAGCGAGAGGAAGCAGAGAGGAGAAGATGTCATGATTTCGTGACATGTCACATTTTTGTGACCCAAAGGAGAGAAAGGAGGCGAGGAAGAAAAATGTCACGATATCACGACATGTCGTGATATCGCGATCGAAAGAGAAAAGGATGCACAAGAGGCAAAAATGTCATGAAATCATGACATGTCGGGTTTTCATGACCCGAAGAGGAAAGAGAAGGCGATGGAGTAGAAATGTCATGATATCGCGACATGTCACGATATCATGACCAGAAGAGAAGAGTAACAGGTGGCATTTTTGGGGGCCACGATAGAGTGACAGTGACAGCTCATGAAAGTCAGGCGATGAATGCAGAGGCTATTGCAGTGCAGCTAGAAGAAGAAGATGATAGGGGTCAGGCAATAGTTGCAGAAGGGCACGTGGTAGCAAAATATAGGTGGCTACAGAGCACTCCGCAATTCTATGCAATGATGGTCCAAGGCGACTGGAGACAAGATGTAGGCGACAATAGAACATTTGTGTGGGCGATTACAAAAAACTATGTAGTCTATGTAATGATGTTCGAAGAGGGTCAAGTCCTCTATAAAAACCCAACAATGTAATAGGTGAGAGGGGGGGAAATCATAGAGCAATTATTGAAAGAAACTACAAAAACAAACTCACGCAGTCTAGTGCAGAGCCGAGACCAAAGAGCCAGCTTGAGAGTGTGTTTTCCTTCTAGGGTAGGCAAAATAGGAAATTGCGTAGAGTGAGTCCAAAAATTTGAGTCATGCACCATTTTCTATGAACCAAGCCGAGCGCTGGTTTTTGTAAAGCCTACGGGCTATTACTGTGTATAGAATTTCTGAATTAATGAATGATAGATTTGGAATTTTTGGGTCATAATTTTTTGTCCTAATTCAGTGGTATCAAATCTGGAGTTCCTGAGTGCGCAAGCAGATCGCCAGTTGTGAGGCAGTTTGTGCCAGGATCTGTGGTTGAAGGGTTCTAAGAGAGAGAGAGAGTCAGGGTCCCAAGCGTGTGAGCAGATTCATTTGGGTTGTAAGAAAAACAAAGAAAAATGCCTCCACGAAGAGGCATGGTAGAAATGGAAGAGGCCCGAGCTTTGCAGAGGCAAATAAAAGCCCTGCAAGAGGAGCTGCTCAGAAGAGACTTGCAGAGGCAAATGAAAGCCTTGCAAAAGGAGCTACGTAGAAGTCGGGAAGAAAAGCTGAACGGAAGAGGTGATGGGGTGCGTCGAAAGTTGAAGCCGTTGAAGGCTGCAGAGGAGGAAGTGCACAGAAGTGAAGATCACTTCTCCACAAACCTCGAGTGTCTGATGTAGGAGCATCCAGAGACACTAGATGTAGAGGCATCAGAAGGTAAGAGGGCCACTTTAGAAGAAATGGCTAAGGAAGAAAAATGTCACGATTTCGTGACATGTCACGAAATCATGACAAAAAAAGGAGAAGAGGGCAAGGAGGAAAATCTGTCACGATATCGCGACAAAAAAAGTGTCACAATATCACGACACTACGAGGAGAGATAAGCAGGCGGAGAGAACTGTCGCGATATCACGACACAAACGGAGAACAAAGCTAGCAGAGAGAAGATGTGATTTCACGACATGTCACATTTTTGTGACCCAAAGGAGAGAAAGGAGGTGAGGAAGAAAAATGTCGCGATATCACGACATGTCACGATATCGCGACCGAAAGAGAAAAGGATGCACAGGAGGCAGAAATGTCATGAAATCGTGACATGTCAGGTTTTCATGACCCAAAGAGGAAAGAGAAGGCGATGGAACAAAAATGTCATGATATCGTGACATGTCGCGATATCGCGACCAGAAGAGAAGAGTAATAGGTGGCATTTTTGGGGGCCACGACAAAGTGATAGTGACAGCTCATGAAAGTCAGGCAGCGAATGCAGAGGCTGTTGCAGTGTAGCTAGAAGAAGAAGATGATAGGGGTTAGGCGGTGGTTGCAGAAGGGCACGTGGCAGTAAAATATAGGTGGCTACAGAGCACTCTACCATTCTATGCAATGATGGCCCAAGGCGGCTGGCAACAGGATGCAGACGATGACAGAACGTTCATGCAGATGGTTATAGAAAACTCTGCAGTCTATGTAATGATGTCCGAAGAGGGTCGGGTCCTCTATAAAAACCCAACAATGTAATAGGTGAGAGGGGGGGAAATCGCAGAGCAGTTATTGAAAGAAACTGCAAAAACAAACTCGCGCAGTCGAGTGCAGAGCCAAGACCAGAGAGCCGACTTGAGAGCGTGTTTTCCTTCCAGGGTAGGTAGAATAGGAAATTGCGTAGAGTGAGTGCATAAATCTGAGTCATGCGCCAATTTATGTGAACCAAGTCGAGCACTGGTTTTTGTAAAGCATGCGGGCTGTTACTGTGTATAGAATTTCTGAATTAATAGATTTGGAATTTTTGGGTCGCAATTTTCTATCATGTATCACATACGAATAGGTAGCAGAAAATACATTTATTAGACATCAAAGGGTGAGTGTGAAGAGGTTAGAATTTTGAAGAAGGGAGAATTAGGGTAAATCAATCACCAAGAGATCACACCATACAAGTGTACATTGAGGTTATAATTTTTTTGATGTCACATGGTGTATGAAACATCCAAGATGTCATAATATTTTCAAAACATTGATATAGCTCATTAATGAGCGTTACACAGTGAATAAGTGCATAAAAGTCAAGCATTCATTTAAAGAGATTAACTAATTATTTACCACTTGGCATATCAAAAATATAACACCAATCACCTTAGGGAGAATCAAAATATTTAAGGCATCTATTAATGCATGAGAAGCATGAAGGAATAATAAGAATTTGAAATCTGATTTTACCATTGAAGAGTAGCATGGATTATCAGTTGAAGAAGAGTGTCATCCAAAGTTTGAACTCAGCTTCATTGACCATCTAGCATTGAGGATAGCATATCATATTCATTCATATTCATGAAGCATCAGGTTTGAGTACAACAGAGTGGAGAGAAGCACCATACATGTGGTAAAGGAGTGAGATTTCAGGGAAGAGCTCCATTCAAGGGAAGGTCAAACATTTTTGACCAAATATTGTGTGCCTCAATTTTGGAGGTAAAGCAATTTATTTACAATTTTATTATTTTCCCATGTTAGGAGTTATAATGTTAGGTAATATTATTATTTTCCAAGGTTGAAGGAAAATTAATATATTTGCTTGATAATTGATTATTGGAGAGATAAGATATAGAAGTGAAATTTGAAACCTTAGAAAATTTATTTCTATTTGGAAAGTTTTATGAGAATTTAACAAAGTTGATTTGAAAATTTGAGAAATTAATTTGAATTTTTATAATTGGATTATTTGAGTTTGTAAAACAATTTGAAATATTTGCAAATTGCTAATTTTTGGAGAAATAAAGTTTCCTACAAAACTTACAAATATCTTTTATGAAATTTCTATATTTCTAATTGGGGAGTTATAAGGAATTCAACACAAACATAGTTTTTTGAAATTTAGAATTGAGAAATTATAATTTTGAAATTTGAGATATTAATGGAATTCAACTTAGAGATTTGAATAATTGAAACCTTTTTCAAAACTGTTTTTTGATCATTATACAAAAATTAGGAAATATATGGTATACTACATGATTTGAAAAATTGAAATTTAGTATTTTATGATATATTCACATTCAACTTAAAATTTAGAAGTTGAAAATATTTTATCAATAAATATAATATACAACGTTTTCTTTGGGATGGATAAGGTTTATTTGTAAATCTGATTCCATGATAGTGGTGTCTCTTATGAACAAAAAGCATTTTTGGATGCTTACTCATTTATGGATAGAATAGTGAAACATATTTTGAGCTTGGATAAGAATTTGTTGAAATCTCTTTTTTTCATATCCCAAGAGAATGGAATAGAGTGGTTGATTGTTTGGCGAAGTGGGCTTCTGAAGGATTCCCTTACTGGAAAGCTGATAGCTGGAATGATCTTGATCAAGAGAAATTTAGACTCCTTAATTAGTTAATTCATGAGGACTAGGAAATATAATTTCAATGTTAAGGAACCCAATTGTCATGGGTTGTTGTGTCTTGTCGAAGTTGTTGTCAGAATGATCCATGTATTTCCTTGGTGGATTTTTTGTATTTTGTATGATGTGCTAGCTTGTATCACTTGGAAATCCTTGTGGAATATATTATTTTAGATTCTTAATAAAAAATAAATTCCCCCCTAAAAAAAATAAATATAATATATTTAAAACTTGGGAGACAAGGAATTCAACAATAAAACTACTTTTGAAGATAGTAATGGAGAAGTTAGCAAGAGTAACCTATCATCACAAAGTGACCTGTGAAAGGATTCAAGATCAAATTCCATACAAATTGCATATCAAAAAATGAAAAAATCACTTCAAGTATGAATAACTGTACAAGTCAAAGTTAGAAATATATTTGATTTATTGATTCTTATGCCAGTTATCACATGATAGGAAATCTACAATGGTTTGATTACCTTGAAGTCACAAATATTTTTGGTTTGAAACTAGAATATGGTAAAAGATATCTAGTTCATGGAAATGGATGTGTAACACTAAGTACACCATTCTCAAATCTTGTGTTACATGATGTCATGTATGTACCAGGGCTAACTACAAATCTCATTTTAGTAACCAAACTAATTGAAAGTGGAAATATGGTAGAGTTCAAATATGTAAATGGAGAAAAAAATATCTTATCAAAAGACACAATGAAATAGAAGCTACATGATCTATTAACAATGGTATATATGCTCTAGACTCAATTGAGTTCACACAAGATATTGTTGTTCAAAACAACACTAATGGATTTTTTGAGAAATAGATTGCAGGAAATGGAAAAGAAAAATGGATCAATTGTGATCCAAATTT
Organism: Wollemia nobilis; assembly: GCA_028583015.1. Taxonomy (NCBI): domain Eukaryota; kingdom Viridiplantae; phylum Streptophyta; class Pinopsida; order Araucariales; family Araucariaceae; genus Wollemia; species Wollemia nobilis. The sequence goes on from JAQPPZ010001261.1 coordinate 3,077,204, forward strand.
ATCTTCCATATTCATACACCAGAAATCAAAGAAGCTTAAGTAGGTTGTGAACCAAATAATGAAGAATCAAAAAATGGATATGATGAAGCATAAGTTTCCATACATAAAAAGAAAGGGTCATATGATTCTAAGAACAAAGAAAAAAGGAAAATACTTATGGAATAATTTGATGACTATGAAAGAGCTCAAGAAACTTTTAATCTTGAAAGCACAAATACTAGAATATACTAACCATTCATTTGATCAAAATATAGAAAGGCAACAAATTGAAGAGAGCAAGGATGAATAACATAGGTTCCAAGATCATGTTGAAGACTCTTACATAAAGGATCCATACACTAGTATACTAGATGAAGATTGAAGACTCAAATATGAAGACATGCAGGAAAGGCAGTATAAGTTCCAAGATCGATATGAAGATCCATATTGATGACTAAAGACTTCAATAACCAAATAATGTGATATGGGGGGTGTTTGAGTATATTACATTATTTGGTACATGCTAATGATTCACATTGGGTACATATTTAGATTAGGATATTGTCCTATATTAGAGTGTGAGTATATACTTTATGCAATGTGATAAATGTACAAGTATTATTAGAATATGCAAAGTATTTAATAATGTAAATATGCATAATAGTCCATGTGCACATGAGTCCATAGAGTAGAAAAGTGAAGAGTCTCAAGAAGAGTGAAGGCCAGAGTACTCCATATGAAGAGTCACATTCTATTATATGTGTCTATGTGTGTGTGTGTGTGTGAGATACAATGAAGAGTGAGTGTGTGTGGAAGTATGGTGTATTGGAGATCTTTATTCTATCAAGATACTATTTTCATGAGCAGTTTTTAATGGCACTTTTATAAGTTGTTGTAGAAGTTATTTATGAGTTTTATATGTTCAGAATATTCCCATTGACTTTATTTCATACAAATTTATATTAGACCTTGTTATTATTTTTCTTTAAGTATTAAGCATCAAAATATAACAACATTATTATTATTTGTTTGAGGGGTTTTAGGATTTTATGGAGAATGAAAGGGGATTTAGGGTGATTATGAAATTGATGCATTTTTGGTATCTACAAATACCCCTTTTTGTACCACATTGTGTATAAACATAATGTGGTACAAAAATAGATGACACTTGTTGTTGGATTGTTGATGAATATTGAAGATGGTTAGAGAATGATGAAAAATGACTTTTGACTTGAGGATGGTGACTTTTGACTGTCTCAAATCCAATACTATGTAGGATGCCCCAATTATTGAATGAAAAAATATTTTTGAATCTTTGAATTTGATAAATTGATGAGCTTTCTTGAATTGGCAAGTGGGTTGGTCATATGGTGAGTGTTATTATGATACCACCTCAATTGTAGCATAAGTATGTAAAAATATAAATATAGACATGGGACCTACCAAATTAGGACTATATTAGATTTTTGATTAAAGGAGATAAGTGCTATTATTAGCCTTAGCATAATGGGTTTAATGATAGTTGTGATCAAATATTCTTAGACACATGCAACTCCATAATTGGGTGTTTGAGTATTGGAGTGATTTGGAATAAAATTTTATGGATATTTTTAACCCCCTCAATTGATGAGAGGATGGAGGAAATAATGGATGACAACAAATGAATTCTTGATAAAATATGAAATACATTAAAGAGTGGAACTTGGCATAAGGGGAGTCAAAAATTATGGGGTTTGGTATCATTGTTCTTGTATTTTTTTTGTATATGAATGTCCTTATGGTAATATACTCATCCTATTGGATTGCAAGGATAACTAGGTACTACAACCTCTAGGTGTACTAGAGTAGATCAATGGGCACAAAATTAAATTAGGGATATAGGCTTAGGTAAACATGGATGTACATATAATATATGTGCAAGCAAGAAAAAATATTCTAATGCAAGAAAGTAAGTGTAATCTAATGCAAGAAAATAAATCTAATATAATGCATAGGAAAGGTAAAATAATGCAAAAATTTGATTGATATATTGATTGAGCCTTTTGATTTATTATTGATTTATTGAGACTTTTAATTTAGTTTAATTGATTGAGCCTTTTGATTGAGTCTGATTCATGATTCTATTTTTTCTCTAGCAAAATAAAGGAGATATGATTATGAGTAAAGTTATCAAAATGTGAGCTTATGGAGGTTAGCATGATGTGAGACAGTATTTTGTATATGGATGATGAAATGGAGGTGAGGCAAGAGGCACTTGACCAAGAAGTGATGAACAACTAAGTTGGGGAAAAATGATGAAGCAAGTGCTTGGATTATGAGTGGCAAGACAACAAGGGCAATTATTTTGGTTGAGGCTTGAGAGGCCTTTATTTGGTTGTCAGTTTCATCACCATTTGTTTCTTTTTTATGAGTATGAGGTATGTAGGTGGAATTTATGACGTATGTGTTTATTTATTCAATATAGATATGTAGGTATGATTGGATGGAAAATATGATATGATATGATGTATGGATGGCATTATGCATATGTACAGGGTGTTTACATTATATATGGATGGATGGTGATGTGTAGTGACTTATAACTATGTGTTTGATCATGTTTTGAATTGGTGGAGATACCTTTTCTAATAAAAATTAGGTTTAATTAATAAAGGACAAAGTAAATATTATAACAACACATTATGAGGACATGAGACATGATAATAAAAATAGGGAGAAGATGTAATACATGAATGATAATATGTAAACTTAATAAATTATAATGAATAATTTATGATACATGACACAAATGGAGACATTAAGACATGTATGTAATGAACGATGTGGACTTGACATGTATTATCCTAAACATCTTAGGGTTTTTATATTGTAGAAGTATTTTAGGAAACTCAAACACCCTAAAATCAAACACCCTAATAACACCAATCAGTACCCCTTAAACATATTCTAGCCAAATAGTACCCCATGGATATCTACACCATCCTAGGGAAGGTCAAGCCACTCATGGACCAATGTGTGTGCAATGAGGTTCATTTCTAATTTTTAGAAGGGTTGGATTGAACAATTGCAACTCAAGCCATTATAAGCTAGGTCATCCACGAGTGGTCAAAGAATTGTACAAAAGAAGGATTCTAATGTGATAGGCATGTCACCATGCAGAGGGTATACTCCACTACCAATCAAGTGTTTATAGCCCTAGTGGAGATAGCCCCATAATCCTTCGACGTTGCTCCACTGCCAACCAGGCATCTATAGCCATGGTGATGTTTAAAATGCTTAAGAATCCATGATAAAATATTATTTCTAATTTATTTTGATTGATTTTTTTGACATATTTTATTTGGATCCTCAAGATAAAATTATGTACATAATAGGATGAGAAGGGGAAACCGTTCACTTTATAGCAAGAGCAATGCATGGCTTCATCTTCCCTAGACTCAAAATATGATTATTATGTGATGTTTTTATGAACTAATAGAAAATGTGTTGCATTTTATTGATAATGAGTAAAAGTATTACAATGTAAAATTATATCGTTTTACAATTTACCCTAAGGGCTACAAAAGAGGGCCTTCGATAGAAGGGACCCTAGCATTGAATTTCTTTGTGGTATTGCAAGAGTCTTCTATGAGATCCTCAAGAGGGAGTGGGTGTATTGGGTGTATGCCACTATTATATAATATGATCCTTGAAACTTATATAACCCCACAAAAAGTACTAGAAATATTTGGATATCTATCTCGATTAGATCTCTCATAAACACCTATAAATAAGACACAAAAGCTAATAAAAATGCATGAAATAAGTATGTAAATAATATAAAACTAAAGCAAAAAATAGGGATTACTTAGCCAACTTATTTGGTAGTATGTTCATGGAAAATGTCCCTATCTATATGTTTTATAAGAAAATGTACTTATCCATACATTTTCTTGTTTCTTGCTTTGGTTGGTTGGTGCTTCAGTCATAGGTGTCCCTAATGCAATCTAAGTTGGAAAAAAAAGTTGAAAGTTCTTGATCTATACTTGAAACCACCAAAAATCACAAAGAAAGTTAGGTGAGAGGAGTGTTAGATGCACAAAGTAATGAGGAATGACTTTTGTAGTATTTTAGTAGCATAATGATGATATATTCACCTATTGAAACTCATAGCCAAATGAGTCTTATTATAGATTTTTTTGAATAGGAGAGAGGTAGATGATGTGGCAAGAGAGGAAGAGGAGAGAGGGCCTTCTTAATCAGGCATGTGCTAGATATTATTCTTTCACCTAGGTGTATTAAGTGGGCATGGGTGTGCTATGCCCACCTAAGACTTAGGGAAGAGAGAAAACTTATTTTCTCTCAAATTCCATTAAATGATTTTCAAGGAGAATACGAATTTTATGGGAAAGAGGGTGGATAGTTTTGGATCCTCAAAATCTAACTTAAAATCATCCCTATTTTTTAAATTTTGGGTCTTCTATGAGTCCTTGTTTTAAGTTGTTTTGCTTTCATGTCTAGGTTAGGTTTGTCTTCTCTTTTATTTTTGTGGTCCTTACAATATTTTTTTTTTTTTTGAATTTACATGGTGGAATCGATAGCCGCCACGAATCCGGGCAGACTGTCCGGTTTTTATGGCTGCCATAGTATTCTGTGTTGTCCGCCCTAGAAGCCACCACACAGATCTTCGTGCAGTCCGCCACTATAACCACCATGCCATAATCATTTTAAACCTTTTACGCCACTGAAAGCACCAGGAAAGGGACAAGCGTTAAGTCCGATGAGGCCCGAGATTTGAACCTTGGACCTCCGCCCCCCTTATGGGGTTTGGATGAACAAATTGGTCTACACCTCGGACCTAGTCCTTACAATATTTTTAAATAGTCCTTTGGTTGGGTTTTTCCATTATTTTTTATCCACTTCAATTTTTGAAATATTTGTTCTCCTTCATGAAAAAAATTTAAAATTTTTATGTCACCAAGGTTATGTCCTAAGTTTGGTCTTTCTAAGGCCCATGTATCTTTTTTTGGGGGGGGCCTATGATCCCTTTTTCCTAAGGCCTAAATGAAAGACCCTTTGTCCCTTTTTTCCTTCCTGTGGTTTAATTAAATAATTTTTTTTGCCTTCAAGGTCTTAAAAGTTTAATAAACACCCCCCCATGGTATTTTTTTTAAAGGTGTGAAGGTCGTTCAATTAATTTGTCCCCCCTTTTCCCTCATTAAATCTTATACACCTAAAACCTAACCTAAGGTCTATGCCCCCTACCATATTCATTCCCTAAGGTTAGAAAATTATTTTTTGGGACTTCCCCTAGCCTCTCTTCCCTTATAAGGTTACCACCACCTAAACATACACCCATCACTATCCCTTTTCATTTGATTAAATTATCCTCTTACTAAGTAAAACCTTCAAAATTAACCCAGGTCAGTATAGATGGACATGTCAAATGTAGGAATGAGGGAAAATAAAGTCAAAAAATCCATGATACCCAAGATCCAACAATGTACAAGTAGGGTGTATGATCCAAAAATACAAATTCAAGAATAAAACCTAGAGCACACCAATCTGATGGTGACAGTTGGTCATGTATAAGCAACATGTTTGAGCACCCATGAGATTCAATGGCACATAGGAGGGCTAATGATCTGATGGTGCATATGCAAGGGAAAAATCCAAATCACTCCAACTAGAGTGACACATGGCATAAGGTGGTTGGTAGTAGGTAATTCTCAATATCCATTGATGTAGGTAAGAGTGTGTATATTGACAATGTAGATGCAAACTAGAATTCTTGAATGATCCAATCATGTGATGACACATGGTAGGTGAATGGTGAGCTTGAGCATGCAGGAGAAGGCAAGGTTCATGGTTTAGTTTTAATATTTTTAGTCCCACATGATGGATGTGGTTAGCCCCCATATGGTTTAAGGGTGTAAAGCACGCATGGTAAATCGACCACCTCATGGTGGTCAGGGTGCCTCCTATGTGGGGCCCCCTAGAGGTACAAATTGAATATGTCAGTGCAGGGGCCCACTTGGGTGGCCTGAGGATCCTTAACCGCATTTGAACATAGTGGTTGCATTAGGCATGGTAGTGGCCCATGTGGATGTGAATAATTGAAATGATAATATTTTGAAAGTTAAAAATTAAATTAAATCAAATGATTCATTAATTTTTACCAAGGAAACACCCCAATAAAGTGGATAGAGTATTGTAACAATGACCAATGGCTAATTTTTGGTGCCTTCTTTATTTTTATTTTTATTATTACCTAATGTTTTAAATTTCTATATTAAAAAATGATAAGGATTTGATTTATTATATAATGGCCCAAAGCTATTATAATAGAGGAAAAGGAGGTAGCCATGGCTCAATATAGGGGTGATGGAAGACATAAAATACAATATAAATGTGATTGCAACTATAGGACATCATGGAGAAAATTGTAGTTGTAGAATATGGACAAGGAACCAAGACGAAGTATACCCTAAGCCTAAATTTTTCGAACAACATGGCTAAAAGGTATACAAAAATTAATCATTTAACTATGTCAAAAACAAGGATTCCAAGAATGTATGCTCTTTCCATAATGGAGGCAACTAAATTTGGTTAGGTTACTAAATAACCTCAATCATTTAATGATTTAGTAAAATATTTTTGCGAAATTCTTTGTTGTATACAATGTGCCTCAAAAATGGGTATCTATAGACACTAAAATCATGAAAATCGGATAATATTGCTAATGTGTCACTCTTATCAACATCATATGGTCCCATTGGGAAATCCTCTGATGCGTAGTCATTATACCATCATTAATTCTCAATGAATTTGTCAATCCAGGGCTGTGTACAAGGCTATCTACGAAAGAAGTGAAACAACTATAACTTAGGTCAATCTAGAGCAACAGGTCTTATTGGTGGAACCGATTGTGTGGGGGGTTTTTAGGAATTTCCTATATCTAATTGCATGAATTAAACCTTACTCTAATTGCAAAAATGGAAACTAATCATTAAATGCAAAAATGAAATCCTAATTTACAATTGCAGAATGAGACCTAATTATGTTGCAGAAATAACAGTTGCAGAATTGAAAGTCTGATTCTAATTGCAAAAAATAAATCTATTTACTTTTGTAGCAATGGAAATCTAATTATAGCATGGAAAATAAAACCCTGTCAAGACTATGTAATAGAAGGTTGTCAATCTTCTGTGCAGGGGTTGACATCAAAAACACAAAATGCAAAAAATTGCTGAAAACAACAAATTCTGGAATTAACAGTCTGAAATAAAATGGAAGCTTTGCTGAAAGTAGAGATTACAACTAAAACATTAAGCACAAGTTTAATCTAAACATAAATAAACTAAGATCATAAATATTGTCAGCTGTTTACAAGTAATTGAAATAACAAGTTCTACAACTCATTCTACTGCAACAAAATCAAAATAAAAACCTACTTATTAGTCCTCCTCCTAGGTATGGAAGTGTCAAGCTTCCTTGTACAGAAGAAGGTATGAGTCTCTCTCTCTCTCTAGATCTTAATCACACTCATTTACAAGCAATATGAAATAAAATTGGTGCACTTTATTAATTAAAGAACATGATTACAATAATTCTACTGAAAACTTGTTACAGGACTGTAACAGTCAAATTCTACCTATTTTTTGCTTTTTTGCTAGCTTCCTTACTCTCTTTACATATATCACTACCTCAACTCTCTAGGATCAACCTGAACGGGAGCAATATTTATAGATGTCCTATGATCTAATTACAAACTATGAATATCTCAAAAGATCTAATCCTACAATGCTGCAACAAATTCTGGTTTTATCCTAGAAGAATATTAAAACTTGATCTTTCCCTTAATGATGGCTTTGGTTGGCAATGACGGCAAAGACAGATGGAATATATTTTCCTTTACATTTTCAAACCTTTATTTCCCTTTTTTTGGCTTCAGAAATCGGTCAAAAAATCAAAGCACATTCTGTTTTCATTTCGGAGATAAGTGGCTTCATTTCGAAGACAATGCAATTCTCATTCTGAAGATCACTCATTTCGAAGATACTACATTCTTCATTCTGAAGATACTGCATTCTTCATTTCGAAGATCTGCTCATTCTAAAGATATTGCATTTTTCATTCCAAAGATCCGCTCATTCCGAAGACGCTGTGTTCTCTCATTCCGAAGATATTTGTTCATTCCGAAGATACTTCGAAATGAACAAATGTGTGCTTTTCCAATGATTTCTTCTACATCTCTCAGGTGGGTTATCTCCTAAGATCAAATTTCAATGGTCTTCATCTCTTTCCACATGTGAATTCCATGCCTTGCTATTTATGGACAACTGGCTGGAATTTACATGGGAAAGACCAGTTTTTGTTGCACAACAACAGTTTGCTTGCACTATTGCCATATTTAGGTGAAATAAATGCTTGAGACAAATCAAAACATGATTAGTGAAATGCTGCTATTATTCTAAGCATATCCCATTTTAGCAAGTTGTAGCAAAAAGAGCACAAAACTATGCAAAAAGCTATAAAAATTAGCATATAATATTCTAAATACATTGATCATGCAAAATGGTTAATATACAGCATATTGAATCAACTTAACTAACATATCAGATAAAACATAAGAGTTTATAGGCATTTTTAGTGTTCAAAACATGTTATGATTGAGGCATTTCCAGGCCTCATCATTTTCCCCCAACTTATATTAATGCATGCCCTCATGCATTCTGTTGGGCTATGGAATCACATATGTCCATGTTTAGATTCCATGACCTGTAGAATAATTTCTTGCCTATATAATACCCCCTGTTTTCTTGAATGTTTCTGAGCCAATATTCAAATTGTTCATCAGGTTGGGCATCTTCCTCAAAGTAGAATGGAACTGGAGTAATTATGGTTGGAGGTCTAAACCTAAGACTTATCTAGTTATGTTGTATGATTTGAATCAGATGGATTACACCTTCTTCTCTTCTTCTGGACCATTCTAAGTTGATGGGGGAGATGGGTTCTCTTTTCCTCAAAGACATGGGAAGTTCATCCCATCTGTTTCTGCACACTGATAATGCTGAAAAAAAATTGTGATCACAAAAATTGTTGAACTTGGTCACACAATCCCTTAAGTTATTCAAGTACATCCTCTTTACATCATCCCTATTCATCATTGAGAAGTGCTATCTGGTGATAACTGGGTGGTTTGGCTGGATTGCTCTGACTAACAATTCAGCCTTTGTTTCAAGCTCTTTATTCTGCTTTTTCTCTTGATCCCAGTAAAGTTGATTCTGCAAAGTAGACATAAATGCTCTCAACTGAACATCTCCAATGTAGATTTGAGGATGAAACTCTACTTCCTCTAGAATGAAGAAACTATGAAAAATAGTTCACATAGGAGATTTTTTTGTTCTATGGGGCTGTCAAAATATGCCTCCAAGAAATTTGCAGTTGTGTCCAATTTATATGGGAGGTTTGAACTAATCCTCATGACCTGCCATCTGAGGTATTTCTCCTTCAAAATAAGGTTGTAAAATCTAGCTGGTCATCTAAATTAAACTAAAAATTCAACAATTTGGCATAATTCAGACACCTTTTCTTTTAATGCTTGGTTTTCTGTTTCTTTTGCCTCTAGCTATTTCCTTTCCAATTTGAATTTCTTAGTCTTAGTTGCAAGATGCTCATATCTAATCATCCAATTGGCTATGTCTGCATTATACTACTCTAGAGACACAATATTAGGTGGTCTGACTATAGGGGGGATCCTAGGTAGCAGATCAACTTGAGCTTCTTTTTCTACCACTTCTACTGGTTGATCATCTATCAATAATTCTACCTGTATCTCCTTATTTGCTATTTTTATGGGGTTGTCATCAGATAGTAATTCTACTTGTACCCCCTTATCTTTTGTTTCTACTGAATGTGTAACAGTTTGAAATGCAGGGACCTTAATAGGAGTACTTGAACATTTTATTGCTGTTGGGACTATTCCTGTGTTGGTGGCTCATCTTCAACATCCTCTGCTATGCTCTTTACCATTTTTGAAGCATCTTCAAAACAAGAAAGCAATGCTTCAGAATGAGATGGTGCTACTTCAGAATGAACAGGCACTTATTCAGAATGAAGGGGTGCTACTTTAGAATGAATGCCCATGTCTGTCTCAATAGAGTCATCTGCCTTTGATAGACCCAAAAGCAATTGAGCTAAATTGTCTTCATCAAAGGATACAGTTGGCTATTTTTCAGACTGTGACAACATTTTTCTCAATTCTACCACTTCCTGCTGAAGCTCTACAATTTTTCTTTCCTGTTTCTCAATGATGCTTTATTTCTTTGAAATACATCTGGTCTGTGTTTTGACAACACTCCTTGTTGCCCTCAGCTGCTCTGTGATGTCTTCCACTTATGTTTCTGCCTTAGAATCTGATGTAGACAGATCAACTGCAGTAGGTTGTTCAACCATTATCTCTTCTTCTGCAACAATTTGTTCTTGTTTAGGAGGCTATATAAAACTATCTATAAGGGCATCTACCATATATGTAACCTGTTGAACTGTAGCCCCCTCCAAACCATCCTTCCCAGCTTCTGCCTCAGCTAACTGTTCAAGGAATTTTGGAAAGTTTTCAGAGGCTAGTTGTATTTTTGTGACATCTGGGCTACTTTGTCCTTCTTTTTCCTCCATACCCTGTTTTGTTGTTTCTTTCAAATGGATTCTGGTGGACCTCCTAGTTCTAGATGTAAACTTCTTCTGTTTTCTCTGCTTCCTGGTGTCAACAGGGGTTGTGGGGACAATTTCAAATGCCTCTATTTCCCTTATTATTTCATGTTCTGTCAAATTAGTAGTCACTCCAAAAAAATGAACCTTCTTTTGTTTTTCTACTCTACTTCTAGTTCCAGATCCTCTTTTTCTTTATTTATTGGTTCATGAAGTTGAGGTTTTAGGAGCAAGGTTTTCTATTGCTGCTACTGGGTGTGGTTCAGTTTCTATAACAGCTTCTGTAGCACCTTATGTAGTTTCTTCTGTAGCATCTTCTACAACATTTTTTGTAGTAGCTGTTTCTTCTTCTACAGTAACATCAATTGTATCTAGTTCTTCTTATTCCTCATCTTCATCCCTAAAAATGACATCATTTAGGGTAGAGTAAAACCTATCAAAACTCCTAGGGTTTCCTCTAAAATGGTGTTGGCAAACTAGTTTGTTGAGGCCATGGTGGCGAAGGCTTCCTTTGCCCTCTTGATATCTCTTTGCCATGTTTTTTAATTCTTGATATAGATATAGGGGAAGGTTTACCCTAACTTCTGGTTGCTGCTCACCATGTCTGAGATGGTTTAAAATTCATAGATGATGCCCTGACAACAACACATACTACCCTTCATAGGTTAGGAATTTTATCACCCAGGTGGCTACTTCATCCCAGGGTTCCTGTAGGCTAGCCCTTTTTAACCCTTTGCATGTGTTGTTGTGGGTTAAATACTCTGGCTCTCTATCATTTTCTTCTACAAATTGATTAACTATGTTTGCCAATGTATTCTTGCCAGATCTAAAAATTGAAATCCTTTCTAATGGCAGCTTAGTAATCTGACTTAAAATTTTAGGGGTTACCTCAATAGTCATGTCGTTAACATGTGCTCGATTTTTTTTGAATGTATGGGGGAACATGCCAGCAAAATATTTAGAGGACCCATTAAACTTATCCAAAAATGGCATAAGCCCTCCATATTCAAAAATTTGTAGGACTACCAGATTTTCTTGAAGGTAGGTGGTATCTGCTGGTTTCGTTCTGATCTTTCACCCCATTTTTTTTGTTTAAAAAAATGTTCACTGCTGCTACTATTCCTTTGCTGGATCTCTAGTTTTTATGTTGCAAATTTGTAGGGTTTAGCTCTAAATCTTCGCTTGCCCTGTTTCTCGTCTGCTTCTTCGGAATGAACCGTAACCTGAGCACTGTACTTCGCAAACACATATTCAAAAAGAAATGTGGCACACATTTCTACTGTTGCACCGAAAACCTATCCATCAATGATTACGTGGACATCCTTACCGTCAGATCCACCTCATTTATTTTTAATTTTTTCTATTTAGTCCGTAGATTCTCACGTGCAAAATAAACCATGTCTTCCTTGATTCTAGTACCATGCAAAATAAACCATATCCTTGCTGACACGTGTCCCTTTTTATTGTATGCAGCTAAAAGAATTTGATTTTATCATACCTTGTCTTTCTTGGATGCCACGTGGAAATGCTCTTTTCAAAGATTATAGTTTCATTGCAAAAAACTTCATTGCGAAGATTATAATTTTATTCCAAAGACAGGGCTTCATTTCGAAGACAAATCTTCTCTGCAAATTTAAATCTTCATTTCGAAGATTAATCCTCATTTTGAAGATCAATCCTCATTACGAAGATCAGGCTGTTATTGCAAAGGTAAATCGTCATTTCGAAGACAGATCTTCATTCCTGAAGAAAAATCTTCATTTCGAAGACAAAACTTCATTATGAAGACAGATATTCATTCTAAAGATGATGTAGCAAGTCGTCATTCCGAAGACAAATTTTTGTTCCAAAGACAAATTGTCTTTCTGAAGACAAAGTGCAACATTCATTCGGCTATCATTTTGAAGACAATTTCAATCTGAAGATAATACAACAGGCACTGTGTTTGGCATTCTTGTTTCGAAGATTAGGCAGAAATCAATATTTTTATTTTCAAAACATTTTTTAAGTATGCCAACTCTTACGAATACCTTTTATGCTAATGGTTAATCGTCATATACTATATACCAATCATTTTACAATGAAGAAATGTAAGAAATATATACCTAATAAAAATAGTTAATGCCAGTTTTGAAGAATGATTGCTTTTGTTGATGTTCTGCTGAGATTTTTTGTAACATTTCAAAACAAGTGCACTTGGTGAATTTGTATAATGATGGTTCAAAAATTTCTCAAGGTTATACATGCCAGAAAACTGGTTTTCATGCACACCAACCCAATAATGCCTTAGAAAAGGTTTTCATTGCTGAGTTATTCATTTTTCTCTTTTTTTTTTTTACCTCTCCTTTTCTCTTTTTTTTTCTTGATTCTGAATATGCCCATGAAGGAATTTCATGATTTCCCCTGAAATCATGCCCGTGAAGGAATTCATAATCAAAATTTATTCATCTTTTTGTTTTATATTTTTTTGATTTTTTTTGTATTTTCTATTTTTTCTTGAAATCCATGATCATGCTGATTGTTTTGAAGTAGAAGAGGAAATTTCTTCCACCTGTTGTGTATCCAAACTATCAAGTTGCTACAAGAATTCGTCTTTAGTCAGAGGTGTATGGTACACTTTGAGGTTATGTCCATTTACTACCAACTTTCTTTGTGACCCATCAATAGGAGATAGATGAGCTGCTCCGTTGTCAAATACCTCTTCAATCCAGTAAGGTCCCAACCATCTAGTTCTTAGTTTTCCAAGGAAGTATTCATAGCGAGAATAAAATAGTAAATCCCAATCTCCTTATTGAAATTTCCTCTGCTGAATGTGACTGTCATGCCATAGCTTCCTCTGCTCCTAAATTATCTCAGTTTGTTGCAGAGCATCCAATCTAAGTTCATCCAATGCATTCAGTTGTAGAATCCTATCTGTCTGTGCCTGTGACAATTCAATTCCAATTTTCAGTGTTGTGCGCAATGTTAGTAACTCAAATTCAATAGGTAAGAGAGGCTTTTTACCAAAGACTAGTTCATAAGGTGTGAATCTAGTAGTGGACTTCCAAGTAGTATTGTAGGCCCAAACTGCTTTAGGTAATTTATCTAGCCAATTCCTCCTATGAAAAGCTACTATTTTTGTCAATATGTGTTCTAGTTCCCTATTTGTTACCTCAACCTGGCCATTTGCTTGTGGGTGGTAAGGTGATGATTTTCTATGTTTGATTTCATACAATTCTATAAATGCTTTTATGACTTTGGATTCAAATTGGGGTCCTTGGTCTGTGGTGATAGACCGTGGAGCTCCAAATATCTAAAAAATCTGAGTATACAAGAAATCATGACCTTCTCTTCATGAGCATGTTTGAAAGCATGCACCTCTACCCACTTTATTAGGTAATCAGTGCATACTAGAATATGCACCTTTCCTTGAGAAGGTGGATCAATAGGTCCTACAAAATCAAGCCCCCACCTCTCAAATGGTTCTAAAACCATTGAGGCTGCAGTGGCATCTCATTTGTATGAGTGGGTTTCCCCATTCTTTGGCATGCATCATAATGCCTGATGTACTTTTTTACATCCTTGTGAAGAGATAGCCAATAAGATCCTGTCCCTAGGATATTCCTAACTATGCTTTTTACAAAATAGTGTCCACCTAAGGGTTCATCATGACAAGATCTAAGGATATCATACACTTCATCCTTTTGGATGCACCTACGTAACACATGGTCAGGACTACATTTAAAAAGCATACCCTTAATCCATTCAAAAGAAGAACTCTGTTTGATCAATTATTTTTTTTTGTTTTGAAGTGAAATGTGGAGGAACTTTCCATGTGACCAAATAATTGGCTATATCTGCAAACCAAGGTGATTGGACTGATATAGCAAATAGTTTTTCATTAGGAAAAGTGTCATCAACTAATTCCCCTTCATTTGTGTTCTGTAACCTGGACAAGAAATCTGCCACAACATTAGCTTTTCCTGGTTTGTTGATTATAGTGATATCAAATTCTTGTAGCAACAGCAACCAACGAATAATTCTTGCACTTACCATAGGTTTATTCATCAAATACTTAATGGTTGTATGATCTGTGTGAATAAATATTTGATAACCTGTGATGTAATGCTTGAATTTGTTGATGGCATATATTACTGCTAGGAATTCCTTCTTAGTTGTTGTATAATTTTTCTTGGCTCCTATCAAGTTCTTGCTAATGTTGTAAATGGTATAGTGTTCACCATTGTCAATTTGTCCTAATGCTACTCCAATTGCTGTATTGGAGGCATCAGTCTATATGTGAAATGGTAATGTCCAATTAGGTCCTCTGAGCACAGGTGGAGTTATTAATTTCTCTTTCAGGGCTTCAAATGCTTCCTAACACTTTGCAATCCAGGAGAATTTAGAATCTTTATTCAATAGGGCAAACATAGGACTGGCTATTGTACTAAAGTTGGGAATAAACCTACGGTAAAAACTAATGTGTCCTAGGAAGCTTCTAACATTAGTCTGAGTTTTAGGAGGAAGGAGATTCTTGATAATTTCCACCTTCTTTGGATCAACTTGGATCCCTTCAGGAGAGATGTGATGACTAAGAACTATCCCTTCCTTCATCATCATGAAGCATTTTTCTAGATTCAAGGATAACCGGTATGTTTCACAACGAGTTAAGACTTTGTCAAGATTTTTCAATGTAAAATCAAAATTTTGTCCACATACTATGAAATCATCCATGTATATTTCAACACTTTTGGTGGTCAGATCAGCAAAAATTGCTAGGACTACTCGTTGAAAAGTTGTTGGGGCATTACACAAACCAAAATGTAAAAACCTATAGGCAAATGTTCCCCAAGGACATGTAAAAGTTGTTTTCTCTTGATCTTCAGGTGCAATCTGAATTTGATTATATCCACTAAATCCATCAAGAAAACAAAAGTATCTTTTTTCAGCAAGAGTATCTAATACCTGATCTATGAAAGGTAATGGAAAATGGTCTTTGTATGTCACCTTATTCAACTCTCTATAGTCTACACATACTCTCATTTTTCTATTTTTCTTAGGAACTATTACCAATGGAGAAACCCATTGGCTATCATAAATTGGGTAAATGAATCCTACTTCCAGAAGTTTTTCAATTTCTTCTTTCACAATATCTCTTAATGCAGGATTCAATCTTCTCTGGGGTTGTCTAACTAGCTTGACTTCTTCAGTATAGATTATGTGGGTACATATATCAGGATGGACTCCTGACATATCTTTGTAGTTCTAAGCAAAAGCATGAACATGCTTCTGCAAGACAACTATCAATTTTTCTTCCTCTTCCTTAGCAAGCTGGTTGTAAATGTTCAAAAATTTGCCTGGCTGGACTTCTATTTTTTTTGTATTTAGAAGGAGTAAATTCACTCCATCATACCTGGTGATTAAGGGATTAAGAGGACATTGCTGAGATGGGAGAAAAGAAGCAGTTTTTGTTATTGCTGCTTGAGGGAAGCATATCTTGTATGGAACAGTGAGAAGGAAAAATCAGATGATGGTGCCATCCATGTGGTAGTGAAACAAAGTTTCCCTATGATATTACAGATGGTTCATCTTCAGATTTTTTATTCTCCTCATTACTTAACAACTGTTGGATATTTGTTGCTTCTCCTTCTAAACCTTGTTCATGCAGAACATTCATTAGGATTGTTTCATTTTCTAAATTTTTTGTGTCACTGAGGTCTTTTGTGTGTTCTCCTACTACTAAGGTAGCTAGTGTAGAAATGACCTCTTCTGGTTCTTCATCTAAGTCAGAAAACCATAACTGACCTGAAAATTTGCTAGATGGTTTTGCGGGAGGATATAAAGAAATCTGTTTGAGATCAATACCATTTGAAATAGTCATATTTCCAGATCTGCGATCTATGAAGGCCGATGCGATTGCAAGCCAAGGTCTTCCCAAAATGATGGGATATCCATGTGCTGAATTTCTTGGTCTGTAAAACCAAGAAATATATAGGGAATTCCCAAGAAGAAACTTCTATAGGGACATCTTCAATGATACCTTCAGGTTTTGCAACTGACCTATCAACCATTTCTAAAACTGTAAATGTGGGGCTGAGATGTTTGAGTTGTAATTGTTTCATTGTATCCTTGGTCATGACATTTATTACAGCTCCTAGATCTACTAAGACATTTGATATTGGTACTGAAACTATGGTGACTGTGATAACTGGGCTTCCTGGATCACTATACTTTGGAGGTACTAGTTTTCCAGATAAGAGATCAGCTATCTTCCCTTCAACCTTACGAGTTTTGGGAAATGCCTTCTTTTTTCTTCCTGCTCTTTTAATGCACAAATTTTGGATAGTACTATTAATCTCTGGTATTTCCTTAATGGCTTGCAATAAGGGCAATGATATAGTTAACTTTTTGAGTTCTTTGACCAGTTCTGACTCAGAATTTTTTGGTATTGCATTGAATCTTTTAGGATATGGAATTTTCCTCGGTAACTGTTCTACTTGTGGTTTTGTCTCTTTCTCTATTATTGGTTGGATTTTCACTGGTTCCAATTTTTCTTTTGTCTCTATTGTTGGTTGGACTTTCTCTGGTTCCAATGATTCTTGCTCTTCATTTTATTTAATTTCATTTGGAACTGGTTCAGGTACAACTTTTCCTGAACGAAGTTGAATGTTACTACAATCAAGAACATTAATTTCAACATTTTCTTCAGCTTTAGCCACATAGATAGGTGTCTATCTCATGCTATTTGGATTAGTGACTGGTTGAGTTGGCATTTGAGGTTGTTTCACTTGCTGTGTTTACTGTTGTTTTTCTTGGAAATTTTGATTAGGTGCAGGCAACAAATGCTAAGTTTGACCTTGATTCCTTTGCTGCCTTGGATAGGACTGGTATTGCTGACTCCACTGTGGTTGGTTTTGCATCCAATGTGGATTAGTCTGATTTTGATTCCAGGCTATATTTTTTGATTCCAAGATGGTTTTTTTTGATTCCATGAGGGGTTGTTTTGATTCTGATTTCAAGCTAGGTTACTCCAATTTGCTTGTGGCCATTCTTGGGAATTTGTCCATTGAGGATAATTCCAAGGACGTTGGGGTGGTTCTGATTGTCCCCAAGGCATAGTACTAGGATTATGCCCCCAATTTGTAGGAAAACAAGGGGGATTTTGGTATTGAGAGAAATTTCCCCCTTGTTTTAGTCCAATGTAGTTGAGTTCCTTAGTTTGGTTTTCTAACATAGTTTTGAGTTGTGGTAGCAGGTGACATTGTTTAGTTGAATGCATTTTTGAACAAATACTACAAATGGCTGAGATAGATGTTTTATTCAAAGGACATTCCTGCAAATCATGTTTATTTCTACATCTTGGGCAATAAATTGCCAAAGGTTCTATGTTTTTTGCTTTTGCAGACATTTCTCCCAAAGTAGTGTTTAGGTGCACTAGAATATCAGTTTTGAAATTTGCAAGTTCCTCTATTAGGTCCTTCACATCAATGCCATTTGTGTGGATTTTTATTCTTCTCTGCTTAGTGTGAGAGTAATTCCTACAGAGATCCACAATTTCATCATTACTGAGAGTGGTTACATCCCATTTTCCCATCAAATCCAAAAATTCTCTGGATTCATCTTGCAATCCTCTCAAAAATATGGTTTTACATAATTTTGGTTCTACAAGTCCACATCTCCTTTGAACAAAGGAGAACCTATCAAGATAATCTTCCAATGTTTTATCATCTTCCTGCTTGATTCTGAATAACTCATCTTTCCTATTCCTTACATGGCAATATTCTTGATATTTATCTAAAAAGATAGTTTCCATTTGATCCCAGGTTCTTATGGAATTTGGCTCCAAGCTCCTGAACCAGCATAATGCTGAATACTTGAGTGTTGAGGGAAAAACCTTAAGTTTTTGATTGTCATTTATATAATCATAGGTTTGACACACTACCTTGAATTCAAACAAAAACTGATCAAGATCTTTAGATACAACACCTCGAAAGGTTGGAAGTACTGAAGGTGAAATGGTTTTCATGGAAGAGTTTTGTGTTGGATTCAGACGAATAGGATATTCAAATGTTCTGGAAGGTTGGAGCATATCTTGATCATCTCCTTAATTATGGACATAGACATGTTGGCCATTTATATTTCCTCCTTTTGCCATAGTTTCCTATTTGTTGGGAGAAGTTAAAGCTTTCCAAATTGTTCTCTCAAGAGGTCCAAGCCTCTCTGTTGATGATGAGTCTGATGAATTTTCTTCCTTAGGATATTCTGATGATGATAAAATTGGTGATTTTCCTTTCTCAAAATGTTCTAATGATGGTGATACTGGTGATTTTTCTATCAATATTTCTGGTAGTTCAAACACAGGTGATTCACCCCTTAGGTGTGAAGATATCTTTAATGGAACAAGCCAGGGATCCTTTGGGGTAGTTCTACCTTTTCATCCCTAGACTTATTCATTCATGTTTACTCTTGAATGACATAAATTAAGTCAATAGTTGTTACCTTCCTCAACTGTTGTATTCAGATTTTAACCTAAATTTTCATAGCTTAGTCTGATTACAGCTATTGGACTGTTTGTTTTTTTCTGGCAACACTATTCCTTGACAACGATGCCAAAATGATGTGTAGTCATTATACCATCATTAATTCTCAATGAATTTGTCAATCTAGGGCTGTGTACAAGGCTATCTGTAAAAGAAGAAATAAAACAACTATAACTTAGGTCAATCTAGAGCAATAGGTATTATTGGTGGAACCAGTTGTGTGGGGGGTTTTTAGGACATTTCTTTCTCTAATTGCATAAATTAAACCTTACTATGATTGTAGAAATGGAAACTAATCATTAACTGTAGAAATGAAATCTTGATTTACAATTGCAGAATGAGACCTAATTATGTTGCAAAAATAACAGTTACACAATTGAAAGTCTGATTCTAATTGCAGAAAGGAAATCTATTTACTTTTGCAGCAATGGAAATCTAATTATAGCATGGAAAATAAAATCTTGTCAAGACTCTGTAACAGAAGGTTGTCAATCTTCTATGCAGGGGTTGACAACAAAAACACAGAATGCAAGAAATTGCTAAAAACAACAAATTCTAGAAATAGTCTGAAATAAAATGGAAGATTTGTTGAAAGTAGAGATTACAACTAAAAATTAAGCACACGTTTAATCTAAACATAAATAAACTAAGATCATAAATATTGTCAGCTGTTTACAAGCAATTGAAATAACAAGTTCTACAACTCATTCTGCTACAGCAAAATCAGAATAAAAATCTGCTTATTAGTCCTCCTCCTAGGTCTGGAAGTGGCCAGCCTCCTTTTCTAGAAGAAGGTATGAGTCTCTCTCTCTCTCTAGATCTTAATCACACTCATTTACAAGCAATATGAAATAGAACTGGTGCACTTTATTGATTAAAGAACATGATTACAATAATTCTGCTAAAAACCTGTTACAGGACTGTAACAGTCAAATTCTACCTATTTTCTGCTTTCTGCTAGCTTCCTTACTCTCTCTACATATATCACTACCTCCACTCTCTAGGATCAACCTGAATGGGAGCAATATTTATAGATGTCCTGTGATCTAATTACAAACTGTGAATATCTCAAAAGATCTAATCCTACAATGCTGCAACAAATTCTGGTTTTATCCTAGAAGAAGATTAAAACTTGATCTTTCCTTTAATGATGGCTTTGGTCGGCAATGACGGAAAAGATAGATGGAAGATCTTTTCCTTTACCTTTTCCAACCTTTATTTCCATTTTTTCGGCTTCAAAAATTGGTCAACAAGTCAAAGCACATTTTGTTTTCATTCCAGAGATAAGTGGCTTCATTCCAAAGACAATGCAATTCTCATTCCAAAGATACTGCATTCTTCATTTTGAAGATACTACATTCTTCATTTCAAATATCTACTCATTTCTAAGATGCTACATTCTTCATTTCGAAGATCCTCTCATTCTGAAGATGCTGTGTTCTCTCATTCCAAAGATATCTGTTCATTTCGAAGATACTTCAGAATGAACAAATGTGTGCTTTTCCAATGATTTCTTCTACATCTCTCAGGTGGGTTATCTCCTAAGATCAAATTCTAATGGTATTCATCTCTTTCCACATGTGAATTCCATGCCTTGCTATTTATGGACAGCTGGCTAGAATTTACATGGGAAAGACCAGTTTTTTTTGCACGACAATCGTTTGCTTGCACTGTTGCCATATTTAGGTGAAATAAATGCTTGAGAAAAATCAAAACATGATTAGTGAAATGCTACTATTATTCTAAGCATATCCCATTTTAGCAAGTCATAGAAAAAAGAGCACAAAACTATGCAAAAAGCTATAAAAATCAGCATATAATATTTCAAATACATTGATCATGCAAAATGGTTAATGTACAGCATATTGAATCAACTTAACTAACATAACAGATAAAACATAAGTGTTTATAGGCATTTTTAGTGTTCAAAACATGTAATGATTGAGGCATTTCTAGGCCTCATCACCCTCAGGGGTTAATTAGGGCTGCCAACCACTTTTTGGAAGTTTTACCCCACTTTTGGGAGGTTTTGGGCCATATAACTATGACTGTCCTACCTAGGGACAATCATGATTAATGACCATCCCACCCAAGGACAACCACTAGCAGTCGTCCCTGGTTGGAATGACCATGAACCATACCCTTTAAATGTCAAAGTATGGTAAACATGGCAATCAATTCCTACCATTTATCCTACCCAATCACCCACAATTGATTATGAGGCTTTCATAGACATCAAGACCTACAAATTGGAGGTCCAAATGGGCATCCTCTTTCACCCTATGCATGGCAAAGGAATTGAAAAGTGGCAGCACTTGCCTTGCATTCCAAAACTTACCCCTTTGCCCCTTTTTCCATTTTGGGCTATAAATTGAGGTGCTCCCACCTAGTTTCAAAAAAATGAAAGATTCTTAACATTTGATCATGAAGTGCCGCAAATATTTGTCCTCACATTTGCCCAGGTATTTTCCTTGAAAACCTCTTCATTCAAATGCGCTTTCAGGGGTATACCAAAATACACTAATTTATTCCAAAACCTATCAAATATGAGAGTAATTTGACCAAATTAAATTACAACATATTTAATATATTTCTAAACTAGATCCCACTAAAATTAGTGGCAAAAACCACCCCCTTTTATGACCGTCCCTACCAGGGATGGATAACATTCCTAGTTGTACTTGCCAGGGATGGCCATGATATGGTTAACAATTTTGACTTGATTTTAACATATATCAATTCTATAACATTATAATAGCAACATACTCAATTTTGGTTAAGTTTTGAATATATTTGATGCGTCAATTTATGTTTTTGTGATTTCAGTATTTTTTGTTCCTACCAAGTATGGCCACAGGTTTTGATCACAATTTCACTTTAATTTATGCTCATATACTTCCAAAATCATCTCATTAACATCATATTAAAATTTCAAGTCATTTGGAGTTGTTTAGAATTGTCTTAAATAAATTTTATATTCATAGATGCATACTTTCTAAGGTTTTCATAGTTATCAATATCAAACGCATATGCTATTAACATAATTCAATCTCTTGTGTGTAGGTGCAATTATTTTATTCATGATAGAGGAGCTAAGAATATGAATAAACATAGCCCAAGGATATCTATCAATTTTGGGTTGCACGACTGGTTGTTTTTGGACTGGTTGTTTTTGCTAATTTTTATCACCCTAATTGTTTGGTTTGTAAGAGTAATATTCTATTCTTTGGGATATTTATCATTTTCCTATATTAGGTAGATTTTATTTACTGCATGGTAAAAATTAGTTTGTTACTTTTTACCCCTAGTATTTACTTTTACTAGTTACATAGGTTAATTACTTATCTTACCGACATTTTTAATGGTCGGTAGATATTATGGATGGCAAGTAGGTTAGTTGGCATATATTTTGGATGACAAGTAGGTTAGTTGTTTCCTATTATTTATCTCATGCATCCTATGGCTATTCAAGGCCTATTCACATTGGAGAAAAACCTTAATATTTTGAATAATATTTTTAAGTTTCATACCCCTACTTTCATGGTATTAAAAAGGGGTATCTAGGCCGACAAATTGGGTTCAGGTTCCACCATAGGTGGACAAGGCTTGAACTGTGACCAGGTTCCACCATAGGTGGACAAGACCTGGATGGACATGCAATTTCCTCGACACAAGAATTTATCAATTCAAATCTTACAATCTGAATGGTGGTTTGACTATTTAATTTAATTTTTTCTAATTAAGTTATAATAGTTCAATATTTTACTTGTTCTATTCAATATCGACCCCATGTTGATCGAAGAGTTGACACCCTCCTTTTCCAATGACCGTAGACCGCATGACAGAGGGTAGGAGTGCCATTTATCAATGACCATCTCGAAGACCAGACATGTGAGGGCTTGACCACCCTCATGGGTGCCTAGTTCCTAAAAAAGGTGCTCCCATCATATCGGAGAGCCAATGCCCTCACCAAAATCTAGGGTCACCCACTTCAGGTAGGTGGTCCCACGTGGATTAGCATATGAAGGGCAGGAAGCCATCCCAATCAAGCACATTCAAATATTGTGATCGACATATCTTCATAGTGCATGGAATTTCAAGACTAACAAAACTGATATCCACTTGCCACCACACACTGCACATAATTTAACTCAGCACAAAGCATGAAACACATATCCCCACATGGAATTCTAGACCTTTTGGGTGCTCATTCTGATGAACCTACTGATTGGATCAATGAGACTCTCGAGGTAGCTGGATCTAAGCTAATGTAGTAGGCACAAATATCAAGGGATATGATAAGAAGCGTGATGTGGCGATAGGCACTGAGGAGTTGACATGGACTCCTGTAGACTAGACTAGCTGACCTGGTGGCACAAATTCCAAGACTAGCATGGTGGCTTTTTGTTTGCGGGAGAGTGTGGCAAAACAATGGTCTAGTGATTGCCCAAAGGCAATCACTTAAGGCGGGGGATGACTATGCTTTTAAAAATCCCCTACTATGTCCGCATGGTAAATGTGGAACAAAAAAAAAGTCCCACATTCCATATTTTTTCCCACCATCGAGTAAAAAAAAGGAAATAGAAGCTCCTTCCCTTCCCTTCTCGTTGAGACTCTTAGCTCAACTGGCTAGATAGCCAGTCGGAAAGGCTCAGGGTTGCGGGGTCCAAGGTTCGACTCTCGGCAGGCCTAAAAAAAAGAAGGCATTTTTTTTTCCTTCAATTGCAAAAGCCCAAGGTAAAATTAATTTTTGTTTTATTTCATTTGCAATTAATTTTTTTAATTAATGTTTTTGTTTTAAATATATTTTTTAATAATTTAAATTTAAATACTATTTTTTTAAATCAATTTCTTTTAACACTTTAAATTGATTTATTTAAAACATCTATTTTTATTTTTATTATTTATTAAAAATGTTTTTAATTAACTTTATTTAAATTTTGCAAATTAAAATTAAAGAAAAAGGTTATTTTTTTTGCAATTTTCAAATCAAAAGGAGCTTTTGTTTTCTCCAAGTGGGGATATAAGACATAGAAGAGCACCTATTTTTATTGCAAATTAGAAAGCCCTAAATTCTTCTCAAACTTGTTAATTTTGCAAACATGAAAGGGGACAAAATCAAACACATTTGATTCTTTATTGCAAATTTGGAAAACAAGGAGACTCAAAATTTTGTAAAATTCAAAGGCAAAGTGTGCATTTGTTTTCTCCAAAGGAGGATATAAGACATAAAATTGCACATTCTATTTTTTGCAAAATTGAGAAGAAATTGAAGCCTTGGGTCCATAAAAACCAAGTTATTTGTCGACTGGTCTGGAAGCCTTTCAAATGCGGGTCATGTGTTGACTTGTCTTGGAAGGAGTGCTAGTTTTGTTAATTTTGCAAATCAAGGGGGGAAGACAAGACATTGTACTTGTTAAATTTGCAAAACAAAAAAAAAGGAAATTGTTTCATGCCCCATTCTTTACAAATTTTTGAAAACAAGAGGAGACAAAATATATAATTTTTTTGCACAACACAAATCAAAATTTTGTTGCAAAAATTAAAAGGTAAATTTTCAATTTTACTCGAAACCTTCATTGGAAAATTAGGTGCATTTTTGGTTGCATCCGACACCTATGTGATAAAAATTTTGTAGGCATTCTTGTTTGATTATTGCATTAGTTTTTGCAATTATAAGTCATAAAATCAAGAACACTCAAACCCCAAAATTTCACAATAAATTTGTGTCAACCATTGCACAGGTTTAAAGCCAATTACACTTGATATTCTCTCCTAAAAACAAAAACCCCTAATTCACTCTTATTTGTTTGGATTAATTTACTCAAACTGATTATTCCTCTTTAAGATGATTTTCAGGAAGGTGCCATTAAATATATTTTTGAGTAAATTATGTTTCATATCTTATTTGTTTAGCTTAATTTTCTCAAACTGATTATTTCTCTTCAAGAATATTTTCAGGGAGGTGCCATTAAATACCAATTAAGAGTGAAATAAAAATCATCTTCATACAAAATCTAGGACCTTCATCATGGAAACTATCAAATACTTAAATGATACACAATTGCTTAAAGGTCCTAACTATTCAACATGGAAAACTAATATGAAATTCATCCTGACTATAGAGGAAATGTGGGATTTAGTAGATGGTATTGAATCAAGACCTGCATCACCAGGAGTAGATCAAAAATCATGGGATAAAAATAACAATCATCTTCTTATGTTGATACTCCTAACAAATACTAATGAGATCTAACCTCACATAAGTGAAGCTAAAAATGGTAAAGATGCATGGGATGCACTTAGTACCATTTTTGAAGGCAAGAATAAATCAATTGTTCTAAACCTTTAAACACAACTTCATACACTCCATATGAATTTAGGCGAATCATTAGAACTCTTCCTTTATAGAGTGTTAGAATTGAAGTCTAAGCTCAATGCTTTAGGATCTAAAGTAAAAGACACCATTTTGACTTTAGTAATATTGAGAGCTCTTCCTGAATCCTATAAAATGTTGATTATATCCCTTAGTGTATCACAAAGATCAGTCACCTTTGTGGAGTTAGTCAATTTGCTTCAAACAAAGGAAGCAAATCAACTCCAAAGCGATGAAGCGTCAAACAATGCACTTTACTCAAAAAATCAGGGTGATAAGAATAAAGGAAACTTTCAAAAGGTAGGATCATCTTCAAAAGGTAAGGGAAAGAAAACTCAAAAGAGGTTTTGCTCGCATTGTAAAAAGGATAACCATGACACCAATCGGTGTTGGTTTAAAAACAAGCAAAACAAGAAAGGTAAAGGCACATCACAAAAGCAACATAAAGGCAATATTTCTAGTGAAGTGTCTAATTTTGATTCTAATTTTGGTTCAAAAAAATTACACAGAGTACTCTTGGCTAAGACAATATTATAGAGGGAAAAAAATTTGTCACCTTAAGCAATCACCATTTCCTCTCTATCTTTTAGGCTTCATAAATAGCATAAGTTTTTGTTTGAATTACTTGCAATAAAGGGGTGATTGTACCTCTTTTAGGCTTCATAAATATAAAAACTCTCATTGTTTGAAGTACTTATAACAAAAGGAGGGAATTTTTTGGTGAAAAAATTGCCTAGGAGGCAATCTTTGTACAATCCTTCACAAAGTTTCTTGAGTTGCACATATTTTGCAATTAAATGGGGGATAAATATTTATTTTCTTACTTCACACATTTTTTTTGTAAAAAGGGAAGAATACTTATAAGGGTGCATTTTTGGCAGCAATCAACAACTTAGTCACACTTCTTTCAAAAATTTCATTACATGTTTAGCAACAACGAAAGAAACTTATTAAGGTGCATTTGCGGCAACGACCGACACCTTAGCTACCTTATCAAAACTTTTGCAAAATCATATTGTAACCGAATGAACCTCGTATGAAGTGATCTACTCTACTACACATAGCGATTGTAGTGACTAGTTACCCATGCAATCCGGTTGGATGACAATATTACAATAAGGACATTCATTGATGTGAAGACAAAGTGAGGAATGACCCACTTTTTTCTTAGGAGCAACCAGAGCATAGTGATAGAGCAAGAACCAACAGTTCTACATATTTTTCAATGTATTGGGGTAGTTATATAAATTACCCAAATAATGTAATAAGGGGGGATGTTAGAGTAATATTCCATTCTTTGAGATATTTATCATTTTCCTACATTAGGTAGATTTTATTTATTGCATGGTAAAAAGTACTTTGTTACTTTTTACCCCTAGTATTTACTTTTACTAGTTACCTAGGTTAATTACTTATCTTACCGATATTTCTTATGGTCGGTAGATATTATGGACGACAAGTAGGTTAGTCGACAGATATTGTGGATGGCAAGTTGGTTAGTTTTTTCCTATTATTTCTCTCATGCATCCTATGGCTATTCTAGGCCTATGCACATTGTATATAAACCTTAATATTTTGAATAATATTTTTTAAGGTTCATGCCCGTACTGTCATGGTACAAGTTATATTTTGGCTGGTTGTTTTTTCCTAATTGTTTTTTTCTTGTTTGTTGGACAGGGGTTATTTATTTTCTTCTTTCTGGGGTTTTTTCCCAAGAACAATGTCGAATTCTTTAGGCATCTACAATATGTAATTTTTTTTCCTTTTTGAAATATAAATTATGATTTTTTCTTTGGAAAAAAAAATTGTGGGTTGCAAGAAGAACACTAGAAGCACACCATTAAGCTAAGGGATTTGATCTCTTAATACTTTTAATCTTAATGTATAAAATTGAGAAGCCCTCAAGGGGATGTATTGTAATCATTGGATTGATGAATTTATAAATACAAGGAGAAACCCACATTTTTCACTTCAAATTATTCATCATTTCAATAGCTTACTTTGTTTACCTCTTTAGCATCTTTATTTTGCATGCTTTCTTATAAACACTAGATTATATTTCAGTTTTAATCTATTAGGCGGGCCATTTTTTTTGCTAATTCATAGATATTGCATGAAAGTAACTTTTTACTTCTCCAAAAATGGATATATGATAGTGTATATTTTTTCAATACCCTATCCCATGGCCTACATAGTTAGCATCCCATTGTCACCTCATCATCTAGATAAGTGACATGGAAGAAACTAGTTTATTAAAGTATTGTTTAATTGGTGAAATGAATAGTGTAAAATTGATACCCTATTGGTAATTTAGTTAATGATACATGGAATATCCTCACAAATTTAAGGTATATTTATTTTTACTTTTTAAAAATGTTTTAGTGGCATTTTACATGATTTTTGAATCAAATTTATAAGGGCAATAAATTTTGTATACAAAAGCTTCTAGATCCCTATTTTTTAAATTCATGTAATAGTTTAAGCTTTAAAAATTTAAATTATTATTTATACTCATAATTATGCATAATAAATTATATTTTGGTAGGGATTATAAGTCTCATGACATGCCCTTGCTTAGTGGACCTAACTATTGGAATATGTAATGCAACATTGTGTAAATTATTCTTAGGCTAAAATATAAAGTCTAAAGAATAATATTTGAATTAGAATATAATTCTATCTTATGTAAAATATTTCCACCCAATTAATAAATAAATTAAGGGTGCTAGGAATATTTAATTTCTTGGGAAAAAGTTATTTCTCTTTTCTAGCAAATATTAGAAAGTAACTAATCACTTTCTAATATTTGATAGATGCCACTTATCACATATCTCAAAGATTAGATTGTGATAAAATTAGAAAGTAACTAAAGCACTTTCTAATATTTGATAGATTATGATAAGATTAGATTGTGATAAGATTTAGGGTTGTAGTAGAAAAACTTCTCTTTAAATAGGGGTGTTTTCTACTACATATTATCATATCTTGTTATATTGACTTGTATTGTAGATTATGTTGATGTATATTGTTGCATAACATTGAAGCATTCTTATACTGTTGAATCATTGAGTAATATAGTGAGCTTCATAGTGGATGTTTTTTTTTTTTCATTTGAAGTAGGGTTTTACCACTCAATATTTATGTTGTGGTTTTACCTCTTTGATGTGTGATTGATCTTGTGGAGCATTCTTTGATCTTGGGGAGACTTTGCTTGTCTCAAATTTAGTATCAGAGTGGTTGGGATCTCTATCAAGTGTCTTCAATCATTTGAGGTAAAAAACCCATTAAGGTATATATATATATATATTGTATGCATTTGATATTTGGGTATTTTATGTAAACTTATTTTGCAAATCTACCATTAGGGTTTATAAATTTATTATGTTTTTAGATCTAATTGTTAGATCTTTTGCAAACATTGTTTTCTTTTTAAATCTATAATTTTTTTTGGCATTAAGCTTTTGCTAGAAAGGTTTTTTGAGCCAAACCGACTCTATTGTTGCCTCCGAAAGACCCAAAAACCCCTATTTCCATATATAGTCATTTTTTTATTTATTTAAAAAAAAATAGTTGGCTATATATATATATATATATATATATATATATATATATATATATATATATATATATATATATATATATATATATATATATATATTTGCTTTATAAAAAAAAAAAAATGTTTTGTTTTAAAAAAAATATATAGTTTTGCTTTATTAAAAAAAAAAAAACAGTTTTGCTTTATAAAAAAAAAAAAAAAACAATTTTGTTTTAAAAAAAAAAAAACAGTTTTGTTTTAAAAAAAAAAAACAGTTTTGTTTTCATAAAAAAAAAAAAAAAAAAAACAGTTTTGTTTTAAAAAAAAAAATAATAATAGTTTTGCTTTATAAAAAAATAGTTTTGTTTAACAAAAAAAAAAAACAGTTTCGCTTTATATATTTAAAAACAGTTTTTTTTTTTTTGAAAAAGTTTTGCTTTATAAAAATATTTAAACTTTTTCATGCCATTTTTTTATTAATAAAATAAATTTTATTAATTTAATTGCATTTTTTTTAAGCAATTTTTTGTATTAAAAATTATTATTATTCTCCTTAAAATGCAATAGTTTTTGGTCTCACATTAACAATGGTTGTTTATGAGTTTGCTTGTTTTGCAAGGTTATCCAAGTATGTTTTGGAGTATACAAGGCAATTTTGGATCAACTTTTTCACTCTCTTCCCCTATTTTTATTAATTTCTTCTAATCTCTCTCCAGTATTTGCTTGAAGCATACTGTAAATTAATGTAACTTATATCTCTCATTATGAAAGTAAAAGAGAATGAAAGTGAGAGTGAGAGAGAGAGAAAGAGAGAGAGTGTGTGTATTTGTGTTTTGCTTTGTGTCTCCACTATCTCTTGTTCATATTTCTTACATTTTGCATCTCAACTAATCTAACTACTAACTTTCTACTAAACAATCTACTAACCAACTAACTTGCAATTTACTAATTTTCATATTAATCAAGAAGGTTAAAAATGAATCAACTTCCTAACCACAACTTTAGTATTTGATTAAAATTTACTTAATTTTGCAACATAGTTTATATTTTCTAAACACCTATTGAATCCAAAAGAATCCGCTCTATCGGTAGCAAGTCATTTTTGGGTCCTCGTATCCCTACCCTTTTGGGTAGCTTGGTTGACCTTGGGTGAGATGAATTGTCAATTCATTAGGCTATAACAAAACCTAAAATGAACATTAACTTACTAACTTATTGACTATCTAACATTTAACAAATGTTTTATGGTTCAATTCAAGTTAGTTTATTTTGTTGCAAGATGATTGTTATGGTTAGTTAACTTCTTATTGCAAGTTAATCTATTGCAAGTTGATATTGGTTTATTTACTTTATTCAATTGCAATATGGTTATAGTTGTTTATCGGAGAGAAGGTATTATATGGGACTATTCAGTTGGAGTATTGCCCATCATCTTCTAATTTTGTTGATTTGTTCACCAAACCTCTTTTCAAGGAGCAGTTTTATAAGCTGAGGGACTCACTTGGTTTGGTGAAGTTGTCCTCAAGGGGGAATGAAGTGTAGTTACACTTGTGTGATGAAAAAATCATCCTTATGAGGTGTTGTGTGCTATATATATGAGTTGATCTTTGGTGGTATAATTGCTTTTTGCATCTCTTTTGAACATGATACTTTCTTGTTTGCCTTGTGCAACTTTTGTACATGTTACTTTGTAAATGACATTGTGCAATTATGGTATATTATGCAATTGCTTTATGCAACTCTTTTACGTGGTACTTTCTTGTTGCCTTGTGCAAATTTGTACATGTTTTTTTATGTAGTTGGCATTATGCAATTGATTTATCATGGTACTTTCTTGTTAGCATTTATGCTAATTTTGTACATGATATTTTATGGTTGGCTTTATGCAACCAATGTGTACACTTTATTATTTTCATATACCTTATGCAACTCTTGTACATGGTACTTTTTTGTTAGCCTTGTGCTACTTTTGTACATGGTACTTTAGAGTTTGCATTATCATGGTACTCCTTGTTTGATTTATGCAACTTTGTACATGATATTTTTTTATCAACTATATAGCACGTGACTATAAGTATGGATTGGCATATTTTTGTGATGACTTATAGTTCACTATTTGTTAGATCAGTTTTTTTATCATATTTGGATATTCATATATGTTGTGGTGAATATATTTATGATAATGTATCTAACTGATCTTATGTTGAGCTGCTTGTAGTTTGCAAGTACTTTCATTTGGGATTTTGCTGGCTTACTGAAGACATCCTTGTGATGTTTTATTCTTGTAATTTGCAACCACTTGTGGTTGATGGATGGTTTTGTAAGCTACTTGCAGTCTCATTTTGGCCCATTTTGTATTTGTTTTTTTTTTTTTGTATTTACATGGTGGAATCGGTAGCCGCCATGAAACCGGGTAGGTTGTACAGCTTTTATGGTCGTCGTAGTATTTTGTGTTGTCCAACATAGAAGCCACCACATAGATCTTCATGCAGTCTGCCCCTATAACCACCATGCAATAATCATTTTAAACCTTTTACGCTACTGAAAGCACCAAGAAAGGGACAAGCGTTCAGTTCGGCGAAGCCTGAGATTTGAACCTTGGACCTTCACCCCCCTTATGGGGTTTGGATGAACCAATTGGTCTACACCTTGGACCTTGTATTGGTGCCTTATTGTAGACCATTATTGGTCATAGAAGCTCATTGTAACTATATTACTCATTTGATTCTCATCCCCATTTGTATCTTTAGGGGTAGAATGTTTCTTTGTCTCAGAATTCCTTTCCCCAATATTGCATTAAGGGGGAGTGTTGGAATATGTAATGCAACATTGTGTAAATTATTCTTAGACTAAAATATAAAGTCTAAAGAATAATATTTGAATTAGAATATAATTCTATCTTATGTAAAATATTCCCACCCAATTAATCAATAAATTAAGGGTGCTAGGAATATTTAATTTCTTGGGAAAATATTATTTCTCTTTTCTAGCAAATATTAGAAAGTAACTAATAACTTTCTAATATTTGAGAGATGTCACTTATCGCATATCTCAAAGATTAGATTGTGATAAAATTAGAAAGTAACTAAAGCACTTTCTAATATTTGATAGATTATGATAATATTAGATTGTGATAATATTTAGGGTTGTAGTAGAAAAGCTTCTCTTTAAATAGGGGTGTTTTCTACTACATATTATTATATTTTATCATATCTTGTCATATTGACTTGTGTTGTAGTTTATGTTGATGCATATTGTTGCATAACATTGAAGTATTCTTGTATTGTTGAATCATTGAGTAATATAGTGAGCTTCATAGTGGATGTTTCCCTTCTTCATTTGAAGTAGGGTTTTACAACTCAATATTTGTGTTCTGGGTTTACCTATTTTATGTGTGACTGATCTTGTAGAGCATTCTTCAATCTTGGGGAGATTTTGCTTGTCTCACACTAACTATGACACCTAGAAAATCAAGAATAAATCTTTGCTTTAGAGTATGGGAATTTTGAAATATATGTGAATGAAGAACATAAAGACACTAATTTATATAATAAAATGTGGATGAATAAGTACATTAAAGAAGAAGCTCATGGTGTGATTGCTTTACATATTGATAAAATCTATGATGACCACATTATAAACACTTCAAATCTAAAGGAGATAGTTGTTGAATTCTAGTAGATGTGTGACCACATGGAATTGTTTCAAAATAGCATATTAGAAGTATATATTCCTAATTTGAGCATGGATTTTTTTGATATTACAAATGAGTACATCAATCAATTTGATCCAAAAATAAAA
The DNA here is from genome assembly GCA_028583015.1 of Wollemia nobilis. Taxonomy (NCBI): domain Eukaryota; kingdom Viridiplantae; phylum Streptophyta; class Pinopsida; order Araucariales; family Araucariaceae; genus Wollemia; species Wollemia nobilis. The sequence continues at coordinate 3,110,106 of JAQPPZ010001261.1, forward strand.
ATTTTGACTAAATTGAAATTCAAAATTTTGAGTTAATGAAGATAATAAAAGAGTGCAATTAAAAAAAAGAGTATGATGAATTAAAAAACACACACACACACACACCACATGTACACACACACAGAGATATATAAAATAAAAAAAAAAGGTTTTATTGCTCAAAAAATACAGTATAATGTAAAAAATATTTGAAAAGAGAAGTGAGTTTATAACATTACATAAATTGCTCATGCTTTTTATAGTGAGGGGTGCATCTCTTTATAAAATAATTGGTGTGTTAGAAATCCAAAATATTAAATATGTAAGGTCACCAATATAAAAACATGGTGGTTCACCTTCCATGGTTTAGAAGGTCACCCATATGGAAATGTGGTGATTCACCTTCCCTGAGTTACAAAAGTGTATATTAAATGAAAATTACATATATGTGACTTATATTTTTATGCTTCGTATTCTAGCAATGTGTCAACATAGCTAGAGACTTATTTTGAATATGAAATCAAAAATTAGAAAATTACTATTTTTTTTTTAATTTACATGGTGGAATCAGTAGCCATCACAAATTTTAGCAGGTTATCCATATTTTATGGCTGCCACAGTATTCTTTGTTGTCCACCCTAGAAGATGCCACACAAATATTCATGCATTACACCCCTATAACCACCATGCCACACTAATTTTAAACTTTTTACGCTACTGAAAGCACCAGGAAAGGGACAAACTTTCAGTCTGGCAGGGCCCAATATTTGAACCTTGGACCTCTGGCCCCCTACAAAAAGAGGCTGAAATTACTATTTTTTATAAGTATTTTTTTAAGGCATCTAAAGCATTTTTCTATGAAGTTATTGGAAACTAAGTTTATAAAAACATTACCTATGGAAATTATTGTTTTCTCTTTAATCATTACAATGCTTCTTGAATGGATCAAAACAAAGTTTACAGCACAAGTTTATGCCCCTAATAGTGCAATTAGGGTTAAAATTAGTTTTTTTTTTTTGCATAAAGCAATGCTACAAAAAGGTCACATGTGTAGATCACATTTCAAGAAACTTGAAGAAGGAATTCACATTACCAAAGGAGGTACTTTTGGAAGGATTTCTATTAATATTTTAAATATTTTATCAATAATTTTCAATTTGTTTTTATATGGTTGTTAGCATATTTGATATGCTTCAAGTAGACTTCTCTAAGAGTTCTACTTCATCTATTGATTATGTGTTAAAATGTTTTCTTCACAATGGTGTAAGAGTTATTTTATCACCATCCAATGTCATTCAAATAAAGTGGATAAATTAGAGGATGTGAAGAAGCCAAAGCATTAAAATAAGGACATGAATCCCTTTAAGAGTCTAGTCTACACCTTTTGTAATATGGAATAATAGAAGGTATATTTTATAGAATGCAAATTAAAAAACTTGAATAGGTATCCAAAAAAGAGGGTGTTAATGATACTATTTTACATGCTTAGGGTGAGGATGAACATTATGGTAAAATATAATATGCACACATAGTCATTTCTTTAGCACATTCGACATACAATTTGTTTTAATAGTGGATTATAGATTTAGGGGCAACATGACACATGACTAAGCATCATAATCTCTTGCATGATTATATTGGATAACATTGTAGAGATCATATGGTTCTTAGAAAGAATTCCTCTTTATATATGGTTGGATGTGTTGAGGTAATAATTTTTTCATCCTTTATTTACTAAAAGTGGGCCCTAATTTTATCCTATTTATCACATCACTCATACAAATAATATGGTTGAATTTTGACTAGAGTGATGGTTGATTAAGAATATTATAGGTTCTTTAAGATATTGTGATGATATTAATCAAATGTATAATATTGGTGCTCATATATATTCTTCCTTGAAAATACTATTTTCATGGTGATGGTGGCATATATAGATGGTTTCAACAAGATATTACATTATAAACTTGGGCATATTCACTATGGATGTTTAAGGTATATAATTCATTATTAGTTGGATTTTGGTGTTTATCCTATTTCTTCTCCTAATGGTATTTGTGAGAGGGTGCATTTTAGGGAAGCATCATCGAGATTTCTTCCTAAAAGGGACTAATAGGAATGCTACATAACCCTTAGATATTATTCATAGTGATACTTGTGGATCTAAGGAGGTACCCTCTTTTCCTAGGAATAAGTACTTTTTCATCTTTATTAACGATTTCTCTAGTTGTGTATTCTTGCATAATAATTATTCTAAATATGAAATTATTTGATCAAATCAAGAACTTAAAGTATATTATAGAGAACTAGTTCAAGAGGAATATCATCATATTACAAATAGACAGAGGAGATGAGTAAGATAATCATATCTTTATTGATTTCTTGTCTCTTGATGATATTTATTTTTAGAGAATTATGCACTATAACATAAAATATAATGGGATGGTTATGTGAAAGAGTAGATCTATCATAAATATGACAATATGTATGTTACATGCCAAGTAGATAGAGCTTACATTTTTAGGTAAATGACTTCTTCAATGCATACCAACAATTATAATCCAACTCAGGCCATTTAGGGTACAATTCCTCTCAAAATATTGATAGGAGATAATACTAATGTGTCTATATTTTATGTTTTTGAAACCATTGCATAGGACCATATTCCTAAAATGTGCATAGTATAATGTCAACACAAAACCATCACTACATTATTATGAGGTATTTAAACACCTCCAAGTATTATGCCTCGCATGGTCTTGTGAAGTAGGATATTCTTATTCAAATAGATGATATATTTAATGAGGTACTTTTTTTTTTCTTCTTTTGGACCACTCCCTATTATTTTTGTCAAAATTCCTTCTAATAAATTATCTAGAGGTGTTTTTTATACCATTTTAGATTGTTACTGGTATAATTCCATTTTTTTGTTATTTTTCCACTCTCCACATGGATACATCAACAAGATATTTTTATATTTGTTTGAAATATTATTTAACATTGATAGCTTTGAATCCCATAGTATATGAGCTTGATTATTTCATGCAATATGAAATGTTATTTGATATTGAGGTGGACATTGAGCTTGGGTTGATATTCCATTGTAATATTTTGATGCTATTGCACCAAATTATGTGCCATAATATTCCGTCATCTAATGCCCAAGTGGGACTAGAATCATACCACAAGAAAATTCTTTATCACAAGTAGTATTATAGACTCTGGTAACTTCTTTACTTTTGTTATTTTGTATTTCTTCAATAGGTATGAATCCAACCGATTTTCTTCAAGAGGTCTCACTTTAGGAGGAGCTAAAATGTTCTCTAAACTAGTAAAATCTTTTTGAACCACCCCAGCTATTACTTTAGCTAAATTAACAATATCGATGAGGATATCTAGTTTTTGAGCATCAGTATTGATAGCCTCCAATATTGGATCTTGAAATTCTTCTAGATGCATGGCTAGAATTATGAGTAAAGAACACAAGCTTATACTAAGGGGGGGTGAACAATATAAGATCAAAATTTACTTTTCTTTCTCAAACAATATTATCCAATATATAAATAGCAATATCAACAACAGTAATAAAAGTAATGCACAAATCATCACACACAATAAAGACACCAATTTAACGTGGTTCACCCAATGTGGGCTAATCCATGGAGAAAATATTTCACTAAAAATTTATCAACAAATCTCTTGGGAATCCTTCCCTATTACAATGTTTATGGACCTTTGTCCAAAGGAGACATCAATCCCTTAATTACGTTTTTTGAAACCTATCCATAGGATAACTCTTTCCCCTTTGCTGGTTTGTGGATATCTATCCATAGGATAACTCCTCCTTTGCTCTCGCTAGTGATATTCTAGAATACTACTACCTCCATCACTTTGTCTTGTGGATCTCTCTCCATAGATGATATTTATCCTCACTCAGAATACCTTTGTCCTCACTACCCTAGCTAATGGATATCTATGCACTAGAGACTACTATCCTCTACTCTATCCCCTCGAAAAATTGCTCTCATATTTGCTCAATATCTATCTCAAATTTATACTAAATAGTATCCTCGGTCTAGCACAAATCTTCTCACAAATCTATCTTTGGTTTGACATGAATATGCCCTCAAATATTCACCAAACACTATCCTCAAATATGTCCTTAATACTTAACACAAAGCTTGATCAAATCACAAATAAACTCTGATTAGCCTTAACTGAAATCTTAAACAAATCAATCAATCAATTCTAATCTCAAGTATTCTCAAATACTTACCTCAAATATTTCCACAAGTCCACTCATGAACTTGCTCAATCTGCTCTCAAGTATTCACTAACACTTTTCTCAAATCTTCCCAATAAGTCCACTCAAGAACTTGCTCAAACTGCTCTCAATTCTTCACTAAGACTTGTCTCAAATCTGTCCAAAAAGTCCTCCTTATCACTTGTCCAATCTACTCAATAAGTCTTCACTAAGATGTGCCTCAAATATTCTTAACAAGTCCTCTCAAGAACTTGTCCAATATTATCAACATGTCTTCACTAAGACTTTCCTCAAATCTACTTAACAAGTCCTCTCAAGAACTTGTCCAATATACTCAACATGTCTTCACCTAGAATTACCTTAATTCTGCTCAACAAGTCATCCCTAGAACTTGTCTCAAATATTCTTACAATATTTCACAAAAGCTCACACAAATATGTATTCAAGATTTTAGAAAAACTTACTCAACTCTATCCTTAAGTCGCCTCAAGGACTTACTCAAATCTGCCCAAAATATTTCACAAAAGCTTGCTTAACTCTCTCCTTAAGTCCCCTATAGGACTTACTCAAATCTACCAATAAGATTTCATAAAATCTTGCTTAACTCTGTCCTTAAGTCCCCTCTAGGACTTACTCAAATATGCCCAAACATATACTCAAAATAGCTCACAAGATATGCTCAATCAATCTCAAATATTGCACACAAAACTTAACTCAAATATTATTTAGAAAACCTCTTCAACATACAAACAAGTTTCACTCAGAATCTTGTTTAACCATAGGAAAATATAGAGAATTATCAAATACTAAATATGTTTTACACTCACTCAACAAAATACTCTATCACTCTCAAAATCTCTTTCAAATAAATTCAGAAATAAAGTATAATTTGTTTCACAAAACTTGAACTATAACTCCAATACTTTCAATCAATAATGCTCAACCAAATTCATTCAACCATTCACTCAATTAAACACAATTTGCTTACAAATCCTAACCATGATTTCCACTATACTTTCAATAACTCACACTATGGATTTCAAAACTTGACTCAAGATAATTCCAATTTCACATAACAATGATACTCATGTTCTTTCACAAACCCTAGCTCAAGATAGTTCTCAATTTCACATAACAATGATACTCATGTTATTTCAACATCCACAAATCATGCACATGAAAACTCACTCAAAAATTTTCAACAATGCTTATCAAACAATCCTTTTCACTCCAACTTTGCATTTCAAAACATTCAATTCAACAATATTTCACTCATAAGGAAGATATGCCCATACAGTTTGTTTTGATGGTGATATTATATTCAAATCCTATATTAATCACAATCAAATCCTCTTTGCCAATTTGAAGGTTAGATAGCAATAGACTATCTCAAAATCTCCATAAAAATATTCTCCTCAATAATTATTTCACCATACAAAAATATCAAGTCTCAAGTACACCTTATTATCTCCAATACTCTCAAAATAACATTCAACACATACAAACAAAGTTCCTTTGTTAACACCTTATAATATCCAAACTTCTCAAAATAATATTCAATATATAACTTAAATTTCAAGTGCTCTTTATGCATCCTATTTGGATTTTAAAACAACTTCAATGCACTTTAATTTTTAATATAAACAAGGTATTACTTACTTTATTTATATACAACCAAATTTTGAACAGTACCATGCAATCCACCTCAAAATGCAACACTAAAATATGTATCCTTACAACTCCCTTAAACAACTATATAATGTACATACCTTAGATGTAAAAAACATTATTGCTAGTGTTGCTGATGTGTTTTAAACATGCAACCTCTAGCTATCCCCACACCAAAGAACAAGGTAGCCTTAATACATGGTCTAGATGCCCACACAAGTTCCTTCATGCACGATATTAGAGTTAAACCTTCCATCATTTCTTTTGCCAAAAAAAACATCACCAATGTTTGATCCTTAAACCTCTGCCACTCTTTTGTCTTAGTAGTGCTTGGCTAGCCGCTTGGGCTCACTATCTGCATTTAAACTACCCAATGTAAAGGGTTTAATAATTTCATCCTTTCCTTTTGTCCTTGAAAAACATGTTACGTTGTCCTTTCTCCATGTGGTTACGAACAAAGAAAAATATTTATCATTCATTAAAAAACATTCTGCTCACTTTTACATATCACCGAATATCTGTATTCACATATGTATCATATACCAAAATCACAAATTATTACCATTCTTTTTTTTTTTTACTATTGAAATCCCTTCTTATATGAAAAGTTCTTTGATATGAAGACGTCAACACTTCTAATAATTTTGCACCTGACTTAAAAGTTTAAGTTTAAATTATTTAAATCTTAAATTTAAATATTACATAACTCAAATATTTAAGGCTTTATAATAACTTATTTAAAATATTAAATATTTAATTTTAAATTATTTAAATATTTATTTTAAATAATTTAAATATTTTAAATCTCCTTTGAGCCCTTAACCATGGTCTTAAATTAATAATTTAAATATTTTTAAATCTCATTTGAACCCTTAACCATGGTCTTTAACTTGTCCTTGACTTCATAGCACATTAACATTTGACATCAAATATATTTCTGCCTTGCACCTTTGACATCAATGACAACTTAATAAACTCAAATTTCCAACAATATCCCCCTTTGTCATTGATGTCAACCCTTACTGAAAAATATTCTTTTAGTGCAACTGGATACCAAAACTGCTCCCCCTGACTGAATGCTCTCCCCCTAACTTAAATCTCTCCCCCTTTGACATCAATGGCAAAGAGACACCTTTGGGGCTAAATATAAAACTCTTAGCTTAGCCCCCTCACCACCTCCTCTCCTTGAGGTGATTATTTATGGGGTGGGAGTAAATCTAATCCCATATTACAATGCTCTTCTTCCTTATCATATTTCTTTTTCCATACTTTTGAAGTCATACCTTTCTAAACCTTTTGAGAGTCTTCTTTCTTGCTTATCCTTGGAAGTTCTAGAAATTTTGTTCTACACAACTTAGCCATATACCCAACATGATTGCACTTATAACACTTAAAATTGTGATGCCTAGAAGGTGTAAATGTCTTAAAGTTCCTCCTGATGAAGCCATATCCATTTATGTTATGAATCCTGTAATTAGTTGCCTTATGACCAAACTGATTATAAGAGTAACAATACCCTTGAAAGAGATGCCCATTTATGAAATTTATATTTGTGAAACTATATCCCTATATTTCATGTGTCCTACACTGCATAGCCTTGTATCCAAACTTGTTACATGAGAAGAAACATCCTTTGAATAAATCTTGCATTGAACTCACTGGTCTCTTAGTCCTTTCTTCCCTGTGATGTTTCTTGTTCCTTATTTGTGCATTGTTTCCTTCCTCTTTGATGTTGTTACTTATTAACATATTGGTGTAAGTCTTAGGTTTTTTTTTAGTCACTTCTTTTGATGTTTCCTTATCATTTGAGCTTGATTCCTCTTTTTGTACTTCTAGATCTTCTTCATTTCCTATTCCTATTTTGATAAATGAATATCTTTTTTGTTTGGTAGTATTATCCAAAGCATTTGAACTTTTCCCAAACCTGTGTAGCTTATCCTTAGAATATTTCACTTTCATCCTTAGCAAGACTATCTCATATTCTAGTCTTTCATGTTCTAGATCTTTTACCTTTAATTGTTCAGCCATACCTTCTTCAAATTTTCTTGCATCTTCAACCTTAGCCTCTAAGTTAGTGAGATCTTGTAGAATATTTATTTTTACTTTCTCATATTCTTGTGCTTGAACCCTTAATCCTGAGTTCTCCATTTTTAATTCTTCAATATCAACAACAAGTCTTTCCTATTCTATATTTTTTATGTTTAACTATTCAACCATACCTTTTTCAAATATCCTTACCTTTTCAGCCATATCTTTCAAGTCAGAGAGATATTGTAGAATATTTATCTTATGTTTCTCATCCTCTTATATTTGAACCTTTAATTCTAAGTTTTCCTTTTTCAACTCAACAAGTTCTTTAAGTGTGGCTTCCTCCTTCCTTTTTTCTGAATCTTCCTCTTCTTCTAGGTTTTCAAGAGCATATTCATACTCTTAAATATCTCAAAGACTTTCATCACTATCCCTTGAAGTGTTGATTGCTACTTCAACAAGAGCATATTTGTTTTCTTATATTTTTAAAAGTATAATTTCCTTTGTACACCTGATTTTACTGTCCTTATTTTCTTTTTCATATTCACTACTACTGAATCCAACTTTTGAACAATGATCTTCAAGATGACCAAAGTTATCACAAATAAAACAACTGAGTATTATTGGTTCCTTCTTATTTTTTTTACATAATTAACTTCCTTTCTACTGCTAGATCTTGTTTCCACTTCCCCTCTTAGAGCAAAAATCTCTTTTGGAGCAAAATCAATTTTTTTTTCCCTCATTGTTGCTATTATACCCATTTTGTGGACAATAAAGTGCCATGTGATCAAGCTTACCACACTCAACACATCTCACAGATTTTTCTTCTTCCTTTCTCTTAGTCTCAAGATCCAATTCTTTTTCCTTTTTAGGTCTCATGGTTCTTCTTTTGCCTTTCCTTGCCATGTGTGTTCTTGTAGATATTTCCTCAATATTTTAGGCTCTTTTTGTAGACACTAAAATCCAACACCTTCAAAACCACATTTGCCACCCCACCATCAAATCCTGCATAATAAAATTATATGCCTAAGTTCTAACTTAGGGATGTAAAATCCTGCACATTATCCTATTTTCCTAATTTACTTAATTTGGAAAATCACCCTAGGATACCTTGTCTACCCATTGGACATGTGTCCTGGACACTTCACCCAATATTTTTGTCACATATTACCCACTCTTGTCCCCCTATATTTTCACATGGGACATATTCCAAACACCCATTCCACATCTCATCCATTTTGTCTCTCTTGTCCCTTCACATAGGATAGGATCCCACATTACACTCCACTTGTTGCCACATCACCCCAGTTAAGTGAGGCATACTGAATGACACTATAACTACCCATTCCACCTGGAAGTTCAAATTTACCACTTGGAAATTTAGGTTTGCCACCTCCCATTCATGTCCAAAGCCCTAGAAAGCCTATAAAAATGCCATCTTGTCAACAAAGAAACGAAGCTGAATTTGCATAACGATAGGCTACTAAAATAGATCTAGATCCATCATGAAATTGAGAGTGCAAGCTTGATTTTGACCATTGGTTAAAATTTAGAGGTAATATATTATTAAGTTGAAACAGCTCAGTCATGGTTCCATAGTCAAAAATGTGCATCTGCGGTTTCACAACTATAGGTCCACGGTTTCTAGCCCATAACCGCGCTTTCACAATTTTACAGTCCTAAGAACAAAATCAGATTTCATTGACAAATATTAGTGATTTGAGTACTAAGCAAGGATTTATTTGCTAACTATTTTGTGCTATCTACTTTTCATCCATATCAGTAATAGGTTTATGTGTAGCATTGGATTTACTACTTGAATATACAGGTGCTACTAATCCCCTTTACTGGTTTTCATGTGTGCAGGTAACAGGTATCTTGGATAGGGTGCTAAAGTTGGAGTGGTTCCTTTCTAGATACCAAATCCCACTCACCCTTTGAATTTGCAACTAGATACGAGGAGAACATTGTACATTGCAGAAGATCTGGAAAACTCCCAGAGAGAAATTTGTATCATATTGAGGCAAATATTGTAACATTGTACCCAAGCTACTTGGGGTAGTCCTAAATATTGTAAATTTGTATCGCAAGAGTCAATATATATAAAGGATTTCATTATTTTGGGTAATATCTTTGTGTATATGCAATTTTATAATTGTAATTGTTCAAGTATTTTAGTTACAAAAATGATGATCACTTGGCCTTTGGGCCTCAATTATTACCCACTCGCCAATCGAGGGCGCAAGCATGCAAACCAAAAGTTCATTTACAACAGTCATCCATCTTGCCACACAAAAAGAGAGTGAGTCCATCCATCCAATAAAGTTATATGTCGTCGGTTTTTGCACTGCATTGTGTTGTACACAATGTAATACAAAAAGGGGTAACTGTAGACACTAAAATCCAAAACCTTCAAAACCACATTTGCCACCCCACCATCAAATCCTACATAATAAAATTATATGCCTAAGTTCTAACTTAGGGATGTAAAATCCTACACATTATCCTATTTTCCTAATTTACTTAATTTGTAAAATAATCCTAGGATACCCTTTCTACCCATTGGACATGTGTCCTAGACACTTCACCTACCATTTTTGCCACATCTTACCCATTCTTGTCCCCTTGTCTTTGCACATGGGACAGATTCCCAACACCCATGCAACATCTCATCCATTTTTTTTCCCTTGTCCCTTCACATAGGAAAAGATCCCATATTGCACTCCACTTGCAACCACATCACCCCAGTTAAGTGAGGCACACTAAATGACTCACTGTAACTACCCCTTCCACTTGGAAATTCAGATTTACCACTTGGCAAGTCAGGCTTACCACCTCCCATTCCCTTATAAAGCCCTAGGAAGCCTATAAAAATGCCATATTGTCAAAAAATAAATGGATCTAAATTTCTGTACTGACAAGCTACAAAAATAGATCTAGACCCATCGAGAAATTGAGAGCGTAAGCTTGATTCAGACCGTTGTCTCGAATTCTGAGGAAATATGTTATTTAACCAAAATCACCTGACTGCGGTTCCTTAGTCAAAAACATGTATCCATGGATTCACAATCGTAGATCCATGATTTCTTGCCCACAACCATGCTTCCACATTTTATAGTCCCAAGAAAAAAATTGGATTTCATCGACAAAGATTAGCAATTTGAGTATTAAGCAAGGCTTTATTTGTTAACTATTTTGTGCTATCTATTTTTCATCCATATCAGTAATAGGTTTATGTGTAGCATTGGATTTACTTCTTGAATATACGGGTGCTACTAATCCCATTTGCTAGTTTGCATGTGTGCAGGTAACAGGTATCTTGGATAGGTTGCTAAAGCTGGAGTGGTCCCTTGTCGGATACCAAAGCCCACTCACCCTTTGAAGCTGCAACTGGATACGAGGAGAACATTATACATTATGAAAGATCTGGAAAACTCCTAGAGAGAAATTTATATCATATTGAGTCAAATATTGTAACATTATACCCAAGCTACTTGGGGCAATCCAAAATATTGTAAATCTGTATTGCAAGAGTCAATATATATAAAGGATTTTATTATTTTTGGCAATCTCTTTGTGTTTGTGTGATTTTATAATTACAAGTGTTCAAGTATTTTAGTTGCAAAAATTGCAATCATGGTGGGACCCCCTAAAGGTCCTATTTTGTTTTGCCTTACTTTTTAAATATATTTGCTGATCTCTATTTGCACTGACAAGTTTTGGGAGTTCGAGGCATGCATAAATTTTACTTTTGGGTCAATAAATATGGAATACCCTATGCCAAAATTTTTTACTATGGAAACGTGGGAATGTGGTTCCTAGTCTAAAGAAACACAGACACACGAATCCTATTATGAGGAAACATAGACACACAGTTCTTGTTCTAAAGAAATGTAGAAGTGCAGTTACTATCTGTGGAAATGTGGACCGACGGTTGACAACTGGAGGGAGCAACGATGGGATCACAGGTTCGTACCCTTTGATTTTTGTTCTTTTTATACTTATTTATCTACATTATGTTATTAATATTGCAACTAGGGTAAATTAAAAAGTCTGTTTTGGTATGACATTGTGTGCATTTAGGTCTTAGAATAGAAAAATGTTACATAAATTTTGCATCCATACATACAATAACACGAAAATATTAAAGAGAATCTGAATTAACATAATAGAAAATAGGCCATCTTGCATTTGCCATGTTAAAAATAACCTGGGCGTTGATTTTGGGTTTGGGTCTATAAAAAATTATTCTATTTTTGTTGACAGAAAGGACCCACGCATCCATGATTAGGGTATCCCAAATGCAGACGCGCAGTTATCAAACCGCACACCCGCGATTTACCAGAACTAACTGTGCACCCACAGTTAGACCTATTAAATAGAATCCGATTGAATTAGACTTAAAGTTGGCACTTTTACCCCTAAATTGTTGTTTGTCATTCTATATTTTCTATTTTCCTGCATCTAGGCATTGAAACAAAATTGCTAGATAATATTGCATACCACAATAATCAAGAAAAACCACCACACACTCATATAAACATTGGAAAATGGTTGGATTTCATCACCATCGAGTTTGGATTTCATCACCAAACCACCAAAATTATACCATGTTCTTTGCCAAGGCTGATTACAATATCTGTCATAGCCCGTGGGTTATAGCATGCATTTCTCCTCAGAGAGGTGTATCACAGAATGCGGGTGAAATGGGTGAGGAATTGGTAGGACATGTGTTCCCTAGCCATGTGTGGACTTCATTACCACACATTATAGGTAGGATTACGCAACCTGGAGTTCATAGCCAGGTTTTCAAGCTACAAGTATACAGGTGAAATCCTAGATTCATTTAGGGCAAAACATTGAGCACACATCTTTTTCATTTTTCAACAAAAATTCAAAAATATATATATATATATTTCAAAAACTAACAAAAATCTAGCACCAAAAACTTTGTGTGTTTGTTTGCTTTACGTGTTGTATTGCATAGTACTATCATTTTATTTACATAAATAGTTGTACTTGGTAGTGTACCGCATAATAGCGTATGGTAGTGACTCGTAGTCAAGCTAAGAAACTGTATCAAACCAAATTCAGTGGTCTTCCCCCATGAACTCTCATTCTGGAAATGTCCCTAAAACTTCGATGGTAGGACAAGTAGGCATGCCTTTTTCTATGTCCCAAAGTCCTAATGTAGGGCCTTCTAGTAATGCCCCTAATATGAACATAGACATTATGCATAGGGATACTCACACAGCCATACTTGAGACACCTAGGAGAGAACCTCATACAGTGGTAGATAATGATTTCACCATGTTCAACATGGATACTATTAGAATGTCCTTGAATGCATCTGGAATGGTCTTCCCATAATTACCACCACTCTCCATCCCATCTTGTGTTGTACCACCATTACAATAAGAGCCCGCATATACTTACCCATAATAGTCAAAAAAAGTTTTTATAAATCCTCTTTTTGAGTTGGCTATTGTAGCACTGGCTAACCAACCATCATCATCCAACCAAACACCCCACACATTACCTCAACAACTCACCATTTCCACTAATCCCTTGTATGAAACAATTCTTGTTGTTTCACAAACCTTAACATCCACTCAACCCACTATCCTCAGGTTCTACATATCATATCATACCACAGTCAATGGCAATACCCTTTGCTACTCACCCCCCACTCACTTCTACTACCATGGTTGTTCCACAACCAACCCAACCTACCACATCACAGGTGGTGGTCCCAACTTCAAATGTAATTACTATGCAATAGGCTTTCTTACAGCTATAGCAAATGATTTTTGATAAAACTAACCGTAGTGTAAATCCTGACCCAAACCAGTATTTGTAAGGGATTGAGTACAACTTCCCACCTACATCTCACCAAACAAATACCTTCATCCAAGATCCATCTTGGGTAATGCACCCTCCATCCACCACTATGGTTCATAGTCAACCTCCACATCCATATGCTAATATAGTAGGTCAGCATACCATCATACCTCCATCACACCATCCATATCATAACATACATCAATATCCTTACCATAATACATTTCAGCCAACCATACCCTATCACCTACAGCCTACATACAATCCACCACATTACCAAAAACATCAAGTACATTCGAGTGTTAGTCCCATGGATGACCCTAGATAACAATTTTTATAGAGTCAGATTGATAGTCTTGCCATGCAAAATCTAGGTTTGCAATACCAAAATTTGTTGGCAATTTGTGTTATTTTATGTTGTCATTGATGTCACATAAATTATTGATGTCATATGGATCACATTGAGTTTTGATGGGTAAATGATATCTTAGAAAGCTTGGATAAAATTAGGATTTTTGTGAAAACCAAGGCAAGCAAAATAAAAGGTTTTATTTAAAACCATGGATGGCAGATTTGAAATGGGTTTTTCTTAAAACCCAGGTTGGCCTTTCGTTTCATCGAAAAAGGTGCCCCGATGATGGAGATATTTAATTTTAAATATATAGTTTAAATTTTAATTATTTAAAATTTAAATTTAAATTTTAAAATTAAAACTAAAGTTAGAGTCAACATCTAAAGAAAGAGAGAAAATCAATAATGCATTGACGTCATCGAAAATGATGAGAAGACTATATAAATGGGGATCCTAAGGTTCATTTGAAATTAATCCTTTCTCGTGTTAATCGTGGCTAAGCATATGAAGAGAGCTCATGTGAAAATCATTTTTAAAAGGGATACAACGAATAAATCCAAGTATGGTCGAAAGCCCAAGATATTGTGGGCAGAGTGGCGCATTGGAAATTGGCTTTTTGTTAAGGTGTGTGGCAGCGCTTTACATCAAGGTTTGAATCTCCTTGACTACATTCGAAGGCATTGGAAGGAAAGTGCTCGAAGCTCTTTTGGTTTGCGTGGAAGGGAGGAAGGACTTAAGGCAAGTCATGCATTTTCCTTTTGAACGAGTGGCTAGCTCGTGTGGCAACCTTAGCCATGGCTAAGGCACTCGTGGTGTGTGCAAGTTGGGGGTTCGAATCCCCTTGAGGAGGTAATTATGTTTTGCTCTAATTTATTTCATTGATGACCTGGGATAGGAGTTATAAGGTGGTTAAGGAATAATTAAAGTTTTTAATTAAACTTTAAAAATATAAGGGTTGTGATTATTATTTCAGAGGTGGATGAGTTGTTGATTTATTTTGATATTCATGAAATTGAAAATTAAGATTTAGGAGAAATAAGGAGTTGTTATAAAATATTTTTGAGAGCCTTATTGATTATTAATTTTGATAAGGGTTTTTATTAAAAAGGACTTTTGTGGATGTGTTTATTAAGTTGGATTAAAAATGTGTAAAATGAGTTATGCTTATCTTGTGATTATTATTTAAAGTCCACTATCCCTTATTGATATTGGAAAGGAAAGTTGTGTTTAGTGTAGCAGATTTTATGGATAACTTCTTGGCATAAAAAAGGTATGGGCACATTATCCTATTGATTTTTTATGGTGGTTGATTTTTGAAATATCATTGGAGTGAAAAGGATTGATTGTGGTTTCCTTTATCGAAAGTGGTTGGTTGAATGCTTCGAGGTTTTCTTGTTTGAGAGTTATGTTTAAACCTTGTTTTATAAGCATAGTCATTAAATCCCATTGGTTGTGAAAGAACTTGAAAAGAACATGAGTATCATTGTTATGTGAGATTTGTGGTTGAGAATTGTTGGAAACATTTGAGTTGGTTGATACATGCTTGGACTAGGGTTTTTGTGAGAAAGAGTAGTCCCTTGTGGTGATTGGTTGAGTTGAGTTGATTGAGCCTAGTCAAGTGATTGTGTGATTTTATTGATCAAGTTCTATGAAATAAACTATTCCATAATTTTGATTTGAGTTGAGAGTGATATTAGAACATATTGAGTCTTTAACAATTTTCGTTATGCGTCTATGAGTTGAGTTGAATATTGATCTTAGAACATATTGAGTCTCTAAAAATTATCTTTATGCTTCTATGAGTTGGCTTGAGTTGATTTGAGATTGATTTAAGTTGAGTTGAGTTGAAGATTGAGCTTAGAACATATTGAGTCTCTAACAATTCTCTTTATGCTTCTAATAGTTGATTTGAGTTGAGTTGAGTTGAGTTGAGATCATTGTTGTCATCCATTGAAGAGTACATTGCCATTCATTATTGAGTTCATATTTGAGTTTTTCCTTGATAGATTTGTGGATGATATTTGAGTACTACTTGAGCATGATTTACTGAGCCTTTGATAAGGCTTTGTGGATAGCTTTGTGGAAAATTTTCGGGCAACTTTCTGGACAACTTTGGGACAACTTTGTGGACATTTTTAGGACAACTTTGTGGATATTTTTGGACAACTTTCTAGACATATTTGTGGATAGTTTTGAGACATATTTGTGGATATAATTGAGAAAGTTATTGGTGAGCTTGCTAGAGAAGATTTGGGAAAGTTCTTGGTGAGCTTGCTAGAATATATTTCAACAAGTTCTTGGTGAGCTTGTTAAAATATATTTGGGCATGTTCTTGGTGAGCTTGGTAAAGCATATTCAGGCACGTTCTTGGTGAGCTTGCTAGAGAAGTTTTGGAAAAGTTTTGTGTGAGCTTGTTATTCGGTTTTGGACAAGTTCTATGTGAGCTTGTTATTCAATTTTTGACAAGTTCTATGTGAGCTTGTTATTTAGATTTGGATAAGTTTTGTGTAAACTTGTTATTCAATTTCAAACAAGTTTTGTGTGACCTTATTATTCATATTTGGACAATTTATGTGTGAACTTGTTATTGCCTAGCTTTGAGCAGATCAAAGAAATGATTGTATTGGATAAGGATCCTTATTTTCATGTGAAATATTATAAGGATATTATCTAATGGAGTACCCTACATTGGGGGAACCATGTTAAATATTGTCTCTCAATTAAGTGTGGTGACTTGTGCTCTTACTTACTACTGCTATCTGAGTTATTAATGCACACTGCTATATTTGGTTATTGCAATTAAGGAAATTAATTGATATTGATTTGGAAAGAAAGTAAAAAGTGGTCTTATACTATTCACCCCACCTCTCAGTATAATCTTGTGTTCTTCAATTGGTATCAGAGCGGGTTCCTTTGGATAAGCTAACAACTTGAGGGTATATTCTACAAGAACACATGGATTCACAGAATGTATCATCTACAAATAAGGCTTCATTGTTTGATGATAACAATTATGCTTTCTAGAGCATTATTATGAATAACTACTTGATATCACAAGGATATGAGGTATGACAAATGGTTGAAAAAGAGTATAGGGTTGAAGGTGATCTCGAGGTAGATAAGACTATCAAGAAATTGGTTGAGATCAATGCAAGAGCAATGAATTGTATTTTGAGTGGGCTTCGTGAGACATATTTTGCAAAGGTCATGGTATGTAATTCAACTAATGATATGTGGACCAAGTTGCAGAATACTTATGAAGGAGATTCCAAGGTAAATTTGGAAAAACTACAAAATCATAGAAAACTATTTGAGGAATTGAAAATGGAAGATTTTGAAGATATTGCAAAGTTTTTACTTCATGTTGATGAGATTACTAACACCATGAGAGGCTTAGGTTTTGATATGAAATAATTAGAAGTTACTCAAAAGGTTTTGAGATCACTTCCCATGAAATATGATTCTAAGGTTTCAGCAATAGAAGAGACAATGGATATCAACAAGCTAACAATGGAATAATTGCAAGGTACTCTCACAACTTATGAGATGAGGGTAAGTAAGCATTAGGTTCCAATAAAAGAGATTGCATTCAAGGCTTTAGAAAAAGAGAAATGGAAATTTTTAGAAACAAGTAGAGGTTCAAATAATGATGAGGAAGCTAACTTCATCAAAAGGAATAAGGACTAAAGGAATTTTAGGAATATAAGTAAAGTCAGATGCTACAAGTGTGGTGATATTGGTCATTATGCATACAGGTGTCCACATGAAGAAAATGGTGATTATGAAAAATAGGATCACAGAAGAAAAGAAGATGGAAAGCATAAGCATGACAAAGATGACAAATACAAGCAAAACAAGTATGAGAAGAAGAAATTTTTTTGTAAGGCAAAGAAATCTTACTACATTGTAGAAGCAAGTGATAGCTTAGATCATAGTGATAGAGACAATTCATATGATGAAAAGGAAGAACATATATTCCTAGGAATAGAAGGTGAAAGATAACAGTGCTTTGTGTGTGGTCAAAGAGATCACAGATCAAAATATTGCAATGATTTTAGTGATAGTGAATATGAGATGACACATCAAGGAAACATGTATGGTCAAAGAAATCTTGAGAGTATGTTTGCTATAGAAGATTATAATGATCTTAGTGACAGTTAATATGAAGAAGGTTTTTTCTATGGAATAAGAGAAGTAGAATAAGAATATTCACTCCAAACAGAAGAAGTTAAGCAAGAGGATAATGTCTCAATTGATCTAAAGGAAGACTTCAATGTTATCCATGAGCAACTACAAGAGGTTAAAGAGAATCTGAAAGAATTGAAATGTTACTTACTTGAGAAATTTGATCCATCACATGACTCAAAAGGTCAATATATTTTTACTAAGAATGAAACATGTGTTTCAAAGGCTATAGAGATGGATGCCAAGTTGCTACTTGACACAAATAAAGAAAAATAAGAGGAATATTCCAAAGCACCAAAGGTATCATATTTTAGGTTTGGGGAATCACACTCAAAAGGAAAGGAAGTTCTAAAATATGAAAGCAAGGAAGAACCTAAGATTTTTGAGGAAATTTCCAAAGTACCTTTGACTCCAAATATTCATTTTGGTTCTTTTTTTGAGATAGGTGAATCAATTTAAAAAGGAAAAGAAATACTTGAAGAGAAAAGCAAGGAAGAAACTAAGGAAGAGGATTTATATACTACAAATAAGGTTCAAGGATGCAATGCACAAGTTGAAAATTATCATAAGGATAATGGTCAAGAAAGGTATGAATAACCAAGGTATGGACAAAGGGATTTTCAAGGACATTGTTTTTATTGTAATGGATTTCGACACAGGGCTATACACTGCAGGGTCTATGGATCAAAGAAGTTTGATTTTTCTAGAAGAAATCTCAAAGGAAGAAGGTATGGTTTTCAGGTGCATTGCTTCTCATGTAACAAGATTTGTCATAGATATTTTCAATGCAAAGTAAATGAGCAACTTCACAATTCAGAAGTCATGGTGATAATGGTCATGAAAACAAAGCTTCACAATACATGGTTCAGGAAAGGAATGGATATGAAAATTATTTTAAGAATGAATTCAGGACAAGGGCACCATCCAAAGGCTACAATATCAAGTGTTTTAATTGCAATAACTTTGGTCATATTAAAAAATGGTGTAGGACTCAATTACAAATAGGTTCAAGGCAAGAAGGTTAAACAGGTTCAAGGAAATAAGGTAAAACATATTATAGACAAGAAGATCAAGTAATTCATCAAGAGAAGAATATCAGAAAAATATGGAAGAAAGTTGATAGATGAAAGAAACAATGTGATATGGGAGTAAAAGTACTCCCACCCCAAAATTAATCACCTCAAGAGAGAAGGTGGTGAGGGGGCTAAGTTTAAGAGCCATATTTTTTAGCCCCATAGGTGTCCCTTTTGCCATTGATGTCAAACGGGTGAGAGATTTGAGTAAGGGTGAGAGCATTGAGTTAGGGGGAGCAGCCTCCAAAGAGAGCATTGAGTTAGGGGGAGCAGCATCCATAGATATTATTGAGTTAGGGGAGCAACTTTGATTCTCAGATATGGTTTTTGCACTAATTGTGGTTTTTACTTTAGAGGTGTTGACATTAATGACAAAGGGGGAGATTGTTGGAAATTTGAGTTATTTTATGTTTTCATTGATGTCACATGAATCGTTGATGTCATATGGATCACATTGAGTTTTGGTGGGCAAATGATATCTTGGAAAGCATGGATAAAATCAAGGTTTTTGTGAAAATGAAGGTAGGTAAAATAAAAGGTTTTATTTAAAACTATGGATGGCATATTTGAAATGGGTTTTTCTTAATACCTAGGTTGGCATTTTGTTTCATTGAAAAAGATGCCCCGGTGATGGAGATATTTAATTTTAAATATTTAGTTTAAATTTTAATTATTTTAAATTTAAATTTTAATTTTAAAATTAAAATTAAAGTTAGTGCTGACGTATAAAGAAAGAGGGAACATCAATAATACACTGATGTCATAGAAAATGACGAGAAGACTATATAAAGGGGGATCCTAAGGTTCATTTGAAATTAATCCTTGCTCGTGTTAGTCGTTGGATAAGCATCCGAAAAGAGCTCGTGCAAAAATCATTTTGAAAAGGGAGACAACAAATAAATCCAAGGTTGGTCAAAAGCCCAAGACATTGTGGGAAGAGTGGTGCATTGGCAATTGGCTTTTTTTTAAGGTGTGTGGCAGTGATTTATGTCAAGGTTCGAATCTCCTTGACTGCATTCAAAGGTATTTTAAGGAAAGTGCTTGAAGCACTTTTGGTTTGTGTGGAAGGGAGGAAGGACTTAAGGCACGTCGTACCTTTTTCTTTCGAATGAGCCGCTAGCTCATGTGACAACCTTAGCCATGGCCAAGGCGCGTGCGATGTGTGCAATTTGGGGGTTCGAATCCCCTTGAGGAGGTAATTATGTTTTGCTCTAATTTATTTCATTGATGCCCTAGGATGGGAGTTATAAGGTGGTTAAGGAATAATTAAAGTTTTTAATTAAAATTTAAAAATATAAGGGCTGTGATTATTATTTCAGAGGTGGATGAGTTGTTGATTTATTTTGATATTCATGAAATTGAAAATTAAGATTTAGTTGAAATAAGGAGTTGTTATAAAATATTTTTGAGAGCCTTATTGATTATTATTTTTGATAAGGGTTTTTATTAAAAAGGACTTTGGTGGATGTTTTTATTAATTTGGATTAAAAAGGTGTAAAATGAGTTATGCTTATCTTGTGATTATTATTTAAAGTCCACTAACCCTTATTGAGATTGGAAAGGAAAGTTGTGTTTAGTGTAGCAAATTTTGTGGATAACTTCTTGGCATCAAAAAGGTATGGGCACATTCTCCTATCGATTGTTTATGGCGGTTGATTTCTAAAATATCATTGGAGTGAAAAGGATTGATTGTGGTTTCCTTTATCGAAAGTGGTTGGTTGAATGCTTCGAGGTTTTCTTTTTTGAGAGTTGTGTTTAAACCTTGTTTTATAAGCATTGTAATTGAAGCCCATTGGTTGTGAAAGAACTTGAAAAGAACATGAGTATCACTGTTATGTGAGATTTGTGGTTGAGAATTGTTGGAAACATTTGAGTTGGTTGACACATGCTTGGACTAGGGTTTTTGTGAGAAAGAGTAGTCCCTTGTTGTGATTGGTTGAGTTGATTTGATTGAGCCTAGTCAAGTGATTATGTGATTTTATTGATCAAGTTCTATGAAATAAACTATTCCATAATTCTGATTTGAGTTGAGAGTGATATTAGAACATATTGAGTCTCTAACAATTTTCGTTATGCGTCTATGAGTTGACTTGAGTTGAGTTGAGATTTATTTGAGTTGATTTGAGTTGAATATTGAGCTTAGAACATATTGAGTCCCTAAAAATTCTCTTTATGCTTCTATGAGTTTACTTGAGTTGATTTGAGATTGATTTAAGTTGAGTTGAGTTGAAGATTGAGCTTAGAACATATTGAGTCTCTAACAATTCTCTTTATGCTTCTATGAGTTGATTTGATTTGAGTTGAGTTGAGATAATTGTGGATCATTGTTTTCATCCATTGAACAGTACATTGCCATTCATTGTTGAGTTCATATTTGAGATTTGCCTTGATAGATTTGTGGATGAGATTTGAGTACTACTTGAGCATGATTGATTGAGCCTTTGAGAAGGCTTTGTGGACAACTTTGTGGACAGTTTTGGGACAACTTTGTGGACAACTTTGGGATAGCTTTGTGGAACATTTTGGGACAGCTTTGTGGATTGTTTTGGATAGCTTTGTGGAAAATTTTGAGACATATTTATGGATAAATTTGAGCAAGTTCTTGGTGAGCTTGCTAGAGTAGATTTGGACAAGTTCTTGGTGAGCTTGTTAAAATAAATTTTGGGCATGTTCTTGGTGAGCTTGCTAGAGCATATTTGGGAAAGTTCTTGGTGAGCTTTCTGGAGTAGTTTTGGACAAGTTCTATGTGAGATTGTTATTAAGTTTTGGACATGTTTTGTGTGAGCTTGTTATTCAATTTTGGACAAGTTCTGTGTGAGCTTGTTATTCAGATTTGGACAAGTTTTGTGTGAACTTGTTATTCAATTTTGGACAAGTTTTGTGTGATATTTTTATTCATATTTAGACAAGTTCTATATGAACTTGTTATTGCATATCTTTGAGCAGATTAAAGAAATTATTGTATTGGATAAGGATCCTTATTTTAGTTTGAAATATTATAATGATATTATCTGGTGGAGTACCTCACATTGGGGGAACCACATTAAATATTATGTCTCAATTATGTGTGGTGACTTGTGCTCTTGCTTACTACTGCTATCTAAGTTATTAATGCACACTGCTATATTTGGTTATTACAATTAAGGAGATTAATTGATATTGATTTGGAAAGAAAGTAAAAAGTGATATTATACTGTTCACACCCCCCTCTCAATATAATATTGTGTTCTTCAAAATCCAACTCTAAGGCAACTACTCAATCATCCTATTCATTCTTTAGTTCCTAATCCACCATATCCAATGGATTTTCAAATACCCAAGCTTGAATTTAAGGGGGAAGATGACCCTCATGAACATATAACTAGATTTGTAAATGCATGCATCAAAATCAAGAGCAATGATGCACTACTATTACGTACCTTTCCTCAGACATTAGGGGTAGAAGCCCAAGACTAGTATAACCACCTGCCACATCAAAATGTTTTTACATTTGAACAACTAGCGAACTAGTTCTTGGAAAGATTCACCCTAAATGTCATAAAAACAAATCACATTGACTAATTTGATTTATCTAAAATAATATGACAATGAATCGGTCTATGAATTTGGAAATCGATGAAGATTAGTCATGATCAAGTTACCATTTTCCCTCCCTATGTCAGAGATAATACGAATATTCATGAAGAGTTGTACTAGGCCCATCTCTTTGTTACTACAACTACAGTAGTATAAGAAATTCGATGAGGCACTAGCCCAAGCAAAGCTAATAGAAGAGATTAAAATTAATGAAGATGAGATAAAGCCTAAAAAGAAAGAGTGGCACACTAAGAATCAAAATGGAAATAACCATGGTCAATATAAGACCACATAGATTAACCAGATAATTTTGGTCCAACCATAGTTAAATCAAATTGCCTAAGCACAAATCCAAAAAACCCAACAACAACAAAAACCACAACAATTGAATCATCAAGTGGTTCCACCCCCATAATAGGCACAAAATCATATACAACCTATAGAAAGGCAACAATGTTATTTTAATCCAAAAAGAAATTACACACCAGTACAAGAGCCATATTCATTAGTCTTCCAAAAGTTGTATGTGGCAAAACTCTTTACATTACCGAAAATGAAACCTAAAGATCCTAATAAACCAAAAACAAAAGGTTACAAAGAACACCTATTTTGCATCTATCATAGGCAAAGAGGACATGATATCAAAGGTTTTCATGGTTTCAAAGGATTGTGCAAAATTTATTGGAAGTGGGTACAATTAAAGTTGACAACCCACTAGCCCAAAATAACCAAAACCTAGGCATATGCCAGACACATTTACCACATCGAGGGGTAAATAAACAACCCACAGGAGCATCAACTTCAATAGTTCCTCCCAATTAGGTTAATTATGTGTCTCAATTACCGCAAGTTTTTGTAGGAGCTATCAGTATAGTTACCTATGGATAGAGGTAAGCTAATCGCACAACTTAGCCTCCAAAAACACAACCAAAAAAATTACCCATACAACTTGGAAAAAGCATTCCACCACCACCTTTCCATAATCACCCATTTGTCACCTTAAACAGTTGGTTAACACAAAGTTTAAAAATGGCTTCAGCAAAATTATCAATTTATGAGCTAATACAACAATCAACACCCCATAGGGTAGCATTGATGGAAATCTTAAAATATATACAAGTACAATAATAAGACCCCAATGCATTCATTTCATTTGTAGGGAGTGTGCAAAAGTGTATGGAACCCTCGATAGTATTTTATGACTTTGAGGAAAAGCAAATTTTGGCAGATTCACCTGATCCACCACTACACATAGTAGCTCACATCGATAGGAAGCCATTCAAGAGAGTGCTCATTTATACCGGTTCCTCCATCAACCTCATCACCACACCTACAATGAAAAATCTCAACATCCCATCATCTCACATCACAACTTTCACCTTCACCCTCAGGGCTTTTAAAGATGCTTTATTCTCAACTGTGGGGAATGTTGTTCTTCCCATTATCATGGGGGTAAAAACAATATATATTCTCTTCCACATATTGGAAGGATAAATGAAATATAATATACTTCTTGGACACCCTTGGATTAGGGAAATGAAGTGTGTGCCTTTAACATTGCATCAATGCTTAAAATATGTACATGAAGGCAAAGTACATTGTATACCATCTGACACAAAACCTTTCAATTACTACAAATTAATTTCAAACCTATATGATCCCTTGCTTCCATAAACACATTGAAATATCTAGCCACTAACCATTAGGACCATTCCATCTAGTAACACTTCATTGAAAGCACTCATTCAAGAGGAATTGCCTATAGTTGACCCAAATTTTGCATCCAAAAGTGTCAGCTCAATTCAAAATTCAAACACTGCATATCACTTTCCAATAACACCAAATCATCTTGCAAACCAACAACCAACTCCAGCTAGAGCACTTCCAGATCCAACACAACCATTCATATTCACAACACAACCCAATCCATCCATCCATAAACCACAATCATCATAGCCTGTAGTATTGCAAATAGGGCCACCTATTAGAGATAACCCACCACCACCATTAGAG
The DNA here is from genome assembly GCA_028583015.1 of Wollemia nobilis. Taxonomy (NCBI): domain Eukaryota; kingdom Viridiplantae; phylum Streptophyta; class Pinopsida; order Araucariales; family Araucariaceae; genus Wollemia; species Wollemia nobilis. The sequence goes on from JAQPPZ010001261.1 coordinate 3,135,085, forward strand.
CCACAACCAAGCGTATAATAACCCTCTTCATCCATCAAGCCATAAAATTTCCAACCTTCTCAAGTTGTAGTACATCTTGCCAATCCTGGTATTGGCGAGTATATTATTGAAAGTGTCACAATTACACTATCTATTGAGTCAGTAAGATATTATGGTCACCCTTGGGAACCACCTTTAGCTATAGGTGAGATATACAAAATGGGATCATCGTAAAATGCAATAAATTTCATATATGGGGGTGTCGATTCTTCATATGGTCCATCTCCTCAAGAGGAGGACCATGTAAAAGAGTTTAATGAGAACATTGATTTTTTATCTAATCCATTATTTCTAGTGAGATATTTTCAGAGGGTTAATTGGAAAGGACATGGTCTTGGATGATATGAACAAGGTCCTCACTGTATTATTGATCCATAATATAGAGAGCCAAATGACCGATCATGTCTAGGTTACAAACCTTCCATCGTAATATTTTTGCTAAGTCAAACATTCCAAGAACTGGATATTGAGTGCAAATACAGAGAAGGAGAAAGTGACAAGGAGGATGAACCTAATGATGAGGATGATGATATAAATGGTGAATACCTAATCAATATTTTTTACCCTCATGTGTTTATAACTTTCTCAGAACAAGCCTTGCATTAAGAACCAGGATACGAAGATTCACAAAAAATGGTAGACCTTAGGCCATATTATACACAACTTGTTCTGGGACCTCATACAAATGCTAACGTCTTCTAGATAAGAAATGACGATTATGAATATGAGACAAAAATGATATTTCTAAATCATGAGCAAAAAATGTAAGCTAGAAGAATACTACAAGCAAAGGCACGTCACGAACAACATAATCAAGAGACAGAAGAACCTAGAGAGGAGTTAGTACATGCATAATCTATTCAGAGAAATTACTAATACCAAAAGAAGTTTCCAATAAATAGAACTCTCTTTCAGCTGAGCAAAAAGTGTGAAAGTCCTAAACCATAACCTCCTCCACAACCTTGGCTACTCCTACATACTTGCCAATCACACACATTAGTTCAGTTACAACCTAGGGAGGATGAGTCATTGCCTCTCGAATCATAGCAACATCACCTTCATCAAGTCAACATGATTTTTATTGATTTTCTCACCCCACTCTACAATTCATATGATGAGGCAAAGCCGATCCATATCGACACTAGCCTCATTGCCATGGATAGGATCTCATCCCCACCATCCATTGCTGAATTTGTCCTATCTGAAGAGTTGTTGCGTGCTTCAAACGCGTATATTTCATAGCAACCTTCATCATCAAATAATTTAGTTTTTTAAAATAAAATAGAGGGGGAAATCCCAAATATATTTGAAAATATGGTGGATGATATCCACCTCATTCCAATTCCACATCAACTAGAAGAAGGTTCCCATATGCTAATTGAAGAGTCTATAGACATGAACCTTAGTAGAGAAATGGATAATCCCAAAATTATCAAAGTTGCAAAAGATTTATCCATAGAAGAGAAATAACACATAATAAACATGCTAATGAAAAAGAAATAAGTGTTCGCATGGTCATACAAATATATGCTTGGTTAAGATCCAGACCTAGTAGTCCACAACCTAATGTTGGCACATGATGCAAATCCATTCAAGCAAAATCTTAGGAAAGTCCATCCAACAATCGCATTAATTATAAAATAAGAGTTGCAAAAGTTATTGGATGTGCACTTCATAGTACCAATTGATTACCCATAATGGCTTTCAAATATAGTACCTGTTCGCAAACCAAATAGAGGGATACATGTGTGCATTTATTTTCAAGACTTAAACAAAGCGTACCCCAAATATTATTTCCCTTTGCCTAATATCGATAAACTAGTAGATTCTTACACTCATCATGAAATTCTTTCCTTAATGGATGGTTTCTCGGGATACAACCAAATTTGAATTAATCCCGAAGATCAACACAAGATAACATTTACAACACCCTGGGGGACATTCTATTATAGAGTGATGTCATTTGGACTCAAAAATTTAGGAGCTACATACCAATGAGCTATGACATACATATTTCATGATTATATGCATAAGATCATCAAGGATTATGTATATGAATTGATTTCTAAATATAAAACACGTCTTGAGCACATTGATGTACTAGAAAAGTGTTTGATCAATTGATAGAATACAAAGTAAGGTTAAATCCTAAGAAGTGTGTATTCAGAGTCACATCAGGAAAACTTCTAGGATTCATTATCTCCAAGTGAGGCATTGAAGTGGATCTAGGTAAGGTAAAAGCCATATTAGAAATGCCACCTCCCAAGACATTGAAAGAGTTGTGTAGTTTACAAGGAAAGATCCAATCTATCAGATGATTCATCGCACAACTCTCAGATAAATGTAGGCCTTTCAATCACCTGTTACAAAATGGGGTGACATTTTCATGGACAACTGAATGTCAAGAGGTATTTGATGACATAAAGAAGTATCTGGCATCACCACTAGTTCTTATGCCACCTCGAATAGAAGTCCCTTTTTACCTATACATATCTACAACAGATTTTGCACTAGGTACAATACTTGCACAAAAGAACAAAAATCATAAATAGCAAGCAATTTACTATATTAGCTAAACATTGGTAAGTTATGAAACAAGATATGCTTATGTCGAAAATTTATGCTTAGTAGTGGTTTTTGCCACTAAGAAACTTAGACATTATATGTTAAGCAATACTACATATGTCATAGCTAGAGAAAATCCTTTGTGATACATGATGACTCACACATACAACAACACCCACACTACTAAATGGATAATGATTTTAATCGAATTCGATATCGAATTCGTAAGTCAAAAATACATAAAAGGTTAGGTGATAGCAAATCAACTAGCTGAAGCTTTGCTAAATGATGGTAAACCACTAATCATTGAGCTTCCATATGATTCAATATTCTTTATCACAGAACAAGAAGAGTTGGTTTCTTCTAAGGATGAAGTAGATATTACAATGTACTTTGATGGATCTAAGTGTGAGAAAGGACAAGGTGTGGAAGTTGTGTATTATATACCTGAAGGAATACAAATTCCTTTATCATTCAAACTCGACTTCACATGCACTAACAATAACACAAAGTATGAAGTCTTAATATTAGGCCTTAAATCAACTATATCAATGGGAATAAAAAGACTAAGCATTTTTGGTGATTCTCAACTAGTTTTTTATCAATAAAAAAGAGAATACCAATGTAAGGAACTAGTTTTAAAGCAATACCATGAAATAGCAATAAAGTTACTACAAAAGTTTGACTGGTTCAAAATTAGTAACTTACCTCGTTTGACAAAAATATTTGTGGATGCAATGGCTTATTTGAGATATCTCATCCCTAAGAATGAGCATGGATAAGTACAATTGTTAATCATAACAACAGTGCCCAAACCATCAATTCAAAGAGCAGAATCTATAGGTGAGAAAAATATTTGTTTGATACATTTTGAACCTTATAATTCTTACCTTGACAAAATTAGAGACTTTCTCAAGTCTGGAACACGCCCAATATAGATGACACGAACTACAAAAAGAACATTCAAATAAAAATTAATTCATTTTACTCTACTGGGGGACATGTTATATAAACGTGGTTATGATGGAATATTATTACGATGTCTAAATTCGGTTGAAATAGAACGAGATATAGCAGAATCCCATGATGGTACTTGTGGTGGCCACTTCAATGGAATGGCCATTACAAAGAGAATACTACGCATGGGATACTATTGGCCGACCATGGAAAATTACTCTTGTAAATATGTCAAAAAATGCTAAAAATGCCAACACCATGCAAATTTGACTCATGTACCATCACATGTTTTACAACCTATTCAAAGTATTTGGCCATTTTCACAATGGGGCCTTGATTTGATTGGTAAAATATTACTTGCATCATTAGGGCAACATAAATTCATCATAACTGCTATAGAATACTTCACAAAATGGGTGGAAGCAATTCCAATGACCACTATGACTAGACCTCGAATAGCAGAGTTTATCCTTCAGCATATTATCTATCATTTTGGAATACCCTCAAAAATATTTTTTGATAATGGAAAGTCATTTAAAAATAAGTATGTTAGAGCCTTGTGCAAAAAATTCAAAATCCAACACAATTTTTGAACACCTTATTACCTGCAAGCAAACGGGCAAGCTGAAGCAACCAAAAAAACAATGGTATCCATTCTCAAGAAACTGGTCAAAGAAAATCATCAAGATTGGCATACTCAACTTCCTTTGGCACTATGGACTTATAGAACAAGCATCTGAATGCCAACAAGAGAAACACCATTTTCATTGGTTTACAGTGTTGAATCTATATTACCTTTTGATATTGAGATACCCTCCTTGAGAATTGCATTACAATAATTCATGGATGATGACACCGCTAGACAAAGCACGTCTTGACCAATTGAAACTTATTGATGAGAAATGCATTAATTCTCTAGAGAATTTGCAAGTATATCAAGACAAAATAAAACGTGCTTACAATGCAAAATTTCATCCTCGCGAATTTCAAGTAGGGGACAAGTGCTCAAATAAAATCAACAAAATATCAATGCATTGCCACACTTGAGAGATAAATTTGCGGCTAATTGGTTAGGCCCATATATTGTAAAGCAAAATTTGGGACCACGAACATATAGACTTGCCAACTTAGAAGGAGAGTTGGAGCCAGAGCCACTAAACATAATGCACTTAAAGGCATTTTATGCATAGATCAACTTGCAATATATATATATATATACATGGCTAAAAAAAAGAAAAAAAAAATTATATTTCCACATTGCATACATTTTACATTGTAAATAGGAATATCTTTACTTACATTTTTCATATTGCATTCACATTTAAATAATTATTCAATCACAAAAATTTAGTTTTTGCATTATAAGAATAACACAAGCATGTAAAAATAAAAATAAAAAAGTAATCATATAATTGCATCCATCCCATCCCATGTTCAGTAATATTTTGTAGTGGTGATGATATGATAAAAAAGAAAACAAGTTCCAAGAATTGGAGGTATTCACCTAAGACTCTTCGCAATGCAACAAACGACATGCACATCATGTATTCATATATCATAAATCAAATTTTCAGTCACTCAATCATGTCTAGTAAAAAACCAAACTTCATGAAGTGTCCAATTTTCTTTAGGACCAAAGCACTTTTATCACATTAAGAAAGTCTTGAGTATGGTAGATTGACCCCAAAATAATCTTGAACCAAATAAAATTTTACAAATCTTAAAATCATCTTGAGTAAAAGAAGGATAGCGCCAACTTGGGTACACCTTGAAGCAAAAAAGTAAAATTCTTCGCTTACCCTATCACGCAACATAGACCAAAATAAAAAATAGTGGTTTTCACCACTATCACAATAATGCTCCAAATTTAAACAAATGTAGAGTAGTAAGGATAGGATCATATTCTCATCACACTTCGGTTGAGAATTCGATTTTCTAAAACTCTATACAAAATTAATTCCAAACACACACCATAGATGCCTAAGGCAAAAAGGATCGTACTAAATTTCCCTTAGAAAGTTATGTAGTCATCCCAAAATATTAAAGATCAGATAATTGGACTATGGAGCAAACCTCCACCGGGGCTATAGACGCTTTTCTGGCAGTGGAGTAAACTCATGCAGGGCGATATGTCTCTCTCCTAAGAGGGAGACCTATGACTGCACATACGAGTAAGCTAGCTAATAGGTATACCCATAAAAGATACTGTCTAATTTACTCAAGATGGGTCAATTAATTTCATAATCACATGCATTGGTTCTTGATTGCTTAGGGTCATTGACACACAATATTTAGGAAATGAACTCCACTTGCACACATCTTGGTCCTAAAGAAAGTTAGACAATGATCAAGAAAATGGTTGACATTACTAGGTTGTTTGAGTCTTTGAAAATCTATCACTATTACATATAAAAAATCACACCATCTGCCATATAAAATTCCACATATCAACAATTATCACATACATGAGTCCACCATACATTACCAAAAAGGAGTCATCAAGTTGGATATCCCAATTGCAACATTGAACAAGTAAGGATCAAATGTTCAGAGCTATAAAATATTACATGATTATGATGCATGCCATCATATTGTTAAATGAACATATAATTTAACTACATATTACATATTAGTTTCCATTCATTATCAAATCACACACATAAAAATATTTTGATTGCATCACAAAAGCATAATAAAACACAAACATAAAAAAATGCATTTACAAATTCACACATGAGATGACAAATATAATAGGCCATGTATATATATATATAACAAAAAAAATCTCAACAGTACAAATGCCCGCAACCTGTATACACAAAGCACTAAGGCTCATAGCAAAATAGAAGCAAATACAAAAAGAGAAACAATATGTCACAACTAGCTGGTACTAGTAGGATCCCTTCGATGACCCTGCGCTGTAGAAGCGGTGTGAGAACTCGATGACTGATGAGTCTTGCGACTCCTCTGAGTCCCTCGGGTAGCAGTAGTAGCTAATGAAGAAGGAGAAACATGCAAAGGAATCTGATGCTCATGCAAAATATTCTCCAACATCTCTATATAAATAGCCTACTTGCACAGGCTCCTCAAGTATGCACCCTCACGAGCAACCCGCTGAGAAATATTTGTTCGAAGAGTAGCAATAGTAGCTATAGTGTCACCTCCACCTAACCCTACCTGTAGTTGAGTCAACTCGCCCTCTAATCGAGTGACCTTATCTTTGAGCCTAGAAATATCTAAATCCTTTGTAGCAAGAGAATCGCTGCTAGGCCCATCGTGCATCCTATCCACATCACCTTGGAGACGAGTCACCTCGTCATGGTACCATGCTAAATCACCCTTTAGGTGAGTCACCTCTAAACCAAGGCTGTCACGCTCAACCTGTAACAAATCCTAATCCTCCTCTATCTGTCGAGGAGGGGCATACCCATCACCACCACCCTCATCATCTCCATCACCACCCCTATCACCACCACCCTCACCATATCCATCACCATCTCCACCTCCCTTCACTAGATATTGTACATTAGTAACCACCTCAACCCTAGAAGTATGATGCAGGAGCATCCGACGGCAACAGAGCAACCTTGCATCAACCGAAACTTTTCTAAGTGTTATGTATTTTGTTTAAGTTTTGTAAAACAAGGGGGAAGTTTAAGTTTTGTAAAGCAAGTTCTTTCCCAAGGCAAAAGTTGGGGGGGGGGTCACGAAATCACGACCCCAAAGGCTACGGCAAGGCGAAGGCAGGTTTTGTCGTGATATCATGACATCATGATATCGTGATGTCGTGATATCACGACATCGCGATATTGCGATGTTTTTGAGAGCTAAGGCATGGAGGGGTTTTTCGTCATGATATCACGATGTCGTGATGTCACGATGTTTTTGAGAGCTAAGGCATGGAGGGGTTTTTTGTCGCGATATCGCGACGTCGCGATGTCATGATGTTTTTGAAGCTAAGGCATGGAGGGGTTTTTCGTTGCGATATCGTGATGTCGCGATGTTGCGATGTTTTTGCGGACTAAGGCGCGGGGGCATTTTGGTCACAATTTTGTGAAGTTATTTTCAAACGAAGGTAAGACGATAGTTTGGTCATGATATCATGGCATGTCATGATTTCGTGGCCAGTTGAAGACAAATAAAAAATGGACACGTGGACAGGCTGCGTGCACGAAAAAAGAGGTAGCGGGTGCAGATAAATTTTTTGACAAGACGACAGTGGTTCAGAGGAACAGTCTGACCAAAACGGCAGTTGCAGGGTAAGGGGAGTATTTAATATAAGCTTCCATAGTGGATCGGGGCAGTTGCCCATTGATGGAAAGAAATATGAAAAACTTGGCAGAGGAAGCGGGCTTCCATATGTTATTTCATGAATTCGATTGGGTGGGGGCATTAATTGCCTAAAGGGCCGAGACCTCGATAAAATCTTGAGAAATTTGTAATAGAGCGGCGGTGGATTTAGGAAGACTGCAGGAAAAAGTGTAGAAAGGTAGAGCTAAGCCAAGCGCTAGCGATTGTAAGCCCGTGGGCTGCATTTCTATGCATTTTTAGATTTAATCGAAGAGCATTTGGAAACCGCGTGAGGGTGTTTGCATGTGTTCTTTCTCGGTACCAAGTCAATGGTATCAGAGCCAGAAGTTCCTGAGTATGTAACATATCACCAGACGTGAGGCAGTTACACCAAGATTTGTGGGAAGGCTCGTGAGAAAGTGAGTAGAATGCCTTCGAGAAGAAACCTAGTTGGTGGGAGAGGCATGACAATAGTAGCAAATTTTTGAGCTTTGCAGCGACAAGTTCAGGCCCTGTAAGAAGAACTGCGTAGAGGGCACGAACCAAGAAGAGATGCAGATAGTGAAGACGAAGTAGATGAAGAAGAAAATCAGTCTGAAGAAGAAGAGGAGGCTGTAGATCCAGCACAAGCCAGACTGTACAAATCCATATCCCATATTGGGAAGAGGTCGAAGATGGAAGTTTCCACATATTTTGATAATCTAGATCTGGAGGAATTGATCAACTGGATTAATGATCTGGAAGAGTACTTTGAGTATGAAGAAGTTGAATATCTCGAGAGGGTTAGATTTGCCAAGACCAAACTGAAAGGTCATGCCAGCATATGGTGGAAGGGGGTATAGCTGGAGCGAAACAAAAGAGGAAAAGAACGAATAACAAGATGGGAATGGATGGTAGAAAAATTAAAAAGATAATTTATTCTGACAGATTACGAGTTGGATCTGCTAAGGAAAATGCAGAGTTTGAGATAGATGAACAAAACTGTCCAAGAATACATGGAGGAGTTTTATAAGATCTCCATCAGAACTGGCCATTTAGAAGCAAGCAAGGAGAAGGTGGCCTATTATATTAATGGGTTGAGACCCAGTATCTAGGAAGAGTTGAGCTTAGTATGGGTGAGCACCATTGAATATGCTTACCAGTTTGCTCTGAAGGTTGAAAAGAAACTGAATAGGCGGTTTGAAGGCAAGCAAAGAGGAAGGGGCCATGGAGGAAAGACTGGTGGAAGAAAAGAGGAAGGAAATGAGGAGAAGAAAGAAGAGGTTAGCAGTAGCTAGGATCAGAAGGAATATGAGGAACCCAAACCCCAAGTTTAGAACAATGGCTACCTAAGAGGAAGAGGTAGATCTAGACGTGGGTATGGAAGAGGAGTGTTTCGAGGAACCTATTTCCAATATGGAGAAGAAGGACATCAGGCATATGAATGTCCCCATCCAGAGCTGCTATGGTAGAGGAATATGCTGAATCATAACATTCGAAGGAAGCTGAGAGAGGAGAAGCAATGATCATGAGGAGAACCATGCTAATTGAATAAGATAAGCCAGAGCAGAGGAGAAGCCTGTTCTGTACACGGTGCAAAAGTTTAGGCAAAGTTTGTAATGTTATTATAGACAATGGGAGTACAGATAACTTAGTCTCCAAAGAGATGGTTGCTAAGTTACAGCTGGAAAGGAGGAGACACCCGCATCCATACCAGATTGTGTGGTTGCAGAAGGACCATAGAGCATGGGTCCGTGAATAGTGCTTAGTCACGTTCAATATTGGGAAGTACCAGGATGAGGTCTTCTATGATGTTTTCCCCATGGATTCTTGCCATTTGATATTAGGAAGGCCATGGTAGTTTGATCAGAGTGTAGTGCATGATGGTCGTGCAAATACATACTCCTTGATGAAATATGGAGTGCACCACAAATTAAAGCCATTACAGGTAGTGGATGAGAAGGTGTGCAGCAATGCCATAATTTTTCTAGTAGAAGGCAAAAATTTTGTTTGCTAGGAGATGGGATTTGAGCAGGCTGCAAAGGCAGATGAGTGTCTGGAGGTGTTACATAAGACGTGGACTGAACAACACAGAAGTGAAGTTCACTTCTCCATTTACCCCAGGTGTCTGATGCAGGAGCATCCGACGACAACAGAGCAACCTCGCATCAACCGAAACTTTTCTAAGTGTTATGTATTTTGTTTAAGTTTTGTAAAGCAAGTTCTTTCCCAAGGCAAAAGTTGGGGGGGGTCGTGAAATCGTGACATGTCACGAAATTGTGACCCCAAAGGCTACGGCAAGGTGAAGGCAGGTTTTGTCACGATATCATGATGTTTTTGAGAGCTAAGGCATGGAGGTGTTTTTCGTCGTGATATCGCAACGTCGTGATGTCGCAATTTTTTTGAGAGCTAAGGCATGGAGGGGTTTTTAGTCATGATATAGCGACATCGCGATATCCCAACGTTGTGATGTCACGATGTTTTTGAAGCTAAGGCATGGAGGGGGTTTTTCGTCATGATATCGCGACGTCATGACGTTTTTGTAGACTAAGGCACAGGGGCATTTTGGTCATGATTTTGTGATGTTATTTGTAAGCGAAGGCAAGGTGAAAGTTTGGTCGAGATATCATGAAATGTCATGATATCGTGACATGTCATGATTTCATGGCCAGTTGAAGACAAATAAAAAATGGACACGTGGACAGGCCGCGCATGTGGGAAAAGAGGTAGCGGGTGTAGATAAATTTTTTGACAAGGTGACAGTGGTTCAGAGGAACAGTCTAACCAAAATGGTGGTTGCAGGGCAAGGGGAGTCTTTAATATAAGCTTCCATAGTGGATCGGGGTAGTTGCCCATTGATGGAAAGAAATATGAAAAACTTGGCAGAGGAAGCAGGCTTCCATATGTTATTTCATGAATTCGATCGGGTGGGGGCATTAATTGCCTAGAGGGCCGAGACCTCGATAAAAACTTAGGAAATTTGTAATAGAGCGACGGTGGATTTAGGAAGAATGCAGACAAAAGTGTAGAAAGGTAGATCTAAGCCGAGCGCTAGCGATTGTAAGCCCACGGGCTGCATTTCTATGCATTTTTAGATTTAATCGAAGAGCATTTGGAAACTACATGCGTGTGTTTGTGTGTGTTCTTTCTCGGTCCCCCGTTAGAGTACTATGCCATCGATGCTTCACCAATTGAGGAGTTCACTCACCCACCTCCACATCATAACCACTCCCATCATCATCGACAAAAACACTTGACATATAAGGAGACTAAGAGGAAAACCATACATAATACTCGGGAGTGGTACCCACATCATCCAAGTCAAGAACCTCCAAGTTAGAATCATTAGAAGGATCATAAACTTGCAAAAATTCAAGAGCAATAGGTAACCCCAGCTCGTCTCCCCAATGTCTATATGTCATAGGTGCATCAGGCACACCCTGTACCAAACCAAACTGATGATGCACCCAATAAAACTAGACAAACTCCATCTCCATTAAATGGGCACCAACAACCCATCACCCTCGCCTGATGTGATAAAGATCTACCTCCTCCGTCGCCCAATCCAGGCTCCTCCAAGGCTTCCAACTCATGAAGTCTCTAGAAAGGGAGCTTAGGATACCTTCGTACTTTGATGACCTAATCACTGGATGATTGAGATCCTCACTAAGTATCCACCTATAAGCACGAGTAGTGGCATCATAGGAACAAGGAATACCAACTGATCATCCAACAATGATGTGCTCCCAAGACCATACTTGAAGCACCAAACTGTAACCTAGCCCCTTCTGCCCCCGCCTCTTCACCTTGTACAACTCGTTGTATATCTAGAATAGAAGAGTGAGAGCCCATGCCAACCATCGAGGATCCACAATTAGATCAAGTACAATAGGAACCTCTCTCCATGGGATCCTTGACCCCATATAATTAGGCAACAACATGTTGCTCAATAGGTACATCAAGAAAGCTAGAACAAATCCCAAACTATCAACAACAAAGAGATCCAGGTATGCGATACCTCCATGGCTATAGTCTACATCCCACATATCACAAAAAATAGGGAACATGACCTCCTTCTTATAGAGGCCAACACAGATAGTAGGTCCCTTGATAGGAACATGAAGAATCCATTAAATATCCTACAAAGTGATAGTAAACTCCCCCATCAGAAGCTAAAAGGTACCCCTGTCAGGATCCCAGCGCTCAACAAGCACAGACAACAAATCCTTATCAACCCGAATAGTGCTCAATCACCCATGACCATCAAGACCAATGGTCTCTAGAAAAATTCAATCATCATATGTAAGGACCTTGCGCACTTTACGAATAGTGCAAGGCCACCTATGCCAGGCATCAAGGAGCCTAACCTAAAAAACAAACAAACAAAATATATATATATATATATATATATATATATATATATATATATATTATCCAACCCTAGGTAATCAAACAATAATAAACAAAAATAAACAACAAAAAAAATCAAAAAAATATTACCTAACCCTAGGTAATCAAACAAAAATAATAAAAAAACAAACAAAAAAATAAAAATAATATTACCTAACCCTAGGTAATCAAACAACAAAAAAAATAAAAATAAATATTACCTAACCCTAGGTAATCAAACAAAAATAAACAAACAAACAACAAAAAAAATTAAAAAACAATTACCTAACCCCAGGTAATCAAACAAAAATAAATAAAAATAGACAACAAAAAAATATTACCTAACCCTAGGTAATCAAATAACAATAAACAAAAACAAACAAAAAAAGAAAAAAAATATTACCTAACCCTAGGTAATCAAACATCAATAAACAAAAACAAACAACAAAAAAATAAAAAATATATATTACCTAACCCTAGGTAATCAACCAGCAATAAACAAAAACAAAAACAAAAACAAACAAAAAAACAAAAAAATCAAAAAATACCTAACCCTAGGTAATCAACCAGCAATAAACAAAAACAAACAAACAAAAAAAAAATATATTACCTAACCCTAGGTAATCAACTGGCAATAAACACAAAAAAAAATAAACAAAAAAAAATTGCACCTACCCCTAGGTGATCATATATCAACAGAAAAAAAAAAACAAAAACAAAAAAAAACAAAACAAGTATGACAAAAGAAAAACAAAACAAATCAACAAAAATACAATGAATTCATTACCAGCCCCACTTAGTTCCATAAAAATAAATAAATAAATAAAAATAAATAAATAAATAAATAAATAAAACAGCTACAAACAACAAGCAAAATACCCTAACTAAAATCAAAGTACCACCTACCTCACCATAGCGGATGTCGCCTTCCGCTACAGCCGAGCAGCAACCACCGCCACCCCGCCACAACTCCCCTCACCAATCTCCATCTCACTCATCACTCTCAACAAATCATCAGATGACAAATGGCAATGAAATGAAAGTGACAAGGTAAAAGACTATTTATAACTGCATTTCACGGCAAAAAATGTGCAACCATGTTTTTTGATGCACCTAAAAAAGCAAACGAGTGGTTTTAACCCTAAACTGCAAACATACAGTTAGCGCATCAAAACTGCAAACACGCAATTTCAGGCATGCACAATCGTGCAACCACGATTTCACAAAAAAAAAAATGAAAGATCAGAAGAAAATAAAAAAACTACACAAAATCAAAGAAAAAAATAAAGGTTAAATGATGCCTACTCCCTGGGGTTACAAAACACGGTAAGTTCAAATCAAACAAATGCACAATGGAATTGCTAAAAGTCACTAGGACAAGAAACTAGGATGATTGGTTCTTTTTTACTTCATTTCATGCATGTCAGAAAAACCAAACGATATTCTGCAAAATAACTTAATTAACTCGGAGCAACATAAAAAAAAATGCTTTCCATTGACCATTGGGTCTCAATTGTTACCGACTCACCAATCGAGGGGGTAAACATGTAAACAAAAATTTCATTTACAATAGTCATCCATATTACCACACCAAAATAGAGTGAGTCCATCCATCCAATAAAGTTAGATGTCATCAATTTTTGCATTGTATTGTGTTGTACACAACACAATACAAAAAGGAGCAACTGTAGACACTAAAATCCAACACCTTCAAAACCACATTTGCCACACCACCATCAAATCCTGCATAATAAAATTATATGCCTAAGTTCTAACTTAGGGATGTAAAATCCTGCACATTATTCTGTTTTCCTAATTTACTTAATTTGGAAAATCACCCTAGGATACCCTGTCTACCCATTGGACATGTGTCCTAGATACTTTACCTAGCATTTTTGCCACATCTTACCCACTCTTGTCCCCTTGTCTTTGCACATGGGATATATTTCCAACACTCATGCCACATCTCATCCATTTTGTCTCCCTTGTCCCTTCACATAGGACATGATCCAACATTGCACTCCCCTTGCAGCCACATCACCCCAGCTAAGTGAGGCACACTGAATGACTCACTATAACTACCCCTTCCACCTGGAAGTTCAGATTTGCCACTTGGAAAGTCAGGGTTGCCACCTCCCATTCCCCTTCAAAGCCCTAGAAAGCCTATAAAAATGGCATCTTGTCAACAAAGAAAGGGAGCTTAATTTGTGTACATACAGGCTACTAAAATATATCTAGACCCATAGAGAAATTGAGAGTGCGATCTTTATTTTGACCATTGGCTTGAATTCTGAGGTAATCTATTATTCAGTCGAAACTGCCCGACCGCGGTTCCATAGTCAAAAATACACGTTCGTGGTTTCACAACTACAGGTCCACAGTTTCCATCCCACAACCACGCTTCCACGATTTTATATTCCTGAGAACAAAAATAGATTTCATCGAAAAAGATTAGCGATTTGACTACTAAGCAAGGCTTTATTTGTTAACTATTTTGTGCTATCTACTTTTCATCCATATTAGTAATAGGTTTATGTGTAGCATTGGATTTACTACTTGAATATACAGGTGCTACTAATCCCCTTTTTTGGTTTGCATGTGTGTAGGTAACAGGTATCTTCGATAGGCTACTAAAGCTGGAGTGGTCCCTTGCTGGATAACAAAGCCCACTCACCCTTTGAAGCTGCAACTGGATATGAGGAGAACATTGTATATTGCGGAAGATCTGGAAAACTCCTAGAGAGAAATTTGTATCATATTGACGCAAGGATTGTAACATTGTACCCAAGCTACTTGGGGCAATCTGAAATATTGTAAATCTGTATCGCAAGAGTCAATATATAAAGGATTTCATTATTTTGGGTAATATCTTTATGTCTATGTGATTTTATAATTTCAAGTGTTCAATTATTTTAGTTACACTTTTGAAGGAACCCACTCTAATACCAATTGAAGAACACAAGATTATACTAAGAGGGTAGGGTGAACAGTATAAGATAAACTTTTACTTTTCTTTATCAAACAATATTATCCAATATATCAATAGCAATATCAGTAGCAGTAATTAAAGCAATGCATAAATCATCATACACAATAAAGACACCAATTTAACATGGTTCACCTAATGTGGGCTACTCCACAGAGAAAATATTCACTAAAATTTTCTCAACAAATCTCTTGGGAATCCTTCCCTATTACAATTTTTATGGACCTATGTCTAAAGGAGATACAAATCCCCTAATCAAGTTCGTGGACACCTATCCACAAGATAACTCTTTCCCCTTTTTGGTTTGTGGATCTCTATCCATAGGAGAACTCCTTCTCCTCTACTCTAGCTGGTGATCTTATAGAAGACTACTACCTCCACCACATTGGCTTGTGGATCTCTCTCCATAAAATACCTTTGTCCTCACTCAGAAGACCTTTATCCTCACTACCATTTCTAATAGATCTCTATCCACTGGAGACTATTATCCTCTACTATATCACCTCCAAATATTTCTCTCATCTCTGCTCATTCTCTATCTCAAATCTACACTAAAAACTATCCTTGATATAGCACAAATCTGCTCATAAATATTTCTCTAGTCTAGCACAAATCTACCCTCAAATCTACACCAAATACTATCCTCAAATATTTCCTTAAGCCTTAACACAAAGCTTGATCAAATTACAAGTTCACTCTGCTTAGATCTACCCCAAGCCTTAACTCAAATATTGAACAAATCAATCAATCAATTATACTCTCAAGTCTTCTCAAATACATACATCAAATCTATCCACAAGTCCACTCATTAAATTGCTCAATATACTCTCAAGTCTTCACTAAGACTTGTCTCAAATCTATCCAACAAGTCCACTCAAGAATGTGCTCAAATTGCTCTCAAGTATTCACTAAGACTTGTCTCAAATCTGTCCAACAAGTCCTCTATAAAACTTGTCAAATGCGCTCAACAAGTCTTTACTAAGACTTACCTCTACTTAACAAGTCCTCTCAAGAACTTGTCCAATATGCTCAAGAAGTATTCACTAAGACTTACCTCAAATATAATTAACAATTCCTCTCAAGAAATTGTATAATTTATTCAAGAAGTCTTCACCTAGACTTACTTAAATCTTCTCAACAAGTCCTCTCTAGAACTTATCTCAAACTTTCTTGCAAGCTTTCACAAAAGCTCACACAAATATGTCCTCAAGTGTTGCGGGCCAAACAAGATTAACTTCTTTCCTACTTTTGTCACATGCCCATGCATTTAATTTATCAACCCAGGGAGCTTTGTAAACTTGCGAAGGGTCTTGAACAAGATTGCTTACAATACCACTTGAGATGAGTCCGCTAGTTCTACTATTGGGGGGTGTTTCAACGGTCGTAAATCATTCATACACTCCTCAATAATTTACATAAAAACAATTAAATCTATAGAAAGGAAATATTCACGCATTCTTGGAAATAAACCTATTGCAATACTAGAAATAACAATGTGATAAACAATATTATAAAAGCAGTAAACTAATCTAGAAAACACAGGAAAAATAGGGGAAGAAATACTGGCCTGGAGTGGGCCTAGGCTCTAGCAGCTTCCTCCCAACTGAACACGCACTTAGAAACTCTTAGAACTATATTATAATTATCAAAGTATTACAATGCTTCTTCTGTATATCTCTCTACATTTACTATCAAAATATTCTATATATCCTCAGTGAGGTCTATGTGTATTTATATAGCACACCCGCAAATATTTTGTTACAAAGAAGTTATAATAGTTGATTCATTCCAAACTAAACTAAGATAGTCTGGTAAATATGACAGATGTCTGCTAAAATTGGCATTCATTTCTAATAGTGGCATACTCACTGATTGGTTTGTGCTTCGCCTGGCATTGGTAAGATGTTTTCATACGTCAATGTGATCCCCAATTTAACTCTACATGATGTAGAGTTGTAACTGCACTAGTCTATGTTGTCCATGTCATGCTTGTCTGGTCAACGAGTGAAGAATATGGGTGGCTTCCCTATGAGGAAGGTGCCTAAGTATGTTGGGCACATTCTCTATGCAGAAGGTGCCTTACTGCTGTTGGTGCCTTCCTAGAAGAGGAGGCGCTTATCTTCTGTGGGCACCTTCCTGTGAGAGGACGGTGCTTGCCTTCTAGTGGCTCCTTCCTATTGGTGCCTTCCTTATGATAGGAAGGCACTTGCCTTCTAGTGGCGCCTTCCTATCGGTGCCTTCCTGTGAGAGGAAGGCACTTATTTTCCTTTGGCACCTTCCTGGAAGAGGAAGGTGCTGGCCTTCTATTGTCGTCTTCATAGGAGAGGAAGGCACTTGTATTTCCTTGGCACCTTCCTAGAAGAGGAAGGCGCCTACGCTTGGCACATTCCTAGAAGAGGAAGGCACCTACTTACGCTTGGTGCCTTCCTGGAAGAGGAAGGTGCCTACATTCTCTATGTTGATTCTGAAAGAAACAAAGTGTCAGATCCATGAAAAGACCTCAACTGATCCAAATCTGACTAAATCAACTATAGTTCCACAAAAACACATTGAAAACACATGAATTAGATAACAGACATTATTTCATCGAATAATTATATAATCATTCATAAACATATGCAATCTTTATTATACAGCCGCATAATAATCAAGAAAATGTATACAAAATATGAGCATTTTTTATGCTCATCATCCCCCCACGTCTAACATATGCCATGCCCTCGTGGCATCAAAAATGTAGGTATCCATTGTCCTACTCTGTATCACTCAGGTCAATGACAGGGGGTGTTGTGGGACTTCTTTCTCCTTCACTCTCAAAAATAGAGGAATTCTCCCCTACCTTTGGACTGCTCTGTCGGGCGTATGATCGAAATTCTCCCGAAGAGAATACTCGTTTTGTAAATGTGGGAGAATTCATCAGGACCTCTATTGCCCAGTCTATTTGGGTTGATGTGTCCCTTATTACTATTCCCATATATTGGAGTTGTTGGTTCTCCTCCTGCAACTGCTGGACTAGCTGCTCGAGCTGGGTGATTCATCTTTCTCATTCTTTCAATTCCCCTCTATGCTTGTTCTGGTAGTCCTCCAAAAAATTTTGGGCCATCCAGCAATTGGTTTGCCACTCCAGCGCTTCCTCCAAGGCTATGTCAACTTGATCATTACTCCTGGAAGTCCCTACATCTTGTGGGCTTTGGTTTGTCAATTCCTAAAGGGTTTGGGCTGTAATGTCGACTTTTGGGTTGTTCTCCTCTTCTTCTACCAAGAGGAGTCACCACAGGTATTTCCTCCTTGGGACTAGTTCTAGCAGCCAGAAATTGGCCTCACTGCTAATAAGCGGTGCTCCTTCCTCTTCATACTTGGGCACTGGGGAATGCCATATTTCATCTGTGCATTTGGGAACTGGTGAATGCCCTATTTCTTCTATGAAATTAGGCAATGCCAATTACTCGATACTTGCCATATCCTCTACAGGGCTTCCCTCTTATTTCCCTATTTTTGCAACATCATCTTGTTGTCTTTCTTGGCCGCCATCTCCCTCTGTGTCGGGTTTCTACCTCTGCGCTTATGCATGGCAGACCAGTGTTGATATTAGCCCATGGTGGGCCATGGCGTATGGTGCTCCCTTCTGGTACCTAGATGCTTCTTCCTTCAGGGCATTTGCCAAGTAGAAGGGCAATTTCAACTTCCTTCCATGCACCAGGTTTTTTAGAAATTGCACATGGTTAATGTGCAAATGGGTATACTTCTCGGTGCATGTAAAGAATCCAGCAACCTACTCAAATATCTTCCATAGATTCATGGTAAGGCTGCTTTTGGGTAGCCCTTCCTTATCTATCTGCACATTTTCTATTGGTAGCAACACTTCAACATACGGATTCAGAAGTCCACCTTTGTATATGCATTCACCTGTGAGGGGCAATCCAGTCACCTGTGAGATGTATTCGGGGGTAACAAGAATTTATACCCCTCGTTCCTGAGCTATGTTGCCCCTTAATGAGGCAGTGAATTCCTTGGCTGCCTCCATATCCTAGCCTTGACTGACCAGGGTACAATATTCGAACCATCCCTCGGCCTCAAACTATGTTTTTACCGTCCCCCTGATTCCTTCCGTATCAGTCGACTCATTCTTTTTCATCGCATGATTCTTCGACCTTCCTCCCATGGCACATTCCCTTACTACTACGCTTCTTTTTTTTCTATCATTACTTCTTTATGAAGGTGCCTTATTATAGGGAAGGCACCTAACCTTAGCATTTAATTCTAGGGTACACCTTTTGAGCCATATCATTGGCACGTGGTTCCGGCCATGGGGGTATATGATTTTTATGACGACAATATTTTTTTTGGTACTGCATAATTTATGAATAATTATAAAAATATTTTAGTTAGTGTGCATGTACCTTATTTGGTGTTTCATGCATCATGAAGAGCGTTGATTCGCTGATTTGTGACATGGGGGAGGGGTATTTCATTTGTGTGGATTATGCTGGACTTTGGTGCTGAGTTGTTTGATGGTTGGTGTTGAAGAAAGACTCCTGATTTGCTCAAAAAACTGTCTGTCCATCATCTTTGGAACGTGCATGCTGATCGTGCCACATAATTCTCTGAGATTTTTTTATTGGGGCAGATTTCCATCACATGGGCGATGGTGGTAATCTGATGCTGCTCATTCGTGTGGTGATTTCATTTCGATCGAGGCGTTCGTGAGACTTAAGTGTTGGCTATATGTGGAAGGTGCTCTTTGGTACCTTCCCAATGTGGAAGGTGCTTATGTGGTACCTTCCCTATGTGGAAGGCGCTTATATGGTGCCTTCTTGATGTTGTCGGTGCTCTTTGAATGGATGCACCTTCCGGTGGTGGAAGGCACCCTTTTGATGATGGCGCCTTCCTACTACGGAAGGTGCTTCTGAATGGGTGTGCCTTCCTAATGTGGAAGGTGCTACTAAATACCTGCACCTTCCTAGGGTGGAATGTGCCTCAGTCTGTATGCGCCTTCCTGATGTGGAAGGCACCTCGAGCTTTTTTATTTTATTTTTATTTTTTGTGTGGCACCTTCCCGCCATGGAAGGCACCTACTTTTTTCTCTTTTTTTTTTTGTGTGCACCTTCTTTATAAGGAATGCGCCTTCTTCTAGCGGAGCGCCTTCTTCATAAGGAAGGTGCCTTCTTCTAGCGGGGTGCCTTCTTCATAAGGAAGGTGCCTTATTCTGGCGAGGTGCCTTCTTCATAAGGAAGGCACCTTATTTTGGCTGGGCACCTTCTTTATAAGGAAGGCACCTTCTTATGTGCCTTCTCGATGTGGAAGGCACTTTATTCTTGGAAATCATGTTGTGATTGATTATGAAAGGGTGATCAAGCCTTCTCAGTATTGCTTCATGCTGCCTCAGCTTCTACCTATGAGTGCTGGTGTCGGAATGCTGAGCCGAATCAGTCCTGGTTTCCAAGATACTTATTCCTCATGCAGTTAAACACATTTCATGCCTATTAGGCCCTGGATCAGGATTCCTACAGCTTGCATGCAGGCATCGTCCCTACAAAACACATCGTAATAAAAAAACTAAATTAAATAATTTTTGTGAGCACCTCCATGCCCACCATTTCTCTTGTTAAGAGTTTTTTCTAGATCTAACAAGATGGGGTCTCCCTCACGTCTATTCTGGATTCCACCTGTAAGGTTTCAAATGTGTTATAGGGGTGCAGTCGCTGGCCATTGACCGTTAACATGGTGTTGCTATCATCATTGTTATAACACACACTACCCCATTCTTGATGAGCTCTACCACCTCATACGGTCCCATCCATATTTGCATTAATTTACCTTTTCTTTCCTGGAATCGAGAATCGTACAACAACACCCATTCTCCTTCTTGGAACTTCTTTAATTTAATGTGGTGATCATGCCATCACTTTCTTTGCTTTTGTATGATTTTTGTTCTTTGCAAAGCATCCATTCAGATTTCATCCAACTGATCTAGCTACCAAATCCTTTATTTTTGAGCGTCATCCAAGCTCAAGTTCAATTTTGAAGCTGTCCTCAATGTCTTGATTTCAAATTCAATGGGTATCATCACACTCTTCCCATAAACCAGTTGGAAGGGTGTGAAGCCTATGGTGGATTTCCACATGGTTTTATACACCTAGACTGCCTTCGACAACCGTGTAGCCCAATATTTTTTGTGTTGCTACATGGTCTTCATCAGGATATTCTCTATTTCTCTGTTCGTCACTTCCACTTGCCCATTTGCCTACAAATGGTAGGGTGTAGTTTTATTGTGTCAAACTCTGTATTGCTCCATCAGCTCCTTGATCAACTTCAAGGTAAATTGAGGCCCTTGGTCTATTTTTATCTCTCTAAGGACCCCAAATCATGTAAAAATGTGGGCAAATAAGAAATCGATGACTGTTCTTTCTTTTGAATCTCTCAACGCTTGAATTTCAACCCATTTGGTGACGTAATCTGTACAGACCAAAATAAACCACCTCCCTATTGAAGGTGGATTAATTGGTCCCATGAAGTCCATGCCCCACTTATCGAAGGGTTCCAGGTGTACCTGATGTTGGAGGGGTATTTCATCTCGATGGATTGGTCTACCCATTATTTGGCATTCATCGCACTTACTAGTGTACGTAGCCACATCCTTGTGGGCCAAAATTACCCAGCCTATAGGATTTTGTAGGCAGTTTGTTTCCCTGCAAAGTGTCCTCTGCATGGTTCATCGTGACAAGCTTTGAGTACTTCTAAGAGCTCCTATTCTTCTACACATCTCCTTATAATCTGGTCACATCCTATTTTGAACAAGAGGCCATCAATCCATAGGAACGATGCACTTTTCTCTATGATCACCTTTATAAAAAAGAGAGCAGATGAGGTTCTTTCGATGGCCAAGTAATTGGCTATATTTGTGTACCACGAGATTTTCTCACTAATGGTGAACAAATGTTAATCCAAAAACTGGTCTTCCACTACTATATGGTATACTAGTATCAATCTGGATATAAAATTTGCTACGACGTTGTCTTTGCCTAGTTTGTTGACTATTGTGATGTTGAATTCCTGTAGTAACAAGAGCCACCTAATAATTCTTCTACCAATGACCAGCTTGCTCATGAAGTATTTGATAGCCACATGGTCCGTATGGACAAATACCTTATACTCGATGATATAATGGTAGAATTTTTTTATGGTGTGCACAACTACAAGGAACTCCTTCTCTGTCACCGTGTAGTTGAGCTTGGATCCTACCAAGTTTTTGCTGACATAGTAGATGGCATAAAATTCTTTGCCATCCTTCTATCCGAGGACTACTCCAATCGCATTTTTGGATGCATCATAGTAGATATGGAATGGTATGGCCCAATTTTGTCCTCTTAAAACTAGTGTGGATATTAGTTTCTCTTTAAGCAACTGAAATGCTTCTTCACAGTCTTCCATCCAATTGAACTCCACATCTTTAGATAATAGAGTGTGCAGTGGTTTTACAATTTTGCTAAATTTGGTAATAAATCACCGGTAGTACCCGAATGATCCAAGAAAAATCCTCACCTCTCTTTGCATTCTAGGGCTGGGTAGGTCTCTGATGACCTCAATTTTTTTTATCAACATTTATTTCTTTTGTGGAGAGGTGGTGTCCCAGTATGATGTATTCTTGCATCATCATAAAGCACTTCTCGTTGCTCAAGGAAAAATTATTTTCCTTGCTTCTTTCAAGCACTCTTTCCAAGTTCGTCATTGCTTCGTCAAAGGTTTCTCCATAGACGATGAAGTCATCCATGTATACTTCGACCACATCTCCCATCATGTCTAAAAATATGCTAAGCACCACCCTTTGAAAGGTGGCAGGTGCGTTGCATAATTTGAAAGGTAATACCCGATAGGCAAACATTCCCCATGGGCAGGTGAATGTTGTCTTATCCTGATCCTCTTCTCCTATCTGGATCTAGTTTTATCCACTGAATCCATCCAGAAAGGAGAAATACTTCCTCCCAAAGAGAGTATCCAATACTTAATCAATGAATGGAAGCGAGAAGTGGTCCTTCTTGGTTGCTTTTTTTAATGCTCTATAGTCACACAGATTCACCACCTCCCATTATTTTTAGGGACTACCACTAATGGTGATACCCACTCGCTATCAAAAATTGGATAGATGAATTCGACAGTCAAGAGTTTTTGTAGTTCTTCCTTGACAATGTCTTTCATTGCTGAATTCATTCTTCTTTATGGTTGCCTGCTTGGAGTTGTTTGATCATTGAGGTATATATGATGGGTATAGATCTCTGGGTTGATACCCTTCATATCTGAGTAATCCCATGCAAATGCCTGTTGGTGTCTAACCAGGAGCTCTTCTACTTTCATCAATTGTGTGGGAGTCAACCCACTACTGACATTCAACGTTCTTCCTAGCTCGATGTGTATCTGCTGAATGTGGTGATCTTGGGCACTATCCAATGATGATCCAAGTGTGGATATGGAGGACTCTCCATGGAGGAACTCCACAATAGCACCATCTTCGTATTCTTCTGCCAACTCATCCAACATCATCATCGGTTGGATCATGGATAGCTCAGGATTTTCATGCTCGATCAACATGGGTTCTCCTAATGAGTCAACGGACTATGCTGGGGGTGAAATAGTCAACCTTTTAACATTTTGTCCATCGAATATGGTCATCAGCCCATCTTGATAGTTGATGTAAGCATTAGTTATTGCCAACCATGGCCTTCCCAAGATGAGCGGGTAACCGCCCAACCTAGTTTTAGATTGCAAGACTAAAAATTCAGCTGGGTATTCCCATGCATTGACTGTAACTATTATGTCTTCCAACATTCCTTCCAGTGCCAGGGTTGATCGATCGACCAGCTATAGCACTTTCATAGTGGGTTTCAAGTTCATGAGCTGTAGCCTCTACATGGTCTCCTGAGGCATTACATTGATGGCTGCTCCAAGATCGACCAATGTATTGGATAAGGAATGTCCCTCGATTTTTATAGTCAGCACCGGGCTGCCTAGGTTTGCATACTTAGGATGGCACATTTTGCCCATCATCAAATCTTCTAGTTTACCCATGATATTGATAGTCTAGGTTTCTCTTCATCCTGGCTTCCTTAGACACATCTCTCTTATCACCTTGGTATATATCGGAACATCTCGGATGGATTGAAATAATGGAATTTCCATGGTGAGGTTCTTCAATCTAGACAAGATATCAAACTCTAGATATGTTACTTTCCTCTATTCTTGTAGCTAGTTGGGAAATGGAGCCTTTGCTCTCTAGGTGTTTCTTCTATCACCTCTTATACAAGAGGTGTTTCTCCTACCTCTTCCTCCTCTTCTACCAATGGAGGCATTCCTACTTCTAGCTATCTACCAGACCTAAGATAAATATGATATATCAAATACATCTCACCCTCCACGTTGTATGCTGGTTGGTTCACCCTGTTATTAGGATTTGTTGTCAGTTGTGCGGGTAGCTACGTAGGTATCACTGCTGGAAACACTGGTAAATTATGTTGGGGGTGAGTTGGTGCTACATTCTGTGGAGCTTGATTCCACGCAGTGTGGCCTCTCCACTGCTACCCAGGATATTGATATGGCATCCATGGCTACTGGTTTGGGAATGCTATTGGGGATGCGTTGGACCAGGGTGATGGCCCCCACCACCCCATGTTAGGTGGTTAAGGCGGGCCTTGGGGCATGTATGGTCCTCCCCTATATGATGACATTCTAGTTGGCATATTCCCTGCAAGGGGTTGTGGCAAACTCTTCTGATTGCCTATGAAATAGGCATCCATGATTTCAACACCCTCCTAATTGCTAGGTAGTTGTGGGAACAATCGAGTTTTATGGTTCAGCCTACAAACTACGCATACTCTAACTTTGTTCTCTAGGCATGCATTCTTTGCATGCTTCCCTCTACATTTTGGATAGAAATAATCCAATGCTACTTCTTTTTCTCTAACAGCAGTGTATCCATCTGCAATGCTAGAGATGAGAGCATTTCGCTCTTTAAATCTTCTAGCATGTTACCTATTTCTATCTTCGTGACTAAAGCAGTTGCTTTCATGGTTCTAGAAGTGGTCTTGCCTCTCCTTATTGAGCATTTTCGGCATAATTGTCGAATGTCTTCCATAGCATGCTGGTAGACATCACCTCCAAAAATCATGTTAAGAGCCTCCAGTGATTCATTGGTAAGTCCTCTCAAAAAGATGCTTTTGAGGGACTTATCAGATAGTTTTGTGTGAGGATATCATTGAATATTGAAGTTGAATCTCTCCCAGTATTCCTCGAGAGACTCATATTCTTTCTTTTTCATGCTTAGGATATCTTCTTTGGAGTCTCTTGCTCTCCCAAAATCTTGGTATTTCTCTAAAAAGAGCTTCTTCATTTGATACCAAGTGGTAATGTGTTTTTCTCCCAGACCGATGAACCACCACAGAGCTACATCATCCAATGTGGAAGGAAAGAGTTTTAGCTTTTGCGTATCAGATTTGCAGTCCAAAGACCTACATACGACATGAAACTTAAATAAAAATAGGTCAGTGTCCTTAGTTGGGTATCCTATGAAGGTCAAAAGGTGAGCAAGGGATATGTTTTTCATTTTGGTATCTCCTACTCCATCAATTGGAAAAATAAATCCAAATGAGACTTCTTCGTTGTCAGCCATTTTTTTAGGAAATGTGGTCTCTAATGTAGTATTTATGGCCTTACATTTATTTAAGAATTTTTGAGTTAAGGCTCTAAGGTTTTCTGGTGGTATTGTCTGATCTTCTCTAGCTTTCCAAAACAAGGCTTCCTCTAAGGGTTTCCTATTAAATAGGGGATTTATGATGATTCATTCTTCCCCAAGTTGATGGGATGAGGAAGCACTTTGCACAAAGTGTAGATCCTCACTCCAATGGATTGCTGGAGGTGGGTTGGGTGAGTCTAATTCAAATTTAGAATATTTGGCTGACTTAGGATCTGGTGGATTAGTTTTTATAAATCGACCGTCAGGTCATATTCTTCTCGAAGAACTCATACAAGGTCAGATGGAAGGTTTCCAAGTATTGTAAATAATCTAGTTGAGACGCTTCCCCAGCAATGACACCAAAATTTTGTGGGCCAAACAAGGTTAACTTCTTTCCTACTTTTGTCACATGCCCGTGCATTTAATTTATCAACCCAAGGAGCTTCGTAAACTTGTGAAGGGTCTTGAACAAGATTGCTTATAATATCACTTGAGATGATTCTGCTAGTTCTACTATTGGGGGGTGTTTCAACGGTCATAAATCATTCATACACTCCTTAATAATTTACATAAAAATAATTAAATCTATAGAAAGGAAATATTCACGCATTATTGGAAATAAACCTATTGCAATACTAGAAATAACAATGCGATAAACAATATTATAAAACCGGTAAAGTAATATAGAAAACACAAGAAAAATAGGGGAAGAAATATTGGCTTGGAGTGGGCCTAGGCTCTAGCAGCTTCCTCCCAGCTAAACACGCACATAGAAACTCTTAGAACTATATTATAATTATCAAAGTATTACAATGCTTCTTCTGTATATCTCTCTACATTTACTATCAAAATATTCTATATATCCTCAGAGGGGTCTACATGTATTTATATAGCACACCCACAAATATTTTGTTACAAAGAAGTTATAATAGTCGATTCATTCCAGAATAAACTAAGACAGTCTAGTAAATGTGATCGACGTCTGCTAAAATTGGAATTCATTTCTAACGGTGGAGTGCTCACTGATTGGTTTGTGCTTCACCTGGCATTGGTAGTACATTCTCACATGTTGATGTGATCCCCAATTTAATTCTACATGATGTAGAGTTGGAACTGCACCAGTCTTTGTTGTCCATGTCATGATTTTCTGGTCAACAAGCGAAGAATAGGGGTGCCTTCCCTATGAGGAAGGTGCCTAAGTATGTCGGGCACCTTATTTATGCGGAAGGTGCCTTACTACTATTGGTGCCTTCCTGGAAGAGGAAGGCACTTATCTTTTGTTGGTGCCTTCCTGTGAGAGGAAGGTGCTTGCCTTCTATTGGTGCCTTCCTATCGGTGCCTTCCTTATGAGAGGAAGGTGCTTGCCTTCTAGTGGCGCCTTCCTGTCGGTGCCTTCCTATGATAGAAAGGTGCTTATTTTTCTTTGGTGCCTTCCTGGAAGAGGAAGGTGTTGGCATTCTATTGGTGCCTTCCTAGGAGAGGAAGACGCTGGCCTTCTATTGGCGCCTTCCTGGGAGAGGAAGGCACTTGTATTTCCTTGGTGCATTCCTAGAAGAGGAAGGCACATACTTACGCTTGGTGCCTTCCTGGAAGAGTAAGGCACCTACCTTCTCTGCTTTGATTCCAAAAGAAACAAAGTTTCAGGTCCATGAATAGACCTCGACTGATCCAAATCTGACTAAATCAACTATAATTCTACAAAAACACATGAATTAGATAACACGCATAATTTCATCAAATAATTATATAATAATTCCTAAACATATGCAATCCTTATTATACAGCCACATAATAATCAAGAAAATGTATACAAAATATGAGCATTTCTGATGCTCATCATTAAGGTTTCATAAAAGCTTACTCAACTATGTCCTTAATTCCCCTCAAGGACTTACTGAAATCAATCCACAATATTTCACAAAAGCTTGTTTAAGTTCTTCCTTAAGTCCCCTCTAGGACTTACTCAAATCTACCCACAAGATTTCAAAAAACCTTGCTTAACTTTGTCCTTAAGTCCTCTCTAGGACTTACTCAAATCTGCCCAAACACATGCTTAAAATAGCTCACAAGATATGCTCAATCAATATCAAATATTGCACAAAAAACTTAAATCAAATCTTATTCAAAAAACCTCTTCAACACACAAATTTTTTTTTACTTTGAATCTTTTTTAACCATAAGAACATATAGAGAATGATCAAAGACTCGATATGTTTCACACTCACTAGGTTTTATACTCAACAAAACACTCTATCACTTTCAAAATTTCTTTCAAATCAATTCAAAAATAAATTATAATTTGTTTCACAAAACTTGAACTATCACTCCAATACTTTCAATCAATAATGCTCAACAAAATTTATTCAACCATTCACTCAATGAAACACAACTTGCTTACAAATCCTAACCATGTGTTTCACTATACTTCCAACAACTCACACTATGGATCTTAAAAACTTGACTCAAGATAATTCTAATTTCAATAACAATGATACTCATGTTATTTCATAAACTGTAGCTCAAGATAGTTCACAATTTCACATAAAAATGATACTCATGTTCTTTCAACATCCACAAATCATGCACATGAAAAATCACTCAAACATTTTCAACAATGCTTATCAAAAAATCCTTTTCACTCCAAATTTACATTTCACAACATTCAATCTAAAAATATTTCACTCATAAGGAAGATGTGCCCATACCTTTTATTTTTATGGATATATGTCTTCAAAGTCTGTCTTAATCACAAGCAAATCCTCTACCAATTTCAAGGTTAAATTGCAATAGCCTATCTCAAAATATCCACACAAATATTCTCCTCAATAATTATTTTACCATACAAAAATATCAAAACTCAAGTACACCTTATTAGCTCCAATACTCTCAGAATAACATTCAACGCATACAAACAAATTTCCTTTGTTAACACCTTATAATCTCCAAACTTATCAAAACAATATTCAATACATAACTTAAATTTCAAGTGCTCTTTATGCCTCCTGTTTGATTTTTAAAACAACTAAAATGCACTTTATTTTTTTTATATAAACAACAAGGCATTACTTAATTTATTTATATACAACCAAAATATAAACAGTACCATGCAGTCCACCTCAAAATGCAACACTAAAATATTTGTCCTTACATCTCCCTTAAACAACTATTTCATGTGCATACCTTAAATATAAAAAAAACATTGCTAGTGTTTCCACTGTATTTTGAATATGCAACCTCTAGCTAGCCTGTACCTAAGCACAAGGTAGTCTTACCACGTGGTCTGAATGCCCACACAAGTTCCTTCATGCATGATATTATAGTTAAACCTTAAACAACTATATAATGTGCATACCTTAAATATAAAAAAACATTGCTAGCATTTCCATTGTATTTTGAATATGCAACCTCTAGCTAGCCCTCCAATGAATGCCCACACAAGTTCCTTCATGCATGATATTATAGTTAAACCTTAAACAACTATATAATGTGCATACCTTAAATATAAAAAAAACATTGCTAGCATTTCCACTGTATTTTGAATATGCAACCTCTAGATAGCCCTGCACCTAAGCACAAGGTAGTCTTACCATGTGGTCTGAATACCCACACAAGTTCCTTCATGCATGATATTATAGTTAAACCTTCTATCATTTCCTTTGGTCTGAATACCCATAGAAGTTCCTTCATGCATGATATTATAGTTAAACCTTCTATCATTTCCTTTGGTCTGAATACCCACACAAGTTCCTTCATGCATGATATTATAGTTAAACCTTCTATCATTTCCTTTGCCAAGATTCAATTCTTGAACCTCTGCCACTTTTGCGTCTTAGCAGTGCTTGGCTAGCCACTTGGGCTCACTGTCCACACATAAATCAATTTCCTAAGGTAATGGGTTTAATAATTTCATCATTTCCTTTTGTCCTCAAAAAATATTTTACTTTGTTTGTTCTCCATACAGTTACGAATGAAGGACAATATTTATCATTCATTAAAAAACATTTCGCTCGTTGTTACATATCACTAAAGGTCTGTATTCACATGTGTATCATATACCAAACTCGCACATTATTACCATTTTTTTAACTATTGAAAGCCCTTATTATATGAAAAGGTCTTTGACATGAAGACGTCGACGCTTCTAATAATTTGACACCCGAATTAAAGTTTATGTTTAAATTATTTAAGTCTTAAATTTAAATATTACATAACTTAAAAATTTGTCTTAATAATAACTTATTTTAAATATTAAATATTTAATTTTAAATTATTGAAATCTTTAATTTAAACAATTTAAATTTTAAATAATTTAAATCTTTTAAATCTCCTTTGAGCCCTTAACCATGGTCTTAAATTAATAATTTAAATCTTTTAAATCTCCTTTGAGCCCTTAACCATGGTCTTAAACTTGTCCTTGCTTTCATAGCACATTAACCTTTGACATCAAATATATTTATGCCTTGCACCTTTGACATCAATGACAACTTAATAAACTCAAATTTCCAACAATGATTGCCTAAGTCTTAACTAAATTTCTTCTTAATAATATTAGGTTAGCAGAATAAGCTTTAGAATTGGGTATGGGCACTTTCCTCAATTGCAAATTTCTCCCAAATATATTTAAGTATTTATGTTCTCTAATAGTTTTTTATAGCAAATCTCCATATGCATCAGGCCTATGAGTAACCCAAACATATTTTATGTCATCTATAGTTTCATGATAATAACTATGGGGATCATACTGTCTCCAACTAAGTTATGGAAAACTATACTAATCCATTCTCCATATTGCTTTTAATAAGCTAGGATATTCTTTGAAAATATATATGCCCATATTATAGGAAACATTAAACCAAGGAACTTTTCTCACATTACCAATCCTTATTTTGACCTATTCTACAATTTTTTTGGTAATGTTTTTGGCAATTTCTAAGGTAGCTATAGAGAGGAAAATATGATGGGAACATTTTGGGAAGGATCCTAGTACCATATATTATGATGTAGGTGAAATTATCAATAATGAAGAAACCTCTTTTTTTAATTTCATGCAAAAAGTTTACAACCCTTTTACCCATTCTACTAGGAGAAAATTTGCAAATGTACTCATGGACCAGGGGTAAAAATCTCACTAAGAACTGGGCATGACTAGAACCTACCTCATGAATCCATGGTAATATATCTTTCACATCAGGTGTTTTTGGAACTCCTCCTAGATCCTTAATTTCGATCCTTTCTAGATACCCAATAAGTAAATAAATTAGGATGGTAGTAATGCATAAATTGGGGCATTACCTATGTTCCCTCTTTGATTGCTTTCTATAGTGCTACCAATTCTATATGCATTCTTTCATTCATAATGTCCTCCTAGTGGTAGACAGGTGCCTGATATTTTTTATTGCATTGAATTATTAAATAGACTAATTCTTTAGATATTTTAGACAAATCTTGTGAGGCTAATGCTATGTTTATCATGTTAGCATAATCCATAGCCCACAGTTGCAAAATATTATTTTAAGAGGTATTTCATAGGAAAATTCTACATCATACTTGAAAAACTTAGGGTAGGAGTCTAAGAAAAAAAATTGGTTGGCTTGAGTCTTTACTACTATTTTGTCCAACTCTAAGAAAGCTTTGTCTAAGTTGAAGACCCTTCAAAATACATCAGGCATAATTTTGATAGAAGGTATTATATCATATTTTTTAAACTGCATCTTGTTAGGGTAATAGGCTACAACTAACCAAGACATGATGTCTATCAACATATAGAATTTGAGGTAAGTTAGTCTACCCAAGTTGTTGTCCCATTATTTATTGTACAACTTTTGAATATTTTGGTATTTTTGAGCTTGTTTGAATAGACCCATGAGAAGATCAAGGTGTTTTTTCTCATTCTCTTCCAAAAAATCATAAGATCCTATGGCAATGTTATCCATCTCCCATTTTTGAGCTAAAGTGATGCAACTATTAGGCCCAAATTCCAATATGTATTCAAACATCCATTTTATGCTAGCCATCCTTGGGAGTGACTGGTATGGGCTATCATTAGTGAGTCTTCTAATGTTTATAACCACATATTTAGGGACCATTGCATGAGCTTTGTAGGAATACATGTTATATTGGTTATAGGACCCTTCTTCTCACTCGAAATTGGATGCTCTTCAGCTCTAGTTATTCTTTTGTAATGTGATAAGCTATGTCTTTTTTATCTTTAAAATATTTACTTATAGCAAATTGATGGGCTTATTCATATGACTCAATTTTTATGATACCCAACCACTAACTTTCTCTTTCACCACCTGGCATGCAACACCTCACCATCCTTAATGGTATTAACTACTCAAATATTGTACTATTTCTTTATCATTGGCGCACTTAATTTTGAAATATGTGCCATCTCTTTAGAGGTAGATATGCATGCATGATCTGGTGACTTTGAATGCCTGACTATGTTTTTCATAAATTATGCATCATATTTCTCTACATATTTTTATTCCAAGAAAAAGGTCATTTTTATGGTATGGGATTTATCACAATAAAAACAAAGCATTCGTTAGTTAAAAAAAAAATGAACTTCTAATTTGGTATGGCTTACAGATTCATTATTTAAAGTGTGCTTAGTTTATCTTTTCTTTCACCTTTGAGAAATTCTCCTTTTTTTATATCTTGCTAAATGGACCCTAAGCCATTCATTTTAGACTAATAATATGAGGACGTCATACTTTTCAATAGCTTTTGATCTCTTTTGTTTGTACTAATTTTGATATCTAACAAACTTTTTTTGATATGATGGACTACAACGGTGTTAGGATAATCAGGATCATCAATGAATAAGGGAAAAAATGCCTTGGCATCTTAGGTCTATTGAGTCTAGTGGCTACACTTCCTAGTTATCTAATTTTCCAGTAGTGCTCCCTAGGCATCCATTTTTATGAATAGAGCTTAAGCATTGAATTAAGATAATATCATTATAAATTTTTGATTCACCGACTATTATTCTTGATTGTTATATCCATAGGTTCTAATTTTGGGTCATCTGATATTTCTAAATAAGACAAATATTTTTGGCTGTCATTGCTTTAAAGACTTTTCAATCCATTGGTTGCATACCTTGGCCATTAAATATCCTAGTTGTAGCTCATAGACATTGGATTTCTTGATGAATAGGACAAATACTTTTGACCTTAGCAAAAGATACTGAATTTTTAGCCTATTGGATACCTTTCGTAACTACTCAATATTATGGATGCATTTCCTCGTTGTTAGATTTGATGAAGTTGCTTGAAGTCTATCTAAAGGGAGTGCATAGACATAGGAGGAAATTTATTTCTTAGGATAAGACTTAGGACATGGTAGGTAATATTAGACGTGATTTTATTTTAGGTAGAAGAATAAGGTTTTAGTGGGAACAAAAATGATTTTTTGGACTTGAGGAAATATGGGGAAATAAAATACAAAGAAGGAAGGGGATTTATACTTTTTATTTGCATGAATTAGGTTTACTACCTTAGGAAAATAAAATATGAACAGGGGACTTTGGATTATTATTTCAAGACTAGACTTTGATATTATACTTAGATGCATTATTTTGAGATTTTTAGTTCTATTTAATATGATTCCTGATTGTTGGATCTATCGGTCTTGTTTTTAGGCTGTTAGATTTAGCTCAAATAGGATAAAACCTTTAGACTTTGTTATGGCTTTGAAGACTTTTTGGTCTACTAGTTGGGCTTCCTAGATGCTTGATCTCCTAATAATGGCTCTTGGTTGTTGGATATTTAGGAATAAGACAAAAATATTTGACTTAGCATATGTCCTCTTTGATCTACTAGTTAAGCTTTTGAGCCATAGATTGGCTAGTTATACTTCCTAGTCATTGGATTTTCTTGCAAATAAGACAAAAATCCTTGACCACGATAGAAGGCACTATGGAATTTTTGCTTGTCAACTAGCTTTCCTAACCACTAGATATCTTAGTTATTTTTCTTGGCCATCCATATTAGAGAAAATAGGATGAAACCTTTTTATTTTGGTGTAAAACCTTAGAGGGAATTTTATTTCTTATACCTTACAAAAAAAAATTACGACTATAATAAAGGAAAAATATGTGCATGAGATGTAAGGTTATTTTAGACCATAGAAAAATAGGGAATAGGGAAAGTGGGTTGGTTGGTTTTAGCCTAGGACTTAGGAAATAAAACCTTAGGGAGTATTTTTGGACATATAGGCTTAAGGTAAAGGGGGAATTTTATTTTACATGCTAACGAATCATGAACCTTAGGCGATGGAGGGCATAATTTTTTGAAGGACTAATTAGGTGCAAATTTTACATGGTAGTATGGAATGCGAAGGGGGAAAAAGATATATGGATCACCTAAGGTTTAGGAACTAAGAAAAATATCATATGGAGCTTAGAATAAGGGACTTATGAGGGGAAAATTAAAAGGGGGACAATGGCTATAGATTTTCAAAAGTGACCTTGGGGACAAAAATTTCAAATTTGAAGGACTAAGACTTGTGGACTTATGACTTTGCAATTATGAAACTTTGAGGACATTTTAAGGAAAGACCTACTCTTAAACAGGACAAAAATTTACAGAGGACTACTAGTCATGAATTTATATAAAAAAGGAAACTTTGAAGTATGATGACCATCTTAAGGATCATTGCAACGATTTAAAAGCCACCAAGTTTAGAGGAAAATGACCTTGACTTAGATGTAAAAACAAAATATCCTAAACCTAGGACCCCACAAGACCCATCAAAATTTGAAATTAAGGGTAAGCCTTACGTTGGATTTTGAGGATCCAACACAGGATCCAACAAGTACATATGATGAAAACTTGAAGAACTTGAGAACCTTAGAATATTTGGTTACACTTTTCTAAAATCACCTAAAAACAAACTAAAAAATACATTTGAAAAACAAACATTGTCCTACCTAATCACCTAACGCTATAAAATGAAATCTAAAGGAATATATATTTGCTAGAACAAATGATGTAAAGATGTTGGAACTGAAAATAAAAACATAACTTTATTCTCTCTTTTTTTGAATAGAAGTACAACTTTGTTATTTTCTTATCCCAAAATATGGTTGATACAATTTTAAATATTGGATATTGATAGGAATATGCATTTGTTCTCCCTTTAGATTTTGCAACCTGTAAGAGTGTTGTCCAACAATAAAAATTATCTGATATGGACAAAGCCATTTGGGCTCTAGTTTACCTGTTTTACTATGCTTATTATTTTTGGGGTCTCAATATATCACTATATCTCCTTATAGGAATGGTTTACCTTTTGCCTTCTCATTGAAAAACTATATTGTTTTCTATGTTTACTCTGTCATTTTTGTTAGGGCTTCTCTTCTATCCTCTTGCAACTATGTAACATGATCTAATATTCATTGTATAATATCTATATTCTTATTGTCTTGAAGTAGTGATAAGGCATTTATATCTATCTAAGGAGTCAACAAAGCATTTTTCATCAAACACTAACTTATATGGAAACTTTCCTGTGTTTATTTTAATAGACGATCTATTTGCTCATAAAGCATATTTTAACTCACTGTCCCAACTTCTTTTATTCTTGGCTAGTGATATCTTGATTTTGGTAATCAAATTGGACTCATCCAGACCATTTACCTAAGGATAATAATTTGTAGCATGAGAAATCTATATACTACACTTGGCATAAAATTTGATCATTTCAAAGGAGGTAAAGGAGCTTATTAAAAAAGAATGCCATGAATGATAGTCGAATTTACCAACAGGGAAGGCACTGTA
Organism: Wollemia nobilis; assembly: GCA_028583015.1. Lineage (NCBI taxonomy): Eukaryota > Viridiplantae > Streptophyta > Pinopsida > Araucariales > Araucariaceae > Wollemia > Wollemia nobilis. The sequence continues at coordinate 3,170,801 of JAQPPZ010001261.1, forward strand.
AGTTCGAAGGCTATGAGTATTCCCGTCTCTTTTTTGAAATGGACTCACAATAAAAATTATCCGAGCTATCAGTATTGGTGGATGCTACTTGGAAATACCACAAAGACTAATGGGGATAGTCACATGTTAGATAACATGGCTCCTAGTCATCTTAGTAATTTGAGGTTGGTTGATAATCACAGGGCAGGAAAGAAATGAAAATATAAGACTTTGAACCAGAGCCACGTGGACCACCAGATAGCCACCGCCATAAATCTAGCCAACAAGTTCACTTCTCCAATGCTGATTAGCCAAGATGGGATGTGGTCCCAAAACATGTCATATACGAAAGAAATCAATTACCAAATAAATATTAAGAGTAACTATCAATACAGAGCTTGTGGGATTTTTTTCAGTACTATGCTATGTGTGTTTGCAGCTTTTTTTTTCTCCACTATTTCAAGGAAGGGATCTGTGTCTATTTATTTTTTTGTAATTACGATGCAGGTGTGTTTTCTTGGTGTATACCCAAAATGTTGTATGGGAAGTTTATTTTTGATAACAGGCTATGTGCATTATCAGATGTAATGGCTTTGGTGGCATGTAGATTTTACATATATAGGATCCTTAGTAAGAACATGTTCATCAACAACCCTGGGCTAATTTTTGTAAAAGGTTTTGGGTCAACCTGTAAAACCCGGTATTAATTCTATAGTATCTTATCTACAAAAAAAAAGTAGTTTCCATTATTGATAGCTTTTGATGTTAAATACTTAATAAAAAATAAATGCAACATCTAAAAACAAGAGTGCTATATAAACTATAAAATAAATGCAACATTCTAAACATGTAAAACTCATGAATAACTTCTGCAACTACTCATAAAACTACCATTAAAAAAAAATCACAAAAAATAGTATTTGATATAGAATGATGATCTCAAATACACCATACTTCATACACTCTTGCTATACATTATGTCTTGTGTCACTCTACATTGCATCTTGTGACACTCTACATTGTATCTTGTGACACTCTACATTGTTATATCTTACTCTCATTCATAGACACACATATATAATAGAATGTGACTCTTCATATGGAGAACTCTTGGCCTTCACTCTTCTTGAGACTCTTCACTTTCTAATTCTATGAACTCATGTGCACATGGAATATTATACCTATTTACATTATTGAATACTTTGCACACTCTAATAATACTTGTGCATTTATTACATTGCATAAATATTCACACTCTAATATAAGACACATTCGTAATCTAAATATGTACCCAAGGTGGTACATTAGCATGTACCAAATAATGTAATATATCCTAACACCCCCCTGTATTACATTATTTGGTTATTGAAGACTCTAGTATTCAGTATGTTCTTTATATTTAGTCTTGAACTTGTGTTCTCCTTATTTACTTTCTTCATTTTATTTCCTATATATATTCTAATCAAGTAAATGATTAGTATCTTCATAAAATACTATCTTTGTTGAAAGAGCTTGAACTTCATGTTCTTCTGTAGGTTCATCCAGTTCCTAAATTTCTTAAATATCTTGAGCTAAGGGCCCCTTTCATTTTCCTTCTCTATATTTTAAATGAGGTTGAATGTATTGAGTTTGATAAGTATACTAATATTGAAAATTGTTGTTGATGTGGACTATATTAATTTGGATATTTTCTTGGTTGAAATGGCCTATTTTATTGGCTTCCAAAATTTGTTTGATTCCCTTAATACTAGTTTCTTGTATTAAATATACAATAATGTGTACTATGTCCCTTCTTTCTACATACTTAACAATATCTACTATTCCAACTTGATCTACCTGTTGAAAATAAAGTAATATTTTCTTGTGGATTATATTTTGAAACTAAGGCATTGTTAGTCATTTCATATTTCACTAAATTTTCTATCTCATATTCTTGTAGTTTATTGACTAACTCATCAAATGATGTATCTTTACTTAGAATTTATAAATATGTGACAAGATGCTTGTCGATATCTAGAAGTGCTCGTAGGATTACTTGAACAAGAAAATTTTCTTCTACTGTATCTCCTGAGGTTAATAAGTTTCCTTTTATATTAGCTACTTTTCGTAGAAATAATTTTATACTTTCACCACTATTAATTTTTAGAGAATGCAATTGGATTTGAAGATTCAAGATAGTGGCTTTATTCTTTCTTTCAAATAACTTGGCTAAAGTATTCCAATATTCTATAGAAGTTATTGCTGAATTAATGTATAGTTGCATATCATCAATAATTGCAAATGTTATTATCATGAGTGCTTTTTCTTTATATTTGTACTTTGGAATTTCTCTAGCATCTTCAGTAGGTTTAGTTTGGTTCCTTTAGAAATAACCCAATATTTTTCTACTATTAATATTAAACTCACTTTGTTTTCCCATGAAGTGTAATTAGGAACTTTAAGAAGTTGATATTTATAAAGAAATAATTTATTTGTTGTTATGATGACACTTGTAGACTATCTTATATCTCCATAACATTTTAATGAAAGACTAATGTCAATTTTAAAGTAGCCTTCAACTTGTATTTATTTAGAATGAATACCTTATATGTTTCCCTAGGTATAAATGATCAACCAATAATTTTGACATAAGATTTTAATTCTTCAAAACTCTAGGTTGAATTCCCTTTATCCACCAAATTTCAATAGTATGGTTTCTAAATTTTATAAAACTAATTTGATGTTGAAGTCCAAATTAACTCCCAAACAAGAAATTTAGAAAACAAAGATATTTGCATATTTTAATATTCCTAATTTATGTATAAGTCCTTATTCCTCCAAGTTAAACTATTTGCAAATATTTCAATGTGGCTTGGATTTCAAATAGAATGAAATAATTCTAAAAAAAAAAGATTATATTTCCCCAAATACTTCAAAACTAATTAATATATTTTCTAAGGTTCTAAGTATTCAATTAGTTACATTATCTCTCCATTAATTCAATTAATCTATGGTGTGCTAGATTAATTAATATCAACCTTAGAATAATTAAAAGTAATATCCTTTATGGCTTATTAACCTTTGCAAAAATTAAATCAAATCAAATGTTATGTACCTCCTTGTGAATGGCATGCACTAAATTTGTTTTTCAATGCTTTGACCTTCCTTTGTTTTCTTGTAGGCTTATTTGTCAACTAAAATAACTCCTCTAAACTAGCACACTATAATGTAGGTTGGCTTCTATGTAAACATACATTCTCCATGAAATATTCACTCTTCATGAAGTTCTCAACTCCTTCATCCTTCCACGAGATTACCTCCAAGTGTGGGCTTTTATGTTTTAAATTTCCTCCATGTATGGGCTCAGTATTATTATCAATTTGAGTTATTTTATGTTGTCATTGATGTCACATGGATCACATTGAGTTTTGGTGGCCAAATGATATTTTGGAAAGCATGGATAAATATAAGGTTTTTGTGAAAACCAAGGCAGGAAAAATAAAAGGTTTTATTTAAAACCATGAATGGCATATTTGAACTGGGTTTTTCTTAAAACCCAAGTTGGCCTTTCATTTCATCAAAAAAGGTGCCCCGGTGATGGAGATATTTAATTTTTAATATTTAGTTTAAATTTTAATTATTTAAAATTTAAATTTAAATTTAAAATTAAATATGCAAGATTTCTGCCGATGTCATCAAAAATAATAAGGAGACTATATAAAGGGGATATCTAAGGTTCATAAACTGATCCTTTCTCGTGGTTAATGATCATTGGATAAGCATCCGAATTGAGCTCATGTGAAAATCTTTTAGAAAGCAGAAGCAATGAATAAACAAAGGTTGGTCGAAGTCCAAAGTCATCGTGGGCAGAGTGGTGCATTGGCAATTGGCTTTTGGCTAAGGTGTGTGGTAGCACAAACATCAAGGTTTCAAATCCCCTTGACTACGTTCGAAAGGTGTTGGAAGAAAAGTGCTCAAAGCGCTTTTGATTTGCGAAAAGGGAGGAAAGGTTTTAAGGCACGTTGTGCCTTTCCCTTTCGAATGAGTGGATAGCTCGTGTGGCAACCTTAGTCGCGTCTAAGGCACTTGTGGTGTAGGCAAGTTGGGGGTTCGAATCCCCTTGAGTAGGTAAATACATTTTTCTGTAATTAATTTTGTTAAGCCCTAAGTTGGAGTCATAAGGTGGTTAGGAATAATAAAAAAAATTTAATTAAACTTTGTTTTTATAAGAGCTGTGATTATTATTTCAAAGGTCGATGAGTTGTTGATTTAATTTGATGTTCATGAAATTGAGAATTAATATTTAGGAGAAATAAGTTGTTATAAAATAATTTCTGAGAGGTTTTATAGATTATTATTTTGATAAGGATTTTTATTAAAAAAAAGGACTTTGGTGGATGTGTTTATTAAGTTGGAGTAAAAAGGTGTAAATTGAGTTATGCTTTACCTTGTAATTATTATTTGAAGTCCACTAACCCTTATTGATATTGGAAAGGAAATTTGTGTTTAGTGTGTCAGATTTTATGGACAACTTCTTGGCATAAAAAAGGTATGGGAACATTCTCATATTGATTGTTTATGGTGGTTGATTTCTGAAATATCATTGGAGTGAAAAGGATTGATTGTGGTTTCCTTTTCGATAGTGGTTGGTTGAATGCTTCAAGGTTTTCTAGTTTGAGAGTTGTGTTTAAACCTTGTTTTATAAGCATAGTTGTTGAAGCCCATTGGTTATGTAAAGAACTTGAAAAGAACATGAGTATCATTGTTATGTGATATTTGTGGTTGAGCATTGTTGGAAACATTTGAGTTGGTTGATACATGCTTGGACTAGGATTTTATGAGAAAGAGTTGTCCCTTGTGGTGATTGGTTGAGTTTATTTGATTGAGCCTAGTCAAGTGATTGTGTGAGGTGATTGTTCAAGTCCCACGAAACAAACTATTCTATAATTCTGATTTGAGTTGAGATTTAACTTAGAACATATTGAGTCTCTAACAAATCTCTTTATGCTTCTATGAGGTGACTTGAGTTGAGTTGAGATCATTGTGGATGATTGTTGTCATCCATTATAGAGTTAATTTCCATTCATTGTTGAGTTCAAATTTGATCCTTGCATTCATAGATTTGTAGATGAGATTTGAGTACTACTTGAGTATGATTGATTGAGCTTTTGAGAAGGCCCTTGGGATATATTTCTGGATAGATTTGTGGTAGTTTGTGTATTATTTATTGATCCTTTGAGAAGGCTTTATGGACAGTTTTTGGGATAGCTTTATGGATAGTTTTAGACAGATTTGTGGACATATTTGGGAGAAATTTTGATGAGGTTCTGAGTGAGCCTATTGAGTAGAGTTGAGCAAGTTCTTGGTGAGCTTGCTAGAGCAGATTTGTACAAGTTCTTAGTGAGCTTGTTGGAGCAGATTTGAGCAAGTTCTTGGTGAGCTTGCTAGAGAAAATTTGGACAAGTTCTTAGTGAGCTTGTTGGAGCAGATTTGAGCAAGTTCTTGGTGAGCTTGTTGAGAAAATTTGGACAAGTTCTGTGTGAGCTTGTTGAGTAGTTTTGGACAAGTTTTGTGTGAGCTTGTTATGTAGATTTGGACAAGTTCTATGTGAGTTTGTTATTGCCTAGCTTTGAGAAGATCAAAGAAATTTGGACAAGTTTTATGTGAGCTTGTTGAGCATTTTTGAACAAGTTCTATGTGAGCTTGTTATGCAGATTTGGACAAGTTCTGTGTGAGCTTGTTATTACCTAGCTTTGAGCAGATCAAATAAATCATTGTATTAGATAAGGATCCTTATTTTTGTGTGAAATATTATAAGGATATTATCTTGTGGAGTACCCCACATTGGGGGAACCACATTAAATCTTGTGTCTCAATTATGTATGGTGACTTGTGCTCTTGCTTACTATTGCTATCTAAGTTATTAATGCACACATATATATTTAGTTATTGCAATTAAGGACATTAATTGATATTGGTTTGGAAAGAAAGTAAAAAGCGGTCTTATACTGTTCACCCCCCCCCACTCAGTATACGATTGTATTCTTCAATTGGTATAAGAGCAGGTTCCTTTAGAAAATCTAACAGCTTGAGGGAAGATTCTACAAGAACACATATGGCTTCACAAAATGGATCATCTACAAATAAGGCTCCACTGTTTGATGGTAATAATTATGCTTTCTGGAGCATGAGGATGAAGAACTATTTGATATCACAAGGATATGAGGTATGGCAAATGGTTGAAAAAGAGTATAGGTTTGAATATAATCCCGAGGTAGATAAGACTATCAGAAAATTGGTTGAGATCAATGCAAGAGAAATGAATTTTATTTTGATTGGGCTACAAGAGATAGATTTTGAAAATGTTATGGTATGTAATTCAACTAATGATATGTGGACCAAGTTGCAAAATACTTGAAGAACATAAGCTTATACTGAGAGGGGGGGGTGAACAGTATAAGACTTAACCAATTAATAATTTTAACTTTAGATAGCAGTGGCATCAACACAACATTAATCAAGATAGAAAGCATCACACATTGAAGACCCATTTTTAACGTGGTTCACCCAAAATGGTTGGGCTACGTCCACAAAATTTTTTCTCTAAAAGTTATCTCAAAGTTCTTTGGGAATCCTTCCCAAATACAATGTTTATGAGCCTCGGCCCAAAGGAGATACCTTCCCCCAATCAGAATTTATGAGCCTCTGCTCAAAGGAGATACCTTCCCCTCTGCTCTGGAAATGATCCCTCAAAATATCAACTGCCTCTACCTCTTGCCAGCACGTGGAACTCCTTTCCATCGAAGACCTCCTGTCCTCAATGCTTAGCCTAAGAGACCTCTGCCTTCTATGATCACGTCCATAGTAGCTCAGCAACCTATACCAAACACAGTCAGTCTATCTAGTACAAGTCTTCCTCTGTCTATCAGATCTATCCAACACTTGAACAAATATATCCTCTGCACACAAGCCTTCTCAAAGACTTACCAAATATGTCCTCAGGTTCTTCTCAAAGAACCAGTGCACCTCTGTCCTCATACAGCAACACTCCACGTTTGTCTTTGCCCTTTGTGCTCTCTACGCCCTTTGCTCTCTCTATGCAATCACAACCGCACTTGGTCGAACTTCAACCTTTGCACTCTCTACGCAATCACAACGGCACTTAGAACAATTCACCATGACTCTTCACTCACTCTGCACACTTTGACATCATCTCACCACTTTTGCACTATCTACGCTCTTTCGACTGCATCTCGCACACTTCGATGCACATTCAACGATGCATTCAACAACACATCAACTCTCCAAACAGCCCTCCTTTTATAACAAAATTTTCATGATGAAAACTTTAATCTTAGTCGGTTGTTATAACAAATGCAAACCCTAATTTTAGTCGACTGCAAACCCTAATTTTAGTTGGCTGTCATCGATCTTTGTCGGCTTCAACTCATGAAGATATTCGGTAACTCAACTGCTCGAAGACTTCATTCGGTAACTGACCCTATAGCCGCTGCACTGTCATTTGTTCACTTTTCACATTTTAGCTGCAAGAATTCACTCTGTATCTGCCCTTGTAAATGCCATGGAGATGTCGGTCCTCTGTCATACTTCTCATTCCAGTCGGGTTCTTCTTCTTGTCTTGCGCTCTTATGGCCTGTCGCGAAATCGTGACATTTTTGTCTCTGTAGCTTCTTTTATTTTTGTTGCCATGAAAATGCCACATGTCATGATATCGTGACACTTTTGCCTCTTTGAATTTTTCTTGGTTGTTGACCGTGAAAACATAACATGTCACGATATCGTGACACTTTCGCCTCCGAACTGTTCCTTCTTTCTTTTGTCATGATATCGCGACACTTTTTGCTTGCGTACTCTTCTTCTTTTCTTATGTCGCGATATTGCGACACTTCTAACTCCTTCGTCTTCTTTTTAGCTTTTGTCGCGATATCGCGACACTTTTGCTTCCTTAGACTTCCTTTTTGTTTTTGTCGTGATATCGTGACATTTCTGACTTCGTACATTCTCTCTCCTCTTTGAGTCGTGAAACTGTGACATGTCGCGATATCGTGACACTTTTCTAACTTGCTTTCTCTCTCCTACTTAAGTCACGAAAATGCGACATGTCGCGATATCGCGACACTTTTCCTCCTTAGCTCTTTTCTGTTCTTCGGGTCGCGAAAACTCGACATGTCGCGATATCATGACACTTTTTCTCCTTAGCGCTTTTCTTTTCTTCGGGTCATGAAAACCCGACATGTCGCGATATCGCGACACTTTTTCTCCTTAGCGCTTTTCTTTTCTTTGGGTCGTGAAAACTCGACATGTCACGATATCGCGACACTTTTTCTCTGTGAGCTCTTTCTCTCGAACCTGTCGCGAAATCGTGACACTTTTTTGTCCGTACAATCCCTCTTGCAAATTGTCACGAAATCGTGACACTTTTCTTTGCGAGCTCTTTCTCTCGAACCTGTTAGCTTGGGGTTTGCAAAAGACCTTTGAAACTGTCATGCCGTAACCTTCATCAAAACAAATTATTTGACATCAAATCAAATTCCTTCAAAAGCTTCTTGACATCAATGACAACTTATATACTTGAGCAAAGGCAATGTACCCAAAGTACCAAAAATTGCCAACAATCTCCCCCTTTGTCATTGATGGCAAACCTTTACTGAAAACACTTCTCAAGAGCCAAAACTGAAACCAACTATGCTAACAACTGACCAACTGTGTCCACAACTGAGAATCTTCCTTTGAAGTTTTGCTCCCCCGAACTTGAAGCTTTCCTCTTCACTTTGAAGCTCTCCCCCTTACTCATATCTCTCCCCCTTTGTCATCAATGGCAAAGGGTCACCTTTGGGGCTCGGGACTAAGAATGAGCCTCTTAGCTTGGTCCCTCCCCCACCTCCCGATGAGGTGATTAATTCTAGGGTGGGAGTACAACTCCCAATTTCTCCCTTAGATACTCAAACGTATCTCTTGGAAGAGGTTTGGTGAAGATATCTGAAATCTGCTCTTTAGTAGACACATACTCTAGCTTGACCTGCTTGTCTTGTACTTTCTCCCTTAGAAAGTGATACTTTATGGAAATATGCTTTGTCCTTGAGTGCATTACCAAATTTTTGGAAATACTTATGGCACTTGTATTATCACAAAGTATGGAGATGGGTTGTTCATGCTTGACTTTGAAATCCTCCAAGGTGGTTTTCATCCATAAAACTTGTGTACACCCAGCCACCGCTGCTATGTATTCAGCCTTTATTGTAGATAAGGAAACTGAAGGTTGTTTCTTACTTAGCCAAGAAACCAAACTCTTTCCCAGAAATAATGCTCCCCCACTAGTGCTTTTCCTATCATCATTACTACCTGCCCAATCTGCATCTGTATAAGTTGTGAGAATGAAATCATCACCTTTGGGATACCAAAGCCCAAATTCCATAGTGCCCTTTAGATATCTGAATATCCTCTTAACTGCTATAACATGAGAATATTTAGGAGCTGCCTAAAATCTTGCTACTAACCCAACTGCCTGCATGATATCTGGTTTGGTAGCTGTAACATATAATAAACTGTCAATCATTGATCTGTACAACCTCTGATCTGCCACTGGAGATTCATCATCTTTACTCATCTTGCACCTTGTAATCATTGGAGTACATACTGGTTTGCTGTCCATCATCCCAAATTTCTTCAACATTTCTTTGATATACTTTCCTTGAGAGAGAAATACACCATATTTTGATTGAGCAATCCGAAGACCTAAAAAGAATGACAACTCTCCAATCATAGACATCTCAAATTCCTTTTGCATGGTGTTAGCAAAATCTTTGCACATCTGAGTATTATTTCCCCCAAAAATAATATCATCAACATAGACAACCATAATCAGCATATCATCACCTTCATCCTTAATATACAAATTGCTATCTGCCACACCTTTCCTGAAGCCTTGCTCATGAAGATACCTGTCAAGTCTTGAGTACCAAGCCCTAGGTGCTTGCTTTAACCCATACAAGGCCTTTTTCAGTTTACACACATAGTCTGACTGTTCTGAGAGAGACACTCCTTCTGGCTATTCTATGTAGACTTCTTCTACCAACACCCCATTTAGAAAAGCTGACTTTACATCCATTTGATATACCTTGAATGATTTGAAGCTTGAAAGGGCTAAAAACATTCTGATAGCTTCAAGACAAGCAACAGGAGCAAATGTCTCTTTGAAATCAACACCTTCTACTTGAGCATAACCTTTGTAGACTAACCTAGCTTTGTTTCTGACAATATTTCCATCCTCATTGAGTTTATTTCTGAATATCCATTTTGTGCCAATGACATTCTTGTCCTTAGGTCTTGGAACCAATTCCCAAGTTTCACTTTTCTCTATTTGATTTAGCTCTTCATCCATTGCTTTTACCCAAAACTTATCTCGCACATGCTTCACTCGAAATATTTTGGCTCAATTTGAGATAATAATGAAACATTTGTAGAATCATGTGAGGGAATGACTCTTCTTCTTGTTTGCCTCCTATTTGGATCACCAATGATCAAATCTTTGGGATGATGTTTTTGAACATATCGTGAAGGAGTTTTGGGAAGAAGTTGTTGTCTTTCTTCTTCTTCATCTGAAACCTCTCTGAATTCTTCTTGACAAATTTCATCACTGAGTTCCTGGGATCGGTTCTCTTATCCCTGTCTTTTCATCAACTATTACATTTATGCTCTCTACAACTGTATGAGTTCTTTTGTTGAAGCATCTATAGGCCTTGCTTCTATTGGAATACCCAAGAAAGATTCCCTCATCACATCTAGGATCAAACTTACCCAAATTCTGATCTTCCCTTCTGATGAAGCACTTACTCCCAAACACTTTGAAGTATTTTACTGTAGCTGGTCTTCCTTTCCACAACTCATAAGGAGTTTTATGATGATTGACTCTAAGTTGGGCCCTGGTGATAATGTAGATTGTTGTACTGAAAGCCTCTTTCCAAAAGCCATCTAAAAGTTTTGACTCATTTAACATAGCTCTAGCCATATTTTCAATAGTTCTATTTTTCCTTTCAACTACTCCATTTTGTTGAGGAGTTCTTGTTGCTGAATATTCTCTTTTGATTCCTTGTTGCTCACAGTATTCCACAAATTCATTTGAAGTGAACTCTCCTCCTCTATCTGATCTTAAGCATTTGATTCTCTTGTCAGTCTCATTTTCAATCATTTCTTTGAAAGCTTTAAATTTTTCAAAAGCTTCAGATTTTTCTTTGAGAAAAGTAACCCAAGTCATTCTAGAATAATCATCTATAAACAACATGAAGTAGCTTTCTCCCTGAATGCTCCGAGTTCCGGTAGGGCCACATAAATCAGTATGAATAAGATCCAATGGTTTTGAAGAAGTATACCCTTTTGATTTGAAACTGGTTCTGGTCCTTTTTCCATGTTGACAAGGACCGCAAATGATGTTATGGGGCACTTTTTATTTTGGGCAAGTCTCTAACTCCTTCCTTGTTACTAATATTGACAAGATTATCAAAGCTCAAATGCCCCAATATTTTATGCCATAACCAACTCTCATCTTCTTGAGTTAGAAAACACTTTTCCTTTTTTATCTCACTTAGCATGTAAAGATTGTTTGGAGTCCTTGTAGCACTAGCAATGAGTTTTCCATTTTTTTCTTTACTTATCTCACATCTATCTGAAAAGAAAGATACTATGTGCCCTTGATCACAAAGTTGACTCACACTTAGAAGATTATGTCTTAGGCCTTCTACATAAAGCACATTTTTTGTTTTGGATTTCCCATCCAAACTAAGAGTCCCTTTACCACATATTTTAGCTGACTTGTTATCTCCAAAACTGACTGTTCCTCTGTTTGTTTCTTTTAAGACCAAAAACTTTTCCTTTTCACCAGTCATATGTTTTGAACAACCACTATCAAGATACCATTTTTCTACTTTGTCTTGAGCATGAAAAGTAGTTTGAACTATCATTGACTTAGATTTGATCTCATTTCTCTTTTTAGTGAACTCAAGGCTAGATCTATCCAAACAGCACATCCTTGCTATATGCCCAAAATTCTTGCACTTGTAACACATGACATTTTTATTCATAAGAGGTGCAAAAGAGTTAACATTTTCCTTACTATGGCTATTCAAAGACTTATTGCAATGCATAGCTTTGTGACCAAATTTCTTGCAGGAAAAACAATAGCCATGGAAAGTATTATGTAACCTGTTTTGATGCCTTGGATGATTGTTCTTCTTGTGACCAACTGGAATCCACCGCTCTTCAGGATGAAGATTGATCTTGCTTGAAGACCCTATTTCATGAATGGTGATACCATCCTTCTTTTGCTTTTCACATGGAGTATTCTGTCTGAGAGCCAACTGTTCCAACTTCACTCTAAGAGACATAACCTCTTCTTCTAGTTTCTTGCAATCAGCTTCCTTTCCTTTTAGAGCCTCTATCAGAACCTGTTCAACCTTCTTCCCTTCTTCAGCTAGAATTTTGAAGTCTATAACACTTTGAGATAATTCTGATCTTGCTATCTCTTCTTCCTGACATTGATGCTTGAGAACAGAATTCTCTTCCCTGAATTTCTCAAGCTTTCTTAAAGCCAAGAAGAATTCACCTTTGAGATCGAACTCAACCTCTTCATCTCTTTCTGAATCTATATGTTCCTCTCATAGATCCTTCTCCAAGCTGTTAGGCTCTTTCTGGAGAGACCGACTCTGATACCAATTGAAGAACACAAGCTTATACTGAGAGGGGGGGTGAACAATATAAGACTTAACCAATTAATAATTTTAACTTTAGATAGCAGTGGCATCAACACAACATTAATCAAGACAGAAAGCATCACACATTGAAGACCCATTTTTAACGTGGTTCACCCAAAATGGTTGGGCTACGTCCACAAAAACTTTTCTCTAAAATTTATCTCAAAGTTCTTTGGGAATCCTTCCCAAATACAATGTTTATGAGCCTCGGCCCAAAGGAGATACCTTCCCCCAATCAGAATTTATGAGCCTCTGCTCAAAGGAGATACCTTCCCCTCTGCTCTAGAAATGATCTCTCGGAAGATCAACCGCCTCTACCTCTTGCTAGCACGTGGAACTCCTTTCCACCGAAGACCTCCTATCCTCAATGCTTAGCCTAAGATACCTCTGCCTTCTATGATCACATCCATAGTAGCTCAGCAACCTATACCAAACATAGTCAGTCAGTCTAGTACAAGTCTTCCTCTATATGTCAAATCTGTCCAACACTTGAACAAATCTATCCTCTGCACACAAGCCTTCTCAAAGACTTGCCAAATCTGTCCTTAGGTTCTTCTCAAAGAACCAGTGCACCTCTATCCTCATACAGTAGCACTCCACATTCGTCTTTGCCCTTTGTGCTCTCTACGCCCTCTGCTCTCTCTATGCAATCATAGCCGCACTTGGTTGAACTTCAACCTTTGCACTCTCTACGCAATCACAACGACACTTAGAACAATTCGCCATGACTCTTCGCTCACTCTACACACTTCGACATCATCTCACCACTTCTATGCTATCTGTGCTCTTTCGGCTGCATCTCGCACACTTCGATGCACATTCAACGACGCATTCAACAACACATCAACTCTCCAAATAGCCCTCCTTTTATAACAAAATTTTCATGATGAAAACTTTAATCTTAGTCGGCTGTTATAACAAATGCAAACCCTAATCTTAGTCGATTGCAAACCCTAATTTTAGTCGATTGTCATCGATCTTCGTTGGCTTCAACTCATGAAGATATTCGATAACTCAACTGCTCGAAGACTTCATTCGGTAACTGACCCTGTAGCCGTCGCACTGTCATTTGTTCACTTTTCACATTTTAGCTGCAAGAATTCACTCTGTATCTGCCCCTGTAAATGCCATGGAGATGTCGGTCCTCTGTCATACTTCTCATTCCAGTCAGGTTCTTCTTCTTGTCTTGCGCTCTTATGGCCTATCGTGAAATCATGACATTTCTATCTCTGTAGCTTCTTTTATTTTTGTTGCCACAAAAATGCCACATGTCGCGATATCGTGACACTTTTGCCTCTTCGAATTTTTCTTGGCTGTTGACCATGAAAACATAACATGTCGTGATATCGTGACACTTTCGCCTCTGAACTGTTCCTTCTTTCTTTTGTCGTGATATCGTGACACTTTCTGCTTGCATACTCTTCTTCTTTTCTTATGTCACGATATCACGACACTTCTAACTCCTTTGTCTTCTTTTTAGCTTTTGTCACGATATCGTGACACTTTTGCTTCCTTAGACTTCCTTTTTGTTTTTGTCATGATATCGTGACATTTCTGACTCTGTACATTCTCTCTCCTCTTTGAGTCATGAAAATGCGACATGTCGTGATATCGCGACACTTTTCTAACTTGCTTTCTCTCTCCTGCTTAAGTCGTGAAAATGCGACATGTCGCGATATCGTGACACTTTTCCTCCTTAGCTCTTTTCTATTCTTTGGGTCATGAAAACCCGACATGTCGCGATATCGTGACACTTTTTCTCCTTAGCGCTTTTTTTTTCTTCGGGTCACGAAAACCCGACATGTCGCGATATCGCGACACTTTTTCTCTGTGAGCTCTTTCTCTCGAACCTGTCGCAAAATCATGACACTTTTTCATCTGTACAATCCCTCTTGCAAATTGTCGTGAAATCGTGACACTTTTCTTTGCGAGCTCTTTCTCTCGAACCTGTCAGCTTGGGGTTTGCAAAAGACCTTTGAAACTATCATGCCATAACCTTCATCAAAACAAATTATTTGACATCAAATCAAATTCCTTCAAAAGCTTCTTGACATCAATGACAACTTATATACTTGAGCAAAGGCAATGTACCCAAAGTACCCAAAATTGCCAACAATACTTATGAAGGATATTCCAAGGTAAATTTGGAAAAACTATAAACTCATAGAAACATATTTGAGGACTTGAAAATGGAAGATTTTGAAGATATTGCAAGGTTTTTACTTTGAATTTATGATATTACTAACAACATGAGAGGTTTAAGGTTTGGAATGAAATAATCAGAAGTTACTCAAAAGGTTTTGAGATCACTTCCCATGAAATATGATGCTAAGGTTTCAGCAATAGAATAAACAATGGATATCAACAAGCTAACAATGGAAGAATTGCAAGGAACTCTCACATCTTATGAGATAAGGGTAAGTAAGCATCAGGTTCCAATAAAAGATATTGCATTCAAGGCTTCATTAAAATATAAATGTAAAGTTCCAAAAACATATAGAGTTGTAGATAATGATGAGGAAGCTAACTTCATCAAAAGGAATAATGACTTAAGGAATTTTAGGGATATAAGGAAAGTCATATGCTACAAGTGTGGTGATCTTGGTCACTGTGCATACAAGTGTCCACAAAAATAAAATAGTGATGATGAAAAATAGGGTCACAAAAGAAAATAATATTGAAAGCATAAGCATGACAAATATGATAGATACAAGCAAAACAGGTATGAGAAGAAGAATTTTTTTGTAAGGTAAAGAAATCTCACTACATTGTAGAAGCAAGTGATAGCTCATATCATAGTGATAGAGACAAATCATATGATGAAAAGGAATAAAATATATTCCTAGAAATAGAAGGTGAAAGAGAATAGTGCTTTGTGTGTGGTCAAAGAGATCACAGATCAAGATATTGCAATGGTTTCAGTGATAGTGAAGACGAAATGACACATCAAGGAAATAAGCATGGTCAAAGAAATCTTGAGAGTTTATTTACTATAGAATATTTTAATAGTATCAGTGATAATGAAGATAAATAAGTCTCACTTTTGGTAATAGAAAAAAAAGAGGATGAGCCAAGAAAAAAAATTATAAGTCAAAAGGCTAAAAGAAGAATAAAGGAATATTGAAAACAATATTCGAACAGATGTCAAAATCAGAGAATAACTACTACAGACAATCAGTAATCTTAGAGAAGAGCTTCAAAATGCAAAAATAATAGAAGAAATAATGAATGAAGAACTAAGGGTAATAATGGCAAGACATGACACCTTTTATGAAAAGTTTCAAAAAGGAGTGGAAACTTATTTTAAAGCTATATCCTATTTCCAAGAAAAGTCACACTCAAAAGGAAAGGAAATACTTGAAGAGAAAAACAAGGAAGAAACTAAGGAAGAGGATTTAAACACTTCAAATAAAGTTCAAGAATGCAATGCACAAGTTGAAGATGATCATAGGAATAATGGTCAAGAAAGGTATGAGGAACCAAGGCATGAACAAAGGGATTTTAAAGGACATTATTTTTCTTGTAATGGATTTGGACATAGGGCTATACATTGCAGGTTCTATGGATAAAAAAAGTTTGATTTTTCTAGAAGGAACATCAAAGGAAGAAGGTATGGTTTTCAAGGACTTTGCTTCTCATGTAACAGGATTGGTCATACAAATTCTCAGTGCAAAGGAAATGAGAAATATGGTTTTGTTTTTAGAGCTACATAATTCAGAAGTCATGGTCATAATGGTCATGAAAATAGAACTTCACAATACAGGGTTCAGGAAAGGAATGGATATGGAAATTATTTCAAGAAATATTTTAGGATATGGGCACCATCCAAAGGCTACAATATCAAGTGTTTTAACTACAATAACTTTGGACATATTGCAAAATGGTGTAGGACTCAATTCCAAACAAGTTCAAGGCAAGAAGGTCAAACAAGTTCAAGGAAAGAAGTTCAAATAGGTTCAAGGCAAGAATATCAAGAGAAGGATATCAAAAAAACATGGAAGGAAGTTGATAGAGGAAAGAAACAATGTAATATGGGAGTAAAAGTACTCCCACCCCAAAATTAATCACCTCAATAGAGAAGGTGGTAAGGGGGCTATGCTTAAGAGTCATATATTTTAGCCCCATAGGTCTCCCTTTTTCCGTTGATGTCAAAGGGGGAGATATTTGAGTAATGGGGAGAGAATTTAGTTAGGGGGATCAACCTACAAATATAGCATTGAGTTAGGGGGAGTAGCATCCATAAGAGTATTGATTCAGGGGGAGGATCTTTGATTCTCAGAGATGGTTTTTGCAGTGATTGTGGTTCTTGCATTAGAGGTGTTTCCATCAATGAAAAATGAGGAGATTGTTAGAAATTTGAGTTATTTTATGTTGTCATTGATGCCACATTGATCATTGATGTCACATGGATCACATTGATTTTTTGTGGCCAAATGATATTTTGGAAAGCATGGATAAGTACAGGGTTTTATGAAAACCAATGTAGGCAAAATAAAAGGTTTTATTTAAAACTATGGATGGTAGATTTGAACTGGGTTTTTATTAAAACCCAATTGGCCTTTCATTTCATCGAAAAAGGTGCCTCGATGATGGAGATATTTAATTTTTAATATTTAGTTTAAATTTTAATTATTTAAAATTTAAATTTAAATTTAAAATTAAATATGCAAGATTTCCGTTGACGTCATCAAAAATAATGAGGCTATATAAAGGGGATACCTAAGGTTCATAAACCGATCCTTGCTCGTGGTTAATAATCATTGGCTAAGCATACGAATTGAGCTCGTGCAAAAATATTTTAGAAAGTAGAAGTAGCAAATAAATGAAGGTTGGTTGAAGTCCAAAGTCATCCTGGGTAGAGTGACACATTGGCAATTGGATTTTGGCTAAGGCATGTGGCAACACAAATTTTAAGGTTTCGAATACCCTTGATTGTGTTCATAAGGCATTGGAAGAAAAGCACTCAAAGCACTTTAGATTTACGAAAATGGACAAAAGGTTTTAAGGCATGTTGTGCCTTTGCCTTTCGAACGAGCAGTTAGCTCATGTGGTAACCTTAGCTGTGGCTAAGATGCTCACGGTGTGGTCAAGTCGAGGGTTCGAATCCCCTTGAGGAGGTAAATATAGTTTTGCTCTAATTGATTTTTTTAAGCCCTAAGTTGAAGGTATAAGGTGGTTAGGAATAATTAAATTTTTTAATTAAACTTTGTTTTTATAAGGGCTATGATTATTATTTCAAACGTGGATGAGTTGTTGATTTAATTTGATGTTCATGAAATTGAGAATTAAGATTTACGAGAAATACGAAGTTGTTAAAAAATAATTTTTGAGAGGTTTATTGATTATTATTTTGATAAGGGTTTTTATTAAAAAAATAAGGACTTTGGTGGATGTTTTTATTAAGTTGGAGTAAAAAGGTGTAAATTGAGTTATGCTTTATCTTGTGATTATTATTTGAAGTCCACTAACCCTTATTGAGATTGGAAAGGAAAGTTGTGTTTAGTGTGGAAATTTTGTGGAAAACTTCTTGGCATCAAAAAGGTATGGGCACATTCTCCTATTGATTGTTTATGGTGGTTTATTTCTGAAATATCATTGGATTGAAAAGGATTGATTGTGGTTTCCTTTTTGAAAGTGGTTGGTTGAATGCTTCAAGGTATTCTGGTTTGAGAGTTGTGTTTAAACCTTGTTCTATAAGCATAGTTGTTGAACCCAATTGGTTATGTAAATAACATGAAAAGAACATGAGTATCATTGTTATGTGAGATTTGCGGTTGAGCATTGGAAATATTTAGTTGGTTGATACATTCTTGGACTAGGGTTTTGTGAGAAAGAGTTGTCCCTTGTGGGGATTGGTTGAGGTGAGTTGATTGAGCCTAGTTAAGTGATTGTGTGAGGTGACTATTAAAGACCATGAAACAAACTATTCTATAATTCTGATTTGATTTGAGATTGAGCTTAGAACATATTAAGTATTTAACAAATCTCTTTATGCTTCTATGAGTTAACTTGAGTTGAGATTGATTTGAGTTGAGTTGAGTTGAGATCATTGTGGATGATTATTGTCATCCATTATAGAGTGCATTGCCATTCATTGTTGAGTTCAAATTTGACCCTTGCCTTCATATATTTGTGGAAGATATTTGAGTACTACTTGAGCATGATTGATTGAGCCTTTGAGAAGGCCCTTGAGATAGATTTCTAGACAGATTTGTGGCAGTTTGTGTATTATTGATTGAGCCTTTGAGAAGGCTTTGTGGACAGTTTTTGGGATAGCTTTATGGACAGTTTTAGACAGATTTGTGGACAGATTTTGATGAGGTTCTGAGTGAGCCTATTGAGTAGAGTTGAGCAAGTTCTTGGTGAGCTTGCTAGAGCAGTTTTGGACAAGTTTTTAGTGAGATGTTTGGAGCATATTTGATCAAGTTCTTGGTGATATTGCTATAGCATATTTGGACAAGTTCTTAGTGAGTTTGTTGGAGCAAATTTGAGCAAGTTCTTGGTGAGATTTTTAAGCACATTTGGATAAGTTATGTGTGAGCTTGTTGAGAAGTTTTGGACAAGTTCTGTGTGAGCTTGTTATGCAGGTTTGGACAAGTTTTGTGTGAGCTTGTTATTGCCTAGCTTTGAGAAGATTAAAGAAATTTGGATAAGTTATGTGTGAGCTTGTTGATCAATTTTGGACAAGTTCTATGTGAGCTTGTTATGTAGATTTAGACAAGTTATGTGTGAGCTTGTTATTTCCTAGCTTTTATTAGATCAAATAAATCATTGTATTAGATAAGGATCCTTATTTCTATGTGAAATATTATAAGGAGATTATCTTGTGGAGTACCCCAAATTTGGGGAACCACATTAAATATTGTGTCTCAAATGTGTATGGTGACTTGTTCTCTTGCTTACTATTGCTATCTGATTTATTAATGCACACTTCTATATTTAGTTATTGCAATTAAGGACATTAATTGATATTGATTTGGAAAGAAAGTAAAAAGTGGTCTTATACTATTCACCCCCTATCAGTATAAGCTTGTGTTCTTTAGGTAAAGCTTATTTAGACTTAGTAAAACTTCACATTCCTCCTTCTTCAATTATGAGCTTCTCCATACTCCAAATAGCAATCTTATTTAGGTGCTTTTCAACTACGATCTCAAGCCTCGATATTTTTAGGCTTGTTGTTTCTTTCTCTCTACCCTCTATAGCATAACCTCCTAAATTATATTTAATGCAGTTTATAAGGTAATATTTCTTCTACTAGTAACCCTTGGTGTTCCTCTTTCAATGTTCCAAGTGGAAATAATATTTTCAATGGCCTTTTCAAATGGATATTTACCTCTTTTGCAATGAATGTGCTTTGGTAATGCCTAGATTGCACTTGAACTCCTGTGTACCATTTCAAAAATAATGCTCACCTAACTATGCAATTCCTTCTACCTTATCGCCCACCAAATACCATGTGGTATTCAAATTGTTTATGGTTATGGAAGCTAATGTTTTCTTCCTTTTGACTATTACAAATTTTTTTGTCTCTTCAACATTATTTTGATGTCTAACCAATGTATATTTTATTTCTCACTCTCTTGTATACATTGGAAATACTTCTTCTTCCAAGACCTGTAATTTTTTATTACTCCAAACTTTATGTTCATTCCAATGCTTCCATGTTGTATTTTCTCTCTTCTCACAAATTTAGGTGATTGAAGCATTTGGCATCCTCTTTGTCTTTTCACTTGTGTTCTCCTTCAACCATTTATTCAATGGAGTTGATGACTATTTGATTTCCTTCTAATGGTGGTTGGGTTTCTTCCAATAGATATCTCCAAGTGGAACATGTTTTGATGCTCTTCATGAACTCTTTGTAACGACCCTTATTCTTATCTTTGGTGGCTCCTTTCCTCCTATGTATGGTGGCTCCTTTCAATGGTGGTTCTACCTCTCCAACTTATGTTGGTTTCCAATACTCTACATTGTTCAAATGGTGAAAATTTTTATCTTCTTAAATATTGTGGTTTTTCCACTTCTTTTATGGCTATTCTACTCCAAAAATATTTGCAACTTTAAGTGTCTTTCTTGGTTTCTTTAGACACCTTAATTTTGTTGTATTTGAGAACTTTATTCGACCTTATTTTCCTTAATATAACTAATAGAAAATTCTACACTATATTTTATTATAAAACAACATTCATTACTAGTATTATCTTCTCCTTATTTCTCCTTTTCAAGCAAGCTTTAACTTCACTATTTTCAATAATAACAATATCTCCTTATTAAAATTGAAGATACTCTACTTTGACTTCATTTTGATGGCTTTAAAACTTGAATATTTAGCTATTAAAATACTTTCTTTTATGATTTAAAATAACACCTTTATAGTTATCATTTTTCTTTCCAAATTCACTACCCAATATGCTACGTTCAACTTATATAATTTGCTGCACCTTTATTTGACAAAATGTTGTCCAATGCTTCTCCCAAATCTGCCTTAAATTTCTCCAAAATTCAGCTCTCTAATCTCTTATTAATGCTTCCCAAATTTGCATCCAAAAAATCTCTAGTTTGCTACTCCAAAGACTAATTTCTTCTCCTTTATATCGCTATCCAAAAACATCATTGAGTTCCTTCAAATTTTTACCTCCTTTTTTTGTCAATCCCTCCTTTAATTTTCTATCCAAGGGCACTTGAAAAACTACCAAAATCATGTTTAATTTGCAACTCTATGTCACTTTCAAATTGTTGTTCTGTGACTCTTCAACTTCTGCTACAAAATTCAACAATATTCTTCTTTGCAAATCAGCCTTCAATATATTAATCTCTGTCCTCAAACTTCTCAAATCTATGGTCTATTCAATTCTTCTTTCTCCTCCTATCTCTTGCTAAAATCTAATTTCAAATCTGGTCTCTTTTTTGGCCTCTTCTTCAAGAATATGAATGTCTTGAAGTCTTCAAAAATACTTTCTCAAATTTGGCAAACTTCTTTCCAAAATATTTCATTCTTTTGGGCTTGTTGTTAGATGGCTATAATTTTCCTAAATTCCTCTTTCCAGGAGATTCTTCTACTTGCAATATTCTTCCTCAAACTTTATTTAAATATTCTCCAATGGCCACTTCAAATTTCTCAATAGGGCTTATCTAGCCTTCATTATCATTTCAAATTTGCTTGAGATCTCTTCTATTCGGTATTCAAATTTTGACACTATTAAATTAGACCTTTTCTTAGTCCTCTATATTATTTCTCAAATCTACAATGGATTCCTCTTTATTAGGTCTTCTCAGTCTTCAATATGCAATATTCAATATTCAATGGGGGCCTCTTTCATGGGTCTCCTCAATATTCAATCTCCAATATTCTATGGGGACCTATTTATTTTGTCTCCTCTATCTTCAATATCTACTAGGGCATTTATCTTAGACCTCCTTAATCTTCAATTTCTATTCTTATGTTGTAATAAGAAAATAATCCCCACATGAGGAAAGCACATAGACTTTTAGGCAAATGAAAATGTAATTCTTCTCTATCTATTGTAGAAACCTTCTTAGTTGTTTAGAACTAAGTTTTTTGCAAAAAAATCTTATATAGTAGCAATCAAATCTCTAGAATTATAAAATTAATAAACTTTAGTAGTTATCCTTCAATATGGTGGAAATATATCTATGTTGAGTCCTAGACTTCACGAGTTCTCCAGCAACCCTATGGAATTACTCTAGCCAAAAATCTACTTTTAAAAATTCTAAAAATGAAATCTTCCTATTTTCTCTCAATATCTCTTGTGGATCTCCCTATCTCCTATCAATATCCCATGTGGATTTGATACCCCTATTAGATTTTGATGCTAAATACATAATAAAAAATAAATGCAAGATTTATAAACAAGAGTGATATATCAAATATAAAGTAAAGGTAATATTATAAACATGTAAAACTCATGAATAACTTCTACAACTACTCATCAAATTGACATTAACAAAGGCTCACAAATTTATTATTTGATATAGAATGAATATCTCAAATACTCCATACTTCATACACTCTTGCTCTACATTATATCTGGTGTCACTCTACATTGTATCTTGTGATACTCTACATTGTTATATCTTACTCTCACTCACAGACACATATATAATAGAATGTGAATTTTCATATGGAGAACACTTGGCCTTCACTCTTCTTGATACTCATATCTTTCCTATTCTATGGACTCATGTGAACATATACTATTATGCACATTTACATTATTGAATACTTTGCATACTCTAATAATACTTATGCATTTATTACATTGCATAAAGTAAATACTCACTCTCTAATCTAAGACACACTCAAAATTTAAATATGTACCCAAGATGGTACATTAGTATGTACCAAATAATGTAATATATTCTAACAATTATCTGTAACTATCTTCTTAGGGACCCTAAACCTAATCGATATGTTTTCTGCAAGTAATTTAATCACAACATTTGTCATTGAATTCTTAATGGAAGCCACTTCAACCCATTTAGTAAAGCAGTCAGTAGTTGTTATAATCCACTTATGAACCCTATAAGAGTGAGGGTGAGATCAATTCCCCACTATGTGAAAGGATCTTCAATGACTATTGGCTAGAAAGGCATAACTACTAAATGCTTATTTCCTAAGAAAACTTGACAACTATGACAACTTCTTACCAACTGGTGAACATATTTAAAGATGGTAGGACAATAATAGCCAACTCTCAATATTTTATTAGTAGTGGCCTTGGGTGTAAAATGACCACCACAAAATCCAAAAAAGGTATTCTTTAAATACCCGAGGAATTTGCTTTTCAAACAAGCAAAGCAACAAGACACCATCTAGATGTCTCCAATATAGTTTACCCTCTTGAACATAGTATCTTTGCACTTATTTTTTGATAGACCTCATCCTATTTTAGGAAATTCCTCTTTGGAAGGATAATATTTGAAGATAAATAAATATATTATCATACCATTTACACTCAATATTGTTAGTTATTTTAATTTCATGTTATTCATAAACTTTTATAGTATTTCTCATATCTTCCTCTTCTTTGTTAGCCATATTATTTCCTAGACCTTATCCTCTAATAATATGAACTACTTTGAACTCTATATCATGTTGTAGCAGTTTAGTCATCCATCTAATAGTACTACCTATTGGTTTAGACTAAGGAAATTTTTTATGGTTATGTAAGGAATGCATGATATTAATTTGGTTGATCCAAATATACTCTTAAAATAATCCAATGCTCTTATGGATATTTTTTAATTTAGAACTCTATTAGATTCTGCATCAACTTTTGCTCTAGTTTTTGGATCTACGCCTTTAGAATCAAGGACTTCTTTTAGAAATGGTGTATGCTAGACTGAGTATAATCCCATTCCCTTCTCCATCATAGTATCATTAGAATTTCTTAGTTCAACTAAATATTTTTTAAAAGGTTATCTTCTAATTATAACATTTTTTTTTCTAGATAACAAAATGGTGGCATAAGATCAATCCAAGTGAATAGAACCACCTAATTACTCATTCCAATGCCTACTTAGAAATAATAATAAGAAAGGATCTACATCCACCACCACTACATCCATAACAATACCCTTTTTAGGATATTGCTATAAGAAAACAAGTAGTCAAGTTATCACCCCTACACATGCAACTTGTCTACTATCCATTACAAAACTAGGGGGAGAATTTCTAGTGCATATTAATCCTAACTAATATACTATTTGTTTATACATGATGTTATGTTAAGCACCACTATCAAGCATATAGTTATGGATCACATATTGATATCCTAAATATGATGCATATATAAGACAAATATAGAAATGTACGACTAACGAGGGAGTTCTAATTGGTGAATTTCCTGAAGTTGAGGCACTACATATCTATCCCTTTGATTGATAGATTAGTCTAAAAGCCTTACACATATGATATTTATATTTTTGAATTATCATTAGCTCACCAAAGGTAATGTTAAATTTTGCTTGGTTATCATTGAACCAACATCAAATTTGATTTTCTTAACATCCAGGTTTCTTAAACATTCCTCTTTTTGTTGTCTATTTAAATCTTCATCAACTTCAACTACTTTAGGGATGACCTTTTTATTGTTTTGTTCCTTAACATTTTTTAATTATAGGAAGGTGTACTAAGACATGTTTATCCTCTATTTTCACTACTAGATGCTTTCTTTTTCTTACTTGGAATTGTTCTATTCCTTACATTTATTGCACATATTCTTTCTAGTTCCTCTATATCTTATTATATTGGTGTCAACATTTCTTGTTTCATTCTATCATACCTATAATCTTATGATATTTTCATGACTTTTAAATTATTAACAACTAAAATTTTGGATGATGGTTAGAAGCATACAAGTCCATGTTTTCTTCAAATATTTTCTCCCTAGATTCATCTTCTTGATTATAGAAAACATTAATATTTATATTTTTTCTTTATATTTATCCTCAAGGTCTACATTATTATGCATACTCAAATAGATTTCACAGTCAACTGAATTATGAGGATCATCACAAGCAAAAAAATAAAAAGAAAAATTAGTAGTTACATTAATAGAAGGAATGGAGTTTATGACAACATTTTTTTTTTTTTTTTTTCCAACTATTTCTATTTCTATTCCCTTTCTTATAGCTATTATTATTCTAATTTTTGTTGAAGTTTATTTTTAAGGTATGCCTATTATCACCCTACTATTTATCACTTTGAGAGTGTAAAGTTTCTGCATTATTTTTTTCCCTCTTTCTATCCTTGCTAATTTGTTGTTCATAGTATTGAACATTTTTTTTATCTAATTGACTAGCCTTTGCATAGGGTCTTTTGCTATTTTCTTAAATATAGTAAAATCTACTTTATTTGTTTTCTTATTAGGCTGATTCAAATCTAAGTAATAAGGTTTCATTTTACCACTATCAATTATATTTCTTTCTATCAATAGTAGTCACTTGTTCCTATCTTAACTCATAATTGAATTCCTTTGGAAATGTATTCTTGTAAAAACAGATTGATTGTATGTCATTAGGTCTTAACCCAACAAGGATTTTATTCCTAATATTGATAAATATCCTATTAAATTCATAAATTGATTCATTATATTTCTTATTCATTGTATCTAATTCATTTTAAAGAGACTGCTCATTCTTTATTTCATCGTATTTCTTTAGAAAAAATTCCTTCATCTCATGGAAATTATAGATAGTATGAGCTATAATAATGTTAAGCCATTTTTTTGTATAATTTTCTAGTTTTTGTAAGAACAATATAAGGACTACATATTCCCCATTCACTTTTATGCTATCCATAGCATATATGAAATCTCTAATATGATCTTCACTACAGATAGCATTATTCCCTTGAAACTTAGGTAAATACTTATGAGATTTTCCAAGTAGGGGATTCAAATTTGGAGGTAAGACAAAAGGGAGGTACCTATTGGTTCTCCACTAATGAATATTAGGTTTTGTATTGGTCATATTAACTATAGGAATGGTATTAATAGAATTTAATGTAATATTCATAGAAGGAATAACATTGGAGCTAATATTAACAACAATAGAATCAAACTTATTTCTAGAAATAGAAATTTTAGATGCATGGATTTTAATATGAGTATGGAGAAGTACCTATGGATTTGATATCTTTGGATAAATATCTCAAGAACTTATTGTAGATGATAGGATAAGCCACTACTCTCTTTAATTCTTAAATTTTAGGTATTGTTGAGTGGTATTTTCACCCAGCTGTGAAAACACACTCTCTGGTAGGATCCGAGTCCCAAATCCTCTGCTTGCAAAGAAATTACATAGATAATTTCTCCAAGGTTCCTTTTACATTAGCCCTTTTTATACCAATGATGTTGTTCAATTTAAATGCTGGGAATACCTTAGTGTTGCAAGTGAATGTTAACAAGGGGCACTCTGGTTTATTCTATTCTGAAATTACAATGGACTCTAGGTGAATTAATCTTTATGACAAATCTATTTTGATTTTGAGCTTTGGTAGATCTTTCACATTTTCTTATTTAAATGAAGGTAAAAAAAAATGCGTAAAATAAAGAACTGAAAAGAAAAGAAAATAAAACAAAGAGAATGAACTAAACTACGTTCAGAGTGCTACGATCTCAATTTGGCAAAACCGAAGATAATGAGGTTTTTGCACACAACCTAACCTATTGAACCTACAAACTCGCACAATCTAGATAAGCTAGGTGCTGGTTTTTGGGGTCTTAACTATAGTTTTCATATTTAGGCATTCTCATGAAGCAACCAAGAGAACTCGCATTAAACTTCACCTATAAACCTAAAAATCTGAAAAAGGAAAGATAAACATTAAATCTTTGCATGCAAAAATGACTCCTCCTTTCTTGCCAATGAGATGCAACTCTCTGTAATTCTGTATTAAAATAATATATCAGTTACAATGATAGAATGTTCCAGTTTTAACAAAACCAGAACAAGTGAAGGAAAATGCTCCAAAAGCAGGCCTAGAATGGCTTGTTGCCTTTGGCTCTGCAACTCTGCTAGCAGCAATTTCCAACCCCCGTATCAATCTATGCCTCTGATTTTATACTTTCTGATGCGGTTCTTTGTTTCACCCTGCGACGCTTCGTTTCACCTCCCAGAATGCATCATTTTGAATTCCCCGCATTTTTGTTGCTTTTGACCTTATGTTCGATGCCGAAACGTTCGATATTCTCTGTTAAAATGTAACGCTTCTATAACCCTGACACCTGTATGCCACGTGTTTCATGCTTTTTTGCATGTTTCGTAACTGCCCCCTTGTAAATCGTGACAAAAATAGCATGTCGCGCTATCGTGACATTTTTCTGCATGCAACTCTGTTCCTTTGCCTACATAGCAAAAATGAGACATGTAGCAAAATCGTGACGTTTTTCGGCCAACAGCCTTGTCTGCCATCATGCCCAGCGAAAATGCGACATGTCACGAAATCGTGACATTTTTATGCTATCGGGCCGTGTGGGTGCAACCTGTCTCGAAATCGTGACGCTTTTCATTTGGAGCTATCTTGCGGCTTTCTGTCGCAAAATCGTGACGCTTCCCTGTTTCGTACCACTTTGCCAGCTTTTCGTCGTGAAATCGTGACGCTTTTCTATTTCAGGTTGCTCTTGCTGCTTTTTGTCGTGAAATCGTGATGCTTCCCTATTTCGTACCACTTTGTCAGCTTTCTATCATGAAATCGTGACGCTTTTCTGTTTCGGGCTGCTCTTGCTGCTTTATGTCACAAAATCGCGACGCTTCCCTGTTCCGTACCACTTTGCCAGCTTTTCATTGTGAAATCGTGATTCTTTTTTGTTTCGGGCTGCTCTTGCTGTATTTGGCCACGAAAACACGACATGTCGCAAAATCGTGACATATTTTCCTTCCGTACCACTTCGCTGCTTGGAGCCACGAAAACGCGACCTGTCGCGATATCGCGATGTTTTTTTGCTTCGTACCCCTTTGCTGCTTCCTGTCACGAAATCGTGACATTTTTCCGCTTCGGCATGTCTTGCTGCTTCAGGTCGCGAAAACACGACATGTCACGATATCGCGACAACTTTAATGCCTTGCCCTGTTTGACTGGTTTGACCGTGATTTTATGACATGTCGCGATTTCGTGACAATTTTCCATTCTATCTTTCTCTCTCCTCTCTGGACCGTGATTTCACAGCACGTCATGAAATCATGACAATTTTCAATCAATGCCTCTTCCTGCTTGCCTGGGCCGTGAAAGCTTGACATGTCGCAATATCGCGATGTTTTTTCATTTTAGGCCGCGACGGAGCAACATGTCGCGATATCGCGACAACTTTTCTTTTTCGGCAGCGACGGAGCGACATGTCGCGATATCGTGACAACTTTTCTTTTTGGCAGCGACGGAGTGACATGTCACGATATCGCGACAACTTTTCTTTTTTGGCAGCGACGGAGCGACATGTCGTGATATCGCGACACTTTTTCATTTTTGTGCAATTTTGCCTTTTTCTTGATTTTTAGCATCTGGGTCACTGAGATCTTCTTTGAAAGCATGCAAAAAGGGTGGGTCCCCAATTTTGGGGTGTGTTGTGGATCAGCCACAACAAATGGCGACTCTACTGTCAAATGCTCCTGAGCATTTTAGTGAGAACCCTACCTAGAAGTATACAAACTCGAAAACATGTGTTAGCACATAAGAAATATAAACCAATGCCCAAAGATCAGAAATATATGAATCATCAGAATCATCAAGTATTAGCTCGATGTGTGCAATGTATTTCATTCCCTATCGTTTGAAATTGATCAACATTCCATTGTCAGTTTTACATGAATGCATATGTGAGATTGTGAATGATTTGTGTAACTTGATAACTATGCTTAGAGATTTTGCTCTTGTAAAGGCCTAAAATTTCTAGTATCATGCACAAACATTCAAGATTACCAAACCCTCTTAGGATCCACTAATGAATTGCTTATTATATCCCAAAGTTGGTTATGAGTCCCTACTATCTTGAACCCATGTGCAAGTGAACGTGAAATCAGAACTTTGGGGAATCAGACTCCCAACCTAACCGAGATGGGAGTTTAACCCTATCCTTACTATTCTGATTTAGAATTCATTACCTCACTTTGAGAAAAATAATTTAACCAATTATGGAAGAAATGGTCATGCTAGTCTAACCCTTTGGACAATCAATGGTCTTGTTTTTTAGACAAGACATGTTGCCATGCATGGGCATACTTAACCCCATAATCCAAGACTTATCTTCATTTCTTTGGACCTTGGGGATGACTACCCATCCTTTGTAGAGGACAAGTAGTACGATCCTTCCAATCCAATATAAATATGAGATGGGAAAAATTAATTTTTTACTTCTTGGACCTTGGGGATGACTACCCATCCTTGCTAGGGACATGTAGTACGATCCTTCCAATCCAAGCTTTGGATAAAAATGGAAAATATTAATTTTATTGCTTAGACCTTGGGGATGACTACCCATCCTTTGGCAGAGGACAAGTAGTACGATCCTTCCAATCCAAGATTTATCATGAAATGAGACATAGGAGCTTTGGGGAATCAGATTCTCAACCTAAGCGAGATGAGAATTTATGCCCTATCCTTACTACTCCATGTAGGTCAAATCAAATCTTTGGGGAGT
The DNA here is from genome assembly GCA_028583015.1 of Wollemia nobilis. Classification (NCBI taxonomy): domain Eukaryota; kingdom Viridiplantae; phylum Streptophyta; class Pinopsida; order Araucariales; family Araucariaceae; genus Wollemia; species Wollemia nobilis. The sequence goes on from JAQPPZ010001261.1 coordinate 3,200,679, forward strand.
TGGATCCTCAACCTAAGTTCGATGAGGATTTAGCCCTATCCTTACTACTCTGATTTTAGGCTTTAAGCTTTATGGAAGTGGTCAAAACCACTGTTTTAAGGATCATGTTGCATAATAGGATAGACATGAAATACTTCTTTCGCCCAACCTTTTCTTCCAAGCAAGGTTTTGATCATTTTGCTCAAGATCCTTTTTAATGTGTATAAAATGTGCTTGGTTCTAGATATCTCAAGACTCGCTTTCCAACCTTAGGATTTTTTCACATTTATGTTATAGCACAACCCTAAGAGGATTTGACACACTTTAATGATTTGTACCTGAGATGCATATGCAACTAAGATGGAATGTATATGTAAAGTGAGATGTAACATGAATGCATTATCTTTTGAATTGCAGATGAAATATTTGCCATACAAAACTGACTACTTCATGCATCACAAGTTTCAAACGATATAACTTAAAATGTTTGTGTTACTTGTGGAGCTTTTACAAGACAATTCCAATGTTTCATATTCTCCTAGTCTTAAGCATAAGTTGACATCTCAATTTTCTTTTTTCTTTTTTCTCTTTTTTTTTTTTTTATAAAAACAAACAAAGCATGTCAATTGAAATCAAACCCACAACCTAAATCCTAACTAGACTAACAATCCTAAACAATGAAAACAAAATTTGAAAATCCCTACCAAAACCGAAAAGAATAACATCAATCTCTTACGACTTAAGGGCTAAAATAATGCTTTAAAACATGCCCATTAACCGGTAACATCAAATCCTTCCCTTCTAAAGTTTTTAGCCTGAAGGTATTTTTCCCGAGAATTTTTGAAATCTGATAAGGGCCTAACCAAAGACAATCAAATTTTTGATGATTCCCTTTTTCCTCATGTCTTTTATCCCATAGTAAGACCAAATCTGAAATTCTGAAGGACTTAATTTTAGCCCTTCTGTCAAACCATCTTTTGATAACTTCCTGGTGTTTATTCATGTGACTCATGGCTTCCTCCCTTTTTTCATCAAGGTGCAGCAAATGACTTAACCTGGCTTCAACTTGATTATCTGTCCCCAAGTACTCTTGTATGAAATGCAAGGTTTGCAACTTCAAGTTTGTAGGAAATATCGGGTCTTGTCCATAGACCAAATGATAGGGAGTATTCCCTATGGATTCTTTTATTCTGGTCCTATCTACCCAAAGGGCAAACTTTAACTGGCTGTGCCAATCCCGAGGGTTCTTTTCCAGCAATTTCTTAATGATATTCAACAAATTTTTATTTGAAGATTCGGCCAAACCATTTCCTTGAGGGTAATAATTAGATGCAAATTTTAAACTCACTTTATTGTCATATGCCCAATCTGCAAATTGCGTAGAAATAAAAGCTTTACCATTGTCACTGACAATAGAATCGGGCATTCCAAATCTTGTTATAATGTGGTCCTCAAGGAATCTTATTACAACGTCTGTGGTGGCATGTTTTGTAGGAACTACTTTTGTCCACCTTGTATAGTAATCTGTAGTTGTTAGTATGAATTTATGGGAATCAAAAGAATTTGGGTTAATAACCCCAATGAAATCTAGTCCCCATTGTGCAAATGGTCTCATCTCAACTACAAGGTGTAATGGCATGGCTGCATTTCTTTCTCTGTTGGCAGCTACTTGACAAATGTGGCAAGATCGTACATGGGCATGTGCATCTTTAAAAATGTGGGGCTAGTAGTATCCTGCTCTTAGGATTTGATGCGCTGTAGCATTTTCCGCACCATGACCAGTTCCATATTTCCCATGAAATTCTTGCAGCACCTTGGCAGCTTCTTCTTTATTCAGGCATCTCAAGTAGATCCCCTCATGATTTTTCCTGTAAAGAACACCAGATTTTATCAGATAATTGACAGACTTAAGTCTTAAATCTCTTCTTTGAGTTGAATTCATATTGGAAGGACACTTACCATTCAATAGAAATTGCACAATGTCAACATACCAGTCATCCTTAGAAATGTATTCTGCATTTGAATATTGGCATGTCATTTACGGATTATTCTCAGCGATCGCCTTCACCAGTCCCTGTCCTCGAACTAGTTTCATAGGTTGGATTTCAAGATCAAACTCTTGGATAGTGGAAATCCATTTCCCTCTTTTCTCACCTAGCTCATTTTGTAAAAACATGGTCTTGACAGCAGGGTCAGGCACGATGGCAATAACTCTGTTGTGCACAATGTAATGTCTAAATTTTTTTACCATTTTAAAAAGTGCATACATCTGCTTATCAAGGATGGAATACCTTAATTGAGCATCTTTTAAAGGAGCACTCAAAAATGCTATGGGATTTTCTGCACTATCCTCACCTTTCTGGGTCAAGACACTCACAAAAGAGTGTTTCGATGCGAAAGCATAAATATAGAAAGGTTTAGAATAGTCCGGACTTATGAGGATAGGGGCTCTAGAAATGGCATCCTTGATGTTCTGAAAGGCCACCCTACTTTCCTCATTCCATCTGACATCTACATCCTTCTTGAGCATCTTGTTCATAGGTTTGGCTATCTCAGCAAAGCTTGAGATAAACTTCCTCACAAAATTAACCTGCCCAAAGAAAGATCTCAACTCTTTTTTACTACCTAGGAGAGGCAAGTTTTGGATAGCTTGTATCCTTTTTGGGTCAATGGATATGCCTTCTTTTGAAATGATGTGACCAAGTAGTCTTCCTTCTGTTACTCCAAAAATGCACCTTTTGGGATTTAAGGAAATTCCATGTTCTCTGCATCTTTGAAGAACTTTCTTCAAATCCTTGACATGGTCTTCTCTTTTCTTTGAAAATACTGGAATATCATCCACATACACAATGATACATTTGCCTATAAGCCCTTTGAATGCATAGTCCATGGCGCGTTGAAATGTTGCACCAGCATTTAACATTCCAAATGGCATTCTCTTGTAGGAAAATGTACCTCACTTGGTGGTGAAGGCTGTTTTCATCCCATCATTTGGATGTATAAGAATTTGGTTGTATCCAGAATACCCATCAAGAAAAGACATCATTTCAGATCCATTTACCGTTTGTAAAATTTCATCAATGGATGGCAATGGATAGTTATCCTTTTGAGAGGCTTTGTTAAGATTTCAAAAATCTATACACAGCCTAATCTCTCCACTCTTCTTTCTTATTGGAATGAGGTTAGCAACCCAGGTTGAGTGCCTAACAGGAAAAATGATCTTCGCTTCCAATAATATTTTGACCTCCTTTTCTATTAAGGGCTCCAATAGCGGGTTAACAACTCGCTGTCTTTGTCTAAAAGGCTTGGAGTCCGGCTTTAGAGGGATGGTATGTGTGATGATGTCTTGGTTGTATGTTTTCAGCTCATTGTAATTCCAAGCAATGCAATCCATGTAATGCTTTAATGCATGTATTATGTTGTTCCTTTCTTCACCTGTACATGCCTTTGCAATGTACACTTCCCGTGGATTGTCTGCACTCCCTAGATTAATTAAATCACATGCATCTTTGGGGAGTGGGACCTTTTTTCCTTTTCTGGTCTTGTATCCCATATCGAACATTTTCTCCAATGAAACCACGTCTTTAGGTATTTTGTTGGATTGACACGCAGTTTCACTCTCGTTTTCTGTTTCTTCTTGCCATCTTTGCTCCTCATCAATCACCTGATTTTCAAAAATACCCGAGTTCGTGACAAATTTGAATATGTGTCTGTCATTTTCAAAAACCTGGAAATTCTTGACATTATCAGGTATTGATGGACAAGGAACTAACTCAATGGAGAACTTTTTACACCTTTTTATGTCAACTGGATTTAACATGCCCGTGGCGACTACAAGAGAGTCTGCTATTCGGTTTCCTTTTCTAGAAATAAGGGCTATATTGAACGTGTCAAATTCTTCAATGAGGTCCATAACCCTAGTTCTATAAAGGCTCAGTCTCCTATCACGGCATGTATACTGTCCTTTAATCTGCTTGACTACTAGTTCAGAATCTCCCAATACTTTCAAGCATTTAACTTGTTTGCTCAATGCTAGACGTAAACCAAAGATCAGTGCTTCGTATTCTGCCACATTGTTCGTGCAAGGAAATTGCAATCTATAAGCAGCCAATAATGGTTTACCTCCCTGGACCAGTTGAGCTCGACTCCAACTCCTGCTCCCTCGTCTAGATTTGGATCCATCAAACCCGAGCAACCATGTGAAATCATTTTCCTCAAAAGAGCCACCATGACATGTTTCCTTTTTAGGCTCTTCAATAGCTTCCTCAACATCAAGTGCATAGACCCTCGGTTCTGGCTCAGAAAATTGAACTTCATTCGGCTTGTTAAATTTTGTTATGATTTCTTTAAGCCTCGGTTCATTTTCCACTCTGATTTGATTTGCAATTCCTTTCCAGGGTAGCCACATATGTGAGCAATCTGTTGAAAAATAACCATTCAAAGTTTTCATCCAATCCCTTGCAAGTAGCATTCCATATCTACTTGGGATGTTAACAACCGTAATGTCGACAACCCGCCGACCCCGGGTTCAAATTTAATTGAATTTTGACATCATATAGGGTCCCTACCACATTTACCTCGATCGGTCCAATTGCAAAACCTTGCATTTGGATGAAACAAGTTGTAGACCTAGCATTTGACATATCTCTCGAAGGCATGAGGTTGCTCGTGGCACCCGTGTCCACCAAACAGCTTATGCAAATTCTTACCCGCAATTCTCAGAGTCAATAAGAATGGCGGGACATCCCGTCTCTCCTTTCGTAAAATCAGATGGGACTCAACTTCTTTTCCCTTCCACACTTGATCCAGTGAGTTTAGAGCCTTTATCAACGCCTCCTTTTGGCTAGGCAATCTAGCCACGTCTAAGAATGAAAGGCTAGATTTGGACTTCTTTAGATCCTCCACTATGTCATAGTTTGGTTTTTCGAATTTGACTGTCTTCTGCGCGTCATTAGACATTTCTCTTCTAAGTGGAGGAGGAGGATTATTATCTGCCTTAGTATCCGGAGGGAGGATAGAGTTGTTTGGTGGTGTTGATGAGGTTTTAGGGGCTTTAGATTTACTTCTCAAATGATATCCGTGATTCCCCTTTCTAAACTCTCGAAAAGCTTGCACCTCCTGTTCCAAAATTTCATCTTCTTCTTCCTCACTCTCACCTTCTTGACGATATAAAGTTTCCACCACCATAATGTTATCATCCTGATGTTGAGATGGACCCTCATTTGACACCAGTTCCAAGTCATCAACTTGGGCTTGGAGACAATGAGTGTATCTAGCAATTTCGGGACAATTCCTCTCATTGTGCTCTTTTGTGTTGTGCAACCTACACCCCTTTTCCCACGCCAAATCGAAAAGATTCAAAAGGGAACTGGATTGACTAGGTCCTGTAGAAGTATCTAGTTGGTTGGCAATGGGGGCGGGTACTCCCCCATTGTTTGGATTTGTGTTCCAATGTCTCCCTCTATTGTTAAAATTTTGATTTGAGTGAGGGGCATGGGATTCATACTTCTATTTTTGAACCATGTCATTGCTCAGTTTATGAACTATCTTCTTGAGCTCTTCGACCTCCGAATAAATCTCCTTCGATGGAACTACATTGTTGTTAACTCCCGTTGGGTTTGCATAATTGGTGGGGTCTTGATTCAACATTTGGGTCAGGTTTTGAGGAATTTGATTCACGTATGGATTGACACTTTGAATCGGAGTTGGATTTGGGAAAGGAACTATAGCCTGAGAATTAACTTGGTTGGTTCCTTGCATAGTCGATTGACTATTTTGCAAAAATGTGAGAACAGGTGGAATGGGTGTGATTGGTTGGATTGGAATGGGTGCATAAGCAGGTGCTGGTGGATACGGTTGTTGATATGGGAAGGCATTCATGCTTGGCATTTGTGGTGCCATGATCTGATTTGCCAAGGGAGCTTGACCATATGGAGCATATTGTCCCATCATAGGCATCTCGGGGAAATCCATAGCCCTGTGGTGTCATTTGCTGCTCGATGGTCATGGCTTCATTGTAGGCTAGAGCGAGCATGGTAACTTGAGGATTTCATCTTGCAAACATGGCTGTCATGGGATCCAATGCCCCAAAATATATTTGCAAGGCCACTGCGGGATCTATGGCAAAATGTCGAACTGCTCTATTATAGCATTTTTGGAATTTCTGATTAAAGGTTCTGATTGGTTCACCCTGGCCCCTTTTGCATGTAATAAACTGATTGTAGATAGTTGTGGGATCCAAAGGTGATCTAAACTAATTAACAAAGGCATTATCCATTTGCGTCCATGAAGTGATTGAACCAGTAGGCAAGCATATATACCATTCATAGGCTATTGGATCTAGGCTCATGGGAAAAAGCCTACAAGCCACATCCTCATGTTGGACTTGCAACCTTATTAAAACATCCCTATAAGCTTGGATATGCTCTTCTACCATTCTTGGGCCATCTGGTTTATATTTGGGCAAGAATATTTCTATGTTCTTAGGGATTTCATGGATATCCCCTACAATATTCAAGGGGATATTATTCGCTCCATACCAAGGAGCTGCTGGAGGTTGAGCCATTTGACTCAAAATTGATGAGGACAACCCTACAAGAGTGGTGGAAATGGTACTGACAATAGGTGCACTAGTGGCAATTGATACCACTGGTGTAGGTCCGCTCGAGGTTCCTAAAGAAAAAAGATCTTTTGTGACTGGTAGGTTTACAACTTGCTTGGTTTTGTTCTTGGGAGTACCAATGAGTGTAAGGTCATGGAATATGGTTTCCCCAATTGTTTGGGACCTAGTCGCAATATGATGCGGTGGGTCCAGCCTACCTGACGAAACTCTCGATTATCTCCAAGAAAACCTGCAACACAAAAACAAATGTTGTAGTTTAGCCGTTTGTGAGATTTAAGAGATAATTTCAAAATCAAATCAAAAAGATATTACTTCTGTATGAAAATCAAAATAAAGTAAACCAATCAGGCCCTCCTTCTAGCACCAATATTTTGAGTGGTATTTTCACCCAGTTGTGAAAACACACTCTCCGATAGGATCCGAGTCCCAAATCCTCTGCTTGCAAAGAAATTACACAGATAATTTCTCCAAGGTTCCTTTTACATTAGCCCTTTTTATACCAATGATGCTATTCAATTTAAATGCTAGGAATACCTTAGTGTTGCAAGTGAATGTTAACAAGGGGCACTCTAGTTTATTCTATTCTAAAATTACAATGGACTCTAGGTGAATTAATCTTTATGACAAATCTATTTTGATTTCGAGATTTGGTAGATCTTTCACATTTTATTATTTAAATGAAGGTAAAAAAATGCATAAAATAAAGAACTGAAAAGAAAAGAAAATAAAAGAAAGAGAATGAACTAAACTACGTTCAAAGTGCTATGATCTCAATTTGGCAAAACCAAAGATAATGAGGTTTTTGCACACAACCTAACCTATTGAACCTACAAACTCGCACAATCTAGATAAGCTAGGTGCTAGTTTCTGGGGTCTTAACTATAGTTTTTAGATTTAGACATTCGCATGAAGCAACCGAGAGAACTCGCATTAAAATTCACCTATAAACCTAAAAATCTAAAAAAGGAAAGATAAACATTAAATATTTGCATGCAAAAATAACTCCTCCTTTCTTGCCAATGAGATGCAACTCTCTGTAATTCTGTATTAAAATAATATATCAGTTACAATGAAAGAATGTTCCAATTTTAACAAAACTAGAACAAGTGAAGGAAAATGCTCCAAAAGCAGGCCTAGAATGGCTTGTTGCCTTTGGCTCTACAACTCTGCTAGCAGCAATTTCCAACCCCTATATCAATCTGTGCCTTTGATTTTAACTTTCTGATGTTGTTCTTTGTTTCACCCTACGGCGCTTCGTTTCACCTCCCAAAATGCATCGTTTCAAATTCCTCGCCTTTTTGTTGCTTTTGACCTTATGTTTGATGTCGAAACGTTCGATATTCTTTGTTAAAATGTAACGCTTCTGTAACCTTGACACCTGTATACCACGTGTTTCATGCTTTTTTGCATGTTTTGTAACTGCCCCCTTGTAAATCATGACAAAAATAGCATGTCGCGCTATCATGACGTTTTTATGCATGCAACTCTGTTCCTCTGCATGCACAGCAAAAATGAGACATGTAGCAAAATAGCGACATTTTTCGGCCAATAGCCTTGTCTGCCATCATGCCCAGTGAAAATATGACATGTCACGAAATCGTGAAATTTTTATGCTATCGGGCCGTGTGGGTGCAACCTGTCTCGAAATCGTGACGCTTTTCATTTGGAGCTATCTTGCGGCTTTCTGTCACGAAATCGCGACGCTTCTCCGTTCCATACCACTTTGCCAGCTTTTCATCGTGAAATCGCGATGCTTTTCTATTTCGGGCTGCTCTTGCTACTTTCTGTCACGAAATTGCGATGCTTCCCTATTTCGTACCACTTTGCCAGCTTTTCATCATGAAATCATGACGCTTTTCTCTTTCGGCCTGCTCTTGTTGCTTTCTGTCGCGAAATCGCGACGCTTCCCTATTCCGTACCACTTTGCTAGCTTTCTATCATGAAATCGTGATGCTTTTCTATTTCGAGCTGCTCTTGCTGTATTTGGCCATGAAAACGCGACATGTCACAAAATCATGACATATTTTCCTTTCGTACCACTTCGCTGCTTGGAGCCACGAAAACGTGACCTGTCACGATATCGCGACGTTTTTCTACTTCGTACCCCTTTGTTGCTTCCTGTCGTAAAATCGTGACGTTTTTCTGCTTTGGCATGTATTGCTGCTTTAGGTCACAAAAACGTGACATGTCACGATATCACGACAACTTTAATGCCTTGCCCTATTTGACTGGTTTGACCGCAATTTTGTGACATGTTGCAATTTCATGACAATTTTCCATTTTGTCTTTCTCTCTCCTCTCTGGACCACAATTTCACAGCACGTCATGAAATCGCAACAATTTTTGATCAATGCCTCTTCCTGCTTGCCTGGGCTGCGAAAGATTGACATGTCACAATATCGTGACGTTTTTTCATTTCAGGCTACGACAGAGCAACATGTCACGATATCACGACAACTTTTCTTTTTTGACAGCGACGAAGCGACATGTCGTGATATCGTGACAACTTTTCTTTTTTGGCAATGACTGAGCGACATGTCGTGATATCGCGACAGCTTTTATTTTTTGGTAGTGATAGAGCGACATGTCGCAATATCGCGACACTTTTTCATTTTTGTGCAATTTTGCCCTTTTCTTGATTTTTAGCATCTGGGTCACTGAGATCTTTTTTGAAAGCATGCAAAAAGTGTGGGTCCCCAATTTTTGGGTGTGTTGTGGATCAGCCACAATAGGTATTAACTAGTCAAAGTCACATGCACGATATGTGTAGAAATAACGGGGATTTTCTGGTCAATATTGCTAGATCTTGATACTCTCAAACTTACAAAATAGTATACACTTAAAGGATTTGGGTTATGTGGTAAAATAAAATACAAAAAAATTAAAAACTAAAAAAACCCATTACTATTGTATTTTGAATTTTTGAAAATGATACAGGAAAAACCACAAAAAAATTAATAACAAAAATACATCCCACTTCAATGGTGCCAAAATCTATTGCAAAAAAATCTTGTGTCCCTTAACATGAGTCATGCCATAATATTTTCTTGATCACAAGTAGTATTATAGAATCTATTCGATCTTCCACTTTAAATTAGGAAAATATTATCAAATTGACTCTAGATAGACCGAGTATTGTATGGATATCCCTGAGGTGAACTTACAATATTTCTTTATGCACCCATTGCTCATTTGAGATAAATAAAATAAAATGATTGATGTTCTTTGACCAAGTTTTATGAAACAAACCCTATTATTATGCTTCTATCAATAGAATGGTGCCTTATCCATTATTAATTATAGCAATATTTTAGAATATTAATGAGAAAGAAAGAAGAAAAAAGGAGTAACTAGGCTAATTAAATCCATTCAAATGATGTAATAAATATAATTAAATAACACAGTGAAATAAAGTGATATTGATACATTCAAATTATGTCACATACAAATGTGACTATAGATACATAATTGAGCCAAATAAATTTCCAAGGGGAAGCTAGATTTTTATTAATTTCTTGAAAAAGTATTACAATTTAGAGTCTAGAAAAATGCTCAAATCTCGTTGAAAAAATACAAAGGGTTCTCCCTATTCAAATTATGCAATAAAGGAACTCCATTCTTCATTCTAATAATAGTGATAATAATATCCAAGCTTCTAGTACAATCACTAGAAATGATCTTAGCTAATTAGATATCTTGAAAAAGACCTCCATAATCAAGGGGAGGAATGAGGAAAGGAAGACAAGACACAAATAGAAATACAACTAACAATACAAGGGTACTCTTAGTATATCTTCTACAAAAAATTGGCTGTGAAAAAGTTTGATCCTCATTTTGGATGTAGCAGCCCGTATTATAGTATCAAGGTGCCCTTTTCTATTATAAATTCCCTTATATGAGCCCTCCATTTATCATCATTCTCTACCCTTGATTGATTGGGTGTGTTATAGCATAATTACAACTATCCTAAGTTGTTTTATTTCAAAGTAGATACTTGTCTACTCCAAGATCTCAAATCCTCATAATGGATTACAACTGTATGGTGTTTAGTCTCTATGGTTGGTGAAGTACTGCTCTAGCACAAGACAGAAAACAAAAGTAACAAGAGCCAAATTTCTTATTCAGTAGCTTCAGAAAGATTTTACAGAGAATATACAGCCATCTGCCATTTTTCCAACCCCTTATCATTACAATCCTTGGGTTTTTATTGAGGTCCCGATCCTCTGTGTTTTCAAACTTCCCACGATCTGCAATTGCCACTTGGAACAATACTGGAAAGTTGCATTGATGAGACTCTAGCTGAGGTGCACGACTGTCTGCCATACCCAACGGGCTCTTCTTCTCGAACTGCTGCTTTGCTTTAGTTGCTATAAATGCATCTCTAGATATCCTGCACGAGTGGCCAACATGCTCATTGGAATATTCCTCTAAAACTGCTGCTTCACTACCACTAAATTGCCATGCACGAAGGGATGCCTTTATGGAAGCCTGGAGTGCATGTTTTTCTTTTGGTCGTGATATCACGACATGTCGCGATATCGCAACATGTCACGATATCATGACAATTTCTTTCTGTGCTTTATCTCTCCTATTTCGATCGTGATATCATGACATGTCACGATATCACGACATTCCTTCCTCCATGCCTTCTCACTTCTGCTTTGGCCATGATATCGCGACCTGTCATGATATCACACCATTTTTCTGTTATGCCTCTGTTCTTCAGTTTTGGTCTCAAAATCGTGACATGTCACGATTTCATGACCTTCCGTCCTCCGCACCTTTGCCCCCTGCGTTGGTCACAAAATCGTGACATGTCATGATTTCACGACCTTCGGTCCTCCACACCTTTGCTTCCCTACGTTGGTCGCAAAATTGTGACATGTCACGATTTCGTGACCTTCGGTCCTCCGCACCTTTGCTTCCCTGCATTGGTCACGAAATCGTGACATGTCACGATTTTGTGACCTTTGGTCCTCCATGCCTTTGCTTCCCTGCTTTGGTCATAATTTTGTGACCTTGTGTCTTCTACACCTTTGCTTCCCTGCTTAGGTCACGATTTCGCGACATGTCGCGAAATCGCGACATGTCACGATTTCGCTCACGATTTCAGGACCTTGTGTCCTATGCTCCTTTGCTTCCTTGCTTTGGTCGCGATTTCACGACATTATTTCCATCGCTTCTCTATCTCCTATTTTGGTCATGATATCATGACACTCTTTGTGTCGCGATATCATGACACATATATATATATATATATATATATATATATATATATATATATATATATATATATATATATTTTTTTTTTTTCTTTGCAAAAATACTTAGAAAAATTTGGTTGATGTTAGATTGCTCTGCTGCCCTCGGATGCTCCTACATCAGACACCCGGGGTGGATTGAGAAGTGATCCTCACTTCTGATCTTGGATAGGAAGACCTAGGTGGTCAACCTCTGTTTTTGAAAGCCAAGTTACATCTTCTACAGGTCTGCCCTTCCACTTGATCAAATATTCAGAATACTATTTTTTTCTTATGCTTCTGCCTTCACGAGTATCTAATATTTCCTCGATCTCGTCTGTGGTTGGGTTAGACGTTGGAATACTCCATAATTTTTTACTTTGTGCCTCTGTACTATTTCCTTCATGGTATTCCACTAAATCTGATATGTTAAAAATAGGCGAAATGTCAAGCCCACTTGGCAATTCCACCTCATATGCATTGCCTGAGTCCCATTTTTCTAGTATTCTGCATGGCCCAAACTTCTTCATCTTCAACTTATTATAAGTTTTGGCTAGAAATATTTCTTTTTTGATATGGACCATGACTTCATCTCCCACTTCGAACTCTTTGAACTGCCGCTTTTGGTCTGCTCTTATTTTATACTGAGTATTCATTTTTGCAATTTGTTTCTTCACTTCTTCATGTAGGCTTTTCATCTATTTCGAAAATTCTTCAGCCTCGGCATTGCACTTTTCCCCTTTCTCTAATTTCCTCAGCTCAGAAACATTTCTTGGGCTATTTCCATATATGACTTGGAATGGGGACTTGTTTGTACTCTTGTTGATAGAATTGTATGCAAATTCTGCTTGTGGCAAAACCAAATCCCATCCCTTGGGTTTATCTGCTATCAAGCATCTTAATAAATTACCCAGAATTCTATTTACCACCTTTGTCTGTCCATCAGTCTATGGGTGGTATGCAGAACTGAAATTTAGGTCTATCTTCAACTTCTTTCACAATGTTATCCAAAAATAACCAACAAACTTTGTATCTCTGTCAGAAACTATGCTTTTTGGTAGACCGTGAAGTTGTACCACTTCCTTGAAAAATAACCCTGCAATGTGAACTGCGTCACTTGTTTTCTGGTAGGGAATAAAATGTGCCATCTTGGAGAATCTATCAACCACCACAAATACAGAGTCATTTCCCCTCTGTGTTCTCGGCAACCCAAGAATGAAATCCATGTTGATCTCCTCCCATGGCCTCTCAGGTACAGGTAACGGTTGATATAATCCTGTGTTCTGCCTCACGCCCTTTGCCATCTGGCATATTCTGCAACTTTGCACAAATCTTTTCACATATTGCTGTAGTTGCGGCCAGTAGTAGTTCTCACTCACTAGGGCAATGGTCTTATCCCGGAAAAAATGTCCAGCCAATCCCCCGCTGTGCTTCTCCTTGATTAAGTTCTCCAGCATGGAACTCCTTGGAATGCATAATTTACTTTCCTTGAACAACATTCCATCTTGGATTAAAAAATCCAACCACTTTGTCCTGTCCACAGTAACAGGTGCCAAGAAAGCCATCCAGGCCTCTACAAAATTAGGATCATCAGGGTACATACCCTTTAGTTCTTCGAATCCTACCACTTCCACTATCATTTCAATCAGCAAATTTTGCCTTCTACTTAAGGCGTCTGCAACTCTGTTTGATTTTCTACTTCTGTGCTTTAACACAAAGGTATAGCTTTGGAGAAACTCAAACCACTTCAAGTGCCTCTAATTTAGTTTTGTTTGGCTGTTAATGTACTGTAAGGCCTGATGATCAGTAAATAGAACAAAATCTTTTGGCAACAAATAATGCCTCCACTTATTTAGAGCCTGAACTATAGCATAAAATTCTTAATCATAAACTGAATACTTTTTCTGAGCATCATTGAGATTCTCACTAAATTAAGCAATAGGTCTACCTTCCTGACTCAGTACAACTCCTATTGCACTACCACTGGCATCACAGTCTACCTGAAATACTTTTTTAAAGTCTGGAAGTGCCAAAATAGGTTGTTCTGTGACCTTTTTTTTCAATACATCAAAGCTCCTATTAGCCCCTAAGGTTGACTTAAATTATTTCTTATCCCCTCTCATTATTTTTGTGAGGGGTGTACAAATGCTACTGAAATTTCTAATGAATTTTTTGTAAAATCTGGCTAGACCATGAAATGATCTTACCTCTGTTGTGCTTCTCGGGGTAGGCCATTCGATGATAGCTCTCACCTTTTTTGGGTCCATTTTTAGACCTTCTATTGAGATGACAAATCCCAGGTACACTAGATCCTTCTTTACAAAATTACACTTTTTTAGATTAATTAATAACTGCTCCTCCCATAGCTTCTCAAAAACCCTTCTGATGTGCACCAGGTGCTCCTCTAGGGTTCTGCTAAATATTAATATATCATCTAAATAGACAATGACAAATTTTCCTAAGAACTCTTTGAGTACCTCATTCATCAGCTGCATGAAGGTACTTGGTGCATTGGATAGCCCAAATGGCATGACCAACCATTCATACAAACCCTCTCTGGTCTTGAAGGCTATCTTCCACTCATCTCCTTCTCTGACACGGATCTGATGGTAACCACTCTTGAGGTCAATCTTAGTGAAGTACTTGGCTCCACTCAAATAGTCCATTATGTCATCCATTCTTGGCAATGGAAATTTGTATTTTATTATGATCTTATTGATGGCTCAAGAGTCTGTACACATTCTCCACTCTCCATATTTCTTTGGCACTAGCACTGTAGGTACTGCACATAGACTTAAGCTTTCTTGAATCAGTCCCTTCTCCAGCAACTCCTCGGACCTCGCCTCGTTTAGCTCTTCGCTTCTACAAGCATCATTCTATGTGCGGATTTATTGGGCAAGCTTGATCCTCGGCACCAAATCGATATGGTGACCGATCTTCCTTACTGGGGGTAAACCCTCAGGCACATTATCAGATATAATATCTAGAAATTCCTCCAACAGATCTAGGACTTCTGCTGGGGTATATTTGCATTATGTATCCCTGACTCTAGGAATTAATGCATAACACATATGTCATGTTTTAATTCATCTAAAAAATTTCTCCCGTCAACCAAGCAAATTTTGGCGCTACCACATACCTTTTCTTCCACCTCCTTCAGGGGTTTCTACTTATGACGCATTCCATTCTTTGTCACGGAATAGGTGTTGGCACGACCATCATGAACCACACACCTGTCAAACTGCCATGGCCTTCCCAACAGCAAATGACACACATCCATGGGTAGAATGTCGCACAAGACCTCATCACGGTAATTCCTAATACTAAATTTTATCAGGCACTGTTCATTGACCAAAACATTATGGTCTTTCTGCAACCATGTGATCTGATATGGATGCGGGTGTCTCTTCCTCTCTAGTTGTAGATTTATAACCATTCCCTATGAAACTAGGTTATCCGTGCTACCGTTGTCAATAATAATATTACAAATCTTACCCATGCATTTACACCTTGTGCGGAATAAGCTTTTCCTTTGATCTGCGGCCCCCTCTTCATTTAGCAGGACTCTCCTCACAATCATTACTTCTCCTCTCTCTACTTCTTCAGAATGCTCAGATCCAGCATCTTCATCAACGACCGCGGCTTTGGCATTTCCTTTCGACCTCCTATTATTCCCTTCTCATTGTTGTGGGCACTTGTATTGGTGATGTCCCTCTTCTCCACACTGGAAGCAAGTTCCATGAAATCTTCCTCTTCCCTGGCCATGTCCAACTCTGCCCCTTCCCCCTCGGTAATCATTATTCTGATTATGATGGTGGTAGGTAATTTCTCTCCTTTGTTCCTGATTACTGCTACCTTCTCCATTCTTCTGAGAATCTTCATTCCTTCTTCCATTGGTCCTTCTGTCGGTTCTTTCACCACGACCTCTTCCTATTTGCTTATTCTCAAACATCCTATTGAGCTTTTCTTCAACCTTTAGGGCAAATTGGTAAGCGTCCTCTATGGTGTTCATCCGGACCAGACTTAATTCTTCCTGAATACTTGCTCGTAACCCATTAATGTAACGGGCTACCTTCTCCTTGTTGGCCTCTCAGTGACCTGTTCTGATCATAATTTTATGAAACTCTCTGTGTATTCTTTTACAGACTTACTTGATTGCCTCAACCCTTGCATTTTCTTTAGCAGGTCTAACTCATAATCACCAGGGATGAACTGCCTCTTCAACTTTTTTGCCATCCATTCCCATTTTGTTATTCTCTCTTTTCCTCTTTTATTTTGCTCCAGTTGCACTCCCTTCCACCAAATGCTGGCATGACCTTTCAGTTTGGTCTTAGCGAATTTGACCCTATCAGGATCCTCAACCTCCTCATACTCAAAGTACTCTTCCAGATCGTTGATCCAGTCGATCAATTCCTTTAGATAAAGGTTTCTGAAATATGTGGAAACCTCCATCTTTGGCCTCTTCCCAATCTGGAATATGGCTTTGTATAGTCTAGCTTGAGAAGGATCTACTGCTTCTTCTTCTTCCTTAGGTTGGCCTTCTTCTTCTTCATCTTCCTCTTCACTACCTTCATCTCTTCTTGGCTCCAATCTTCTACGCATCTCTTCTTGCAGGGATTGCATTTGCCACTGCAAAGCTCAGACATCTTTCGCTGCCGCCATGCCTCTCCCACCAACATGGTTTCTTCTTGGAGGAATTCTAATCATTCACTCACAAGCCCTCCCATAGATCCTGGTGTAACTGCCTCACATCCGGCGATCTGTTACACACTCAGGAACTTCTGGCTCTGATACCACTTGGTGAAGTACTGCTCTAGCACAAGACAGAAAACAAAAGTAACAAGAGCCAAATTTCTTATTTAGTAGCTTCAAAAAGATTTTATAGAGAATATACAGCCATCTTCCATTTTACCAAGCCCTTCTCATTACAATCCTTGGGTTTTTATCGAGGTCTCAATCCTCTGTGTTTTCAAATTTCCCATGATCTGCAATTGCCACTTGGAACAATACTAGAAAGTTGCATTGATGAGACTCTAGGTGAGGTGTGTGACTGGATGCCATACCCAACGGGCTCTTCTTCTTGAACTTCTGCTTTGCTTTAGTTGCTATAAATTTGTCTCTAGATATCCTGCGTGAGTGGCCAACATGCTCATTGGAATATTCCTCTGAAACTGCTACTTCACTACAGCTAACTTGTCATGCACGAAGGGACGCCTTTATGGAAGCCTGGAGTGCATGTTTTTCTTTTGGTCGTGATATCACGACATGTTACAATATCATGATAATTTCTTTCTATGCTTTCTCTCTCCTATTCTAGTCACGATATCATGAAATGTCACGATATCGTGACATTCCTTCCTTTGTACCTTCTCACTTTCACTTTGGCTACGATATCACGACCTGTCGTGATATCATGTCATTTTTCTATCATGCCTTCGTTCTTCAGTTTTGGTCACAAAATCGTGACATGTCACGATTTCGTGACCTTTCGTCCTTCGTGCCTTTGCCCCCTACGTTAGTCATGAAATCACGACATGTCACGATTTCATGACCTTCGGTCCTCCGTGCCTTTGCTTCCCTGCGTTGGTCGTGAAATCGTGACATGTCACAATTTTGCAACCTTCGGTCCTCCATGCCTTTGCTTCCCTACGTTGGTTGCAAAATTGTGACATGTCACGATTTCCTGACCTTCGGTCCTCCGCACCTTTGCTTCCCTACTTTGGTCTTGATTTCATGACATGTTGTGAAATCACGACATGTCGCGATTTCGCGACCTTGTGTCTTTCGCGCCTTTGCTTCCCTACTTAGGTCATGATTTCGTGACCTTGTGTCCTCTACTCCTTTGCTTCCCTGCTTTGGTCACGATCTTGCGACATGTCACGAAATCATGACATGTCGCAATTTTGTGACATTCTGTCCGCTACTTCTCTATCTCCTGTTTTGGTCACGATATCGTGACACTCTTTGTGTCGCGATATCGCGACACATATATATATATTTTTTCTTTGCAAAAATACTTAGAAAAATTTGGTTGATGCTGGATTGCTCTGCTGCCCTCGGATGCTCCTGCATTAATGGTTGAGCTACCCATAGGTATTTATATATTTTTTTACCTCTTTATCTTCTTTTATGGTGGACTCTGCATTATCTTGGTTGAATTCATTTATTTTATATTTTCTAAAACTCTATCCTTCTTCCATAGTATTTTTCTTAGAAACTCTAAGCACTCTGGTAGACATTCTAATATTTTTGTCTTGATACCCTTCTTCTTTTTCTCCTCTATCTAAATGTCCTTTATTATTATGTCGATGAGCTCCCATGCCTCATCACAAAAAGTTCTAGTAAACTTTAACATATTTAAATCTTGTAATATTTTACTTTTTGGGTTTCTAACCACTATTTACTCTCTTGAGAAAAATTGCATAGGTGGTTAACTATTTCTATCATAAAATTAGTCTATCTAGCTAATTCTGAATCATCATTTGGGTCATAGATAAAATATTGAATTATGTTTATGATGAAATATTCAACATTAGCCACCTGTAAGAATTATTCAAGGGAGAATCCCACCTCATACAAATCATCATTGGATTCATTTTATCATGTTACCACATCTTTGATCTAGTTGTGCCACCCAAATCTATCCCTTATGAATATTTATACCTTGATGAATTCTTCAGCACACTCCATGGTTCATTTCCCAATATCACTTTTTCTTCATTTATTTTTTAAAGTTTTTCAAACTATTGGTAGATGAGATACATTGTGCTTACCCTGCTTTGTGTCTATTACAAAAGGTGATTCATAATTTCTATAGAGCCTTTGATTATTTTAAGATTATGAAATATCTACTTTAGACTTTCTATATTGTCTTATATTTTATTGAGCATTTATCTCTTATATTTGGTGATATAATATGAACAATCAATGATCTGGATGATGATATGGATTTTTGCATGTTGAGTAACCCGTTGAGGGACTAATGTATAGGCCTTGAGTTTCTATATTTCAGCTTGAAATTCATAATTTTTTTATGTAAAAATATTGATGTTGCAGTATTTAGTTGTTCTCCTGATTTCACTATGGCTTATATGTCTCCTATAATGCACATTTCCTCTATGTTTGGGTTCATTAAATTTTTTATTGTTGAGGTGTGGGGATGATAAACTTTGCTACTAACATTTGAGCTATTTGCTCTTTATCCATGCATTGGATGCTCTTGAGATATTTTTTTTCATCCATAGCCTACAACTATTTCTCATAAAAATTATTTATGGAGATTACTTCTTCTTTTTTGACTAGATTGGTGATTTTTATACTTCTTGTAGTAGCACTAGCTTTAATTTTTGCCTTCTTATGTTCTAGATATTTAGAAGGATTGGGTATGTTTATTTTATGTTTCCTAATGAGGATGGTCAATCCTATAGATTTCTCAATATTATTTTGCACAAAGGAGGATATTTTCCTCTCTTTATTATCTATTATCATGGCCTTAGGCAGAAACTATGGCATTTGTATTACCATTCTAAGTTTATCTTATTGAGACATATGAATCTCAATGGATATTTTAACAATGGACTATTATTGATGAGAATAAGAAGAGGTAAATTCTTTACCTTTGTATTTTGGTATTTCTTCAAGAGGCCTGACTTCAATAGATGTTGGCTCAGGAGGTGTCACTTCAGGAGGAGATAAAATGTTCTTTGAACTAGTCAAAGCCAATCAGATCACCCCAACTGTTGCTTCAAAAAAAATCATAGTATTCATGAGTATGTCTACTTGATGAGCATCAATATTTATAACCTCCAATACTAGATATTAAATTTCTTCTAGTGCATGGCTAGAATTATGGTTGCCTAAGTCTCAAATAAATTTATTCTTAATAATATTAGATCAATGAGATAATCTTCAAGAAATTATATTTGAGTATGTGCCATTTCTTCATTAAAAATTTCTCCAAAACATATTTTAAGGATTTATTTTCTCTAATAGCTACCTTTAGATCTTTAATTATGTCAGGTCTATGAGTAACCTAGGTATATTTCATACCATCTATAGTTTCATGATAATAACCCTGGTGATGAGTGTCGTCAACTCTTCATCATTTAATCATTATGTTTGTCAATCTAGGGTAGTGTCCAAGGCTATATACAATAGCAGGGGTTAATAGACTAGTTTTTAGTTCATCTAGATCATGGCCTTATCCTTGCATAATTGAAATTCACACAGTTGTAGGAAAAGCAAATTTAAACTATTGAAAATGACATAATTCAATTGACAAAATTTAAAATAACAAAATTGAAATCACAGAAATAACTATAACAAAAATGAAAAATTTTCAGAATTGAAACTTCACACCTGCAGAAAATGAAACCTAAGACAATGCTGAAATTCAAATGTTGGTAAGCAAATATTGCAAATCTGTAGAAAACTAAATTAACAAGAAATTCTCTTATGCAAATTGGAAATACATACTGGAAATGCTGAAGCTGAAATAGAAAACTTTATGCTATAAAATTTATTCTAGATGACTTAACTATAATGCATTCATGTACCACATGTTAGATGAAGTTTTATTCAATATTAACCATGCAAAAAGCTGTCAGATTCCTACTGACCTGCTGCAGCAAGAAATTAGCAAAAATCTAGTAGGAATAATCCCTCTTCTGGTCCTAGAAGTGACCCTTGCTTCTTGAACCAAAATAGGGAAAGAGTACTTGCTCTATACTATCAAATATTCACACTGAACTTAGAAGCAAACATGAATGATAAAACTACACCTTTATTCAATTTGTAGTAACATAACAACAGTGCAGGGGAAAATCCTGTAGAATATTGTTCTTCTACAATACAAGGCTACAACACTTAAACTTCTACTAATATCTATCCTCTATCTCCTATATCCTCCTATCTTATATTATAAACCAAATGGGAGCACTTTATTTATATATCAATGTACAATAGTGATAAGTTTTGGTGCTTCAATACAATACTGTTACAACTATTGCAGGATTGTGTTTCCCAAAAATACAGGGATATGATCCATTAAACCTTATCCATTCTAGCTGTTGGATTTATCTGGTGAGAGAAAAGTTTTGTAAAGGATAGGGAGGTCCCTAGAATAGTTGCAACCACCATTTACCTCCCTTTTACCAGTAATTAAAGATGCATCTGACAAAATTTATGTCTTTTGTTCTCATTCCAGAGCCGATCCAAAATATCAGGCAGTAGAACAACGTTGGCATTAATTAATGCAATAGAAGCAAGTGTGACCAGTTGTGATGGTAGAAATAATCTCCATAGGTACCTAGTTGACTGATTCTACCTTTTGTATGAGCTGGAGCAGACAAATTCCAAGCCATGTTGTATATGTATAGTTGGCTAGAATTTGTATGGAAAAATTCCTAGTTTTTGCACAATCAACTGTTGACAAAGTTCTTGGTGCCTTTTTGGTTATTCAAAGTTAGTAGAAGGTGGTAAAATCTTGTGAAATAAGCACAAAACCAAATAGATAGCAGCACCTTAATATTACAACATTAATTTAATGTAAAATATACTAAATAATATAGTTGAAACAGATTATAAAACATAGATAAATTAGTCAAAATAGGTCATATGCACTTTATCATTCCAATATGCAAACATCATCATATAATGCATAGTATGACTAAAATTAGTACAAAAACATATCATAAGTAGTTCCAAATAGTTTAATAAGTTATCAAAAGTAGTATTTGTATGAGGTAATGTTCTACCTCATCATTTCCCCCAAACCTATTGCAAGGCATGTCCTCATGCATTCTATTCTTCTACAGTAGCACAAATATCTATGTCAAGATAGCGCTCATAATATTTATATAGTTTGATTCCAACCTTGTAATATCCTTTGTGCTCTTTAATCTCCCTGAGCCACTCTTGGAATTGATCATCTGATTGAGGGTCATTATCAAAGAAATATGGAATAGGGGTGATAATTGTTGGATTCCTATACCTAAGAGCTATCCACTACTCCTTTACCTCAAATATGTTATGGATTATACATTCTACCCTTCTTCTAGACCACATCAGGTTATTTTGTGAGATGGGTTCTCTCTTCTACAGTGATATAGGTAACTCTCCCCATATGTTTTTGCAAGCTGATAAAGCATCAACAAAAGATGTTGCATAGAAGGTTTGAAAACCATATATCCATTTCTACAAGTTCCTCAGATACATTTTTCTTAATCTTTCATCCCTCATTAGAGTATAGTGCTCACTGGTGGAGGTCCTATGGTTCAGGTGAACAGGCCTAATGAGAAAAACTATCTTTAATTCCATGGCTTTGTTGGTTTTCTTTTCTTTCTCCCAATATATTTGATTCTAGAGTGTAGACTAAAAATCCCTAAGTTGAGGATCACTAGTGAAAATGTGGGGAAGGAAGATAACTTCAGTTGGCAAAAATAAATTATGCAGGAACAATTCACATAGCAAATTTTGGTGTTCTGCATAAATTTTCCAAAAAGCTTCCTAAAACTCACTAGGTGTTTCCAATTTATGAGAGAGGCCATAGGTGATCCTCATTGTTTTCCAATGGAGGTATTTTTATTTCAACATTAAGCTATAGAATTTGGCTGGCCTTCGACACTAAACCATACACTCTGCAATCTGCCATACATCCTACACTTGTTCCTTCAATTTTTCAATTTTTCAATTTTTCTTTTCTAGCTCTTTTGTTAAGGTCTGTAATGATGAGACCTTTCCTTCTAATTGATGACATCTTGCCATCCAATACACCACATATTTTGGTGGATTTCTGAAGTCTTGAAGACCTTCTCAATCCTAAAGTTGATTGCTTTTGTTTCCTTTTATATTATGAAATAGAGCTTGTCAATCCTAGGGTAGGGTCTGCTTTAGGTGTTCCCTTCTCCATCTGCCCTTCCCTACTTGAAATTCCAAATTGCTCAGTGGACTGAGTGGGAAAAATAGTTATATTTTTAGAAAATGTAACCTTTATCCTCTTTCCTACAGGATCAATATTAGACTTTTTCTCTCTTTGCTTCCTTGTCCTAGAGGATGGAGGTCCCTGTGGTGAGGAGGGAATTTATTTTTTAGAGGATTCAATTTCAATTTCATGTTCAAAACTTTTAATTTCTATTTCTACTTCAGATTCAAGTCCTTCAACCTCTACCTTTTCCTCAGATCCAGGGCTTTCAACTACCTCTTCCTCAATCAACTCATTCCATGCATGAAAAAACCTATCAAATATTCTAGGGTTTCCCCTGAAGTGATTCCTGCATATAATCTTGATTAGGCCATGGTGTTTGGGAGACCCTCTTCCTACTTGGTATTTTTTGGGCATATTTACTATCTCCTGATACAAATACAGAGGAATATTTACCCTAAGCTCAGGGTTTGAGTTACCATGATGAAGATGGGTCAAAATTCTCATGTGATGTCCAAACATGATAGGGAATTGTCCATCGCAAGTCAAAAACCTAATGATCCATACTGCAACTTCATCCCAAGGAGGCTATAAAATTGTTCTTTTGACCCCCTTGCAGATATTATTACTTCATATAAACTCAATGGGCCTATCCTCATTTCCCTTGAAATGATTTACAAGTTCAACTAAAGTATTTTTCCTTGATTTTCCAATTTTAACCTCATGTAATGGCAATTCAATAACCTGGCTGAGAATTTTAGGGCTTACCTGGATGGTCATGTCACTGATATAAATTTGGTTGTTGCAGAAGTTACATGCAAAATTAGTATCCAACCCTTCTAAATACCCATCGAACTTGCACAAGAAGGGCATAAATCCCCCTTCTGTAAAAATTTGCATGGACTCCTCATATTTCTACAAAAATTCTATGTTATCCAATTCAATTTTGTTCTTATGTCCACCCATTGTTAATTTAATGTGTGCAAAATATCTCAGGCTTAAAAATTTCAAAAAACAAGATTTTTTCAGTTTTTAAAATGCTTATTTTTGTCAATGGTAATGCTCAAGTGTGAGGAGTAAATAGATGCAGCACCAGAACAACTTAAAAATATGCTAGGAATGTGAAATCAAAATGTGATGACAAGTTATTGCACATAGAAGCCGTCATTAATTTTTACTACATGTTATAGCTATCGGGAGTGGCATGGCATCTTTTATGAAAGTTCTTCTTTTAAACATATTTTGAATCATGTGCCAAGTGGTCATGTGCTATAGTATTTGAAACTCCATGCCCTCCTCAAAATTTTGCCTTGGAACTCGTACTTGAAACCTATGTCCCAAGTGCTATTTCCAACCCAACTGGCACAAAACCTTAGGAATCCATAGAAAAATTAACTTAATTTTAACTTTTCAATTGGATGATTCCAGAGATTGATGAATTAACCTTTTGTTAATTCATTCCAATAGGTTTTATCGTATGGTTCATTCCATAGCATATACCCTTATTCATTCTGAAGCTAATTCCAAAGCTCCTTTATTCTAAAACTATTATGTGTAGCAGGTTCATCTTAGAGCAGTACCATTCAAATGCATTTGAAAAGCCTTTTTTTGTCTTAGACTATTTTGATAACTTTTTGGAACCAGACCTTATGTATGCTTTATACTAACTAGGGATATCATACACTACATAATAAATATTTACAATATTAAAATAGAAAAATGCATATCCCTAAAGAAACCATTCTATCTATATTTTGTACATATGTTATTTTCTGTTGATTTTAAACTGACTCCTCATAGAGTGTAACAGGTGCAATCTGAAAAATAATGAAATAGAGGTGAGAATAAATGGAATGATAAATAGTGAAAAAATGGTGAGAATGAATGGAATGGTGGCAGTTCTGTGAGGTAAACATGCCAAAAAAACTGGTTTTCATGTAAGCCTAATTTAGACGTTCCTCAAAGAGGTTTTCACATTCTGAATTATTATTATTATTATTTATATATATATTATATATAAATATTTTTATATCTTGGTTCATGTCACTTGATTGAGCCCATCTTGGAAGAAGTGGTTTCCTCCAATACTGATACATCTAAGTTTCCTACTTGCTTGAGAAACTCCTCCTTAGTTAATGGTTGGTGATATATCTGAAGACGATGATTGTTAACCACCATCTTCCTTCTTGAATCATCTATTGGTGAAAGACGTACAACTCCATTTGTAAATACCTCCTCAACCTGATAAGGTTCGAGCCACCAAGTCTGCAACTTGCCAGGATAGTCTTCATATCGTGAGTCAAACAACAAAGCCCAATCACCTTGCTAAAACTTCTTCTATTGAATGTGACTATCATGCCATAATTTTCATTATGCTTGGATCATCTCAGTATGGTGCAATGCATCCCTCTATAGCTCATCCAATGCATTGAGCTACAAAATGCAGTATGTTTGCAACTATGACAAATCAATACCTACATCGAAAGCAGTTCGAAGAGTCAATAAATCAAATTCAATAGGTAAAAGAGGCTTTTTACCATAAACCAATTCATATGGTATGAATCCAGTAGTGGATTTCCAAGTAGTGTTGTAAGCCCAAATTGCTTTAGGTAGTTTGTCCATAAAATTCCTCCTATGGGAAGCTATGGTTTTGGTTAAAATTCTCTCTAGTTCCCTATTTGTTACTTCAACCTGAACATTGGCTTGTGGATGATAAGGTGAGTATTTCCTATGCTTGATTTCATATAGTTGAGTGAAGGCTTCAATAGCTCTTGAAGTAAACTGAGGTCCCTGATATGTGGTGATGGATTGTGGGGCCCCAAAACATAGGAAAATATTTTAATATAGGAAATCAACAACTTTTTCTTCTCGAGCATGCTTAAATCATGGGCTTCTACCCATTTGGTTACATAGTTAGTAGATACCAAGATATGCACTTTTCCTTGGGAATGAGGGTCAATGGGTCCTACAAAATCTAACCCCCACCTCTCAAATGGTTCTATTGCTACTTGAGGTTGTAATGGCATTTCAATAGTGAAGGTAGGTTTTCCCATCCTTTGGCATGCATCACAATGTCTAACATAATTTTTAATATCTTTATGCAAAGATGGCCAGTAATAACCAATACCCAAGATCTTCTGAATTGTACTCTTGACTGAATAATGTCCTCCTTAAGGTTCATCATGACATGCCCATAGGATATCATATACCTCATCCTTATGGATGCACTCACGCAAAACATGGTCAGGACTGCATTTGAAAAGTAAACCTCCTATCCATTTAAAAGAAGAACTTTGCTTGATTAACTATTTCTTTTGTTTAGGAGTAAAGTGAAGAGGAATTTTTCTTGTAGCCAAATAATTAGCTATATCTGCAAACCATGGAGACTGCACATAAATAGCAAATAGTTTCTCATCAGGAAATGCATCTTCAACCAACTCTCTTGTATCTTCATTTGGCAATATTGATAGAAAATCTGCAACTACATTAGCTTTCCCTAGTTTATTAACTATAGTGATATCAAATTCTTGCAATAGTATTAACCAGTGAAAAATTCTTGCACTAACTTGAGGTTTATTCATCAGGTATTTAATGGCAGCATGATCTGTATGAATGAATACCTAATATCCTATGACATAGTGTCAAAAATTATTAATAGCATATACTACAACTAAGAATTCCTTATCAGTAGTAGTGTAGTTCTTTTTAGCTCCTTTCAACTTTTTACTGATGTAATAAATGGCATAATGCTCCCCATTATCAATTTCCCTAATGTAGCTCCAATAGCAGTATTGGAAGCATCAATTTGAATATGGAAGGGCAATTACCAATTAGGTCCTCTCAATACAGGGGGAGTTGTTAACTTTTCTTTTAATTCCTCAAAAGATTTGACACTCAGTAGACCAAGAAAATTTAGAATTTTTCATTAGTAATCCAAAAATTGGATTTGCTATGCTACTGAAATTGGCAATAAATCTGCGGTAGAAACCAATGTGTCCCAAGAAACTCCTCACATTAGTTTGAGTTTTTGGAGGAGGAAGGTTTTTGATGACTTCCACTTTTTTAGGATCAATCTTGATTCCATAAGAGGAGATATGATGACCAAGGACAATCCCTTCCTCCATCATTAAGAAACATTTCTTAGGATTAAGATACAAATGGTATGTTTCACAACGTATTAAAATTTTTTAAAGTTGTTCCAAAGTATATTATCCCCAAATACTATGAAATCATCCATGTTAATTTATACACTTTCATTTGTCAAATCAGAGAATATAGCCAAAATAGCTCTTTGAAATGTTGTTGGAGCATTACATAAACCAAAAGGTAGAACCCTATAAGCAGGTTCCCCAAGGACATGTGAAAGGAGTTTTCTCTTGGTCTTCAGAAGCAACTTGTATCTTGTTATAACCATTGAATCCATCAAGAAAACAAAAAAATTTCTTGCCAGCAAGGGTGTCTAATACTTGGTCTATGAAAGGTAATGGGAAATGGTCCTTATGTGTTACATTTTTTAACTCTCTGTAATCCACACACACTCTAATTTTCCCATTTTTCTTTGGAATGATGACTAATGGAGAAACCCATCTATTGTCTGATATTGGATAGATGAATCCTACATCTAAAAGCTTTTCAATTTCTTCCTTGACAATATCTTTCAAAGCAGGTTTCAAACATATTTGAGGTTGTCTCACAGGTTTAACATCTTCAGTGTACATTCTATGTGTACACACATCAGGGTGAATGTCATTCATGTCCTTATAACTCCAAGAAAAATCCTGAACATGTCTCTGCAAAACAACAAATAATTTGGCTTCTTGCATATTAGTTAACCAACTATTAATGTTCAAAAACTTTCCTGGTTGTATCTCAATATGCTTAATCCTTGGATAAATAGAGTTGACAACCTCATATTTACTGATTAAAGCATTTAAGGGACAATGATGTGGCTTCAGAGTATGAAATACTCTTGATTTTGGTGTAAATGTGATACCTTATTGGATCATTTGCATAGGAAAGGTGAAAGAAGTCAGAATATGATGACATCCGTGTGGCAATGTGAAGGATCTTTCTTGTAGTGGAATAGACGACAGATGTTCAGTAGTTTGTTCTTCATATTTCCATAAAAAATGATGGACAAGAATTTTATCATCCCTAAGGCCTTCTTCTTGTAATTTTTTCACCAAAACTATTTCATGTTCATAGATTTCTCTTTCTGGTGAATTAAGTTCTTCAATATGTTCCTTTACTACAATAGTGACCAAGGTGAAAATAGTTTCCTATTCTTTGTCAGACTCATGATACCATATCTATCCAAAAAACATGGCTGAAGGTTGGGCTTGTGGATACAAGGAAATATTTTTTAGGTCTACACCATTTGATATAGTCATCTCTCCTAACATACAATCTATAAATGCAATTGTAGTTGCAAGCCAAGGTCATCCTAGAATAATAGGATAGCCATTAGCTGAGTTTCTAGGTTGTAATACTAAGAAATCTACAAGATATTCCAAAGAAGACACTTCAATGGCAACATCCTCTAGAATTCCTTCCGATTTGGCCACTAACCTATCTACCATTTCCAAAATTGTGGTAGTAGGACTAAGATTATTGAGCTGCAATTTTTGCATGGTTTTCTTAGTCATCACGTTGATTGCAACTCATAAATCAATAAGTATATTTGGAATTTAAACTAACCCAATAGTAATTGTAACTACTAGACTCCCTGGATCACCATATTTGGGGGTACTAGTTTTCTAGAGAGCAGGTCAGCCAACTTACCTTCTACTTACACAGTCTTACGAAAGGATTTATTCTTCTTACTAGGTTTCCTAATGCACAACTCCTAAATGGTTTTCTTAATCATAGGTACATCCTTTATTGCCTGCAATAAAGGGAGTGAGATAGACATTTTCCTCAATTTTGTGATTAATTCTTATTCAAGAGGAGTGATAGTGTGGTCAAACCTTTTAGGATTAGGAAGGTCTACTGAGGCAGGTTCAAATTTTCCTTGTAAAATTTATATTTTTCCTTCTTTTTTCCTTTGTTTACGACTTTTTTGGACTTGAAAATTCTTTCTTTCCATCAATTTCTTCAATAGTATGTGGTGCAGGGTCAGATAAAAATTTCCCTAAAGTAACTGGATGTTACTACAGTTAAGGACATGGACTACAGTAGTCTTTAGACTCAGCTCCATAAATAGGGGCTGCTTGTCTGTTGTTATTGGGGTTAGCCACAGGCTGAGATGGAATTAGAGGTTGCTTAACTGGTTGTGAATGTTGTGGTGGCATTCTTCCTTGAAAGTTTTGATTAGGAGATGGTAGCAAGTTTTGAGTATGTCCTTGATACCTCTACTGACATTGATATGATGGGTATTTTGGCCCCCATCTCTATCTAGATTGTTGATTATGTGTCCAAGGCGGATTAATAGGATTCCATGGTTGATTCCAACCAAAATGTGACCAGCCTTGAGGGGCTGACCAAGATTGATTCCATGGTTTTGGAGGTGGTTCTGAATATCCCCAAGGCATATTACAAGGATTTTGTCCCCAACTTGTAGAAAAACAAGGGGCATTTTGGTATTGTGAAAAGTTACCTCTTGGCCTCTGCCCAATAACATTAAGTTCTTAAGTTTTGGGTTTACAAAATAATTTTAAGGTGAGGCAGGAGATGGAACTTATCAGTGTTATGCTATTTGTAACAAATGCCACAAATATTTGAGATAGAGGTCCTATCCAAAGAACAATCATGTAGGGCATGCTTATTCTTGCATCTAGGATAATAGATAGCTAGGGGTGGTGAAGAATTGGATTTTGCATTCCTTTCCCCTAATGCAATATTTAATTGAACAAGAATATTAGTTTTCATGTTAGCCATTTCTTCCATCAAATATTTTATATCAGTATTACCAAGATTCCTTTTCCTTCTTTGCCTAGTGCGGGAATAATTTATGCACAACTCTACAATATCATTAATATCAATCTTATTTATATATCCTTTTCCCATTAAGTCTAATACTTCTCTAGAATCATCCTGTAAACATCTCAAAAATATAGTTTTTAATAAATTAGTTTCCACAGGACCACATCTCTTTTGGATAAAGGTAAATCTATCAAGATAATCCTCTAATTTTTCATCCTCTTCTTGTCTAATTTGAAATAACTCATCCTTCCTATTTCTCACTCTACAATACTCCTGATACGTATCCAAAAATACAGTTTCCATTTAATCCCAAGTATGGATTGAATCTATTTCAAGGCTCATAAACCATCGTAAGGCTACATATTTAAGTGTAGAGGGAAATAAATTCAATTTTTGGTTGTCATTGATATAGTCGTAAGTCTGACATAGAACTTTGAATTCAAACATAAATTGAACAAGATCTTTAGATCAACTCCCCTAAATATTGGCAATATTGAGGGTGAAATTGTTTTCAAAGGAGCATTCTGAGTAGGATTCAGACGAATACGGTTTTCAAAATTTCTAATACGAGGATTTTCAGCATCATGACCAACAATGTCCCTATCACGTTCTACTTGTTCTACCATAGGTTCTTCTTCAGTTTTAATTTGTTCAACTAGTTTAGATGGATAAGCCCTATGGGTATGTCTAGAAGCAAGTGCCTCTAAGAGCTCTTCTTGAAAATATCCTACAATTTTATTTTATGAAAAATATGATTCTCTTTTAAGTATTTCAAGAATTTCATACACAGGCAAATTGTCACCTGATCGTGAATAATGCCTTGGTGGAAAAGATCCAGTTCTGATAAACCTTCCTCTTTCGTATCTTGGCCTATGCATTCATGCCTATTTACTAAATAAAACAAACCTCATGTTTCCAAAAATTGTTTCCTAAAATATGATAGTTTATGGACTGCTAGACCTCTCCTAAAAACACATAAGTGTCCTCGAAAATGGTGCCAAAAATGATGAGTGTCATCAACTTTTCATAATTTAATCATTATGTTTGTCAATCTAGGGCTTTGTCCAAGGCTATATATGATAGCAAGGGTTAACAAACTGGTTTTTAGTTCATCTATATCATGGCCTTATTCATGGAACAATTAGTGTTTAGAGATGTCAGGTGTCCCTTTTAATATCCTAGAAACTAAAAATGAGTGCCTACTTATCCTTGCATAATTGAAATTCACATAGTTGCAGGAAAAGCAAATCTGAACTATTAAAAATGATAGAATTCAGTTGACAAAATTTAAAATAACAAAATTGAAATCATAGAATTAACTATAAAAACAATAAAAAAAAATTAGAATTGAAACTTCACACCTACAAAAAATGAAACCTAAGACAATTTTGAAATTCAAAGGTTGGTAAGCAAATATTGCAAATCTGTAGCAAACTGAATTAACAAGAAATTCTCTGATGCAAACTGGAAATACAGATTGGAAATGCTGAAGCTGAAATAGAAAATGTTATGCTATAAAATCTATTCTGTATGACTTAACTATAATGCATTAATGTGCCACATGTTATATGAATTTTAATTCAATATTAACCATGCAAAAATCTGTCAAATTCCTGCTGACCTATTGCAGCAAGAAATTAGCAGAACTCTAGCAGGAATAATCCATCTTATAGGCTTGGAAGTGGCCCTTGCTTACTGAACCAAAAGAGGGAAAGAGTACTTGATTTACACTATCAAATATTCACACTAAACTCAGAAGCAAACATGAATTATAAAATTGCACCTTTATTCAATTTGTAGTAACATAACAACAGTGCAAGGGAAAATACTACAGAATACTGTTCTGCTACAATACAAGGCTACAACACTTAAAATTCTACTAAAATATATCCTCTAGCTCCTATATACTCCTATATTATATGCTCAACAAAATGGGAGTACTTTATTTATATAGCAAGGTACAATAGTGATAAGGTTTGGTGCTTCAATACATGACTGTTACAACTGTTGCAGGACTGTGTTTCCCAAAATTGTAGGGATCTGATCCATTAAACCTTATCCATTCCAGTTGCTAGATTTATATGGTGAGGGAAAGTTGTTGTAAAGGATAAGGAGGTACCTATAATAGTTGCAACCACCATTTACCTCCATTTTACTATAATTAAAGATGCATCTGACCAAATTTATGTCTTTTGCACTCATGCCAAAGCTACTCTAGAATATCAGGCAACAAAATAGTGTTGGTGTTAATTCATGCAACATAAGCATGTGTGACCAGTTTTTATGGTAGAAATAATCTCCATAGGTACCTAGATGACTGATTCCACATTTTGTATGAGCTGGAGTGGACAAATTCCAAGCCATGTATATGTACAACTGGCTAGAATTTGTATGGAAAAATTCCTATTTTCTGCACAGTCAACTGTTGACAAAGTTCTTGGTGCCTATTTTGTTATTCAAAGTGAGTAGATGGTGGGAAAATATTTTTAAAGAAGCACAAAACCAAATATATAGCGGCACCTTAATATTACAACATTAATTTAATGTAAAATATACTAAATAATATAGTTGAAACAGATTATAAAACATAGATAAATTAGTAAAAATAAGTCATATATACTTTATCATTCCAATATGCAAACATGATGCAGGAGCATCCGGTGGTGGCAGAGCAATCTTGCATCATCCAAAAAAAAAAAATTTTTTTAAGTGTTGGCAAGGGGAAGCACTGTCGCGATATCGCGACAGCAAATGTGTCTAGATATCGTGACACATTCGGATAAAAGGAGCCAAGGGAAAAGGCTATCGCGATATCGTGACAGCAATCGGAGAAGAGGAGCCAAGGGGAAATGCTGTCATGATATCATGACAGTAAATGTGTCACGATATCGTGACACATTCAGATAAAAGGAGCCAAGGGGAAATGCTGTCGTGATATCGTGACAGCAATCAGAGAAGAGGAGCCAAGGGGAAAGGCTGTCACAATATCACGACAGCAGATGTGTCACGATATAACAACACATTTTGAGAAAAGGCTCCAAGGGGTAGGGCTATTGTGATATCATGACACATTTGAAGAATAGGCGCCAAGGGGAAATATAGTCGCGATTTCGTGACATGTTGTGATTTTGCGACCCAAATCCAGAAGACAAGTGCGAAAGATAAAGACGTCATGATTTCGCGATGTGTCATGTTTTCGTGACCCAAAGCCAAAAGAAAAGTGCGAAAGGTAAAGACGTCATGATTTCGTGACATGTCATGGTTTCATGACCTAAAGCTAGAAGACAAGTGCAAAAGGTAAATATTTCATGATTTCGTGACATGTCACGGTTTCACGACCCAAAGGCAGAAGACAAGTGTAGAAGGAAAAGATTTCACGATTTCGTGACATGTCGCGTATTTGCAGCCCGAAGACAG
The DNA here is from genome assembly GCA_028583015.1 of Wollemia nobilis. NCBI lineage: Eukaryota > Viridiplantae > Streptophyta > Pinopsida > Araucariales > Araucariaceae > Wollemia > Wollemia nobilis. The sequence goes on from JAQPPZ010001261.1 coordinate 3,233,779, forward strand.
AAGGAGAGTGTGGAAGGCTAGGATGTCACAATTTTGTGACATGTCATGTTTTTGCATACCAAACACAGAAGGATAGTACGGATGGCCAGGATGTCACAATTTCATGACATGTCATAGTTTTGCGACCCGAAGACAGGAGGTAAGTGCGGAAGGCCAAGATGTCGCAATTTCATGACATGTCATGGTTTCACGGCCTGAAGGAGAGAATAGAGGCTGAGCACCAAAACATCATGATATTGTGACCGAAGAGGAGAGAGAGAGAGCAAGAAAGCAAAAATTTTGTGATATCACGACAAGTCATCCACGACTCCACACGGGCAGGCACTTGCAGAGGTCGTTGCAGAAGGGCACGTGGCAGCAAAATACAGGTGGCTACAGAGCACTCCTGGGAATGATGACTCAGAGGGTCGATGGACAAGTGGCTGCAAAGCACTCTACCATTCCATGCCATGATGATTCAGGGCACCTGGCAATAGTATGCAGGCGGTGACAGAATATTCATGCGGGCAATTACAGGAAACTTTGCAGTCTGTGTAATGATGTCCAAAGGGGGTCGGGTCCACTATAAGTGGCAGTTCATACATTGTAATGGGGATTGGCCAATTGTATCTTTTGGGATTTGGATTTTGAAAGCTGTTAATGAAAATTTGGGGGTTTTTCTATGTGTAACTCAGTTTTGCGTCAAGTGGTATCAGAGCTAGAAGGTTCTGAGCATGCAAATAGATCATCGGCCGTGAGGCAGTTTGTGCCAGGATCTATGGTTGAGGATTGTGAGGAAGTGAGCAGGATGCCTCCGTGAAGAAACCATGGTGGTGCAAGAAATAGGGGGGCAGAGGTCGATCTCAAAGCCTTGCAGAGGCAAGTGCAAGCCTTGCAGGAGGAATTGAGAAGAGGAGTTGAGCCAAGAAGAGAGGACCATAGTGAAGATGAAGTTTGGGAAGATGAGGGTCCATCTGATGAGGAAGAAGCATTGGATCCAGTAGAAGCTAGGCTATATAGGGCCATATCCTAGATCGAGAAGAAGCTGAATTTTGACGTCTCCACATATTCTGGGAATCTCAACCCCGAGGAGTTGATAGATTAGATCAACAACATGGAGGAGTATTTCAAGTATGAGGAGATCTCAGATCCAAATCGGATCAGGTTCGCAAAAACAAAGTTGAAGGGACATGCTAGAATCTAGTGGAAAGGAGTACAACTAGAAAGGAACAGGAGGGGAAAAGAGAAAATCACTAGGTGGGATCGAATGGTTGAGAAATTGAAGAGACAATTCATCCCCGTAGATTATGAGTTGGATCTTTTGAGGAGGATGCAGAGTCTAAGGCATGCGAGTAAATCTATCAAAGACTACATGGAGGAGTTCTACCAGATATCCATTCGAACTAGCCATTCTAAGGTGAATAAGGAGAAGGTCGCCTGCTACATCAATGGATTGAGAACCATCATTCAAGAAGAGCTGAGTCTGGTTTGGATGAGCACGATGGAGGATGCGTACCAGTTTGCATTAAAAGTGGAAGAGAAACTAAATAGGAGGTTTGAGGGTAAGTAGAGAGGAAAGGATCAAGGTGGGAGAGCTAGTGGAAGGACCAGTGGAGGAAGATACAAAGATCTGAAGAAGACTGGCGAGACAAGCAGTAGCTAGAACCAAAAATAAGAGAAAGAGGAGAATACCCACCACCCATGCAATCAGAAAAATAGCTACCCGAGAGGAAGAGGTAGGCCTGGGCATGGGTATGGGAGAGGTGTATTTCATGGGACCTACTTCAATTGCAAGGAAGAAGGGCATCGGGCATACAACTACCCACAGCACCAAGAAAGGCAAAATCAAAGACCTAACGGTCAGGCCAGGGCTGCTGTAGCATATGAAGGTGTCGAATCTAAGCACTCTGAGGAGGCAGAATGAGGAGAAGCGATGGTCATAAGGAGAGTCTTGTTGAATGAGGAAAAGGAGCCAGACTAGAGGAACAACATATTTTGCACAAGATGCAAATGCTCAGGCAAGGTCTATAACATCATTATTGACAATGGTAGTACTGATAACTTGGTCTCTAAGGAGATGGTTGCCAAGTTACAGTTAGAGAGAAGAAGACACCCGCATCCATAACGAATTGCGTGGTTACAAAAGGACCATAGGGTTTTGGTCAATGAACAATGCCTGGTGAAATTTAACATTGGAAATTATCGTGATGAAGTCTTGTGTGACATCCTACCTATGGATGCATGTCACATGTTGCTTGGGAGACCATGGCAGTTTGATTGGAGTGCAATACATGATGGTCGAGCCAACACGTATTCCTTGTCGAAGAATGGAGTTTGCCATAAGTTGAAACCCTTGAAGGAGGCGGATGAAAAGGTATGTAGTAGTGCTCAAGTCTGTCTAGTTGATGGAAGGAGATTTTTAGATGGCCTGAAGCCAGATCATATGTGCTATGCAATAATACCTAGGGTTAAGGAAAAGGAATGCGAGGATACCCCAGTAGAGGTTAGGGGCCTATTAGAAGAATTTTTAGATATCATGTCTGATAATGTACCTGAGGGTTTACCACCTATAAGGAAGATCAGTCATCATATAGACTTGGTGCTAGGGTCTAGCTTGCCCAATAAGGCCGCACACAGGATGACTCCTATGGAAACTGAGGAGCTAAATAGGCAAGTTCAAGAGTTGTTAAAGAAGGGGTTGATTTGGGAGAGTCTTAGCCCATGTGCAGTACCTGCAGTACTAGCACCCAAGAAATATGGAGAGTGGAGAATGTGCACAGAATCTTGGGCAATTAACAAGATCACTATAAAATACAGGTTCCCATTGCCAAGGATGGATGACATCATGGACTATTTGAGTGGAGCTGAGTACTTCACGAAGATTGATCTAAAGAGTGGTTACCATCAGATCCGTGTTAGAGAAGGGGATGAGTGGAAGACAGCCTTCAAAACCATAGAGGGCTTGTATGAGTGGTTGGTCATGCCATTTGGGCTAACCAATGCACCTAGTACATTCATGCGACTGATGAATGAATTTCTAGGTAAATTTTTCATCGTCTACTTAGATGATATCTTGATATTTAGCAAAACCCTAGAGGAACACCTGATGCATATCAGGAGGGTTTTTGAGAAGCTGGGGGAGGAGCAGTTGCTGATCAATCTGAATAAGTGTAACTTCATGGAAAAGGAGTTGGTATACCTAGGATTTGTCATCTCAGCAGACGATCTAAAAATGGACCCAAAAAAGGTGAGGGCTATCATAGAATGGCCTGCTCCAAGAAGTGTGACTGAGGTAAGATCGTTTCATGGTCTAGCCATTTTTTATAGAAAGTTCATTAGAAATTTCAGCAGTATTTGTGCATCCCTTACGGAGACAATGAGGGGGAATAAGAAGGAATTTAAGTGGACAACCAAAGCAGACAAGATCTTTGCTATGTTAAAGAAGAAAGTCACAGAGCAACCTGTCTTAGCACTTCCAGACTTTAATAAGGTATTTCAGGTAGACTGTGATGCTAGTGGTAGTGCCATAGGGGCTGTATTGAGTCAAGAGGGTAAGCCTGTCGCTTATTTTAGTGAGAAATTCAATGATGCCATGAAGAAGCATTCGGTGTATGATCAAGAGTTCTATGCTATAGTTCAGGATCTGAAGAAATGGAGGCACTATTTGTTGCCAAAGGAATTTGTTCTATATACTGATCATCAGGCACTGCAGTATATTAACAGTCAAGGAAAGCTGAATCAGAGGCACTTGAAGTGGGTTGAATTCCTATAGAGCTATACCTTTGTGCTGAAGCACCGGAGCAGAAGTTCCAACAGAGTTGCAGATGCTTTAAGTAGGAGGCAATTTTTATTGATGGAAATGAAGGTGGAAGTTGTAGGGTTTGCTGAACTTAAGGGTTTGTACCCTATAGATCCTGACTTCGCAGAAGCTTGGAAGGCCTGCTCTATGCCTGTTACTTTAGACAGGACTAAGTGGTTAAATTTTCTGATCCAAGATGGAATTCTGTTCAGAGGAAACCAATTATGCATTCCCCAGAGTTCAATGAGGGAGAATCTAATCAAGGAAAAACATAGTGGAGGTTTGGCTGGACACTTTGGTCGAGACAAGACCATTTCCCTTGTTAATGAAAACTACTACTGGTCACAATTGCAACAATATGTGACAAAATTTGTGCAAAGTTGTAGGATATGCCAGATGGTGAAAGGTGTGAGGCAGCCTACTGGTTTATATCAACCACTACCTATACCCGAGAGGCCATGGGAGGACATCAGTATGGATTTTGTTCTTGGTTTACCCAGGACACAAAGGGGAAACGATTCCATACTTGTGGTGGTTGACAGGTTTTCAAAAATGGCTCATTTTATCCCCTGCCAAAAGACTAATGACGCGGTCCATGTGGTAGGCCTATTTTTCAAAGAAGTGGTACGACTGCATGGTCTACCGAAGAGTATTGTGTCTGACAGGGATACCAAGTTTGTAGGGTATTTCTGGAGAACCCTGTGGAAGAAACTAAAAATGGATTTAAAATTCAGTTATGCATACCACCCATAGACATATGGCCAAACAGAGGTGGTAAATAGAAGTTTGGGCAATCTATTGAGATGCTTGGTAGGAGACAAGCCCAAGGGATGGGATTTAGTTTTGCCACAGGCAGAATTCACGTACAACTCTGTCAACAGGAGTACCAACAAATCACCATTCCAGATAATTTATGGGAGCAGCCCAAGAAACGCTTCTGAGTTGAGGAAGATGGATACAAGAGAAAAGTGTAGTGCTAAGGCCGAAGACTTTGCAGAGCACCTGAAAATCTTGCATGAAGAGGTGATGAAGCAGATCACTAAGATGAATACTCAATATAAGACCAGGGTAGACCAGAAGCATCGGTCTAAAGAATTTGAAGTGGGAGATGCCATCATGGTCCACCTAAGAAAAGAAAGGTTTCCTGCCAAGACCTATAACAAGCTAAAAATGAAGAAGTTTGGACCATGTAGAATCATTGGAAAATGAGATTCGGGCAATGCATATGAGGTGGAGTTTCCGAGTGAACTTAACATCTCACCCATTTTTAACATTTTGGATTTGGTCGAGTATCATGAAGGAGGTAGCAGTGAGACACCAAGCCCAAAATTGTGGCGCATTCCAACAGCCACCCCAGTCACAGATGAGATAGAAGAAGTCCTTGACACGCGTGAAGGCCGAAGTACTAGGAATAAGCAATATTCTGAATATTTGATTAAGTGGAAGGGAAGGCCCATAGAAGATGCGACTTGGTTATTGAAGGCCGAGGTTGACCTCCTGGGTCTACCTCACACAGAACAAAAGTGAAGATCACTTCTCACTTCACCCTGGGTTTCTGATGCAGGAGCATTTGGTGGTGGCAGAGCAATCTTGCATCATCCAAAAATAAAAATAAAAAATATTTTTTAAGTGTTGGCAAGGGGAAGCGCTGTCGCGATATCACAACAGCAAATGTGTCACGATATCATGACACATTCAGATAAAAGGAGCCAAGGGGAAATGCTGTCATGATATCATGACAGCAATCGAAGAAGAGGAGCCAAGGGGAAAGGCTATTGCGATATTGAGATAGAAAATGTGTCACAATATCATGACACATTCAAATAAAAGGAGCCAAGGGGAAAGGTTGTCGCGATATCGCGACAACAATAATGTGTCGCGATATTGTGACACATTCGAAGAAAAGGCGCCAAGGGGTAGGGCTATCATGATATCGTGACACATTTGAAGAATAGGCTCCAAGGAGAAAGATAGTCATGATTTTGCGACATGCCATAGTTTCACGACCCAAAGCCAGAAGACAAGTTCATAAGGTAAAGATGTTGTGATTTCATGACATGTCACGTTTTCACAACCCAAAGCCAGAAGACAAGTGCGAAAGGTAAAGACGTCGCGATTTCATGACATGTCGTGGTTTCGCGACCCAAAGGCAGAAGACAAGTGCAGAAGGTAAAGATGTCATGATTTCATGACATGTCGTGGTTTCAAAACCCAAAGGCATAAGACAAGTGCAGAAGGAAAAGACATAGTGATTTCATGACATGTCACGTTTTCGTGGCCCGAAGACAGAAGGAGAGTGCGGAAGGCCAAGATGTCACGATTTTGCAACATGTCACATTTTTGCGGACCAAAGATAGAAGGAGAGTACAGATGGCTAGGATGTCATGATTTCGTGACATGTCACAGTTTCATGACCCGAAGATAGGAGGTAAGTGCAGAAGGCCAAGATGTCACGATTTTGTGACATCTCGAGGTTTCACGACCCGAAGGAGAGAATAGAGGCCGAGCACCAAAACATCATGATATCACGACCAAAGAGGAGAGAGAGAGCAAGGAAGCAAAAATGTCATGATATCACGATAGGTCATTCACGACTCCACACGGGCAGGTGGTTGCAGAGGTCATTGCAGAAGGGCATATGGCAACAAAATACAGGTGGCTACAGAGCACTCCTAGGAATGATGACTCAGAGGGTCGATGGATAAGTGGCTGCAGAGCACTCTGCCAGTCCATGCCATGATGATTCAGGGCACCTGGAAATAGTATGTAGTGGCAACAGAACATTCGTGCGAGCGGTTATAAGAAACTCCACAGTTTGTGTAATGATGTTTGAAGGGGGTCGGGTCCGCTATAAGTGGCAGTTCATACATTGTAATGGGGGTTGGCCAATTGTATCTTCTGGGATTTGGATTTTGAAAGCTGTTAATGAAAATTTGGTGGTTTTTCTGTGTGTAATCTCGGTCTTGCGTCAAAACATCATCATATAATGTATAGTATCACTAAAATTAGTACAAAAACATATCATAAGTAGTTCCAAATAGTTTAATAAGTTATCAAAAGTAGTCTTTGTATGAGGCAATGTTCTGCCTCATCACATGGGGGTCATACGGTCTCCAACTAAGATTAAAAAAAAATTCTCATCCATTCTCCATATTTCTTATAACAAGTTGGTATATCCTTTGAAAATATATTTTCCCATATTCTAAGGGACATTAAACCAAAAAAAATTTCTCACCTTCTTACCAATACTCATTTTTGCCTCTTTTGTAAAATTTTCGACAATTTCTAAGGTAATTATATAGAGAGGGCAATATGATGGGAGAATTTTAGGAGGTATCTTGGCCCCATATAGTGTGATGTAGGTGAAATTCTTAGTAATGAAGAAATCTCCTACTTTGTTTTCATGCACAAATTTTACAACCCCTTTACCCATTCTACTAGGAGAAAAACCATAGAGGTACTCATGGACCAGGTCTAAGAATATTCTTAATAATTGGGTATGAATAGTCCCTCCCTCATGAATCCATGGTAATCTATATTGCACATCAGATGCTCCTGGTAATCCTCCTAGATATTTGATTTTGCTCCTTTCTATATACCCGATAAATAAATGAATTAGCATGGAGTAATGTGTGAACTGAGACATTAACTCTATTCCCTATTTGATTACTTTCAATAGTGCTACTAGTTCTTTATGCATTATTTCAATGATAATGTCCTCCTAGTGGTAGATGGATGTTTGATATTTTATATTGCATTGAATTATTAAATAGACTACTTCTTTAGATATTTTGGATATGTCAACATAATACATATTCCATGGTTGAAAAACTTTATTTTTAAAATATATTTCATAAGATACTTCTACATCATGCTTGAAAATATTAGGGTAGGATTCTATGAACAAAACTTCGTTGGCTTGAATCTTTAGCACTGTTTTATCCAATGCCAAGAAATTCTTGTTTGAGTTGAATATATTTTGAAATATGTTTGGAAAATTTTTGATAGAAGACGTACCATCATATTTTCTAAACTAAATATTCTTAGGGTTATATACTATAGCTAAGAAAGACATGAGGTGTACTAAAAAATAGACTTTGGGGTAAGTCAATATACCCATGTTGTTGGCCCATCGATTGTTGTACAACTATTGGCTATTTTGGTATTTTTAAGCTCATTTTAATAGATCCATGAGAAGAGTATGGTGTTTTTTCTCATTCTCTTCTCCCAAATCATAAGAGTCTATGGTAGTGTTATCCACTTCCATTTATTGAGCTGAAGTAATGTGATTATTAGGCCTAAATTCTTATATGTATTTGAGCATACATTTTATGCTCACCTTTCATGGAAGTGACTAGTATGGATTGTCATCAGTGAGTCTTATAATGTAGGTGGCCATGCCTTCAGGGACAATTACTTGAGCACTAGAGGAAGCCATGTTCTCTTGGTTACAAGACCCTTCTTCTTACATTGAGTTTGATGCTCTTTGGATCTATTTTTTCAGTGAAGTCATTATGATCTTTAGAAAATTTACTTATAGCAAGTTGATGGGCTTATTCACATGGCTCAACAACTTTTATGATACCCAACCACTGCCTTCATATTTCACCAAAATACATATGCCACCTCACCATACTCAATTGTATTAACTACTCAAGTACTATATTATTGTTTTATCATGGGCCTACCTAATTTTTAATCATGTGCCATCACTTTAGAGGTAGATATGCGTGCATGGTTTTTGTTGGAATAAACTACATTATTTGGTACATGCTAATGTACCACCCTAGGTACATATTTATATTATGAGTGTGTCTTATTTTAGTGTGTGAGTAAATATTTTATGTAATGTAATAATATATAGGAAATGCACAAGTGTCACATAGTTAAATATGCAACTGTGATGAGTGTAAATGTGCACTATTCTCCTTCATGTAAGTGTGCACATGTATCCTTAGATTAGGAAGAGTTAGTGAAGAGTCAAGTTACAAGTGTACATAAGAGATAGCTCCATATGTGTGCAAGTGATAACCAAGAGTCACAAGGTATGGAAGAGTCATATCCATCCAAGAGTCTTCATAGAAAGGCTATATATACATGTTATAGCCTAGAGTTATGTGAGGGAAAGAGTGATGTGAAGTGTGATGCTATTATAGATTGTGATCTATTGTATACTCCTTGAGAGTTTTTGTAATATAAGTTAGTGGAATACAAGTTGCATACATTTGAAAAATTAATGTGTGAATTTATTTATATTCAACATATTGATTTGCTTTATTATTTTTGTTACAATTTATATATTTATTTTCTATTGCATTTCATTTCATTCCTGTAATTAATTCTTGTGGTAATTTTATTAAGTATTGAGATTCAAAAACTAACAATTGTATCAAAGGCATATGGGATATTGATAAGATATAGGGAGAATTTTATTACAAGATTTGAAAGTTGGTGTTTTGGCTAGATTCTTTCCACAATGTTATAGAAAAAATCTTGAATACTAAGACTCAACATAGATTTATTTCCACTAGATTGAAGAACAACTAGTGAAGATTGTTGATTTTAGGGTTTTGGATTTTTTGATGTACTTTATCTCTATTGTCTAATATTTTATTATAAAAAAATAGTTATCAAAAGTTGAGAAGCTTCCTACAATAGATAGAGAATAATTTCACCTTCTATTTCCTGAAAATCTATGTGCTTTCCTCATGCAGGAATTGATTTTGGAATTGCAACAAAAGAGTAGACATTGAAGATTGAGGAGACCCAAGAAAGAGGTCTCATAGGATATTAAATATTGAAGATTGAGGAGACCCAAGAAATAGGTCCCATAGCAGATTGAAGAGAGAATAAATAAATAAACTAGAGAACCACTATTAAATATTGAGAAAAAGGAGACCTGAAAGAAAAGGTTACATTGAAATTTGGAAGGAAAAAGGAGAATAGAAAAGCCATATTGAGAAATTATGGAAGTGGCTATTGGGGGAAGAATATTGCAAGAATAAGAAAATCCTAAAAAAAAGGTAATTACATAAAAAATTGGGACAATTATCACCATTTGACAACAATCCCAAAAGAATATGTGAAATTGATTCAAGGAGGAAGGATTTGGCAAGTGGTTTTCTAAATTTTGTAAAGTACTTTTTTGAAGAATTCAAAACATTTATATTCTTGAATAGTAGGCCAACATAGAGTTCAAATTTGAAGAAAAAAATTATGCATGAGTTGAAGAGGAGAAAGAGGATTGAAGAGGCCACCAAATTGATATTTTTAAAGGCAGTCATTAAAGTTTTAGAAGGCTGATTTTTGAAGGATAATATTGCAGATTTGTGGGGTAGAATGTGAAGAGTTTTGGACAAAAAATTTAAGGAGTTAGAGGTAACATATTGGAAAAAATTTGATGCTACAACTTTTAGGAAATTTGGGCAGCATTAGAAGAAAAATAATAGTTGCACATTTGAATAATCTGAATAGTGAAATTGTGAATGAGATAAGCAAGTGAAAAGGTAGAAATTAATGAAGAAAAGAGTTTGCAACTAAATTTTTATAGTTTCCTTGTTTAATAATTCAAGGAGTGTTTTTATCAATAATTATAATCATATTTGTAAAGTTAAAAGACAACAAAAAGGAGAAGCTAAATTTCTATCTTTGAAGCTAAAAATTTAGATCTTGTTATCATCATCAAACTTGCATCATACCTACAAAAATAATAGAAAGTTAATGAGAGAATAACAAGCTAGTTGCTAGCTTGAAAAAGAGTAAGATAATACAAGGAGCAAAGCAAGCAAGTTGTAGTATTAAATGGAGAAGAGAAGATAAGTAGAATCACTAAGTTTGAAGACAACAAGCAAGGAGGAGAACAAGTTGGTTAGAAGTTGAAGGATAAAAAGGTAGATCCCATATAAGGCTAGCAAGTCAAAGTTGCAACCAAAGCACAGAAGGGCAAGCATCCAAGAGCCACCAAGCTTGAGAGAGGACCACTCTACAAAGGACGAGGAGCCATAATTTTGAAATGTGAAGCCATCAAATGTGGAAAGGAGGAACCACCATGGTGAAATAAGAAGCCACTAAATATAAAAAGGAGGAGCACCATTATAGATCCACCAAGTTATCCAAGGAGAAGGTGCAAGTTTCATTTAGCCACTTGGGGTTGGAGGAGCCACCATAAGCTCCATTCAAAGTAGTAGAACTATTGTCTATGTATGCTAAAATATGAGAAACTAAATAGACATTGTTTGGACATTGATAAGGTATAGAAGATACAACCAAACCATCAAAGTTTGTAATAATCAAAATAGGAGGCTGAATGCTATGGAAAACAACCGCCACATAGTAGACATTTGGTTTGATATTTGTGAAGATCCATATTAAAATTATAACACCCAAGAAACCATAGCATCATTGAACAATACGAGCCAAAGGTGAATAACACTTCTACCAAGTGTTATGAGGAGCACAAGAAAATTGGAGTACCAAAGGAATGTTGGTTGAAGAGAAAAAGAACTTGTGTGCCATTTGGCACTTGGAATAGAGAGTGCCAATCAATTTTGGAGGGAGTTATAAGTTAAGAGCAGGAAATTTGCACCAAATAAAATAATAGTAAACACATATGTATTTAAAGCACAATCATGAAGGATAATCCTTGTGTTAACATTGTTCTTTAATGAGTTACAATAGCATCCCTCGAGAGATATTTTAAGAATGTTATAAATATTACAAAAATGTGGGGAGTAGGTTTCCCCTCTCTTCCACAAAAGAAGTATCCTGGTGCAATGTAAATGTTGAGTGACAATTTTACCCAATTGTAAAATTACCCTCACATTTAGGATTTAGCATGAAATCCTCTCTTGTAAAGAAACCTGAGTTTCTCCAAGGTTATTTGATATTGCTTGCACACGTATGTGATGGATTAATAAGAAATCTAGAATAAATTAGAGATTAGCAAGCAGTTGTTAACAAGGGGCCTGAACAAGTTTTACTTTATTTTCTTTCAATGTCGTAGATGTATTTTATTGAAGGGCTAGAGTTTCCTTTTTGTGTAGAAATTAAATAAATATTAGGGAGCAATAAAAAATTTCACTTTAGTAAAATCGAAACCACTCCCTTAAGTAATTGAATTATTATCTTGGATCTTAATGTGATTTTGGAGTCAACACTTTGGTGTTAATGGGTTCCTTTTATCTTAAAGATTTAGTGCAGATTTGGCGTTAGTAATCGTTTTCTTATCTGATAGATTTAATGAAGATTTGGCATTAGTAGATCCATTTTATCTAAAATCCTTAATGAAAATTGGTGTTAGTGGGTGTATTTTATCTAAAAAACTTTAGTGAAAATTTGGCGTTAGTGTGTTCATTTTATCTATTTTTTTAATGAAAGAAAATGAAATGAAATCGAAGTTTGCTTAAGCTGAAATTATAGAGCAAGGACCAGAATGAAATAAATTTGAATGTTAGCACAAATTCTGGAGCAAGGACCAGAATGGAAAATGCATTAACTTTGAAAACAACTGCTTAAGCAAGAAATTTTGGAGAAGGACCAGAATAAAAGAAAATAAATAAAAAAAAATGCTTGATTAAAATTCTGGAAAAGTGGACCAGAATGGAAAAAAGACCAAAGAAAACTGAAGCAAACACACTAGTTCACCTGCAGAAAATGTTAGTTCCTGAACACAAGAAACATAACCAGATTAGACCAACATTAAACTCAATCTAGATTTTGATTATGGTGAGAGTCTGAGGAATAAAATGCATTAAAAATATCCAATGTTGCTACTAAACACATAAACAACATTAGAATAAACTCAATTCACAAATTGAAGAATAAAGCAATAATATTTCATAATTATGTTTAGAAAATAAACCAGAACTGCATACAATGGTGCACTAGAGTTGTTTACAGCAGAAGCAACCTTCCAATATTTCCTCCCTTCTGATCCAAAAATTCCAGCCCCTATTTCCTTTGCTTCCATGGATTTTTAAAGCTTTCCAACCCTAAAATAAACTCTTCATTTCATTTTCCCCCCTTTTCCTTTGGTTTAGTCATGTAACTTCTTTGTAACTGCAATATCTTCCAAATGAAACGCTTCTTCGATAATGCTTTTTTTTGTCATTAAGAAATTGGTCAATATCTTCCAATTGAAACACTCCTTTCATAATGCTTTTTTCCAATAATAAATTGGTAAGTATCTTCTAAATGAAATGCTTCTTCCATAATGCTTTTTGCCAATAATAAATTGGTAAGTATCTTCCAAATGAAACGCTTCTTCCATAACTTTTTTTTCCAGCAATAAATTAAATAATGTCTTTCTTTTATTTAGAAACCTGAAAACATCAATATAAAGCATTAATTCAAGCTAACTTTAATAAAATCATAAAGTCAACATATAAATTAATACCAAATCAATATGTAAAGAAATATTAGTGTGCCATGAGAAAAATAAATGCTATTCTTTTGTTTTATTTTATTCATTTTATTTTTATATTATATATTTTTATTCTTATTTGCTTTTTTTTTTAGTTTTTCTTCTATTTTTATTTAATTTTCTTTCTTTATTTAAATTTTACTTATTTTCTCTCCTTTTTTAATTTTAAATTTGATTTAATTAATTTCAAATAGCTGAATTGGTTTAATTCAAAACATTAAAACTAAACAAAAAAATAAAATAACAAAAAATAAGAAAGAACCTAACCAACACACTAGACAACTTAAAAGAAACCAAAAGGAGACACTAGTCAACACACCAGCCTATCAAAATTATCATGTTAAGAAACTAAAATTCAACAAAAATTCCAAAATTTAAAGGTGGGTCCCCAATTTTGGGGATAGTTGTCGAATGGCCACAACAAATGGTGACTTTGCTGGGAAATGCTCCTAATCATTTTGGGTGAAGAACCCAACCTAAAACGAAAACACACAAGATTAGCAAGACATAATAATTTAGAAACATCTCAAGAAGATGGGGGTAAACAGTTTCAGAATGAAAACAACTAATCCATCTACCTTTGCTCAGTGTGTGCAAAATTGATTCATTCCTGCATTTCTGAAAAACCTTCAGATTCCATCATCCTTTTATGCATTAGGCTATGAAGTATCACTCAAAATGAAATGGCTATAGACAGAGCCCCATTGCCAATCAGACATCTATAGCCCCGGTGAGGTTTATCTAACTCACCCTTGTTTTTGCCCAATGCTTTTCAAAGCCTTTCCTTTTCCTCGAACTATATCTAGATAGAGCCCTACTTCTGGTCAGGTTTCCATAGCCCTAGTAGAGTTTATCTAGATCTTGTGACTGATATGATCAAAATTTTCAATGCTCATTCTTCTCATTTTTTTTTTTTTTTTTTACATTTTTTTTCTCTCTTTTTTTGCATATATAAAATTTTACTTTTCAAAAGAACAACCTTGAAAATATTCAAGCATCACTAGGGTAAGGTAGCCTACAAGTGAAGCATTTTAGATTTTTACCTAGGGTTGCAGATCAAGATAACTTCATCCTTCCTAATTCTAGAAACACCATTTAATGTGTATGAATTCCATGTGGAGATTTGGCTAATCTTTCATTGTTCCACTTTCCACCATTTTGATCCCAAAATATGAGCATGATCACCAAATAAATCATCCCTATTTTCTTGGGTTCATCAGTTTTTCAAATCAGGTACCCCCCCTACTAAGTAAAGAAACACTATATTGGGCCAGAGACCAAAATTTAGTGACCACGAAACATGACCTCCAAAAAAGGGACAACCCAAAACACCAAACTTGAAAATACAAACCAAAACTGAAAAACCCAAAATCTATATAACGTAAACTAACAAGAAAGAAAACACACAACTTATCAAACCAAAAGCACAAAAACCAAAACTATGTAAAAAATATACATATGGTACAAAAGGATGTAAAATTGTGAGCCATCACTTCCCTGGATCCCAAACATGATTAGCACATTTCAAGAGACATACAACATGATACACATGCCAAGTTTTACAAGAATCCAATGACAGTAATATTAGGCCACACAATACAACAATCTTCATCTTGCCTCTCTCACCCCACCAATTTAATTTAGTTCCATTAGTAATCCCATAGTGGAGTTGCAAATCATCAAATTGATTAGACAATAATTGATCTTCAATTCTTTCTTGTCTATTACTTAGAATGCAAATTTCACAATTTGATTCATGCTTTAGAATTAGGCTTTCCTTTTCAAAAATGAGGCCTTGCAAGTAGGAGCCTATTTCTAAAAATTTTGAAACCACATCATTTTGCATGTTTTTAGGCCAATCAAACTTACACAAAAATTTGCAAGAATCTAGGATATCTATTAAATGAATATCGTTATAGGTTTTTATCCTAGATTCCATTATCAACTGTTGATGGATTTGATTCAATAATTCAAGCATATCAAGTTCTCTCTCATTTAACCAAGCAATTTTATTAGAGGTGTGAGTAAAAATCAACTCTAGTTCTTCATTCCCCTCTAATGGCATTTCATCACACATAACATTTGAATCCAATGAATGATTAGGTAAGCTTTCACCTGAAGTCCGCATGGTTGAACATAAAAGGTGAGATTCTACCTTTTGTGCACTTTCATTTACCAAGACTTGATGAACCTTTGTGATTTCCTCTTGGTATTTACCTTCATCATATTCTTGTGGTCTTTCATCTTCATTGATTACCTGTTCATCACAAATGTCAAAATTAGAAACCCAATCAAAAGCATGTCCATCCTTTTCAAAACATAACTTTTTTTATTAAATAGAGCAATGTTTTCCTTTGGATGAGTAGAAAATTCCAATTCCTTGTTAACCATCCATGGTATTTCTTCCTCAAAATCCTCAAGATAATCATGTGAATTTGCACCCAAGTTTTTAGTATTCCAAGATGAAAGATGAGGCTTTAATTATTCCTGATCCCAAACAATTGGATCATAGGAAACATTTATCCTTTCTTCCTCTTCTATTTCAAAAATATCTTCAACAAACTCATATTCACCATGATCGAACTTATGAGCCTTTTCAATTTTTGTAAGTGGCATGTCATTTTGTGATTGTGCATGAATTACAAGATCTTCGTGTGAGATAGTGTTTTTAACATCCTGCATATCAATAGAAATTTCATCAATAGGGGTGTGAACAATGAATGATTCCTCATATCTACCCCAACCATTATAAAAATTGTCATCTAAGTCCATGGGATGAAACTCTATTGTATCTTTGGCATGATATTCATCTTCATCTATCAACTCTTTTTCTCCTTTATCCATGGTAATAGGATCATTGTCATTTTATAGCACTTGATGAGATTCCAACCCTTCTTCCGAAACATTCTCATGTTGTAGGACTTGTAATATCCTCATGTGAGAAAGCAATAGTATTATCCTGCATATCAATTGACACAAAATTTTCATTAGAAGGTTTGGAGTGAGCGTATTCTTCCCACTTCTTCCAAGAATCATAATAATCATCTTCCAAAATCACGTGGTGACACTCGACCACTTCTTCAACATCTTCCAATTCATCAATGTGTTTTCATAAAATTCACATTTACCTTCCTTATATGATTCAATTATTTCCAAAAGTGGGCTATCCTTTGTATTCAAGTTTGCAAGATCACATTCCACATTTGTAACCCAAAATTCAATTTCATCATAATTTGGAAGGTGTGGCTTTTCTTGGCCATCAGTTTCAACAATCTCATTCAAAGTGTTTTCCAAGAACAAGTGGTGAAATTCTATTACATCTTCAAATTCATTTATTGATTCTCTTTCCACTTCACTTTCAACCACTTTATTCAATTCTATGGAAGGTCCTGTCCTATCACATATCTCAAAGCTAGTTAGATCTAGGACACCTCCATTATCTAAATACTCATGCATTTCTAAGGATGGAACCATCTCTACACAATCCTCATTGGTGGGTATTGGTTTTGGCACTTGCTCTTCCTCTTGGATGATATCTAGGGTGGTTGTGAAATTTGGACATTCAACCTCAACCCATTTATTATTCACCTTAGGCATCATTTGATTCAAGGGTGCTACTTTGGATGGTTGGTGTAGGTTGGCATCACTAACTCCAAAAGAATAATATTTTATGGGAACATGTTGTGCCTCCACTTGCCCTTGTTCTACCATTATTGCAACCTCATAGATTCTAGAAAAATATGAGTCATCAATATTTTCCTCAATAAGTGTAGCAAGTGTAGGGGGTATGGCTCCCATGTATACTTTAATAGCTTCTTATTCTTGTATGTCAAAAATTTCCCATATTTGAGAGTACAACTCATGAAATCTCCCATTGAATTGACTCAAGGATTCCTTAGGCTCTTTACGAATAGAGGTAAATTGATTTTGCAACATATGTAAGTCAACGTGATTACCAAAATGATAAGGACATGCTGCTTCTAGTCGAATCCAAGTCCTAACCTCCATGGGTAATTGGTCATACCAAAATAATGATCTATCATCCAAAATGTATGAGAATAATCTACATGCAATATCCTAATGGTTAATTTGCCATTGAAATAATATGCTCTTGTAGATATGCAATTTTTTTATGTATCCTAATGTCTCATCTTGATTAAACTATCACAAAAATTCCAATACCATTTCAGGGATTTGATAGAGTATTCCAAACATAGGATAACACTCATAATACTTACCTAACACCGATACCATGCTTTCTATTAAATATTCCACTTTCTCCTCAAATGTCACCATTAATGAAACTCAAAGAATAACTTTAGAACCAAATTTATTAGTCAAATAAAAATATCTTTGCAAAGATGCCTAAAATGACTAACAATATTTAAATATGTAACATATGAATCATCATGTTAGCATCAACCAAGAGATATGAATCCATTGAACTATGAAATTGAATAACATTCTCAAATTTGCAACATGTTAGCATTAATGCATCATAAAAATGGAGAACATTAGAATCAATGAAAGTAATCATATGGAAAAAAAACCTCGTTAGTCAAGACCAATGTTTTTAAATAAAATTTTCAAGTAACATGAACAATTTAGCATCTAAATGAAAATAAAATAAATCCATTCAAATCCTCCTAGCTCCCAAAGTGTTGAGTGCTAAAGGATGCCAAAGATGCTAGTCAAATGAACTTGAAATATTTAGCAATTAAAACTCTTGAGTAACCATGAACAATATAGCATTTAAAACCACCATGAATTGCTTAGCATAAATAAAATAAAGTAAACCAATTCAGGCCCTCCTTCTAGTGCCAGAAATGTTGAGTGACAATTTTACCCAATTGTAAAATTACCCTCACATTTAGGATTTAGCATGAAATCCTCTCTTGTAAAGAAACCTGAGTTTCTCCAAGGTTCTTTGATATTGCTTGTGCACCTACATGATGGATTAATAAGAAAGCTAGAATAAATCAGAGATTAGCAAGCAGTTGTTAACAAGTAAAGAATTTGACGAAGCAATTATTCATTCCGATTGATATCAATTATAAAGATTACAATGTGGTTACAATAAGTTGGTTTATTAAACCAACTTGGTGGTTATTAAACCAACCTAGAGAGCGCCTACGTGCGCTACCCTTTTGCTCAATAATGTAAGACATATATGCTAACATCCCCCCTTATTACATTATTGGCAAATTCCAATAGTATCTCGAAACTTTTCATATTTGATACGCCCAAGTGCTTTGGTAAAGATATCTGCAACTTGCGCATCAGTAGGAATGTATTGAAGTTGTATATGGTGCTTTGGAACTTCATCTCGAATGAAATGACATCTCGTATCAACATGTTTGGTACGTTCATGAAAAATTGGATTTTTGACAAGATTCAAAACACCTTGATTGTCGCAAAACAAATGAAGAGGAAGATTCTTTGGAAGACCCATGTTTGTAAGAATGCGACTTAACCACATTATCTCGCAGACTGCTTCACTGGCTGCACGATATTCTGCTTCTGTAGAAGATAAAGCAACCACATGTTGCTTCTTACTATGCCATGAGACAGGTCCAGATCCCAGATGAAAAACATATCCAAAAGTGGATTTACGATCATCAATGGATCCAGCATAATCCGAGTCCGTGTATCCTAGTAAGAAAAACTTATTATTCTTTTTGTATTCCAGACCATAATTTGTACTACCACGAACATAATGAAGAACTCTTTTTGCTGCTTTCCAGTGACTCATCTTAGGCTCTTGCATGAACCTTGAAAGATAGCCCACAACAAAACTGAGATCTGGCCTGGTATTTGTCAGATATAGGAGACTCCCAATCAACTGACGATAGAGAGTACCATCTACCTGAGGTGATTCATCATATCGTGATAACTTAAGTCCTTGCTCCATTGGAGTTGCTTTTGACTTACAGTTAGTCATCCGATATTTTTCTACTAAAGTCTTGGCATATTTCTTTTGTGTTACTCTAATATGAAATATTTTCTGAGTAACTTCTAAACCAAGACAATAGTGCAGAAGTCCTAGATCTGTCATTTCAAATGATTGCTTCAAATCATTTTTCACTAAGTCAATCATTCTTTTCGAGCTTCCTGTTATGATCAGATCATCTACATAAAGTACAAGAATCACTATATCAGAACCATTTTTCTTAATATAGAGATTTGCATCTGAAGGACTTCTTTTGAATCCATGCTTGCACAAGGTGACTGTCTATCTTGATATACCAAGCTCGAGGAGCTTGTTTGAGCCCATACAAGGATTTGATCAACTTGCATACTTTTTGTTCTTGCCCCTCGACCATGAATCCTTCTGGTTGAGTCATGTATACTTCTTCCTGTAAGTCACCATTCAAGAAAGCACTTTTAACATCCATCTGATGCAACTTCCACCCAAACTGAGCTCCCATGGCACAAAGTACTCGAATGGTAGTCATTTTTGCAGTAGGGGCAAAAGTCTCTTCATAGTCTATGCCTTCTTTCTGAGCATAACCCTTCGCAACAAGTCGGGCTTTATGCTTATCAATAGATCCATCTGCCTTATACTTCACTTTGAACACCCATTTGTAGCCTATGGGTTTCTTTCCTGTTGGCAGATCGACTAACTTCCAAGTATTATTTTTTATGAGAGACTTATGTTCTACATCCATGGCCTCTTTCCACTGTGGTTTATCAAGTGCATATTGAACCGTTGTGGGTTCATTTGCATTCAATGTAGACATATAAATATTTTCTTCATCCTCATCTTCTTCTCTATCATTTTCTGTACCCACTGACAAATCATCAAAGTGTTGACAAAGTTCGTCAACCTCTGAAGTAGATTCCTCTGCTCTCATTTGTTGAGTCATACTACGAGTACATGGCCTATCTAGAGATAGATCTGGAAGGGAATTCAACTTAGCATCTCTCAAAGTGCTAGTATACCATTTTGGGACTTTTTGTTGTTGTTGTGGAAGTTGAACCTCCTTCTTAGGTTCTTCTTCATCTAGGTATACAGCTGTAGATGTGTCTTTTGATGTGAAAGCTTCATCAAATACAACATCTCTACTTACGTGTGTCTTCTTGGTCTTAGGATCAATCAATCGATAACCTTTTGAATACTCATCATAGCCAAGAAAGATACACTATAGGGTTTTCTCATCCAACTTCCTCCTTTTCTGTTTTGGAATGTGCATGAATGCTTTACATCCAAACACCCTTAAATGAGAAATGGAAGGTTTCTTACCACTCCAAGCTCCTTGTGGTGTTTTCCCTTGTAGAGCTCTAGTGGGTGCTCTATTTAGGAGGTATGATGTTGTGTTTATTGCTTCTGCCCAATATTGATCCTCAAGATGTGCTCCCTTTAGCATACATCGAACCATTTCCATAATGGAACGATTTCTCCTTTCTGCAACTCCATTCTGCTGAGGTGTATAGGTTGTAGTCAGTTGTCTTTTGATCCCATGTTTCTTAAGAAAATCTGAAAACTCTTCAGAGGTGTATTCCCCCCTCGATCTGAGTGGAGGGTTTTTATGAAACAACTCGACTCCTTCTCGACAAGTTTCTTGAATTGTTGAAAGTAGAGAAATGCTTCTGATTTCAATTGAAGAAAGAAAACCCACATCTTCCATGAGTAATCATCAACAAATAGTTGAAAATACTTCTTTCCACCATAGCTGGTTGGCATAGGACCACATAGATCGGTATGTACCAGCTCTAAAGGGTTTGTAGCTCGAGAGGAGCTAGTTTCAAAAGGTACTCTATGTTGCTTCCCTGCTAAGCAATCCGAGCACACTGGTAAGATAGATGAGAGTGGAGGAAGACCTTTCACCATCCCATATCCATGTAATTCAAGCAAATATCCTAAACTAAGGTGCCCATAACGTCTATGCCGGAGAGAGGTGGCCTCCTTTGTAGTTGCAGCCAGAGCAACATGAGGAGTTGAAAGAGCATCTAGAATGAACAAGCCATGTTTGTAGGATCCGGTTGCAACATGTTTACCACTGTGGGTGATAAAACATCTCTTCTTGCCTTTGACAACTCGAAACATGACATCCATGTTTCTATCCAACATTTGTGTGACTGAGAGCAGATTATTGGCTAATCCTGGAACATAGAGAACCTTCTCAATTTGACAATTACCATCAAGAAGGGACACAGAAACATCCCCTTCTCCCTTTACTTGATAGACTTGATTGTCAGCAATTGTGACTGGCTTACCCTCTTTCTCCGCAAAAGTATCAAACCATGATTTGTCCCCAGTCATGTGTTTGCTAGCTCCTGAATCAATATACCATACAACATCTATCTGGGAAGATGAAGTATGGGTCATGAGCACCTTGTGTGCTCTTTCAGAGTCAGAATTTGAATCGGACCCAGGAGAATCTGAGTCTGAGTTGGAGTCAACATAAGCAACATGGCCTTTAGGTTGCTTATGTTTGTTGTATTTTTGTTTGTCTTTGCCCTTCTTCTTAGGACCTTGATCATTTTGTTGCTTGTTTTTGAACCAACACCTGTTGGTGTCATGGTTATTCATATCACAAATCTTGCAATATTTTGTATCCTTCTACTAATTTTGCTTCCCTTTTCCTTTGGAAGAAGGACCCCCTTTTTGAAACTGACCTTGTTTCTTACCACTTTGTTGTGTGGAAAGGGCATTATCTGGCACGTCATCTTTCTGAACCTGATTTGCCTCCTCAGTCTGAAGCAAATTTACCAGCTCCACAAATGATACTTGTCTACCAGAAACATTGAGAGAAGTGATCAACATCTTGTAGGAATATGGCAATGCTCTCAAGATGACAGATTTCAAGATATCATCATCCACTGGTTTTCCCATGGCATTCAATTTGGCTTTCAAGTCAGCCACTCTGCAAAGGAATATATCAACTGTTTCCCCAGAATTCATACTGAGAGTATGTAGTTGAGTTTGAAGGTTTAGAATAGTGGATTGATTCTTTCCTTCATATACTGTGATCAAGGCATCCCAAGCTATCTTACTAGTTTTTGCATCACAAATATGAGGTTGCACCTCATCTGTAGTAGCAAGCAAGATAAACACGAGACTCTTCTTGTCCTTCTTATCCCAAGCATCTTGATCTGTTCCTGTTGTCTGAGGGCGCTTTGCAGTGCCAGTCACTACATCCCATAAATCTTCCAACTGAAGAATGGCTTTCATCTTTGTTTTCCATGGAACAAAGTTAGGACCTTTCAACAACTGTGAATCTGAGAGATACTTATGAATTGTGGCCATTATGAAGGTTCCTTATATCACCAATTGGTCTCCCTTTCTTTATACCTACCAGATCTTTATATCATAACCATTCAATATATACCCACCCTTACGTGAGGGAGACTATAGGTATATATGAACAATATACTACTCAATATGTACCCGCCCTTACGTGAGGGAGACTATAAGTACATATGAGAAGCACAATATATTGAACATAGGCGATACTGAAAGGGCATCGTGTTGTTAATGACACCTACCATAGAAAGTTTTATTCCTCATGCGTGGGGCGTAACTTCCCCTAAACACTTTGGAAAAAAAACTTTCGTCAGGATTTACGCCTAACAACAATCACGATGTGGGTATGAAATGGAAAAAAAATAGATCTGGTTTGCCTTATTTCTCCCCGACGATTAATAGAGAACAAGCTCAGACGTCATTGTTGCAGCTATATTAGGCGGTGAATACAGTAGTCCAAAGCACGACAACATTACCTGTAAGTGTGGACCAGAGGTATCTCAAATACCGAATGCTGCTGTGCAATAAATTGCACAAATAGGGTATAAATTTGGGGTCTTATTTTTTTCTATAATTTATGATTGTTAATGCAAGAAAAATAGAATATTTAAATGCAAAAGAAACAATCACAAATGCCCACAAATTTAAGCACCTATTACAAATCTAGCAATTATTCACTTCCAAATGGTTTGATTTCCCCCCTTTATCTTACAATTTTGCAAATGAATCATGTGAAGACTGAGATTTCCCCCCTTCGTATTGCAAAATAGACAAGGAAAAAAATTGTACCTGAACCCCAAAAAAAAATTGTTTGGAGCCTTCAAGGCATCAAATTTGACTGCACAGGCATCAAATGACTTGTTGGCATCATCAGGACACTTCCTGGCATCAACAGGGCACTTCCTAGCATCAACAAGGCACTTTGGGGCATCAAAAGGTGCCACCCACCATCACAGCATGCACGGGGCATCAAAAACTTGCCACCCGCCATCACAGCGCATGCGGGGCATAAAAAAAAACCTTATACCTCCCCGAAGAGACTTGAACCCGTGACCTTCCGCCTAACAATCACCACGCATACCACGTGAGCCAGAGGGCCCGACGAGAACAAACAGGGAGCAGGCACATCTTAGCAGCATCGGGTGCGGAGAAGGGAGAAAAAAAACTTTAATCCCACATGGCCTATGCTGCCACTATGGGGGTCTTTAAGAACAAGGAAAGCTACTATAGCTTTCGGTTGCCTTCGGGCAACCACCCCGCCCTTTTGCCTCCACAACCATCGACCTCCTCTGTCTGCATTCCCAGTCTGCTCTCCTCTGTCTACGTGCCTCCAGTCTCGAATCACGTGCTCGATCTGCTCTGCTTTGTCTGCGTGCCTCCAGTCTCGTTGGCTGGTAGTCTGTCCTCTGTCTACGTCCGTCAGTGTCTCCTCTGTCTGCGTTCGTCAGTGTCCTCCAGTCTGCGTGCCTCCAGTCTCGTTGGCTGGTAGTCTATCCTCTGTCTGCATCCGTCAGTGTCTCCAAGAACCATGTTGTTTAGGGAAGTTGGAGTAGTTAGAAATGATAACTACCTTACCCAATGTCTGCGATCATCCCTAGCTCTGATACCATAAAGAATTTGATGAAGCAATTATTCATTCCGATTGATATCAATTATAAAGATTACAATGTGGTTACAATAAGTTGGTTTATTAAACCAACTTGGTGGTTATTAAACCAACCTAGAGAGCGCCTACGTGCGCTACCCTTTTGCTCAATAATGTAAGACATATATGCTAACAACAAGGGCCCTAAAAAAGTTTTACTTTATTTTATTTCAATGTCATAGATGTATTTTATTGAAGGGCTAGAGTTCCCTTTTTGTGTGGAAATGAAATAAATATTAGGGAGCAATAAAGAATTTCACTTCCCTTTTATTTATTAAAATCAAACCCACTCCCCCAAGTAATCAAATTATTATCTTGGATCTTAATGTGATTTTGGAGTTAGCACTTTGGTGTTAATGGGTTCCTTTTATCTTAAATATTTAGTGCAGATTTGGTGTTAGTAATCATTTTCTTATCTGATAGATTTAATGAAGATTTGACATTAGTAGATCCATTTTATCTTAAATCCTTAATGAAAATTGGTGTTAGTGGGTGTATTTTATCTAAAAAACTTTAGTGGAAATTTGGTGTTAGTGTGTTCATTTTATCTATTTTTTTAATGAAAAAAAAAACTGAAAATAAATAACAAAATTCTGGAAATGACCAGAATGAAAATGAAATCAAAGTTTTCTTAAGCTAAAATTCTGGAGCAAGGACCAGAATGAAATAAATTTGAATGTTAGCACAGATTCTGGAGCAAGGACCAGAATGGAAAATGCATTAACTTTGAAAATAGCCGCTTAAGCAAGAAATTCTGGAGGACCAGAATAAAATAAAATAACAAAAAAAAATGCTTGATTAAAATTTTGGAAAAGTGGACTAGAATGGAAAAAAGACCAAATAAAACTAAAGCAAACACACTAGTTCACCTGCAAAAAATATTAGTTCCTGAACACAAGAAACATAACCAGATTAGACCAGCATTAAACTCAATCTAGATTCTGATTATGGCGAGAGTCTGAGGAATAAAATGCATTAAAAATATCCAATGTTGCTACTGACTAAACACATAAACAACATTAGAATAAAATCAATGCACAAAGTGAAGAATGAAGCAATAATATTTCAGATTTGTGTTCAGAAAATAAACCAGAACTGCATACAATGGTGCACCAGAGTTGTTTATAGCAGAAGCAACCTTCCAATATTTCCTCCCTTCTAATACAAAAATTCCAGCCCCTATTTCCTTTGCTTCCATGGCTTTTTAAATCTTTCCAATCCTAAAAGAAACTCTTCATTTCATTTTCCCCCCTTTTCCTTTGGTTTAGTCACGTAACTTCTTTGTAACTTCAATATCTTCCAAATGAAACGCTTCTTCCATAATGATTTTTGTCAATAATAAATTGGTAAATATCTTCTAAATGAAACATTTCTTCCATAATGCTTTTTTTTCCAATAAGAAATTGGTCAATATCTTCCAATTGAAACGCTCCTTTCATAATGTTTTTTGCCAATAATAAATTGGTAAGTATATTCTAAATGAAACACTTCTTCCATAATGATTTTTTCCAATAATAAATTGGTAAGTATATTCCAAATGAAACGCTTCTTCCATAATTCTTTTTTGCCAGCAATGAATTAAATAATGCCTTTCTTTTATTTAAAAGTCTGCCAACATCAATATAAAGCATTAATTCAAACTAGTCAACATAGAAATTAATACCAAACCAATATGTAAAGAAATATTAGTGTGCCATGAGAAAAATAAATGTTATTCTTTTGTTTTATTTTATTCATTTTATTTTTATATTATATATTTTTATTCTTATTTATTTATTTATTTATTTGTTTTTTTTTTCTTTTATTTTCTTTCTTTATTTAAATTTTACTTATTTTCTCTGTTTTTTTAATTTTAAATTTGATTAAATTAATTGCAAATTTTTGAACTGGTTTAATTCAAAACATTAAAACTAAACAAATAAAATAAAATAACAAAAAATAATAAAGAACCTAACCAACACACTAGACAACTTAAAAGAAACCAAAATGAGACACTAGTCAACACACCAACCTGTCAAAATTATCACGTAAAGAAACTAAAATTCAAAAAAAAATCCAAAAAGTAAAGGCAGGTCCCCAAGTTTGGGGCTAGTTGTGGAATGGCCACAACATTAAGTATCTCCTTTCTAGCATAGTTCATAGGGGAATAAGTATTTTGGGACCATCGTGTTGAATATTATGTGGATCTGAAGCCTTTTGCCTTCCTCGAGTCCTATTGCCTACACACAAAGAAAACAAAAAGTGTATTAATAGCATATGAGGGGCCCACCAAGGTTGGACCCATATTGAATATGAAAATGATAAATGAAGGAAATGATAGATGTGTGCATGTATAAATTAAAATCTAATCTAGTGCAAAAACCAAAAAAAGATAGATCTAAGCTATACTAAATAGAAAATAAAAAAACCAATGGTCTATTCAAGACTATCTTGGGTTGAGATGGTTTCATCTACAGACTATCTTAAAGTGAGATGGTCATTTTCATAGGCCTGCATTTCTATGTGATCAATTTCTAGGGGTGTTTGAGGTTACAAAGGATATATTTTTTATGGATTCTAGTGGTGGGGAGGTGAGTTAGTGGGCTTGAATAGTTTTTGAAATGAGGATATTGATAATGTGAGGTAAGAAAGTGTAGCTTTGTATCCTATATGGTAGTCTAGCAACATAGTCTTGGAAGAAATAAAACCTAGCAAATTGATTTCAATAGCACTTCGTTGCATGAATTCAAAATATTAGGGATCATCAAAGTTGAGAGGGGAATGCCCTATTATAGAAATCTTGGATAGAAGCTAAATACGGTAAGGAAACCTTGCATGAAAAAGAAGAGGGGCAGTCTACATAAAAAAATAGATGCATACCATTGATTGATTAATTGCATGCGATTTGATAAAATTAGATCATGCAAGATGTTCAACATCGATGCAAAATCATGGACATAGTTAACAAATAGTTTCAACTACTAGTTATGATTTTATTGTTTTTAATTTTAGTTTTGCATGACTATCTTGGGTCAATATGGTCATGGCCCTGAGACCATATTGGGTTGAGACGGTTAGGCAACTTATAGGAAAATTTGCCCAATGTTGGTGAAAACCACAAAATTAGCCCTAGGGCTACCCAAGGTAGATTGTGTGAGTTAGAAAGGATATATTTTGGGTGTCTCCTCTCAAATGATGCGTTTTAGGTGTCTATAGATAACCCTTTTTGGGATTCTTTGTGCATAAGCACAATGTAGAGCAAAAATAGATGATCTAAAATGGTTGAATTGATGATAGATGATGTCAATTGAAAAATTCAATGTGAGATACCCCAAGCATAAAAAGGGCACACATAATTGAATCATTTCTTCCAACACATTGATGACTTAATTTTGGTAAACCTTTCAGCCAGGTAGATGAAATTTTAATCTACAAGCTTTGGGATTTCAACCATGGATAGATAATGTTTTAGTATAGAAGATTTTAGGCTTGAGGTATACCAATTGTTTGTTTGATTGAGATTTTTGTTTTTGCCCCAATAAAGAGGGAGGTGTAGTGTACAATAGTTTTT
This sequence comes from Wollemia nobilis, assembly GCA_028583015.1. Classification (NCBI taxonomy): domain Eukaryota; kingdom Viridiplantae; phylum Streptophyta; class Pinopsida; order Araucariales; family Araucariaceae; genus Wollemia; species Wollemia nobilis. The sequence goes on from JAQPPZ010001261.1 coordinate 3,261,420, forward strand.
GGCAATGATTTTTGGAGGAACACAATTTCCACTTTTGAGTGTTTGATTATTTATTTGATCTTGATGTGAAAATTTTGTAGTTATGGACTACCCTCTCAAGTGATGCATCAATGGAGGAGTTGTGAGATGATGATAGCAACATAATTCTTGATAAATGTGGGATTGTTAGTAGGGTATCCTTGAGCAAAATGTGATTTTTTAGGACCATTTCGACCCAAGATGGTTCCTCTTTTATGAGTTTTTTTACAAAATTGCAATCATACTGTATGGTTGTGTTGCACCATGCAATCAACTGTGCAAAGCTATAAATAGTAAATTTAATGGAAAATGAGTCATTTTCACTGTTCATATGAGAGAAGAGTGAGATAGGGAGGAGAAGAGGTAAATTTGTGAAGTATAGCACTTCCAAAAAACCAATTTATTGATACGATGGACCAATTAGGCACCTCTATGAGAAAAGGAGATGGTTCTAGGAGAGTAAGTATAAAAATCCTAAATTTTTCATTATTAATAAAATGAACACACACTAAGATTAATGGTAATGAATGGGTGGGATGGGTAGATAGTGCTTAATGCTTTTTCCTTCTCCTTTCTCTCTCTTATTTTGTATGTGATATTTTTGTTTTTTATGTATACTTTATGCTTTTTTATGTGTTTTGGGGACCGTCTCTAGTTTATATGGTTCAATTTTGTGGCCATCTCATCCAATATGACCATAATTATGGATCATATCATCTTGAGACTATCACATGCTATGACTGTCTTGAGTGAAGATGGTTGTGGTGGGTATCATATCGACCTAAGATGGTCATGCTTGGGATTATTTTGGTTTTTTTTATTAATTGTTTTTTCTTGCAATAGCTTATTAAAGCCCAACATTGTTTCACAAAAAACTTCAAGGAGGCTCATGCAACATTGTTGATGAGAAAATGAGAAAATATTCTCATTAGATTCATAATCATAAGAAATTACAATGCTTTTATAGCACTCCAATAAGTTTTAAATCTCTACTATTATGGAGATCTTACTTGCTCCTACTATGTTTAGAAACACTCTAAACAATTCTTTATATGCTCTCACAACAAAATTGATTTCCTCTCAAATAGTAAAGTTGGTGCAAATATATTTAAATGAATTTTAAATATTTAGAACCTATATACTTTAGGTAAGATACTCTAAAGTATGCTCTAGAGTCCAAAATTCTCCTCCTTAAAGTTGAGAGGATTGACTAGATAGTCTCTCAGCTTTATATATTGAGCTTTCACAACTCCTTTGGTGAAGATGTCCGCTATGTTGTCCAAAGTGTTGCAATATTGTAGCTCAATCACATGTTTCTCCACCATGTCTCAAATGAAGTGATACTTCATTTCAAAGTGATTTGACCTGTTGTGGTGGATAGGATTATGTGCCAATTGGATGTCACTCATATTGTCACAGTATAATCTTATAGGACCACTTTATATTTCTCCTATTTCTTCAAGTAATTTTCTCAACCATAAAGCTTGGGTACTAGCATTTGTGATTGCTATGTACTCAACTTCAATAGATGATAATGGTACAATAGTAAACTTTTTGGAACTCCAAGTAATTAGTCCTGACCCAAGACTAAAAAAATTCCCTGAAGTAGATAATCTATCATCCATATTGCTGCCCCAATAACTATCACTAAAGTCAACTAATTTTACAAAATTACATTTGTGGTAATGGATCCCAAAATCCAATGTACCCTTTACATATCTCAAAATTCTTTTAGTTTCTTGTAGATGAAGTTTAGATGGATAAGTCATATACCTTAAAAAAAGAGAAAATGCATATTGAATATTCAGCCTTGTGTTGGTGAGAAACATTAGACTCCCAACCATGCTCGTGTAAGTGGGTATGTCAACTTTTGGTGCTCCATCATATTTTCTCAATTGGATCCCATGACCCGTTGGAGTTGCAACAAACTTGCATTGCTCCATAGAAAATTTCTTTATCATATCTTGAAAATATTTGTGTTGACATATGAATATCCTTTACCTGTTTGATGTACTTCCATGCCTAGGAAATAATGCATCAAGCCTAGTTCTTTCATTTCAAATTATTTCATCATGGATTTTTTGAAATCCTTATTCATCTTAGCACTACTACCTATGAATATTAGATAATCCACATATAAACATACAATGAGAATATATTTACCTTGTTTCATGTAGTGGAGAGTACGTTCAGTTTTTCTCTAAGTGAATCCATACTTTTGAAAGTATCCATCAATGCATGAGTACCATACTCTTGGTACTTTATTGAGGCCATACAATGCTTTATTCAGTTTGTAGATAAGGTTATCCTTACCTTTTTCTTCAAATACTTGAGGTTGTTACACAAAAACATCTTCATTCAAGTACCCATTGAGAAAGGCACTTTTAACATCCATGTGCTAAATTTTCCACCCTTTGTGGGTAGCCAAAGAAAGTACTGATTTGATTATCTCATGTATAGCAACAGGAGAAAAGGTCTCCTCATAGTCAATCCCATACTTCTGAGTGAACCCTTTTGCTACTTGTCTTGAATTATGTCTTTCAATGCTTCCATCAACATTGAATTTGGTCTTGTAGACCCATTTACATCCAATATAAGCTCCCAAGTATCATTCTTTTTTATAGAGGTCATTTCCTCTTTTATTTCCTGTTGCCATACATCATGAGTGCATGTTTTTTCATAACTATATGGTTCTAGATCTACACTAGTCATTAAAGCATAATTTACAACATCTCCCTTAGGCTCTTGGGAGTCATCATCACCATACATATGCATATTTTCAAGTCTTTTCAAAACTGCATTCATTTCACTAGCTTGACTTCTAGTGTATCTTTTCTGGAAATTCTTATCCAACATTTGAAAATATGGATGGTGTTGAAGTGTTATTTTACCTCTTGATGGAGAATAAATATCCATTGGTGACGAACTTACTGATATTTTTGGAGGACTTATAGAAGCATCTATGTACTTGAAGTAGTACTTATACTTCGACTTGGAGGACTTCATTTGCTATTTTTGGGCTGCACTTGCTGCACTTGAGAGGAACTTGCATCATGAGATCCATCATCAGCAAAAAGTTTTTAATGATCCCATTCTCCCCCTTCATCAACAATTACAGCCCTATAGAGTACAATTTTATGTGTTTTGGTATTGTAGATCCTATATGCTTTGGAAGACTCACAATATCCAACAAAAATACATGCTTGACTTTTGGGGTCAAGTTTCTTTCTTTGCTCATCAGGAATGTGGGCATATGCAAGACAACCAAAAACCTTAAAGTGTTTTACATTTGGATTTTTACCATACCATCCTTCATAAGGATTAATCCCATATAATCTAAAATTAGGACTCCTATTCAAAATGTAAACACTAGTTCTAACAACATTAGCCCAATACATGTTACTTAGATGCTTAGTTTACATAATTGATCTAGCCATTTCTACTATAGTGTGGTTCTTTCTTTTAGCCACACCATTTTTTTGTAGGGTGTAGGAAGTTGTGAATTGCCTTTTTATTCCACAATATTTTAGAAATGCATTTGAGTAATACTCTCCTCATCTATTATTCTCGATAATTTTTACAACAAACTCACTTTGATTCTTTACATTATTTTGAAATCTCTGAAACAATCAAAAGCTTCATATTTAGTTTTCAAAAAATAAATCCAACACATCTTAGAGAAATCATCAATGAAAGTGATAAAGTAAGAGTTGTTACCAATGCTTTTGGTTTGCATTGGACCACAAATTTCCAAACGCATCAATTGTAGTGGATGGCTTGCTCTCCATGCTTGTCGCTTTGGAAAATTTGATCTTGAGTGCTTTCCCAAAATACATCCTTCACACACCTCCTTGTGTTCTTCAAATATTGGAATTCCACTTACCATAGCTTGAGAATTCAACAACTTCAAGCTTACAAAATTAAGATGACCAAATATCAAGTGCCAAAGCACACTTGGATTAGCAATATCTACACTAGCAAGTTGAGCACCTCCTTGTTACCCAAAATTAAGAGGAAAAAACCCATTATTTTTCATAGGTACTTGTGTAATAACTCTATTACAATTATTTTTATCAAAAATGACACATTTTTCTTCATAAAAAACAAGCCTATAGTTCTCCATCATTTGTCCAACACTAAGCAAATTATGTTGGAGTTTGGGGGTGTAATAGATGTCATTTAACTTCTTGGTGACTTATTTTGTTGGAACCCCCATGGCTCCAATACCTTCAAATTGTAGTGCCTTGTCATTTCCCAATTTGATACTTGATTTGTAGGAGGAATCCATTGTAACAAAGAGCTTCTCTTTTCCACTCATGTGATTGGAACAACCAGTATCCAAAATTCAAGTTTCATTAAGATTTTGATTTGATTTTCCATAGGTGAGGAACAAATTTGAAGAAGCTCCTTCCTCTTCTCCATAGTTTCCATATTCACCTCTCCCATCTTGATAAGTCTTGGACCAACAATATCTAGCAAAGTGACCAACCTTGCCACAATTGTAACAAGATTTCTTTGATTTGTCACCTCCTCTTCCCTGATTTTCACATCTTGATCTACCTCATCCTCTTCCTTTACCTCTTCTTTGGCCTCTTCCTTGTCCTTTTCCTTGTCCTCTTCCTTGTACATTATCACCTTCTTTTCTCATCACCTCCATAGCTTGTAGATGTAGCACCTTGCAATATTTCTTCATGAGACATCAAAGAACCAATTAGAGCATCAAAAGTTATAGTAGACAAATCTTTAGACTCCTCAATAATGGTAGAAATATGGTTCCATTTATGGATATTTTTTCTCAACACTTTCTTCACCACTACTTCAATTTTGATGTCTTCTCCAAGGGTTTACATTTTGTTTACAATGGCTTTCACTCTCACACAATAATATCCCACTCTTTCATCATCTTGCATATTGAGATTCTCAAAATCTCTCTTCAAGGTTTGAAGCCTCACTTGCTTCACTTGATTGCTCCCTTGATAGTTATCTCTCAAGATTGTCAATGCTTCTAGGGTTGTTGAACAAGAAACAATCCTTGGAAAGATGTTTTTCTCCAAATCTTCTTTGAGATGGTATAGAGCAAATAAATTTTTGTTTTGGGAATCCTTTTTATTGGTTCTATCAGCTACACTCAAGGTGGTCCAATATTTAGGTTCATTGTAGCCTTCTTCTACAATATCCTATAACCCCTTGCGTATGAGTAAGGTCCTCATCTTGATGGACCAATACTCGTAATCTAACCCATTAAATTTAGGAATGGAAATATTGTTATTGGTAGCCATTGATCCTAATAAAAAAAACTTTGGAATAATGTAGATAGCTTCTAATACAATTTTTTTATAATAAATAATAGTATAAGATCTTCTTTTACTCAATTGACTCAACCTGTTAAGTCAATCTCTTAGAATTAACATCTAATTGCAAAAGTACATGCTTCTTTTTATTTACCAAAGTCTCAAGCACCAAATTTATCATAAATTGGCCAATACTGATTGAAAAAAAATTGAAACTTTTCCTGTAGACTTTTGATATATATATCTGAAAATCCACTAAATTTTAGAAGCAAATTCACAAAAATGAGAAATATGTGATCAATTTACTTTTGCCCTTTCTAGATCTTAGAGTGTTTTTGAGACAACCTCAATGTTTTTCACATAAATCAATCCATACAGCTCCAAAATTTTTGAAAATTAAACTCTGTATTCCTGATACAATAATATGAAAACCCTATAAATTTTAGAAGAAAATTCACAAAGGTGAAAAATATGTGATAATTTACTTTTTCCATTTTTATCACAATTTTGGATCTAGGATTTTTGAAGAAAACATCAATATTCACACAAATAAATCAATATAGATCCAAATGACCTAAAATTTTGTCTGAATTATTATTTTATATAAATAATATTTCTCCCAAATTTTGAGAAGCAAATACCCTGTCTTCCACCTTATACAACCATTTTATTGAAAAACTCAAAATGCTAATAAAATAAGAAAATTAGCTCCAAATCACCTAAAATTTTGAATGAATCCTCTTTATAAAATTATCTAACAACCCTCAAATTTTCATAAAAAAATACCTCAATATTCATGAGATATTAATTATTTACTCGAGCTCTTCCTTGCAACTCTACTGAGTGCTGGTCACTTGAGTTTCTCTAACAAAGTGCATGCTTCAAATCTCTTCACGCCACTCTCCACAGGTTTTGATCCATCTAAGAAAACATGATATGATACCAAAATAAGAAAATATGCTCATTAGATTCATAATCATAAGAAATTACAATGATTTTATAGCACTCCATAATTTTGATGGGGCATCTAGGGGCAACCCAGGTGAAGCTGGGGCTGGTGGCTTACTTAGAGACCACAAGGGTGAGGTGCTTTTGCTGAACATCTTGGAGCTCAAACTAACAATGTGGCTGAAGCGAGGGCAGTTTGGAGGAGCCTCAAGGTGGCAGAGAATTATCCAGGGAAACTGTTTGTGGAAGGTGATTCTCTTATTATTATAAATCTTCTAAAGAACACTAAGAGAGCTCCTTGGAGATTTGATGACTACATCCACGAAGCACGGGCTCTAATTCATGATCGACCTGAGGCCATAATTTTGCATACCTTTCGGGAAGCAAACATGGCAGCTGATAGGCTGGCAAATGAAGGCATTGTAGCAACAAATTTGATCACGTGGACTGAAAATCTTCCTCATGCAGTCTCAATGGTGATAGATAATGAAAAATTTTAGATTGGAAGGCTCAAAGTGGATTTTGTCTTTGTTAGTTCTATTTTGCGTCTTTCTTTTCTGATGGCCATAATATTAGGCTTCCATAGTTTAGTTTGGCTGTATTCTGTTGGAAGAGTAGGTCTTGGCCCTTTTTGTTGTCAGTTTAAACTTTCAGGGCTTGGCCTTTGTCCAGTTGGTCAGTGGACCCTATTTTGTAAAATGGTTTTGGGTCAACCAGTTAAAACCCGGTGTTAATCATAAATATTCTCTTACTTACCAAAAAAAAAATTAGTTTGAAATCTCTACTATTATGGAGATCTTACTTGCTTCTACTATGTTTAGAAACACTCTAAACAATTTCTTATATGCTCTCACAACAAAACCGATTTCCTCTCAAATAGTAAAGTTGGTGCAACTATATTTAAATGAATTTTAAATATTTAGAACCTATATAATTTAGGGAAGATACTCTAAAGTATACTCTAGAGTCCAACAGTTGAATGATGATTGAACATGACTGAAGGAATTTTATCTTCAGAACAAGATGTGACTAGAGTCAATTCACATGGATCAGGCCTACCTAATGGCCTTGATCAATAGATGGGTTAGCTAGACTAACACTTTTGACCTACCCACCAGTAATATGATCATTACCCTTGAGGATGTCTACAAAATTCTACAAATTCTAATTGAGGAGAGTCCATTCTTACCACCCCAATGGGCTAGTAGGAGGTAGTGCTTCGATGAGTGTACCAAGTGTACTAGACATGCATGGATTTATATGTGAATAGTTGTGGGGTGATATTGGCTATTGGATATGATATTATATTTCTTATCACTAGACATGTAGTTCTTATACCACTAATGTTTGATTTCATCCTATTAGACTATTCTAGAACTATGTTCCTTTGGAACCTATTGGAGCTTGTTCAAAATTTAGTTGAGAAACCAAGGATCATGGTGTGGGGGACTAAACTGCTTGCAAAAATTTATAGGAAGTTGTATGAGATTAAATAGAGAGGATGATAGGGACTAGGATGCAGCTCTATCCTATAGGTATGGGGATGGGAGCACATCAGTGTAGATAGACATATTGGGTTATTGTGGACTACTCATAGAGCCATGGTTGATAAAATTATTCCTTGTGCCATGGTTATGCATAGCGGTGAATCTTCGCCATTGGGTAAAAAATTGGCATTTTCAAAAATTCAAATTTGCAAATTTGGGGGACCCAAACATTGGCCATTTAGCAAAAAAAAATTAAAAAAAAATTATGTGTCGGTTTTCCGTGTGTTGATAATAGCATCATGAATATGTTTAAAAAATTTCTAGCAATACCGCCTAAATAGAGGACCCTTTTCACCCTAAAATTTTAAAATTTCTAAATTATCCCGTCCAATTAGTCAAGTATACAACCCCATAAATACTTTTTCATTTCTAGACCCTGTTTTATACTAGATGGATATCTCAACCCAGTTATGCACTAGATCAGACACATTTTTGCACCAAATAAGATCGAAGCCATTTTTGCACCAAATTGGACCCTATTTTTGAACCAGATCAGACCCTGTTCTACATACGAATGATATTCAAACCTTTCTCTACATCTGGATGATATCTAGATCTTGTTCTAGATTCATATGGACTACCGAACCCTATTATGCATGTAGATGATATTCAGACCATGTTCTACATCTGAACGGTCTACCAGACCTTGTTCTACATCTGGATGATATCAGGATCTTGTTCCACATCCAAACGATATCTAGATCTTGTTCTACATCTAGATAATATCTGGATCCTATTCTACATTCGAATGGACTACCAAACCTTGTTCTACATCCAAATAATATTTGGATCCTATTCTGCATCCAAATAATATTTGGATCCTATTTTGTATCTTAATGATATCTGAACCCTATTTTGCATCTATATGGACTACATGATCCCATTCTACATATGCATGATATACGTACCCCATTCTACATCTGGATGGACTACCAGATCCTATTTTGCATCTGAATGACATCCAGACCCTCTTCTACATTTGAATGAATTATAGAACCCTATTTTGCATCCAAATGATATTCAAACCCTATTTTGCATCTCAAAAGACTACCAGACCTTATTCTGCACAAATTCAATATCTAGATCCTATTTTGCATCTGATCAAACTATCAGATCTATTTTACAAAGGGAAAATTACATATATTTTTGGCATCGGGGGTGCTACCCCCAAACCCCCACCAGGGGGGCTCCATAAATGTTGCTGAAGAACACAAGCTTATACTAAGAGGGGGTGAACAATATAAGACCACTTTTTACTTTTTCTTCCAATTCAATATTATGTTGTGTAAATATAGCAATATAAATTACAGTAATCAAAATAATACACATAAACCATACACAATAGAGACACCACAATTTACGTGGTTCACCCAATGTGGGCTACTCCACAAAGAAAATATTTTACTAAAACTTTCTCCATCAATCTCTTTGGAAATAACTCCCAATTACAATGTATATGGATCTCTATCCAAAGGATATGTTGATCCCCTAATCTCAAGTTTGTGGATATCTTCCATAAGAGAAATCTTTCCCCTTCTACTCTGGTTATGTGATCTTCTAGAAGACTTTGTCTCTCTGCTACACTAACTGGTGGACCTCTCTCTACTTGAAGACTCCTCGCTCAAATTTTTCTTAAATTGTGCTAGCTACTGCATCTCTATCCACTGAGAATCTATCCTCTATACTCTATTACCTCCAAAGCTATATCAATAGGCTCACTAAGAACTTTCTCAATAGGTTCACACAGAACCTGCTTAACAAGCCCATACAGAACCTATCCAATGTTGAATAACAAGCTCACACAGAACCTATCCAATGCTAAATAACAAGCTCACACATAACCTATCCAATGTTTAATAACAAGCTCACACAGAACTTGTCCAATGCTGCTCTAAAAATCTCACTAACTTTTCCAAATCTACTCTAGTAAGATCACCAAGAACTTGCCCAAATCTGCTCTAGCAAGCTCACCAAGAACTTGCCCAAAACTATCCACAAATTTATCCCAAAAATGTCCTTAAATTTATCCCAACACTGTCCTCAAATTTATCCCAATACTATCCTCAAATCTATCCCAAAGATTTCCTCAAATCTATCCCAAAGTCCTTCTCAAAGGCTCAATCAATCATGCTCAAGTAGTACTCAAAATGAACTCAATAATGAATGGCAATCTCAACTCAAATCCACTTCATAGAAGCATAAAGAGAAATGTTAGAGACTCAATATGTTCTAATATCACTCTCAACCCAAATAAATCTCAAATCAACTCATAGAAGCATAAAGAGAATTTTTAGAGACTCAATATGTTCTAAACTCACTCTCAACTCAAATCAACCTCAACTCAATTCAAGTCAACCTCAACTCAAATCAACCAATCATCATAAGGGACAACTCTCTCTCACAAAACCCTAGTCTAAGTATGTATCAACCAACTCAAATATTTTCAACATTGCTTAACCATAAATCTCACATAACAATGATACTCATGTTCTTTTCTAACTCAAGTTCTTTCACAACCAATAGGCTTCAACCACTATGCTTATAACACAAGGTTTAAGCAGAACTCTCAATTCAGAAAACCTTGATGCATTCAACCAACCATTTTTGAAAAGTAAACCACAAACAATCATTTTCCCTACAATGATATTTCAGAAATCAACCACCATAAATAATCAATAGGAGAATGTGCCCATACCTTTTATGAAGTTAAGAAACCCCTTTGGAAATCTACCACACTCAACATACTTTGAAACAAAACAACCTTCACTTTGAAGCCCTTTACAAAAATAAAAATATATCTCTGCATACACCTCATTTCTCCTTCTAAATAAGTTAGTCAAATATCCCTCGAAATAATCTTTCCAACGATATATAATATGATATACTTTTATAAAAGGAAAATACCAGAAATATCTTCTTTTCTAAAAGTGCTTTTAAACTTGCCTTCCAATAAAAAATCAAATCAACCCTCATCACCTTATTCCTCCAACATTAGGCAATAATACAAAATTTATTAATAAAAATGTTACTTACCTCTTGGAGGGAATCAAACCCTTGTATCTGCCCAAATAATCCTCAACAACGGTGCCAAAGACCACGTGAGCTACGTGCTCACATAGGACAGAGTGCATAATGCACTTTTGTCCTTCTCCCCTTGCACACGTTTAAATAAAAACATGGGCCAATTCTCTTGTTCGAAAATCTAACCTATGGGAATCGAACCTTGTCTCTTTCACAAGCAAAAACCTTTGCACTCTCCTCGATTGTCTTTGGACCACGCTGCCACACAATATTTTGGTGTTTTTCGTCTTATCTCCTCTTGCTCACGATTCCAAGGATTTTGAATTAAAAGCCTTTGTATTTATATTTAAATTCCATTTAATTTTTTTAGACGTCGATAGCACTTTTAAATTAATTTCTTTTTTATGATGACATCGACGATGAGGTAATTTTAATTTTAAAATTTAAAAATAAATTTTAAATATTAAAATTTAAACCAAATATTCAAAATTGAATATCTCCATCTCCGAGGCATATTTTTCGACGAAACAAAAGTCTAAACCAGGTTTTAAGAAAAACCCATTTCAAATATTCCATCCATGGTTTTAAATAAAATATTTTATTTTTTCTACCTTGGTTTTCACAAAAACCTTATAAATAGCCATCAAAACAAAATGTGATCCATGTGACATCAATGATCCTGTGACATAAATGACAACATAAAATGCCTCAAATTACCTCAAATATCCAACAATATCCCCATTTGTAATTGATGGAAATACCTCTAATGCAAACACCACAAACACTAAAAGAACCATCTCTGAGAATCAATTCTGCTCCCCTTGACTCAATACTCTTTATGGAGGTTGCTCCCCCTAACTCAATACTCTCTGTGGAGGTTGATCCTCCTAACTCAAATCTCTCCTTAGATGTTGCTCCCCCTAACTCAATGCTCTCCCCGTTACTCAAATCTCTCCCCCTTTGATATTAATGGCAAAAGGGACACCTTATGAGGCTAAAAGATATGACTCTTAAGATTAGCCCCCTCAACCCCTTCTCTCTTGAGGTTCTATGCTAAAATAGGATGATGATGTTCTATGATGAAATATTTAAGAGTCTTTTTCATCCATAATACATGTGAATATCATGTTGCTGTTGTAATATATTATGCATATGTTGTGGAAAGTGATATTGATGGTTGTTTCTTACTTAGCCAAGAAACTAGACAATCACCAAGAAAGAATGCTCCTCCACTTGTACTTTTTCTATCATCAATATTTCCTACCCAATCTACATCTGTGTAGGCTGTGAGAGTAAACTTACTACTTCTAGGATACCATAGACCATATTCCATTGTTCCTTTGAGATATCTGAGTATTCTTTTCACTGCTGTCACATGTGATTCTTTTGGAGCTGCTTGAAATATTCCCACTAAACCAACTGCCTATATTATGTTTGGTCTTGTGGTTGTAATGTATAATAGGCTACCAATCATAGATCTATATAGAGTTTGATTTGTATCAAGATATTCATCATATTTTATTTAATTTACACCCTGTGACCAGTGGAGTACTAATTGGCTTACTATCTTCCAGTTTGAATTTCTTCAACATCTCCTTTATATACTTTATTTGTGAAATAGATATCCCTTTTTCTAATTGTGAAATCTATAATCTGAGGAAAAGGTTAATTCACAAATCATAGACATTTCAAACTCATTAGTCATATTTCTTGTAAACTATTGACATATTTTATCATTGCCACCCCCAAAAATAATATCATCCACATACACTTCCACAATCATCAAATCATTTTCCTTATTTTTAATATACATATTGCTATCAATTGTTCCCTTTCTGAAACCTTGCTCTCAAATATATTTATCCATTCTTTAATACCATGCTCTAGGAGCTTACTTTAAGCCATAGAGAGGCTTTTTCAATTTACACACATAGTTTTGCTTATCTACTGGATTAAACCCATCAAGTTGTTCAATGTAAACTTTTACTTCTAAATGACCATTCAAAAAATCTGATTTGACATCCATATGATATACTTTATAGTTCCTATAGTTTGAAAGTGCCAAAAACATCCGTATAACTTCCAATATTGCAACTGGTGCAAAGGTATCATCAAAATAAATTCCTTCTACTTGTGCATATCCTTTACACACCAATCTTGCCTTTTTCTTATGACTTGACCATATTCATTTAGTTTTTTCCTGTAGACCCATTTAGTATCAATTACATTTTTTTCTTTTGGTCTTGGAACTAATTTCCAAGTCTTACTTTTTTCAATTTCATCTAGTTCTTTCTTCATTGCTTAATACAACATTCATCATTTTCTACCTCTTTGAAATCCTTTGGTTCTATCTTGGATAATAGTGAAACATCTACTTGTTTTGTTGAGCCTATGATTCCTCTTCTTCTCTGTATTACCTTAGGATTTCCAATGATCAAATCCTCAGGATGATTCTTCTGAATATATCTTTATGTAGTTTTGGAAGGTATATTCTACAAGTCTTCTTCATCTGAATCTTCACCCATTTCTTCCTGAAATATTTCTTCTTCTTTAGGAATATCTTCATGTGGTGGCTCATTTATTCCTGTTCTTTCATCAACCCTGACATTTATAATTTCCACCATGGTATGTGTTCTTTTATTGTAGCATCTGTAGGCCTTACATTTTATAGATTATCCAATAAAAATACCTTCATCACATCTAGGATCAAATTTTCCCAAGTACTTATCTTCTCTTTTGATGTAACACTTACTTCCAAAAATTTGAAGTAGTTTACCATGGGAGGTCTTCCTTTCCAAAACTCATATGGAGTCTTATGTTTCTTCATTCTAACTTGAGCTCTATTCATAACATATACTATTGTGCTGATTGCTTCCTTCCAAAATCCATCTAAATTTTTTGATTCATTTAGCATTGCTCTGGCCATATTCTCAAGAGTTCTATTCTTTCTTTCTACTACTCCATTTTGTTGAGGAGTCCTAGCTACTGAATATTATTTTCTAATTCTATATTTTACTAAAAATTTCTTAATAAATCTCTTTGGGAATCACTCCCAATTACAATGTTTATGGATCTCTCTCCAAAGGAGATGTTGATCCCCTAATCTCAATTTCGTGGATATCTTCCATAGGAGAACTCTTTCCCCTTCTGATCTAGTTATGTGATCTTATAGAAGAATCTATCTCTCTACTAAACTAATTGGTGGACCTATCTCCACTTGAATACTCCTCACTCAGATCTATCTTCAACTATGCTAGTTTTTGTATCTCTATCCATTGAGACTCTTTCCTCTGTACTCTATCACCTCCAAAGCTCTATCCATAGGCTTACTAATAACCTACTGAATAGATTCATATAGAACCTGCTTAACAAGCTCACACAAAACCTATCCAATGTTGAATAATAAGCTCACATAGATCTGTATAATGCTAAATAACAAGCTCACACAAAACCTATCCAATGTTGAATAACAAGCTCACACAGAACTTGTCCAATGCTGCTCCAACAAGCTCACTAAGAACTTATCCAAATATGCTCTAGAAATCTCACCAAGAACTTGCCCAAATTTACTCTAGCAAGCTCACCAAGAACTTGCCCAAAAATGTCCACAAATTTGTCCCAATATTGTCCTCAAATTTGTCCCAACACTATCCTCAAATTTGTCATAACACTATCCTCAAATCTATCCTAAAGCTATCCTCAAATATTTCCTAAAGGCCTTCTCAAAAGCTCAATCAATCATTCTCAAGTAGTACTCAAAATGAACTCAACAATGAATGACAATCTCAACTCAAATCCACTTCATAGAAGCATAAAGAGAATTGTTAGAGACTCAATATGTTCTAATCTCACTCTCAACCCAAATAAATCTCAACTCAACTCATAGATGCATAAAGAGAATTGTTAGAGACTTGATATTTTCTAAACTCACTCTCAACTCAAATCAACCTCAAATCAACTCAACCAATCATCATAAGGGACAACTCTCTCTCACCCAACCCTAGTCTAAGTATGTATCAACCAAATCAAATATTTCCAACAATGCTCAACCACAAATCTCACATAACAATGATACTCATGTTCTTTTCTAACTCAAGTTATTTAACAACCAATGGGCTTCAACCATTATGCTTATAACACAAGGTTTAAACACAACTCTCAATTCAGAAAACCTTGATGCATTCAACCAACCACTTTTGAAAAGGAAACCACAAACAATCATTTTCCCTCCAATGATATTTCAAAAATAAACCACCATAAACAATCAATAGGAGAATGTGCCCATATCTTTTATGAAGTGAAGAAACCCCTTTGGAAATCTGCCACACTCAACATACTTTGAAACAAAACAACCTTCACTTTTAAACCCTTTACAAAAATAGAAATATCTCTCTACATACATATTATTTATCCTTCTAAATGAGTTATTCGAATAGCCCTCGAAATAATATTTCCAACGATATATAATATGATATACTTTTATAAAAAGAAAATACCATAAATATCTTCTTTTCTAAAAGTTCTTTTAAACATGCCTTTCAATAAAAAATCAAATAAACCCTCATCACCTTATTACTCAAACATTAGGCAATTATAAAAAAATTATTAATAAAAATATTACTTGCCTCTTGTAGGGAATCGAACCCTCGTCTTTTCCCAAACAATCCTCAATCATGGCACCAAAGACCACGTGAGCTACGCGCTCGCATAGGATAGAGAGCGCATAATGTGCTTTTGTCCTTCTCCCCTTGATCACATCAAAATAAAAACATGGGCCAATTCTCTTGCTCAAAAATATAACTCATGGGAATCAAACCTTGTCTCTTTTGTAATCAAAAACCTTTGCACTCCCCTCGATCATTGTTGGACCATGCTACCACACGAAGATTTTAGCGCTTTTCATCTTATCTCCTCTTGCTCACGATTCCAAGGCTTTTGAATTAAAAGCCTTTGTATTTATATGTAACTTTCCTTTAATTTTTGTAGACGTCGATAGCACTTTTAAATTAATTTATTTTTGATGATGACATCGACACTGAGGTAATTTTAATTTAAAAATTTAAAAATAAATTTTAAATATTAAAATTTAAACCAAATATTCAAAATTGAATATCTCCATCTTTGGGACACCTTTTTCAATGAATCGAAAGCCTAAACTAGGTTTTAAGAAAAACCCATTTCAAATGTACCATCCATGGTTTTAAATAAAATATTTTATTTTTCCTACGTTGGTTTTCACAAAAACCTTATAAATAGCCACCAAAACCAAATGTGATCCATGTGACATCAATGACAACATAAAATACCTCAAATTACCTCAAATGTACAATAGTCACCGCCCCCCTGGACCCCACTGTAACATATTAGGGGGGTGTTTCCCCCCTTACACCCCTCTTTGTGGAGTGGCTCTAATTGTGGATGAAAACAAGACCTCCAAATTAGAGAGAATCAAGCTCTACAACCAATACCATGTTCTATACCCAGTTTGATATCAGACCTTTTAATACACCTGGTTTAAGGTCAAACCATTTTTTGCATCAAACCATGGTTGGATCTCATTTTCCACCCGATCTAGCTAGAACTTTCAAATTCACCAATATTTTATATTTTTTTTTTGAAAAATAAGGTAATTCACCATGTCCTCCTACATGAATTTGGTTGGGATTCGCTAGGGTTTGACAATGGATTAGCCATTTTTTTAAAAGTACCTTTCAGGTTCAACCCCTTATGCACAACCTTGTTGTATGCTATGTAGTGGTTGCATGAGCATGAGTAGGGCAAGAACCACCCCTTTCAAGGTATCTTAGAGCACTAAATAGACTCTTGGGTTGGACTTCAATTGAGATAGATTACATGGAGATCTTGGAGGGGTGTACCAATATAGATTGAGGAGGATGAGCACCTTAGGTGGGTTCAATGTGGAATATAGTTGATTGTCTACTATGGGATAGAGTATGAGTATTTTTAATACTTATGGGTGAACTACTAGCTTGGGGTGAGATAGGGAGTGTTTTATGACCCAGTGGTATACATATAGAGGATAAACAAGACTTAACTAGCATGGCCATGAGTAGAGCCGCTGGGAGAGGAGGTTGATGAGACCTTGGTAGATGTATATGTTGAGGATCTAGGGACCACAACATAGTATGATACCTAGTGGCTAGATGATTTAAGGTGATTAGTGGGTCTAAGGCAACTAGAGGAGCTTAGGTTGTAAAGGGTTCCCAAAAATGATTAGTACATCATTGTATGGAGAGAGATGTGGTAACATCCTCATAGGGATTCATGGAGGGTGCAAAGATACCTATGGGAGTGATGGAGGTTATGGGATTGATGAGGAGGATATGTAGGAGTAGATTATTACTCTTAGAGAGTAGGTCTATATTATCCAAATATAGATGATACATAGGGATACAAACCATGCTACAAAGTATAATTAGTGGGATATAGATAGGCAGAGATGGTGGGGCTAGGTTAAGGAGAGGGATACACTACAAGCTCAAGTATAAAGCTTATAGAAGGAGATTATGAGACTCACAGTACAGTAATATGCTCTATGGATTGAGCATAATTCTTTACAAGCTATATGTAGACACCTAAAATGTGTCATGTCGAGCAAACTACTCATATTGGACATGCTATAAGACCATATGGAAGACCTTGGACAAATTCCAAGGTATAGTAGTTGTTTTAACCACTCAATTAAGTAGTCTAGCCTAATTAGTGTTAACCATGGTTGACACCCATGGTTAGCAGAGATGACCGTGCCTCAGAGCCGTAGCTAGCATAAAAAATTAGTTGGTCTTTGATCTATTCAAAATTAGTTCCAACGGCCAATTGGTTATAGATATGAGCAATTTGAGGGTGGAA
Source organism: Wollemia nobilis (assembly GCA_028583015.1). NCBI lineage: Eukaryota > Viridiplantae > Streptophyta > Pinopsida > Araucariales > Araucariaceae > Wollemia > Wollemia nobilis. The sequence continues at coordinate 3,279,115 of JAQPPZ010001261.1, forward strand.
TGATTGAGAATCTTCCTTCCAACTGTTTCAACTTCCAATTCTTGATCTTGGATTCTCCATGAATCTAGGACATAGCCCTCCAATGTGCGATAATATCTCCCTTAAAATTGGGGAGAAGTCTAGAGAATATTTTATTTGAATGCAATGAAGCCTTTGAAGAACATGTGCTTATACTGAGAGTGGGGATGAACAATATACAATAATTTTTTTTGCTTTTTAATCCAAATAGTAGCATCAATATTAATAAAATAGTAAACATCACATAAAGCATCACACACATGAGAGACATACTTTTTATGTGGTTCACCCAAATATGGCTACTTCCAAGAAAAAATATTTCTTCTAAATATTTCTCAAATAATATTTTGGGAATCCTTCCCAATTACAATATTTATGGACCTCCGTCCAAAGGAGATTTTGATCCCCTAAATCTAGTTTGTGGATATCTACCCCTAGGATAACTCCTTATCCTCTACTTTGGTTGGTGATCCTCTAGAAGACTACTACCTCCACTGGATTGGCTTGTGGATCTCTCTCCATTGACGACTCGTGTTCCAACTCATAATACCTGTCCTCAGTACCCTGGCTGATGGATATCTATCCACTGGAGACTACTATCCTATTTGCTCTATCACCTCCAAAGCTCTATCTCAAATATGTACTAAATATAATCCAGTTGGTCTAGCACAAATCTATACAACAATTCCACTCAGAACCTACTCAAATCTGCTCAATATGTCCACTCAAAACCTTTCCAAATATACTTAGCAAGCTCACATAGAACTTGTCCAAATCTGCTCAATAAGTTCACACTGAAATTAATCAAATTTTTATTGTAATCTTCCAAAAAATCTTACATAAAATCATTCCACAAGTCTCCTCAAAGAATTATCTCAAATCTGCTTAACAAGTCCACATAGAACTTGTCCAATCTCATAGAAGCATAAAGAGAATTGTTATAGACTCAATATTTTCTATACTCAATGCTCAATCACTTTCACAACTCAAATCATAATATAGAATAGTTTATTTTATGGAACTTGAACAATCAATTTATACAACCACTTGACTAGGCTCAACCAACTCAACTCAACCAATTACTTAATGAAACTCCCCCATTTTCACAAACCCTAGTCCAAGCATATATCAACCAACTCAAAATTTTTCCAACAATGCTCAACAAAAAATTTCACATAACAATGATACTCATGTTCTTTTCAAACCCTAGTTCAAGTTCTTTGCACAAAAAATCACTTCAACAACAATGCTCATAAAAAACTCTTCACATAAAAATGATACTCATGTTCTTTTCAAAACCCTAACTCAATTCTTCACACAATTCAATGACTTCAACAACTATGCTTATCAAACAAGGTTTTAATCACAATTGTTAATTTCAAAAAACCTTGAAGCATTAACTCAGGAACTTTCAAAAAGGAAACCCTAATCAAATACTTTTCACTCCATAATTTATTTTCTAGTAAGCCAATCAATCAACTCAACTAAGAAATAATTTTTCCATACTTTTTTGCTTAACAAGGAGTTGATCTCACAAATCTACCACACTCACAATTACTTGCACTCCATGGGTTTCGAACCCCTCACCAACACCTCTATGAATTCCCTAGCCATGGGCTCCTTAAACACATGTGCCCAACACATGTTTAGAACCAAAAAGGACCTTTGCGCCCTTTATACCTTCCTTTGGCACCTTTTGAATTATGAAGAACTCAAAAACTTCTTCCTCATCACACTTCTCAATGGGATTCGAGCAAGGGTTTGTATCTCTACAAGCACCTTGAAAAGAACGTGTTTTACCACTGGACCACCGTGTCCAACTTTTATTGGGGCTTCCACTTTACTCGCTTTTCTTCTTCTACATGAGATGAAAAACACTTGTTTCGTCTTCTTCCTCACAAAACTTTTGAATTCACAATTAATGTTTTTGATGGCACTTTCAATAATTCGATCGAGGATTAATATTGCAAAGGTCTTTGTGGCCTCCTTTTATATACGAAGTCACTATTGACTTCAAACATCGGTGCTTTGATTCTTTCAATGATGTCGGTGCCTTTATAAACACTATATAATTTATATAAGGTGCCTTATTAAATTGGATGACATCAACATTAATTATAATTTATAAATATTTTTGTTGAAATATGTAATGCAACATTGTGTAAATTATTCTTAGACTAAAATATAAAGTCTAAAGAATAATATTTGAATTAGAAAATAATTTTATTTTATGTAAAAATATTCCCACCCAATTAATAAATAAAATAAGGGTGCTAGGAATATTTAATTTGTGGAAAAAATTATTTCCCCTTTTCTAGCAAATATTAAAAAGTAACCAGTCACTTTTTAATATTTGATAGATGCCATTTGTCACACATATCAAGATAATATTGTGATAATATTTTTCACACATCTCAATATAAGATTGTGATAATATTAGGGCAATTTTAGGGTTGTAGTAGAAAAGCTTCTCTTTAAATAGGGGTGTTGTCTACTACATCTTGTCATATCATGTTGATGCATATTATTGCATAACATTGAAGCATTCTTATATTGTTGAATCATTGAGTAATATAGTGAGCGTCATAGTGGATGTTTTCCTTCTTCATTTGAAGTAGGGTTTTACCACTGAATATTGGTGTTGTGGGTTTTTCTCTTTTATGTGTGATTGATCTTGTGGAGCATTCTTCGATCTTGGGGAGAATTTGCTTGTCTCACATTTGGTATCAGAGCAGTTGGGATCTGTATCAAGTGTCTTCAATCCTTTGAGGTGAAAAACCCATCAAGGTATATTTTTTTTGTTTTAATGCATGCATTTGATATTTGGGTAAACTTATTTTACAAATCTACCATTAGGGTTTATAGATTTATTATGTTTTTTTTATCTAGTTAGATATTTTGCAAATGGTGTTTTCATTCTAAATCTATAATTTTTTGGCATTGAGCTTTTGTTGGAAGGGTTTTGGAGCCAAACGGACCCCATGGTTGCGTCCGGAAGGCCCAAAATCCCTATTTCCATATATTATTTGCCCTATTTTGGTGAAAAATAAATCTAAGGTAAATTTTTTTTTATTTGGGGGCCAAATGGCCCCCACCCATTTTGTTGTACAGTCTGAATTATTATTTTTTATTATTTTATTTTTTAATAAAAAATAGTCATTTAATAAAAAAACAATCATTTTTTATTATTCTATTTTTTAATAAAAAAACTGTCATTTAAATAAAAAACAGTCATTTATTATTTTATTTTTTAATAAAAAAAATAGTCATTTATTATTTTATTTTTTAATAAAAAAACAGTCGTTTATTTTATTTTAAGACCTAATAGTCATTTTTTTTGCATAAATTGAAATGCATTTTTTATTATTGTATAATGCAACTAGAATCCTTTTATGCAATTTTTGGAAAAATTTTAGTCAAATTGTCAAATAATTTAGACCTTATAGTCATTTTTTTCTCACATTAACAATGGTTTTTTGTGAGTTTGCTTGTTTTGTAAGGTTATCCAAGTATGTTTTGGAGTATACAAGGTAATTTCGGATCAACTTTTTCGCTCTCTTCCCCCTATTTTTATTAATTTTTTCTAATCTCTCTCAAGCATTTGCTTGAAGAATAATGTAAATTAATGTAACTTGTATCTCTCATAATGAAAGTAAAAGAGAATGAAAGTGAGAGAGAAAGAGAGAGAGTGTGTGTATTTGTGTTTTGCCTATTTTACATCTCAACTAATCTCACTACTAACTTACTAACTTGCTACTAAACAATCTACTAACGAACTAACTTGTAATTTACTAATTTTCATATTAATCAAGAAGGTTAGAAATGAATCAACTTACTAACCACACTTTAGTATTTGATTAAAATTTACTTAATCTTGCAACACAATTTATATTTTCTACACACCTATTGAATCCAAAAGAATCCACTCTATCGATAGCAAGTCCTTTTCGGATCCTCGTACCCATATCCTTTTGGGTAGCTTGGTTGAACTTGGGTGAGATGAATTGGCAATTCATTAGGCTATAGAAAAACCTTAAAATGAAAACTAACATACTAACTTATTGACTATCTAACATTTAACAAATGTCTTATGGTTCAATTCAAGTTAGTTTATTTTGTTGCAAGATGATTATTATGGTTAGTTACCTTCTTATTGCAAGTTGATCTTGGTTTATTTCCTTTATTCAATTGTAATATGGTTATAGTTGTTTATTGCAATATGGTTATAGTATTTCATGATGATGTTGATTATATTTCATGATGATGCTTATCTCTCTTGATGATGCTTAATTTTGATTATCTTTCATGATGTTTATATTTCATGATGATTATCTTTGATGATTGAAAAGTAGACTACTTGAAAGTTATATTTTTATATATATATATGAAAGTATGTTTATCTGCTTTCTTATTGTATCATTTATTTTCTTTGTCAATGCATCTTATGTTTTTATTATGTTCACTTTCTAGGATGGCTGATCATGGGATCTCCTTCACACCTAAGCACATCCTTGATGGATCAAATTTTAGAATATGGGAACCAAATATGAGGGTTAAATTTCAATCAAGAAAGTTATGGCCCATTGTGAATGGAGATGAAGCAATCCCAATCCAGGCAAGGGCACTTGAGACATACAACAAAAAAAGTCACCTTGCACTTTCCATGATTATCAATAGTGTGAGTGATGAGATATTGCTCATGATAAGCCATTGTGAGCATGCTAAAGATGCATGGGATTTTCTAAAACAAGTCCATCTAGGGTCTAACACATCAAAGAAATTCACTTTATTGTCCAAAATTCTTAGTACTATGCAAGGTGAAGAAAAAATTACCTTCATATTCCTCTCAAAGATGAAAGACATGAGAACTCAACTATTGGGTTGTAATTGTGATTGTATAAGTAAGAAGCTCTTAAGATTTATAATTTTGAGGAACTTTTCAAGCAAGTTCAATAATTTTGTCACCATTATTGAGACTAGGCTAGAGCAATAAGAGGATGGCATTCCTCTCAACACTCTTTCACAATTATTGATTCAACATGAAGAGTCTTTTAATAGAGACAAAGTGAATGGTCAAGTTGTCAAGAAGAATAATGTTGCCTTGAGTGCAACTAAGGCTTCCTTCAAGAAGAAATACAAGGGAAGGAAAAATAAAAATTTCCAACCCAACAAGCCTAGAGTATTTCAGTTTTGCAAGTTGCTAGAAGTGCACACTATTGAGTTCAATGCAACTTCATGGAGCATTAGGAAAGGCATGCTACCAATCATTACAGGTTATGTGAAGAATAATATTTATGTGTTAGGTGATGCTCCTCCTAAATTGTGTTTAGCAACTAATGTTTCTCCTAGTAGAAAGCTTTGGCACTTAAGATTAGGACATACAAACTATTAAAATATTCAAGTGATGAAGTCCAAAAATTTGGTTGAAGGCTTGCCTAACATTTCACCTATTCATGGTTTGTGTGAAACATGCATCTTAGGCAAGATGAGAAAATAAAATTTTGCAAAGGACAAGTCAACAAGGGCCACACAAATTCTTCAACTCATTCATACAGATATTATGGGTCCACTACATGTTAGATCACTTGGTGGTGCATCCTATATTCCTACCTTTATAGATGATTATTCAAGAATGATATTTAGGTATCTACTTAAGAATAAATCAGATTGTTTTGAGACATTCAAGGAGTTCAAAGCTTTGGTAGAAAATCAAAAGGGAGAAAATATCAAAATGATTAGAAGTGATAATGGATGGGAGTACAATAGCAATGATTTCAATGAGTTTTATTCTTCTCATGGGATCAAAAGACAGTTTACTTGTCCATACACTCCTCAACAAAATGGTGTTGTAGAGAGGAAAAATAGGACAATCATGGAGATGGTAAGATGCATGCTTGGTGACCACTTATCTCAATTTCCTTGGGGTGAAGCAACCAACACAACAATCTACATTCTTAATAGGTGTCCTTCAAAATTAGTTGAGGGGAAGACTCCTTATGAGTTTTGGAATGGTAAAAAGTCAAAATTTTCACACTTAAGAGTGTTTGGATGTGATGCATTTTCATATATTCATTCAGAAAAGAGGAATAAATTGGATAAAAAGTCTCAAAAATACATATTTGTTGGCTATGATGCAGAACATAGGGTCTATAGGTTATACTCACCTTCTTCACGCATTGTATTTGTTTCAAGAGATGTCAAATTCAATGAAGACCTTCTTGAGTTAGAAAATTTTCAAAAGGACTAAGTGGTTGGATCATTCTAGGGGTCCTAAAGAGCAAAATTTAGTTAGCCAAAGGATAACTAGAAGTATGACCCTTAACATGTCTCTTCTAGCTAAGATAGAGAATTATCATGAGCCTACTTCTTACCAAGAAGATTCACAACACTCTTTTTGGGTTGATGACATGAAGGTTGAGATGGATTCTCTTCTAAAGAATAAAACTTGGGATCTAGTGCCTTATCCTAATAAGATAAATGTTATTGGTAACAAGTGGGTCTATAGAATCAAGTACAATTCTAATGGAGAGATGGAAAATTATAAGGCTATATTAGTTGCTAATGGTTATGTTGAGAAGCAACACACCCCCACTGAAAAAATGAAATTCCATCCTTTGAAGCTTTTTGGTTTTCATTTTTGCTGCAGGGACCCTCTTGATGTTTTTTAGGTTTTAAGTCCAAATTTTGCTTGCCTCCTTCTTCTTCAAGTTTTTCTTATATCAAAGTATCCAAGTGGGCTTGCATGTGGCTTTGATTTCAATTTAGAATTCATTTTTAGAATCATTCTGAGTAAAGAAGATCTTTCACTAACATGTAAAATGCAGAATACAGATGAATGAATTCATTGGAGTCAACCTACAATTTTTGGAAAATTTGCTAAGTAATGAAAACATAGCGATTTCGTAACATTTCCCATTTTTGGAAACGTCACGATTTTGTGACATTTTTGTTTTTGGAAATGTCGCGATATCGCGACATATTTTGGCAGAAAGACCCAAGTCCAGAAAATGTCACGATTTCACGACATGGTTTAGACAGAAAGAGTCGAATGATAAAAATTTCGCGATATCGCGACAGGGTTTAACTGGAAGCATCAAGCAACGAAAACGTCGCGATATGGAAGGATATTTCTATCCTTCTTCACAATGAAAACATAGAGATAGATAAACTATTTACGAACAATGATCACACCACTAATTTCGAGAATAGAATGAACGAATATTGGATTGCAAATAAGAAATGCAGTGGAAGTATAAAATAATCAAATGCCACTTGAGGTAAGCACACCCTCATCGTAAAGGCAAATATGTGAAGATCGCAAATGAAATATAAAAAAGATAATGAGAGATAATCATTTATTTATTCTACACTTGGATAAATAGTGATTTAAATGTAATACTTCATAATATAGCCGACGCTATATTATTTTAGGTATGTAACATGACTCCCCTCCTCGGAAAGCTTTGTCCTCAAAGCTGGAAATGACTGGAAAATACTTTCAGATTCCCAGGTTGCAGCTTCATCTGGTAGGCCCTGCCATTTGATGAGAAATTCTTGGATGTGACAAGAGCTCTGTATGCGTGTTCTACTTTGTAGAATGGCTTTCGACTGGAGATATATATGCCCTTCTGTATCTAGTATTGGTAATTCTGACTAAGAGTTCACTTTTTGGCCAATCACCTTGGCATGGTCATGGGATCTTTGGGAAGGTAGTACCTTTGGTTCATGGAAGACCTCTGTGTAATGTGCTTTGATGTCCTGTAAATCTGGAGCAGAAATATCCGAAGTTGCTCGAGATTGCTTTTTCAAATAATTAATTTGATCTATGAATTCGTATCCAACATTTTGTAATTTTTTCTCCATACTATGAGAGCTCACCATCTGTGATGGAGGAGTAGTAATGCCTTGTAAGCGAATGACCTGTCCATTTTCCTTCCATTCCACAAATAATTTTTTGAAATTGAAGCTAACCGTGTCTAGTGTTTCCAACCATTCTACTCCCAAAATGACATTAGAGTTCCCTAAATTCATTACGAAGAGAGATCCATACCATGTATAAGTTCCCATTTTAATGGAAACTTTAGATGTTTTCCCAATACATTGAGCGTTCACCCCGTTGGCTACTATAACTTGGAATTTGTCTTTATTGGACAAATTAATGAATACATTTAAAGATTTTGTTGTTTTGATGTCGATAAAATTGTGGGTACTGCCTGAATCAATTAGCACATTTACCTTTTTCTGGTGGAGAAATCCTGGTACCTTGATTGTATGGTGGGCTGTTAACCCCATGAGGGCATGCACTGAAATAGCCATTGTATCCTCTTCCTTCTCTTCTAGAACAATCGATAGTTCTTCTTGAATAGGTTCTTCCTGGTGGTATGTTTCTTCTTCTCCTTCATATTGAGCGCTTTCAATATGAAAGTTTTTTTTTTTTGCACATGCCTATTCTTTGGGATGGTGATTGCAACATTTATAGCAGAAGTATCTTGATGGTTGATCATTTCTATGAAAAGAGTTGTTGCCATACGAAGGATGATTATAAGTTTCATGTTGTGTATACAACTGAATTCTCTTCTCAGCTAGCTTGGCTATTCTTATGCAATCATTCAACGAGGTTGGATTTTGAAGGTCCACCTCCACCTTAATATTTTATTTCAAACCATTGCAAAAAGCTCCTACCACTGTGTCTGGACTAAGGTGTAATGCATACGGTAGTAAACTGGTAAATTCGGAGACGAACTCACTAACTGATCTTTCTTGCTTAAGAGATAACAGTCTTACTGTGTATGATGATGTAGCTCCTTCATCAAATATTTCTAAAAAATAGGTAGTGAAATTCTTCCAGCAAACAGTAGCTCCTTTCTCGCGTTTAAGCCAAACGAACCATTGGTAAGCCTCAGTGCCTAATTTTGATGCAACGAAAGGGACTTTATCAACATCCTTAATTTGGTATAAGTCGAGAATGCCTTCCATTTTGGCTATCCAACCACGAGGATCATGACCCTCAAAAGTGGGCATATCAATGCATGGAAAATTATTAGGGCCTCTCGGTTGGTGATAACCCATATCCCTTTCCTGATCTTGGTTATATCGCTGTCTATGATAGCGATTCTCGTAATTATCTGGATTGCCTCTTCGCTGCTCCCAATCTTCATCTTGGTCATCATTTTCTTCATTCCTTTGTTCATGGGAGTGATTTTGGGGATTAGTATTGGGATTAGGTTGGTTTTGTGTGCTCACTAGTTTAGTTAGGGTGTCATTAATTTGGCACATACCAGCTAGTAATTCTCGAAGAGCTTCATCAGTGTTAATGGCAGAGTTGCCTGATTCTCCTTGTGTGACGTTGTCGTGAGTTGGGGAAAGGTTAGTAGCCATGGGGTCTACTATTGGATGATGCGGATTATAACTACCAATTTGAAAAGGAGAAGGAGAATTTTTTGTACCTAGGCTTCGATGAGGTCTTCTTGTGTTGTTATTGGTCGTCTCCGAGCTTGATAGTCGACCGTCAGGTCCTTTGATCCAACTTCTACTCATGCACTGTTCAAAATTTCCTACTTAGTAATCCTTGAGCTTTGATTTTTGCAACAATTTGGTTGAATTTGGCAAAAAAAATTGTGTTATGCTTCAACTGTCACTCCAACTACGACGCGGATTTGAATTTGGGCTCCTCCTTGACAGCAACTTTTGACAACTTTTAGTGACAACTTTTAGTGACAATTTTTGACAACTTTTGGTTATTTGGACACTTTTGAGTAACTTGAACAACTTTCAGCAATTTTCTTGACCACTTTCTGGACACTTGACACACGAACTGGACTAAGGGACTGGATACGAAACTGAACTGATAGGACGAGCACCCAAAGGCTAGACCAATAGACACGCGGCACGAAAAACACCACACTACGACTGACACAAACTGACAAGATAGGACCCCGAATGACACGTGGGAACAGGACGTCGACTGACACAAACTGACACGACAAGACCCGCATGACACGTGGGACACAGATGGAGGCGGGGAAAGCTAGGAGATACGGGAACGAAGACAAAGAAGACTGAAGGACGATCGACGGATAAGACGCGGACAACAACGATAACGATAGTCAAACTGCGAACAAGATTTGACAGCAACAACGACAACTGTGGGACAGGATTGGCTAACGAAGAGGACCGCCACACCACATGTGGAGTAACTCCTAATGTGTGATCGAAGTCACAATGGTTATTGTGCACAACTTTCCTTATTAATCACTTCATGCCTCCCACACTATCAATGTGGAATAACTACCTTCGTGGAAATAAAAAAATAAATTAAAACATAACTTGTACCTTAGTGAAATCAAATTTAATCGATGATTGTCGTGTTTTGATTGGACGATGGCTCGTGGGTTGAAATACTATGATTTTTTCTATTTCTCAAGCACGAAAACGCAATTCAGTTTGGTTGAGCACGTTGGCCTGCGAAGCTGCGGCTGGAACTGGCCTGTGAGACTGCAACTTGGAGTGTAGTTTTGCACCGTCCTACGACACCAAATGGCTTCGAAAGCCTGATATGCGTAAGCCTCCCTTGGCTTCCCAATTGACTATTTTTCCCTTTCCTAGCAGATGTGGGATAATTCCTAGGACAAAAAATTAAAATAAAATTACCCGTGTGCTAACCTTAGGATAATGCAATTAATTTTTTAAAATCACGAACGCTGATTGGTCAACGGTTACGGGCTGCGTACACCGTGAAATTGGTTACGTTTCACCACGTACTGTTGCAGTGTATTGGTAATGCCTATAGGCTGTACTTCCACAAACCATGGATGCGTTTATCCTTCTACGATGCATTTAGCCTTTTGATAGGTCACTACCGCTTGTAATTTGATGCCAGCGTTGTGAGCCGTCTGAAACATGGACACCGTATGACAAGTTCCTGGGAGTTTGGTTGGAACCGCACCTTCGCTAGAGCCCGCCCGATGCACGTTTAGATTTCTTGGCTGATCGAAACCAGTCTACTGATACCACTTGGAAGGATATTTCTATCCTTCTTCACAATGAAAACACAGAGATAGATCAACTATTTACGAACAATGATCACACCACTAATTTCGAGAATAGAATGAATGAATATTGGATTGCAAATAAGAAATGCAGCGAAAGTATAAAAATAATCAAACGCCACTTGAGGTGGGCACACCCTCACCGTAAAGGCAAATATGCGAAGATCGCAAATGAAATATAAAAAAGATAATGAGAGATAATCATTTATTTATTCTACACTTGGATAAATAGTGATTTAAATGTAATACTTCATAATATAGCCGACGCTATATTATTTTAGGTATGTAACATGATATCACGACATATTTGGTTGAAAGAGCCGCAGCAAGGGAGATGTCACGATTTCGCTACGAGTTTTGAAAGAAAGACCCAAGTAATAAAAATGTCACAATTTCACGACGCATTTGGACTGAGAGAGCCGAGCGATGGAAATGTCGTGATTTCACGACACATTTGCATCGGAAACAAAGCCCAAGGAAAACATCATGATATCATGACATAATCTAGTTAGAAGCATCAAAGTGGTGAAGGTGTCACGATTTTGCAACGTGTTTCATTTTTTGGAAGGAAGAGGCTAGAAAAGGCTAAGTGACAAAAACGTCGCGATATCACGACAAGTCGTGTTTTCACGATGCATTTTGGTAAAGAGATCCAAGCAACAAAAATGTCATGATTTCACGACGCATTCAGTAGAAAGTGCCAAGTGATTGGAGACATCACGAAATCATGACAAATCTGAAGTAAAGGCACAGCTCAATGAAAATGTCACGAAATCGTGACAAGTCTGAAGCGAAAGCAGGATTCAAAGAAAACGTCGCAAAATTGTGACAAGCGTTAAGAAAAGAAGAAAAACAAATAAAATGTCACGATTTCATGACAAGGTTAAAACGGAAACAAAACATGACAAAAACGTCATGAAATCGTGACAAGTCTGAAATGAAGGCGTAACTCAAAGAAAATGTCGTGAAATTGCGACAAGTGTTAAGTAGAGGCAAAACGCGATGGAAATGTCGTGAAATTATGACATGTCACGATTTCATGATGGGCAAGTTTGGAAAAGGTATAGGTGAAGGGAACATCGCGATATCGCGACATGTCCCATTTTTGGACCTGTCGTGATTTCGTGACGCTATGAGCTGGGAAGAAAGGGACTAAGCAAAACAAGGTAATGAGCATTAGGGTTTTAATCTGATTTAATTAAAGTGCTAATCCTTATTTTGTCTTTTGTAGGAAGCGCTCTGGCAGTGGCATAATAGCAGAAATAATGGCAAAAAAGACAAAGATAGACGCAGATTAAGCAAGGGTCGTTAGATAGAAATATGAAGATACCTTTACACGCAGCTGCTTCATTTAATGAAATATGTCGACGATTGGCCGAAAAGTGAAAAGGTTTACACATAGTTATCGGAATTTGTAGATGGATGCGGTTGATAGGAAAATCTAGGGCAAAATAATGATGGCATGCAGATAATTTCAATTCGAACCAGACAAAAGCAGTTATGCGAAGATAAAATCATTCCCACTGGAGATATAAAATGTCAGAGAAATCAGTGACTCATCCAAAATTCTCCAAGGAATTAATGATATGCTCCCGGTAGATGCACCAAAAAGACGAATATCTTTGCTCACAGCCACAGATAAATGAAAATAATATCAGATTGTGCCTTCTTCATATATTGCAAGATCCCTGCAAATATTTTCAGAGTAATTAGGTTTTGTATTAAAATGCCTTATATTGTAAAACCTAGGCAGTAGGATTTGAGGATAAGATTTAGGGTTTCCAAAGGAAGATATTCTTGAAAAGATCAGGATCTATCCTAAGTCTATAAATACTTCTTTCAAATGTAAACTGAGAGGCATAAACTTATAAATAAAAGCTATTGAAGCAATTTCCTGCAAATCTTGTTTGAATGCTTTGTTCTAGACCTGGAGTTGGTGTATTTTTTTTTTCTGTGATAGCATGGCCAGGAGCCTAATCTCTTTCAGATTGCGATAAGTTCATCTTATTTTGTTTTTTTTTCATTAAGGTATATTTAAATTATGCTGTAGATCTGTGTTACCAGGATTGGATATGCTTGCTAGGCTTCATTTTCTTTATTGTATGTTAGGGAAAATTACAGATTTAAGGTTCAGGACTGTTCTAATTGCTCTGTCCTCACTGTGTGAGCTAGGCTACTGGTGAGAGATACCAATTTTAACCGACTTCCCTTTTGTTTGTGATTTTATTTCAGATCTGTTGTTGTCTTTGTCTTATGCTCTTAGAAGAAAGTGATCTTAGAAAGCTGGACACTTTCCTCTTTGATTTGTTCTATTGTGAAGCTAACCGGTATAACTAAAATTGGTAGTTTTGGTTTTGCAGCTAAGTTAGATAAACTTCTCTTTCTGCCCTACCCTACTCTCTCTATTCCATCGTGAAATGATCCATTTTTATCTTTCTTTAAATTTGTCTTTTATTTAAATCTGCTAAAGCATAAAGAGCTAGATCAAATAATTGATTGTAAATTTGATTATCCACAAAGATAACCAACTCCAAAAACATTACTGAATTGAAGTCTAGAACCCCTTGTAAGGTAACAGACAGTCCACTTGAAACTATTCTAGAAGCGAAAAAGAGTGAATAGACATTCGACCCAACTCTGTAACTCACACCTTGGATATCTAGCAAGATCCTAAAGTGAGTGGGATTTATCTCGTATAAGTGTTATCGGTATTTTATGCTCATTCTTCACAGGGTGTGTATAAAAGTCGAACCAACATTTAAAATTGGCGCTATAAGGAGGGCACTGAACTCTGTTCAGTATTGCAAGTTGTTTTGCAGAGTTTGGTGTTTTATCTTTTGAATTTTTTCCCTCCTCTTTAGCTCTTTTTAAACTTGTTTGTTTGAGTTTTGCCTAATTGTTTGAGTTTTGCCTAATTTTTTGAGTTTTTCCTAAACAACGAAACTCAACACCAACATTTAAAATTGGTGCTAGAAGGAAGGCCGAAATTATGTTCTTAGTGCGCTTGAGTTGAGAAATATGATTGTATGTGGTATTTAACAAATACTGTGTTTTATCCAGAGTCTGGTAACATTTTTTCCCCTCCTCCTCAGCCTTTTAAAACTTGTTTGTTTGAGTTTTTGCCTAAACAACGAAACTCAACACCAACATTTAAAATTGGTGCTAGAAGGAGGGCCTGCTAAACTCTGTTCAGTATTGTAAGTTGTTGTGCAGAGTCTGGTATTTTATCTTTTGAATCCTTTTCCCTCCTCTTTAGCTCTTTTTAAACTTGTTTGTTTGAGTTTTTCCTAAATAGCGAAACTCAACACCAACATTTAAAATTGGCACTAGAGGGAGGGGCAGAAGTTCAGTATCTGTTAAGGATTGTTTTATCACCACTTGTAGTTACTCCAACTACAACTAAGAATATCATCGATAATCAAATAGTAATGGCCAACTGGTTGGGTTCCATTGCCTTAAATATCTCGGGTGTAGCCCATGAACTGCATATAAATCCTGAGAGATATCTTCCCAGATACAAGCATGATGGAACTAGAATAGTAGAAGAACACCTAGTAGCATTCAAGAATGCTCTAAAATTGTTAAATATATAGCATGAAGATGTGGCCTGCAGATTGTTCCCGTTCACTCTTCGGGAGGGAGCATACGATTGGTTTCTGAATCTCACTAACGATTCTATTACTAGTTGGGATGACCTAGAGAGAGTTTTTATATCACAATTTGGGGAAGTGATAGACCCTAGTGTGTTATACCAAGAGTTTTCCAACATCAAGAGGGAGTCGGGAGAAGCTGTCAGGTCATTCAATATGAGGTTCCAAAGAGCTTATGGTAGAATGACTGGTCATTACATCCCAAATGCAAATCTATCCTTAGAAATATATAAGAATGCATTGGATTCGGTGACCTCTATTTTCCTCAAGAGAGACATCAATATCACAACCCTGGCAGGAGCTTATAAAGAAGCTTTAATTCTTGAAAGACAGTTAGGACCTCAAATTTTGAGTAGTCCTTTGATATCCTATGTTACATAGAACATGCCTATTTTGAATCCTATTCCACATCATGAGTTAGTGCCAACATGTCACGCTCTACCCAAGGAAGCTCCGTTAACTATGACATCCATTCAGCATGTGCAAAATATAGAGAAATATTCTGACAAGTTCAAGGTAGAAGTGCCTGAAGTAAACATTTGTGACCTAGCATTACCCAACTTTGAAGCTTTTCCTGGTGAGTTAAATTTTCCTAAAAATCAGAGAAATATTGATAGTTCTGGTTCATCCAAAAATAGTACGACTATGGTTTTAGATTCTTTCACTTTTCCCGAAGAGTCAAAAAATGTTGTAGAGATTCCTATGGATGAAATGCAAGATTTTCAACAGTTCAAAAGGGACAGTTATAATTTGAGATGTGAAAATCCAGAGCCTACTCCTAATAATGATCCTCCCTCACCAAAAGGTGATGAAAATAAGATTCAATATCATCATACAGAAGTAACTAGGAAGGAGTATAATATCATTGAGGATATGAAGGAAATTAAAGCTAACATCACCCTCCATGAATTGGCTCAGATTGTTGAAAAAAAGGATAACTTGATTGAAACTTACTCTGGACCACCTATTTAATTTTAAGAAAAGGAGAAAAAGATAGTAAATGTGAATGTGGTCAACCAACTCAGAATAGATAAAGAGTCTCAGTATAAGCCTGTGTTTACTGAACATAATATCAAAAAAGAGGTTGTAAACCGTGTTGATACAGATGTTGGAATTTATAATTTGGCAACTGAGAAGGTAAGACCAGTTATAGCTCTAACCAATTACAACAATGATATTTGGACATTACACATTGATGGGGTTAAATCTAAGCAAGGCTCAAGTGAAAGAACAAATTATGAAAATTCTACTAGAGGGATAAAAATTGAAATCTTGGATATTGGAGCAGTAGAGCAACCACAAAATGCTCAAGTTATTAAGAACTATGACGTAAAAATAAAATATGATCTCTCTGAGTTATTACATAAATCTGAAGATGTGATGATCTGGGTCTATAAAGGCTTTAAGGTATTTTATCCTGGGGGGTTTTTACATTTCGTCCCTTTGAAAGAATTCTGCAAACCCTTCAAGTAGAAGCATAAAAATGTTATTATATGATTTGATTAATTTGGAAGGTGAAAGAGTTGCAGATTTGGTGTTTCTGTGGGACAAGATCCATATAAAAAAAAAGAGAGGGAAGACGGTAAACACAAGTCTTTCCCAGGTAGAAATTTTTTTTTGGAAGCATAGTTTGGAGTGCATTTCGTTAGCAGAACTTGAAAGGTAATTTTTCTAAATTTACCTAAAAATGGTCAATTTTTTTTAAGGCATTATTTCTCTGCTTTTCCATCTACTACATTTTTTTAGTGATTGAAGGGACTTTGTGCATATGTATATATTGTAAATAAAGTTTGAAGTAGTGTGTTGTTATTTGGTTTTATTTAAAGGTTTGAAGCTCTGTGTTTTGTCTTTGTGGGTCTATGCAATTTTGTTCTGACTAGTGGCCTTTTGTCCTTCCCTTGTAACTTCTTGATCCTTTTTGTTTGAGTTTTCTTAAATAAATAAAATACAAATCAACATTGAAAATTGACCTAGTGTGTTTTCATTCTGTTTCTTCCTTGAAAATTAGCCTAGTGTGTTTTCATTCTGTTTCTTCCTGTTTTAAGAGATAGTCTGCTAAGATTAAAAAGTGGGACTACTTGTTATCTAGAACAACAGTAGAAAGATAATTTGATTTTTGTATTTCGCTTGCCACAATTATTTTTATTATGAAGAAATTACTATACTGTTTGGTTGAAGAATTCCCAGGGAATCCAAGAAAATTTGGTCATGAGATGGGAATCTGATTCACAAAGTTACATCAAAGAATCCAAGGAGGTTGATGGTACCTGAGCTGAAATAGTTAGTTGATCAATTGCTTGATAAAAAAAAAAAGAGTAGAAAGAAAAAAAAAAAAAGAGGAAGAAGCAGCAAGGCACTCCAGTAATCAGTATCTTTTAGAAGAGAAAAAAGAGATGGTGAAAGTTGAACAAGCCAATAATACAACTGGTACTTTTTCCCAGCCAAGGCTCCAGAAGGAAACATCTCAAACATGTTCACCAAGCTATAGATGCCACTTCATGGTTGTGTTCAAGGTCGTGTAAATCTAAAGAATAACTCTGTCGAGGTTGTAAAAGGCTAAACTAGTAAATAGAGCTCTACTTGGTTTCCCCTACACAATTTAAATAACTGTTTTGATCCATAGCAAGCATTTGAATCCCCAGTCGTCCTTGGAAGAAAGTTTATAAATTTGTAATTTGATATAAGAATATTCCTTGAGTGATTCAACCTAGTATGTCCTTGGGAACTTTAACAGCCGACGGATAGTAGTTGAGTCATTTTTGGAATATTTGTGGCAAAGCATGGTACATAGTCAATTTTTTTTTGAAACTAGAGTTCTAGATTCTAAATAGTGCTACTATTTTTCTGCAGATATCGCCATTTGTTGAGAAGCAACACACCCCCACTGAAAAATGAAATTCCATCCTTTGAAGATTTTTTAGTTTTCATTTTTGCTGCAGGGACCCTCTTGATGTTTTTCAGGTTTTAAGTCCAAATTTTGCTTGCCTCCTTCTTCTTCAAGTTTTGCTTATATCAAAGTATCCAAGTGTGCTTGCATGTGGCTTTGATTTCAATTTAGAATTCATTTTTAGAATCATTCTGAGTAAAGAAGATCTTTCACTAACATGTAAAATGCAGAATACAGATGAATGAATTCATTGGAGTCAACCTATAGTTTTTGAAAAATTTGCTAAGTAATGAAAACGTAGCGATTTCTTGACATTTTCCATTTTTGGAAACTTTACGATTTCGTGACATTTTCATTTTTGGAAATGTCACGATATCGTGACATATTTTGGCAGAAAGACCCAAGTCCAAAAAATGTCACGTTTTTGTGACATGGTTTAGATAGAAAGAGTCGAATGATAAAAACGTTGCGATATCGTGACAGGGTTTAACTAGAAGCATCAAGCAACGGAAACGTCGTGATATTGTAACATATTTGGTTGAAAGAGCCACAACAAGGGAGATGTGATTTCGCTACGAGTTTTGAAAGAAAGACCCAAGTAATAAAAACGTCATGATTTCATGACACATTTGGACTGAGAGAGCCGAGCGATGGAAACGTCATGATTTCGCGACACATTTGCATCAGAAACAAAGCCTAAGGAAAACGTCATGATATCGCAACATAATCTGGTTAGAAGCATCAAAGTGGTGAAGGCATCATGATTTCGTGACGTGTTTCATTTTTTGGAAGGAAGAAGCTAGAAAAAGGCTAAGTGACAAAAACATCACGATATCGCGACATGTCATGTTTTTGCGACGCATTTTGGTAAAGAGAGCCAAGCAACAGAAACGTCGCGATTTCGTGACGCATTCGGTAGAAAGTGCCAAGTGATTGGAAACGTCACGAAATCATGACAAATCTGAAGTAAAAGCATAGCTCAACGGAAACGTCACGAAATCGCGACAAGTCTGAAGTGAAAGTAGGATTCAAAGAAAACATCGCGAAATCGCGACAAGCATTAAGAAAAGAAGAAAAACAAAGAAAACGTCACGATTTCGCAACAAGGTTAAAACAGAAACAAAACATGACGAAAACGTCATGAAATCGTGACAAGTCTGAAATGAAGGCGTAACTCAAAGAAAACGTCGTGAAATCGCGACAAGTGTTAAGTAGAGGCAAAATGCAATAGAAACGTCGTGAAATTACATGTCACGATTTTGTGACACGTCACGATTTTGCGACGGGCAAGTTTGGAAAAGGTATAGGTGAAGGGAATGTCGCGATATCGTGACATGTCCCATTTTTAGACCTATCGTGATTTTGGGATGCTATGAGCTGGGAAGAAAGGGACTAATAAAAACAAGGTAATGAGCATTAGGGTTTTAATCTAATTTAATTAAAGTGCTAATCCTTGTTTTGTCTTTTGTAGAAAGTGATCTGGCAGTGGCATAATAGCATAAATAATGGCAAAAAAGACAAAGATAGACGCATATTAAGCAAGGGTTGTCAGATAGAAATATGAAGATACCATTGCACGCAGCTGCTTCATTTAATGAAATATGTCAGCGATTGGCCAAAAGGTGAAAAGGTTTACACGCAGTTACCGAAATTTGTAGATGGATGCGGTTGACGAGAAAATCTAGGGCAAAATAATGATGGTGTGCAGAGAATTTCAATTCAAACCAGACAAAAGCAGTTATGCAAAGATAAAATCATTCCCACTGGAGATATAAAATGTCAGAGAAATCAGTGACTCATCCAAATTTCTTCGAGGAATTAATGAGATGCTCCCGGTAGACACACCAAAAAGATGAAGATCTTTGCTCACAGTCGTAGATGGATGAAAATAATATCAGAATGTGTCCTCTTCATTTATTGCAAGATCCCTGCAAAGATTTTTAGAGTAATTAGGTTTTATATTAAAATGCCTTATATTGTAAAACCTAGGTAGTAAGATTGGGGGATAAGATTTAGGGTTTCAAAGGAAGATATTCTTAAAAAGATCAAGATCTGTCCTGAGTCTATAAATAATTCTTTCAAATGTAAACTGAGAGGCAAAAACTTATAAATAAAAGCTATTGAAGCAATTTCTAGCAAATATTGTTTGAATGCTTTGTTCTGGACCTGGAGTTGGTGTATTTCCATTTTCTATGATAGCATGGCCAGGAGCCTAATATCTTTTAGATTGCGATAAGTTCATCTTCTTTTGTTTTCATTTCATTAAGGTTTATTTAAATTATGTTGTAGATCTGTGTTACCAGGATTGGATATGCTGCTAGGCTTCATTTTCTTTATTGTATGTTAGGGAAAATTATAGATTTAAGGTTCAGGCCTATTCTAATTGCTCTGTCCTCACTGTGCGAGCTAGGATGCTGGTGAGAGATACCAATTTTAACCGACTTCCATTCTGTTTGTGATTTTCTTTTAGATCTGTTGTTGTCTCTGTCTTATGCTCTTAGAAGAAAGTGATCTTAGAAAGATGGAAACTTTCCTCTTTGATTTGTTCTATTGTGAAGCTAACCGGTATAACTAAAATTGGTAGTTTTGGTTTTGTAGCTAAGTTAGATAAACTTCTCTTTCTGCCCTACCCTACTCTCTCTGTTCCACCGTGAAATGATCCATTTTTATCTTTCTTTAAATTTGTCTTTTATTTAAATCTGCTAAAGCATAAAGAGCTAGATCAAAGAACTGATTGTAAATATGATTATCCACAAAGATAACCAACTCCAAAAACATTACTGAACCAAAGTCTAGAACCCCTTGTAAGGTAACATACAGTCCACTTGAAACTATTCTAGAAGCAAAAAATAGTGAATAGACATTTGACCCAACTTTTTAACTCACACCTTGGATATCCAGCAAGATCCTAAAGTGAGTGGGATTTATCCCATATAAGTGTTATCGGTATTTTATGCTCATTCTTCATAGGGTGTGTATAAAAGTTGAACCAACGAGGTTATGCTCAAAAAAATGGCATTGACTATGATGAAACCTTTGCACCAGTTGCCAAAATGCCCACCATTCGGCTTCTCATTGCTATTGATACTACTCAAGGTTGGCATATTTTTTAGCTTGATGTGAAAAGTTCCTTTCTAAATGGTTATTTGGATGTGGATATCTACATGAGTCAACCACAAGGATTTTTTGTACAAGGTAAGGAAACACTTGTGTGTAAACTAAAGAAAACCTTGTACGGTATGAAGCAAGCACCTACAACATGGTACATGAAGATTTCAGGTTACTTCTTGTCTCTTGGGTTTGAAAAATGCTATTCAGATATAGATCTCTATGTGCTTAGGAAGGATAACTTGGTCATTTTAATTGCTCTATTTGTTTATGACCTTGTTATGATTGGAAATGAGAATGAGGCTATTTTTTATTTCATCTCCAAATTAAAGTCAGAGTATGAAATGACTGACCTTGGTCTTCTACACTACTATCTTGGCATGCAAGTTTATCAGTATGAGGATTGTACCTTTTTGAGTCAATCCAAGTATATTGAAGATATTCTTAAGAGGTTTTATTTGGACGATGGCAATCCAACTTCCATTCCTATTTCTACAGGGGTTAAGTTGGAAGTAAGTACATAATCTCATTTGGTTGATGCTACATTGTATAGGCAACTCATTGGTAGTGTTCTTTATGTTACCACCACAAGGCCAGATATTGCTTTTATAGTTGTTATGATGGCTAGGTTCATGTAGAAATATTATATTGAGCACTTACAAGCTACCAAGACGATTTTGAAGTACCTTTCACGTACTAGAGATTTGGTACTCAAGTATTCTAGGCTTCCTTCCTTTGCTCTTTCCGGCTATGCTAATTCTAATTTTGGAAGGGATAGAATAGACATAAAGTCTACCACAACATATGTTTTTAGTATTGGGTCTACAGCTATCTCTTGGTCTTCCAAGAAGAAAGATACAATTGATCTTTCTACAATGGAAGCGTAGTATAAGGCTATGGCAATAGCTGCACAAGAAGCGATTTGGCTTTGTACCCTCATGAAGAAAATTGGCTTTGAGTAATTTTGTCCTTCACGTTTGCTCTTCGATAATAAATCAACTATTACCTTAGCTAAAAATCCTATAATACATCAAAGGACAAAGCATGTTGAAATCCAAGCCCACTTTATCAGAGAGAAGGTATTGTATGGGACTATTCAGTTGGAGTATTGCCCATCATCTTCTAATTCTACTGATTTGTTCACAAAACCTCTTCCCAAAGAGCAGTTTTGTAAGCAGAGGGACTCACTTGGTTTGGAGAAGTTGTCCTCAAGGGGGAATAAAGTGTAGTTACACTTGTGTGATGACAACTTCATCCTTATGATGTGTTTTATGTTATATATATGAGTTGATCTTTGGTGGTATAATTGCTTTTTGTATATCTTTTGAACATGGTACTTTCTTGTTTGCCTTGTGCAAATTTTGTACATATTACTTTGTATATGGCATTGTGCAATTATGGTATATGATGCAATTGCTTTATGCAACTCTTTTACATGGTACTTTCTTGTTGCCTTGTGCAAATTTGTACATGTTTTTATGTAGTTGGTATTATGCAATTGGTTTATCATGGTACTTTCTTGTTAGCATTTATGATACTTTTGTACATGATATTTTATGGTTGGCTTTATGCAACCGGTGTGCACACTTTATTATTTTCATATACCTTACGCAACTCTTGTACATAGTATTTTTTTTTTAGCCTTGTGCTACTTTTGTACATGGTACTTTAGAGTCTGCATTATCATGGTACTCCTTGTTTTTTTTATGCAACTTTGTACATGATATTTTTTGATCAACTATATAGCATGTGACTATAAGTATGGCTTGGCATATTTTTGTGATGACTTATAGTTCACTATTTGTTAGATCAATTTTTTTATCATCTTTGGATATTCATATATGTTGTGGTGAATATATTTATGATGATGTATTTAACTGATCTTATTTTGAGTTGCTTGTAGCTTGTAGGTACTTCCATTTGGGGTTTTGCAGGCTTATTGAAGACACCCTTGTGATGTTTTCTTATTTTAATTTGCAATCACTTGTGGTTGATGGATGGTTTTGTAAGTTGCTTGTATCTGAAGCTACTCCGTTGGGGGCTTGTAGTCTTATTTTGGTCCATTTTGTATTGGTTCCTTATTGTAGACCATTCTTGGTCATAGAATCTCATTGTAACTATATTACTCATTTGATTCTCATCCCTATTTGTATCTTTAAGGGGAGAATGTTTCTTTGTTTCATAATTCCTTTCCCCAATATTGCATTAAGGGAGATTTTTGGCATATGTAATGCAACATTGTGTAAATTATTCTTAGATTAAAATATAAAGTCTAAAGAATAATATTTGAATTAGAAAATAATTCTATTTTATGTAAAAATATTCCCACCTAATTAATAAAAAAAATAAGGGTGCTAGGAATATTTAATTTGTGGGAAAAAGTTATTTTGCCTTTTCTAGAAAATATTAAAAAGTAACCAATCACTTTTTCATATTTGATAGATGCCACTTGTCACACATCTCAAGATAAGATTGTGATAATATTTGTCACACATCTCAAGATAAGATTATGATAATATTAGGGCAATTTTAGGGTTTTAGTAGAAAATCTTCTCTTTAAATAGGGGTGTTGTCTACTACATCTTGTCATATCATGTTGATGCATATTGTTGCATAACATTGAAGCATTGTTGTATTGTTGAATCATTGAGTAATATAGTGAGCTTCATAGTGGATGTTTCTCTTATTAATTTGAAGGAGGGTTTTACCACTTAATATTGGTGTTGTGGATTTTTCTCTTTTGTGTGTGATTGATCTTGTGGAGCATTCTTCGATCTTGGGGAGAGTTTGCTTGTCTCACAATTTTAAATTCTAAAGAATTTAAATTTTATAAATTATAATTATAAGATTTAATTTTTAAATCCTTCCTTTACATTGCTTCCATGGTGTAAATAATATTTATTTATAAAATTTAAATTCTTATTGAATCTAAATAATTTATAAAAAATAGTATATCTCCTTTTTAACTTTTCACTGAATCCTTTGGGATTCTTCCTGGATATCAAATAACAACTTTGACAACTTTATTCCTTGATGAAAAATCTTGATATTAATGTTGACTTCATTTCTTAACATTAATGACAATTTTAACTTTTAGTACTCAAAATGTCCAAAAATCTTCCCCTTTGTCATTGATGGCATCCCAAAAAAAATTTACCAAAAACTTGACTTCTTCTGTGTTGCTCCCATGGGACAGTGCTCCCCCTGGCTCAATGATATCTCAAATATCAAATCTCTCTTCCCCTTTGACATCAATGGAAAATGGTCACCTTTGGGGCTCGGGGCTAAGAATAAGCCTCTTAGCTTAGCCCCTCCCCCACCTTTTGTTAAGGTTGTTAATTATGGGGTGGGAGTCTCACTCCCAATTTTCCTTGAAGATACTCAAAGTTTCCTTTGAAAGTGGCTTAGTCAAAATATTTGCTATCTATTTCTTTGTGGTGACATATTCCAATCTGACTTGTTTATCTATCACCTGTTCTCTCAGAAAATGATACTTAATCAAAATGTGCTTTTTCCTTGAGTGCATTACTGGATTTTTGGAGATACTTATGGCACTTGTATTATCACAAAGCATAGGAATGGGTTGATCATGCTTTATATTGAAATCTTCTAGATTTCTCTTCATCCATAACACTTGTGTACAACTGGATACTACTACAATGTATTATGCCTATGTTGTAAATAAAGATACTAAAACCTGCTTCTTACTTAACCAAGAGACTATAAATTTTACAAGAAATAATGCTCCTCCACATGCATTTTTTTTGTCGTCAACGCTACCAGCCCAATATGCATTTGTATAAGATGTTAGTGTGAAACTATCACTTTTCGGATACCACAACCCAAAATCCATAGTCCCTTTTAGATACCTAAAAATTATTTTTACTTCTACCACGTGTTTTCTTAGGTGCTTCTTGAAACCTTGGCACTAATACCTTTGAATGTACTATGTTTGGTCTTATATTTGTAACATACAATAAGATGCCAATCATAGAGATATATAATCTTTGACCTACCTCTTGAGATTCATCATCCTTACTCAACTTGCATCCTTTGACCATGGGAGTACTTACCGGTTTACATTCTTCTAACATGAATTTCTTTAACATTTCCTTTATATACTTATCTTGAGATAGAAAAACTCCCCTTTATGATTATAAAATCTAAAGTCCAAGAAAGAAAGACAATTCACAAAGCATAGACATCTCAAATTATTTTTGCATATTCTTAGCAAAATATTTGCACATCTTATCATTTTTTCCTCAAAAAATTACGTCATAAATATAAACAACCATTATTAGAATATCATTTCCTTAATTTCTAATATATAAATTATTTTATGCTATTCCTTTTCTAAATCTGTGTCCCTAAAGATACTTATCTAGTCTTGATTATGATGCTCTAGGAGCCTGCTTTAAACCATACAAAGCCTTTTTCAATTTGCATACCTAATCTGGTTTATCTGCTAGTATGAATCCCTTTGGCTTTTCAATATAAACCTCTTCTTCTAGAACCCCATTTAGAAATGCTAACTTGAAATCCATCTGACATACCTTAAAGTTCTTGAAACTTGAGAAGGCTAAAAACATCCTTATAACTTCAAGTCGTGTAATTGGAGCAAAGGTTTCATCAAAGTCAATTCCTTCTACTTGTGCATAACCTTTGTATACTAACCTTGCTTTATTTATGACCACTTGTCTGTCTTCATTCAATTTGTTTCTGAATACCCATTTTGTGTCGATCACATTTTTGTCCTTTGGTCTTGGAACAAGTTCCCATGTTTTGCTCTTCTCTATCTGATCTAGTTCCCCATTCATTGCTTTAACCTAAAATTCATCCTCACTTTCCTGAGTGAATTCTTTTGGCTCAATCTTAGATAGCAAAGAAATATTTGCTTATTGATATGTTTTTATTATTTTTCTCCTTGTCTGTCTTTCATCTGGATCCCCGATGATCTATTATTTTAGATGATGTTTCTGTACATACCTAGAAGGATTTTTAGTAAGAAGTCTTTATGTTTCTTCTTTATATTTATTCGATTCCTCAAAAAATTCTTCTTGAAAATATCCATTTTCTTGATACATAGTTTGCTGAA
Organism: Wollemia nobilis; assembly: GCA_028583015.1. Classification (NCBI taxonomy): domain Eukaryota; kingdom Viridiplantae; phylum Streptophyta; class Pinopsida; order Araucariales; family Araucariaceae; genus Wollemia; species Wollemia nobilis. The sequence goes on from JAQPPZ010001261.1 coordinate 3,304,921, forward strand.
CTGGTTCTTTGGAATCTATATTCTCATCAACTGTTACATTTATACTTTCCACCATAGTGTGTGTTCTTTTTTTGAAGCATCTGTAGGCTTTCCTCTCTGTGGAATAATCAAGAAAAACTCCCTCATCATAACTTGGATCAAACTTGCCCAATTTTTGATCTTCCCATCTTATGTAACATTTGCTTCCAAAAATTTTGAAGTGCTTTATAGTGTCATGTCTTCCTTCCCAAATATCATATGGAGTCTTGTGATTATTTACCCTCAATTGATCCCTAGTGATTATGTATACAATTGTGTTTATTGCTTCATTCCAAAAACCATATGATAACTTATATTCATTTAACATAGCTCTCGCCATGCTTTCAACAGTCATGTTATTCCTTTAAACTATCCCATTTTGTTGAGGAGTTCTTTCTATTGAGTACTCTCTCTTGATTCCATGTTGTTTATAAAATTCTACAAATCCATTTGAAGTAAATTATCCTCCTCTGTCGGATCGTAGACACTTAATCCTTTTTCCTATTTCATTTTCAACCAATTTCTTGAATGCTTTATATTTTTCAAAGGCCTCTAACTTCTCTTTTAGGAAGGTTACCAAAACCATTCTGGAATAATCATATACAAATAGCATAAAGTAACTTTCATCCTGAATACTTTGTGTTCTGGTAGGACCACACAAATCAGTATGTATTAGCCTCAATGGATCAGAAGACATAATATTTTGACTTAAAGATTGTCCTAGTTTGCTTCCCATGTTGACATGGTGCACATATTGTGTTTTGAGGTCTTCTTATTTTGGGTAAATCTCTAACTGCCTATTTATTGCTTATATTGACTATGTTGTCAAAATTCAAGTGACCCAATATTCTATGCCACAACCAACTCTCATTTTCTTGTGATAGAAAGCACTTTTTCCCTTTGATCTCATTGAGCACGTATAAGTTTTTTTGGGTTCTTCTTACATTGGCAATGATTTTTCCAGTTTCTGTTTTCCTTATCTCACATCTATTTGGATGGAAAGTAACCTTGTATCCTTGATCATAAATTTGGCTTATACTTAGAAAATTGTGTTTTAATTCTTTAACATACAAAACATTCTCTGTTCTTATTTTCCCATTATCTAAACTTAGAGTTCCTCTTCCACCAATATTTGCTGATCCATTATCACCAAAACTTACTGATCCTCTATTTTTTTCTTTTAGTACAATAAATTTATCTTTATCTCCTGTCATGTGACTAGAGAAATCACTATCAAGATACCATTGTTCTTGTAGCAACCCCGGGATGAACGCACTACCCCTTTTGAACTCTAATTGCAATGTTATTAAAAACCCAAGATGAAATGGAAGACAATGAAAAAGCATATAACACAAAATAACAAATATGGATCTATTTATTTGTATTGAAACTTGGTTACATGTTGGTCCCTATTAGGGATATCCATTTCGATACAATAAGTTACAAATAGGCAAAGAGTGCCCCTTTCATGAAGAGGTGGTGCGCTTATAAATGCTTCCCGGTTTCACACATGGAAATGTATGAGGGCTTATAGATGCCTCCTCTAGGTTTTTTCCTAGAGGGATCCCTTTTGCTCTCGTATGTTGCAGATTTCGTTCGATGAACCTGTGACCCTGCAAGCAATGAAAAAACAACACAAACTTAGATGTCTGTGATTGCCTCCCTAGATGAGGTTGTTAGTAATAAAATAATTTAATGGAAATATGATGAAATTATGCCATGAAATCATGTAAATCTATGCTAATGATATGAAAACATGAAGAAACAAAATAAAAGAAGCTATGTATAAAATATAAGCTAAGCCTACGGGCCACTGTCCAAGACAACGATCGCTAAGGTAAACTTTGTTCTCTTTACCCCAAATTTATGGGTCAAAGCATGTATCTGATGTTGAAATAATAGGTGTTATGCTCTTAAATTTGTCAGGGAAATGTCGTACACATGATCTCTAAGGGAACTCTCCAAGTCTCGAAAGCGCTCCTCAAAAATATGTCTCAATGATCTATGTCTCTATATGTCTCTCTCTAATATATTTGGTGCTCTTAAGCTTGCACCCTTTATAATGTGAAACCCTAGGTCTATGTCCAAGACCTAGGAATGAATTTCTCATGCATAGTACAAGTTAGCATGAGAATATTTTGTCCTTTGTCTATGCTTGAAGGCCAGTTAACTAAAATCTAACTGCCCACTTGAGTCTCCTATGCAAACTGGTCGTTAGCATGAGAAGCTTTTATCCTTTGTTTATGCTTGAATATCAGTTAACTAAAGTTTAAATGTAAAATCAAGCCTCCTATGTGAAATGGTTGTGAAAAGGAATGCAAAGTTACTCTCACTCACCTTTATTGCATGCATACTGCCACTTCCACTTGTGATTAGGCCTGTTTATCGGTAAAACTACTTATGGCTTGGCCGCTGTCGTCTGCAGTGGCTAATATCTGGCCACTATCATCTGCAGTGGCTAAGGTCTGGCCGCTCTAGGCTTGAGTGGCTAGGATATGGCCACTCTTGGCTTGAGCGGCTAGGATTGGATTGCTTGAAAAGGCCGCAAATGTGTGGTGAGAACCATTTTTGATGCTTGGAAATTCCAAGATTATGTCTTATGATATTATGAATGTGTCTATGTGAGTATCTCCCCTAAGCATGACATGATTTGGGTGTCTACAAATGCCTATTTTTGTGACGCGTTGTGTGGAAAACACAATGCTGAGCAAAAATGTAGACTGATTTATTTCTAGGGTGTATGGTGATCAATGGTCTGATCAATGCCAGATGGCCCAATCATGCAAGATGACGTGCATCCCTTGAATCATTGCCTCAAAATTTGGAGGACTTATATCAGTGTCTTGGGCATGTTAAATTGCACTCATTCCTCAAACTCAATCGGGTAGCTTCAGCTACTACAATAATTCCAACCAGTAGGAGAGCTACAATTGAATATGTCATGTCTGCTTACGTTCCCAACAAACAAGGGAAATTTGTGATTGTTGTATGCAACGATTCGTAGGACAAAAATAATTTTGTTATGATTGAGTGATATTTTGTTGATTTTTATTATGATTATGTTGAATTTTTGAACTACTTCCTCACACAATGAATTGGTGAAGAAATGACAATGAATGAAGTGACAAGTCACTTGACCAATATGACTAATCTAGTTCCTTTCTAGCATTTGTTGCTTTTAATGGGCAATCCCACATCCAAGTGTGATTCCAATTGTTTATGATGATCATCCATCCTTATCTTGAGGAGCGGTCTGGATATAAATAGCCTTCTTGGGGAGTTAGGATGAGTGATTCTATTTATGTTTATATTGTATCACTTTGACTTAATGTTTTTGGTATCATAGGGTAATTAGAATGATCCTTTTGCACCCGTGGAGAAATTCGATAATATTGGTCTTATTTAGGATTGAAGGGTGGCACATCATAATTCCAAAATGAGTTGTTTTTTCCCTAAGTGGCCTTATGGTCATCTACTCATCTCACCAAAATACATGGAGTGCAAATCACTGCAATCACCGAGTGGATAGAGTAAGTAATTGGGTATGAGGCTTGCCTTAGATTGTGCTATTATGCAATTTTTTTGTTATTTTGAACATTATGATGATATTAAATCACCAAAGTGTGTTTATTTGTTGTTTTTGTGGGATCCATCAAGGAGGAAGTCCCTTGTTTTGATCTGTGGATCTGGCCACTGTTAGGTTCAATGACCTCTGAGTTCATGTCTATGTTCGATGTCGCCTTGAGAGGCCAAGAATTTTGGGTTTCTGATGTTAGTAGCAGCCAAGGTACAATTACGAAAAAATAAAATTTGTATTTTCTAGGGTTTGACCTTTCATTTTCACTATTGATGATTCGCTCTAGGAGTTCTTGTGTGATAGCGATGGTTGTAACTTTGGAGTTTACTGGTGTTGAGGACATGGCTGCATAGGGTGAGGCATCAGCTACTAGAGGAGCCGGAGCTTCTTAGGTATTTCTATTTTTTAAACCCTAACCCTCTTTTCTTTTTTCTGAGTAAAACTAAACCTCAATAAGTAATGGTCAAAATGAACCTCACTAAACCTATTGGTAACGAACAAACTTCGTAGTTAGGCTTAGCTTACCTTTTCTTATGGTGGGTTAGTCCCAAATTTTGTTTTTTTGTTAGTGGTTTTAGCCTAGGGTTTTTGAATTTTTCTATTATTCACCTGTTGCTGCCATTTTGAGCATTTTTTAAATTAGCTTAGTTTTTTATGCCTGAGTGGGAATTTGCTTTCTATTTTTTTACCCCCTTTTGTGTTGTTTATGTCATTTTGCAATTTTTGGATTTTTTTTGTGTTTTTTGGCCAAAGGTTCATGGGTTTGTCATGTCACCCCTTGGCCGATGTCGCTCAGAGTGGTCGGCTATGAGTTGTTGTCACTCAGAGTGGTCAGGTTTGAACCCCAATGGTAAAAAATTTGATCGTTGGGTCTTGGTCGTTGCTGCTTCCAGTGGCCAGGTTCTAGCCACTATAGTTAATAGCGGCTAAACATTTAGCCATGTTTTCTTGCATTTTTTTGGTAGTTGGATTTTTATGACATATTTTATTTTTTTTTTAATTTTTGACTTTTTGATTTGTTTGATTAGGTGCAATCTTGTCATTTTTCTTAGACTTAGAATAACCCATACTCTTTTGCATTATTTTCATGTTTATTGTGAATTGTGCCTTAGATGCATTATAGTTTTTTTTTGTATTTCTTCTGCTTTGCTTAGATCCTTACTGCTCGGGCTCAAGACCCAAAGATCCTTCTTGACCTACTTCCTATCTTTGATGATACGTAATAGGCATGGTTCAAAGCCCATGGGTTACAATATGTCATTAGGCTACCTTACATCATGGTATATTAGGATTACCTTACAGCTCTGGCCCATCGTTGGGACCCGTGGACTAATACCTTCCACATCCCGACTGGTGATATGACCATTACACCGGAGGATGTATATAGGATCTTTTAGATTCCATTTGATGCAGTGGCCATTGTCTCTTCAGCCACTACTAATCAAGTGGTTGTCTTAACTCAGGTGTTTAGAGGGCACTCTACAGATGCTCTCAAGGACATCAATTCTGAAGGAGTTTCCATCAACCACTAGCATGGGGAGGGAGTATTTATGATGAGGCATGTCGTATTGCTAATGGTTATCAACAATGTTCTTATCTCGAACTTCTCAAGTTTGAGGTTCCCATGGAACCTTTTGGTGATGGTGCAGGATCTATTGGATAGTGAGAAGCCTATCATCTATGCATGGGGTAGATCGATGTTGGCTCAATGCTATGATGAGTTATACCACATCTATCGATGAGGACGTGTCAACATTGTCTATAGCTTGCTCCTACAGGTTTGGGGATAAGAGCATATTAGGGTAGATCACCCTAAGGGGCTCCTAGCCAATATCACATTAATCGACACTTGAACATATTGCTATGTTGCTATATGGGCTCGAGAGCATGATGAGTGTAAGAGCCACACTTTTGCAGGGGAGCTGTCCCATTACATTGATGCTTTCACTAGACTTTTTTTCAGAGATGTCATATGGTGGACTTACCATGAGTGTCCTGCTTAGGATGATCCAGATAGCTTTACTTCCAGGACACGATGCGAGTGATGGCTTGTTGGCCGTAATATGACCATCCGAGAGTATTTCTTCTACTCACGTGTTCTTCGTTAGTATGGGTTGCAACAGGATGTGCCCTTGGTATTGTTCTTGTACAGATGCCTCACAGTAGATAAGGACCTATGTCCATGATAAATTATAGAGATTTTATATGAGGAGGATGCCCCAACTATTGACCCTAGAGTGTTTGGGGGTGTTATAGAGGCATAAACTTAGTGGTGGGATGATCGTATGTGGCATGGTGTAAACAGCCTAGGGCACAAGGATGATGGTAGAGGTGATGGTGCAGATCCAAAAGGACATAGAGTTCGAGCTAGGACCGAGGTATGGGTCCAACAAGTAGAGTAGGTGGTAGTGGGGGATCCTGATGTTCATAAGGAGGAAGAGGAGTTAGAGCACAAGGAGAGAGACTCTCCTCTGAGAGCACAGCTACATGAGGTCGAGGTTGAGCTTCAGGTGATTAATATCTAGGTACAATGGTGATATGCTACCATTGAGCAGCTCACAACATAAATATAGGCTTTGCAGACTACTATTGGGGGTGGTGATGTCAGGATGCATTTTGTTGTTCCTTCTTCTACACCATAGGAGGTTCCAGTGGAAAGTTTAGGAGTAGATGTGGGATAGCTTTAGTATTTATTGGATGAGAATGAGTGAATCTAGGGACTTGTGGATCATGTCATCATTCTTCAGATGCAGCTCAAGAGGCATGGGATTGTCCCTAAGAATACACCTGGTGTAGGTTATTTGTAGGTCAATGGGTGCTCTACCTCAGGGTAATATTTTGACCGTCCCAGCCAGAGGACTCATACTCGAACAGAGATACTGATAGGATCATGTCATTTGACTCACAACACCATCATAGGGGAAGGTGGTACTAGAGGAGGTGATGTAGGGGGCTCAAGCCTAGTATTTTATTGATGCTTCATTTAGTCCTTGATTCATTTTTTAGGTCGACTAACCTATATGACTATAGCCCATGGGAATTTTTGTACATCCATTGGACTTGACACACATACTTTTATGATAGCTTTGCATTATGATTTATTATGTGTATCATTTATTGCTCATGTTTTTATTGTTATTTTGTTTTATGATATGATGATGATTTGATGAATATATTAGATGATGGATGATATTGAGGATTCTTAGATGGATGTGTATATGCTTATATGATTTGATTATATGATGCGATGTATTTTGGTTATGAATGATGAATTTATGATTTTATGCAAATAGATATTGCCTATATATTTTATGATGTGGTTTATGGATGATTAATGAGTTGTTTTTGTGAATATGATGTTATTTCTAAATGCATGTTTTAACTTTGCTTTAATTGTATGCATCTAACTTATGTGATGGGATGGTATAAATGAACATGTATGCTCTAATCACTTAAAACATACGGAATGCATATGACATTGATAATATTAATGGGTGATACCACAAAAAGTAAAAAAATAATCATGAATTTAAATAATCACTCTTATCATAAGAATTGATTAAGTATTCATATATGAGATGTAATGGTGTGTAATGTATTTTTGTAATAACTTTTTGTAAATTAAAAGATATATAGTAGTCAATGGCCATCTATATACTATTTCTAATATATATGCGGTATCTGACCTACTATGCTGATACCCCTTAATTTATAGAATCTTATAAAGAAATTGATGGTGTGAATTATGTTATGATTTATAACTATGTAAGAATTTTTGGGGCTTTCTGGAGATTCAAACACTCTAGTTACCCTATCAACAACTATCTACTTACCACTTAGACTTTTGAAAAGTAAGGCTTTTACCATGGACTTGGTTTTTCATGATCTTTGTGTGTGCATGTGATTGTATATTTTGAGATAGAACTCAAGCATTTCCTCCGATGTTAGGCAGGATTATTTTAGCCCATTGCTAAGATCAGGGATTCTCAAGTGTTTTTCTCATCCTTATGTTGGACTTATTTGGACTATACCACTAGGCAATATTGGGTTACCTAAGCTAGCTCATCAACATTCAAACATTGGTCTACACAAATGCATGAAGCAATTTTGCGAGACATATCATCATGCGTAAGGATTTCTCCTTCTGGTTTTGTACAATGCTGAGAATTCTAGGGATTCAAGCTTTATTCCCTTCTTTTTGGCTTCTTTTTGGCTTTGGATATTTGCTCATATGTAGTTATGAAAATCACTTTTTATTTTGATTGATTTTTTTATTTGAGCAATGATTTTTGTAGTGATGATAATCATTGTTTATTTTGCTCGTATGTAGTGATGAAAATTACTGTTTATTTTTTATTGATTTTTGAGCTATGTTTCTTTGAATTTATGATTTTGTGTATCGGATTATTGCTTTGAAATTTGGACTATATGCTTGGCATTTTGAATATGTACTTTGCTTTGGGATTTTGCTTATTTTGATTTAAGCAAGGGATTTGGATAGGGTAAGCTTGTACTTTTGCAAATTCTCAACACCTTTAAACCGGTTGCACAGGGGGATAAGTAGGGAAAATCCTTTTCACTTAAGGTAACCTAGACTGCTTTTGTAGCTTTCATATTTTCCTTGTACTAGCTAGGCCTTTAGTGTTTTAATTAGTGATGATGTCTTGAATATCTAAGGCATTATCATGGCTAGACCTTACCTTCTACTAATCAATGTTTTTTTTATCAAAAGTTGATAAGATCACTAGGTGTGGTTAATTTACCAAAATACCTTAGTATATTATGTATAGCAAAAAATAATGGTTGTGTTGAAAAACACAATTACACAGATGTGTTGATGGAGGTAAGGATTTGAATGACTTATGCGACAAATTGTGGTATCACTTTTAAAGATTTTATGACATATGCAATTGTAGTGGATATGAAAATGCAATGCAATGATGTGGATGCAAGATGTGAGATGCAATTGTTTTTGTATTTTTTATTTATATGTTATTTTTGTATTTTTTCTTAATTTGACCAAAGGACTTTAAGTTGCCTTTAGAGCTTTTGTTTAATTTTGACCAAGCAGATTGGGTACCCTTGGAGCTTTTTGAATTGATTTTGACCAAGCGGTTTGATTTACCCTTGGAGCCTTTGAATTGATGTTTGACCAAGCGGTTTGAATACCCTTGGAGAATTTTGAATTGATTTTGACCAAGCGATATGAATTACCCTTGGAGCCTTTGATTGATTGGATTTGACCAAGCTTTTTGAATTACCCTTGGAGCCTTTTGTATTTATGTTTGACCAAGCGGTTTGAATACCTTTGGAGCCTTTTGAATTGATTTTAACCAGGTGGTATGAATTACCCTTGGAGCCTTTGATTGTATTTTTGAAATTTTATGTTTTTATGTTTTCTTTTGTGTTTTTGACATATTTGAATGTTTTTGTTTTTTATGAAATATTCGAATGTTTTTTTTTTTTATGAAATATTTGAATATTTTTGTTTTTATTAAATATTTGAATGTTTTTTTATTTTATGTGTAGAATGCTTTTAAGTGAATGATATTGAGGGACTCAGGATCCTCAACACCATCTAATGATATAAGGCGATTTGCTCCAGGTCCCATTCTTTGTGAAATCATGTATGGGCCTATCCAGTTTGCCATGAACTTATCTTGTAGATGCGATGACAGATTCAATTTTTTTTGGTTTTCTTTGAGCACTAGATCTCCAACCTTGAATTCCCTTAAGTGGAATTTACAATTGTAAGCTCGTGCAAGGTGATCTTGGTAAACGTGAAGATGCTCTAAAGCATTAACTCAAAATTCATCAACAAGCATTAACTGATCAAGGCGGCCTTGTCGCGTGGAATCATCATCTATGAAGTCCTTTAATGCTATGCGTAGAGTCAAAATTTCCAAATCTAGTGGAATGATGGCCTTAGTGCCATATACTAGTGAAAATAATGTTACCCTAGTGGGCATCCATATACTAGTCTTGTATGCCCATAGTTCAAGATGCAACTGCATGTGCCAATCCTTGTGATTGTCTTGCACCATCTTCCTCAAAATGGAGACTATTGTTTTGTTTGAGGCTTCTGCTTGCCCATTTTCTTGTAGATAATAAGGCATTGAAAAAATATACTAAATATGGTATTTTTTTATTTAATCATGCACATTTGTTTTCTTGAAAGATGGCCCATTATTCGATATTATCTTATAAGGAATCCCAAAATGACTTATGATATTGTGAAGTATAAACTCCGTAATCCTTGGTCCAATTATTGATGTTAAGGGGATCGCTTCTACCCATTTAGTGAAGTATTCTATGGCCGTTATGATGAATGTGTGTCAGCCTGAGGACTGGGGCGAGATCTTCCCAATCAAGTCTATTCCCCATTGCGACAATGACCATGCTCCTTGGATTGGCTACAAAGCTTGCGATGGCAAGTGCATTAGATTTGCATGATGCTGGAACTTACTAAATTTCTTGACATACTCGCAGTAGTCCTTTTCCATTATGGGGGCAATAACCCATCCTCAAGATGCACTTAACTATGGCCATGCCATTGAAATGGCCTCTACATGTACCATCGTGAGCTTGCAAAATTTCCCAGGATGCTTCCTGGGGCTCAAGACAACAGAGTAATACTCCATCATATCCTCGTCTGTAGAGGATTTCTCCTAGAAAGATGTATCTTGTTACTATCTATTTGAATGATCACCTTTTAGTATGCAAAAAAAATTGAGGTACTATTCCAAGCTTCAGGGAGTCCCACAGTTGGGAAAGCAAATCCTGATAAGCCATGACTTCTATAGAAAATATGACTTTCTCTTCTTGTATTTCTGAGCTAGTGAACATGGATTGAGGAACAACTCTATGGTGTATGGTTGCACCACACTCCACAGGTCCTTGGGAGATCAAATACCTCGAAGATACCATTTTCAATAAATCTCTAGCTATGAAGGACCAATCTTGATTTGGCTTGATGTTGATCATGTTGACTGATTCTTGATTGTCAAAAGCTTCACGATGTATTCCTGAGTCTGAAAGCACTTTCACATGAATGGTTGTAAAATTAGAAGATAGATTTTGAGGTATTAAGGATCCCAAAGAGGCCATAGTGTATATAAATCTATTCGATGTGTGATGGATTGCCTCAGTGTCATACCATTCTAGTCGGGCTAGGTAAGTGTCAACAAGTTCCTTGTAAGTCTTTAGGAGTGGGAACCTACATTGGAATAGTCATTTGACCTAGTTTACTATGAGAAAGGAGTCACCAAAGATATTCAATATTTTAATTCCCATTAATACGGTGGTTTGGAGTCCTAGGATCAATGCTTCATATTTTGTATTGTTGTTTGTGAACGAGAAGTCTAGTTTTAATTATAAGGGCAATGGAGTGCCCTATGGTTTGATAAATACAATCCCTACTCTGCCCTCTTGTTCACACTTTGAACCATCAAATAACAATGACATGTCTCTTTATTTCTTAGGTTATTTGAGTTCTAGAGGATATGATAATGCAAATACTGCATAATCAAGAAATTCTATGGTGAGAGGTTTATTATCCTAATGAGGTGCCTCTGCTAATTGATCTGCTATGACTTGTCCCTTGATGGAATTTTGGATTATGAAATCTAGATCAAATTTTTTCAATAACATGATCCACTTTGTAGTACGTGTATTGTGATATGTCTTTCTCATCATGTACTGCAAAGGATTTTGTTTTTATATGATGTAGGTCGTATGGCTCAATATGTAGTGTCACAACTTTCAAGTTGCAAAGACCACTGCTAAACACAACTTTTCAACATACACATATCCTAGCTCATAACTCACCAAGGTGTGACTAATATAATATATGGCTTGCTCTTTAACTTATGCATTCTTTTGGGCTAACATGGTGCCCAATGCAAAATCAGTAGCCTATATATATAGTAGAAATGGTATGTCTAGCCTTGGTGGAGCCAATACTGGTGGTGTTTCTAGATAAGTCTTGATATCTACAAAGGCTTGATGACATTCTTCATCCTAATGAAAGGGGACTTCCTTATGTATCAACCAATTCATAGGTCGACATTTGTCTGATAATTACGCGATGAATATTTTTATTGATGCTATTTTACCTTGTAGGATCCGCAATTCCCTAATGTTGGTAGGGGTGGCCATTTCTAGTATAGCCTTTACCTTTGTAGGATTGAATTCAATGCCTCTCTTAGATATTATGAATCCCAAAAGCTTGTCATAATTTATGCCAAATACACACCTCTTAGGGTTCAATCAGATGTGTTCTATGAGGCGATCAAAGACTTGTCTAAGGACTTCGGCATGCTCTTGCCGCAATAGGGACTTGGCCAATAAGTCATCCATGTAATATTCTAAGATATTATACATATATTCATGGAATATATATGTCATGGCATGCTGATATGTGGCACTAGTATTTTTGAGACCGAATGGCATCACTTTGTAATAGAATGTTCCTCATGGAGTAATGAAAGTTGTTTTATGTTGATCTTCAGGCTTAATCTAGATCTAGTTTTATCCAAAAAAACCATCCATTAGGGAGAGCATTTCATGACCTACAGTTGCATATACAAGAGCATCTATGTTTGGCAATGGGAATGAATCCTTTGGTGTTGCCCTATTTAAATCTCTAAAATTCTTCCAGATACGGACTCTTTCGTCAGGTTTCTCCATGGGTACCATGTTTGAGACCCACTCAGGGTAGTCGATAGGAACTATGAATATTATATCCAATAGTTTTTGCAATTCGTTCTTCATCATCAAAGCGACGGTTGGATGCATTTTCCTCAATTTTTTCTTGATTGGATTCTTCATGGGATCCAATGAAAGGTTGTGAATGACTAAATTTGGATCTATCCCTGGCATGTCTTTGTAAGTCCAAGAAAAAATATTTGGCCTCTCTTTGAGGAGAGGAATTAGTATGGCTTGTTCCTCTAGAGATAGACTTTCTCTAAACTTGAATTTTCTTGGTTGGGTAGGATCATTGCTAATGTCCACCTCAAAAGTCACTTCTATAGCCATATGTGACCCATCCTCTAGCTGATGAGGCATGGGTATAAAATGAATGTCATCGATAGGATTTACAGGACCTAGTGACTTAGGTTCCAAACCAACATGGAAGACATCATACGCATAACCTGATGTAAAATGGAATGGCTGTAACATCTCTTCATTGGTGAAGAGGTCTTTAGGCTCTATGGGTGAATTAGCATGATTCCAATCAATAGCCTCCACATCAAGATTCAATGATTTGGTAGTATATATTGGATTATGAAGTGAAGTGGTCAAATCAATGGAGATAATGTTGATGGATGGAATGAAGTCTCCAAGACCACATGGGTGTAATCTTGTCTTAGAGGTTTCCCTTCCACACTTATGATGAGGCTCTAGAGGAATGGGAATTTTTGGATCTGGACCATGAGCAGGGCATACAATAGGATCATTGGGCTGTAATCACTATCTAAATGTAGGCAGAGGGGGATTGACCATCTGATGAATGGTAAATAGGTCAATAGGTCTCCCTAAAAATTTTAGATGAGGGTCTATGGCACGGAGTGCCGCCTCTCTCTCTCTACTAGCTCATTGACTTATCGTAAGTGGTGAGGTCCAATATAAGCCATCTCGGTCTCATCCTCAAAGTCATAATCACTTATCTAGAAACTATTAGCATTGGTATGCAGCCCTAAGACAAGGGAATCATGTCTTTGCCCCAAGTAGGCCATCTCTATTTCATATTTATATTCTTCATCACTTATGAATAATCCATTTGCATTTGTCTCTTGCCCCAAAGTTAGGGGTTTTTGACTTAGGTCTAAGTAGGCTCTTTCTATTTAGTCTTTTGATTCATAGTCACTTTCATCTGATGTATATCCACTCTCATCGTGGATGGACCATGTGAATCTTTGTAAATAGTTAGGCCCTTGGTAGGCTAAACCAAGTTGCGCCTCATCATCACTTGCTTCATATACATTGTCCTCATCCCATGATTTGTACCCTATTGGGGTGGAATCAATTGAGATGTTTGGATGATAAATTTTTGGTGGCGGTATGTTTACCGTGACCACTTGTCTGTTGCTAAAATTTCCTATTCTTAGGGGGTGATAAGGAATGAAATCAATGTCTTCTCCTAACCCTAAGATTAATATTTCCAACGTCACTACAAGAGAGTCATCTCAATCTTCGATATAATAGCCTATGCCAAATCTATCAGAGGGAAGCTGATATTGTGGCTTGTATGGCCGACTATGCCCCTGCTCATATATGCCAAGGCCATAGCCATGCAAATGGCAACACTCAAAGTATCTTAGAGAAAACTCAGGGTTATAGAGGTAACGAACATTAACCATGAATAATTTATCACTATCCTCTTATATATATGAAAACTTATGGGCACAGTCTAGTCTGGCATAGGCAAAATTGGTTTGGTTGGGAGGGATTCCAAGTGGAACCACTATTTCCACTAGTGGACTTAAGTCCTTAAGCCTTCCCATGTCTTGAGCAGACTCAATGATAGGCGTAAAGGTGATTTTCTATACAAGGTACTCCCCTATGTATGTTCTTTCCAAGTGTATTGATGCATGCGACGTTGATGACCCTACGGATGACACTAGCAAAGTAGGATGATAATCACTATCTTCATATTGATCTTGAAGATCTTCCTTTTCCATAGGACTTGGAATTTCAGCAATGGCTATAGTTGGCACTTCCTTGGGTTTTTCTTCCTTAACTAAGGGTGCCTTTAGCTTTTGATTGTATTTTGGTTTTGACATTGATGGTACTTTAGAAGCATTGACTACTTTGAGTGCACCAGGAGGTGTTTAAGTGCATGGCTCTTTTCTTACCCCTTTGTCTTTGTTATTCATTTTTGTGGTTGGGGATGAAGGTGCTACGTATAGGTGGTTAGAAGAGATTACAAATTATCCTAGAATGTCCACTTGATTGATGTATTTAAAAGGCTCTTCATCGGCCAGAACCACATAGACTTTGTTTTCATGCACATAATGACACACTGGTGCAAGATCGAAGGCACACACTTCATGGTCCTTATCCAAGGGTGCCCTAAGAGGATGTTGTACTGCATAGCTCCTTCCAAAACATGACACATCACGGGGATGGTCTTGTGCCCCACATTTATGGGTAGGACTATCGTTCCCATAGTATTGCATAAATCATCATTAAAATATTTCAATGTGTAAGCTCCTGGAACAATATTGGACTTGGGGATATTGAGGTGCTCTATTACAATTGTTTTAATGATGTTTATCAATGAACATGTATCAAACAAGACCCTATTGAAAGGTAAGTTGTTGATTACCGCTACAATATTTAGCAGAGGGTCTGGTAAGGTAGTAGGAACTATCTTAATCTCATGATCATAGAATCATATTACAGGCTCATGGAATTCTTGCACTTGTCCCACAAAGTGAGTGAATGAATTTGCATCTTGTAGTTGGAGCTCAATTGTCCTTAAAATCTCCATTAGAGTCTCCCTATGCTTTGGGGACTTTTGTATGAGCTCATAGATGGATAACTTAGCTAGAATCGCTTATAGGTTTTGTTCCAATCTACTCTGAATAGTCACCATAGGTCATGTTGGCAGACTTGGAAGGTTGTATTGCCTTTGCCTAAGAGTGGATGGGATGTTCATGGGAGCTATAGGTAGGTGCATTTGACCATACCACCTAGTCCTTGTTGCTATGTTAACAATCTCAACCATCCCAATTCATATACGGGTAGGTATGTTAGCTCAAACCTGATTGACTTGGGCCCCTTGCTCTTGAGGGGCCTCATGATTGGGAAATGGGTTTTTGTATATGCCCATGTCTCTGTTACCAGGAGACAATGGGTTGTCAACTTTGAGTTATCTCGCCTAAATCATGTTTTGCATTTGATGCTTAAACCCGACGTAAGCCTCAATGTCATACCCTAGTATCCTGTGATAAGGGCAAAATTGATCTTCCCTATATACTTTTGGCTTAGGATGGTTGGGATCTATAAGAGGTATATCAAGAAATTTGATCCTCCTGGCCTCGCTCAATTGATTAAAGATTGATTGCATTGATTCTGTTAGAGGCATGAAATAATGAGGTGACTTGCGTTCTCTATTTTTTCTCTAATTGTTATTTTGGTCATAATTAACCGATGGGGGATGTGCTTGATAGTTCTGGGGTTGTTGTGCACCCCCATCCTTAGGTGTAGCCAATACGACTTGATTTATTGGAGCAATATTGCCCTACTTTTGCTTGTACTTTTCATTCTTACCATTCTTGTTCCACTCCTTTTTGTTTTAGATTTTAATGGTTCCCTCATCTAATTATATTTCTTCAATGAGCTTGGCCTGTGCCAAAGCTTCCTCAAACAAAGAATACTACTGAAGTTATAGAAATAGGGAGATGTGTTTAGAGCAAATTTTTGTGAACATGTGAATTATCTCTTTTGTGGGAATGGAGAATGATAATTTTGCCATGACTTTTCTCCATATATTCCCATTATCCATTACTGGCTCATCATCATATTGTTTCAAGTTGGCCAAGTCTAAAAGGTTCACTTTCTTGTTAGCACCAAAGGAGAAATGCTTTAAGAATACATTTACTAGTTGTTCAATTTTGGTTATGTTGTGCTTAGGTAGTTGATTGAACCATTGAGTGGAAACACCTAAAAAAGTCATTATGAATGTTCTTAGCATGAGAGCGTCATTATCTTCAATATGAAAATAGGCATTGATAAAATTAGTGACATGCTCTTATGCATCCTCTTCACCCTTAAATTTTCTAACCTAGGCATCTCAAATTTCTTAGGATATGGAAGGCTAGGTATTGATGGGAACAATGGTTGGTTGTGTATTTTTCTTAATGATGGTGAGAATCCAACTACCTTTTGTATCTCAAAGGTTTTTATCTTTTCAGTGAGCTCTTGAAATACCTTTGATACACATATTTCCTCCTCTTGTAAGCCAACTTGTAGTGGCAATGGAGGTAACTCTCTATCCATTTGATTCATTCCATTTTCCTCCCTCCTACAAGGGGTGTAGGAATTTAGGATTATGATCTTGGTTTTTTGTGTTTGCCCTTACCCCACTATTTGGATTTCATTCATGATTTTGTGGTGGATTTCATTGTGGGATATCTTGTCTAGTGTGCCTCTCTTTAGGTGAGTCAACGCATCTAGTTCTTTGGTGGTCACCACCATTTGTCTATAAATTGTTAAGAGCTGTAGACACCAAAAAAACACCAATATGATCATGTGGCTACAAGCACTGACTGAATTGGCATACATAGCCCCGAGGGCAGTCCCTAGAGGTTAAACAGTGGTCCTAACCACTCCCAAAGTAGTTTTGGAATGATAGAGGTCAATTTGGCACCTTTCAAGAACCCTGATACTTACTCGTTCCACCCTAGGGTGATTAGAATGATATTCGCCCCACCCTGGGATGATTAGCAACAATCGCTCTAGGGTGGGGCGAATAGCAGGTTTGACAAGAAAAATGTCAAACCTTGACAAATGGCAGCCCAGATCTGCCACTCAACTCAACCTTCAATTCATGGGAGTGCGAGTGAGCATTTCAAATCTCAAAGAGGCAGTCATAGAGGCAGTCATGGAGCCCTTAATCAGGGAGGAATCTTCTCTCCCTTGACAAGGCATGATGGCCAAGTGGTGCCCCTGCATGCACATTCAAAGTAGACCTTCAGGTCTATAAAATGGTGAGTCTTCTCACCCCAAAAAATTATAGAGTAGGAGCATTTGGAGCAATGGAGTGCTACTAAATTATACCCTCACCCTCATTGTGCTTCCTACATCCTTGATCTCTCTTTTGGAAGGGAGGTTATTGGGTGAATATTAGGAGCGCAATCCTGACCTAAAATCCAAACAATTGGAAAGTTTTCAAGAGGACAAGTGTGGAGAGCTAGCTATCCACTCTAATTGGTGCATTCGGACATTTGTGGTCCAATGCAAACCAAAAGCATTGGTAACAATTATTATTTTCTCTTTTGAGCTCTGGCGATTTGGCGGGAAACCTTCTGAATTGCCGACGGTCGAGCCTCTAGGGTTTCAGATCGAAAACCTCGTCCAGGGTCTTTGGGGGTTTGCTGCTGGTTTCTGTTCTAGGATCTTTCGGTGCCCCGAGAGGGCCCAATGGGGTCTCCTCCAGGTTATCTCGAGGGGAAGAAGACCTCTTATGTAGAGATATTATGAGAAAATCCTGCGTCTTCCTCTGATGATGCTCAGCGGAGTGCTTTCCATCTGCTATCCAGGAATGCGGGCAAGGGTTCTCCTGTGCATAGAGTCAATGGATGTCTCCCACAATCTACGTCAAGATCAAAAATAGTCATCGAACCAGAGCTGGTTGAAGACACGATAAACTATCGGGCTACTCATGATCTGATCTACAAGTTCATGGGCATTCGACCCACCCTGCACTTTTTGCATTCCTGGGTGAGACAAAACTGGGAGCCTATCGGTGAGTACTCCTTATGGCCCATAAGCAATGGGTATTTTATTATTAGTTTTTCTTCCCTAATGGATAGAAACAGAGCATTTGAATCAGAGAAGAGGAGCCATGGCCCGGCAGGGTTATTTGTCCAACCATGGAGAGCGGGTTTCGACCCTCGCATTGAGCCCACGGCTGTCCCGGTTTGGATCCGGCTGTATGCTCTCCCGATGGAGTTTTGGGGTGAGCAGATTCTTGAATTGATAGGCAACTCTCTAGGTAGATATTTGGGAGTTTCCAAGGATACCATTGAAGGAAATACTGTTGTTTATGCGAGAATTTGTGTAGAACTGGATATTAGTCAACCGCTACCAGCTGAGATGGAACTGGAGTTAGCAGGACATTCCTGGATACAGCAGTTAGACTATGAAGCCCTACCTTTCCGATGTAGAGTCTATCATTTGCATGGCCATTTGGCAAGGTTCTGCCCAAATATCTTGAGCACCAAAGCGGATGCTCCACAGGGAATGTCAAATCGCCCCCGAGAAGGTAAGTCCACTTCGGTCAAGGAACCACCTGTCATTCCCCCTGGTTCTGAGGGCCAGAAAGATGGCTTTGAACAGCAGAAGAGAAGAAGAAAAAAAAAGAGAAATGGCAAGGAGCAAGCTCTTCCCAAGCCAACCAATCGGTATGAAATCTTCAAATCTCTTGTGGATCAAGAAGACCAAATTATGGAAGGAGCAGATGGGAACCTTGAGGATAATATCATCCTTACTCATGCTCCTCCCTCATCAACCCTTGTCCTTGAATAGGTGATTGACTCCTCTGAGACTTTGCATCAAGAAAACCCAGGGACTCTGGTAATCCACTCCCCAGTTCAGCCAGCTATTAAAGATGTTACCATGGGAATTGCAGAAAAGCTCAGAGAAAGACCAGCTCTTGGAATTTCCCAGGTGGAGAAGAGGTCGAAAAATAGTAATTCCCAAGGGGTGGGAAGGAAATCCAATAAGGATCTAATTGTAGTGCAAGGAGATAAGCTAATCAATGGAGGATTGGCGAGAACAATTGATTCGTATTGCTCCCAAGGTTTCCAATGATTATTCAATCTTGGAATGTGAGGGGTTTAAACAGTAGAACCCATCAATCTGTTGTTCAAAGACTTTTAGAGAGAAGTAAAATAGACTTTCTGCTCATTCAGGAGACAAAAATGTCATTAGACCTTATGAGTAAAACTGTCAGCCGAATCTGGAGGGGTGCTGGCCATATGGCGGTGGCTGCTCTAGGTGCCTCGGGAGGGATTGCTACTCTTTGGAATCCTCTGGCGTGGATAGCAATAGAACATATAGCCTGGAGAGGGGTCCTCACATCTCTTTTTAAGAATATTGTTACAGCTGAACAAGTCTTAATTACAAATTTCTATGGGGCTCAGAACACCGATGGTCAGCGGTTTCAATGGAAAGCTGTTCAAAACATGAGGTCCTCCCGGGAAGATTTTGATTGGATTATTGCTGGGGACTTCAATGCTAAATTATCTGCTAGGGATCAGGAAGGTGGCATCCCTATTTTGGATACAGGGGACCGACTGTTTATTGCCCAAGTCCAGGCCTTTAACCTTGTTGATATCAAAGGCCCTGGTACAAAATTTACCTGGACTAACAAGAGAAGAGAGCCATACAATAAGAGGGTTAAGCTTGACCAGTTTCTGGTCTCGGAGGAAGCTTATGTTAGATGGAATATCAAATTCCAGATTTTGGAGGGCCCAGTCTCAGATCACTCTCCCATTTTGCTGGAGGGAGGGACTATGTCAGGGAAGTATTACAAACCTTTTAAATTTGAAAATTATTGGTTGCAAAAAGAGGACCTACGAAGGAAAATTCCACAGTGGTGGGAAGAAGTTCGTCTCCATTTTGGAACAGCTATGTTCAAATTTCATAAACAACTTCTTTTTGTTAAGAGTAAACTAAAACAGTGGAAGCAAACTAACAAATCTGATTTCCAGCTCCAACGGGCTCCCTTGTTGGCCAGATGGAATGAGGTGCAAAAAAAATTTAGAGAAGGAATTATTTCTGAGCATCTTAAATTCGAGGATGACGCTTTACGCAAAGCGGTTGAGGACATTGATAATCAAGAAGAGATCTACTGGAGACAGAGAGCAAGAAATACTTGGCTATTAGAAGGAGACAGAAATACTAAATTTTTCCATCGCTCTGCCTGTGCTAGAAGGCAATTGAATAACATGGAATTCCTTCAAGATGAGAATGGAAACTCTTTTGACACTCTCCCTGATATGCACTCCCTCTCTATGGAGTACTTCTCAAACCTCTTCAAGGAAAGTATGCAGCATGATGTGGAATCCCAAAATGAAGTCATTGAGGGCATTCCCTCTATTATTTCTCATGAAGAGAATCAGGCCCTTCTTAAGCCCATTGATCATGATGAACTCAAGAAGGTGGTCTTTGGGATGTGCACAGGAAAATCGCCTGGTCCGGACGGTTTCCCTATTGAGTTCTTTCAGGCCTTCTGGGATATCTTGGAGGAGGATGTGTTGGCTGTCATTGAGGAATCCCGAACTAACAAAAGAATGCTCAAGGCTCTAAATCACACCTTTATCACCTTAATTCCTAAAGGAGAGGGGGGGGCTCACATTTCCGATTTCAGACCTATTGCATTATGTAATGTGATTTACAAAATTATCACTAAAATTATGGCTGAAAGACTAAAACCCCTTCTTCAGAATATAATCTCCCCTGAGCAAGGGGGTTTTGTTGAAGGAAGACAGATCTTGGATGGAGTGATCTTGGCTCAGGAGGCTATCCATTCTATGCATAATTCAGGTAACAAGGGAATGTTCATCAAACTGGATATGTCTAAGGCTTATGATAGAGTAGAGTGGGGCTTCTTGGTCAAGATGTTGGCAGCCTTTGGTTTTTCTCAGGACTGGATTGCTTGGGTCATGAGCTGTATCTCTACGCCTTCCTACTCTGTTTTAATTAAGGGACTTCCCTCACCACCTTTTGGAGCCTCTCGGGGTCTCCGCCAAGGAGATCCTTGCTCTCCTTATCTCTTTCTCATCTTGGCTGAAGGTTTAGGAAGACTCCTCCTAAGAAGAAGACGTCAAGGATAGATAATAGGAATTAAAATTGGGGCTGAAGTTTTGACTCATTTATAGTTTGTGGATGATACGGGTTTGGTGGGAGTTGCCAGCCTCAGGGAAGCAAGAGGAATCAAAGCTTCTCTTAACGTCTACCTCCGGGCTTCTAATCAAGTCATCAATGAAACAAAATCAAAAGTGGTCTTCTTTAACCTTGATCAAAGGTCACAAGAGAGAGTTATGGAGATCCTGGGTTTCACTAGGACCTCCCTTCCTGTTGTTTATCTGGGGGTTCCTTTGCATTTCAAAAAACTGAAAGCTGATTTCTGGAAGGACCTTTTGGATGGCATCAAAGAGAGAATGAATCATTGGTCTCATAGATGGTTAAGCTATGGGGGCCGACTAACTTTCTTGAATTATGTTATTCAGGCCATGCCTATTTACAAATTCTCTATTCTGGCCGCCCCTCCTTCAATTTGGAAAGAGCTGGACAAAGCGGCTAGAAGTTTTCTCTGGTAAGGTGCCAAAGGAGAGAGAAAATGGGCCTTGGTTGGTTGGGATAAGGTCACCCAGCCCAAGGAGAAAGGTGGGTTGGGTTTAAGAAGCTCCAAGTTTAACAATTGGTCCCTGGATGGTAAATTGTATTGGAGGTGGATTTCCCAGCCTACGTCCCTCTGCAGTAGAATCCTTTCTAGCAAATACTTGGGTCTTGTTCATCCCAATGACTTGGGCCGCTATCCTTTGGAGGGTAATGGATCTCTTGTGTGGCAGGCGCTCAATCTTGGATCTCGCATTATCAAAGATCAATTGTTCTGGAAAGTTGGGAGAGGGGAGAAGGCCCGGTTTTGGACTGATTCTTGGGATCAGCATCCTCATATCCTTGCTGTGTTTCCTGATTTGCATCCGTTAAAATCTGCTCTTGAAGATAAGGTTTGGATTAATATTGAGAGCTACTTCAATACCAGCCAATTGGGGGAGTATAAGGTTCAAAAGTTTAAGCGGCTGGGTGAATGGCCTATTCCAATCCCTCCGGAGCAAGCTCCAACTCTGGAAAAAATTTTGGCAGAAAGGTTTCTTACTGGGAGAGATGAGGAGGATGAGCTTGCCTGGGGCTTTGGGAACCTTGGGGTTTATTCTGTGAAGGAGGGCTATGGTTCGATCCTTCCTGAGCCCCCCCCACACTCTTTTCCAGTCCAAGAATGGAGGAAGATATGGCATCCCAAGGGCTGGCCGAAAGTGAACTTCTTTGCTTGGCAGTTGATGCATAATGGTATCTTGACCTTTGACAACCTCAGAATTAGAGGCATCATTGGCCCTTCCCAGTGTGTTTTGTGTTATAGGAATGAGGAAACTGTGGATCATCTTCTGTTTGATTGTCCTTTCACACAGCAGATTTGGCATCGTTGGTTCTCCCACTTTAAACTTCAGGCTCTTGGAGACTTGTCTCGGACCAATTTATGGGAAAGCTGGAAGAGAGGTAGATTTATATCTAAAGCTCTTCATACTGGCTGGGAGCTCGGTTTCCTTTTTATTTGGTGGTAGGTGTGGCTGGAAAGAAATGCTCATATTTTTTGTGAAACCTTCTCTTCGGTGGATGGGATATGGCAGGTCATCTGGAGCAAATTTGTGGAAACTTTTGCCATATATGCTGAGGAGGAAAATTAGCCAGCTTCTAATCCTTTGAAAGGGAGAGTTGCTGATCTTGAGAGACAGGTAAGAAGTTGTTGGAAACCTCCCCCAGAAGGCTGGGTCAAAATCAATACTGATGAAGCTGCAAAAGGTAATCCGGGCAATGCTGGTAGTGGATTTATCTGCCGTGATCATGCTGGGACTGTGCTCTATTGGGAATTGCAAGGTCTGGGATATGCCACAAACAATGAAGCTGAGGCCTTTGCTATTAAATCTGCCTCCATCTGGGCCATCAAGCATGGTCATAGAAAGATAATCATTGAGTCTGATTCCTAAATCCTGGTTGGTGCTCTTGATTGCATGAGGAACTTTGCCTTAAAAGCTTGGAGGCTACGGATTTTGGTTTCCCAAATTATAGAGCTTTGGAAGGAAGTTGAGGATGTGATACTTGTTTATGCTAGTAGATCTCTCAATAAAGCGGCTGATTTCCTTGCTAAGATGGGTGCTGAGAGAGAGGTTGGGATGCATCTGCATAGCAATATGTCTGTGGAGGATGCAGAGATCAGACAAGGCCTTGAACAATTTTTGAAATAATGTGCAAAGTTTTTTTTCTAAGGCTCTTTTTTGTCGCGATATCGTGACATGTAGTGCTATCGCGGCCTCTGGATGGTTGTTGTCGCGATATCGCGACAGGTTGAGCCACCGCGGCCTCCGGTGGGTTTCTGTCGTGACATCGCGACATGTCGTGATATCGTGTGTCACGAAATCATGACATGTCGCGATATCGCAACATGTCTCGATTTCATGACACGCGATAAAGCGACCTGTCGTGATATCACGACAGGTCCCGCTTTCGTGGTTCGTGTGGAGTTCTTGCTGCGCTTTCGTTCCCTTCATGAAGTTGAAAAGCAAAGTTAATATTTCGTCACGTTTTTGTGACAAGTTTGAGAATTGGAAGCTGCAAGGTATTCCTGTCGTGATTTCGTGACTCGTTTGGCACTTAGGCGGCTGGGTGGAAAATTGTCGAGATATCGCGACCTGTTGCGTTGTCGCGGCAACGAGTTGGTTTTTGTCATGATTTCGCAATAGGTTGTGCCTCCCTGGCCTCTAGCGTATTTCTTGCGCGATATCGCGACATGTAGAACTTTCGTGGCTCCTGTTGGGCTTTGCTAGCGATATTGTGCCTCTCTTGAAGATCTTTGTTCAAAGGTGGTATTGTGTCACATTTTTGCAACAGGTTGGTTAATTGGATTCAGCTTGGTTTTTTTGTCGTGATTTCGCGGCATGTTTGGCTCTTAAGCGACTGGTTGGTTTTTTGTCGCGATATCACGACCCTTTTGCGGCATGACTATTGTTTAGTTTTTTCATCGCGTTTTTGCGATGCCTTCTGCAGGTGGCTGTCGAGGGCCCTTCCTGTCGTGATTTCGCGACATGTCATGATTTCGTGACATGTCGCGTTATCACGACTGTTGGCGCTGATGCGGCCATGACGGGTTTGCCTGTCGCATTTTCGTGACATGTCGCCTTTTCGCGTCGTTTGTTCTCTTTGCCCTATGGCTGCTAGTGTTGCCTTTGTGCACTGCCCTTGTTGTGTTGCTCTTGGCTCTGGGTCGGGATGTGTTCTCTCCCACTTGTATCTGGTCTTTGTATTAATACAAGTTTTCATTTTTTTCAAAAAAAAAAAAATCCAAACAATTGGCCACAATCCCACACCAAATTTGTTGACATAAATCCCTAGGAGGTTTTGGACCCATCCCAAGTGGATTGCTGTCAAAACCAAACCCCAAATGATGGGCGTCCTACCCCTGGATGCCCCTCGCACTATTGCATTCCTAATCGCCCCACCTCAGAGTTATTAGAAATCTATAGTATATTTCTTCACTGTTTCTTTTGCATCATGTTTTGTGTGTTTCATATATGCTGCAGTTCAAATTTCAATGCATTCTAACTTGTTTTGACTGTGTTTTCATTATTTTACGCTTTTATTAACATACAGGGAGCACCTTCAGATACAGGATTATCGGGGCAGAATCCTCCAAATCCGACCTTTCAGGTCATCTCAAAATTTCCTTTTTTGCCTAACCCCAAGTTTTTAGGTGTTTTGAAGGTCTCTGGATGGGACATTTTGGAGGTCACTCTCAGACATTTTATGACAATCCTAATCGTCCCATCCCAGAGTGATTAGAAATCTACAGTAGATTTCTTGACTATTCTTTTTGCAATGTGTCCTTGATGGTGTTTACATGCTTCTGTTTAAATTTTAGTCCATTTTGATAAGTTTTGATCACCATTTTAATTATTTCATGTATGCATTAACCGGAGGCCTTGGGGATTGCATGTTTCCCTCCATATGCATGTGCTATTAATCATTTGTTGTTTCTCTATATGTAGGATCTCAACACCGAAGGGGAATAAAGGAACCAAGAATGTATTCATGCAAGCGATGATGATGTTTGGCCCATCCATTTTGAATGTGGGCACATGAAAGATCTTGAAGGGAAGCACACCATCCACTGGTGTAACAAAATTGTATTGAACGCTCCAAGCCCCTGAAAAGGGGGGGGAGATATATTGTAACCTGATAATAAGTTGTATCGCTCCAAATTTTTTGCACCCCTACCTTCAGGCTATTGGATCCGTGCCCGAAAGGAGGATGGGAAAAGGATGGTGCGGTACCTCGGACGAGAGGAATTTGCGAAGGTCCCGCCTCTCAAGGGAGGTGCATTTTGGTGATTTTTCGACGGATGGTGGGTTCACCAGGAAACATTTGATAGCAGTTTCCATGCCTAGGTTTTGGGAATGATTTTTTATGAGTTCATTTTATTTTTAAACATTCATCCTAGGTTTGGCCGAATGATTCTAACTTAAACTACATGAAAATGCAATTTAAATGCATACAACAAACAGAAAGGAAAACAGAAACAGAGAATTTATAGGAGGCCAATGAAGATTACCTGATCCAGAATTCTGATGGAGTTTCTAAAGCTTGAAGCAGTCTGGATCATCTGCAATTCAACAGAATCGCCTTCAATTTGATAAAATCATCTAAGCTGACAGGATCGTCTGCAATCTGACGAATTCGTCAGACGAATTCATCAGAGACCTGCAAAACAGCAAACAAATGCAAAATACAAGAAATTCTATTTTGCAAATAGGGGAAAACTATGTGAAACAGTAATATAAGTATTGAAAAATATACAAGAACAGAAATAAATGCAAATCACTGTGTTTAGATAGCAGAATATGATCTTAATATGCAAACTAGACAAAATGGGTGAACTCCAGATGCAATATAGTATAAAAACTGAATAAACAATCTAATTTACAGCATAAAATGACAGAAAAAAGAGACAGAAGAGCAAACTCTAGGCACTGATTTCCTCGATGTGTCTTTGCAGTCGAAATCGTCTCGCATCAGTACGAGATCGTCCTAAATTTGACGAGATCGCCTCTAATCTTGACAGGTTCGTCGGCTACAATAGGTGCTGGCTCTGGTCGAAAACCAGTGGTGTACCTGCAATGAAATGACTATAGGACTAATGCAAAATATGAATTACAATGTTTTAGAGCATAAGGTTTCAATTTGCATAAAAATTTAGCCAGGGTTTGGGGAGGGAAAATTCTTAGAGTTAAATAGGCATAGGATAGTTGTTGGGAGGTTGGAGATCATCCCAATTTGGGAGATCTCCAATGGGGGAAGGGTCCCAACGGCGCAGACATGCTTCTGCCCGAATTGGAGACCCATTGGAATGGATTCCAACTATGCAAATTTAGTTTTGCGATGAAATTGTCTGGACGTTCTAGTCCAGACGAAATCGTCAAATCTGGGGTGATATCATCTGATCGGAGATGATATCGTCAAACGGTCAAAACAACTGCTAAAAATGGTGCGAAAAAGGAGGAAACAGGTTTCTCGGCGGTTAACGGGCGGTTTGGGAGGTTAAATTTGAATTTAAATTTATTTACTAAGGTGAATGTAATTATTCCAATTTTACTGCGCCAATTTTAGGGTGCTACATTTTGCCCCCTCTTTAGCAAATTTTTTGAAGAAAATGCGTTAAAGATGAGTTCTTCTCGATCTACGAGAAAGCAAAAAATTATTCCCATTTTTAGGCGACAATTCTTGGTCGAATCATACGATAGCTTACTATGGTGCCCCCTCCGTGTTTTTACCCAAATCGAACGTTTGCGGTAAAAACACGAAAAAGCAAAAATTATTGTTGAATTATTTTGAATAAAATTAAGAAAAATAGGGTAAAACCCTAATTCATTGTTACTGTTCATTTTACTATTTTTAGAGCTCTGGAGCAAAAATGGTAGAGACAGCGCACAGATCTACAGAGGTCCGTCGCGGTCTACGGGTAAGGGTTTAAACTTAGTTTAGATTGATTTAATTTGAATTTACATGCTTTGCAGATAGATTTTAAGATGAATTTTGAGTATCGCGGTCGTTTTTGGCCATCGACATCGCTTAGACAAAATCGTCCCTAGTTCGATAAAATCGTCTCAAGTTCGTCAATTTCGCCTAAGGACGAAATCGGCGAAAAAGGGACAATTTCATCAAATTAGAGACGATTTCGACACGCGAAATCGAAGACGATTTTGCTCAAATTTCGGACGATATCGGCCAATAGTGGGCGATATCATCAATTGCAAAATTTTGATCTTTAAGTTGCATTATTGATTGCTAAAATTGTTATTAATGATTGTTTGTTGTTTTGGTTGTTTATGCTTGCAGAGAGGATTACTAAAGAGTAGAGAGTGGAAATATGGAGGATTAAGAGATGACTTGGCCGCTCGACACGAGCGAGCGAGATCAACTGACACAGGCTGGCTTACTACATGTGGCAGAGATGCCGCAAGTTTCTACTGACATGGGGCTACTGACAGCCCTAGCAAAGAGGTGGTACCCGGGCTCTTCATGCTTCTAGTTACCGATAGGGGAGATGACTCCCACACTAGAGGATGTATGGAGGATTCTTAGAATCCCCATACAAGGGAGGATGATCACACCTATGGCCAATCAGGGCCACGCGATGGGACGACTCTGCGGTGACCCGAGCTTCGCCCTGGAGAAGGGCAGAGTGAACATCGAGGCACTACGCCAGATGCCTGGGGCATCTACACTGACACGAGTTTTGGCTAGGGTGGTTGGTGGACTTCTGCTGTGCCACTAGAGCGGATGCAGGGTACCATGGATGCTGGCAGATGTGATCTGTGACATGCACGACCATGGCTACAGATTTTCTTGGGGCAGCTTTGTTCTATGTCGATTGTATAGGATCCTGCATGGGGTCGTATACAAGGGCGGCTGATGTCTAGTTATGACATTGCTCCTATAGGTTTGGTGCTAGGAGCACATTGCGGTGCGGAGGCCGGTAGGGCTTCCACTGACAGGGGTTGATGGGGAGAGGCCCCGAGTCTTCTACTGGTGGCTCCAAAGAGGGGCACAGTGACGGATCGACCTATCGGTGTCCCGGAGACTACTGGATGACTTGGTCCCAGACCAGATCACCTGGAGGCCATGGAGAGAGCATCCAGGGTGGCCAGAGGATGGATAGGAGCTAGCTCGCATCAGGCGAGTCTGCTGGCTACGGATGGAGAGGCGAGAGGTGGAGCTCCATTGTTATGACCGAGTTTTGTGACAGTTTGATCTATAGCAGGGGATCCCATCTCTCAGGGATTATGAGTTTTCTCGGACTGTCTGGGATAACACCATAGTTAGCAAGGCTCCAAATATGCAGGGATTCTGGAGTCAGGATGCGGACGATGCCCCCATTCAGCCAGTGGATGGGGACGATGCAGGGGTAGCCGATGGCTATGATGCCTGGTACGTAGGCATCCGCCCTCCTTGGATGACGAGGGCTCAGGGACCGATCCACGTAGTTGTGCGTCAGATAGGGAGGCGGTGCCAGGTGGTAGTAGAGGCAGCCCGAGGTCACGACAAAGGAGAGCAGAGGAGGCCACAGGCACAGGAGAGGCCGCGATAAAGGGAGAGGGAGAGGAGGGAGGCGAGACCCCCATCTCCACAGAGGCCACCATCGCCTGATAAGGGCAAGGGTGTGGACATTGGAGAGAGTAGCGATATGGCTACTCTCTGAGTAGAGAGAGATCATCTGTGAGCTCAGGTGCAAATGTTATAGGATGCAGCTACACAGCACCAGGCTGAGGTGTCGCAGCTACGAGACGAGAATGCTCATCTTAGGGCACGAGGCGGAGGGGTAAGCACTCAAGAGTTGCTGCGGTCGATTTCTTAGACCGCATTCTATCAGGTGCTATACTACCAGACGATGCCAGAGGGCCAGAGGGTACAGCTGCCACCTGCCATAGCAGATCCTATCAGGACAGGGTTGACGAGGAGCTCATCCTGATCGATGACAAGGACTCGTAGTACCACACATACTACGATGGGACCACCTCGTCCTTCGCAGGGCAAGGGAGGAGATGAGGCCGAGAGCTCTAGAGGCTCTCGAGGCTAGAGGGCGAGATACTGCCACTGATATTGTATTATACTTGTATTGATAGAGGATTGAGTATGCCGAGGTACAGATTATGGCATACCAATCTAGTTTTGATGATGTATATATTATGTTGATATATATAGATGAGATATTTTTGATCATATGACTTGTCTTATGTGATGCTTATGATACTTTTTATGTTTGATTAATTGATTTAGTTGATTGATGTAATGATTTTATTGATGATTTCATGTAATTATGTCGTTTTGGAAAAAATTATAACTTGGATGTCATGCTTTAAATATTTTAAATGAAATAATCTGATGTAACAAATTGATTGGTTGTAATGAAATGTGATAAAAAATAAAAACAGATTTCTAACAATAATTTCAAAGGACATTATCACTATTATAGACCATTTCATGGAGTCGTTACTCACTCGGTCGTCAAGCTAGTCCCAGGATAGAAATATTGTTAAAAGAAAAGAGGTGCTTAAGAGACTGTCTTAAGACTTTGTTGTGATGATGCAAATGATGATGATGATGATGGTTTGTTTTCAGATTTCCATGAAAATATTATGCATGAAATATTTTAAAATGATTTTTGCTAGGCATAAATTCCTAAGTGTGATAAAAATTGTTGAATAATTCCTTAAGAATTATACCATCATTGCAAAATGCAAAGGTTGACATAATGATATGAAATAATAAAAATGTGTTTGCTTTTGAAAAGCATAATTTGTGTAATAAAATGAAGTCATATGGTTTTTATGAATTTTTATAAATTGGGAAAACAAATATTGTTACAATGGTTTGCGCTAGGCATAGAATATGTAGGTATAGACTTATACCATCATCGCAAAGATCAAAGAAAGGATAGTTTTATTACATGATTGATTTTTAATGAACAGAAAAGATGAAAATGAGGACTTGTGCTAAGCATAAAATTCCAATTTTGGTTTTGGAATTATACCATCGTTGCGAAAGTTGATAAGATATATATGATATGTTGTTAAATAATTGTACTTGATTATTCCAAACAAGTTGCAAAATAATATTTCAAAGTATTTTGAAGACAAAAATTAGATTTATAAGGAGTCCCATGTGCATAAGTGAATTCATTGCCAATCTTGATTTATCATAATGATAGACAAAATCTCTCAAATACAAATGTGTGTGCAATTGTATGGTTTAGTTACCAGTTTTGAGCAAGATACTATGATACAAGTGATTTGAATAAACCAAGTGTTAATTAGCCATGATGTAGATGCATATAACCACACTAGGCTACTATGTAGATCGGATTATCAAGAGCTAGCTAATCCATAAGCAGACAGAGGTCTGTACAAAATAAGGTCACTAATGTGACAGACATATCGCCACGCTAGGAGTTACCCAAGGCCAAGCAGGTTGGGCACAAACCACCTGTTATGGGGCTTACCTCACAGTTTTTGAATAATTGAGAATTCCAGGGATTCAAGCTCATTCACCCTTCTTTTCTTTTCAAAGGGTAGGGAAAGGTATTTTATTGCTTTCTTGCTTTCTTTTGAACTTTGCTTATTTTTCTTTTGTATTTCTTTTTCTTGATAATGCTTGGAACATTGCATAACATTTTTCTTTTCTCTTTTTCTTGAATGTTTCTTTTCGTTTTCTTTTTCTTTTTCTAGGGATACTTGCTCGGATTAGCTGTAGAGCAAGGGATTTTTATTCTGGGTAGGGGTGAGCTTGTCCTTTTGCCAATTCTCAAATATTCTAGACCATGTGCATGATAGGATAGCAGGGGATACTTTTCACTCAAGAAATCAGTTCTACTATGTAGCAAAACATGGAAATTACAAATATAATCATTTTATTGTGAAAAAATGTGCTTGGTTTAAGTAAATACCAAGATCAATTCTCTATGCTCAAACTTTATTTAATGGAATTTTGTGAACTTTGATATAAGAGAGATTAGTAATCATGCCAGATAAAATCAAGATATTTATTGTGTGAGTGTGCAAGTGAGGGATGCCAAATAAATGCTAGTTTTATCCAAAATAAGTTGAAACATATAATTGCAATAATTGTAAGAAAATAATGATTTTGAGAAAGTTTTGAGAATGTTGATTCTCTCTTTATTCTGTATATTGTTTTGGTTTCGAAAGAGTCAAGCATATAGCTTTTTTTGGATTTTTATATTGATTTTTGTTTTAAAGCAAAAGGAACTTTACAAAATAAATGCAATAAATATTTTTGAAGATTTTTGAAGATTTTATGAATGTTTTTGAGGTTTTTGAATAAATTGAAAGAAATACAAGATAATGATTTTGAACAAATATATACATGGATGAAATAATCAAATTTATGCATAATAACATTTGAGATGTAAAATATTCATGGGTTCTTTAAGTTCTTTACCATCTAAGGTAGATAATTTATATGCTCCTGATTCAAATTTAGCAGTAATGATGTATGGTCCGAGCCAGTTGGGCTCAAATTTACCTTTCAGGTCTTTGGTTGCATTCGTATTCTTTTGATTTTCTTTTAGAACAAGATCACCAATCTCAAAGGATCGATGATGAAATTTCTTATTATATGCTCTTTTAAGCTTGTTTTGGTATGCACGGAGATGCTCTAAAGCATTGATGCATTTTTCATCTAGGAGTTCCAGCTGACTGAGTCTGCCAGCGTGATATTCATCTCCTACTTCGGTGTCTTGAAGTAGTAGAGCCAAAGAAGGAACTTCTAATTCAAATGGAAAAACTACTTCGGCACCATATACCAAAACAAATGGTGAAGTGCTTGTGGGGGTTCGAACACTAGTTCGATAAGCCCACAGGGCTGGATATAATTGAATATGCCAGTCACGGCCAATTTTATTGACTAGTCTTTTGAGAATTTTGATTAGAGTTTTGTTAGAAGCTTCTACTTGACCATTACCCTGAGGATAATAGGGAGTAGACCAGCGATGTTGAATCTTATATTTTTGACATAATTTTTTAACATCTTTATTTTTGAATGGAGTTCCATTTTCAGAGATGAGATTTGCAGGAATTCCGAACCTGCAGATGATTTGATTAAAAATGAATTTAGAGACCTGTGAACCAGTGCAGGAAGCTAAAGGCATAGCTTCAACCCACTTCATGAAATACTCAGTGGCGGTTATGATGAACTTATGTCCATCAGAAGACACAGGATTAATTTTACCAATAATATCCAAGCCCCATTTAGAAAAGGGCCAAGGAGAAGAAATAGCCTACAGCTCTTGTGTAGGCGCATGGACAAGGTCAGCATGTTTTTGACACTTGTCGCAATGGCGCACATATTCATGTGCATCCGTTTCCATGGTAGGCCAAAAGTATCCTATCCAAAGGATATTTTTAGCAATGACGCTACCACTAAAGTGTCCTCCACAAGATCCATCGTGGGCTTCACTCAAAGCTGATTTAGACTCTTCTAAATTTAAACATCTTAATAGGATACCTTCAAAAGATCTCCTATATAAAGTATTGCCAATGATTACAAATCGACTTGCTCGTCGACGTAATAAACGACGCTGGTTGCGATTAGAATTAGCAGGGAAAGTCCCATTTTGGAGGAAATCAAATATGTTTGTATACCAGATTTCAGGAGTAGTTTCCTTGATTAGAAACACATCCAAAGGCTCTAAGCATGACTTATGTGAAGTGGGTTCCTGGAGTCGACGAATGATGATAGTAGCATATTCGTCGTCTAACTCCAAGGGCAAGAGAGATGTATCAGCGGCCATGGCATCGGCTGCACGGTTGCGAGGAATGGCTTCCAAGGTAACTTGATCAAACAAGGCCATTAGTTGTAAAACATAGGCCTTATATAGGCAAAGTTTATCATCTCTGGTCTGATAAACTTCATTAATTTGGTTTATAACCAATTGGGAATCCCCAAAAACTAAGAGGTTTTTAATTTTAAGTGCTAAAGCAGCTCATAATCCAAGGATTAGAGCTTCATACTCAGTAGTATTGTTGGTGCAAGCAAAGGTTAGTTTGAAGGACAGAGGAATAAGATGTTTTTGTGGAGATATTAAAATAATACCCGCACTCAGACCCCACTCATGCATCGGTCTCCATCAAAGTATAAGGACCATTGTTTAACAAGGTCTGCCTCTAATTGAAGGCATTCATTAGGAAACTCGATAATGAGGGGATGAGTAGACTCTAAGGGTGCAACAGCTAATTGATCTGCTATGATTTGACCCTTAACAGACTTTTGTCCTATGAAGGTGAGATCAAACTCGCTTAGAGCAAGAACCCACTTGGCTATGCGACCCGATAAATAAGGTCGACTCATGAGATATCTTAAAGGATCATATTTGGCAATGACATACGTTTTTTGGCTAAGCATGTAATGTCATAATTTTTGCGTAGCAAACACGACTGCTAGACATAACTTCTCTAATGCTGTATAGCGGGTTTCATAACTAATGAAGGTGCGGCTAATGTAATAATTAGCACGTTCTCATTTTTCATCATCAAGCTGAGCTAACATAGCTCCTAAGGCAAAATCTGAGGCAAAAATATATAGAAGAAATGGGCGATCAAATTTAGGCGGTGAAAGCACCGGATGGTTAAGGAGATATTGCTTGAGAAGTTCAAAAGCTTCTCTACATTATGTGTCCCAATTAAAGGGGACGTCCTTCTTAAGGAGTTTAAGAAAGGGACCAATTTTGTCCGCCAGCTTATCAATGAAGCGACGGATAGCTTGAAGTTTACCTTGTAAACTTCGTAATTTAGATATATTAGTGGGTGCGGGCATATCAGTGATAGCCGCAATTTTGAGAGGGTCAATTTTGATACCACGTAAAGAAACTAAAACCCCTAATAAATTGCCGGATTTAACTCCGAATATACATTTTGCTGGATTTAATTGAATGAGATATTCTCGTAATCGATTAAAAACTTTTCTTAAATCATCTAAATGATGATCTTCAATAAGAGAGCACGCTATAATATCATCTACATAATCATGTAGGATATCATGCATAATATCATGAAATATGTAGGTCATAGCCCGTTGATAAGTTGCCCCGACATTCTTTAGGCCAAAGGGCATCACTTTCTAGCAAAAGGTACCCCAGGGGGTAATGAAGGCTATTTTAGCCTGGTCTTCAGGAGCTATCCTGATCTGATTATAGCCGGAGAATCCATCCATTAAGGACATCATCCCACTTTCGGCAGTAAAATCAATAATTTGATCCATATTTGGAAGAGGAAAGTCATCTTTAGGGCATGCAGCGTTAATATCTCTAAAATCTATGCAAACCCTAACTTTTGTGGCTTCTTTCTTGGTGACTGGAACTACATTGGAGATCCATTCAACATAATCAATAGCTTGTATGAAGATAACATTCAAGAGTTTTTCTAACTCCCCTTTGACTAGCAGAGCCACTTTGGGATGCATTTTTTTAAGTTTTTGTTTAACAGGTTTAGCATCCGGATGGACCACTAGATGGTGCATGACTATAGAAGGGTCTAGACCTGGCATATCTTCATATGTCCAAGCGAAGACATTTTCATACTCTTTAAGAAATGCAATGTATTGTTCTTGTTTTTCGTGACTGAGTTCTGCTCCAATGTTGATTATGTGAGGGTTGTCCTCAGTTCGAATATTAATTTTAATGACATTTTCTACCTCCATGTGTAGATCTCTTTCAAAGTTAGGTGGGGCAGGTGAAATGCACAACTCTTGTAACTCTTGTAAAGTTAATTTAGATAATTCGTTCTGAGGGTCAGCGGACTCAAGTTGAGCTATGGTTGGTATAGAACCATCAAAATAAAACCCATTGTACAACATCTCTTCAACAGAGACATCATGGAAGATATCTCCTTCCAACTCTTCATCGGGGTCAGCAATCATTTCGGGGTATGCTATGGATAGCATGTTGCATGAAAATGACTGATTTTTAAGAGGTAAATCAACATGTCTATCCAAATAGTCTTGATAGCATATGAGATGATCATCATCCTCAAAAGGAAAGGGTTGACCCTTACTAGGTAATAGGCCCACACCACATCGGGTAGGCCATGGTTCTACCTCGAAAGGTTCTTTCATGCCATTTTGGAAAGGTCCTAAGCCTTTCCCTTTATATCCCATTTTAAGCATCATGGGTTTAGCTTTAATATAATCGTTGGTAAAATAGCACCGAGCATATCCATCATGATGGGTTTTGATATTCTGAGGGATTCTTCCCCAGTCATATCCTTTGTACATGAATGCACAACTCCCGACTTGGTAAGTACTTCCCATAGGTTGTGGGAGGCCCAAAGTACGAGGAGATGGCGGCAATTGATTTAAAAGGTCTGAATCTTGCATGAAAGCATTCATTTTTTCTGATATTAAGGTTGTAGATAAATCTGGTAAAAGATCATCAGAAAGGGCATAAGATGTAGAAGGCTTATTACCTATGTCTTGAGATGTGGAAGGTATGATAGATGTATCT
Organism: Wollemia nobilis; assembly: GCA_028583015.1. Taxonomy (NCBI): domain Eukaryota; kingdom Viridiplantae; phylum Streptophyta; class Pinopsida; order Araucariales; family Araucariaceae; genus Wollemia; species Wollemia nobilis. Next base: position 3,340,593 of record JAQPPZ010001261.1, read on the forward strand.
GAAGGTTTTGAATTTATGGGATTAGAACTTGAAGAATTGGTTGTAGTTTTAAGAGCTTTTTGAAGTTCTACAGTAATTTGTTTAGAAGGTGGTTGATCTATATGGGAAGATGAAGTTAATGGAGGAGGAATAGATGAAGTGATGGGTTTATATCTCACAGTTTTAGATGAAGAAGAACTAGGATATGTGGATGACAGAGCAGGGCAAAATTGAACTCCAACTGGTTCTGCCAATGCGCACATATCAAAAGGTCTAGGGTCACCATGAATAGTGATCAACTGATTTTTAAACTCAAACTTAACACATTGGTGTAAATTTGATGGGACTGCTCACATGGCGTTAATCCAAGGGTGACCCAAAAGTATATTGTACAATTCTGGGAAATGTACAATAAACACAGTTGTATCAAGGGTTCTAGGACCAACTTGCAATGGGAGGGTAATGACTCCACACATTTCTTGTGTTTCGTCATTAAAGGCTTTGATAATCATATCAGTCTTCTTCATTTGATCACTTCTAAAACCAAATTTTTGGTAGAAGTCAAAGGTGCAGATGTTTAGAGATGAGCCATTATCAATCAGGACTCGTTTGACAGCTACATCCCCAATTAAAGTTGTAATATACAAGGGATTATCCTTGTGTAAACTATGTTGTGGGATATCTTTATCCCGAAAGTCAATACAATCAATATCTCGCATGATGATAGTATTGGCCATAGCTTCGGGTTGGATGTTTTGAGGTACCATCATCTGGCTCAAAGTAAGCATCAATTCATCCCTATGGGTGGGGGAGGATCTTAATAAATCTAAAAGGGAGATTCTGGCGGTGGTATTAGACAATTGCTCATTAATGTTGTAAGGGGGTTTAGTTTGAACAATAGGAGCATGATTTCCTTTATTAGGATTTTTCAGAACAAATGGAGTTGATCCATCGTTCTGGTTTGGTTCTTGTTGGGGATTTTGAGCTTGTTGTCGAGTGACGACTCCGATGGTACTTACAATGTTATAATGACGACATTGAAACGGTCTCGGTTGAGATTTTATGGCTTGTTCATAAGGAAGGACTTCATTAGAAGAAGGTCGAGTAGTGACTCTTCTAGGAAATGGTTCTTCTGGAACATTAGCATCTGTGATAGGTTGAATAGGATCTGATTCGTTTTTAGAACTATTCGATTGAATGGTGTCTACTTCACTCTCACTATCTGACTCTATATCGCTAGAATCAGAAGTTTGAAAATTATGTAAGGGCCTGGTTGTAACCAGGGATAAGGTTGTGTCGAATGTGTGAGAGTCCTGAACAGGTAATTGCCCGCTAATGGTTCCTACATATCGGGTAGGAGGGGGAACATTGTGATGTTCAATTTGATTGGCTACCTCTTTACCATGTCTTGGTAAAGGGTGTTGAAATATGTGTAAAGTTTGATTGGAATTCTGATTTTGATTTTGGGGAACAGTCTTTTGGGTATTATTAGGAGGGTTTTGTTTAGGTTGGAAGGCTTGCACTTCCATTTCATTATTTTCAATCAAATATTGTATTTTATGTTTCAATCTCTTACAAGCGTTGGTAGAATGTCCAGGACCTCTATGAAAATCATAGTGCAAATCAGCTCTATATCCGGGTATGCTTGGGTCAGGTTCCTGGATAGCTGGCAGTTGGATTAAACCGCTTTCAAGAAGTTGAGGTAAAATAGTTGATAAAGGTTGGTTTAATATAGTGAACTCTCAAGGAGGCTTATCAGGAGTTTTCAAGATGAATTTTTTTGTTGTTTTTGTTGCATTGACATTAGCAACATTTCTGCTGTCAGTGACTCCATCACCGACAACCTATTTGTTTTTATATTGATTTCTAGATGTTTTCTCATCATCCTTATTTCTAAGTTGGCCTCTCCTAATGAGGGCATCTTCTACTCTTTGAGCTAAGTCTATAGCTTGATCGAAGGTAGTCAAAGTAGTTGTTGATAGCTCATAAGAAAGTTGTTCTTGTAAATTGTTAATGAAAATGTCTAACATTTCCCTATAGGGTAGCACAAAGTGCAGTTTTCCTGTCAATTGTCTCCATCTTGCTAAGAAATCAGCAAAACATTTGTCTTTATCTTGTTTTAAATTGTATAGGTCTTTAATAGTTACATGCCTCTCAATGTAGGCACTAAATTGATGAACAAATGACTCAGCTTTTTCTTCAAAGTTTCTTAAGGAATGAGTGGGCAATTGATAATACCACTCTAACGCCATTCCACCTAAACTTTTGGGGAACATTTTTAGTAATAGCAAGTCGTTATGCGATATGTCGTGACATGCTATCCTAAACATGCGAAGATGTTCTATGGGATCTTCGGTTCCTTTATAGATAGGCAGGACGGGCATGGGAAAATGTTTAGGGTATGGTTGAGCTACCACTATGGGATCCAATGGTTGGCTACAAATCTCTCGATAATTATACGAGGGACGGTAGGGATCTATCTGGTCCATACATGAAGCCAATTGTTTCACCATAGCTTCCAAACTACTAGTTTGCCCCCCATATTGATTCGGTGGGGCATTGACATAAGTGTTATGGGCATAGGATGGAGGAACATGCAGATTAGATGCCATGTTACTATTGTGTAAAACATTGGTAGGAAAAATATTATGGAGGAGTTTTGAAGTTGGATTGTGTTGTATTGTAGATTGTTGAAAGTTTGTATTTGGCTTTGTTTTAGATTTTTATCTATTTAAAGCATTTTGATCAACTTTTTGGAGGAAGGAAGTAGTGAAGGGAATTTTATTTTGTGCGGGAGTGATTTTAGGTTGAGTAACAGGTTGCTTAGGAGGTTGGGTGACCTATTTTTTGGTCATGGCTTGGGCTATAGTGACCATATTCGCATTAGATGGTCCACCCTTATCACTTTCTTGATCAATGAAAGACAAGGGATTAGTTTGCATATCAAGTGCCCATTCTAAGGCTGTTTGAGAATCACTAATTTCCCCTTTATCAATACAGACTGCCACATTAAGGACGTCGATATGTTGATTAAGAAATTTTTGAAAATTTTCTGCGTTGTCGAAAGTGATGCCTCCATTTGGAGCTATTCTAGGGGATGAAGATTCTTTAACACTTCCTTCTTGTTACTTATCTTCACCTAAGTCTTCATATGATTGACCTAGAGTTTCACCTTCCATATTTGTATCTCCAAGAAGGACATTTGGGTTTTCAGTTGTATTTTGTAGCCAATCTTCTCCTTCTCCTAAAATTTCTTTACCATTCCTAAGTTTAGTCATGGTGCTAAGTTTTGATTTCAGCAATATATATATATATATATATATATATATATATGCAACAAATTAAAAGGTATATATTTATATATACCTAATGCAATATTGTAAATGAAATGTTTAAGTTTTTTTACTATGTTTTTTGATTTTTTTATTTTTATTTTTAGTTTTTCTTTGAAACAATATAATAAAGACAGCAAATGAAATAATAAATGCACACAATAATAATAAGGCTGAAAGTAGATGAACTAATCTTCTATGAATAATTTATGAATATCATTAATAGGTTCAAGCTGTTCAGGGGTCATGAAATGTTCTTCTTCAAATTGAAAGTTTTCTTTTAAGAATTTTATGAAAAGAGCTATGGTAATATTGTCTGTCTCAGATTTTGGTTGATAAAAGTAAATCTCATGGCAATACTCTCGATATAGCACAGCTCGCAGAACTCTACTCCATATTTCCCTATCTGTGATAACAACTTATTGGTCCTCTATAAGGCCTAGGAATCGATGTACAATATCTGCATTCTCGAGGTATTCCTCGAAGCTGAACAACTCTGAAGATACTAAAGCTCTCCTATAGGCTAACCACCTATGGCAAGCTCTCTGAAGTTCATGATAGAACACTAATTGATGAGGATCCAGGATTCTATCCAAGACTAGCCTCTTAATCTGTTTAAGTTGTGTGGACCTAGATGAAATGATACTAAGTCTCCTGATAAGCTCGTCCCACAAGGATTGATTTCTACTTGCTTCAGGGACACTAAGGACATAATTAACTTCTATGGCCGCTAATTGGTTTACTACGTTTATAGTAACTGCTAACCTCTTTTTAGGAGCTACCATCTAAACATGATTTTGAACCTTAAATGTTTTAAAATGCATCTAAGTTTTAGTTGTTCTAATTTTTTTTTTTTTTTTGTTTGTTTTTGTTCAAAAGGTTATTATGCATTCACGTCGGGTTCACCAAAATGTATCACTCCAAATTTTTTGCACCCTTACCTTCAGGCTATTGGATCCGCGCCCGGAAGGAGGATGGGAAAAGGATGGTGCGGTACCTCAGACGAGAGGACTTTACGAAGGTCCCGCCTCTCAAGGGAGGTGCATTTTGGTAATTTTTCGACGGATGGTGGGTTCACCAGGAAACATTTGATGGCAGTTTCCATGCCTAGGTTTTGGGAATCAGTTTTGATGAGTTTTTTTTATTTTTAAACATTCATCCTAGGTTTGGCCGAATGATTCTAACTTAAACTACATGAAAATGCAATTTAAATGCATACAGCAAACAGAAAGGAAAACAGAAACAGAGAATTTGTAGGAGGCCAATGAAGATTACCTGATCCAGAATTCTGATGGAGTTTCTAAATCTTGAAGCAGTATGGATCATCTGCAATTCAACAGAATCGCCTTCAATTTGATAAAATCATCTAAGCTGACAGGATCGTCTGCAATCTGACGAATTCGTCAAACGAATTCATCAGAGACCTGCAAAACAACAAACAGATGCAAAATACAAGAAATTCTATTTTGCAAATAGGGGCAAACTATGTGAAACAGTAATATAAGTGTTGAACAATACACAAGAATAGAAGTAAATGCAAATCATTGTGTTTAGATAGCAGAATATGATCTTAATATGCAAACTAGACAAAATGGGTGAACTCCAGATGCAATATAGTATAAAAACTGAATAAACAATCTAATTTATAGCATAAAATGATAGAAAAAAGAGACAGAAGAGCAAACTCCAGGCACTGATTGCCTCGATGTGTGCTGTAGTTGAAATCGTCTTGCATCAGTACGAGATCGTCCTGAATTTGATGAGATCGCCTCCGATCTTGACAGGTTCGTCGGCTGCGATAGGTGCTGGCTCCGACTGAAAACTAGTGGTGTACCTACAATGAAATGACTATAGGACTAATGCAAAATATGAATTATGATGTTTTAGAGCATAAGGGTTCAATTTGCATAAAAATTTAGCCAGGGGTTGGGGAGGGAAAAGTCTTAGAGTTAAATAGGCATAGGATAGTTGTTGGGAGGTTGGAGATCATCCCAATTTTGGAGATATCCAACGGGGGAAGGGTCCCAACGGCGCAGACACGCTTTTTCCTGAATTGGAGACCCGTTGGAATGGATTCCAACTATGCAAATTTAGTTTTACGACAAAATCGTCTGGACGTTCTAGTTCAGACGAAATCGTCAAATATGGGGCAATATCGTCTGATCGGAGACGATATCGTCAAACGGTCAAAACAACTACTAAAAATGGCATGAAAAAGGAGGAAACGGGTTTCTCGGCGGTTAACAGGCTATTTGGGAGGTTAAATTTGAATTTAAATTTATTTACTAAGGTGAATGTAATTATTCCAATTTTACTGCGCCAATTTTAGGGTGCTACATAAGCAAAATTAATAAAATATGCTACATCCTTTTCTTTTGCTTTACATATCATTTCATCTCATTCACTTTCCCTTTTTCATGCATTTAGTGTTTTGTTAATACAACTGCTTTTGTTTGCATCACACCCTATGTGTCTATGCTTTCGTATCCAAGTGCTTTCAGTGGTGATCACGGTGGGATGAATGCCTAACTAGACAAATTTTGTATATGGGGGCCTCGACAATGGCATTGAACCTTACCTACAAGAGGAAGAGGACGAAGAGCCCTTTGCTGAGAATGTCAACTATATGTCCAACCCGGAATTTTCTTTAAAATACCTTGGCCAATGTAATTTGCATGGATATGGGTTGGGTAGATATGAACAAGGGGTGCACTTTCTTTGTCAACCAAGATATCAGATGCCACATGACAAATTAGGAGTAGGGTTCAACCACCATCTGCCCCTTGACATCTTAGTAGAAAACATGCAAGGCCTAGGGCCAGGCAACAAGGATGGGTTGTGTTGAGAAGCAACACACCCCCACTAAAAAAATGAAATTCCATCCTTTGAAAATATTTATCTTTCATTTTGCAATGGGGACCCTCTTGATGTTTTTCAGGTTTTAATTCTAAATTTTTCTTGCCTCCTTCTTCTTCAAGTTTTGCATATACCAAAGTATCTAATTAGGATTGCATATGCTTTAATTTCAATTTAGAATTCACTTCTTTAATGTTAGAATCTTTATGAGTAAAAAAAATATTTCACTGATATGTAAAATGCAGAATACAGATGAATAAATTCATTAGAGTCAAACTGCAATTTCTAAAAAATTGGCTTAGTGGAAGTCACTTGGGAATGTCGTGATTTTGCGACAAATTTTCATTTTTGGAAACGTCGCGATATCGCGACATTTTCCATTTTCGAAAACGTTGCGATATCGCGACATATTTTGGTAGAAAAGGCCAACCCTCAGAGATGTCACGATTTCGTGACGCATTTGGAAGAAAGAGCCAAGTGGTGAAAGCATCACGAAATTGCGACGCATTTGGTTGAAAGAGCCGAGTTTTGGAAACATCGCGATCTCGTAACATATTCCATTTTTGGAAAGGTCACGATTTCGTGACATTTTCCATTTTTGGAAAACGTCGCGATATCGCAATAGGTTTTGATTGAAGGCAAGTCTTGATGAAAACATCACGAAATCGTGATAGGTTTTGAAAGAAAGTGCAAGTCTTGGAAGCGTCGTGAAATCGCGACAGGTTTTGGAAGAAAGGCGCAAGTCTTGGAAACGTCGCGATATCGCGACAGGTTTTGGAAAGAAAGTGCCAAGTGATAAAAAGGTCACAATTTTGTGACATATATTGGTAGAAAAATCTAGGCCACAGAAACGTTGTGATATCACGACATGGTTTAGATAGAAAGAAGCTAAGTGATAGAAACGTCGCGAAATCACGACGCATTTCAAAGAAAAGGCCAAGGCATAGAAGCATCACAAAATCGCGATGTCGTGAAATTGCGACGCATTTCAAAGAAGATGCCAAGGCGTAGAAGCGTTGTGAAATCATGACATCATGAAATCGTGACGTCGCAAAATTGCAACGCATTTCAAAGAAGAGGCCAAGGCATATGAGCGTCGGGAAATCGTGACGTCACGAAATCGCAACGCATTTTAAAGAAAATTCCAAGGTGTAGAGACTATCGCAATTTCGTGACATGTCATGAAATCATGACATGTCATGGTTTTGCGACAAAGAAAGAGGAAGAAGCGAAGTAAAGGGAGACATCGCGATTTCGCGACATGTCATGAAATCGCGACATGTCGCAGTTTCACGGTAGAAGACCAAGGAATTTGAGACAGATGCAAGGTGAAGGAAAGTGTCATGATTTCATGACATGCATCAAAATAAATAAAGCCGACATATAATGAACATTAAGGTTTTAATTTAATAATATTAAAATACTAATCCTTGTTTATCTTTTGCAGAAAGCAAGCTGGCAGTTGCATACTAGCAGAAGTAATGGCGAAAAAGACAAAATAAGCACGGATCAAGCGAAGGTCATCAAATAGAAATGGGGGATGCCGAGAATTTTTGGTCCATCCAGATTTTATAGATCTGGCCGCAAGGAGACTTTACGATGACTAAGCAGCTACCCATTTAATGGAATATGTCAGAAAATTAACCAGAAAATGAAAATATCTACACACAGTTATCGAAATTTGCCAATGGATGCATTTAATAGGAGAATTTATGGTGAAAGTAATGGTGTGCAGAGAATTTCAACTCAGAGGCGGCTTTGCGAAGATAAAATGTCAGAGAAACTAGTGACTCATCCGAATTTCTCTCAAAAATTAATGAGATGTTCCCGGCAGATGCACCAGTCGGCCAGAAGACAAAGATATTTACTTGCAGTTACAGATGGATGAGAATAATATCGGATCATGTCTTCTCCATTTATGGCAAGTAACTGCACTAAGATTTGCAGAGTGGTTAGGGTTTATAAAAAACTCTATTTTTAAAGGGCCTTATATTGTAAAACCTAGGTAGTAAGGTTTAGAGGGTAAGATTTAGGGTTTGAGAAGAAGATATTTTTGAAAAGATCAGGGTCTATCCTGAGTCTATAAATACTTCTTCTGAATGTAAATTCTAGAGGTGAAAACTTAGAATAAAAATCTATTGGAGCAATTTCTTGTAAATCTTATTTGAATGCTTTATTCTGGACCTGGAGTTGGTGTAGTTTTATTTTCTGTGATAGCATGGCTAGGAGCCTAATCTCTTTTAGACTGTGATAAGTTCATCTTCTTTTGTTTTCGTTTCATTAAGGTTTATTTAATTTATGTTGTAGATCTATGTTATCAAAGATTGGGTATGCTACTAGGCTTCATTCTTTTTATTGTATGCTAGGGAAAATTACAGATTTAAGGTTTAGGCCTGTTCTAATTGCTCTGTCCTCACTATGCAAGCTAAGCTACTGGTGAGAGATACCAATTTCAACTGACTTTCCTTTTGTTTGTGATTTTCTTTCAAATATGTTATGTCTCTGTCTTATGCTCTTAGTGGAAGGTGATCTTAGAAAGCTAGACACTTTTCTCTTTGATTTGTTCTATTGTGAAGCTAACCGGTATAACTAAAATTGGTAGTTTTGGTTTTGTAGCTAAGTTAGATAAACTTCTCTTTCTACCCTACCCTACTCTCTTTGTTCCACCGTGAAATGATCCATTTTTATCTTCTTTAAATTTGTCTTTTATTTAATCTGCTAAAGCATAAAGAGCTAGATCAAAGAACTGATTGTAAATCTTATTGTCCACAAAGATAACCAACTCTAAAAACATTACTGAACTAAAGTCCAGAACCCCTTGTAAGGTAACAGACAGTCCACTTGAAACTATTCTAGAAGCAAAAAAGAGTGAATAGACATTTGACCCAACTCTGTAACTCACACCTTGGATATCCAGCAAGATCCTAAAGTGAGTGGGATTTATTCCTTATAAGTGTTATCGGGTTTTCATGCTCATTCTTCACAGGGTATGTATAAAACTCGAACCAACATTTAAAATTGGCGCTAGAAGGAGGGGCACACTGAACTTCGTTCAGTATTGTAAGTTGTTTGTGCAGAGTCTGGTGTTTTATCTTTTGAATCCTTTTCCCTCCTCTTTAGCTCTTTTTAATCCTGTTTGTTTAAGTTTTTTCCTAAATAGCGGAACTCAACACCAACATTTAAAATTGGCGCTAGAAGGAGGGCCGAACTTACATTCTTAGTGCGCTTGAGTTGAGAAATATGATTGTATGTGGTATTTAACAAATACTATATTTTATCCAGAGTCTGGTAGCCTTTTTTCCCTCCCCCTCAGCCTTTTAAAACTTGTTTTTTTGAGTTTTTACCTAAACAATGAAACTCAACACCAACATTTAAAATTTCTAGAAGGAGGGCCTGAAGTTTAGTAGTTTGTTAAGGATTGTAAGATTATAAGTTGCTTATGAAAAGTTGGATTCCACTTATAGAGTAACAAGGTCCCATTCTAGAGCTGGAGAGCTCCTTGTGCTTGAGTTAGAAACTCCTAGAAGAAGCAGCCTCAGAAGGGCCAAGTTCTTGTCTAAAATAGTTTTATCACCACTTGTAGTTACTCAAACTACAACTGAAAGTATCATCGTCAATCAAGTAGTAATGGCAAACTGGTTGGGTTCCACTGCCTTAAATATCCCAGGTGCGGCACTGTTGAGAAGCAACACACCCCCACTGAAAAATGAGATTCCTTATTTTGAAAACTCTGAACTTCCATTTTTGCAGCAGGGACCCTCTTGATAATTTTCAGGTTTTAAATTCCAATATGCTTGCTTGCTTTCAATGTTGTGCTTTCTCTTGTATTCTAGCTTTGATTATCCCAGACTTAACTTTCTACATGCTAGAATCATTCATGCACAAATAAAATCCTGCATCGGTATCGAGAAAATCCAAAAAATAGTTGCATAAATTCATGAAAAATCAAACTTTCCATTTTTGGTAGTGTCTTGATATCGCGACACTTCCATTTTTGGAAATGTCGCGATATCGCGACAAGAAAATACAAATGCAGCTAAGTCATTTTTGTGTAGCGAAATCTTGACACTTTCTATTTTTGGAAGTGTTGCGATATCACGACGTTTCCATTTATGGAAACCGTCGCGAAATCGCTATCTGTCGAAGGAGAAGAAATCTGTACGGATCAGCGCGATTTTACGACATGTCGCAAAATCGTGACATGTCACGTTTTCATGGTTGGAAAGGAGAAAAAGTGGCTAAGTCCAAAAGCTGCAACGATGCACTGCATGTCTCAAAATTGCGGGCTGGAGCTTGCAGCGATGCGCTGCATGTTTCAAAATCAGGGGTGAAAAGTGGTAGCGATGCGCTGCATGTTTCGAAGTCGAAGGGTGAAAATGGTAGCGACGCGCTGCACGTTTTGAGGAAGTCTTGCAAGACAAGCATGTCACGAAATCGTGACATGTTGGAGCAAAGTTGTACGGCCACTGGCAGGAGGCACGATTTTGCGACATGTCACGAAATCCCGACATGTCACGTTTTCGCAGCCGATAGAGAGACAAGTTGCCATAGCGCTGGGGACGTCGCGATTTCGCGACATGTCACGAAATCGCGACATGTCTCATTTTCGCGGCAGGAGAAAGAAAGTCCTCAAAGTTGACCAGAAGTGCATTTCAGCGGGAAACAGAAGACATCCTGAGGTAGCGACACATGTCAGAGCGTGAGGCAGACAAACAGAAGCCGACATGCAAGCTTATTTTGCGATTTTTAATCTATTTTTAACCTTTAAAGCTTCTGATTTAATGATTTTAAAGTACTAATGCATCTTTTTGTCTTTCATGCAGGATTCCATCTGGCACTTGCGGGACAACCGGGAAAGGCCATAAAGGCAAAGTTAAAGTGCAAATTTAATCAAGGACCACTATGCTAGAGGGAAAGAAGCTGGTAAAGGCATTCAATGACAAATTTATTGTAGACTTGATATCATGAAGACAATTTCAGCACAGGGATGGCTTTACGGAGATCAGATCTGAGAGAAGTGGTGACTCATCTGGCTCACCAACAGAATTAGTGGAGGCATTTATTTGCAGCTGCGGATGAATGCAAGTGGATTTAGATTTTATCTTCTCCATTTATGGCAGCTAACTGCACTGATTTGCAGAAGGGTTAATTTCTATCCGGACTTTGGTCTTAAGATGGCTTTTTATTGTAAAACCCGGGTCCTAGGGTTTAAGTGCAATAATATTTAGGGTTTGAGCAAGATATTTTGAAAATATTAGGGTCTGTCCTGAGTCTATAAATACAGATCCTAAATGTAATTGCAGGAAGCAGAGACTTAGAAATAAAAGGCTTATAAGCAATTTCTTGCAAATCTTGTGAAATCCTTTGTTTCTGGACTTGGAGTTGATGTGCTTTAGCTTTTCTATGATAGCATGTCCAGGAGCCTAATATTTTGCAGAGTGTGATAAGTGTATCTTCTTTTGTTATCCATTCCATTTAAAGTTTGTTAGATATATGCTGTAAATCTGCCATTATCAAGTTTAAATATGCTGTTAGGCTTCAGTTGTTCTCTTGTCTGCTAGGGGAAATTACAGATTTCAGGTGTAAGTTTGTTCTAATTGCTCTGTCTTCACTGTGTGAGCTAGGCTACCGATGAAAGATACTAGTTTTAACCAGCTACCCTTGGATTTATAATTTTTTGCTAGATCTGTTTCACTCTGCCTTGTGCTCTTAGTTGAAAGTGATATTAGACTGACTAGACACTTTCTTCTTTGATTTGTTCTATTGTGAAGCTGATAGCATAGATAAAATTGACAGTTTAGGTTTTACAGTTAATGTTTGATAAAATTTTCTTTCTACCTTACCCTACCCTCTCTTTGTTTTCGGTGAATGATCCATTTTTATTTTCTTTGTTTGTCTTTTAATTAAATCTGCTAACCCATGAGAGCTAGATCAAAGAATTCAAGTTAAATCTGATTGTCAACAACTTTTGCAACTACTGAATAAGTTCAAGAACCCCCTGTAAGGTAACAGAGCAGTCCATATTGAAATCTATTCCAAAAGTGGAAAAGAGTGAATAGCCATTCGACCCAACTCTGTAATTCGCACCTTTGATAACCAGCTAGATCCTAAAGCGAGTGGGATCCATCTCGTGGGTGTCTCTGGAGCTTCCTTGCTTCATCCTTTCCTGAGGTGTGCATGAAATCCGGACCAAAAACCTAATTGGCGCTAGAAGGAGGGCCTATTGAATATTTTGGTTCAAGTTCAGTAGTCTGTTAAGAACTGTAAAGTTGTATGTGCTGAGTCTGGTATTTTATCTTTTGAATCCTTTTCCCTCCTCCTCAGCCAAAAACCTAATTGGCGCTAGAAGGAGGGCCGATAACATCTGTTCTTAGTGCACTTGAGTTGAGAAATCTGACTGTATGTGGTGCTTGACAAATACTGTATTGTAAGTTCTGAGTCTGGTATTTTATCTTTTGAATCCTTTTCCCTCCTCCTCAGCCAACACCTAACTGACACTAGAAGGAGGGCCTATGAACTAATTTCAAGTATTTTAAGGGCATAACAACAACATTTGAAGGACCCACAATGAACTCTGAACAATTTTGTAAATTGTCAATACAGTTTTGTAAGTTGTCAGTATAGTTTTTAAAATTGCCAGAGAAGACCTCAAGTTAAGAACAGTTTTATCTCCACTAACAGTTATCCAATTACAACTCAGAACATCACTGTCAGCCAAGTAATAATGGAAAATTTGTTGGGCCCCACTGCTTTGAACATTCCGGGTATAGCCCATGACTTGCCCAGAAATCCAGAAAGATACCTCCCTAGGTATAAACATGATGGGACAAGAACTACAGAAGAACATCTGCTAGCTTTTAAAAATGCTTTAAAATTGTTAAATATACAACATGAAGATGTTGCCTACAGATTGTTCCCGTTCACTCTCCAGGAGGGAGCTTATGACTGGTTTTTAAACCTCACCAGCAATTCCATTACTAGCTGGGATGACCTAGAGAAAGCTTTTATATCACAATTTGGGGAAGTGATAGACCCCGAGTGTGTTATACCAACAATTTTCCAGCATCAAGAGAGAGTCGAAAGAAACTGTCAGGTCTTTCAATATGAGGTTCCAAAGAGCTTACGGTAGAATGACTGGCCATTACATCTCAAATGCAAATCTGGCCTTAGAAATCTACAAGAATGCATTGGATTCAGTGACCTCTATTTTCATCAAGAGAGACATCAATATCACAACCCTGGCAGGGGCTTATAAAGAAGCCTTAATTCTTGAAAGACAGTTAGGGCCTCAAATTATGAGCAGTCCTTTGATATCCTATGTTACACAGAACATGCCTATTTTGAACCCCATTCCACATCATGAGTTAGTGCCAACATGTCATGCTCTACCCAAGGAGACTACGTTAACTGTGACATCCACTCGGCATGTGCAAAATACAGAGAAAAGTTCTGACAAATTCAAAGTGCAGGTGCTTGAACCGAACGAGTTGTGATCCGGCACCACCCAAATGCGAAGTTTTTACTGGTGAGTTAAATTTTCCTAGAGATCAAAGAAATATTGATATTTCTAGTTCACCCAAAAATAGTACAACCAGGGTTTCAGATTCTGTTACTTTTCCCGAAGAGACAGAAAGTCTTGTACAGACTTCTATGGATGAAATGCAAGATTTTCAACAGTTAAAAAGAGACAGTTATGACTTGAGATGTGAGAGTCCAAAACTTAATAATGATCCTTCCTCATCAGAGGATGATGAAAGTGAGATTCAATATCACTATGCAGAAGTAACTGAGGAGGATAACATCATTGAGGATATGAGGGAACTTAAAGCTGACATCACCCTCTATGAACTGCCTCAGATTGTTGAACGAAAGGTTAACTTGATTGAGGCTTACTACTGGACCACTTGTTGGATTTCAAGAAAATGAGGAAAAGATAGTAAATATGAATGTGGTCAGCCAACTTGGAATTGTTGAACTGTCTCAACATAAGCCTGCAACTTCTGAACATAATATCAAAGAAAAGGCTATAAACTGTGTTGATGCAGATATTGGAGTTTATAATTTGGCAACTGAGGAAGTGAGAACAGTTACAGCTCTAAACCATCACAACCATGATGTTTGGACATTGCACATTGATGAGGTTAAATCTAAGCAAGGCTCAGGTGAAAAGGAAAATTGTAAGCATTCTTCTAGAGGGATAAAAATTGAAGTCCTGGATATTGAAGCAGTGTAGCAACCACAAAATGTTCAAGTTGTTAAGAACCAGGGCATACAGATAAAACATGATTTCTTTCAGTTGTCACATAATTTTGAAAATGTGGTGGTCTGGGTCTGTCAAGATTTTAAGGTATTTGATCCTGGGGGTTTTTACATTTAGTCCTTTTGAAAGAATTCTGCAAACCCTTCAAGTAGAAGCATAAACATGTTATCATATGATTTGTTATTATATGATTTGTTTAATTTGAAGGAGTTGCAGATTTGTTTTTCAAATGGGACAGGGAAGACGATAAACACAAGTCTTTCCCAGATAGCAAATTTTTGAAGCACAGTCTGGAGTGCATTTCGTCAACAGGACCTGAAAGGTAATTTTTCTAAATTACTTGCATGGTCAAAAATTTTTTAAGGCACCATTTCTCTGCTTTCCCAACTGCTGTATTTTTTGAGTATGAAGGGAAGTTGTAATATATGTATGCATTGTAAGTAAGCTTTGAAGTTTTTCAGTTTTATTTCTTTGTCAGTGCAGTTTTATTTTTAAATGTCTGTACAGTTGCAGTTTTTCAGTTTTATTTAATTGTTTTTCAGTTTTAGCTTGTGCAGTTTATTTCTTTTGTCAATGCTTTTTATTTCCTTTCTTTGTCTTTTTATTTTAGCTTGCTTTTATTTTAGTCTGTACAGTATTTTCTTCCTTGCAGTTCTTTTTCTTTCTTTGTCTGTACAGTTGCAGTTTAATTTATTTTAGTTGCTTTAAGTTATTTTCAGGTCTAGGCAGTTTTAATTGCTTTGCTTTTGTTTTAGCTTAATTTTGCTGCCTGTACAGCTGTGCTTTGCATCCTTTGTAAATAGCCTTGCAGTTTGTTTTATTCCTTTGTCTGTACAGCTGTGCAGTTTTCAGTGTTTAGTTTAGTTTATTTCAGTTGCTTTAGTTTATTTTAGTGCTGTTGCAGTTTAGCTTTCTTCAGTTCAGCAGTTTTTATTTGCTTTAGTTCTTAGTTTATTTGTTTTAGCTTAATTTTGCTACCTGTACAACTATGCTTTGCATCCTTTGTAAATAGCCTTGCAGTTTGTTTTATTCCTTTGTCTGTACAGCTGTGCAATTTTTAGTGTTTAGTTTATTTTATTTGCAGTCTGTGCAGTTTTGATTTTGTTTTGCTTTAGAAGCCTGTGCCTGTCCTTGGAAGCCTGTACAAAGTCCTTTGGCTTCTGAAATTTTTTGTCCTTTGCCTTTGCTTGAGCAATCAATGAAAAGTCAGCCTGCTGAAAATTGTTTATTCTAAGCTGATCAATCCAGTTTCCATCCAATGCCCATGTTGTTCACCATTCTAATTGAGATAGTCTGCTTGACTGAATAGTAGAACTATTTTGTTATTCAGGACAAAGGTAGAGAGATGATTGGATCTTGTGTCTTACTTGCCACAGTTGTTTTAATAATAGAAAAACTGCTATCTTTGTTTAGTCGAAGGAACTCTCGGGGAATCCAAGAAAAGCTGGTTATGAGAGGGGACTATGGTTCATGCAATTATTTGGATATCCATAGAGGCTATCAATGCCTAGACTGAAACAGTTCCAGATTGATCAAATGATAAAAGAAAATTGTGATTTCCCTAAAAGCATTTCAGATATTGATATATTTCAGAGGGAGAGATATAAAAAAAAAAAAAAAGAAGAGAAAAGAGTTGAACAATTAAAAGAGGCAGCCAATATTAGATTCTGCCCTACAGTTGTAAATTTGGGTCGTGTAAATCTAAAGGGTAACTCTGTCTAGGCTGTAAAAGGCTAAACTAGTAAACAGAGCTCTACTCGGTTTCTCCTTTTACAATCTAGAAAAGTTGATTAATCCAAGTTTATCATTCAATCTAATAATTCTTGAAGAAAGTTCTATACCCTTGTAATTGCACATCAAAAATCTTCCTTGAAGTAATCCAGCCTAGTATGTCCTTGGGAAATTTTAATAGCTGGTAGTTAGTAGTCAATTTATTGTGAAGAATGTCTGTGGTAAGGCATGATGCATGGTCTTTTTGTTTTGAAACCAGAGTCTTGGGTTCTAAAATAGTGCTACTATTTTACCCGTAGATATCACCATTTGTTGAGAAGCAACACACCCCCACTGAAAAATGAGATTCCATCCTTTGAAAACTCTGAACTTCCATTTTTGCAGTAGGGACCCTCTTGATAATTTTCAGGTTTTAAATTCCAATCTGCTTGCCTGCTTTTAATGTTGTGCTTTCTCTTGTATTCTAGCTTTGATTATCCCAGACTTAACTTTATACATGCTAGAATCATTCATGCACAAATAAAATCCTGCACCGGTACCGAGAAAATCCAGAAAATAGTTGCATAAATTCATGAAAAATCAAACTTTCCATTTTTGGTAGTGTCGCGATATCACGACACTTCAATTTTTGGAAATGTCGCGATATCGTGATAGGAAAATACAAATGCAGCTAAGTCATTTTTGTGTAGCGAAATCGTGACACTTTCCATTTTTGGAAGTGTCACGATATCGTGACGTTTTCATTTATGGAAATTGTCATGAAATCACTGTCTGTCGGAGGAGAGAGAAGAAATCTGTACGGATCAGCGTAATTTCACATGTCGCGTTTTCACGGCTAAAAATGAGAAAAAGTGGCTAAGTCCAAAAGCTACAGTGATGCGATGCATGTCTCAAAATTGCGGGCTGGAGCTTGCAGCGATGCGCTGCATGTTTCAAAATTAGGGGTGAAAAGTGGCAGCGATGTGCTGCATGTTTTGAAGTCGAAGGGTGAAAATGGTAGCGATGCGCTGCATGTTTTGAGGAAGTCTTGCAAGACAAGCATGTCGCGAAATCATGACATGCTGGAGCAAAGTTGTACGGTCGCTGGCAGGAGGCACGATTTCATGACATGTCGTGAAATTGTGACATGTCGCGTTTTCGCGGCCGACAGAGAGACAAGTTGCCATAGCGCTGGGGACGTCGCGATTTCGTGACATGTCATGAAATCGCGACATGTCTCATTTTTGCGACAGGAGAAAGAAAGTCCTCAAAGTTGATCAGAAGTGCATTTCAGCGAGAAACAGAAGGCATCCTGAGGTAGCGACACGTGTCAGAGCGTGAGGCAGACAAACAGAAGCCGACATGCAAGCTTGTTTTGTGATTTTTAATCTATTTTTAACCTTTAAAGCTTTTGATTTAATGATTTTAAAGTACTAATGCATCTTTTTGTCTTTCATGCAGGATTCCATCTAGCACTTGCGGGACAACCGAGAAAGGCCATAAAGACAAAGTTAAAGTGCAGATTTGATCAAAGACCGCCATGCTAGAGGGAAAGAAGCCGGTAAAGGCATTCAATGACAAATTTATTACAGACTTGATAGCATGAAGACAATTTCAACATAGGGATGGCTTTACGGAGATCAGATCTGAGAGAAGTGGTGACTCATCCGGCTCACCAACAGAATTAATGGAGGCATTTATTTGCAGCTGTGGATGAATGCAAGTGGATTTAGATTTTATCTTCTCCATTTATGGCAGCTAACTACACTGATTTGTAGAAGGGTTAATTTCTATCCGGACTTTGGTCTTAAGATGGCTTTTTATTGTAAAACTCGGGCCCTAGGGTTTAAGTGCGATAAGATTTAGGGTTTGAGCAAGATATTTTGAAAAGATCAGGGTCTGTCCTGAGTCTATAAATACAGATCCTAAATGTAATTGCAGGAGGCAGAGACTTAGAAATAAAAGGCTTATAAGCAATTTCTTGCAAATCTTGTGAAATCCTTTGTTTCTGGACTTGGAGTTGATGTGCTTTAGCTTTTCTATGATAGCATGGCCAGGAGCCTAATATTTTGCAGAGTGTGATAAGTGTATCTTCTTTTGTTATCCATTCCATTTAAAGTTTGTTAGATATATTATGTAAATCTGCCATTATCAAGTTTAAATATTTTGTTAGGCTTCAGTTGTTCTCTTGTCTGCTAGGGGAAATTACATATTTCAGGTGTAAGTTTGTTCTAATTGCTCTGTCTTAACTATGTGAGCTAGGCTGCCGATGAAAGATACCAATTTTAACCAGTTGCCCTTGGATTTATAATTTTCTGCTAGATCTGTTTCACTCTACCTTGTGCTCTTAGTTGAAAGTGATCTTAGACTGACTAGACATTTTTTTCTTTGATTTGTTCTGTTGTGAAGCTGATAGCATAGATAAAATTGACAGTTTGGGTTTTACAGTTAATGTTTGATAAAATTCTCTTTCTGCCTTACCCTACCCTCTCTTTGTTTTCGATGAATGATCCATTTTTATTTTCTTTGTTTGTCTTTTATTTAAATCTACTGACCCATGAGAGCTAGATCAAAGAATTCAAGTTAAATCTGATTGTCAACAACTTTTGCAACTACTGAACAAGTTCAGGAACCCCCTGTAAGGTAATAGAGCAGTCCATATTGAAATCTATTCCAGAAGTGAAAAAGAGTGAATAGCCATTCGACCCAACTCTGTAACTCGCACCTTGGATAACCAGCTAGATCCTAAAGCGAGTGGGATCCGTCCCATGGGTGTCTCCGAAGCTTCCTTGCTTCATCCTTTCTCGAGGTGTGCATGAAAGCCGGACCAACACAACCCATGACCTGCCCAAAAATCCTGAGAGATATCTTCCCAGATACAAGCATGATGGAACTAGGATAGCGGAAGAACACCTAGTAGCATTCAAGAATGCTCTAAAACTGTTAAATGTACAACATGAAGATGTGGCTTGCAGATTTTTTACGTTCACTCTCCAGGAGGGAGCTTACGACTGGTTTCTAAATCTCACTAACGATTCTATTACTGGTTGAAATGACTTGGAAAATGTTTTTGTATCGCAGTTTAGTGAAGTGATAGATCCTAGTGTATTATATCAATAATTTTTTGGTATTAAAAGAGAAATAAATGAATCTGTCAGATCTTACAATGTCATATTTTAGAAGGCTTATGGTATACTGACTGGTTATTATGTGCCAAATGCAAACCTGGCATTAGAAATTTTTAGGAATTCTCTAGATCCAATGACTTCTATTTTCTTGAAAAGAGATGCCTCTATTACCAATCTAACGGAGGCTTACAAAGAAGCTTTGGTTCTGGAAAGACAGTTGGGACCTCAACCTCTAAATGCTCATCAAATTCCTTTGGTCACACAAGGTACCCCTGTCTTCAATCCCATACCACATCAGATGATGTTGCTAGTACATCAAACTCCACCATCAGAAAATCCATTGGCTGTAACACCTACTGAAAATGTACAGAATCCAGATAAAGAATATGATAACACAAGAGTTGAGGAAGTTTCAAGGGTGGTCCAAAAGTTGGCAAATGACTTTTTGACTTTCAAAAGGCAAGTTTCCATCGACGAAAACCCAAACAGATTTCCTTATCATCAAAACAGATTCACTCGATCCCCATACAAACCTAATAAATATTATAAAGGTAAAGGGCATGATGTAAATATTTGTAACTTGGCTTTGCCTAACTGGTGTAGGATACATGCCACTACTCAGCATGGGGAATTGGATTGTTTGGAATTCTGTAACACCTTTGAAGCTTTATCTGGTGAGTTGGTTTCTCCGAAACATCAGAGAACTGCGGATGCTCCAAGTTCATCCAAACATAGCATAGCTATGGTGTTAGATTCTTTCACTTTCCCAGAAGAATTAGAGAATGTTGTGGAGCTACCCATGGATGAAGTGCAAGCCTTTCAGTAGTACAGGAGGGACAACTACAACCTCAAAAATAGAAATCTGGAGCCCAACACTACATCTACCCCTCCGGACAACTCCCACAGTGTTCCTCTAGATCCATCTTTAAGCAATAACCCATCCCTACCCAAGGGAGTAAATCTGAGAGGACCAGATGCGTTTGTTCCTCCACTCAATAAGGGATATAATATAGTGGAGGACATGAAGAAGATCAAAGCTAATATCACTCTCCATGAGTTAGCCCAAATTTTTGAACAAAGAGATAACCTAATCAAAACATATTTTGAACCTACTACAAAACCTTTGAAAAAAGGAAAGAAGATGGCAAATGCAAATGTGGCCATGTATAAAGAGAAGACTGAAGTTTCGCATTTTCTATTGACTATCCGAATATTTGAGAAAAAATTACACAACTTTCTGGTAGATTCAGGTGCTTCAGCCAATGTCATGCCTCTAGCCATCTGTCAAAAGTTGGGTTTGACCCCCATGAACTCCGAGATGAGAGTCATCCAATTGGATAAGTCTGAGGTTAAAGTGGTAGATGAACTTCAAAATATACACATCCAGCTAGCATCTGAGCCGAGAGCGTAGCACATAATTGACATTCAGGTGGTGGATATTCCTATAGGATACATAATTCTTCTAAGCAGGGATTGGTCAAAATCCTTGAATGGGTATTTGGCTACTGATTTTTCGCATATGTGGTTACCCTGGAATGGTTTTGCAAATCAATTAAGAATCAATAGAGAACCAAGATATAAACTCATGATCACATAGTATAATGCCAATAATGAGACTGCTAATCTTGCTGAGGGCTGTTATATCGAGGTTTTTAATTTGACAACTACTCAAAGGGAGAAGCCGGTTAAAGCTCACCAAGATCACGATAATAAAGTTGAAATGCTTCATATTGATGGAACTAAATCTAAGAAAGGTTCTGGTACAGGGGCTATTCTTAAAAGACCAAAAAATCAAACTAATTTTATGTCTTATCGCTTGTAGTTTCCCTGCACTAATAACTTGGTAGATTATGAAGCATTAGTACCAGGATTAAAATTTGCTTTACATTACTTTTATCATGCAGATACGAAAGCTCGTGTGTTGGACTTGGTTGATTTGCAGGGTGGACGACTTCAAGCCATAGAGCATTTTAGTCGACACCAAGAGACAGTCAAACGTTGGCTTGACGAGAGGGCCAATTCGAAGGCCTTCAAACTTGCAGACCTGGTGTTTCTATGGGACAAAGCCCATGAAAAAAAGCGTAAAAACACCAAGCTGCAACCTTTATGGATAGGGCCATACCAGATTGCCAAAACCCTAGGTAATAATGCATTTCTTCTACATGACTTAGAGGGTAATTTTTTGAACCTTCCTGTTAATGGTCAATAGCTAAAGCATTATTTCTCAGTTGTTCCATCCAATACATCAATTGAATAAATCACAAAGACGTAACATGTGTATATATTGTAAATAGGCTTTGAAGTAAGTAGTTTTATTTTATTTTGTTTGATTTTAAAGTTCTGTGTTTTATCCTTTGAGGTCTGTACAAAGTATTTTGTTTTTATTTTACTTTGTTTGATTTTAAAGTTCTGTGTTTTATCCTTTGAGGTCTGTACAAATTTATTTTAGCTTTTAAAGCTTTGTTTTTTTAAGGTTTTGCCTAGGCAACAAAGAAAAAGTCAGCCTTTTAAAATTGTTTTTATTCTGAGTTCAAAATCCAGTGTTCATTTTATTTTATTCTAATTAAGCTATAGTCTGCTTAAATTGAACAGTGGAACTATTTTGTTATTCAGAACAACAGTAGAAAGATAATTGGATTTTGTGTCTTGCTTGCCACAATTATTTTAATTATAAAGAAACTATTATACTGTTGGGCTGAAGAACTCCCAGGGAATCCAATAAAAGTTGGTCGTAAGAGGGGACTCTGATTTGTGAAATTATTTAAGTGTCCAAAGAGGCTATCGGTACCAGGGCTTTCCAGATCGATGAAATATAAGAAAATTTGTTTTTAGCGAGGCTTTCCAGATTTTGGTATATTTCAAAAGAGAGAGAAGGTGAAAGTTGAGCAAGGCAACATAAAACTGGCACTCTTTTATTTCCTATACAAAAAAAAAGGGGGTTGAGAAAGAAGTTATGTAATGAAAGAGATAGACAAGGCTTCAGAAGATGATTTATTTTACCAAGTTGTAGATACCACCTCATAGTTGTGGATCGGGGTCGTGAAAATCTAAAGAGTAACTCTGTCGGGGTTGTAAAAGGCTAAACTAGTAAACAGAGCCCTACTCGGTTTTTCCTTTCATAATCTAGAAAAGCTGATCAATCCAGAGTACAACATTCGAAGGCCCAGTCATTATTGAAGAAAGTTTTATACGCTTATAATTGCACATCGGAAATCTTCCTTAAGTGATTCAACCTAGTATGTCCTTGGGAAATTTTAACAACTATTAGGTAGTAGTTAAATTATTTTGAAGAATATTTGTGGCAAAGCATGGTACATGGT
This sequence comes from Wollemia nobilis, assembly GCA_028583015.1. Taxonomy (NCBI): domain Eukaryota; kingdom Viridiplantae; phylum Streptophyta; class Pinopsida; order Araucariales; family Araucariaceae; genus Wollemia; species Wollemia nobilis. The sequence continues at coordinate 3,363,178 of JAQPPZ010001261.1, forward strand.
CTATATTGTTTTGAAACTAGAGTCCTGGATTCTAAAATAGTGCTACTATTTTCTCTGTAGATATCGCCATTTGTTGAGAAGCAACACACCCCCACTAAAAAAATGAAATTCCATCTTTTGAAAATATTTAGATTTCATTTTGTAGTGGGGACCCTCTTGATGTTTTTCAGGTTTTAATTCCAACTTTTGCTTGCCTCCTTCTTCTTCAAGTTTTTCATATACCAAAGTATCTAAGTAGGCTTGCATATGCTTTAATTTCAATTTAGAATTCACTTCTTTAATGTTAGAATCTTTATGAGTAAAAAAGATCTTTCACTGATATGTAAAATGCAGAATACAGATGAATAAATTCATTAGAGTCAACCTGCAATTTCTAGAAAATTGGCTTAGTGGAAGTCACTTGGGAATGTCGCGATTTTGTGACAAATTTCCGTTTTTGGAAACATCACGATATCGCAAAATTTTCTATTTTTGGAAACGTCGCGATATCGCAACATTTTCTATTTTTGGAAACGTCGCGATATCGTGACATATTTTGGTAGAAAATGCCAACCCTCAAAGATGTCATGATTTCACAACGCATTTGGAAGAAAGAGCCAAGTGGTGAAAGCATCACGAAATTATGACGCATTTGGTTGAAAGAGCCGAGTTTCGAAAACGTCGCGATTTCGCGACATATTCCATTTTTGAAAAGGTCACGATTTCGTGACATTTTCCATTTTTGAAAAACGTCGTGATATCGCAACAGGTTTTGATTGAAGGCAAGTCTTGATGAAAATGTCACGAAATCACGACAGGTTTTGAAAGAAAGTGCAAGTCTTGGAAGCGTCGCGAAATCGCGACAGGTTTTGGAAGAAAGGCGCAAGTCTTGGAAACGTCACGATATCGCGACAGGTTTTGGAAAGAAAGTTCCAAGTGATAAAAATGTCACGATTTCATGATATATATTGGTAGAAAAATCCAGGCCATGAAAATGTCATGATATTGTGACATGGATTAGACAGAAAGAAGTTAAGTGATAGAAACATCGCGAAATCACGACGCATTTCAAAGAAAAGGCCAAGGCATAGAAGCATCATGAAATCACGACATTGCAAAATCATGACACATTTCAAAGAATAGGCCAAGGCATAGAAGCATCGTGAAATCATGATGTCACAAAATCACGACGTCGTGAAATCACGATGCATTTCAAAGAAGAGGCCAAGGCGTATGAGCGTCGCAAAATTGCGACGTCACGAAATTGCGACGTCACGAAATCGTGACGCATTTTAAAGAAAATGCCAAGGCGTAGAGACCGTCGCGATTTCGTGACATGTCGTGAAATCGCAACATGTCATGGTTTTGCAACAGAGAAAGAGGAAGAAGCAAAGAAAAGGGAGACATCACGATTTCGCGACATGTCATGAAATCATGACATGTCGTAGTTTTGTGGTAGAAGAGCAAGGAAGTTGAGACAAAGGCAAGGTGAAGGAAAGCGTCGTGATTTCGTGACACACGTCAAAATAAATAAAGCTGACATATAATGAACATTAAGGTTTTAATTTAATAATATTAAAATACTAATCCTTGTTTGTCTTTTGCATAAAGAGAGCTAGCAGTTGCATACTGGCAGAAGTAATGGCAAAAAATACAAAATAAGCGCGGATCAAGCAAAGGCCATCAAATAGAAATGGGGAATTCCAGGAATTTTTGGTCCATCTAGATTTTACAAATCTGGCCGCAAGGAGACTTTACGGTGACTAAGCAGCTGCCCATTTAATGGAATATGTTGGCAAATTAATCGAAAAATGAAAATATCTACACATTGTTACCAAAATTTTTTGATGGATTCATTTAAAAAGAGAATTTATGGTGAAAGTAATGGCGTGCAAAGAATTTCAACTCAGAGGTGGCTTTGCAAAGATAAAATGTCAGAGAAACCAGTGACTCATCCGAATTTCTCTTAGGAATTAATGAGATGTTCCCGACAGATGCACCAGTCGGCCAGAAGAAGATATTTACTTGTAGTTACAGATGGATGAGAATAATATCAGATCATGCCTTCTCTATTTATAAAAAACTATATTTTTAAAGGGCATTATATTGTAAAACCTGGGTAGTAAGGTTTAGAGGGTAAGATTTAGGGTTTGAGAAGAAGATATTTTTGAAAATATTAGGGTCTGTCCTGAGTCTATAAATACTTTTTCTGAATGTGAATTCCAGAGGCGAAAACTTAGAATAAAAAGCTATTGGAGCAATTTTCTGCAAATCTTGTTTGAATGCTTTGTTCTGGACCTGGAGTTGGTGTAATTTCATTTTCTATGATAGCATGGCCAGGAGCCTAATCTCTTTTAGACTGCGATAAGTTCATCTTCTTTTTTTTTCGTTTCATTAAGGTTTATTTAATTTATGCTGTAGATCTATGTTATCAAAGATTGGGTATGCTACTAGGCTTCATTCTTTTTATTGTATGCTAGGGAAAATTACAGATTTAATGTTCAGGCCTGTTCTAATTGCTCTTTCCTCACTGTGTGAGCTAAGCTACTGATGAGAGATACCAATTTCAATTGAATTTCCTTCTATTTATGATTTTCTTTCAGATCTGTTATGTCTCTATCTTATGCTCTTAGTGGAAGCTGATCTTAGAAAGCTGGACACTTTCCTCTTTGATTTTTTCTATTGTGAAGCTAACCGGTATAACTAAAATTGATAGTTTTGGTTTTGCAGCTAAGTTAGATAAACTTCTCTTTCTGCCCTAACCTACTCTCTCTATTCCATCATGAAATGATCCATTTGTATCTTCTTTAAATTTGTCTTTTATTTAAATCTGCTAAAGCATAAAGAGCTAGATCAAAGAACTGATTGTAAATCTAATTGTCCACAAAGATAACCAACTCCAAAAACATTACTGAACTAAAGTCCAAAACCCCTTGTAAGGTAACAGACAGTCCACTTGAAACTATTCCAGAAGCGAAAAAGAGTGAATAAACATTCGACCCAACTCTGTAACTCACACCTTGGATATCCAACAAGATCCTAAAGTGAGTGGGATTTATCCCTTATAAGTGTTATCGGGTTTTCATGCTCATTATTCACAGGGTGTGTATAAAAGTAAAACTAGGATTAGCATTTTAATATTATTAAATTAAAACCTTAATGTTCATTATATGTCGGCTTTATTTATTTTGACACGTGTTGCAAAATCGCGATGCTTTCCTTCACCTTGCCTCTGTCTCAACTTCCTTGCTCTTCTGCCATGAAACTGCGACATGTCACGATTTTGTGACATGTCACGAAATCACGACGTCTCCCTTTACTTTGCTTCTTCCTCTTTCTCCATCGTGAAATCATAATATGTCACGATTTCACATGTCATGAAATCGCGACGGTCTCTACGCCTTGGCATTTTCTTTAAAATGCGTCACGATTTCGTGACGTTATGATTTCACGATGTCACGATTTCGTGACGCTCATACGCCTTGGCCTCTTCTTTGAAATGCGTCATGATTTCATGACGTCATGATTTCACAATGCTTCTACACCTTGGCCTCTTCTTTGAAATGCATCGCAATTTCGCGACGTCGCGATTTCGTGACACTTCTATGCCTTAACCTTTTCTTTGAAATGCGTCGCAATTTCGTGACGTTTCTATCACTTAGCTTGTTTCTGTCTAAAACATGTCATGATATCACGATGTTTTCATGGCCTGGATTTTTCTACCAATATATGTCATGAAATCGTGACTCTTTTATCACTTGGCACTTTCTTTCCAAACCCTGTCACGATATCGCGACGTTTCCAAGACTTGCGCCTTTCTTCCAAAACCTGTCACGATTTCGTGACGCTTCCAAGACTTGCACTTTCTTTCAAAACCTGTCATGATTTCGTGATGTTTTCATTAAGACTTGCCTTCAATCAAAACCTGTCATGATATCGCGATGTTTTCCAAAAATGGAAAATGTCACGAAATCACGACCTTTCCAAAAATGGAATATGTCGTGAAATCGTGACATTTTTGAAACTTGGCTCTTTCAACCAAATGCGTCATGATTTCATGATGCTTTCACCACTTGGCTCTTTCTTCCAAAACCTATCGTGAAATCATGACTTTTTTTTTGCTTCTTGCTCCCAGTTAAAACCTGTCGTGATATCGCGATGTTTTTCTCACTCGTCTCTTTCTTCCAAATGCATCGCAAAATCGTGACATCTCTAAGGGTTGGCATTTTCTAACAAAATATGTCACGATATCACGAAGTTTCCAAAAATGGAAAATGTCGTGATATCACGACGTTTCCAAAAATGGAAAATGTCGCGATATCGCGACATTTCCAAAAACGGAAATTTATTGCAAAATCGCGACATTCCCAAGTGACTTCCACTAAGCCAATTTTTTAGAAATTGTAGGTTGACTCTAATGAATTTATTCATCTGTATTCTGCATTTTTACATATCAGTGAAAGATATTTTTTACTCAGAAAGATTTTAACATTAAAGAAGTGAATTCTAAATTGAAATTAAAGCATATGCAAGCCTACTTAGATACTTTGGTATATGCAAAACTTAAAAAAGACGAAGGCAAGCAAAAATTTGGAAAAAACCTGAAAAACATCAAGAGGGTCCCTACGGCAAAATGAAAGCTAAATATTTTCAAAGGATGAAATTTCATTTTTTTAGTGGGGGTGTGTTGCTTCTCAACAAATGGCAATATCTGTGGGTAAAATAATAGCACTATTTTATAATCTAGGACTCTAGTTTCAAAACAACATAGACCATGTACCATGCCTTGCCACAAATATTTTTCAAAATAATTTAACTACTACCTGATAGTTGTTAAAAATTTCCAAGGACATACTAGGTTGAATCACTTAAGGAAGATTTATGATGTGCAATTATAAGCGTATAAAACTTTCTTCAAGAATGACTGGGCCTTTGAATGTTGTACTCTGGATTGATCAAATTTTCTAGATTGTGAAAGGGGAAACCGAGTAGGGCTCTGTTTACTAGTTTAGCCTTCTACAGCCCCGACAGAGTTACTCTTTAGATTTTCATGACCCTGATCCACAACTGTGAGGTGGTATCTACAAATTGGTAAAAGAAAACATCTTCTAAAACCTTGGCTATCTCTTTCATTACATAACTTCTTCCTTCCCCTTTTTTTTTTTTCTATTCTTCATTGATCTGGAAACTGCTTCAGCCTGGGTACTAATAGCCTCTATGGATACTCAAAAAATTTCACAACTCAGAGTCCCCTCTTATGACCAACTTTTATTGGATTGAGCCAAACAGTTTAGTAGCTTCTTTATAATTAAAATAATTGTGGTAAGCAAGACACAAAATCCAATTATCTTTCTATTGTTGTTCTGAATAACAAAATAGTTCCACTGTTCAGTTTAAGCAGACTATCTCTTAATTAGAATAAAACAAAATGAACACTGGATTTTGAACTCAAAATAAAAGGCTGACTCTTTCTTTGCTGCCCAGGCAAAACCTTAAAAAAAAAAAGCTTTAAAATCTAAAAGAAATTTGTATAGACCTCAAAAGACAAAACACAGAACTTCAGACCTCTAAGTAAAACCAAATAACAACACACTACTTCAAAATTTATTTACAATATATACATATGCACAAAGTCCCTTCAATCACTCAAAAAATGTAGCAGATGGAAAAGTAGAGAAATAGTGCCTAAAAAAATTTAACCATTTTTAGGTAAATTTAGAAAAATTACCTTTCAGGTCCTGTTGACGAAATGCACTCCAGACTATGCTTCTAATTTTTTTTTGCTACTTGGAAAAGACTTGTGTTTATCGTCTTCCATATCTTTATATATATATATATATATATATATATATATATATATATATTATGTGGATCTTGTCCCATAGAAACACCAAATCTGCAACTCCTTCACCCTACAAAATCAAGGCATTAACATGTTTATGCTCCTACTTGAAGGGTTTACAAGATCCTTTCAAAGGGACGGAATGTAAAAACCCCCCAGGATCAAATACCTTAAAACCTTTATAGACCCAGATCATCACATCTTCAAATTTATGCAACCACTCAAAGAGATCATATTTTATTTGTATGTCATAGTTCTTAACAACTTGAACATTTTGTGGTTGCTCTACTGCTCCAATATCCAAGATTTCAATTTTTATCCCTCTAGTAGAATTTTCATAATTTGCTCTTTCACCCGAGCCTTGCTTCGATTTAACCCCATAAATGTGTAATGTCCAAATATCATTGTTGTGATTGGTTAGAGCTGTAACCGGTCTCACCTTCTCAGTTTTTAAATTATAAATTCCAAAATCTGCATCAACACGGTTTACCTCTTTTTTGATATTATGTTCAGTAATCACAAGCTTATACTGAAACTCTTTATCTATTCTGAGTTGGTTGACCACATTGAAATTTACTATCTTTTTCTCCTTTTCTTGAAATTCAATAGGTGGTCCAGAGTAAGTTTCAGTCAAGTTATCCTTTTGTTCAACAATCTGAGCCGACTCATGGAGGGTGATGTTAGCTTTAATTTTCTTCATATCCTCAATGATGTTATACTCCTTAGTTACTTCTGCATAGTGATATTGAATATTATTTTCATCATCCTTTGGTGAGGGAGGATCATTATTAGGAGTAGGTTCTAGATTCTCACATCTCAAATTATAACTGTCCCTTTGGAACTATTGAAAATCTTGCATTTCATCCATAGGTATCTCCATGACATTTTCTGACTCATCAGGAAAAGTGAATGAATCTGAAACCATAGTCATACTATTTTTGGATGAACCAAAACTATCAATATTTCTCTGATTTTAAAGAAAATTTAACTCACTAGGAAAAGCTTCAAAGTTGGGTAATGCTAGGTCACAAATGTTTACTTCAGGCACTTCTACCTTGAACTTGTCAGAATATTTCTCTATATTTTGCACATGCTGAATGGATGTCATAGTTAACGGAGCTTCCTTGGGTAGAGCGTGACATGTTGGCACTAACTCATGATGTGGAATAGGATTCAAAATAGGCATGTTCTGTGTAACATAGGATATCAAAGGACTACTCAAAATTTGATGTCCTAACTATCTTTCAAGAATTAAAGCTTCTTTATAAGCTCCTGCCAAGGTTGTGATGTTGATGTCTCTCTTGAGGAAAATAGAGGTCATCGAATCCAATGCATTCTTATATATTTCTAAGGCTAGATTTGCATTTGGGATGTAATGACCAGTCATTCTACCATAAGCTCTTTGGAACCTCATATTGAATGACCTGATAGCTTCTATTGACTCTCTCTTAATGCTGGAAAATTGTTGGTATAACACACTGGGGTCAATCACTTCCCCAAATTGTGATACAAAAACTTTTCCCAAGTCATCCAACTAGTAATAGAATCGTTAGTGAGATTCATAAACCAGTAATATGCTCCCTCCTGGAGAGTGAACGAGAACAATCTACAGGCCACATCTTCATGCTGTATATTTAACAATTTTAGAGCATTCTTGAATGCTACTAGGTGTTCTTCTCTTGTTCTAGTTCCATCATGCTTGTTGTAGCACCCTAAAATTGGCGCAATAAAATTGGAATAATTACATTCACCTTAGTAAATAAATTTAAATTCAAATTTAACCTCCCAAACCGCCCGTTAACCATCGAGAAACCCGTTTCCCCTTTTTTCGTGCCATTTTTAGAGGTTGTTTTGACCGTTTGACGATATCGTCACCGATCAGACGATATCGCCCTATATTTGACGATTTCGTCCGGACTAGAACGTCCAGACGATTTTGTCGCAAAACTAAATTTGCATAGTTGGAATCCAGTTCCAACGGGTCTCCAATCCGAGGCGAAGCGTGTCTGCACCGTTGGGACCCTCCCCCGTTGGAGATCTCCCAAATTGGGAAGATCTCCAACCTCCCAACAACTCTCCCTAAGCCTATTTAAACTCTAAGATTTTCCCTCCCCAACCCCTGGCTGAATTTATCTGCAAATTGAACCCTTCTGCGCTAAAACATCATAATATTATCTTTTGCATTAGTCCCATAGCAATTTTGATGCAGGTATATCATTGATTTTCAGCTGGAGCCAGCACCCATCGTCACCGACGAACCTGTCCAGATCGGAGGCGATCTTGTCGAATTCGAGACGATTTCGTACTGATGCGAGACGATCTCGACTGCAGCCCACATCGAGGCAATCAGTGCCTGGAGTTTGCTTTTCTCAACTTTGTCTCTGTTATTTTGTTTTGCAAATTAGATAATATATTCAGTTTTTATCCTATTTTGCATCTGGAGTTCACCCATTTAGCTTAGATTGCATGCTAAGTTTATTATCTGCCATTTAAGCACAGTAATTTGCATTAATTTCTGTTCTTGAATAGTTTTCAGCATTCATATTATCATTTGGTGTAATTTGCCTCTGTTAGCATAGTGTTATTTCTTGCATTTTGCATCTATTCTCTGTTTTGTAGGTTTTTGACGAATTCGTCTGACGAATTCGTCAGATCTCAGACGATCTCGTCTGATTGCAGGCGATTCTGTAGAATTCCAGATGATCCAGACTGCATCAACCGCCAGAATCTTCTTCAGACATCCGGATCAGGTATTCCCCATTTTCCTCCTGTAAATTCTCTATTTTTTTCTTTCAAAATCTATTTTTTGTATTCATTGAAAGTTGCATTTTCATATAGATTAAGTTAGATTCATTCGGCCAAACCTAGGATGAATGCTTAAAGGATAAAACGAACTCATCTAAACACATTCCAAAACCTAGGCGTGGAAACTACTGCCAAATGTTTCCTGGTGAACCCACCATCCGTCGAAAAATCACCAAAATACACCTCCCTTGAGAGGCGGGACCTTCGTGAAGTCCTCTCGTCCGAGGTACCGCACCATCCTTTTCCCATCCTCCTTCCGGGCGCGGATCCAATAGCCTGAAGGTAGGGATGCGAAAAATTTGGAGCGATACATTTTGGTGAACCCGACGTGAATGCATCATAAACCTTTTGAAAACAAAAACAAAAAAAAACAAAAAAATATATGTATACAAGAAAAACAAAAACAAAATCATCATTTCAAGTTTGTATGTTTTATATTCAATCCTAAATAGTAGATGCTAAATATTACTTTTAGAAGTACTAAAGAAACCATGAGTTTTTACTCAAATCAATATGAGCCCATTAGTAATGTTGGAAGAATTCAGCCAAATACATTTGTTGATTATGACCAACCTCATCCCTATTCAACACCACCTCCATCACACTTCTCTCATTTTTCATCCATAACCCAACAAGACAATCCCTTTGCCAATCCTCTTCATAATGATATTATCTATTCTCCCATATATCCATATTATGTCTATCAATCCACATATAATCCTCCACCACCTTTTCAATACTCTTCTTTCAATACAACACATCCATTTCAACAAGAAAATACTTATTCTTCCAATTCTACCATGCACTCACCTCCTACATCGCAATCTTCCTATCATCATTCTACCCATAATAAAGAAAGTAGAGGTGAGAAACCATTAGGCCCTTTTATGACAAAATTCCTAAGGCATTTATCAAAAACCTCTCAAAAACCTTCATCACGTAAATTTACTAAGCTCAATCAACCAATGGATATAATTCTCAAGTATTTACTTGACACAAATAAGATTGAACTCCCTTCCATAAGACAACTTGATACCACAATAGATTGGTTTAAACCCGAGCTACATTGTGAATATCATAGAGTAGATGGACATATGACACAAAATTGTAAAGATTTAAGATGTGCAATTCAAGATTTGATTGATAAGGGTCTTTTTAATATAAAGGAATTACAATCTACAACTGATTATAAATCTCCAGTAAACAATCAAACTCCTACACAACAAATACCAATAATCAATCAAGACATGGGGATCTCCCAAGAACCCCTATTCAATTATCAACAACAAGAAACCAATCAAATATTGCATGTTAATGTGTCCCATCATGATGATATTATTAATATTGTAACAAAAACTACAAATGAGCAACCTCAAGTTCAATCAACTCAATCCGATATTCAAGATATGGATTCCTCATTTGACCAACCTTCAAAACTATCTTTGGCTCTAGAGAATGATCCAAAATGGAATGTAAGCATAGAAAGCTCATCTTTAGAATCAAAATCTCAATCTGAAATCCACTTTGATAACCAACAACAAGTGATTAATCCTCAAGCAAAGATATCCCTTTTAGAAGTATTACAAATTTCTCATAAGGAAATTTTGTTCAAAATACCTAGCCAACAATTTGTTCCTCATCATATTTTCTCTAAGAACATAATTAATGGTATAAACCCTCTTGAGGTTAACCATATTTCATTCTATGATGAGGATATTCCTTCCTCTACTCCACAAGAAGACTCCTATCTTTACATTATCGGATCTAGTAAAGAAACACTTGTTAGAACTATCATGGTAGATAATGACTCCTCTCTTAATTTATGCACTTATCAATTATTCCAAAAACTCAAATCAAAGGAAGAAGATCTTAATGAATCAAATGTTATTATAAAATCTTTTAACAATGAAATTCAAGATCCTCAAGGTACTATAATTCTTCCCCTTAATATTGGATCCAAGATCCTGGATACTTTATTCTATGTAGGATATTGTCCTTCACCTTACAACCTACTTCTCCAGAGTCCTTGGATTCATACGATGAGGGTTGTCCCTTCCACTCTTCACCAATGTTTGAAGTTTGAACTTGCAAATAAAATTGTTACCATACATGGTGACCCAAAACCATTTGAAGAATATTTAACGATTGAAACATCAAGTTCTATACATTCTCTATTATCACAATTATCTTCTATCCATCACTTTTCTTCATCCATATATGATCATCCTTGTTTACCAAATAACACCCATGCATATATTTCACATATACTTTCTCCATCTTATCAAGACTTGGAATATAATAATAAGAATGAAGAACTTTCTTATCCTTCTGACATTTTATTTTGTAACATGATCAATTTTCCACATATAAAAGTCAAATCTTTTGCTACATTATTCTACATTATAACAAAGCTTTTGTTATCACTACCTTTTATTCATCACCTTTTGTTCTTACCTTCACCTCAACCAGATTATCCTTCAAAACCTCCTTTGATTTTGAAGCAACCTTAGACATGCTATACTCAAATAACCTTGTATAGTGTATATAGATCATCTTGTATATACCACCAATTTCAATTCATAAATTAAAATCAAAATACAAAAAAATCAAAATCCTCAAAATCTTCAAAAAAATACAAATGCAACTAAGGACCTTAAAGGTAAATTTGAGCCCAACTGGCTTGGACCATACATCATTACTGCTAAATTTGAATCAGGAGCATATAAATTATCTACCTTAGATGGTAAAGAACTTAAAGAACCCATGAATATTTTGCATCTTAAACGTTACTATGCATAAATTTGGTCATTTCATCCATGTATATATTTGTTCAAAATTACTATCTTGTATTTCTTTCAATTTATAAAAAATCCAAAAACACCAAAAACATTCATAAATCTCCAAAAATCTTCAAAAACTATCTATTGCATTTATTTAAAGCACTTGTTAAAGTTCTTTTGCTCAAAAACAAAAATCAACATAAAAATCTAAAAACAAGCTATATGCTTGACTCTTTCGAAACCAAAACAATATACGGAAGAAAGAGAGAGTCAACATTCTCAAAACTTCTCAAAAGTGTTTATATATATTTTCTTACAATTATTGCGGTTATATGTTTCAACTTATTTTGGATAAATTAGCATTTATTTTGAATCCCTCACTTGCACACTCACAACAATAAATATCTCGATTTTATCCGGCATGATTACTAATCTCTCTTATATCAAAGTTCACAAAATTCAATTAAATAAAGTTTGAGCATAGAGAATTGATCTTGTTATTTACTTAAACCAAGCACATCTTTTCACAATAAAATGATTATATTTGTAATTTCCATGTTTTGCTACATAGTAGAACTGATTTCTTGAGTGAAAAGTTTCCCCTGCTATCCTATCATGCACATGGTCTAGAATCTTTGAGAATTGGCAAAAGGACAAGCTCACCCCTACCCGAATAAAAATCCCTTGCTCTACAGCTAATCTGAGCAAGTATCCCTAGCAAAGAAAAAGAAGAAGAAAAATTCAAGAAAAAGAGAAAAGAAAAATGTTATTTCAGCAATGTTCCAAGCATTATCAAGCAAAAGAAATACAAAAGAAAAATAAGCAAAGTTCAAAAGAAAGCAAGAAAGCAATAAAATCCCTTTCCCTACCCTTTGAAAAGAAAAGAAGGGTTGATGAGCTTGAATCCCTGGAATTCTCAATTATTCGAAAAGCTGTGAGGTAAGCCCCATAACAGGTGGTTTGTGCCCAACCTCGCTTGGCCTTGGGTAACTCCTAGCGTGGCGATATGTCCGTCACATTAGCGACCTTCTTTTGTACGAACCTATGTCTGCTTATGGATTAGCTAGCTCTTGATAATCCGATCTACATAGTAGTCTAATATGGTTATATGCATCTACATCATGGTTAATGAACACTTATTTGGTTTCTTCAAATCACTTGTATCATAGTATCTTGCTCAAACCTGGTAAATGAACAATGCAATTGCACACACATTTGTATTTGAGAGATTTTGTCTATCATTATGATAAATCAAGATTGGAAATGAATTCACATATGCACATGGGATTCCTTATAAATCTAATTTTTGTCTTCAAAATACTTTGAAATATTATTTTTGCAACTTGTTTGGAATAATCAAGTACAATTATTTTTCACAAAGACAACTATATAATAGAAAAATCAAAAATTTCTTTCAAAACACATATCATATCATATATATCGGTTGACTTTCGCGACGATGGTATAGTTTCAAAACCAAAATTGGAATTTTATGCCTAGCGCAAGTCCTCATTTTCATATTTTCTGTTCATCAAAAATCAACCATGCAATAAAACTATTTTCTTTGATTTTCGCGATGATGGTATAAGTCTATACCTACATATTCTATGCCTAGCGCAAACCATTGTAACAATTTTTATTCCCCATTTTATCAAAAATCATAAAAACCATATGACTTCATCTTACACAAATTATGCTTTTTTCAAAAGCAAACACATTTTCATTATTTCATGTCATTATGTCAACCTTTAACTTTGCAATGATGGTATAATTCCTAAGGAATTATTCACAAATTTTATCACACTTAGGAATTTATGCCTAGCAAAAATCATTTTAAAATATTTCATGCATAATATTTTTCATGAAAATCTGAAAACAAACCATCATCATCATCATCATCATTTGCACTATCACAACAAAGTCTTAAGACAGTCTCTTAAGCACTCTTTTACTTTTCACAATATTTCTATACTGGGATTAGCTTGACGACCGAGTGAGCGGCGACTCCATGAAATGGTCTATAATAGCGACAATGTCCTTTGAAATTATTGTTAGAAGTCCCTTTTATTTTTATCAAATTATTGCATCACAAACAACCAATTTGTTACATCAGATTATTTCATTTAAAATTTTATAGCATGACATTCAAATTATAATATTTCCAACGACATAATTACATCCGATTATCAAATCAATCAATCAAAACATAAAAGCATCATAAACATACACATAACACAAGTCATATGATCAAAAACATATACATCATATCCACCATTTCTGCTTCAGAGCTCTAAAAACAAAAATGAACAAAAATGAATTAGTTTCCCTATTTTTCTTAATTTTATTCAACAATATTTTTTGCTTTTTCGCGTTTTTACCTCAAACGTTCGATTTGGGTAAAAACACGGAGGGGGCACCATAGTAAGTTGTCGTACGATTCGACCAAGAATCGTCGCCTAAAAATGGGTATAATTTTTTGCTTTCTCGTAGATCGAGAAGAACTCATCTTTAACGCATTTTCTTCGGAAAATTCGCTAAAGAGGGGGCAAAATGTAGCACCCTAAAATTGGCACAGTAAAATTGGAATAATTACATTCACCTTAGTAAATAAATTTAAATTCAAATTTAACCTCCCAAACCGCCCGTTAACCGCCGAGAAACCCGTTTCCCCTTTTTCGTGCCATTTTTAGAGGTTGTTTTGACCGTTTGACGATATCGTCGCCGATCAGACGATATCGCCCCAGATTTGACGATTTCGTCTGGACTAGAACGTCCAGACGATTTTGTCGCAAAACTGAATTTGCATAGTTGGAATCCGTTCCAACGGGTCTCCAATCCGGGCAGAAGCGTGTCTGCGCCGTTGGGACCCTCCCCGTTGGAGATCTCCCAAATTGGGAAGATCTCCAACCTCCCAACAACTCTCCCTAAGCCTATTTAAACTCTAAGATTTTCCCTCCCCAACCCCTGGCTGAATTTATCTGCAAATTGAACCCTTCTGCGCTAAAACATCATAATATTATTTTTGCATTAGTCCCATAGCAATTTTGATGCAGGTATATCATTGATTTTCAATCGGAGCCAGCACCCATCGTCGCCGATGAACCTGTCCAGATCGGAGGCGATCTCATCGAATTCGAGACGATTTCGTACTGATGCGAGACGATCTCGACTATAGCCCACATCGAGGCAATCAGTGCCTGGAGTTTGCTTTTCTCAACTTTGTCTCTGTTATTTTGTTTTGCAAATTAGATAATATATTCAGTTTTTATCCTATTTTGCATCTGGAGTTCACCCATTTAGCTTAGATTGCATGCTAAGTTTATTATCTGCCATTTAAGCACAGTAATTTGCATTAATTTCTGTTCTTGAATAGTGTTCAGCATTCATATTATCATTTGGTGTAATTTGCCTCTGTTAGCATAGTGTTATTTCTTGCATTTTGCATCTATTCTCTGTTTTGCAGGTTTCTGACGAATTCGTCAGATCTCAGATGATCTCGTCTGATTGCAGGCGATTCTGTAGAATTCCAGACGATCCAGACTGCATCAACCACCAGAATCTTCTTCAGACATCCGGATCAGGTATTCCCCATTTTCCTCCTGTAAATTCTCTATTTTTTGCTTTCAAAATCTGTTTTCTGTATTCATTGAAAGTTGCATTTTCATATAGATTAAGTTAGATTCATTCGGCCAAACCTAGGATGAATGCTTAAAGGATAAAACGAACTCATCTAAACACATTCCAAAACCTAGGCGTGGAAACTGCCGCCAAATGTTTCCTGGTGAACCCACCATCCGTCGAAAAATCACCAAAATACACCTCCCTTGAGAGGCGGGACCTTCGTGAAGTCCTCTCGTCCGAGGTACCGCACCATCCTTTTCCCATCCTCCTTCCGGGCGCGGATCCAATAGCCTGAAGGTAGGGATGCGAAAAATTTGGAGCGATACATTTTGGTGAACCCGACGTGAATGCATTTTAAACCTTTTGAAAACAAACAACAAAAAAAAACAAATATATATATATATACAAAAAAGAAAAACAAAAACAAAATCATCATTTCAAGTTTGTATGTTTTAGATTCAATCCTAAATAGTAGATGCTAAATATTACTTTTAGAAGTACTAAAGAAACCATGAGTTTTTACTCAAATCAATATGAGCCCATCAGTAATGTTGGAAGAATTCAGCCAAATACATTTGTTGATTATGACCAACCTCATCCCTATTCAACACCACCTCCATCACACTCTTCTTATTTTTCATCCATAACCCAACAAGACAATCCCTTTGCCAATCCTCTTCATAATGATATTATCTATTCTCCCATATATCCATATTATGTCTATCAATCCACATATAATCCTCCGCCACCTTTTCAATACTCTTCTTTCAATACAACACATCCATTTCAACAAGAAAATACTTATTCTTCCAATTCTACCATGCACTCACCTCCTACATCGCAATCTTCCTGTCATCATTCTACCCATAATAAAGAAAGTAGAGGTGAGAAACCATTAGGCCCTTTTATGACAAAATTCCTAAGGCATTTATCAAAAACCTCTCAAAAACCTTCATCACGTAAATTTACTAAGCTCAATCAACCAATGGATATAATTCTCAAGTATTTACTTGACACAAATAAGATTGAACTCCCTTCCATAAGACAACTTCATACCACAACAGATTGGTTTAAACCTGAGCTACATTGTGAATATCATAGAGTAGATGGACATATGACACAAAATTGTAAAGATTTAAGATGTGCAATTCAAGATTTGATTGATAAGGGTCTTTTTAATATAAAGGAATTACAATCTACAACTGATTATAAATCTCCAAGTAAACAATCAAACTCCTACACAACAAATACCAATAATCAATCAAGACATGGGGATCTCCCAAGAACCCCTATTCAATTATCAACAACAAGAAACCAATCAAATATTGCATGTTAATGTGTCCCATCATGATGATATTATTAATATTGTAACAAAAACTACAAATGAGCAACCTCAAGTTCAATCAACTCAATCTGATATTCAAGATATGGATTCCTCATTTGACCAACCTTCAAAACTATCTTTGGCTCTAGAGAATGATCCAAAATGGAATGTAAGCATAGAAAGCTCATCTTTAGAATCAAAATCTCAATCTGAAATCCACTTTGATAACCAACAACAAGTGATTAATCCTCAAGCAAAGATATCCCTTTTAGAAGTATTACAAATTTCTCATAAGGAAATTTTGTTCAAAATACCTAGCCAACAATTTGTTCCTCATCATATTTTCTCTAAGAACATAATTAATGGTATAAACCCTCTTGAGGTTAACCATATTTCATTCTATGATGAGGATATTCCTTCCTCTACTCCACAAGAAGACTCCTATCTTTACATTACCGGATCTCGTAAAGAAACACTTGTTAGAACTATCATGGTAGATAATGACTCTTCTCTTAATTTATGCACTTATCAATTATTCCAAAAACTCAAATTAAAGGAAGAAGATATTAATGAATCAAATGTTATTATAAAATCTTTTAACAATGAAATTCAAGAACCTCAAGGTACTATAATTATTCCCCTTAATATTGGATCCAAGATCCTGGATACTTTATTCTATGTAGGATATTGTCCTTCACCTTACAACCTACTTCTCCAGAGTCCTTGGATTCATACGATGAGGGTTGTCCCTTCCACTCTTCACCAATGTTTGAAGTTTGAAATTGCAAATAAAATTGTTACCATACATGGTGACCCAACACCATTTGAAGAATATTTAACGATTGAAACATCAAGTTCTATACATTCTCTATTATCACAATTATTTTCTATCCATCACTTTTCTTCATCCATATATGATCATCCTTGTTTACCAAATAACACTCATGCATATCTTTCACATATACTTTCTCCATCTTATCAAAACTTGGAATATAATAATAAGAATGAAGAACTTTCTTATCCTTCTGACATTTTATTTTGTAACATGATCAATTTTCCACATATAAAAGTCAAATCTTTTGCTACATTATTCTACATTATAACAAAGCTTTTGTTATCACTACCTTTTATTCATCACCTTTTGTTCTTACCTTCACCTCAACCAGATTATCCTTCAAAACCTCCTTTGATTTTGAAGCAACCTTAGACATGCTATACTCAAATAACCTTGTATAGTGTATATAGATCATCTTGTATATACCACCAATTTCAATTCATAAATTAAAATCAAAATACAAAAAAATCAAAATCCTCAAAATCTTCAAAAAAATACAAATGCAACTAAGGACCTTAAAGGTAAATTTGAGCCCAACTGGCTCGGACCATACATCATTACTGCTAAATTTGAATCAGGAGCATATAAATTATCTACCTTAGATGGTAAAGAACTTAAAGAACCCATGAATATTTTGCATCTTAAACGTTACTATGCATAAATTTGGTCATTTCATCCATGTATATATTTGTTCAAAATCACTATCTTGTATTTCTTTCAATTTATAAATTCAAACACCCAAAAACATTCATAAATCTCCAAAAATCTTCAAAAACTATCTATTGCATTTATTTAAAGCACTTGTTAAATTCTTTTGCTCAAAAACTAAAATCAAAATAAAAATCTAAAAACAGACTATATGCTTGACTCTTTCGAAACCAAAACAATATACGGAAGAAAGAGAGAGTCAACATTCTCAAAACTTCTCAAAAGTGTTTATATATATTTTCTTACAATTATTGCAGTTATATGTTTCAACTTATTTTGGATACAATTAGCATTTATTTTGCATCCCTCACTTGCACACTCACAACAATAAATATCTTGATTTTATCTGGCATGATTACTAATCTCTCTTATATCAAAGTTCACAAAATTCAATTAAATAAAGTTTGAGCATAGAGAATTGATCTTGTTATTTACTTAAACCAAGCACATCTTTTCACAATAAAATGATTATATTTGTAATTTCCATGTTTTGCTACATAGTAGAACTGATTTCTTGGGTGAAAAGTTTCCCCTGCTATCCTATCATGCACATGGTCTAGAATCTTTGAGAATTGGCAAAAGGACAAGCTCACCCCTACCCAGAATAAAAATCCCTTGCTCTACAGCTAATCCGAGCAAGTATCCCTAGCAAAGAAAAAGAAAAGAAAAATTCAAGAAAAAGAGAAAAGAAAAATGTTATTTCAGCAATGTTCCAAGCATTATCAAGCAAAAGAAATACAAAAGAAAAATAAGCAAAGTTCAAAAGAAAGCAAGAAAGCAATAAAATCCCTTTCCCTACCCTTTGAAAAGAAAAGAAGGGTTGATGAGCTTGAATCCCTGGAATTCTCAATTATTCAAAAACTGTGAGGTAAGCCCCATAACAGGTGGTTTGTGCCCAACTTGCTTGGCCTTGGGTAACTCCTAGCGTGGCGATATGTCCGTCACATTAGCGACCTTCTTTTGTACAGACCTATGTCGGCTTATGGATTAGCTAGCTCTTGATAATCCGATCTACATAGTAGTCTAATATGGTTATATGCATCTACATCATGGTTAATGAACACTTATTTGGTTTCTTCAAATCACTTGTATCATAGTATCTTGCTCAAACCTGGTAAATGAACAATACAATTGCACACACATTTGTATTTGAGAGATTTTGTCTATCATTATGATAAATCAAGATTGGAAATGAATTCACATATGCACATGGGATTCCTTATAAATCTAATTTTTGTCTTCAAAATACTTTGAAATATTATTTTTGCAACTTGTTTGGAATAATCAAGTACAATTATTTTTCATAAAGACAACTATATAATAGAAAAATCAAAAATTTCTTTCAAAAACATATCATATATATCGTGTTGACTTTCGCGACGATGGTATAGTTTCAAAACCAAAATTGGAATTTTATGCCTAGCGCAAGTCCTCATTTTCATATTTTCTGTTCATCAAAAATCAACCATGCAATAAAACTATTTTCTTTGATTTTCGCGATGATGGTATAAGTCTATACCTACATATTCTATGCCTAGCGCAAACCATTGTAACAATTTTTATTCCCATTTTATCAAAAATCATAAAAACCATATGACTTCATTATGTTACACAAATTATGCTTTTCAAAAGCAAACCCATTTTTCATTATTTTCATGTCATTATGTCAACCTTTAACTTTGCAATGATGGTATAATTCCTAAGGAATTATTCACAAATTTTATCACACTTAGGAATTTATGCCTAGCAAAAATCATTTTAAAAATATTTCATGCATAATATTTTTCATGAAAGTCTGAAAACAAACCATCATCATCATCATCATCATTTGCACTATCACAACAAAGTCTTAAGACAGTCTCTTAAGCACTCTTTTACTTTTCGCAATATTTCTATACTGGGATTAGCTTGACGACCGAGTGAGCGGCGACTCCATGAAATGGTCTATAATAGCGACAATGTCCTTTGAAATTATTGTTAGAAGTCCCTTTTATTTTTATCAAAATTATTGCATCACATACAACCACTTTGTTACATCAGATTATTTCATTTAAAATTTTATAGCATGACATTCAAATTATAATATTTCCAACGACATAATTACATGAATCCTCAATGAATTATCAAATCAATCAATCAAAACATAAAAGCATCATAAACATACACATAACACAAGTCATATGATCAAAAATATATACATCATATCCACCATTTCTGCTTCAGAGCTCTAAAAACCAAAAAAATGAACAGTAACAATGAATTAGGGTTTTACCCTATTTTTCTTAATTTTATTCAACAATAATTTTTTGCTTTTTCGCGTTTTTACCTCAAACGTTCGATTTGGGTAAAAACACGGAGGGGGCACCATAGTAAGTCGTCGTACGATTCGACCAAGAATCGTCGCCTAAAAATGGGTATCATTTTTTGCTTTCTCGTAGATCGAGAAGAACTCATCTTTAACGCATTTTCTTCGGAAAATTCGCTAAAGAGGGGGCAAAATGTAGCACCCTAAAATTGGCGCAGTAAAATTGGAATAATTACATTCACCTTAGTAAATAAATTTAAATTCAAATTTAACCTCCCAAACCGCCCGTTAACCGTCGAGAAACCCGTTTCCCCTTTTTCGTGCCATTTTTAGAGGTTGTTTTGACCGTTGGACGATATCGTCGCCGATCAGACGATATCGCCCGAGATTTGACGATTTCGTCTGGACTAGAACGTCCAGACGATTTTGTCGCAAAACTGAATTTGCATAGTTGGAATCCGTTCCAACGGGTCTCCAATCCGGGTAGAAGCGTGTCTGCGCCGTTGGGACCCTCCCCCGTTGGAGATCTCCCAAATTGGGAAGATCTCCAACCTCCCAACAACTCTCCCTAAGCCTATTTAAACTCTAAGATTTTCCCTCCCCAACCCCTGGCTGAATTTATCTACAAATTGAACCCCTTTGTGCTAAAACATCATAATATTATTTTTGCATTAGTCCCATAGCAATTTTGTTGCAGGTACATCATTGATTTTCAATCGGAGCCAGCACCCATCGTCGCCGACGAACCTATCCAGATCGGAGGCGATCTTGTCAAATTCGAGACGATTTCGTACTGATGCGAGACGATCTCGACTGCAGCCCACATCGAGGCAATCAGTGCCTGGAGTTTGCTTTTCTCAACTTTGTCTCTGTTATTTTGTTTTGCAAATTAGATAATATATTCAGTTTTTATCCTATTTTGCATCCGGAGTTCACCCATTTAGCTTAGATTGCATGATAAGTTTATTATCCGCCATTTAAGCACAGTAATTTGCATTAATTTCTATTCTTGAATAGTGTTCAGCATTCATATTATCATTTGGTGTAATTTGCCTCTGTTAGCATAGTGTTATTTCTTGCATTTTGCATCTATTCTCTGTTTTGCAGGTTTTTGACGACGAATTCGTCAGACGAATTCGTCGGATCTCGGACGATCTCGTCCGATTGCGAGCGATCTCGTAGAATTCCAGATGATCCAGACTGCATCAGCTACCATAATCTTCTTCAGACATCCGGATCAGGTATTCCCCATTTTCCTCCTGTAAATTCTCTGTTTTCTGCTTTCAAAATCTATTTTTTGTATTCATTGAAAGTTGCATTTTCATATAGATTAAGTTAGATTCATTCGGCCAAACCTAGGATGAATGCTTAAAGGATAAAACGAACTCATCTAAACACATTCCAAAACCTAGGCGTGGAAACTGCCGCCAAATGTTTCCTGGTGAACCCACCATCCGTCGAAAAATCACCAAAATACACCTCCCTTGAGAGGCGGGACCTTCGTGAAGTCCTCTCGTCCGAGGTACCGCACCATCCTTTTCCCATCCTCCTTCAGGGCGCGGATCCAATAGCCTGAAGGTAGGGATGCAAAAAATTTGGAGCGATACACTTGTATCTAGGAAGATACCTCTCAGGATTTTTGGGCAAGTCATGGGTTGCACTCGGGATATTTAAGGCAGTGGAACCCAACTAGTTTGCCATTACTACTTGATTGATGATGATACTTTCAGTTGTAGTTGGAGTAACTACAAGTGGTGATAAAACTATTTTAGACAAGGACTTGGCCCTTCTGAGGCTGCTTCTTCTTGGGGTTTCTAACTCAGGCACAAGGAGCTCTCTAGCTCTGGAGTGGGACCTTGTTACTCTATAAGTAGAATCCAGCTTTTTCACCAGCACTTACAACCTTACAATCCTTAACAAACTACTGAACTTCAGGCCCTCCTTCTAGCGCCAATTTTAAATGTTGGTGTTGAGTTTCGCTATTTAGGCAAAAACTCAAACAACAAAATTTTAAAAGGCTAAGGAGGAGGGAAAAGGCTACCAGACTGGATAAAACATAGTATTTGTTAAATACCACATACAATCATATTTCTCAACTCAAGCGCACTAAGAACGTAAGTTCTTGGCCCTCCTTCTAGCGCCAATTTTAAATGTTGGTGTTGAGTTTCACTGTTTAGGCAAAAACTTAAACAAACATGATTAAAAAGAGCTAAATAGAAGGGAAAAGGATTCAAAATATAAAACACTAGACTCTGCACAAACAACTTACAATACTGAATGGAGTTCAGCGTGCCCCTCCTAGTGCCAATTTTAAATGTTGGTTTGACTTTTATACACACCCTGTGAAGAATGAGAATGAAAACCCGATAACACTTATAAGGGATAAATCCCACTCACTTTAGGATCTTGTTGGATATCCAAGGTGTGAGTTATAGAGTTGGATCAAATGTCTATTCACTCTTTTCCACTTTTGGAATAGTTTCAAGTGGACTGTCGGTTACCTTACAACAGGCTCGACCTTCGTTCGGTAATGTTTTTGGAGTTGGTTATCTTTGTGGACAATCAGATTTACAATCAGTTCTTTGATCTAGCTCTTTATGCTTTAGCATATTTAAATAAAAAACAAATTTAAAGAAGATAAAAATGGATCATTTCATGGTGGAACAGAGAGATTAGGGTAGGGCAGAAAGAGAAGTTTATCTAACTTAGCTGCAAAACCAAAACCACCAATTTTAGTTATACCGATTAGCTTCACAATAGAACAAATCAAATATGAAAGTGTCCAGCTTTCTAAGATCACCTTCCACTAAGAGCATAATACAGAGACAAAACAAATCTAAAAGAAAATCATAAACAAAAGGAAAGTCGGTTGAAATTGGTATCTCTCACCAGTAGCTTAGATCGCATAGTGAGGACAGAGCAATTAGAACAGGCCTGAAACCTTAAATTTGTAATTTTCCCTAGCATACAATAAAAAGAATGAAGCCTAGCAGCATATCCAATCCTGGTAACACAGATCTACAACATAAATTAAATAAACCTTAAGGAAACGAAAACAAGAGAAGATGAACTTATCGTAGTCTGAAAGAGATTAGGCTCCTGGCCATGCTATCACAGAAAACAAAAACTACACCAACTCTAGGTCCAAAATAAAGCATTCAAATAAGATTTATAGTAAATTGCTCCAATAGCTTTTATTTCTAAGTTTCCACCTCCTGAATTTACATCTGGAAGAAGTATATATAGACTCAGGACAAACCCTGATCTTTTCAAAAATATCTTCTTCCAAAACCCTAAATCTTATTACTTAAACTCTACTACCCTGATAAGGCCTTTTAAAATAGAGTTTAGATGAAACCTAACCACTCTGCAAATCTTAGTGCAGTTACTTGCCATAAATAGAGAAGGCATGATCTGATATTATTCTCATCCATCTGAAACTGCAAGTAAATATCTTCATCCTTCTGGTGCACTTTCCAAGAGCGGCTCATTAATTCCTCAGAGAAATTCGAAATGAGTCATTGGTTTCTCTGACATTTTATCTTCGTAGAGCCACTTTTGAATTAAAATTCTCTACACGCCATTACTTTCACCATAAATTCTCCTGTTAAATGTGTCCATCGGCAAATTTCGGTAACTATGTGTAGATATTTTCATTTTTCGACCAATTTCTGACATATTCCATTAAATGGGCAGCTTCTTAGTCACCTTAAAGTCTCTTTGTGGCCAGATCTATAAAATCTAGATGGACCAAAAATTCTCAGCATCTCACATTTCCATCTGACGGCCTTTGTTTGATCCGTGCTTATTTTGTCTTTTTCGTCATTACTTCTGCTAGTATGCAACTGCCAGATGGCTTTCTGCAAAAGACAAAACCAGGATTAGCATTTTAATATTATTAAATTAAAACCTTAATGTTCATTATATGTTGGCTTTATTTATTTTGACACGTGTCGTGAAATCGTGATGCTTTCCTTCACCTTGCCTCTGTCTCAACTTCCTTGCTCTTCTGTCGTGAAACTGCGACATGTCATGATTTTGTGACATGTCGTGAAATCGTGACGTCTCCCTTTACTTTGCTTCTTCCTCTTTCTCGGTCATGAAATCATGACGGTATCTACACCTTGGCATTTTATTTAAAATGCGTCGCAATTTCGTGACGTCACGATTTCGTGACGCTCATACGCCTTGGCCTCTTCTTTGAAATGCGTCATGATTTCACGACGTCACAATTTCACGACGTCATGATTTCACGACATCGTGATTTCACGACGCTTCTATGCCTTGGCCTCTTGTTTGAAATATGTCATGATTTCGTGATGTCATGATTTCGCGACGTTGCGATTTTGCGATGCTTCTATGCCTTGGCCTTTTCTTTGAAATGCGTCACGATTTTGCGACATTTCTATCACTTAGCTTCTTTCTGTCTAAACCATGTCGCGATATCGCGACATTTCCATGGCCTGGCTTTTTCTACCAATATATGTCATGAAATCGTGACCTTTTTATCACTTGGCACTTTCTTTCCAAAACATGTCGCGATATCGTGACGTTTCCAAGACTTGCACCTTTCTTCCAAAACCTGTCGCGATTTCGCGACGCTTCCAAGACTTGCACTTTCTTTCAAAACCTGTCACGATTTCATGACATTTTCATCAAGACTTGCCTTCAATCAAAACCTATCGCGATATCGCGACATTTTTCAAAAATGGAAAATGTCACAAAATCATGACCTTTCCAAAAATGGAATATGTCGCGAAATCGCGACGTTTCCGAAACTTGGCTCTTTCAACCAAATGCGTCGTGATTTCGTGACACTTTCACCACTTGGCTCTTTCTTCCAAAACCTGTCACGAAATCATGACATTTTTTCTACTTCTTGCTCCCAGTTAAAACCTTTCGCGATATCGCGACGTTTTTCTCACTCGACTCTTTCTTCCAAATGCGTCATGAAATCGCGACATCTCTGAGGGTTGGCCTTTTCTACCAAAATATGTCGTGATATCACGACATTTTTGAAAATGGAAAATGTCGCGATATCATGACGTTTCCAAAAATGGAAAATGTCGCGATGTCACGACGTTTCCAAAAACAAAAATTTGTCGCAAAATCGCTACATTCCCAACTGACTTCCACTAAGCCAATTTTCCAAAAATTGCAGGTTGACTCTAATGAATTTATTCATCTGTATTCTACATTTTTACATATCAGTGAAAGATCTTTTTTACTCAGAAAGATTCTAACATTAAAGAAGTGAATTCTAAATTGAAATTAAAGCATATGCAAGCCTACTTAGATACTTTGGTATATGCAAAACTTGAAAAAGTAGGAGGCAAGCAAAAATTTGGAAAAAACCTGAAAAACATCAAGAGGGTCCGTATGGCAAAATGAAAGCTAAATATTTTCAAAGGATGAAATTTCATTTTTTTAGTGGGGGTGTGTTGCTTCTCAACAAAGTTGGCACAAGATCCATATGCCAATACTAACACAACATACACATTGGGGGATTATCTCCCATTGCTAACAACCAACCTTGTGGGCCTCAACAACTCCTACCATTCGATTGAGAAAGGGAAAATTTTAAGAACTTACTTCCAAGAGGGATATAGACAAGGCCAAGAAGGATCTTTAGAAGACGAGTCAGAGTATGAGGTAGCACCTTGGGACCCTTTCGAGTTCGATAGTAATCACTCACAAGTGACACCCATATATGACTATATGGAGAACTTCACGGAGATGTTCCCCTTGAATGCTCAAATCGAGCAATTGCCAACTCAAGAAAATTAGGTCCTCCCATAGAGAACAAAACAACCTCGATGGGACCAAATCAACTTGCTCGAACAGAATGAGCCTCACATGCTACAAATAGTTGTCAGAGCCAATGAAGGCCTATGGATCTTTGATATCGATTATGAAGATGGGACTAAGATATCATATCTCAACCATATGCAGTAGCAGTAATACCCCATAGACATTGATGACATGTTTGAATAGCTAAACATGGGGCCAAGGCATAGGTGGCATTTGAACCAAGCATAGTTGGACCAAGTATTACACCTACCACTTTAGGCATACAGAGATCACCCTCCACCCAAAGACCCTATAGAGTCATCAGTGCCAAGGGAAGACCCTGTCCTTCTATCTGCACATAGGGTCGATCCATTTTTGCCAATACCCACAGAGCCAGATATGAAGCACAAAGATCACCAAGGATGTTTGAGTCACCACCCGCATGGTAATGGAGACCAAATTCACTTCATCAACATGATCTCCATTGAATTAACCGCCCCCATCCATAATCTAGCCGATCCAACATGACCATTGTATCTAAACCTAGATGTCATAGACTGGGATCATGCTAACTCGCCACCATCTCCATCAGAGTACTGGCCTTATGGTGAGATGCTTCATTTTTCCCTAGGACCAACTCAGGATATCTTCCATGCTGAAAAGGAACCCAACATTCCAAACATAGATCTAAATTCAGCAAATGATATCCACCTGATCCCAACTCCACACCAGTTAGAGGACGGGTCCCACATGTCAGTCGAAGAGATGACTGACATAGACGTCGGCTTTGATCGAATGAATTCACAAATCATCAAGCTAGGGGTAAGTCTATCCCCCGAAGAACAAGCCGATTACATTGTACTTCTAAAAGAGAAGGAGGTTTTTGCATGGTCCTACAAAGACATGCCAGGGCTATACCCGCATCTAGTCACCCATAATCTAACACTTGATCTGACAGTCAAGCCAGTCAAGAAAAAACTATGTAAGATGCACCCAAAAGTAGCCTTAATGGTCAAATATGAGCTAAAATAGTTGTTGGATGCATAGTTTTTCATCTACGTGGATTACCCACCATGGCTGTCCAACATGGTACCCATCAAGAAGCCCGATGGGAGGATTTGCATATGCACCAATTTTTGAGATCTAAACAAAGTGAGTCCTAAGGATGATTTCCCCTTGCCTAGCATCGACGCATTGGTAGATGCTACAATAGGCCACAAAATGCTTTCCCTCATGGATGGTTTCTCGGGATACAACCATATTCGTATCAATCCCGATGATCAACTCAAAATGGTGTTCACAACACCTTGGGGACATTTTGTTATAAGGTCATTCCCTTTGGCCTTAAAAACACTGGTGCCACCTATCAATGCACTATAAAATACATATTTCATGATCACATGCATAAAAATTTAGAAGATTATATGGATGATTTGTTGGCCAAATCTCTTTTGCGCCCACATCATCTCGATGACTTGAGCAAGATCCTTGATCGCCTCATCAAACACAAAGTCAGACTAAACCCCAAGAAGTGCGTATTTGGTGTCACATCTAGAAAACTCTTGGGTTTCATAGTCTCAAAATGAGGCATCAAGGTAGATCCACATAAATTCAAGGCAATCCTTGAAATGCTTCCCCCAACCACCATCAAGCAACTCAGAAGCTTGCAAGGAAAGCTCGTGTTGATCAAGCGCTTCATATTGCAACTATCTGACAAGTGCTAACCCATGAATAAATTATTGTACAAAGGGGTAGCATTTCACTGGGATGATGAGTGCCAGTCAGAATTTGATGACATCAAACAATACTTGGCTTTATCGCTAGTATTGGCACCACCTACACCAGGTGTACCATTCTACTTATACATCTCAGCTACTGAGGTGGCATCGGGCGCCATGCTAGCCCAAAAAAATGCCCAAAAAAATGAACTACATAAATAATAGGCTAATTATTATCTTAGCCACACCCTAGTCAGTTATGAACTTAACTATGCACATGTCGAGAAGCTATGCTTAGCAGTGGTATTTGCCACCAAAAATCTATGCAATTACATGCTGAGCAATATGACGCATGTTGTGTCTAAGGAGAATCCATTATAATACATGATGAGTTATACTTATCATAGTAGCCGCACGGTGAAATGGATCATGTTTTTGATGGAGTTTGACATCAAATTCATTGGAAAAAAGTCCATAAAAGGTCAAGTCATCATCGATCAACTAGTAGAGGCTCCTCTCAAAGATGATTAACCTCTGACTATAGAGTTACCTGATGATGGGGTCTTCCATTTCTCAGAATTGCCAGATTCTGATGAGCCTGAGTCATAGGAAGAAATAACCTTATTTTTTGATGGTTCTAAATGTGAGCAAGGGGGTGGCACAAGAATCCTATTCTTCACACTGCAAGGGGCTCCAATGCATCTATCATTTAAACTTGATTTCCCATGCACAAATAACAATGCTAAATATGAAGCCTTGCTCATAGGTCTTCAGAAAACCATCACCATGAACATCAAACACTTGAATATCTTTGGTGATTCACTGTTAATTTTCAACCAAGTGAAAGGGGTATTCCAATGCAAATGCCCATTTTTGTAGGCCTACAAAACCCTTGTGGATAAATTCTTGGCTAAGCTTGAATGGTACGATATTGAGGCACTCGATCATTGAATCTTTTTGCGGACACTATGACCTCCTTGGGGTCACTAATCCCGCAAGACACTTTTGGTGATATGAAAACCATTCAAGTCAAAACATTATCGCAATCCATGATGGAGCGTGCAAGCTTTGACCTAACGTCAAGAATCCACCTAATCCAGATTGAACTGTCTCAGGATATGTTCTCTCGAATCAATGATAGTCTGAATCACACCAACTGGGGGTCCTTGTTCTCCCCAACCCCTCTTAATAGCAACACAACACTATTTTTACATGTTCTTTCTCGCTCAAATTTTACTAGGGATGAACTTCAAGAGGGATTTATCGTTCATACCATCAAGGTTTTTGATTAGCAGGATTGGTACACACCCATAAGAGACTATCTCAAGTTAGGTAGCCTCCCACTTGGATTGTCGCATGTCGTAAAAATACCATTCAAACAAAAAGTGGCAAAACATGTCTTTCTAGGAGACATTTTGTACCGTTAAAGCTACGAAGGAATCCTCCTCCATTGCTTGGACCAATAGGAGTCCACTTGGACGATCACCCAAGCGCACGATGGTACATGCGATGGCCACTTCAGTGGTATGGCCATCACAAAGCACATTCTCTACATGGGCTATTATTGGCCATCTTTAGAGCGAGATTGTTGCACGTATGTGAGGAAGTGCATGAAGTGTCAACACCATGCTAACTTAACACACATACCTTCTTATGCCTTACAGTCGATCCAATCAGCTTGGTCGTTTTCATAGTGGGGCTTAGATCTAATCTGAAAGATCTCCCCTGCATCATCAAGTCATCACACGTTCATCATAATGGCCACAGAGTACTTCACCAAGTGGGTGGAAGCAATTCCAATAACCTCTATGACTGGGTCCCGCATTATGGAGTTTATTTTACATAATATCATATGTCATTTTGGTATTCCATCCAAGATCATCTCGGATAATGGGACGTCATTTAAGAACAAATATGTGCGTGCTTTGACAACAAAGTACAAAATTTAGCATAGTTTTTTGACATCCTATTATCCGTAGGCAAATGGGAAAGTAGAGGCGTCAAACAAAATGCTAGTTACCATCCTTAAAAATATGGTCATAGATAGTCATAAGGATTGGCACATTCAAATCCTGCTTGCTCTTTTGGACGCCCACTAGGGCAACTCCATTTTTGCTAGTGTATGGCTTTGAGGTAGTCATGCCTCTTAAGTTGGAAATACCTTCCCTACGCATATCAATGCAAGAGTTCATCGATGATGACACTGCATGGTAGGCCCGATCAGACCAGCTTACTTTGCTCGATGAATGACGCATCAATGCTCTTGAGCATTTATGTATCTATCAAGAGTGACTTAAGAAAGTATACAACATGAAAGTTCACCTGAAGGACTTTCAGGTTGGTGACTTGGTCTTAAAATAGAACCAAAAAAATTCTAACTTGCCGCCCCATCTAAGGGACAAGTTTGTGGCAAACTGGTTAGGTCCTTATGTCATCGACAGTAAAATAGGACCTGGAACATACCGGCTCGCCTCTCTTGATGGAATCAAGGAACTAGAACCCTTGAACATCAATCATTTGAGGCCATTCCATATTTAAAAAGAGCCATGGCCCACCCCAAAAATCTCCAAGGATTCCCACAATCACTTGGTCAACCCAAAAACACCCCAAAGGTGTCCATAACCCCTTTGGTCAAACCAAAAGCTCCAAGGATTCCCATAATTGCTTGGTCAAACCAAATGCTCCAAGGATTCCCACAATTGCTTGGTCAACCCAAAAACACCCCAAAGGTGTCCATAACCCCTTGGTCAAACCAAAATCTCCAAGGATTCTCATAATCACTTGGTCAACCCCAAAATGCCCCAAAGGTACCCATAATACCTTTGGTCAAACCAAAAGCTCCAAGGATTCCCACAATCGCTTGGTCAACCCAAAATGCCCCAAAGGTGCCCATAATCCCTTTAGCCAAACCAAAAATCTCCAAGGATTCATGTAATTGCTTGTTCACCCCAAAACACCCCAAAGGTATCTATAAACCCTTTGGTCAAACCAAAAGCCCCAAGGGTTCCCACAACCACTTGGTCACCCAAAATTCCCCAAAGGTACCTATAATCCCTTTGGTCAAAACCTCTAAGAATCTGAAAGAATTACTTGGACTACACCCACTCGGGATAAACCAACCATAACAAATTAAAAAAAATAATAATAAAATAATAAAAAATAACAAAAAATTGCATCTCACTTCCATGCATACTCTTAAAAATCAAAACACAAAAAAATAAGTTGCATTAGGTATCGCAAACATACATTGCATATTTGTTGGTCATACAGGTCGAATGCACCATAGACTATAATTACTTAGCAATTCCATCATTTTCCACACTTTTCCACTCTGTAAATAGTCCAGAAAAAATAAATGCCATCCACATTTTTCACCATATCATAATCAGTTGTCTTCTAATGTATTTCGGGCTTTCATCATTCAACTGTCTTTAGATTTCTAGCCAAAAACTATACAAAGTCAGACAGATTTTTACAAAGGTAGAGTTTTACTTGGGTCACACCTTGTTACGTCGCATCCCAACACAAGTTAAAACACATAAAAAAATTCCCAAGTTGTGTGAAAGAAATATGAAACCTGCAAAGCAATCTAGGATACCATATAGTGAAAAGGTTATCTCACTCATCCCCCTATGCGAATGACCCCAAGAATGCTTGAGATTTGGCAAAAGGACAAACATCTTCCCTACCCAATTCCCCAAGAATCCCAAATTCTCAAAAAGTTGCAAATATCCAAAAGAAAATTACAAAAATTCAAAGTACAAACTCCAAATTTTGACATCAAAACCCACAGATTTCATACATCAAAAAGCACAAGAAATAGTAATTCTCATCACTCAAAATTCCAATCCCTTGCTCAAAAGAAAAAAATAATAATAAAAATAAATGCTGATTTTTATCACTACATACACGAGCAAGTATCCCAATAAAAGTAAAGAAAAGAAGGGAGTCGAAATTGAATCCCTAGAACTCTCAGCATTCGGAAGGTCATGAGGTGATCCTTAGTATCGGTTTGGTGGATAGCCTGCTGGTCACTAGCGGTAAACCTCCCGCATGACGATATATCTATCGCATTAAAACTATGTACAGATCAATGTTTGCATGTGGATGAGCTATATTATGGTATCCTAGATTGCATCATAGATTAATCTTACCAAAAATAGCAAAGGAGTTAGTGGAACTAATTAGGTTATCCTCAGTATAGGTTTGGTTGATAGCCTATCTGTTACTGGCGGTATCCTAACAACTAACACATAAAAAAATTCAATCGCACACACAGGGATATGAAATAACTTGGTCAAACTCAAGTCTAATTTGTACCTTGTTCAAAAGTCTTGTGAGATAAATGTGTAGTCTTGGCTAGTTAGTTAAAACATCTGAGTCTCAGAAAAACCTTAACTACATTTTAGAACACCTGTGGTACATTCCATTCTTACATCACAATCAAAAAATACAAACAAAAAAATATATTACACATGCAAATTCATTCCACAAAGCAATCACATAGTACATAAAGCCAGTAAATCTTGTATAGTATATGGTGCCACCGCCAAGTTATGAAAAAATCATTTCATCCATTCCATATGCATACATCATATAATTAGAAACAATCGCATTCATAATAACATATGCATACATCAACGTAAATAAATGTGCATAAAAGTAACAATAAATCATGACAAGTGTATAAATAAAAATAAAGGCATGTATATATATCACCAAAAATACCCGTAGGCTACAATAAGTCGGTCCTCTGACCTTACAAAAAAAAAACAATAAAAAACTCAAAAACCCCAAGCCTAGGGAGTTGGCCACCATGATCACGTAGGATCGGTGCGACTGGAACTACCCCCAGTGGTGTGGGTCCTATGGGACCTCTTAGGATGGTTGCTATTAGCCCCCACATCATGCCCACTAGTGCTACCCTCACCCAGCCACCTGTGATGAGATGATGCTGACTGCTCAGTCTCTCTACCTCTTGTATGACGTGATGATCCATCGCTAATGAGATTAGGTAACTGTCCACCGAGGCAAATAATCTTTGCCTTCAACTCCACTTGACATCAACCCCAATCTACATCCCACCAGTGGTATGTAGCCAATGTGTCATCCTGCTGTGCTAACTAAGATCATAGGTGATCCCGCTCAATGCTATGTTCCTCATCCCATATTCGTATTAGGTCCTCCAATAATGCTATCTCAACAAGAAACCTAGCCTCCATATCCCCAAGGACTACCTGAGGCATGGGCATCTATGGGATGGCATGATGCTCTAGCACCCACTATTTTGGGTCGTCCTATGTATCCGGCTACTCTGAAACCCCTAAATCATCCCCAGCCAAGTCATCAACCTCCACCATATCTACATCATTGAGTGGAGCCCCCGAACCCTCCCTCGGTGCCTTCACAACCCCACCACATGCTGCTACTACATCTGGACCTCCTAGAGGCCCCTCACCCCACCATCGTAGCATCATCCACCACTGGTCGTACTCTGCAATCACCCTGACATTATCCATGTCAGGGACATCAATCACTACATTAGACTCCTCACCTAGTGGCTCAATAATCGGCCAGGATAGAGTCATCTCATCACCTCAATGTCGATAGATCAAGGGCTCACCAGGAAATCCCTGGTGCACCCCAAACTATCGAGTCACTTGGACGTACGAGAAGTACCCCTACTCGATCTTGTGCCACCCGATTAGCCACCTCCCCCTATGCGCTTGTCGGAGCCACTCTCTAGACTCATGCTAGGATAGAAAATCTCAGTATGTCCACCAGAACATCTCCCCTAGAGCAATACAACATAAGGCATCAATATAGTACTCTACGATACCTGCCCACTACTGAATCTGCCCCTACTCCTCTGACCTCCACCATAGACCAGTATACCCAATCTCTTTGTCCACCATCTCTCTCGGAGTGGTCCAAGGCAACCCCTACGACTGCTCCACAACTATGTGCTACCACCCCCACCACTGCAATAGATAGCTGCACCCAATATCCTTCTGCCATCGATAGCAGACCTCATATAACTTGTCATACACCTGTACCAGTAGCGTCTGACCCCACCTCATAATCAATGGTGCTACCGTCGGATACTCCACAAGTCTAAACACTACCTCAAGCAGGTTCCAAGGGAACCTCACACCTGAGGAGTCAAGAAGCAGCATGTTGGAGATGAGGGTCATAAGAAACACATGCCTCACCCCCAACATGCCCTTCTCAAACCACCATCTCACCAAAATCCTAGCAATCATGCAGTCCCCCTCTGCCCTCCCCACCGCCCCATCCACCCCCATCTATGTTGCATGCCTAAAGCATCGTGTCAGCACCACCATCCGTTGATCATGAGGAGTCATCTGAATGGGCAACCTGTCTATCGAAAATAACAAAATCTTATACACGTCCTCTAGAGTCACTGTCATCTCCCCTATTGAGAGATGAAATGATTTGGTGTGAGGATCCCACAAATTGATCAGGGTAGTCATATATACCTGATCCCCCACCACAGGCTCCAGTTGTGTCACCTTCTTGAGCCCAAGGGCATCAAGCCACTCCCAGTCCACCATAGTCAGTGCATCCCATGCATCAGAAAATACCATCGGCTAACGGTATCGACTCTTCACAACCTAAAAAACAAAAACACCACAAAAACATTAAAACATGACAACAAAACAAATGTACAACAGTGTACACAAAAAAAAAAAAACAAAAAAAAACAATTAGGGTTTCAACCTTAATTTAAACAAAACATTCAAATAAACTGTACAACTGACAAACAATATACAGAAAAAAAAAGTACAGAATTGTACAGCCAAATTACAGATCAATAAACTAAACTGTACAATCAAGAACAAAAACAAAATCAAATAAAACAAACAAAATCATACTAGGGTTTTTAACCTTATGTGTGGACAAAAAATCAAAAACAAAAACATTAAAACTATACTAGGGTTTTTAACCTTAAGTGTAAACAAAAAAATCAAAACAACAAAACAATCATCTAGGGTTTTTAAACTTATTATGACACAAAAAAAAATTAAACCAAAAAAATCATCTAGGGTTCTTAACCTTAATGATGAAAAAAAAACAAATCAAAACAACAAAAATTCAAACTAGGATTTTTTTAACCTTATTATGAACAAAAAACAAATCAAAACAACAAAAATTCAAACTAGGGTTTTTTAACCTTATGATGCACAAAACAAAACAAATAAAACCACAATATTATTTTAGGGTTTTAACCTTAATATGACAAAGAACAATGATAAAATGCGAGTTTAAAAAAAAAAAAAATCAAATAAAACAAACAAAATCATACTAGGGTTTTTAACCTTAAGTGTAAACAAAAAAATCAAATAAAAAAACAAAATCATACTAGGGTTTTTAACCTTACATGTGGACAAAAAATCAAAAACAAAAACATTAAAACTATACTAGGGTTTTTAACCTTAGTGTAAACAAAAAAAATCAAAACAACAAAACAATCATCTAGGGTTTTTAACCTTATTATGAACACAAAAAAACAAATTAAACCACAAAAATCATCTAGGGTTCTTAACCTTAATGATGAACAAAAAACAAATCAAAACAAAAAAAATTCAAACTAGGATTTTTTAACCTTATGATGAACAAAAACAAACAAATAAAACCATAAAATTCATTTAGGGTTTTTACCTTAATGTGACAAAAAATAATAATAAAAAGCGAGTTTTAAAAAATCATATAAAAACAAACAAATAACAAGAAGGAAGGAGCACCTACCGGTCTCGCCTCGGCTCTGCAACTCGAGGATATGGTCCTTGAACTAATGGTGTCTGCAAAATTTTGATAGCGCTCCGCTACGCAAACTCAAACTCCTCCTCACAGCTCCAAATCGACAGAAAAAAACAATTGCAAATGAGCCCAAAACCTGGTTTTGGCCCTTATATAGGCTCTTAGGCCTATAATCGTTCCACCCTGGGATGAGCGCTCTAGTTAAAACTTGTCCCACCCTGGGAAGATTACAAAACTAGTATTCGTCCCACCCTGGGATGATTACAGAGCAAGAAAATAAAAAACAACCAAAACTACATCCAAAATGCACCAAAAATAGCAATAAAACTGCCGAAAAAAGGCAACTTTGTGCCTGCAATTCTTGGCATACAAAACCAATGTTGGGGTCACAAATTGTCACTATCCTACTCTCTAATAAATCTACCATAGCTGGACTGCTCCATGGGAGGATGGATTTTCGACAATTTCATCCCCAAAAGGCGTCACAAAAGGGTCAAAACCCACCCAAAAACAATAATAAGACTGCCGAACAAAGGCACATTTGCGCCTATGATTATTGGCATACAAAACCAACATGGGGGTCACAAATTGTCACTATCCTACTCCCTAAGAATGCTACCATAGCTGGACCGCTCCACAGGAGGATGAATTTTCAACAATTTCATCCCAAAAGACGTCACAAAAGGGTCAAAACCCACCCAAAAACAACAATAAGATTTTCGAACAAAGGCACCTTTGCACCTGTGATTCTTGGCATCCAAAACCGATGTTGGGGTCACAAATTTTCACTATCCTACTCCCTAAGAAGGCTACCATATCCGGACCACTCCATGGGAGGATGGATTTTTAACAATTTCATCCCCAAAAGGCATCACAAAAAGGATTAAAACCCACAAAAAATAGGTTCGATTGTTGGGAAACTGCATAAGCATTCAACGCAAAATAGCTGAAGGCACCCTTATAAAAGTCATCTTGGGTCAAGTGAATCATCACTTTTCTCATTTCGGTCATTCCATCATTGATTCTTCGCTTAAGGGGGTAGTCACACTTAGTCACCAATCAACAAATACACACCCAATCAAGGAAATGGTATGCATTCAAAGAATCATTGACAAAGATAATCACGCTCCTGCTTGGGGTAGCAAACAAGCAATAATCACAAACTGATAAAACACTTGGCATTCTAGAATCATGAACTCAAGGTTCCTATAGACAAAAGGTTGTGCCCTTTACCTATTCATGACTGAACAATGTCCAAGATCAAGTAACACCTCACCGAAAAAGGTTAACACTTGAATTAAGCTCTTTAGCTCATCAGAAGCAAGGATTCAAGAATGCATGCCCTTTCCATACTTGGGGCATCAAAAGTTGGTTAGGTTATTGAGAAAACCTAATAATTAAGTGCTTTGGTTATCAATTTTTTCTCAGCACTGTGCCACGCACAATGCATCCCAAAAAGGGGCATCTGTAGACACCAAAATAGCACCAATCCGATCATGTGGCTACAAGCACTGATCGAATTGACATAAATAGCCCCGAGGGCAGACCCAAGAGGTTAAAAAGTTGTCCTAACCACTCCCAAAGTAGTTTTGGAATGTTAGAGGTCAATTTGGCACCTTTCAAGCACCCTGATCCTTACTCGTTCCACCCTAGGGTGATTAGAATGATATTCGCCCCACAACGGGACGATTAGTAGCAATCGCTCCAGGGTGGGGTGAATAGCAAGTTTGATGGGAAAAAAGTCAAACCTTGACAAATGGAAGCCCAAATCCACCACTCAACTCCACCTTCAATTCATGGAAGTGCGAGTGAGCATTTCAAAGCTCAAAGATGCAGTCATAGAGGTAGTCATGGAGCCCTTAATCAAGGAGGAATCTTCTCTCCCCTGACAAGGCACGATGGCCAAGTGGCGTCCCTGCATGCACATTCAAGGCAGAACTTTAGTTCTATAAAATGGTGAGTCTTTTCACCCCAAAAAATGATAGAGTAGGAGCATTTGGAGCAATGGAGTGCTACCGAATTATACCCTCACCCTCATTATGCTTCCTACATCCTTGATATCTCTTTTGGAAGGGAGGTTATCGGGTGAATATTAGGAGCGCAATACAGACCCAAAACCTGAATAATTGGCCACAATCCCACACCCAATTTGCTGAAACAACCCCCTAGGAAGTTTTGGACCCGTCCCAAGTGGATTTATGTCAAAAGCAAGCCCCAAACGGTGGGCATCCTGTCCCCGGACACCCCCCACACTATTATAGTCCTAATCGCCCCACCCTAGAGTGATTAGAAATCTATAACAAATTTCTTCACTATTTCTTTTGCATCATGTTTTGTGTGTTTCATATATGCTGCAGTTCAAATTTCAATGCATTCTGACTTGTTTTGACTATGTTTTCATTGTTTTATGCTTTTACTAACATACAGGGAGCGCATTCAGATACAAGATTATTAGGGCAGAATCTGCCAAATCCGAAATTCTGGGTCATCTCAAAATGCCTCGTTTTGCCTAACCCCAAGTTTATAGGTGTTTTGGAGTCCTCTGGATGGGACATTTGGGAGGTCACTCTTGGACATTTTATGACAGTCCTAATCGTCCCACCCCGGAGTGATTAGAAATCTACAGTAGATTTCTTGACTGTTATTTTTGCAATGTGTCCCTAATTTTGTTTACATGATTTTTTTTTAAATTTCATTCCATTCTGATAAGTTTTGATCATCGTTTTAATTATTTCATGTATGCATTAATCGAAGGCCTTGGGGATTGAATGTTTCCCTCCATCTGCATGTGCTATTAATCATTTTTTATTTCTATGTATGTAGGATCTTGACACCGAAAGGGCAGAAATGAACCAAGAATGTATTCATGCAAGCAGCAACGATGTTTGGACTACCCATTTTGAATGTGGGCACGCGGAAGATCCCGAAGGGAAGCTCACCATCTGATGGTGTAACAAAATTGTATCGAATGCTCTGAGCCCCTGAAAAGCGGGGGTAGACGTATTGTAACCTGATCATAAGCAAAATTAATAAAAGAGGCTACATCCTTTGCTTTTTCTTTACATCTCATTTCATCTCATTCGCTTTCCCTTTTTCATGCATTTAGCGTTTCATTAATACAACTGCTTTTGTTTGCATCGCACCCGGTGCACTTGTGCTTCCGTATCCAAGTGATTTCAAGAGCTAACCGCTTAGATTTCTCTCTTAAATGTTGCTTATGTTGGTGCAAGAGTCTTTCTCTTTGTTTATCTTGTTCAAGAGCTTCCACTAGCTCTCGCTCCTTATGTAATGCATTTTATAACCGCCTCATTCGGTTAGTTTGCACTATTATAGAAGACTCATGTTTATCTGACTTGATTCTTGTTGTATTGACTCACAGATTCCTCAAGGAGGTTTCTATTGTATCTGTATTCTTGCTAGCTAATGTGACTTGTTCAGTGTACTATTGAGTATCCCTATGATTAGACATTGAGCGTCTACTGCGGGGTCACTCTGAGGTACTCCTAGATTGAGATATGTGTTTAGAAGTCACAATTCTTGAGCTTCTAGATGCAAAGTTCTCAGTAGCTATAGTTCTTTGAGTTATTCATATAGGAAACCGATCCAACCCATCTAGATGTCTTGTTTTCTATGGCTGGTCCCATGGGGAGCCATTCACTCCTATGAGGTCATAGTCTACAAGAATATTTCCTTTTGTGTGAAGGGTTTCTTCTATTTGATTCCCATGGCTAGATGTAGCTCTAGTTTCTTGCCCTTCAGTAGGTAAACCTATTTCATATGTTTCTTGTGAGTCTTGAGGTGTTGCAATTCTTGTTTGCCTTCTTGATGAAGAGGGCTTTGTGGTAACATGTTTTCTCCATGTGTATGGAGATGTAGTAGTCTCATCATCCCTATGTGAAGAATGAGTCTTAGAACCTTCTTTATGTCCATGTGAGGAGGAAGCCCTTGAAGCTTCCTCTCATCATTGAGATGTTTCTATGTGTTTAGAGGAGGCCCTTGATGTCTCATCATGTCTCCTTGATGAGGATGATGGTGAAGCCTCTTTTTGTTTATGTGACTTTGTTCCATGATGTGGTTACTTACTTGGGGTTTCTCAAGGATATCCCTCAAGGGTTGAGTTATCACCCCTTAGGCTCGTGGAGCTATGTCTCATAGTCTTATGGGAAGGTCATTCAATGTTACTACGAATTTGCCTATGGGTATGAGTTGCTTCTGTCTCTCCCTCAGTATCAGACCGAGGGTGTTTAATTCTTGTTTTGACCATGTTGTCCATGAATTGATAGTTTGAGTTGCAATTTAGGAATAACCACACAATACCAACCAAATATTTATCTTGATTACCAATTTAAGTGTGCCCTAAAATGTTTGGTGTGTTTTGATGTGTTCTTTCAATTTCTTTGCTCTTGTTATTGGATTAAGAATGAGAAAACTCATCCATAGTGACAATCAAGTACACCCATGCCAAAAATGATTTTCTTAAGAGAAGCTAGGGTACACTGCTAAAGACCCAATGGAGGGTTCGCCTAGCTCTTCCACTCTGAACCAATAATTGTTCCAACAGTGGGAGATAGTTTGAGCACAAGTAACTTAGTATCACTATAAATAAGTTTCCCAATCCATTTATAGGAAGCTCTAGGGGGTAAACCGATGGAAGGAGATGAATTCCAATGGCACTGGATTGAATTGAAGGTTGGTGATGAAATCCAACTCCTCAATGTTTAAATG
The DNA here is from genome assembly GCA_028583015.1 of Wollemia nobilis. Lineage (NCBI taxonomy): Eukaryota > Viridiplantae > Streptophyta > Pinopsida > Araucariales > Araucariaceae > Wollemia > Wollemia nobilis. Next base: position 3,403,392 of record JAQPPZ010001261.1, read on the forward strand.
AGACGTACATGTATGGTGCTCATTTTAAGCTTGCGTAACATAAAGTGTATCATATAGCAGCAATGAATGCTTCTTATATGTCTAAGTGCAAAAATATGTTTTAATATTTAGAAGGATGCATGAACTACTATGATTTGTATGAGCACACTTTATTTTGTGCAGCTATGGCCTCTATAAGGGCCTCAAAGCAAGCAAACAACATACAACGTCTAGCACGTTGGATTCTAGGGTGAAATTTTTAGGCATAAGTCGTTGTTCCTAGAAATTCCTAGTGGAAAATTTAATAGAAGATCTAAGATATGCAAAATTCTTAATTATTTATCCTTATATTATTTCAATTTATAAAAATAAATGTGCATTAAGTTATCTATTTTGGACACATAGAAGTAGATATAAAGCTATAAAATATTAGAGAAGCTATACCAACCTTTGATCCAGCTCAGAGAGTCGGTGTTTTGACCTCTGCTACACTCAAGTTCTGGTTGCTGTTGACCAGAGTAGCTGGTTCTTGGCCGATGTAGCTTAGAGAAGCTAAAGATCTATTGGCCGTTGTAGCTCATAGTGGCTAGTTTTTGGTCAATGTAGCTCAGAGTAGCTAGACCTGCACACAAAACTAAGTTAGTATTTTGGTAGAAAATAAAAAATCAGTGGAGGTCCCACCATGATCACCATCTGTAGCGACCTCAAGACACACAAACCGCCCCTTTTTAACTCTACTTGCAATGTTATTAAAAACCCAAGATGAAATGGAAGAAAATGAAAAAGCATATAACACAAAATAACAAATATGGATCTATTTATTTGTATTGAAACTCGGTTACATGTCGGTCCCTCTTAGGGATACCCATTTCAATACAATAAGTTACAAATAGGTAAAGAGTACCCCTTTTGCGAATAGGTGGTGTGCTTATAAAGGCTTCCTAGTTCTACACATAGAAATGTATGAGGGCTTATAAATGCCTCCTTCTCTAGGTCTATTTCCTAAAGGGATCACTTTTGCTCTTGTATTTTGCAGATTCTATCTGATGAACCTGTGACCTTGCAAGCAATGAAACAACAACACACACTTAGATCTCTGAGATTTCCTCCCTGGGTGATATTTTTATTAATAAAAGAATTTAACAAAAATATGATGAAAATATGCCATGAAATCATGTAAATCTATGCTAATGATATGAAAACATGAAGAAACAAAATAAAAGAAGCTATGTCTAAAACCTAAGCTAAGCCTGTGGGCCACTATCCAAGACAACGGTTGCTAAGGTAAACCTTGCTTTCTTTACCCCAAAGTTGTCGGTCAAATATTTTATCTGATGTTGAGATAATAGGTTTTATGCTCTTAAATTCATTAGGGCTCTAGCATACACGTGATATCCAAGGGAACTCTCCATGTCTTGAAAGTGGTCCTCAAAAATATGTCTTGATGATCTATGTCTCTATATGTCTCTCTATGATATATTTGGTGCTCTTAGGCTTGCACCTTTTATAGTGTGAAACCCTAGGTCTATGTCCAAGTCCTAGGAATGAATTTCTCATGCGTAGTATAAGTTAGCATGAGAATATTTTGTCCTTTGTCTATGCTTGAAGGCTAGTTAACTAAAATCTAACTACCCACTTGAGTCTCCTATGCAAACTGGTCATTAGCATGAGAAGCTATTGTCCTTTGTTTATTCTTGGATGTCATTTAACTAAATTTTAAATGTAAAATCAATCCTCCTATGTGAACTGGTCATGAAAAGGAATGCAAAGTTACTCTCGCTCACCTTTATTACATGCAGACTACCACTTTTTCCCGTGATTAGGCCTGTTTGTCGGCAAAACTGCTTCTTATGGCTTGGTCGATGTCATCTACAATGGCTAAGATCTGGCCACTATCATTTGTAGTGGCTAAGGTCTGGCCACTCTAGGCTTGAGTGGCTAGGATGTGGTAGCTCTTGGCTTGAGTGGCTAGTCTTGGATGGCTTGAAAATTCCCCAAATGAGTGGTGAGAACCACTGTTGATGCTTGGACAATCCAATATTATGTATTATTATCTTATGAATGTGTCTATGTGAATAGCTCCCCTAAGCATGACATGATTTATGTGTCTACAGTTCTTCTTTATCCTGCATGAAGGGTTGTTTGTACTAACATTGATCTACCATTAACATTTTTCTTTTCATCTTTCCTAGTTTTTGAAGTTGTGTTTCTAGACTCAGGAAGTATCATTTTACACCATCTAGCCTTGTGCCAAAAATTATTGCATTTGTAACATGTAATATCATTATCCATGAGATTTCCAAAGGAATTAAAATTTCTATTGTATCTTGCATGATGAATACAATGTACAACTTTATGACCATATTTACTGCAAGAAAAACAATGACCATGGAAGAAATTATGTAACCTATTTGGATGCCTTGAATATTTTGGAGAAGTCATCTTCCTTTTGTGATTAACTCTTATCCAAGGTTCTTTTTTTCTTTCTTCCTTTCTAATATCCTTTGATTGCTTGTCCTTGTTTGAGGTTTCTACTTGTTGAATACTTGATTCCTCTTTCTATTTCTCATATTCTATATCTTAACAATTCCTTAGGTGAACAATTTATGCTTTCAATCTTTCACATTTTTTTTCGCTGGCTCTTAATAGATCTGTCATGTCTTTCTCAATCTTATTTCCTTCTTCCACATTAAAATTTATATTTGTGATATTTTTTATGAGTGCCATCCTTGTTTCTTCATCTTATTGAACTTGTTCCTTCAAAATTGAGTTCTTTTCTCTAAGTCTTTTCAATTTTTTGAGAGTAGCAAATAATTCTTCTTTTATGTCAAAAAAATTTCTTCTTTATTTTCTGAAGTCATGTGTTCTACCAATGGATCCTCTTCCAAGTTGTTAGTCTTTTCATGGATAGACCCACTCTGATACTAATTTAAGAACATTTTCTTATACTAAGAGGTGGGTGAACAGTATACAATAATTTTTTTTGCTTTTTAATCTAAATAGTAGCATCAAAATTAATACAATAGTAAACACCACACAAAGAATTACACACATGAGAGACATCCCTTTTACGTGGTTCACCAAAATATGGCTACTTCCACAAAAAAATATTTCTTCTAAATATTTATCAAATAATATTTTGGGAATCCTTCCCAATTACAATTTTTATGGACCTCCATCTAAATGAGGTGTTGATCCCCTAAGTCTAGTTTGTGGATATCTATCCATAGGAGAACTCCTTCTCTAATCTGGCTGGTGATCCTCTAGAAGACTACTACCTCCATTGCACTCACTTGTGGATCTCTCTCCATTGAAGACTGTTGTCCCTACTCAGAAGTCATATCCTTACTACCATAGCTAATGGATCTTTATCCACTGGAGACTACTACTCTCTCTTCTCTATCACCTCCAAAGCTCTATATAAAATTTGCACTAAACATAGTCTAATCGGTCTAGCACAAATCTATAAAATAAGTCCACTCATAACCTACTCAAATCTGCTCAACATGTCCACTCAGAACCTATCCAAATCTGCTCAACAAGCTCACACAGAACTTATTCAAATCTACTCAATAAGTTCACATAGAATTTAACCAAATCTGTATTGTAAGCTTCCACAAAAGCTCACACAAAACCAGTCCACAAGTCTCCTCAAAGACTTGCCTCAAATATGCTTAACAATTCCACATAGAACTTGTCCAATCTCATAGAAGCATAAATAGAATTGTTAGAGACTCAATATGTTCTATACTCAATGCTCAATCACTTTCACAACTCAAATAATAATATAGAATAGTCTGTTCTATGGAACTTGAACAATCACTTTATACAACCACTTTACTAGACTCAATCAAATCAACTCAACCAATTACTTAATGAAACTCACCTTTCTCACAAACCCTAGTCCAAGCATATATAAACCAACTCAAAATATTTTCAACAATGGTCAACAACAAATTTCACATAACAATGATACGCATGTTATTTTCAAACCCTAGTTCAAGTTATTTGCACAAAAACTCACTTCAAAAACAATGCTCATAAAACACTCTTTACATAACAATGATACTCATGTTATTTTCAAAACCCTAACTCAATTCTTCACACAATTCAATGACTTCAACAACTATGCTTATCAAACAAGGTTTTAATCACAACTCTTAATTCCAGAAAACCATGAAGCATTAACTCAAGCACTTTCAAAAAGGAAACCCTAATCAAATCATTTTCACTCCAAATTTTATTTTTTAGTAAGCCAATAAATCAGCTCAACCAAGAAATAATTTGCCCATACCTTTTTTCTTGACAAGCAGTTGATCTCACAAATCTGCCACACTCACAATTACTTGCAGTCTGTGGGTTCCGAACCCCTCACCAATCCCTCTGTGAACACCCTAGTTGTGGGCTCCTCAATCACATGCACCCAATGCACATTTAGAACCAAAAATGGCCTTTGCACCCTTTATACCTTCCTTTGGCACCTTGTGATTTACAAATAACTCGAAAACATTTTCCTTCGCACATGCCTCAATGGGATTCGAACGCAGGATCATCTCCCCACCAGTACATTGAAAAGAATGTGTGTTTCCACTAGACCACCACATCCACATTTGATTGGGGCTCCCACTTTACTCACTTTTCTTATTCAGCATGAGACAAAAAATAATTTTTTCATATTCTTCCTCACAAACCTTTCGAATTCACAATTAGTGTTTTTGATGATGTTTTCAATAATTCGATTGAGGATTAATATTGCAAAGGTCTTTGTGGCCTCATTTTATATACGAAGTCACTATTGACTTCAAACGTCGGTGCTTCAATTATTTCAATGACGTCGATACCTTTATAAACACTTTATAATTTATACAAGGTGCCTTATTAAATTGGATGACGTCAGTATTAATTATAATTTATAAATATTTAAATTCTAAATAATTTAAATTTATAAATTATAATTATAAGATTTAATTTTTAAACCCTTCCTTTGCATTGCATTCCATGGTGTAAATAATATTTATTTATAAAATTTAAATTCTTATTGAATTTAAATAATTTGTAAAAAATATTATATCTCCTTTTTAACTTTGCACTGAATCCTTTGGGATTCTTCCTGGATATCAAATAACAACTTTGACAACTTTATTCCTTGATGAAAAACCTTGATATTAATGTTGACTTCATTTCTTGACATGAATGACAATTTTAACTTTTAGGACTCAAAATTTCCAACAGAACTACCAAATATTAGAGCCACCTAATTGCATTGAGACATTACTTTCTTACCCCTAATTGAGAGATTGAAATGGCAATTCTATCCATGGACGTACTAGGTTAGGAGAGTCAAGAAACACAATTATGACCACTTCATGTGCAATAAAAACAATTCAACTACCAAATTCGTTAGAGGACACAAAGGTGACCCTTGACCATCAATATGACAAGGATATTTGAGGACTTGACCCCTGAATTAGAGGGCAAGATCATTTCAGGCCTCACCGTGACTATCAGCCATGGATAACAGTGCATACCGCATGGCCAAGCCATAGTCAGGGTATAATCCTTCATTTCCTTGATTCTCAGTTTTACAATCTGCTTAGCTATGTTAGATTAGTCATTTTATCAGTTCATTTACATTCTTAGAGATTTATGACTGATGCATTTTTCCTTCATATTTGCAAGCAGGACATAATGGATATTTTTCATGTTATAATTCTTTTAAATTGATAATTAGACTATTGGATATATACATATGCTTTTCGTTTACATGTTTCATGCCACATTTTCATGATTTCCATAGATTTATTAACTTTCTTGTACTTTCTTTATTATATGCTAGTAATGTTATCTTCTTATACATTTTTCTCAAAAATCCTCATCAAGAGAGGTATCCTTTATTACTGATGCTTCTTGTAGTTTATTGCATGCAGGATCAATAGGGTTTTGACATGTAAGACATCAAATACCTATAATCATGGAGAAGAAGGTCATCGACACCTTGGAGTAGTTCGTTTCATTTTGAACGGCATTTGGAATGAACCTACCCTTGAGAGGGATTTCAAACTATTGTAATTGTTGTATCAAATGGGTATCCCTAAGAGGGACGGATTTGTAACTTGACTTGATTCGAAATTAATAATAGATATTTGTGTTTAATTCTTTTCATTCTTATCAATTTGGGCATGCTCATTCGTATCATTTTAAGCAATTGTAATATTATGTTGAAGCCTTTTTGGATGTTACATAAGGTGATCACGGTAGGAAGTCTACATCTAAAGCCATAGATCACTAACTTTTTGGTTTTATGATGATAGGCACTAGTTGCGGTTAACAACCATAGTCAAAAGTTGTTGCCATGGCACAGGCCCATGGGTTACAATCTCAACCATGCCACAGAGCCATGATCATAATATGATAGACCATATAGCAGGGAGAAAAAGCTGAATCAAATAAGTATCTGAGGTAGGATACACCTTTTCTAATTTTTCCTATTTTCTATCTTTGTTTTTTCCAAAAGAGTTAAAATTGCTATCATAATGAGGGATGCAACCAAAAATATAAATGCATTGAGTCCCTAGGTATTTTCTTTGGTTCTACTAGTAACTACTAGGAACAACGAACCTCTAAGTGTAGTATGCACTAGTCTCCAGTGGTCCAGACCCTTTTGTATGCTATTTTCATTGCATGAGGCCCATCTAGTGGCCACTTCATCATTATAATTAGTGTGGATTTGCTTTGAAAGTCATATAGCTTAATAATGCATACTTCTAAAAGTTAAAACATTCTTTTTAATTTGTATAGCATGTAGAAGAGTCATGGATGTTATTTTATGCATTTAATTTCATGAAAAATAAAAGGAAACCCACACACCATGACACATTTAAATGCTAGTGAGTTGGAAGTCACATCCAACCATTGGTATTGTTTCAATGATGGTGGTAGTGATTTCCATTCATTGGACCAAATACTTCGATCCTTATGTTACTAGACCAATATCAGACCCAAGAACCATCCATAGCCCAGGAAATTTGTATGTACTTCTCTCCAAATGGTATAACATTGACTGGATGAGATTGGGTGAGGGTCTGGAAGGACTTGTGCTCCCTTCTTGGGTGTGGATTTCATATCCACTTTTCGGGAGGATTACATGACTTGGAGTTCATCGGTAGGTTGTCAAGCTACGAGTATACAGGTAAAATCCATTTAATAATTGATTATATCATCAACATATTTCAAACACGATGAGAGTTACTTATTAATACAATAAATTGCAAAGCACACCAAATAGTTTAGGTCTCATATTAAAACTATAAAAAGAGAAAATCATCATTATATTATTTGTGTGCTAATAAAAGTTAAATATAGACATAGGATACACATTATGGTGGTTACACAGAGAGGTCAATCCAAGCATAGACCTGAGATCAAGGCTGAAGATCCACCCAATGCACAACATGACGCGCAGAGCCCTCAACCACATAATCCTCCCAAACATTATTCGGTGAGTATTAGAGGTGATAATTCTACACGCGAGGATCCTACTGATAATACCCTGATTAGAGGAGCTACTAGACACTCCTCTAGGAATATATTAGAGCATGGATCCTCCCAGCATGAGGATTTTGAACATGTCAACATTTATCATGATCTCACTCCACATGCATCCATGCAATTTTTTGAGGAGTATGTCATCGAGGGATCTAGATTGGTACCCCTAAATCCTATGTCTAGGGGAGGCTTGAGGACCCCACCTTAAGAGTATAGATAAGTTTAGGATCCATCCACTCAATGGCAAGTAGATAGGGCCACTTTTGAGTGTAGGCTCATGCAAAATCCCAATATAAGTGAGCTTTGTAGGATCACCATAGATATATCTAAAGTGGGAGTTAATTTTATGCCACCTCATGAGCCATGGTGTAGTAGATAGTTATATGGTCTAGATAGAGTTTTAGGATAGTTAGGTTACAAGCCTACCCCTACAAGCGGTAGTACCATTAGGACTATTCGAGAACCTGGAGAGTGCTCCAAGCATTCTGGAGAAATGTGTGCGCCTGCATCTCATGCAGGCATCGAGTATGAGCGATAGCTAGATGTGAATGCCATCTTCACAAAAAAATGCAAGAGCATGGTAAATAAGTCCATTTAGGGATACACCCACAAGTTTGCTCAAATAGAACACACACACCAGAAGCATCACACAGTTGATCACATAGATAGATCTCATAGGTTGGTGTCTGAGCAAAGATATCATATGCTCTAAGACCAATTGGATGATGTTCATGTAGAGCGGGAACACCTCAAAAATGAGAATACTTAGAGGTAAATGTTCATAATACAACATTTATATGAACAATGCATGCACTAACAAAACATCCATGATCAGAAGGAGCATGTTGTGAGGGAGGGCCAACTAGCTAGTGTCAGTTTACATCCCTCTAGTGAGCATAGTGAGCGTATTGATAGATGAGCTACTTCACAGCCCGATTTTCACCCTAAGCACGTAGACACTCATACTCGCCTTATGACCCAACACAAAGATAGGTACCCTACATCTGAACACCGTGGGTATAGGCAGTATGAATACTAAGTGGGAGAGGAATTAGATAAAGAATATCCTAAAATATCCCAAGTCAAAGAGGAGGATGAGCCTAATCCTTCACTTCGATCGAAGAGGAATCTACCTCGAAAGGTGCCACCAAGGCAATCTATAGAAGAGGAGTTCCTATCTTTGCAGGCCTATAAGGCCTTGGCATAAAAGGTCAAAGCTTTTGAGAAGCAAGGAATGACTTATCAAAATACTACCTTGAACAAAATTCACAATGAACATTTATGCCCGTCAATGCATATTTTGGCCTATCCTGAGCACCTTTAAAATGTCTAGGATGGAAAATTTTAAAGGAGAGGGGAAGCTCAAGAGCATGTGACGAGTTTTCTAGACATGTGCTTTCATATCAAAATAAATAATACCTTGCTCCTATGAACCTTCATTACAATCCTCTCAGGCCCAGCCCGAGAGTGGTTCAACCAACTCAAGAGGCACAGTATCACCAATTTTGAGCAATTGGTTGATGCATTTCTTGAATGCCTCTTCATTAGCATCAAGAAAAATTCAAACCTATCTTATATGACTGCTTTAATGCAACATGATGACAATCTAATTATGGATTATTGGAAATTATGGAGGAAGATGATGGTCAAGCTGTCATTTTCTATCCCTACTTTTGAATTTACTCGAATGTTTACGAAAAGTTACACCATGCATATTTTATTATTATTATAGTTGTAGTAATATCAGACCTTTGAGGAGGCTTTAGCACAAGCCACAGTGATTGAGGATATCAAGTAATATGAGGGTAACTTGAAGATCAGAAATAAGAAGGAACGGAACAAGAAAAGCATTGAGAAACAATAGGCCAAGTCATCCCATGTTAATCAGGTGATGTTGAACCTTCCAAAAGGGGATAAGGAGTAGCAAAAATAAAATTATCAATCCCAACCTCGTCCTGTGCAATAGGAGCAGTGTAACAACAATCAAAATTGTAAGAATAAGGAACAACACCCATCGCTAGTTCATGCCTTTTTCAGAATCGATGACCTTTTTATTCCATCAACTATGTGAGGCCAAGGCCATACACTTACCAAAGATCAAACTATTGGACCCTAATCAACCCAAACCAAAGGGTATAGGGATGATTTGTACTAAATTTTTCATAGAACAAAGGGACACAACATTGAAGTATGTTGAAGTTTCAAATATTTAGTATAGAACATAATAGAAAAAGGTGAGCTAACTATGGATAACCCTCAAGCACCAGATAATTACAATATTGGGATTTACAAAAATCCTATGGCTAACCATGAGGCACTGAGGAACAATATTGGTTAGGTCAATCAAGTATGCATTGAACCACCAACCCATGGGTTCATCAAAATGGTCAATTTTTTCACAAGATATGAAAGGTATGAAAGAAAAAATCAACATCTAGCTCCCATTATAGTCCAATATGCACCTCTTCCAAGGTCGGACCAAAATGTGCCAGGACCACCAACTAGATCGGTGGTGACAATCAGAAGTAGGTTAGTTCAAAACCTACAGATGACTCTTGTAAAGTTTTAAATTTATGAGCTGATTTAGAAGTCTCCCAAGCATAGGGAGACACTTATGGACATTCTAAGGTCCATATAAGTGTAGTCCCAAGATCCATAATCATTCACACACTTCATGGGACATGTGTAATAGTGTCAGGAACTGGTCATACAATTTCATGATCATGAAGTCAAGATGATTTCCACTGTCACAACAAACCCATCACTCCATATCATTGTGTGTGTGAATCACATACCTTTCAAGCAGGTTTTGATTGGTACGGGATCATCAATCAATATTATTACAACCAAGGCATTAACATACTTGAAGTTGCCAAAATCACACATTGTACCTTCCGCTTTCACCTTGCGAGCATTCAATGATGCGTTATGCTCGATGGTAGGTACCATAGTTCTTCCAATTCAAGTTTGACTAAAGACCATCCCTGTGATGTGTCATGTGATTGAAGGCACTATGCAATATAATATTCTTTTAGGGATACCTTGGATACAATAAATGCATTGTGTCCCTTCCATTCTTCATCAATGCATTAAATACATGCATGAGGGATAGGTTCACATGGTGCCTTCAGATGAAGAACCATTCAAGTACATGAATCTAGTAGATTTTCTAGGGGATTTTGTGCTCCCCTCAATGCACTTGGACATATGACCTACATCACCAATCAAAGATCTAGGAGGTAAAAAGAAAGAAGTGTGTGCAAATCCTACAACGTCCACATATCAATGATCGAAGCACACGACAACTACTTCCAATAGACCTTCGGTATCCATGATACATCAGGATGATGGGAAGCTAAAAGTAAATACAGGTGAAAAAGAGATAAAGAAAGCACCCAAACCAATTGTGATTGAGGTTCCTACTCCCATAGAAGTAGATAATTATCAAGTAGAAGTCGAGGAGGCACATCATATTGCTTCACCTGCATATTCAGTAGGGTCATCTGCACCATAGGGGACCATTCATTTAGTTAACCACATATTGGGGGAATATATTGTATAGAATGTGACATTTACACCAATAAACGAGATTGCACAAGACATGGGCTGACCACATGCCCATCGTCTTTGTAATGTCCCAAAAATAAATATTTTTTGTAAATGTCTCCTACACTTAATTATAAAAGTGAAAAAGGGGTTCATGTGACTAGGAGACATAACTTAAGTTGTGTTTATTTATGTTTTATGTCTTTATGTTGTAATAAGGCACTTTAAGTGATTTTAAGGTTGGGAGATGTCAACTCCAAATTAGAACCTCACCCTATATAAAGGAGTGAGACGTCCCATTTTGGGCATGTTATGTTGATATCATAATTAAATATTGAAACCCTAGAGGCTCCCTGAGTTGAGATTGTAGATCTTGCTCATTCCCATAGTGCATTGGAGGTGCATGGTTGGGGTCTTGGCAATATCATTGCAGGTGTTATTGCCCTAAAATATCAAAAATACAAAAAGAGGCATCTATGAGGAGTTTGTGGCATTTTTGGGAGCATTTGTGTCATGTGTTTCAGATCTGTTGGTAGCCCCAAACCCTACGCTTGTATTTGGGGTCATTTTGAGGATTTTTTGCATCTGTTCAGCCTTGGGGTTAGTTTGTCCCACTTGTGGGACTTTGTATCTACATTTTGAGATCCTTGAGGACCCATTTGTCCATTCCAGTTGTTATATTGGTTTGGCAATATTTAATATATGATACTAGCTGATTTCTCCTCATACTTGTGTTATTTTATGAGCAATTTCTAAGTTATTTCCTTGCTGTACTTAATTTTTGCATTTTCATAGTAAGGGTTTGTTGTTCCTAAAAAAGGGACATTACAAGTGGTATCAGAGTTGGAATATTTCCAGCCTGTGATTCGTGGTGATAATTGTGTTTCTGTGGTGAAAATTTGTGCCCTAGTGAAAATCACGGATTTTTAGGGGATTCACGGATTTTTAGGGATTTTTTTAGAAAATAAAAATTGCATATTTGGATACCCTTTTGACCAATTTGCAGTTCTGTGGTTTCAGAATTTTTTTTTGGTGGTCAATTTTTTTAGAATTTTAGATTTTCATCTTTTTAGGGTTTGATAGGGTTTTATGCATCGTTCTCCTGTTCATCAATATTTTACTAGGAGAAATAGACTCACTTTGGAAATTTCAAACAGGGAAGAGGTTGAGGAGCCCCAAAGGCCAGTTGATAGGACTGAGAAAAAATTTGATGCCCTACTTGACATGCTGCAAAGAATGGTGTCCTTACAAGAGACAAATCAGCAAGAATTGAGGGTAGCTTTGGGCAACCCAAATGGCACAAGGAGGGAAGGAGAAAGGGGAGGTAACAACAATGGGCATGAGTCATCATCTAACTCACACCCTCCCTTGCATAGGTCGTCCAAGCCTATGTTCCTTGTTCCACCACCTCCATAGGAGGAAAATGAGGTAATGCGATGAATTAGATGAATGGTTTGCTGATTATAGTAATAAATATGAGGGTTTTAGGGCAACAGTTTCTTTTGATAAACATTTGAAGATTGTGGGTAAATCTGTTTTTGAGGCTAAAAAAGAGAAAAAGAAGCCCTTTTTGCATCAAAAGGTGACCATTCCCTCATTTAATGGTCAAGATGGTCTTACATCTAGGGCATGGCTTCAAAAATTACAGACTTATTTTACCTTGGAGCCTATTTTTGAAGCTGATGCAGTTCAGATTGCTACACTCCACCTTGAGGGTAGTGCTTACTCATGGTGGCATCATGGGTTAGTAACCCAAGGGCATGGTGATATTGATACATTCTATGAATTTTGTACCAGGATTTTGAACAGGTTTGAAAGAAGGAATGTGGAAGAGTATTTCAAGGATCTTTCCACTTTGAAGCAAACTTCATCCATTCATGCCTATGTGGAGGATTTTGAACAACTTTCAGTTCAGGTACAAAATATTTCACCCAAGAGGGTAATTTTTATTTTTATGGATGGTTTGTTGGAACCCGTGAAGGAATTAGTTAAAGCTTTTGAACCAACCACTCTTGAAGACGCCATTAAGAGAGCTTTAAGCTTAGAATCTATTTTACCTCCTAGACAGAAATATTTTGCACATAATCCACCTGCTAGACCACCTTTTGCAGCCAAAAAAATAGTTTTTGGACAACAGTATGTGCAACAAGGAAACCTCATGCAGCAAGGTGGAAATGAGAGAAATTTTTATGGTAGGAATCCCACGCATGGAGAAGGTTTTAGATCTGGTTTTCAGCCACCTAATAAGCCCCCAAATGGCCCACACTTGACACAAGAAGAGAAATATGAGCTAAGGAAACAAAACAAGTGTTTCATTTGCAAGTCTCCTTGGCAAAGAGGTCATAAATGCAGAGAAGGAGGTATGAAAATCATTGAATTACATTCTAATTTTGATTCTGATAATCTTGATTTTTATGAGGCAGATGAGACACCCTTGGAAGAGGAAGCACAAAGGGAGTATGAGGAAGTTCCTGAAGGTTCCCTAGCCACTTTAAGTGGGCTGAATCAGTTTTGCACTATTAAGGTACTAGGTAGATCTTTTGATGAAAAGGTTATTGTTTTAATATATGGTGGTGCTACTTACAATTTTTTTGATGAGAAGTTTGCCACTAGAAAGAATCTTCCTACATCTATCATTCCTGGTTTTAGTGTTGCTATTGGCAGTGGTGATCTTATCACATGCAACAAAGTGGTAAGAAACATAAAAATTAATTTTGGCAACATGGAAGTAGATGAACAATTATTTTTTTTTCCCTTAGGAGGTATTCCACATATGGTTTTGGGTGTGCAATGGTTGTATTCACTTGGTTATTATGTTACTAATTATCAAAAATTAGAACTAAAATTTGTTCTTGAATGGAAATATGTGGTGTTGCAAGGAATCAAGGAAAATGGGTCAAAATATTCTTGCAAAATTTTGGAGGTTTCATACAAAAGAATGGATAAGATGATAAGGCATAAGGACGTTGAGTGGGCAGCTATAATTTTTAGTTCAGAAGGGAAAAAATCAGCCACCTATCATCCTCAAATTCAAGGTTTACTACAAAAACATCTTAAGGTATTTTCTGACCTACCTAAAGGTTTGCCACCTAGTAGAGTTTTTCAGCATGTTATTGAATTGGAAGCAAATAGTAAACCTGTCATAATTAAACCTTATAGGCATCCTAAGGTTTTCAAATATGATATTGAAAAGACCATTTCTGATTTACTTGAGAGTGGGCACATTATTTGTAAAGATGGGGTGAAGGTTGATCAAACTAAAGTTTCAATTGTACAAATATGGCCTATACCATCCAACCTAATGGAATTGAGGGGTTTTGTGGGTTTATGCAGTTACTACAGGAGGTTCATTAAGGGGTTTTCTTCTTTGGCTGCCCCCCTTACTGAATTAAATAAGAAATGGGCCTTTTCATGGTCCAATGAGGCTCTTTTAGCTTTTCTAAAGCTGAAAGATGTAATGACTTCCACTCCTTTACTTGCTATTCTTGATTTTTCTATTGCTTTTACTATTGCTTGTGATGCTTCAGGTGTTGGAGTTGGAGCTGTACTTATGCAACAAGGATGCCCCATTGCTTATGAGAGTAGAAAAATCTCAAATGTGGAGAAAACTTTCAGCATCTAACCAAATTCAAGCAATACTTAGTGTGTGGCAAGTTTATGGTCAAAACTGATCATAATAGTTTGAAATACTTCTTGGGGCAAGTTGAACTGAATGAAATATAGCATAAATAGGTAACAAAGTTGCAATCATATGATTTTGAAATTGATTTTGTAGAGTAAGAAGAATTCAGCTGCTGATGCACTTTCTAGGCACCCTACTTTTTATTCTCTTTCCATTATTTATGCTGATTGGAAGGTGAAAATTATGGCTGAATATGCAAAGAATGATTTTTATTCTAAACTAATAAATGGGCAAGTTGAAGATGACAGGTTCAGCCATAAAGAAAGACTGTTTTTTTGCAAGGGAAGAGTGTTTTTAGTACCTGAATCGAAGCTGAAACAAGCTTTAATTACAGCCATGCATGATGCTCCACTTGTAGGCCATCCAGGTTTCTACAAGACTTACAAAAAGGTTAGAGAAAGATTCTGTTGGAAGGGTTTGAAAAGGGATGTCTTCTTGCATGTTCAGGAATGTGTTATTTGCCAATAAAACAAGGGGGAACATGAATTTGCAGTTTGTTTACTTCAGACACTTCCTATTCCCAATCAAAAATGGGAAAGTATCTCCATGGACTTCATTATTGGTTTGCCCAAGGTATACATGAAGGATTGCATATTTTTTGTTGTTGATAGATTGAAAAAATTTGCTCATTTCTATGCCATTTCAACAACTTGTACAACCATACAAGTTGCTGATTTATTTTTTAAAGAAGTTTTCAGATTGCAAGGTTTGCCTAAATCCATTATGAGTGATAGGGATAGTAGATTTTTGAGCATGTTTTTGCAAGAATTGTTTAAGCTATGTGGTACTAAATTGACTCCTAGTACTAGCTACCATCCCCAAACTGATGGGAAAACTGAAATTGTTAACAAATGGCTTGAAGGATATTTGAGAAATTATGTTTCAGGTCAACAAAAGACATGGGTTAAATGGCTGCACCTTGGTGAATATTGCTACAATTCTACTTATCATATGTCCATAAAAATATCTCCATTCAAGGCACTTTATAGTTATGATGCCCCACACTTTTCAGATCTAATTTTTGGTGATTCAAGGGTCCAAAAAGCTAGAGACTTTGCAGCAGAAAATCAAGATATTCTTAATGCTTTGAAGGACAATATTCTTACGACACAAAATCAGTAGAAGAAGTATGCATATCAGCAAAGTAGTGAGCACTCATTTGAGGTGGGAAACTTGGTTTATGTTAGGTTGCATCCCTACAAATAGTCTACATTGAAAAGAAGTGGAGTAGAAAAACTCAAACCCAAATTTTATGGACCTTACAAGCTGTTGAGTAAGGTTGGACAGGTTGCATATGCTTTGGAACTTCCAAGTGGAAGTAAAATACATAATGTCTTCCATGTTTCTTGTTTGAAGAAGGCCTTGGGCCAACATATCCAGCCATATTCATATTTGCCACCCCTTGATGATGAAGGAAAGCTCATTCTTGAACCTGAATTGATCCTTGAGACAAGGGAGAGAAAGCTTAGGAGTAGGACTGTCAAAGAATATCTTGTGAAGTGGAAGGACTTGCCTATGGAGGATGCTACTTGGGAAGGTACAGAAATTTTAGATGCTCCAGCTTTGAATTTGCTTAAGGACAAGCAATTTGAGGAGGGTGGACTTGTAATGTCCCAAAAATAAATATTTTTTGTAAATGTCTCCTACATGTCGCGTCGCGAATTCGTGACATGTCGCGTTGTCGCGCCCAAAAGAAACATTCAAGAGCTTAGAGTATTTTTGTCGCGTTTTCGTGGAGTGTCTCATTTTCGCGGCTTGATGCAGTTTTGCGGCGCCCAAGCTTGGATTTTGCTAAGTATGGAAAGTTGTCATGATTTCGCGACCAACAGCGGCAGAAGGAAGCTCCCGAAAAGTATGTCGTGTTTTTGCACCTTGGATGTGACTATGGTGTAGAAGGCTATTAGATGTCATGAAATCGTGACATGTCGCATCTTCGAGACTTGTCACGATTTCATGGAGATGCAGATAATGAAACTAAAGGCAGATAGATGTCGAGAGAAAAAGTTAAAGTTGAAGTTAATTTTGATAAGACTTTCCATTTTTGTGACAAGGAACGAAATCACGAAGTGGTTGCAAATTGTTGTTGAAGGCAAAGCAAAATGGAAATTGTGGGCGGGTTTGTAGGCAAAGAAAAAGGGAAAAAATTTTCACAAAATCGCGACGTGTCATTTTTTCGCGGCTTGTCGCAAAATCACGGTGCTGCATGAAGGTGAAGCAGAAGGCTCATTGTTGTCACGATTTTGCGACTTGTCACCTTTTCACGACCTGTCACGAAATCATAGATTTTTTGGCTTTGGATACTGCTGGATGTTTTTTGTCATGAAATCGCAACATGTCGCATTTTCACGACTTGTCACGAAATCGCGATGTTGCTAAAAAGCATAGCGCTTGGCCGGTTGCTATCACAATTTTGCGACTTGTCTTGTTTTCGTGACTTGTCACGAAATTGTGAAGGTGGGGGTTATTGGTGACAGGTGGCTATGGTGCGCCCTTTTGTTTTCTTATCCATAACAGCTCTGTGTTGATTATTGTAAAAGGTTTTGGGTCAACCTAGGAAACCCGTTTGCAATGAAATTGATCCTTAATTACCAAAAAAAAAAAAAAAGTGAAAAGGGGTTCATGTGACTAGGAGACATAACTTAAGTTGTGTTTATTTATGTTTTATATTCTTATGTTGTAATAAGGCACTTTCAGTGATTTTAGGGTTGGGAGATGTCAACTCCAAATTAGAACCTCACCCTATATAAGGGAGTGAGATGTTCCATTTTGGGCATGTTATGTTGATATTAGAATTGAATATTGAAACCCTAGAGGTTCCATGAGTTGAGATTGCAGGTCTTGCTCATTCCCATAGTGCATTGGAGGTGCATGTTTGGGGTCTTGGCAATATCATTGCAGGTGTTATTGCCCTAAAATATCAAAAACACAAAAGGAGGCATCTGTGAGGAGTTCATGGCATTTTTGGGAGCATTTGTGTCATGTGTTTTAGATTTGTTGGCAACCCTAAACCCTACGCTTGTATTTGGGGTCATTTTGAGGAGTTTTTGCATCTGTTCAGCCTTGGGGTTAGTTTGTCCCACTTGTGGGAGTTTGTATCTACATTTTGAGTTCCTTGAGGACCCACTTGTCCATTCCAACTGTTATATTGGTTTGGCAATATTTAATATATGATACTGGCTAATTTCTCCTCATACTTGTGTTATTTTATGAGCAATTTCTAAGTTATTTCCTTTCTGTACTTAATTTTTGCATTTTCATAGTAAGGGTTTGTTGTTCCTAAAAAAGGGACATATAGTATTCCCATAGGAATGTTGGTACCGCTTGGGATACCTCCTAACAAAATTAATTTCATCTATGGAGGGCTCAATCAGATTGCATCTCACACCCCCATGGATGAAGATGATGATGAACTATTCATTGTAAATGTTCATTATCTTTCTAACCTGGAGTATGCCTTACGATATTTTGAGGGTTACCATTGGCATGGTTATGGTCTCGGATTATTCAAGCAAGGGCGTAGGATGTCGTATGAACCATAATATAAATTGCCTACTAATAGGTTCGGGTTAGGATACTATATCTGAGGATAGTATAAAATCCTTGCAACATATTTAGACCACTTGTACCTCAGTATAGTGGGTGAAATCAATTTCAATTCTTTTCACCCTAATTCCTCCACCTTTCAAAGAGATAATCGGTTAGTGTCTTATGTCACTATAGAACCACCTAAGAAATAGCATGAAGACATCTTGGTGGATACCAATCCATAGCATATACCAAGAGACAACTTGGGTGAACAAATCTGTGAGGTAGCTGATGACATGGGCATGAAAGTTATGATCGCTAGCATAATGATATATTTTGAGTCAGAGGATCACTTTGATGAGGAGATAGTAGAGTCCATATTTTATATAGGTGGACCCAGTTGCATATATGAGAGTGGTGATGATGATGAATCCTCAAACAATGAGAAATATGAGGACAATATTGAGTCAGTCTATTTGGACCCTCTTGATTTATGTCATCTATTACCTTCGAAGATAGTTATCGAGGATGATCATTCCTCTATGAGCGATAGGAGTGACCGAGTGTGGGCTTACATAGGGTCCCATATTCCTAATGTCTTGATTCAAGTTGGTAGTGGTGAAGGTCTCTATTACGATAGTGACATCAAATATGAAATAGAGAGAATCTATTTAGGACCTCCCTACTTGCATAATCATAATGTACCTTAAAATATGGAGGATTTGCATAGAGATATCAATCTCAATCCTCTCCTCAAGAGGATACCACCTAGTTTGGATAGGATTTATCATATAATCTTCCCTAATCCATTGATAATCAGAGAGCTCCTTGAGCCAAAAAATCCTACTTTTGAGTCTATCTATAGACCGGATCAAGAGATCCCCATACCTCCAGAACCACATATTCAAGATGGAAGTTGCACAAATGTAGAGTCACATGCATGTGGTCCTGGAGATATGATTTATTCCATAAATATGATCTCCATTGATTTGACCACTCCACTTCACAATCCAGTCGATCCATCCAAACCATTATATCTTAATGTAGATGTTATTTATTGGAATCATGCTAATTCATCACTAGAGCTTCAGGATTTCTTTGCCAATGAAGAAATGTTTCAACCTTTTCACTTTGTGCTAAAATATGCACATGATATTTATCATGCTAAGGATTCTTCCGATGTGGAATCCATAAACCCAGTAGATGACATCAATTTGATTTCCACACCTCACCATCTTTAGGAGGGATCCCATATGTCAGTAGAGGAAACATTTGAAGTGAATATTAGTGATGATCCCATAAATCCAAGGAAGGTTAAATTTGGAAAGACTTTGATTCCCAATGAGCATGCCAACCTCATCCCTCTGCTAAAAGAGAGAACTACTCTCTTTTCTTGGACTTATAAGGAAATGCCAGGTCTAGATCCAAAATTGGTTACTCATAACATTTATCTAGATCTATCAAAGAAACCAGTCAAGTAGAAACTCAGAAATATGCATCCAATAGTATCCTTAATGGTTAAAGATGAATTATAGAAGTTGTTGGATGTAGAGTTTGTCATTTCCATCGACTATCCAAAATGGGTATAAAACATGGTGCTTGTAGGAAAACCTGATGGAAGGATCCGTATTTGTACAAATTTTAGAGACCTCAATAAGGAAACACAAAAAGATTCATTTTTGTTGCTAAACATATATTTTATTATAGATGCAACTACGGATCATGAAATTCTCTCCTTAATGGACAATTTTTTTGGTTACAACTAAATTTGGATTAAGCCTGAAGACCAGCATAAAACCGCGTTCGTAACACCATGGAGGACATTTTTCTATAAGGTTATGTCATTCGGTCTTAAAAATACTGGTGCTACATATCAATGGGCTATGACATATATATTTCATGACTACATGCATAAGATCATAGAATATTACATCGATGACTTATTGGCAACGTCATTTCTACATTCAGAGCATGCAGAGTTCCTGAGGAAGGTCTTTGATCGCCTGATAGAGCATAATGTCAGGTTGAATCCTAAGAAGTGCATACTTGGTGTGACTTTAGGAAAGTTATTAGGATTCATCATTTCAAAGTGAGGTATCAAATTTGATCCAGCAAAGGTCAAGGTTGTTTTAGAAATGCATCCCCCCATGAATATTAAGGAATTAAGAAGCCTTTAGGGCAAAGTAGTAGCCATAAAGTGATTTATCACACATTTATCGAATAAATTTCAACCCATGAATCAATTTCTACACAAGGGGATCCTATTCAATTGGGATGAGGATTGTCAAGTAGCCTTTGCTGAGATTAAGCACTACCTGGTGACGCTACCAGTGCTAGCTCCACCAAGACTAGATGTACCATTCTTGTTATATATATCAGCAATCGAATTTGCATTGGGAACCATGCTAGACAAAAATAATGTGAAAGACAAAGATCAAGACATATATTACATTAGTTGAACCTTGGTGAGTTATGATCTAGGATATACCTATGCGGAGAAGCTGTGTTTAGCAGTGGTGTTCAGTACAAAGAAATTACAGCACTATATGTTAATTCATACAATGTATGTCATATCAAAACAAAATCCTTTGTAGTATATGATGAACAAGATGTATCATAATAAACATACTACAAAGTGGATCATGCTATTGATAGAATTTTATTTGGAATTCATTAGCCAAAATTCCATCAAGGGATAAGTCATAGATGATCAACTAGTAGAGGCATCTCTCAAGAACAGTAGAACCCTAACCATAGAGCTTCCTGATGATGTATTATTTGCCTTATCAGAAGCACCTAAACCCAAAGAACCAGATAACAAAGCTAATATGACCTCATTCTTTGATGGTTCAAAGTGTGATCAAGGGGATGGTATAGGAATAGTGGTGTTCATGCCACAAGGTGCTCCTATACCGTTGTCATTCAAGTTATAATTTACTTGCACTAACAATAATGTTGAATACGAAGCCCTAATATTGGGCCTCAAAATAGCTATCGACATGAATATTAAAAGGTTAAATATCTTTGGAAATTCCATTCTAATTTTCAACCAAGTGAAGGGAATTTTTCAATGTAGGTGTCCTATTCTGAAGATCTAAAAATATCTTTTTGATACTTATCTAGCTCAGTTGGAGTGGTATGACATTGAGGCAATCCCTCATTCATAAAATATATTTGTAGATACCATGGCATATTTGGGATCCTTAATCCCTTAGAATCATTCTATCGATTTTACTACCATCCATGTAAAAAAATTGTCACACTTGGTTGTGCAATGCAAAGCTTTGGATAAAAAAGAATTAATCAACATGATCCATATAGAACCAAATCATGAATGGTTTTATAGAGCTAGAGACTTTCTCAAGAGAGTGTATTTGGGATAATTTATCTTGTAGGGTCCTACGGGGAATGGTACTACCATTCACCATAAGTTTGTTGTTGCGGACCAAACATAGGTTAATTTTGTTCCTATTTTGTCACTTACCCATGCATTTAAATTTTCAACCCAAGAAACTTTGTAAAATTTAGAAGTGTCTCAAAAAATATCATTTACAATACCCACTTTGAGATGAGTCTGGCTAATTCTATCATTGGGGGGTTTAAAAGATCAACAATTATTCATCCACACCACAATAATTTACATATGAATAATTAAATCCTTGGAAATCAAATATTCATACGTGCATAATTAAATAGACATGAAAATAAATCTACTACGGTAATGAAAATAATAGTACAGGAAACAAACCTATGAAAGTAGGAAATTAGTCTAGGAAAGCACAAGTAAAAGGGAAGGAATACTAGCTTGGAGTGGGCCCAGGCTCCAACAACTCCCTTCCAAATAAACACATGATTAGGAACTCTCAAAATTTATTATGATTGCAAAATAATTATTACAATACTTCTATCTCCTCAAAATGATAAATGTATTCTGAATTATCTTTTTGGATATCTAGATGATTATCAAAGAGTTCTATGTGTATTTATATAGCACACACATAGATTGTCTATTACAAGGAAGTTACAATAGTAGTTCAATCCAGACTAAATTGGGACAGTCTGGTAACCTCAATCGACATCTGCTAAAAATAGGTATTTTTCCTAATGGTGGTGCATTCACTCATTGGTTCGAGTTGCTTGAGCTAGATCATGCTTCGCTTAGCGTAGGTAAGACATTATCGTCTATTGGTGTAATTACCAAAATTATCTTGTGTGATGTGGAACTAGAACTACATTGGTCAACGCTACCCACATCGCTTTATTTGGTCAACTAGAAAATAATGGAGGCACCTTCTTTATGAGGAAGGCACCTTCCTCAAGTACTTTGGCAGGTGCCTTCTTTATGCGAAAGGTTCCTACTAAGGTCGAGTGCCTTCTTCATGTGAAAGAAACCTACTGATGTTGGGCACATTCTTCATGCAGAATGTGCCTTGCCTTGTATGGGGCACCTTCATTATGCGGAATGCACCTAAGTATGTTGGGAAACTTCTTTATACAGAAGGCACCTACCTTTTATGGGTGCCTTTCTTGAAGAGGAAGGTGCCTACCTTCTCTTGGCACATTCCTTGAAGAGGAAGGTGCCTAATCACAATGCATTGATCTCAAAATAAATAGAGTGCCAGGTCCATGAAGGACCTCGACTGATCCAAATCTATCAAAACCAACTACATTTCCTCAAAAATACACTAAAACACACAAATTAGATAACACACACAATTCTATTAAATAATTATATAATAATTCATAAAAGTACACAATTAATATTATATTGCCACATAATAATCAATGAAACTCATAAAAAATATGAGCATTTTTGAGGCTCATCATCCCCCCATGCCTAACATATGCCATGCCATTGTGGCATAAAACTGTAGGTAGCCTTTCATACTCCTAATAATTATGGTTTTCCAATAGATCTAGTTGTACCTATAGCCTATGATTGCTTTTTATATGGACCATCATCGGGAGGTGCGGTCTTTCTTTTTCTGTGTGCAACTGTGGTGTTGAGATGGTCATCTTCTATTGTCTACCTCTGCTCAATCCACTGACTCTACCTATTCATATTTCCCACCCTGGCTATAACTGGAGGTGGTATAGCTAACATGGTCCCTGCTGCCTAGAATGAAGCTTCTATAGCCTACCATAGATCAGCATTCAAAGGCCTAACAACTACAAGAGGGATGTTAGAATTATCCCTTCTGAGATGAACTACCTGTGTCTTGTGTAATTGGGCTGATTCAGGGGTAAGCCCTACATTTTATTTTGCAATGGAAACGAATTCTAATTTAGGCCCAATATACCCCCATCACTCAAAATATCTCTATATTTTAGAGGGACGTCCTCGAAATGACCCATAAATCTCCCAAAAATGATCATCATCCATCAGATTAACAAAAATACCAGGGTCTCCCTAGACCTTTGAAGCTGATTTCATGGCCTCCTTTGTTGCTACCATATCTTCACATAACTGTTCAAACCACTTTTACCTCTCTACAAATTGCTACATATACCACTCATCTTAAACCAGTTTGGTGAAGGTCACCTTAGCCTTCTTTCGAGTCATCATGGGCCCTTTTCCTTTGGCCCTTGTAGAAAGTGTGGCATCTTGAATAGGGGGATTCTCCTCCTTCTCGGTGGGTATCTCTTTATCATGAGGGACTTGCTTTGATGTCCTTGGAGCTATCCCTCATTTCTCCAGTTGCTCTGGTGCTGACCTCATAGGTCCTTCAATCCATCCTTCCTCAGGTATGAGGAATTCTTCCTTAACCCCTAGTTCTATCTGTAGTTGCTGGTTCACACCGGGTTTTGTATCACTTAAATCTATAATAGGGGGCTTCATTGGGCTCCCTCTCCCATCAATATAAAAAATAGAGTAATTATCCCCTAATTATGGGCTACTTTTTTGAGCATCTGATCAGAATTCCCTCGAAGAGAACACTCATTCTAATGAGGTAGTGGAATTCGTCGAGACCTCAATCGTCCAGTTGGTTTAAGTGGACGCATCCCTCTTCTATGCCTCTTTGGCCCATAATTGTTGATTGTCACCCTACAACTATTGGACCAGCTACTTGAGCTGAGCTATCCTTTGTGCTTGCTTTTCCAATTCCTCCCTATGCATTTCCTAGAAATCCTCCAAAGTTTGTTAGCCCATCCAACAATCGTTTTGTCATTCTAGGGCCTCCTATAGGGCTGCATCAACTTGTTGATTAATGCCCTCAGAATTCTTTGCTTCCTATAGAATTTGGTTTATTAAATTCCTGGAGGGTCTGGGCTACAAGACCCACCTCTAGGTCATCTTCTTCCTCCTTTGATGATAGGAGCAAACATCGCAGGAACCTTCTCCTAGGAACTGGTTCATGTTGCTACAATTCAGTTTTGCTGCTGGAAAGCTGGGCCCCTTCCTCTATGAAATTAGGCAATGGTGATTTCCCTCTTTCTTCTATAAAATTGGGCATTGGTGATTTTCTTCTTTCTTCTACCTCCTCTTTGGGGCTTTCTTCATCTTACCCTATATCAGCAAAATAATCTACCTATCCTTCCTGGCTGCCATCTTCCTCTGTATTGGATTCTTCCCTTTGTGCTTCTACATGGCTAACCAGTTTTGTTATCAGCCCATGGTGGACCAAGGTGAAAGGTTCACCCGTCTGGTATCGAGCTGCTTCCTCCTTCATGGTATTTTCTAGGTATAAGGGCACGTTAATTTTTCTTCCATGCACCAAGTGATCTAAAAACTGCACATGATTAATGTGTAGGTGGGAATATTTCCCTGTGCATGTGAAGAATCAAGCAATCTGCTCGAACATCTTACGCAGGTTCATTGGAAATCTACTTTTTGGTAGCTCTTCCTTCTCTATATGTATATTTTCTTCCTCCAACAATAATTTGGTTCACTACTTCAACATACCACCCTTGTATGTGCTCTTGCCTGTGAGATGGAAGCTGACCACCTGGGAGATGTATTCTGGGGTGATCGAAATATCCCTTCCATGCACTTGAGTTGCGTCACCTCTAAAGGAGGTATAAAATTCCTTGGCTGCCTCCATATCCTGGTTCTAATAGACCAGGGTATAGTAATCAAGCCATCCCTCAGTTTCAAACTGAGTCCTAACCACAGGAAGGTGTTTTTAAAAAAAAATACCTTCCTACTATAGAAGGCACTTTGAATGGATACGCCTTTCTGGAATGGAAGGTGCCTTCATCATATATATATATTTAAGGAACCCTCGATGGGTGCCTTCTTTATAAGGAAGGTGTCTTATTTTAGTCGGGCACCTTATTTATAAGGAAGGTGCCTTATTTCCATGGAGTGCCTTCTTTATAAGGAAGGCACCTTGCCTTCAGCATGATACCTTCTTTACGACGGTAAATGTCCACATCAGTTAGGCACCTTCTTCGAGGAGAAAGGCACCATTCGTTAAGTGGAGAGTCTTCTTTGAATATGAAGGCTTTTTACAAGGCATTTTTTTTCTTAGCAGCCATGTCGTGATCATCCCAGAAAGGGTGATCAAGCCTCCTCAGACTTACTTCATGCTGCCCCAACATCTTCTTGTCGGGTCTGGCATGTAAATTTTCCCTTAGAGAAGAGTTTGTTGCCATCCCCAATCTTGGATAGATGTTGCTTCTAAACTATATATGTAGGTGGCAGGATGCTAAGCCGGTTCAAGTCTAGTTTCCAAGATACCTATTTTTCATGCTGTCAGGCCCTTCACCTACAAAAAGCAAACAAATAGAAAGAAAAATACAGGTAGTTAGATGCATTTCGTTCCTGTTAGGACCTGAACATAGGATTCCTATAGCTTGCATGTGGGCGTCGTCCCTACAAAACACACCATAAGAAATAAACAAATCTAAAATAACTAATTTTTGTGGACACCATTCTACTTACTGAGAGTTTTGTCTAGATTTACAAGGATGGGGTCTCCCCCATGCCTACTTTGGACTCCACCAGTAAATTCTCGGACATGATGTAGGGCCGCAGTCGATGGCCATTAACTATCAATACAATGTTTCTACTGTCAATGGTATTGATGCACACAACATCATTCTTGATGAGCTCTACCACCTCATATAGTCCCATCCACCTCTGCATTAATTTTACCTTCCATTATTGTAACCTAGAATCATACAACAACATCCATTCTCCCTCCTAGAACTACTTTATCTTAATGTGATGATCATGCCACTATTTTATTTGTTTTTGTATGATCTCCATTCTTTGTAAAGCATCCATTCGAATTTCATCCAGTTGATTTAGCTGTCAAACTCTTTCTTTTTGAGCTTCTTCCAAGCTCAAATTTAATTCTAAAGTAGTTCTTAATGTCTTAATATTGAAATAAATGGTCATCATTGCACTCTTACCATAGACCAATTGGAAGAGTGTGAAGCTTGTGGTGGATTTCCATGTGGTTTTATACACCCACACTACATCCAATAGCCATGTAGCCCAATCTTTTCTATGTTGCTGCAGGGTTTTTTTCAGGATGTTCTCAATCTCTCTGTTCCTCACTTCCACTTGGCCATTCGCCTGTGGGTGGTAGGGTGTAGTCTTGTTGTGCCAAATTCTATATTACTTCATCAACTCCTCGATCATCTTAGAGGTAAATTGAGGCCCCTGGTGTTTTGTTATCTCAATGGGGATCCCAAATCATGTAAAAATATGAGCAAATAAGAAATTGATGACTGTTATTTTCTTTGAATCCCTTAATGCTTGAACCTCCATCCACTTGGTGATGTAGTCTATATAGAATAAAATAAATATCCTTCCTATTGAGGGTGGATTAATTGGCCCCACAAAATATATGCCCCACTTATCGAAGGGCTCTAGGTGCACTTGAGGTTGAAGGGGCATTTCGTCTTGATGGGTTGGTATGCCCATTCTATGGCATTCATCGCACTTGATGGCGTAGGTGGCCACATATTTAAATAGAGTGGGCAAAAATTACCTAGCCTATAGGATTTTATAAGTAGTATAATTTCCTGTAAAGTATCCCTCACATGGTTCATTGTGACAAGCTTTTAGTATTTCTGAGAACTCTTGTTCTGCTACACATCTCCTTATAATATGATCATGTCCTATTTTAAATAGGATGTCATCAACCCATATAAATGAGGTGCTCTTCTCTATTACCACCTGATTTTCTTGAGAGGAGAGAGCAAGTGAGGTTCTTTCAATGGCCAAGTAATTGGCTATGTATGCATACCATGACATTTGTTCACTGATGGTGAACAAATGTTCATCTAAAAATTGGTCTTCCACTGCCATATGATCTTCTAGTATCAATATGGATAGAAAATCTGCTACTACATTATCCTTGCCTAGTTTGTCAACTATGGTTATGTCAAACTCCTATAATAGTAGAAGCCATATGATAACTCTTCCACCAATAACCAGTTTTCTCATTAAATACCTGATGACCGCGTGTTTTGTATGGACGGACACCTGGTATCCGATGATATAATGGTGGAATTTATTTATGGCATGCACAACCACAAGGAACTATTTCTCTGTCACTGTATAGTTGAGCTCAACCCCTGCCAAGTTTTTTATGATGTAGTAGATGGCATAAATTTCCTCACCATCCTTCTACTCGAGGATTGCTCCAATCGCATTGTTGGATGCATCACAATATATATGGAAGGGTGTGGCCCAATTTTGTCCCCTTAAAACCAGCATAGATATCAACTTTTCTTTGAGCGACTGAAATGTTCTTTCACAGTCTTCCGTCCAATTGAACTCCACATATTTAGACAATAGAGTGTGTAGTGGTTTTGCAATTTATTAAAGTGGACGATAAATCACTGGTAATACCTATCAGATCTGAGGAAACTTCTCACCTCTCATTGCATTCTAGGGTTGGGTAGGTCCTTGATGACCTTGATTTTTCTTTTGTCAACCTTTATTCCTTATGCAGAGAGATGGTGTCCCAATACGATACCCTATTACATCATCATAAAGCATTTTTCATTACTAAGGGACAAATTATTTTACTTTCTTCTTTCAAGAACTCTTTCCAAGTTTGTCATTGCTTTTTCAAAGGTTTCTCCATAAACGGTGAAGTTGTCCATGTACACTTTGATTGCATCTCCTATCATGTCTAAAAATATGCTAAGCACCACCCTTTGAAAGGTGGATGGTGCATTGCATAACTTGAAAGACAACACTTGATAAGCAAACATTCCCCATGGGTAGGTGAATGTTGTTTTATCTTGATTTTATTCTCCTATCTAAATCTAGTTGTATCCACTAAATCCATATAGGAAGGAGAAGTACTTTTACCCAGAAAGTGTATCCAAGACATGATCGATGAATGGGAGTGGGAAGTGATCATTTTTTATCACTTTTTTCAAAGCCCTATAGTCCACACAAATCTGCCACTTCCCATTCTTATTGGGGACCACCACAAGTGGAGACACCTACTCACTGTTAGAAATTAGATAGATGAATCTGACAAACAAGAGTTTTTGCAGCTCCACCTTGACCATGTCTTTCATTGTCAGATTCATTCTTTGGAGTTGTTTGCTCATCGAGGTATATTTAATGGGTACAAATTTTGGGTTGATATCTTTATATCTAAGTAATCCCATGCAAAATTCTATTGGTGTTTTACCAGGAGTTCTAATTTTTTTAGTTGTGTGGGGGTCAACCCACTACTAATGTTTAACATCTTTCTCAGTCCAACATTTATCTACTGAATGTGGTGGTTTTGGGTGTTAGAAAATGGTGACTCATACATGGTGATGTAGGATTATCCCTAGAGGAATTCTATGATAGTGCCATCCTCATATTTATCCTTTACCAATTCATCTAATGCCATCACTGTATGGATTATGGATAGCTCATTGTCTTTGTGCTTGGTCAACATAGGCTATCTTAATGAATCAACAGACTGCATAGGGGGTGAAATGGTCAACCTTTTGATATTTTGTCCATTGGATATGGTCATCAGCCCATCACAAAAACTAATGTAAGCATCAACTATCACCAGCCATGGTCTTCCCAAGATAAACGGGTAGCCACCTAGCCTTGTTTTAGACTATAAAACTAGGAAGTCAGCCAAATATTTTGATGCTACGGTTGATCGATCGACTAGCTACAACACCATTGAGGTAGGTATCATGTTGTGATTTGTAGCCTCTGCATGGTCTCTTGAGGCATTACATTGATGGATACATCAAGATAGACCAACATATTGGTCAAGGAATGTCCCCCAATTTTTATAGTCAACACTAGACTGCGTGGGTCTACGTACTTAGGATGACATGTCTTCCCCATAATTAAATCTACCAACTTCCCCATGACATTGATAGTCTAGGATACTTTTTATCCTAACTTTCTCAGGCACATATACTTTATCACCTTAGTATATATCGGGACGTCTTAGATAGCTTGAAAAAGTGGAATTATCACTGTGATATTTTTCAAGCTAGAAATAATATCATAGTCCAGATGCATTTGTTTCTTCTGTTCTTTTATCTAGTTAGTAAATGGAGCTTTTTTTCTCTCAGCCACTTCTTCTTCCACCTCTTCTATAAGAGGTGATTCTCCTATGTATGCCTCCTCTTATATCAGTGGAGGTGTCTCTAATCCTAGTTGTATACCATGATCTAAGCTAAATAGGATTGCAACTAACATGATACATCAGATACATCTCACCTTCTACATTGTATGCTGGCTAATTTACTCTATTATTTGGATTTATCATCGGTTGTATAGGTAGTTGTACAAGTCTCACCATGGATAAATCTGATAGGTTTTGCTTAGGGTGATCTGGAACTACGTTACATGGATATAGATTCCATGGATCATGGTCTCTCCACTATTTCTCAGGATATTGATATGGCATCCAAGGCTACTAGTTTGGAAATGTTTCTCTTGAGGGTGTGTTGGACCAAGGCGATGGCCCCCACCACCCCATGTTAGGTGGTTGAGGCTGGCCTTATGGCATGTATGGTCCTCCCCTATATGATGGTATTCCTGGTGGCATATTCCCCATAGGGGGTTGTGGCCAACTCCTTCGATTTCCTAAAAAATAAGCTTTCGTGACATCAAAATCCTCCTTGATACTGGACAATTATGGGCACAATTGAGTCTTATGATTTAGTTTGCAGATCATTCATACTATAATCTTGTTCTCTAGGCATGCGTTCTTTGCATGATTTCCTCTACATTTCGGCCAAAAATAAGCTAATGTTGCTTCGTTTTATTACTTCTTTTTCTCCAACAACAATGTTTCCATTTGCAATGTTAGAGACAAAAGCATCTCACTTTTCAAATATTCTAGCATGTTGCCTATTTCTATTTTTGTGACCGAAGTAGTTGCTTTCATGGTTCTAGAAGTGGTCTTGCCTCTCCTTCTTGAGTAGTTTCGACATAGTTGTTGGATATCTTCCATAGCATGTTAGTAGATGTCACCTCCAAAAATCAAGTTGAGAGCTTCTAATGATTCGTTGTTAAGTCCTTTTAAAAATATGCTTTTAATAGACTTTTCTACTAACTTTGCAAGAGGAGATCAATGAATATTGAAATAGAATCTCTCCCAATACTCCTCAAGAGACTCATCTTCTTTCTACATCATGCTTAAGACCTCCTCTCTAGAGTCTCTTGCTCTCCTAAAGTCTTGATATTGCTCTAAAAATAGCCTCTTCATTTGATCCCATGTAGCAATGTGTTTGTCTCCCAGATCGATGAACCACCATAGAGCTACATCATCTAATGTGGAAGAAAAGAGCTTCAACTTATGTGTATCATATTTATAGTCCACAAAACTACATAGAACATCAAACTTAAATAAAAATAGGTCAAGGTCTTTGATCGGGTATCCTCTAAAGGTAGGAAGGTGAGTAGGGGATATGTTTTTCATTTTTGTTTCTCCTACTCCTTCCTCTATCGGGAAACTAAAGCTAGATGAAGTCTCTTATTCGATCATTTTTTCAAGAAATGTGGTCTCTAATGTAGTTCTTATGGCCTCATAGTCGTTCAAAAATTTCTTAGTCAGGGCTCTAAAATTGGCTGGTGTTATAGTTTGATCCTCTACAACTTTCCACAATAGGGCTTCTTCTTAAATAATGAGTTTACAATGGTTCGTTCTTCCCCAATTTGATGGGATGAGGAAGCACTTTGCACAAAGTGAGGATTATCACTCCAGTGGACTATTGGTGACAAGTCTAGGGAATTAATTCAAATTCAGAGTGTTCAATTGACTTAGATTTTGGTGGACTTTGTTTTACAAAATGACCGTCAGGTCCTCTTTTCCTTGAGGAACTCATACAAATTCATATGGAAGGTTTTCAGGTATTGCAATTAATCTAGTAGAGGTGCTTCCATAGCAATGGTGCTAAAATGTTGTGGGCCAAACATAGGTTAATTTTGTTCTTATTTTGTCACTTGTTTGTGCATTTAAATTGCAACCTAGGGAGCTTCGTAAACTTTAGAAGTGTCTCAAAAAAGATCATTTACAATACCCACTTTGATACGAGTCTGACTAATTCTATCATTGGGGGGTTTAAAAGATAAAAAATTATTCATCCACACCATAATAATTTATGTATGAATAATTAAATCCTTGGAAATCAAATGTTTATACGTGCATAATTAAATCGACATGAAAATAAATTTACTACGATAATGAAAATAATAGTACAAAAAACAAACCTATGAAAGCAATAAATTAGTCTAGGAAAGCACAAGTAAGAGGGAAGGAATACTGGCTTGGAGTGGGCCCAGGATCCAGTATCTCCCTTCCAGCTGAACACATGATTAGGAACTCTTAAACTTTATTATGATTGCAAAATAATTATTACAATACTTCTATCTCCTCAAAATGATAAATGTATTCTGAATTATCTTTTTGGATATCTATCAGAGAGGTCTGTGTGTGTTTATATAGCACACACACAAATATTTTGTTACAAGGAAGTTACAATAGTAGTTTAGTCCAGACTAAACTAGGACGGTCTGGTAACCTTAATCAAAATTTGCTAAAAATAGGTATCGTTCCTAACGGTGGCATGTTCGCTGATTGGTTTGATTTGTTTGAGCTGGATCATGCTTCGCATGGTGTAGCTAATACATTCTCATCCATTGGTGCAATTCCCAGAATTATCTTGTGTGACATGGAACTATAACTGCATAGGTCAACACTACCCACATCGCTTTATTTGATCAACTAGAGAAGAATGGAGGCGCCTTCTCTATGAGGAAGGTGCCTTCCTCAAGTACTTTGACATGCATCTTATTTATGTGAAAGGTGCCTACTAAGGTCAGACACCTTCTTCATGTGAAAGGTACCTACTGATGTTGGGCACCTTCTTTATGTGGAAGGCACCTTGCCTTGTATGGGGCACCTTCCTTATGCGTCAGGCACCTATGTATGTTAGGCACCTTATTTATACGGAAGGTGCCTACCTTCTATGGGTGCCTTCCTTGAAGAGGAAGGTGTCTATCTTCTCTTGGTGCCTTCCTTGAAGAGGAAGGCACCTACTTGCCATGCCTTGATACTAAAAGAAACAAAGTGCCAGGTCCATGAAGGACCTCGATTGATCCAAATCTGTCAAAACCAACTACATTTCCACAAAAACACACTAAAACAAACAAATTAGATAACACACACAATTCTATTAAATAATTATATAATAATTCATAAAAGTACATAGTTCCTATTATATTTCCACATAATAATAAACGAAACTCATACAAAATATGAGCATTTTTTAGGCTCATCAATTGTTTCCTAGTCTACATTTACAAATAGTAAACTGTAGGGGGAACATGTTGTCTTGTCAGTTGATGCTGAGAGTTATTAGAACTAGATGTCATAGATACATGACTTCCTAAAGCTTGATATAATCCCTTAGGTATTATCACATACCGTGAAATGCACATTTAAACATAAAGTGATAAATTATGTCTTATTAGGAGATATTTTGTATCATCGAAACTATGATGGAGTCCTCCTTCATTTTCTTGAGCCCCAAGAATCATCTTGGGTAATTTTGCAAGCTCACAACAATACGTGCAGTGGAAATTTTAGTGGCATGGCTATCTTCAAGTGCATCCTTTGCATGGGCTATTACGGGCCCACCATGGATAAGGATTGAAATGTGTATGTTATGAAATGTGTTAAATGTCAATATCATGCTAATATTACACACTTGCAATAATAGGAATTATAGCCCATTCAAGTGGCTTGGCCATTTGCTCAGTGGGGTTTGTATCTAATCGGTAAGATCTCTCCTCCGTAATTGGGTCAACATTCATTTATTATTACAACTACTGAGTATTTTACAAAGTGAGTGGAAGCTATTCCCTTAACAATGACAACCAGAGTACATATTGTTGAGTTCATACTCACCAATATCATGTCATTTTGGGATACCATCCAAGATAATTTTGGATAATGGAACGTCATTCAAAAATAAAATGGTGAGAGCTTTGACATCTAAGTATATAATCAAACATATTTTTGTGACTCCATATTATCTGCAAGCAAACGGACAAGCTGAGGCTTCAAATAATACAGTGGTTTCCATCTTGAAAAATATGGTACAAGAGCACCACAAATATTGGTACATCTAGCTTCCCCTTGCATTATGGGCTTATAGGACTAGTATTCGGACACCCACTAGGGCAACATCGTTTTCACTAGTATATGGGACTAAGGCCATTATACCCTTAGATTTGGAAATTCCAATGTTGTGCATCACATTGAAATAGTTCATTGATGATGACATTGTGTGACAAGCTCACCTAGATCAATTGATGCTACTTTATGAATTCCATGTGAATGCCCTTCATCATCTCCATGTTTATCAAAAGTGCTTAAAATAAGCTTACAATGATAAAGTCCATATTAGAGACTTTAATATTGGTGATCTTGTACTAAAAGAGAACCAACAAAATTCAAATTTACTACCAGAAATGTGAGACAAATTTGTGGCTAATTGGTTAGGTCCTTATATCATCTATGAGAATATTGAATCTGAGACACATTGCTTGACATCACTTGAAGGGGTTGAAGAGCCTAAACCTCTCAAAATCCTTCATATTAAAGCATTTTATGCCTAAGAACCATCAAAAGGATCTAAAGGCATCTGTAAGCCCTTTGGTCATCCCATTCAAAATGATAAAAATGCATTTGTAAGCCCTTTGGTCATCCTAGTAAAAGGATCCAAAGGCATCTATAAGCCCTTTGGTCAAACCAAAATTTTAAAATCCATAAAAATTAAAAATCATTAAAATCCAAAAAAAATTAAAAAATATCAAAATTCAAAAACATTTACATTATTGCATTTCATTTGCAGCATGCATTTCATTTTCTACATGCATTTTATTTTTGCATTGCATTAGGCATATACATCTACCATATTTGCATTAGAAAAAATTGTGTTTGCAATATTACAAATGACACCATATTTGTGTTTCAATCATGCATCTATGCACTATATGTTTCATCCATTTGTCACCCTTGTGAGTAATTATGTTTTTTAACACAACCTTTTATGTTGCTATGAAGAATATACCAAGGTTTTCTGGTCATTCAACCATACCTAGAGGTCTTCTCAAGAGTTGATAGAAAGCTTGCTATGCTTTTTTAGATAAGGTCTAGTTTGTATAGCCCTTAGCATATCGAAATCCTCTCACTAATAAACAAATTAAACAATCCTAATAAGGACTAGGGGAATATGAAAGCTACGAAGGAGGACCAGGTATCTTGAGGTGAAAAATTTATTCTTGCTTATCCCCATGTATGGACAGTTCAAGAAATGTTGACAATTGAAAAAATGACAAATTTCCCCTACCTATATGAATCCCTTGCTTATGTCAAAATAAGCAATATCCCAGAAAGAAATATCTAAAGCAAAATCCCAAAAAGAAATTCCTAAATCATATCCCAGAATGATATCCCTTAAAGATATCCCAAAGTGAAACTCCCAAAGTGAAATATCAAAATCAAGTCAATTCAAGATCAAATTCAAAGTGAAATTAAATCAGTATCAAATCCCTTGCTCAAGAAAAAAGAAAAAAAGAGTACAAAATACACAGTGATTTTTGTCACTATAGTAAAAAATAAATAGTGATTCTTATCATTATATATGAGCAAGTATCCCAAAAAATTGAAGAAAATAAGGGAGTGAACTTGAATCCCTGGAATTGTTAGCACTATTGTACCTTACGCATGATAATATGTTTGATACATTAGAAATTTTCTTGTGTGTAAACCAATATTTGAATGTGGAAGAGCTAGCTTCAGGTGTTCTGTATAACCTAGTGGTCTATTCCAACTAAAATCTAAACCTAGGATTGGATAGACATTTTAGTATCCCCAATATTAGCAATAGGTTGAAAGAATCCCGCATGACATCAGGGTATGCTTATGCCTTATCTAATATACTCATTTGCACACACAGGGATAATGAAAAGTTAGGGTCTATCCTAGAAAAAGCCTTATATTTAAGAAGTCTAGTATGGTTAGTATACAAATTTTGATAAGTCAACTAAGGTGTTTGAGTCTCATGGAAAATCTCAAAAATTCCCAAATAGCAACAACCAATTTTCAATGCAATCATCAAAACATCAATTTATTTTATGAGAGTTTTTTATTAGAATTATTTTTAATATAGGTTAGATACCGTATGGATGTCAGAAATGATATTTACATGGCCACTGACTATGTTATTAATATTCTTTTAATTTAAAAAATATTATGAATAGAAAACATATATAATTGCATCTCACATATGGGTGTACCATTTATCAATTTCATAAAAATATAGAGAAACTACAATTCATTATTATTATAAATTCGATGGTGTCATCCATTAGATTGTTAAAACTCATATTACATTCACACATTATGTTTTAAGTGATTAAAGCATACATGTCCATTTCAAAAAAAACATTATCAAAGAAAAAAGAAAAATATGCAATACATACATGGCATAGATTATGTCATAGCAGTATAAATTAAAAGCACACAAGTATAGTAAATAAAACATGCATTTAGACATCATATATCACATTCATACACATTCATCATAAGTAGTCCACCTACACATGTATATCATTGCATTCAAAATCATACATCCATCATTTATCTAATGCATGTCAATCCATACATCACATCATATAACATAAATAACCATCCCATATAAGCATTGCATCCATATGCATCTCATACAATCATAAAAATAATAAAAATAATAAACTACACATATAATGAGTCTCAATTTTCAATCATATATATGTGTATCAAAAAATATAATAAATAGTACATCGACATATGTCAAAAATTCTCGTAGGCTACATCTATGTAGGTCCTTGACCTTACACACAAAAATGGTACAATAGAATCTGTGAGATATCTACTAAGTAGTAGTGCTTGTTTCCCTAGCCTAAGAGGCTTCATCGTCACCTCTACCATCCCTATGAGTCCTCCTAGAGCTGGCACCAGAGGTCCTCTCTGACCTGTGAGATTTATGATTGGAGCTATATGAGGACTGGCCTATCTCTCAAGTGAGTCCCCTAAGACCCTGAAGCCATGGGCATCTCTAGAATATCACACTTGAGTAGCCCAATAGCTCCTCTCAATGTAGATATCTAGGTAGCACTCTGTGTGCCATCATTGATGTGCTATTGCACTAGAGCTTGGAGTATCCTGATATCTATCCTATGATCCAACCCTGATAATCCCTCTGCTACTGGTGCTACTGGCATTGCTAGTGCTGCTGGAGTAGCTAGAGGTGATAGAGCTACCTGTGATGATGAGGTATCTGTCATCCCACCCTAGAGTGCAGTAATCTATACCATCATACGTTGCCCTATAACCTTTTGGATATATGTATCTATTATAGTGATCCTAGCCTATAGAGCAGTCTTCTCCTCCTCATAGTTGTGCCACTAAGCCTATGCTACTATGAGAAAATACTGGATATCCCCAACCTTTGCCTATAAGGTGGCAATGGTGGTATCTCGATGTAAGAGTTGTGTCTATAATGAGCCTACCTAAGTTTATAGGCTAGCAACATGGGCCCTAAGTTGCCCAACCTTGTTGTCAGGTGGTTCCTCACCCTACTCAAGAGCATCTTCCTCCTCCTTAGTCGGAGGTGTATCCTCTATAGATACCTCATTCCATCCACACTCATTCTTCTAATGGACTCAACGATCATGAGGATCGATCTCTATGCCCTTTGCACCCTTTGCAACATCATTAGCTACCTTACCTAAGGGGCCATCAAAGGCCTACCATACCTTGAGGGTCCACCAAGTGTCATAGTAAATATTAGTTCCTACATCTATCAAACCTAAATCTTGAAATTCATAATCCTCATCACCCAATGGAGTCACCCTGGGCCAGGTCAAGTCCCTCTCTAAAGTGAAGCAATGATAGATAGTAGGTAGCTCTAGAATATCCTACCTGATCATAAACTACCAGGTAATGTGAGAGAAGTAAAAGAACTCTTGTACCTCAAACTTATGTTTGAGGAGCCATATACCTCTACATGCTTTATGTAGTTAGTCAACAGCCTCCATCCATGGAGGGTAGTCTAGGTATGGGTGCTAGTCAATCTGGTCTACCTGTAGTGCTACAAACTATCCAATGTAGTGCACCAGGTCCCCTGCATGAGATATTCTCTAAAAGCCCTCCCGCTTATGAGGCCAGAATGCTACATAACACTGGTGCACCTCCTCAATGGTGCTAACCTCTCATGGTAGGCAAGTGGGATGCTCAATATTGATGTGTTGCCACCCCCAGATCTAAAGTAGTAAGCTACAATTGATGCCAACTCTGCTTCTCTATGTAATATCGTATAACTCATTATATATCTATACTAGTAAGGCAATCCCCTAGGATAGGATCAAAGGATGATCATTAGGAATTTCTAGGACCTCCATAGTCCTAGATAGGAGGTTCCATGGGAACCTAACTCTAGATATGTTAGGTAGGATGATTTGCACAATCAGGTGCATGAAGACGGTTGCTCGCTCAATGAAAACCTACTGTCTATACCAGTGCTCAATGTGGACCCTTTCGTGGTTCAAGTGCTATTGTGCTACCTCACTATGGCAGCCAAAAATGTGATCAAATACTACATCCTTCGCATCAGTTGGTGAAGATGTGATGGCCTCATCATCTAGTGAGAGTCGAAATATGCGGTAGACATCCTACAAAGTTATGGTCATCTTACATGTAGGTAGGTGAAAGGTATTGGTATGTGCATCCTAGCATCGGGCCAATGCAATCATATAGGCCTGATCAGCCTTGATGGAGGGGAGGCATAGTACATAGCCAAATCCTATGGCCCTGAAACACTCTTGATCCACTTGAGAAAGGGTGCCATGTAGGTTATGAAGGATCTCTGATTCCCTCGCCCTAATAGTTTGGGTCTGATAGAAAGTAGAATAATAGGGAAAAATAAATAAAAATCAATCATTAACATCAAAAAACAAGTCAAAACACCAAAACAATGGAAAAATGCACTTAAAAATTAAAAAAATACCAATTAAATCTAATAAAAATAAAAATAAATTGAATTTTTTTACTGAACCACGGGTCAAACCCATGGTCGAGTTGGCAGTCAATTTTTTGACCATTGGGATTTAAATCCCACTATGGCTGATAGTCATGGCCCCAAATTTTCAAATTTGGGACCATGCTTGCTAGCCATGGTCAGGAGGGAAAACCTTTTTAAGGCCATTCCTCATCTCAAAATTCCCCAAAATAAAAAAAAATAATAAAATAATTTTTTTTCATTTTTTTTTTTAATCCTCCCCTTAAGCTAACCTAAGCTAAACATAACTAGGGTGAGGTTCATTATCAGCGGTTTAATGAGATTCATTTAACCCATTACTTAATGAGGTCAATTTTAAAATCAGTAAAATAAAATGGTCGAGGGTTTTGTGTGCTTCTACCTTAGTCACACCAGTTCCTATAGCTTCGGCTACCATCAGTCTAGGTGGTAGTGAGGTCGAGTTTCAGCAACACTTCGCATCATAATTGTTGACTCACATTTTAGAGAACTCAGGTTTTACAAGCTATCAAG
This sequence comes from Wollemia nobilis, assembly GCA_028583015.1. NCBI lineage: Eukaryota > Viridiplantae > Streptophyta > Pinopsida > Araucariales > Araucariaceae > Wollemia > Wollemia nobilis. The sequence continues at coordinate 3,442,708 of JAQPPZ010001261.1, forward strand.
TTGAAAGTGATGTCAAAAATGATAGGAAATTTTTTAAATATTTAATATTTTGCTCTTGATCATGGTTGACACCCGCGGGTGCAAAATTAGGGTTTTCCAACCATGGATATCAGTCGTGGCTAGGAAAATTTGAAAATTTAGCTACTTTTGACAAATGCAGCTATCAACCTACAATAAATGCTCAAAAATCCCATCGTGAGGAGTTGTAAAATGCCAAATTAAAAATACCCATCTGACCAAAAATTGTAAAAAAATTCACAAAATAACAAAAAATAAAATAAAATCAAAAGCCAAATGCACCTTGTATCTATTGATTTACCCTATACACTTGGTGGTTGCAGTGACTTGCACTCCATGCAATATAGAAATATGAGTAAATTACCATAAGGTCATTTGGGGAAAATTCATCATTGCTAAATTGTTATGCTTCATTTCAATCCCTAAGAAGGCCTTGCCAATCGGACCGCTCCATGGGAACGATATATTCATGTCAATTCTCCTATGATATTCTTAGTAGATCATCAAAAATATGATTCAACACAAGCCTAATTGGAATTGTTCTCATTTTGATTTTCTAAGAAGGCCTTCGTGGCTGGACTGCTCCATGGGATAGAAATAGGCAATTACTATTAATAGTTGCAATCATAGCTGATTAGGTCTAATCAAGAATTCAAATGCTAAATATTAATTTGTTCAAGTCATTCATAATGGTCAAGCGACTTGTCTCTTCATTTAAATGTCATTACCCTCATAAAATCATTACTTGACGGGGTAGTCATAACATCATAATCATAATTAAAATCAATATAAGGTCCCTTGATCTTGTCAAAATTGTGTTTGTGTTATGAATCATTACCAAAGACTATCATAAGCTTACCCTTTTGCTAGGGCAAAAAGCAAATATGATAGTTTAGTTTGTAGCTCTCTTCCTTTTGGTTATATGGGCTGAAACTCCTATTTTAGCACCAAAGCTACTCGAATGTCTGATGACAAGTGCAAGCTCTTTCAAATTTAAGTCTTCCATCAAATTTGAAGCAATGATTCTAGGATGCACGTCCTTTTGTAGGACCTGGGGCATCTAATGTTGATCAAACTAATGATCATCATCTAACCTACAACATCATTTTAGGAGGTCTATTTTTTCTTAGTGTTGTTTGATCTCACAACGCATCTCAAAAGGGGCATCTGTAGACACCTAAAATGCATCATGTCAAGGTGACTACTCATATGGAATATGCTATAAGACCATATGGAAGACCTTGGATAGATTTCAAGGTATAGCAATGGTTTTAACCGCTCAATTAGGTAGTCTAGCCTAATCAATGTTAACCATTGTTGACACCCATGGTTAGCAAAGCTGACCATGCCTTAGAGCTATGGCTAGCATAAGAAATCATTTGGACTTTGACTGATTCAAAATTAGTTCCAATGACAAATTTGTTGAATATCTAAGTGGTTTGAGGGTGGAATTATCAAGAAGCTTCCTTCTAATTGCTCCAACTTCCCATTCTTGATCTTAGCTTCTCCATGAAGCTAGGACATAGAACTCCAAGGTGTTATAAGATCCCCCTACAAATTGGGAAGAAGTCTAGAGAAGCTTTCATTTGAACATAGTGAAGCCTTGCCAAATCTGAGAGCCACCTAATTGCATTGAGACATTACTTTCTTTCCCCTATTTGAGAGATTGAAATGGAAATTCTATCCATGGAGGTCCTAGGATGTTATGAGAGACAAGAAATGCAATTACGACCACTTGACGCTTAAGCAAAATAATTCAACTACCAAATTTGTTAGAGGACATAGAGGAAACCCTTGACCATCAATCTAGCAAGAAGATTTGAGGATTTGACCCTTGAATTAGATGGCAAGCACATTTCAGGCCTCATTGTGGTTGTCAATCATGTCTAATAGTGCTTACTGCATGACCAAGATGCGGTTAGGATATAATCCTTAATTTCCTTGATTCTCAATTTTACAATCTACTTAGATATGTTAGACTAGTCATTTTATCGGTTCATTTGTATTCTTAAATATTTTTGACCGTAGGATTTAGGATTTTGATGCATTTTTCCTTCATATTTGCAAGTAGGAAATAATGGATCTTTTTCATGTTATAATGCTTTCAAATTGATAATTATACCATTGGATAGATACATATACTTTTTCTTTACATGTTCATGCCATCTTTTCATGCTTTCCATAGATTTATTAGCTTTCTTGTACTTTCTTGATTATATGCTAGTAATGTCATCTTCTTGTACATTTTCCTCAAAAATTCTCATCAAGAGAGGCATCCTTTATTAATGATGCTCCTTGTTGTTTATTGCAAGAAGGACCAACATGGTTTTGACATGCAAGGCAGTAAATGCCTCTAATCATGGAGAAGAAGGTCATCAACACCTTGGAGCAGTTCATGTCATTTTGAAAAGCATTTGGAATGCAGCTATCCTTGAGAGGGATTTCAAACTATTGTAAATTTTTTATCAAATGGGTATCCCTAATAGGGACGGATTTGTAACTTGAATTGATTTAAAATTAATAAAAGGTATTTGTATTGTTTTCTTTTCATTCTTTTCAATTTATGCATGCTCATTCATATCCTTTTTAGCAATTGTAATATTAGGTGCAAGACTTTTTGGATGTTACACTATGGGATCTCAAATATTGATAGGTAGCTAGGGATCATATGCATTTATAACCCAGTTAGATCAAGAAGGGACTATGTATGACTATTGGAGAATACTTTTTTATTCCATGATATTTCCATCCTAGTGCAACCATCTAATTCCTAATTATGATAGAGTTAGTGGATTGGGGCATCAGGTGATCCATTAGTATCACTATTTGTTCCATTTTTTTAGCATCAGGAACATCCTAGAGGTCAAGGTCCAGTGGATCTAGGCAGCCTCATAGAGATGAGGTCAAGGGAAGTGGTGAGAGTGATGGTGCAGGGATAGCCTAAGAATGGGACTTTGTATATTAGTTTTTCTTTTGGATGTGAGGTCGGATGATCCACTATATTGTAGCCTGCATGTATGTTTATGTACATTATGATTTTTGATATATATATGATATGGTCATTTTATTTATATATATTCTATTGTTTACTTACGCATATGTATGTAATTGTTGATTATTAAAAGATGCTAAAAATCAAAATGACAAGATAAATCATGTAATCAAATGTGCCCATCTTTATTCATATTGGAAAATTCATCTTTACATCAAGGTTACAAGAATATCCCTCTTAGGGATTAACCATTTGATACATATTACAATAAAATCACTCATGTGATAGGTGTCTTCAATAGATCCTTAGAATCCCCACAATTTGATTATAGGAGGGATTATTCCTGGAACCTCCTCTTTGTGATGCTATTGAAGATGATCTTGAAGGTGAAATGCTCATGATAAAGCCTTAACCTACACACAAGGAAACATACAAAGTAGTCAATAGCAAAGGTGTAGCCTCTCAAGATGAGGCCATTTCATGATTATTGCAAAATATGAAGGAAATGAGTAAAGGAATGACAAGATGCATGAAATAATGGAAAGAAAGCATAAAGAATACATAAAAATAGAAATAAAGCAACTAATATAGATTAGGAAATAAATTTGAAATATTTTATATGTAATATAATGGTTAAGATAAAATAAAATACTCATCATCCTATAGCCACTGATGCTCATAGCAGCTAGCTCTATTAGTTTCTATCGACATTGACAACGGAGCCTACAGGCCACTATTGAAAATAATGGTTGCAATAAAGGGCTCTATCCTCTAAATATCATGTCTTATGTTGATTAATTCTTCTGTTGAATTGTTGTTCAAGGTTTTATTATATCTTGGAACAAGGTTCTGTGTTGGGATTTACTTTAATCTATAGAAAATTGGCTCTTGAATAGTAGAGGTTTATCTTTATTCTATGGCAGTATCAATAGATGAAATGCAAATGTCATTATGCAATTTTATAGGGCTTCATTATACCTCAAAGGGATGTTTATTCTCTATTAAATATAGAAAATATTTTCTATGGCATTTGCACATCAATTTCTCTAGGGTTTGCATGTAAATTTTGGGGCCTTAAGTAGACTCACAAAATCCTTGCTCTAGATTCCTCAAGAAGCCAAGAACAAGATTTGGTTATTCTTGGGAAATTGAGGTGAGACTTATAGAATCTTTGATATACTTAACCATTCAATAAATCATTACACTCAATGAATTTGACTCAAATTTGATAGCTCGAGTTTGTTACAGAATCAACCACTATTGATAGGCTTGGTTATGGGTAAGTAGCCCATAGTCATTGTTGATAGGTACGAATAGCCCATAGCCACTCTAATAATTTGTAGAGATAGTCACTACCACTGATGACATCAGTGACTATGGCTACATAGGACTAGGTTGCCCTATATGGGTGGTTAGAACCACTGTTGGATTTTGGAAATGTCCAAGATTAGTCATATGGCCTACAGATGTGTCCATATGAGTAGCCTTCTAAACATGATGTGTTTTAGGTATCTACATATGTCCTGTTTTGATATGCATTGTGGGAAAATGCAACACTAAGAAAAAATAGACAACCTAAATTCATATTATAGGTTGATTGATGTTCATTTATCTGGTCAATGTTAGATGCCCCAATCATGAGAAAGGCACGTATATCAAAATCATTACCTCCAATATAATGGTGGCTTAAATTTATTAAAGCTTTGGACATGATTTGAAAGTGATCGGTTTGGATTATTCGAATGCTAATGACCATTGTATCATATTGCCAAATATTTAGCTCAATTTTTTTTATTTTTTACCCAGAAAAAGGGTAATCTTGTTATAGTTGTTAGCAATGATTCATACTATGAACGCATCTTACATGATTAATTATTTAAATATTGATTTTTATTATGAACTCTTTGATTATGACTACCCCCTAAAGTGATGAATTGATCAGTAAAAAGGCAAGTGATGAAAGCGATGAGTCGCTTGACCAAGATGACTGATTTAGATGGTTCAAAATGATTGCTATTGTTGTAGGGTAGATCCTCTTATAACTGTGATTTCAACCATTAATAGTTATTGTAAATATCTATCCCATGGAGTAGTCTAGCCACAATGACCTTCTTAGAGGATCAATATGATAGTAATTCAATTTAAACATGATATGAATCACTATGTTCAATGATTCAATGAAATTTCATATAATAAATAAAATGAATACCTTGCTATCATAGAGTAGTCTAGCCACAATGGTTTTATTGGGGATTGAAGTTAAGGTATTTCAATTCATCAATGAATAATTTGGTTCAAATGACCTTATGGTAATTTACTCATATTTCCATATTGTATGAAGTGCAAGTCACTACAACTGCCAAGTGTATAGGGTAAATAACTGGATATGAGGCAGACTGATGTTTTTGTGATATTTTATTTTTTTTGTTATTTTTATTTATGATGATATTTCATAGAAGAAAGGAAATGAATACCTCATTCCTATGAAGTAGTCTAACAATAATGGAATTCTTCGATATTTAAGTGAAGACATATCAAATCATCAATGAATAATTTGGTTTAAATAGCCTTATGGTAATTTATTCATCTTGTAGGATTGCATGGAGTGCAAGTTGCTACAACTTCCAAGTGTGTAGAGTAAATAATTGAATACGAGGTGCATTTGAAATTTTGGTTTATTTGATTTTTTTTGTTCATTTTATGATTTTTTATGATTATGGACCAGTAGATATAATTTAATGTCTAATCTAAAAATCCTTATGGTGAGAAATTAAGTGCATTTATTACTATTTCTCATTTGCTATCAAAATCAATGGTGAGAATTTTAAAATATTGTAGCCACTGTCAATATCGATGGGCAGGGTTAGGCTGGTCTACGACCACTGTCAAAGTGAGCAACGATGGGAAATTACAAAATATAAAAATAAAATTAGGGTTTTTTCAAATTCATTATTTCTAGTTGGCTTGGTAGAATAGTGAGCTCTAAGGGAGAGGAGAGAAAAATTAACATAGAATTCTATAGAAACCAACCTAGATCCGAATGGCAAATTATCCAGAAGCATCCACTAGTGACAAAATTGGAGCTCCTAAGGTAGACTCTCCATATCACCTTATCATGATTTAAACATTAAAAATGAATCTCACTAATTAATGGGTTAATAATTGTCACTAAATATCTAGTATTTAACCTCATACTTTAGTTTAGGATTTAGCCTTATGTTAGGTTAAGGGGGGGTAATTTTAATTTTTGGGTGGGGAATGACCTCATGTGGGGTCAATATCATAATCATTGTTGGTGAGGGTAGCTCCAAATTTAGCAATTGGGGGCCACCATTAATGTGTATAGCTAGGTTCAAATCGTAATGATCAAAAATCTAATAGTTGGCGGTGGCCACTGATGACATCGATGATAGCCATGGTAGCTATCAACAACATGAGCGGTTAAGAACCTTAGGATTTTTTTTAAATTTTTGCTTGATTTTTTTTAATGTGTGTGTGATTTTTATTTTAATTTCTTTTATTTCATACTAGACTATGAAAGCATGGAGGTGATAACCTAATCTATTGCTTGAGTTGCAAGCTCTATTAGACAATGTTGATTCAGAGTGGTTTGGGATGATTGGACTCAACTACGTTGTGAGGTTACTAACTATGATGTTAGACTAGTATTATATGATAGCCCTAGCCCACTGATGGGATAGTAGGACTAACACATTTCATCTCCCCATGGGAGAGATGATGGTGATATTGGAGGATGTCTATTGTATCTTTAGGATCCCCATCGATGGATGAACTATTGTATCTTCTTTGACTATAGCTAGGGATACAGTCTTCACTCAAGTTTTTTGATATATAGCTACTACGACACTAGGAGATAGACCATGGTGGAGTTCTTGTTAATTTTTGGTTTAGGGTGAATGTTTTCTCATAGTGCTAGATTGTATAGATGCACATTATCTATAATCTACTACTACTATACACATCAGGAGAGAGGTTCCCATGGAACCTCCTAGACATGGTGCAGGACCTGTTAGAGTGCACCTCATGGTAGCCTTTGATCATGGTGTGGGGAATCACATTACTAGAACAACTCTACAATGATGTATATCATATTATGTGGTGAGGATGAGTAGGAGTAGGATGTAACCTACTACTTTAGATCTAGGGATGGGAGCACATCCACATAGACTCACATGGCAGATTGCCATTGGGTATAGTGGTTGTAGTAGTGTATAATCAGTGCTATGCTACTAGGTGGCCATGGTATGCAAAGACTACCCAGAGCTTCTCTCATGCTGGGATCTATAATAATACATTGGCTCATTGATGGGATTATAGGCTAGACAAATTATCTAGTGATCCTACCTAGACTTTTCTACATGGGAGGAGGTAGAAATATACTTGGTTTGAGTTAGGTGCAATATATGGATCATAGGACTCTACAAGAGGATTAGGGAGTAATTAAATTACTCTAAGGTCACTAGATATTTTGGTATAGCATAATATGTGCTAGAGGATCCAATCCTCTATCACTATCTAAATTTGGAGATACAGCTACCAGTGCTACAGATGACAGGGTTGACTAAGGAGATGGATGCTCCTATTGATGACATAGGTGCAGTGGATCTTGGGACTATTATGGAGTATGACACTTATTGAATTTATACATTATGGTAGGGTGGTGATAGACTAGGTAGATCTAGGGATGAGGTAGTTATAGAGGGTGGTGATGATGATGGGTGACAAATGTGTCACAAGATGGATGAGTGGGGATAGGCTATAGGGTAGGTGGAGGATCCTCATGATGAGGAGGGTGAGGAGGATCCCCTAGATAATGAGGTATCACAACTATTATTTGAATTGCATCACTTGTAGGCACAACTATAGATATTTTAGTGGAATATTATGGAGAGATACATATCTTATTACTATGCAAATTCAATTGCATGCAAAGCAACAACAATGGTGAGGGTATGCAGAGGAGAGAACCACTTTATAATATTAGGTAGATTTAGCATAGACCATGATAGATAATGTTATAGTGGAGATGGATCTCCTATGGATATAGTTGGCAATGAGGAACACCTTGATAGAGGCCAAGACTATTGAGAGAGATGCTCTCAAGACACAACTAGGGATTGGTACTATTGCACAGGTTAAACCAGCTACTCTAGTAACTCAAGGATCAACATGATTAGGGGTAGATACAAAGATTATGTAGTTGTAGGGTCTCTTATATTATAGGGTGGCTCAACTTGGAGGAGATGCTTCATACATAATTGTTGTAGATACTCGAATTGAGGTAATAGGTGGCACTCTACCCGGGCGATCTACAATAGGGGGCTCACATCGAAGTAGTAAAAGTGAGTCTAGATAGTCATTAGTATGGCCTAATCATATTTTAGGTGCATGATCTGAGCGATTAGTGGGTACTAGATCTACACAACCTCACATATATGGAGCATATGGTGGAGGCGACTCAAGGGGCATAGGCCTGATTTGATATGACATGATGTTTGTATAATTTTTTTTAGTGTAAGTTCTGAGGACCTACATAGTTGTATCCTACGGGTATTTTTGTACCTCTATGTACTTTGACACACACATACATGATACTTCACTTTATGACTCATTATGTGTATTATGTCTTTGTTTATATATCAATGAGATGCAGCTATGGATGCAATCCTTATATGATTATTTTATTATGCTATATGTATGTGATGTATTGATGACATGCGCTAGCTAGATGATAGATGTATTATTAGATGTTGTGATCTATATGTGTAGATGCAATATTATGTATGCTTATATGGATGTAATAATGAATTATAAATGCATGTTTAATTTGTTTCATTTTTTTATGCATTTAATCTATGTGATATGATATGCATAAATGATATGTATGTAATGCATTAATTACATGAGGATGAACTAATGCAAATGAACCTATATGATTTAATTATTTAAAACATAATGAATGAATCTAATGTGTGTTTAACAAACTACTGGATGACACCATAGAATGTATGAGAATCATGAAAAAAATGGTAACTATTATCATAATAATTAAACATTTAAGCATCCATATGTGAAATGAGATTATGTGAGATGGATGGGTTTTCCCTATAAGCTTCTATTAATTAAAATATATGCACAAAATAACTAGTGGTTGTGTAAATATCATTGTCGATATCCATCCGGAATCTATCCTATTTCATGAACACCCTTTAATAAATAAAAGTTCATAAGAAAAAATGTGTATGATTGATGAGATGATTTGTTGCTATTACGGTATTTTCTAGGCTTTCCATGGGACTCAAACACCATATTTTATTAATAAAGAGTTGTATAATGACTACACAAGACTTCTGAAAGATAAAATATTTGTTAAGAAGACCAAGATATTCATTATCTCTATGTGTGTAAATGAATATATTAGATGAGGCATAAGACTACCTAATTGCCAGGTAGGTTTCATTCAACCATTTAATTCAACCCATTACTATAATGAGGATCACCATATGTTCATCTTGATCCTAAGTTTGAATGCAGTTGGATTAAACTACTAGGTAATACAAGCCACCTAATGCTTGACATTGGTCTGTACAAAATAATGTCGCTAATATGACAAACATATCACCACACGTAAGGATACCCCATTGCTAAGTGGGTTTCATTCAACCCATTTTTGTAATAAGGATCACCCCATGGTGGTCAAATACTGAATATTCTAGGGATTCAATATTTTTTTTTGAATTTACATGGTGGAATCAATAGCTACCATGAATCTGAGCATGCTATCTAGATTTTATGGCTACCACATTATTCTGTGTTGTTCACCCTATAATCCACCACATAGACCTTCACGTAGTCCACCCCTATAACCACCATGCCACAATCATTTTAAATATTTTATGCCATTGAAAGCACCATTAAAGGGACAAGATTTCAGTTCGAAAAGGCCTAAGATTTCAACCTTGGACCTCTACCCCCTTACAGGGTTTGGTCAATCAAATTTATCTACACCTCAAACTTAAATGAATAGTGGCTTATTTTGAAAATATGTAAAAATATTCGACCTTTTGTATGGAATTCAAGCTTTTTACCCCCAAATTTTATTTTCATTTTTGGGATACTTTATCATGCTTTGTGATGAAAATGATTTCTTATTTTGCAAATATGTTTTCCTTTGGAGCAAGGGATTTGTTTAGTAATGAAAATCACTGTTTATTTTGTTTTGATTTGATTTGGGAATTTTCTTATTTTGTATGAAAGCAAGGGATTTCCTGGGTAGGGGGGAGTTTGTCCTTTTTCTAATAATCAACACTCTAAACCATGTGCGTGATAAGATGATAAAGGAAAAATTCTGCTTAAGGTTACTAGGACCATTTTGTAGTTTTCATATTTCCCTTGTTCAAAATAGGATTTTTAATTTTTAAAATTGTGATGGGATTTTGATATATGCAAGGTACTATAAAAAATAGGGCTCATATTTAAAAGTGAAGATAGATTTCTACAAAATTTGAAACTAGGTATGGCTGAATGACCAAAAAATCCTAGTATATTCTATATAGCAACTGATAAGTTTTGTGTTGAAAAATACATTTACTCATAAGGGAAATGAGTGAATGATTTTTGAATGCATGATTAGCATACAAACATTGTATCGTTTGTAATATTGAAAACATAACCTATCCTAATGCAAGTACAATGGATGAAAATACCTAATGCAATGCAATTAATGAATATATGCAATACAATATAAAATGTAATGTTTTTGTGCTTTTGATGTTTTGAATTGTTTTTGTGTTTTATGTTTTCTATTTTTTAATTTTGATATTTTATGATTTTGTATTTTAATGATTTTATGACTTTTATTTATTTTATGTATGAAATGGATTTAAGTGAAGAATATTGAGAGGTTCAGGTTCTTCAAAACCTTCTAGAAATGTCAGGTAGTAAGTCCGAGATCCAATATTTTCTAAAATGATGAATGAAACTAACTAGTTGGCCGTCAATTTGTCTCACATATGTGACAAGAGGTTTGAGTTCTATTGGTTCTCTTTGAGAACAATATCCCAAAATTTAAAATCCCTTAGATGGAATTTAGTATTGTAGTCTTGTTTTAGATGATCCTGGTAAATGCAAAGATGCTCAAGAGCATTAACTTGATGTTCATCAAGAAGGGCTAGTTGATCAAGGTGACTCTACCGTGCAGTGTCGTCATCGATGAACTCTTTCAATGTGATGTGCACTATTAGAATTTATAATTACAGGGGTATGATGGTCTCAGAACCATAGACTAGCAAAAATGAGGTTTCCCCAATGGATTTTTGTATGCTAGTTTGATAAGCCCATAATGCTAGAGGTAATTAGATGTGCCAATATTTATTATTTTCTTTTATAGTTTTCTTCAAGATGGCTACGACTATTTTATTTGAGGCCTTTGCTTATCTATTTGCCTATGGATAATAAGGTGTGGCAAAGCTATGCTAAATATTGTATTTGGATGTTAAAACCTACATATTTTTATTCTTAGATGAGGTACCATTATCTAATATTATCCTATATGGGATCCCAAAATGACATGATATTGTGAACTCCACAATAGGTTCTCCAGTCATAGAAGTTAAGGGAATTGCTTCCACCCACTTGGTGAAATACTTAGGGCTGTTATGATAAACATGTTTTGGACTAATGATGTGGGAGAGTTCTTACCATTTAGATCAAAATCCCACAAGGAAAATGGCCAAGCTACTTGAATGGGTTGTAAGGCCTACAATGGTAGGTGCATAATATTAGTATGGTACTAGAATTTAACACATTTTATAACACACACACATAAATCCTTCTCTATGGTTGGTCAATAATAGACCATTTGAAGGATGCACTTAATGATGGCCATACCCCTAAAATTTCCATCGCATGTATCATTATGAGCCTACAAAATTGTCCAAATTGATTCTTAGGACTCGATACAATGAAGAAGAATTCCATCATAGCTATGATGATACAAGATATCTCATAACAAGACATATTTGGTTGCTTTTTGTTTGAATTTTCTTTTGGTGGCATGCAAAAATCCTTGTTAGATTATTCCAAGTTTAATATAATCATGTAATTGGGTGAGCCAATACTGATAAGTGATAGCATTAAAAAATTGAAAGACGTGTTCTTATTGCAACTCACTATGTACGAATGCAATTAATAGATCACTCTATGGTGAATGGTAGTACCATTATCTGTAGAACCCTACGAGATCAAATTTCCCTAGGATGTCTTCTTCAAAACATCTCTAGCTTTATAGAACCACTCATGGTTTGGTTCTATATGAATCATGTGGATTGATTCATGATTATCTTGAGCCTCACACTACATCATGGATTGTGATAGTATATTCACTTGGATGGTAGTAAAGTCAGTAGACATATTCTAAGGGATTAATTATCCCAAACATGCCATAGTTTTTGTGAATCTATTTGATGTATGAGGGAATACCTAAATGTCATACCCCTCTAGTTTGACTAAATAAGTGTCCAAAAGCTCCTTATACACTTCTAGGATACAACACCTACACTGATAGATTTCCCCTTTCCTGGTTTACTATGTGAAGGGAGTCACCAAAGATATTTAGCTTTTTAATATTCATAGTGATCATTGTTTGGAGAACCAATATTAGGGCCTTGTATTCATCATTATTATTGGTGCAAGGAAAGTCGAGTTTAAATGAAAAAAAAAATTGGGGCACCTTGCAATGTGAAAAACATGATACCTGTACCATCCCTTGCTTGCATTTTGAACCATCTAATAACAAAGTCATATCAATGTTGTTGTCTGGTTCTTCAAGTTTGTGTGACTTCGACAATGAAAATACTACATCATCAATTAGTTATATGATAAGAGGCTTGTGATATTGAAGATGTACCTTTTCTAGTTGATTAGTTATGACCTATCCTTTGATTGAATTTTTGCTTATGAGTTCTAGATCAAATTCTATCAATAGCATGATCCACTTTGTAGTACATGTATTACGATATGTCCTGCTCATCATATACTGAATTATTATTTTTTTTTAATATAGCATACATTGTATGACTTAGCATATAGTGGAACAACTTCTTAGTTACAAAACCACTACTAAACATAGTTTCTCGATGTAGTTATATCTTATCTTGTAGCTAACCAGGATTCAACTAATGTAGTATATCATTTGTTCTTTTTCTTGCTTGTTCTTCTGGGCTAATATGGTTCCTAGTACAAAGTTTGTGGTGGATATATACAATAAAAATAGTACATATGGTCTTGGAAGAGCTAGTACTAGTGGTGATTCCAAGTATTGCTTAATCTCAGCAAAAGAATTTTGGCAATCCTCATCCCAATTAAATGATACCCCCTTTTGATTCATGAATCGATATTTTCTAATAATTGTGCAATGAAGAACTTTATGAATGCTACTTTGCATTGTAGGCTTCTTAGTTCCTTGATGTTTGTGGGGGGACACATTTCCAGTATAGCTTTTACTTTTATTAGATCTCTTGTTTAATAGAGGCATGAGGCTGGCTCATTTCTTAGGAGATAAACTTTCTTTGAATTTAACTTTCTATGTATTCATGGGATTTACACTGATACGCACTTTAAAATTTTGCTCTACTAACATATGTAATCCCTCATCAAGATGATGATGTGTAGGGATTAAATGGATGTCATCAGTTAGGTTTAAATGATATACCATATCAGGATCAACCTCAACAATTATGAGCATAGCCTGGTGCAAAATGAAATAGTTGCAACATTTATTTATTGGGGAAAAAATATTTAGGCTCGAGGGGTGAATTGGCATGATCAAAATAAATAGCCTCATGATTGAGGTGCAATGGTTTTGAAGGGTCAGATGAATTTTGGAGTGGATTTTTTATATTAATAGAGATTATTTTATGGATGGAATAAAAATATCTAGGACCACATGGATAAGACTCACAACTTTTTAGTTGTCCCCCTGTTAGTCTCATAATGACACTAAGAGGGGGGGTGAATCAGTGTAGCTCTTTAAAATTTAAATCTTAAAATCTTAAAGCTGAAACAATGAGAAATTAAAACCAAATAAAGCAAATATAACAAGAGAGCATCACACAACACAATATGTATCGAGGTTCACCGATTTGGCTACTCCTCAAAAATTGATTGTTTGGACTCCCATCCAAATCCAGCATTTGCAAAGCAACAAATTTACAATCAATTTACCAACACTTCACTCGAAGGAGCACCAACCCCTAATTTATCTGCACCAATAGAAAGGAGTACCAACCCCTAATTTATTTGCACCAACAGAAAAGAGCACCAACCCTTGATTTACCAGCACCAACTGGAAGGAGCACCAACCCCTGATTTACTAGCACCAACTGAAAGGAGCACCAACCCCTAATTTATCTGCATGAATGGAAATGAGCACCAACCCCTGATTTACCAGCACCAACTAGAAGGAGCACCAACCCCTAATTTACCTGCACCAATAGAAAGGAGCACCAACCCCTGATTTACCAACACCAATTGGAAGGAGCACCAACCCCTGATGCCAAGCACCAACTTGGACTTCAATTCTAAAACTAGAAGATTGACATATAAATGCCTTCACTTTTACAAGACCCTAACTGGTCTATTGCTTACTCAACATCGCCCACAATTCACACAACACACACCCTTCTCGGCTTGCCTCTTGCGCACCTCTCGCTCTCCACTCACTCTCTTCACACGCCCTCTTCACGCTCTCTTCATGCTCACCTCTCGTGCACCTCTCATGCACCTCTCGCACTTCATAGAATAAAATCCCCTCACTTTTTTGGCACTATTCACAAAATAATATGCACGCTAAATTCTCCAAGCAACACTCCTTTTATAACAATCCTTTCTCTTTGTAACTCCAGTTGTAACTCCTTTCATTTCTCATACACCACTTGTCAATTTTAACACCTTCTTTACATAACTTCTTTTGTATATATAGAGTAGGCATTTTGTCAAACACGTTACATGCAAAGAATTGACACCATATTCTCCTACCATGATTGTTCATCTTCTCGGTCATGACTGTTCATTTTCTCCTTTGTGCATGCATGCGTTTTGGTTTTCGAAAAAGCTTTTTGTTTCTATTTTTACGACTATTCGTTTTCTCCACATGGGCATGCATCCGCTTCTTTCCACGACTGTTCATTTTCTCCACATGGGCATGCATCCGCTTCTTTCCATGACTGTTTTTTTTCTCCACATGGGCATGCGTCCACTTCTTTCCATGTGTAATGTCCATATTAATTGATTTTGAATCATTAAAGATTCCTTATGGGTCCATGTCACTATGCAGTCTTCAGTTTCACCATCCTAGTCTTCAGTCACGAAAATATGACATGTCACGATATCGCGACACTTTTGTTACTCTACTTGCCTACCCTTCTTGAGTCGCAAAAATGTGACATGTGATATCATGACACTTTTGTTTCTCTTCCTGCCTGACCTTTTCGAGTTGTGAAAATGCAACATGTTGCGATATCATGACACTTTTGTTTCTCTACTAGCCTGCCCTTCTTGAGTCGTGAAAGTACGACATGTCATGATATCACGACACTTTTTCTCTCTCTACCAATGTGACATGTCGTGATATCTCAACACTTTTTCTCTCTCTGCTTGCCTACCATTTTTAAGTCACAAAAATGTGACATGTCATGATATTGCGACACTTTTTCTCTCTCTTCCTGCCTGCCCTTTTTAAGTCACAAAAATGACACATGTCACGATATCGCAACACTTTTTCTTTCTCCGCCTGGATTTGAGTCGTGATGATGCGACATGTCGCAATATCATGACACTTTTTCCTTCTTGCTCTTTCTCCTTGCTTTGGCCCACGAAACTACATGTCGCGATATCGCGACATTTTTTCTCCTTGCTCTTTCTCTTAGCTTCGGCCCGTGAAAATACAACATGTCATGAAATCATGACACTTTTTCTCCTTGCTCTTTCTCTTAGCTTCGGCCCACAAAAATACAACATATCGCGATATCGCGACACTTTTTCCTCCTTGCATTTTCTCTTTGCTTCGGACCGTGAAAATACAAAATGTCGTGATATCGCGATACTTTTTCCTCCTTGCATTTTCTCTTTGCGTTGGCCACAAAAATGTAGCATGTCACGATATTGCGACACTTTTTCCTCCTTACTTTTTCGCTTCTCTTTTGGCCACGAAAATGCAACATGTCGCGATATCACGACACATTTTTCTCGATGTGGTGTTTTGCTTTTTCTTTGAACTTTAGCATATGGGCCACTTCGGTCTTCTTGGACAACCTGCAACAACTCCACCCAAACATCAAAAACATCCTCATAAGTATTTAACATCACTGTACATACTCTGAGTAATCTCTAAACTCTTATCCACTGTATTAACCGATCTATTTGACTATGTTGAAAACAATGACAATACTGTCGTTGCACCTTGCTCAATAATCTCCCCCTTTGGAATTGTTGGCAACACACTTGCAAACACTTGAAATTTCTTGTAACTCTTCTCCTCCTTTGAAAATAATACCAAAGGGCTGTTGCAGACTCCCCTTGCGTACAACTCATTGTCACTACAATATATTCTGCCTCTGGTTTCTAATGACTACCATGAATGTTTTTCATCGTCTATGTAGGTATTGACAGTGAACCATTACATCTAGCATTGGAACCTTAATCTACGTGCAGTCATCAACACTCGATATTCTACTTCTTGCTAGGTCATATTCTAGGGCTACTTAATGTCTAGGCGAACGTTCTTCACGTGATTCCAGGGAGCATTTCTCCTCACTACGATCAAGGGATTCCTCGAGAAATATACGCATTTCTCAAATATTGCAATACTTTATTAGGTGCATAGGCATATTGTCCTCATTGGCGCTTCACTACCTGGGTGCTATTCTCTCAACGTCTCTACCTTGCATGTGCCACTTGGAACTCTTGACCAACTAGGTGCTAGTGCTACTTCTCTTGACTACTTCTCTAGAGAAAATTAATTCTCTCTTATTACCTCCACAAACAACTACATGAACTGAAACACACTTTGACAACTATATGACAACTCCCCCTGACTACTTGCATTTCATCCTCAGATAACCAAACAACATAGGAGCATTAAAATAAAACTTTAAGATTGCTCCCCCTAAGGATGTGCTACCTGGAGCTGCTTAGTGCAATAAAGGAGTAGTCTCCTTCAGTACAAGGAGACATGATTTCCTCTCTTCTTTCTTTCTCCAACCTTTCTTGAATTTGGGCTTGAGTTTTTCAACTACATCCTTATTTTGAACCTTTTCATGAACTTGAACATTTCTCTTGGGTGGTTGTCTCTTGTGCATCCTTGATGGATGATTATTTTCCTTTCTTTGATGCACATGATTTCTTCCCTGTCTATGTTGCATTCTTTATGTCTGATGAAATATACTATCTTGCCTTAGATTAGATACAAAAGTTCTTGGACAAAACCTTGCTATGTGCCCATGACCATTACATTTAAAACATTGCACATGGTGTTCAACAGATGTATTTCTACCAGCATAACTCTTGGATCTTTTATTCAATCCACAATAAATTGCCTTGTGACCATAATGGTTGCATCTAAAACAATAGCCATTAAAAGCATTATTATGAATAAAGTGAGAGTGATAGAACCTTTTTTGTTGTGGTTGCTTTGCTATAGATCTCCTTTGAGATTTTATTCCTTTTGAAGATTCAACTTCAATATTTTCTTGCTTTGATCCTTCAGCAGTGGATTTCTTCTTCTCTATAGATTTAGAAGATGAAGGTTGTTCAGCTTCACATCCAAGACCAAGCTTACACATGGGGCTTCTTTGTTGCCTTATCATTTTATCTAGCAACTCTGTGCTCTTCTCAAATTTGAGATTTGTATTGGCCTCTTCTAGTTGTTTCCTCAATAAAACAATCTCCTCATCTTGTTTGCCACAAAAAATCTCTTTCTCATTGATCTGTGACCTGAGAGTTTCTTCAATCCTTTTGGACTCTTCTACTTGCAGCTTTAGATCACTAAAAACTTTGTTAGATTCCTCTTCACGTTTGCTACATACATCGACTTTATCATTCAGGTGTGACTTCAAGTCTTCTTATTTTTTCTTGGCTTTATGAATTTGTAAGAAGAGATATTCGATCTTATCCCCATATTCTTCCAACTTCTTGGATAGTATTTTGTTATTTTTCATTTCTATATTCAACTCTTCAAGTGTAGCGATCAACTCACATTCTAGATCTACTTCAAGCTCAAGGTTTTCATCACATACTTCAAAATTCACTCCTATATTTTCTAGTTTAATTTTCTCTTCCACAAGAACTGAAACTGACTGAGATGCCTTATTGGAGGAGGATCTATTCTTCTTACCTATTGCAAACTAATCCAAGATCAACCCTAGCTAATTTAGCCTGACAAGGGAAGCTGGATCTGATACCAATTGTCAGTCTCACAATGACACTGAGAGGGGGGGTGAATCAGTGTAGCTCTTTAAAATTTAAATCTTAAACTCTTAAAGCTGAAACAATGAGAAATTAAAACCAAATAAAGCAAATATAACAAGATATCATCACACAACATAAGATGTATCGAGGTTCACCGATTTGGATACTCCTCAAAAATTGACTATTTGGACTCCCATCCAAATCTAGCCTTTGTAAAGCAACAACTTTAAAATCAATTTACCAGCACTTCACTAGAAGGAGCACCAACCCCTGATTTATCTACACCAACAGAAAGGAGCACAAACCCCTGATTTATCTACACCAACAGAAAGGAGCACCAACCCCTAATTTACCAGCACCAACTGGAAGGAGCACCAACCCCTGATTTACCAGCACCAACTGGAAGGAGCACCAACCCCTGATTTATCTACACCAATAGAAAGGAGCACCAACCCCTAATTTACCAGCACCAACTGGAAGGAGCACCAACCCCTGATTTATTTGCACCAACAAAAAGGAGCACCAACCCCTAATTTACTAGCACCAACTGGAAGGAGCACCAACCCCTGATGCCAAGCACCAACTTGGACTTCAATTCTGAAACTAGAAGATTGACATATAAATGCCTTCACTTTTACAATATCCTGACTGGTCTATCACTTACTCAACATCGCCCACAATTCACACAACACACCCTTCTCGGCTCGCCTCTTGCGCACCTCTCGCTCTCCACTCACTCTCTTCACACGCCCTCTTCATGCTCTCTTCACGCTCACCTCTCGCGCACCTCTCGTGCTTCACAGAATAAAATCCCCTCACTCTTTTGGTGCTATTCACAAAATAATCCACACATTAAATTCTCCAAACAACACTCCTTTTATAACAATCCTTTCTCTTTGTAACTCCAGTTGTAACTCCTTATTTCATTTCTCATACACCACTTGTAAATTGTAACACCTTCTTTACATAACTCCTTTTGTATATATAGAGTAGGCATTTTTTCAAACACGTTACATGCAAAGAATTGATACCATATTCTCCTACCATGACTGTTCGTCTTCTCGATCATGACTGTTTGTTTTCTCCTTTGTACATGCATGCATTTTGGTTTCTGAAAAAACTTTTCATTTCTATTTTGATGATTGTTCATTTTCTCCACATGGGCATGCATCTTCTTCTTTCCATGACTATTCATTTTCTCCACATGGGCATGCATCCGCTTCTTTCCATGACTGTTCGTTTTCTCCACATGGGCATGTGTCCACTTATTTCCATGTGTAACGTCCATATTAATTAATTTTGAATCATTAAATATTCCTTATGGGTCCATGTCACTATGTAGTCTTCAGTTTCACCATCCTGGTCTTTAGTTGCAAAAATGTGACATGTCACGATATCGCGACACTTTTGTTACTCTGCCTGCCTGCCCTTCTTGAGTTGCAAAAATGCAACATTTCACAATATCGTGAGACTTTTGTTTCTCTTCATGCCTAGCATTTTTGAGTCATGAAAATGTGACATGTCACGATATCATGACACTTTTGTTTCTCTGACAGCCTACCTTTCTTGAGTCGTGAAAGTGCAACATGTGGCGATATCACGACACTTTTTCTCTCTCTACTTGCTTGCCCTTTTTAAGTCGCAAAAATGTGACATGGCGCGATATCGCGACACTTTTTCTCTCTCTGCCTTCCTGCCCTTTTTAAGTCATAAAAATGCGACATGTCACGATATCGCGACACTTTTTCTCTCTCTTCCTGCCTACCCTTTTTAAGTCACGAAAATGCAACATGTCGCGATATCACGACACTTTTTATTTCTCCACCTGGCTGCCCTTTTTGAGTCGCGATGATGCGACATGTCATGATATCATGATACTTTTTTCTTCTTGCTTTGGCCCACAAAACTACAACATGTTGTGATATCACGACACTTTTTCTCCTTGCTCTTTCTCTTAGCTTCGGCCCATGAAAATACATGTCTCGATATCACGACACTTTTTCTCCTTGCTCTTTCTCTTAGCTTCGGCCCGTGAAAATACAACATGTCGCGATATCGTGACACTTTTTCCTCCTTGAATTTTCTCTTTGCTTCGGCCCATGAAAATACAACATGTTGCGATATCACGAAACTTTTTCCTCCTTGCATTTTATCTTTTCTTTGGCCACGAAAATGCAACATGTCATGATATCGCAACACTTTTTTCTCCTTGCTTTTTCGCTTCTCTTTTGGCCGCAAAAATGCAACATGTCGCGATATTGCGACACTTTTTTCTCGATGTGATGTTTTTATTTTTATTTGAACTTTAGCATATGGGACACTTCGGTCTTCTTGGATAACCTGCAAAAACTCCACCCAAACATCAAAAACATCCTCATAAGTATTTAACATCACTGTACACACTCTGAGTAACCTCTAAAGTCTTGTCCACTGTATCAACCGATCTATCTGACTGTGTTGACAACAATGACAATACTTTCATTGCACCTTGCTCAACACCCCCATGCTCTAGATGTGGCTCAAGAGGTATGGGGATATTTGGATCTGATCTAGGAATATATAATACCATGGGATATTCTAGTGGAATCAATTTGAAAGGACCAAGGAAGATCATGTGGTACATTTTGTCTACGTTCATAGGTTGTTTGATTGGCTCTACTTATTTCAAGTTAATGTTAAGATGACACAAGTTCCAAGGTCCTAATTAGGCCATATCTATCTCATATTTGTATTTTAATCATAATCGAATATGTATTCACTCTTATTCTTATCATAGTTGTATTATAATTATTCCTCAAAAATAGGTTTTGATTTATGTTATTCTAGAAATATGTCTAGATGATACACTAGGGGTAGTTCTATAGTGACCATAGTCACTGGCCTATCACCTCTTCACAAATGCAAATGATTTGGGTCATAAGGATTCCAATCAATATCCTCCCAAAATCCTAGATTTAGATGGTCTAAATATACATCTAGCAATTCATCATGACCACAGATGTAATATCCTAATATAAATTTATCAATAGGTAGTTAATAGTGCAATTGATATGGAATTCTATGCCCCTACTCGAATAAGCCTAATCCATGACCATACCAATGGTAACGTTCAAACTACCTGAGGATGAAATCAGGATTGGAGAGATAATGAACATTTGCTATGAATAGTTCATCATCATAATATTCAATAGCTAAATAGTTTGTGACTTGGTCCAAGATATCGTAGATGAAGTTGGTTTGATTTTGTGGTACTCCTAGTGGTACCACCATCCCAATAGGAAAATGGGAAGCTCTAGGTCTTCCCATATCTTGTGCAGACTCAATGATAGGCATGAAAGTCATGTTTTGCATAAGATACTCTACTAATTCTAGATTAACTAGATTAATTATCACTTGTGGTGTAGATGATGCAGGTGATGAGGGTTGAGGTATCTCCTCTACTATATTGTGTGAATCATCATCCTTCATGGGATTTGGAATCTCCATGATTTTTACATTTTGGATAACCCTAGGCTCATCTTGTATTAAAGGTTCCTTAATCTTCTGATTATCCTTCTATTTAGATGATGTTGAAGGTTTTTCGAAAGCAACGGTTGATCTAAGGGTCATTTGTGGTGCCAATGTAGAGGGATCCTCTCACATAAATTTTGAATTTCCATCTAGATGTATGATTGGTGACATGGGTCGTATGTCTAGATGAGTGGATGGGAGGATGAAATCCCAATAAATCAACCTGATTTACATACTTGAATGGCTCTTTGTCTGATGGAACTACATGCACTTGTCCCTCATGCACATATTTTATGCATTGATGTAATATTGAGGGGATACATCATATATCCCTAATCTAAGGATGCCCTAATAGGATATTGTATTGCATGGTGCCTTCCAAAACATGGTACATTACTAGAATGGTTTTGATCCCTACCTGAATAGGTAGAACTATAGTGCCTATTGTAGAGCACAACACATTATTGAATGCTTTTAGAGTAAATGTCGAGGCAACTATGTGTGATTTAGGAAGGTTTAGGTGTCCTATGGCTTTGGTTGTGATAATATTTATTGATGATCCTATATCAATCAATACCCACTTAAAAGGTGTGATGTTAACACATGCGCTAATATGTAGTTAAATGTCCACTATGGTAGTTGATGATGCTTTAATTTTGTGATCATAGAATTTGATTACTAGCTATTGGCACTACTGTATATTCCTCATCAAGTTGGTAAAAGCATCTAGATTTTGGGGTTGGAGCTCTACAGATCTCATAATATTCATTAAAGTCTCCTTGTGCCTAGGGGAATGTTGGATGAGCTCATATATGGATAAATTTGTTGACTTCATCTGTAGACTCTGAGTGAGTCTATTATTGATGGTGATCATCGGTTTTTCTAGTGGGCCTAGTAGGTGGTTTTGTGCTAGCCTTTTCTAAGGCACAACTAGGGTGAATATGGGAGCCAAAAATGGATCTGACTAGTTGTATCTCCTATTTCTTATGACAAAATTGACCATGTCAACAAATCCTTGCATGGGAGGATCTATCTGCACTTCGTTGACTTGGCCAGTATGATTCCTTAGAGATTCATGATTAGGTAAAGGATCTTTAAATATTCTTATATTATGATTATTAGGTGCCAAACGACTATCAACTTGTATTTTATTCCTATCTATCATGTTTTGTACCATGTGTTTGAATCCATGGCACCCTTCAATATCATGGAATTTATATCTATGATAAATATAGTAATGATATTCCCTATATCCCTTTGGTTTAGGGTTAGTAGGGTCTAATAACTAGACTTCTAGTAGTTGAAGTACCTTGACCTTGCATAATTGCTTAAATATGGATGCCAAAAAATTGAACAATGGCATGAACTGGTAGCAATGATGTTTGTATCTACTTTGATTTTTAGCATGTTGATGTTTGTAATGCACTGGAGGAGGTTGGGATTGATAAATTTGTTGTCATTGTGACCCCTCTACTTTTAGAATATTCAACACAACCTGATTGATCAGTGCAGGCTTGGCCTAATGCAATTGATTGCGTGTATTTTTGTTATTCAATTATTTGTTTTTCATAGCTTCAAATATTATTCTTGGATTTTTATGTCTTCCATCACCTTGGATTGTGTTAAAGCCTCCTCGAATGTTGTGTATAGTTATAGTTAAAGCAACAATGATATATGTTTGGAATAAATTTTGATAAACATTCGAGTGAGTTCACTTATGGGGATTGCAAATGGAAATTTCACCATGAGCTTCCACTATCTATTCCCACAATCCATCACTGGCTCATCAACATGTAGTGACCCCGGGACGCACGCACCACTCTTTTTACTCTACTTGCAATGTATTAAAACCCAAAAATGAAATGGAAGACAATGAAAAGCATATAACATGGAAATAACAAAGATGGATCTCTTTATTTGTATTGAAACCCGGTTACATGTCGGTCCCTCTTAGGGATACCCATTTCGATACAATAAGGTTACAAATAGGCAAAGAGTGCCCCTTTCGCAAAGAGGTGGTGCGCTTCCAAAAGCTTCCCGGTTCCGCACACGAAAATGTATGAGGGCTTACAGATGCCTCCTTCTCTAGGCCTGTTTCCTAGAGGGATCCCTTTTGCTCTCGTATGTTGCAGATTTCGTCCGATGAACCTGTGGCCCTGTAAGCAATGAAACAACAACACACGCTTAGATGTCCGAGAATACCTCCTCGGATGAGGTTGTTAGCAATGAATATAACAAATGAAAGCAAGTGCAAATTAAACTAATGCTATGAATGCGAATGAATGAAATGATGCTATGCTAATGATATGCTAAACAAAATAATGAATCTAATGTCTAAAACCCTAAGCTAAGCCTACGGGCCACTGTCCAAGACAACGATCGCTAAAGTGACTCTCGTACTCTTTGCTCCAAAGCTATGGATCAAAGCTTGTATCCGATGTTGAAATAATGGTTGCTATGCTCTCCAATTTGTCAAGGCTTCATCATAAATGTGATCTCCAAGGGAAACTCTCCAAGTCTCAAAAGCTCTCCTCAATGACCTATCCTGATAAATTTTGGATAACTGATAAAATATGGATCCTTGGTGCTCTTAGGCTTGCACCTTTTAAAGTGTGAAACCCTAGGTCTATGTCCAAGCCCTAGGAATGAATTCCTCATGCGTAGTGAGAGTTAGCATGAGAAGATTTTTGTCTTTTCTATGTTTAAAGACCAGTTAACTAAAGTCTAAATGCAAACTCAAGTCTCCCATGTGAACTGGTCATGAAAGGGAATGCAAAGTTACTCCCGCTCACCTTTATTGCATGCATACTACCACTTCCACCCATGATTAGGCATATTTGTTGACAAAACTACTTTTATGGTTTAGCCATTGTCATCTGCAATGACTAATATCTAGCCATTGTCATCTACAGTGGCTAAGGTCTAGTTGCTCTAGGCTTGAGCGGCTAAGATCTGGTCACTCTAGGCTTGAGAGGCTAGGCTTGGATGGCTTGAAAATGCCCCAAATGAGTGGTGAGAACCATTGTTGATGCTTGGAAAGTCCAATATTATGTCATATGATCTTATGAATGTGTCTATGTGAGTAGCTCCCCTAAGCATGACACATTTTAGGTGTCTATAGATGCCCCTTTTTGTGATGCATTATGTGGAAAACACAACGTTGAGCAAAAATGTAGACT
Source organism: Wollemia nobilis (assembly GCA_028583015.1). Classification (NCBI taxonomy): domain Eukaryota; kingdom Viridiplantae; phylum Streptophyta; class Pinopsida; order Araucariales; family Araucariaceae; genus Wollemia; species Wollemia nobilis. Next base: position 3,467,893 of record JAQPPZ010001261.1, read on the forward strand.
GATCTATTTGTAGGGTGTATGGTGATCAATGGTCTGATCAATGTTGGATGGCCCAATCATGCAAGATGGCATGCATCCTTTGAATCATTGCCTCAATATTCGGAGGACTTAGCTCAGTGGCTTGGGCATGTTAAATTGCACTCATTCCTCAAACTCAATCGGGTAGCTTCAGCTACTACAATAATTCTGACTGGTAGGAGAGCTACAATTGAATATGTCATGTCTACTTACATTCCCAACAAACAAGGGAAATTTGTGATTGTTGTATGCAATGATTCATAGGATGAACATGATTTTGATGTGATCGAGTGATATTTTGTTGATTTGATTATGATTATGTTGAAGTTTTGAACTACTTCCTCACACAATGGATTGGTGAAGAAATGACAATGAATGAAGTGACAAGTCGCTTGACCAATATGACTAATCTGGTTCCTTTCTAGCATTTGTTGCTTTTAATGGGCAATCCCACATCCAAGTGTGATTCCAATTGTTTATGATAATCATCCATCCCTATCCCGAGGAGCGGTCCAGCTATCAATAGCCTTCTTAGGGAGTTAGGATGAGTGATTCTATTTATGTTCATATTGTATCACTTTGGCTTAATGTTTTTGGTATCATAGGGGAATTAGGATGATCCTTTCGCACCCGTGGAGCAGTATGACCATCTTGGTCTTCTTCGGGATTGAAGGGTGGCACATCGTAATTCCAAAATGAAATGTTTTTGCCCCAAGTGGCCTTATGGTAACCTACTCATCTCATCGAAGTGCATGGAGTGTGAATCGCTGCAATCATCGAGTGGATAGAGTAAGTAACTGGATACGAGGCCTGCTTGAGATTATGCTTTTATGTGATTTTTTTGTTATTTTGATCATCAAGATGATTTTAATTCATCAAAATGCATTTATTTAATGTTTTTTGTTATCCCCCATGGAAGGAATCTTTTATTTTTATCTATGGAGCAGGCCGCTATCAGGTCCAGCGGCCTCTGAGTCTCTGCCTGTGGCCATTGTCGCCTTGAGCGGCCATGAAGTTTGGGCTGTTGACGTCAGCAATGGCCAAGGCATAATTTGAAAATATAAAAATGCACTTTTAGGGCTTTTGACCTATCATTTTCTTTGTTGACAATTCACTTTTTAGAGCTCTGGTGAGACAACGATAGTTGCAGTTTTGAAAGATACCTGCATCGAGGATATGGCTATGTAGGGTGAGGTATCAACTACTGGAGGAGCCGGAGCTTCTTGGGTATTCTTTCAAACCCTAACCTCTTTTCCTCTTTTGGGTAAAATTGAACCTCACTAAGTAAATGGTAAATGAACCTCACTAAACCTATTGGTAATGAATGAAATCCATAGCTAGGCTTAGTATAGGTTTTTATGTGGTGGGTTGGTCCCCATTTTTTATTTTTTCAATTTTTTTTGTATTTTATGGCCTAGGGTTCATGGGTTTGTCATGTCGCCTTTTGGCGTATCGCTCAAAGCGAAAAAAATTTGGCCATTGTCGCTCAGAGCGGCTAGGTTTGAACCCCAATGATCAAAATTTGACCATTGGGCTTTGGCCACTACTGTCTCTAACATCCAGATTTTGGCCACTATGGGTGACAACGACTAAATCCCTTAGCCAATTTTGCAAATTTTTTTGGATTTTTTGAGATAGTTTTTAATTTTTTTGGAATTTTGAACTACTCTTTAGCATGTGTTGCATGCCTAGGTGTATTTATCCCCCTCTTTGCTCAGATTTAGGAGAGTGTCAGATTTTTCATGTTTTATTGGGATTTATGCCTTAGATGCACTGTAGTTATGTTTCATATTTCTTTCATTTTGCTTAGATCCTTACTGCTCGGGCTCGGGACCCGAAGCTCATGAATGACCTTCTACCTCTTCTGGATGACATGGATTGGAGGTGGCTTAAGGCTCATGAGCTCTAGTATGTTACCAGACTACCTCACATCATGTTAGATCAGGCTTACCTTATGGCTTTGGCCCATCGTTGGGACCCTCGGACTAATACCTTCCACCTCCCGACCGATGAGATGACCATTACGCCAGAGGATGTGTATAGGATATTTTGGATCCCTTTTGATGGAGTGGCCATCATTTCTTTGACCACTAATGATCAGGTGGTTGTTTTCACTCGAGTGTTTAGAGGATGCTCTAGGTGGCCCTCAAGGACACCAAGTCTGAGGGAGTGTCCATTATCCATTGGTACCGAGAGCATGTTTTACATATGGAGGCATGCGGTATTGTTGATGGTCATCAACAATGTCCTTATCCTAGATTACTCAAGCTTGAGGTTCCCTTGGAACCTCCTCGTGATGGTTCAAGACCTGATGGATAGTGAGGAGCCTATCATATATGCATGGGGTAGGTCTCTATTGGCTCAGTGTTATGATGAGTTATACCACATCCATCGAAGGGGTCATGTCAGCATCACCTATAGTTGGCTTTTGCAGATCTGGGGATGGGAGCACATTAAGGTAGATCATCCCAAGGGGCTTCCTATTGAGATCATAGTTGTGGATGAGTGGATGTAGTGCTATGCTACCAGATGGGCTAGAGAGAGCGAGGAGTGCAAGAGCCACACTTTTGTAGGGGAGTTGTCTCATTATACTGATACTTTCACTAGAATCCAGGCTGGAGATGTCATATGGCACCCGTATCATGAGTGTCCCACTTGGGATGACCCGACCAATTTTACTGCTAGGATGCGACATGAGTGATGGCTCATCGACCATAAGATTAGCATCTAGGAGCACTTCTTCTACTCTCGGGTTCTTCATCAGTATGGGTTGCAGTAGGATGTGCCACTAGTACCATTTTTGTATAGGTGCATCAGAGTAGAGAGAGACCTCCCTCCCTGATAGGTCATAGAGTTAGCTGATGAGGAGGATGCCCCAGATATTGATCCTAGAGTGGTTAGGGGAGTCACAGATGCATTTGTGCGATGGTGGGGTGACCTGATGTGGCATGGTGAGGGTAGTCTAGGCCGAGAGGATGATGGTAGAGATGGGGTAGATCCATCGGGGTATAGGGTTCATGCTAGGACTACGATATGGGGCCAATAGGTAGAGAAGGTGGTAGTGGAGGAGCAAGAGGCTCCTAAGGAGGTGAAGGAGGAGATGGAGCCTGAGGAGAGAGATTCTCCTCTTAGGGCACAACTGCATGATGTGGAGGCCAAGCTCCAGTCGGCCAAGATATAGGTACAATAGTATGATGCCATCATAGCTCAATGGGATACCACTATAGCACAACTTTTAGACCAGATATAGGCTTTACAGGCCACTATGGGAGGAGCTACCTGGATGTAGGTTGTTGTTGCTCCTCCTACTCTTGAGGGTCCTTCGAGGGTAGCTCTCGAGGATGAGATCAGGCATCTACAAGGTTTTCTAGATGAGAGTGATGTACAGATTATTGAGGATGCAGCCCATATTATTGCTCTCTCGAGGTAGATCAGGAGGCTAGGAGCCATCCCTAGGGAGAGAGGAGCCACAGGTGGGTCACAGGTCAGCAGGAGCTCTACAATAGGGTAGTCTTCCATCCAGCCTAGTCATGGGGCCCGAACTCATACTGAGAGACCAGTAGGGTCCAGCTCGCACCATTCTCCTAGAGATCCAACCATAGGGGGCGATGTTGTAGGGGGCACAGGCCCAATATTTGATTGATGGTGCACTTGGTTTTATTTTTGAGGTTGACTGACCTATATGACTATAGCCCATGGGCATTTTTGTATATCCATGGACTTGACACACATACTTTTATGATATCTTTGCATTATGACTCATTATGTGTATCATTTATTGCTCATGTTTTTGTTGTTATTTTATTTTATGATGTGATGTGATGATGGCATTATGATGACTTGATGTATATGTTAGATGATAGATGATATTGTAGATGCTTAGATGGATGTGTAGATGCTTATATGATTTGATGATATGATGTGATGTATTTTGAGTTGATAAATGATGAATTTATGATTGTATGCAAATGGATATTGCCTATATGTTTTATGATGTGCTTTATGATGTAATGATGGGTGATTTGGTTTTTGTGTTTATGGATGCGATGTTATTGTTAAATGCATGTTTAATTTTGCTTTAATTGTATGCATCTAACTTATGTGATGGGATGGTATAAATGAACCTGTATGCTCTAATCACTTAAAACATAAGGAATGCATATGACATTGACAATCTTAATGGGTGATACCACAGAAAGTAAAAAATTAATCATGAATTTAAATAATCACTCTTATCATAAGAATTGATTAAGTATTCATATATGAGATGTAATGGTGTGAGATGTATTTTCTTGATAAGTTTCTATAAATTAAAAGATATAAAGTAGTCAGTGGTCGTCTATATACTATTTCTAATATATATGTGGTATCTATCCTACTATGTTGATACCCCCTAATTTATAGAATCTTATAAAGAAAGTGATGGTGTGAATGATGATATGATTTGTTGCTATGTAAGAATTTTGGGGCTTTTCGGAGATCCAAACACTCTAGTTACCCTATCAATGACTGTGTACTGATCATTTAAGGCTTTTGAAAATTAGGCTTTCATCATGGTCCTAGATACTCATTCTCCTTGTGTGTGCAAATGAATATATTTAGATAGAACCCATGCATTTCCTCTGATTTTAGGTGGGATTCTTTCAGCCCATTGCTAAGATCGGGGATCCTCAAGTGTTCATCTTATTCTTATGTTGGACTCAATTGGACTATACCACTAGGCAGTTTTGGATTACCTAAAGCTAGCTCATCCACATTCAAACATTGGTCTATACAAATGCATAGCTTTTGTGATAGACATATCATCATGCATAAGGATTTCTCCTTCCAATCCTATATAGTGCCAAGAATTCCAGGGATTCAAGCTCCAATCCCTTATTTTCTTCATTATGACTTGGGATACTTGCTCATATTTAGTGATAAAAATCACTATTTATTTTTATTATTTTTTTTAGAGCAAGGGATTCTTGTAGTGATGATAATCACTATTTATTTTGCTTTTGTCCTTTTGATATTTTGAGCTATGAATATGGGTGTTGATGTGTGAATTTTGAAGATTTTGAACTTTGAACCTAGGATTTTTGCTTGTTGACTTAAGCAAGAGATTTTTGGGTAGGGTGGAGCTTGTCCTTTTGTCAATTCTCAACATTTTTGAACTGGTTGCATAGGGGGATAAGCAAGGATGTCCCTTTTCACTTTATGTAACCTAACCACTTTATGACTTTCATCTTCTCGTGTACCAACTAGAATTTAGTGTTTGTAATTAGTGGTGGGATCCTCGAGATATGCTAGGCTTTGTCACCACTAGACCTTATTCTCTACTAACCAAGATGGTTTTCCACAAAAGTTGATAAGATCACTAGGTGTGGTTGAATAACCGAAAAACCTTAGTATATTATGTATAGCAACAGATAATGGTTGTGTTGAAAAACACAATTACACACATGTGTTGATGGAGGTATGGATTTGAATGGTTTGTGAGACAAACTGTGGCATCACTTTTAAGGCTCTCATGACATATGTGAATGTAATGGATATGAAAATGTAATGCAATTATGTGGATGCAAGATGTGAGATGCAATTGTTTTTGTATTTTTTATTTTTATGTTGTTTTTGTATTTTTGCTTAATTTGACCAAAGGGCTTATTATGCCTTTGGGGATTTTTGATTTTTGACCAAGTAGCATGAAGTACCCTTGGAGATTTTTGATTTTGACCAAGTGGCATGAATTACCCTTGGAGCATTTTTTATTGGAGTTGACCAAGCGGTTTGAATACCCTTGGAGCATTTTGATTTGAATTTGACCAAGCGGTTTGAATACCCTTGGAGCATTTTGATTTGATTTTGACCAAGCGGCTTGAATGCCCTTGGAGCATTTTGATTGATTTTGAACCTTTTATGTTTTTATGATTTGTTTGTATTTTTGACATATTTGTTTTTTTTTTTATTTTTTTTTTGCATATTTGATTTTTTGTATTTTTGACATATTTGAATTTTTTTATGTTTTGACATATTTGAATGTTTTTGTGTTTTATGTGTAGAATGCCTTCAAGTGAATGATATTGAGAGGTTCAGGCTCTTCAACACCATCTAATGATATAAGGTGATATGCTCCAGGCCCAACTCTTTGTGAAATCATGTACGGGCCTATCCAATTTACCATGAACTTGTCTCATAGGTGCGACAGATTCAAATTCTATTGGTTTTCTTTGAGCACTAGATCTCCAACCTTGAATTCTCTTAAGTGGACTTTACTATTGTAAGCTCATGCAAGGTGATCTTGGTAAACATGAAGATGCTCTAAAGCATTGACTCGACATTCATCAAGAAGCATCAACTGATCAAGGTGGCCTTGTCACGTGACATCATCATCTATGAAGTCCTTTAATGCTATGCGTAGAGTTGGAATTTCCAACTCTAGTGGCATGATGGCCTCAGTGCCATATACTAGTGAAAATGGTGTTGCCCTAGTGGGCGTCCGTATACTAGTCCTGTATGCCCATAGTGCAAGAGGCAACTGCATGTGCCAATCCTTGTGATTGTCTTGCATCGTCTTCCTCAAGATGGAGACTATTATTTTGTTCGAGGCTTCTGCTTGCCCATTTGCTTGTGGATAATAAGGCATTGAAAAACTATGTTGAATATGGTATTTTTTCATTAAAGCATGCACATTTTTGTTCTTGAAATATGGCCCATTATCCGATATTATCTTCGAAGGGACCCCAAAATGACTTATGATATTGTGGAGTATAAACTCCGTAATCCTCGGTCCAATTGTTGATGTTAAGGGGATCACTTCAACCCATTTAGTGAAGTATTCAATGGCCATTATGATGAATGTGTGTCAGCTTGAGGATGGGGGTGAGATCTTCCCAATCAAGTCTAGTCCCCACTACGAGAATGGCCATGCTACCTGGATGGGTTGCAAGGCTTGCGATGGTAAGTGCGTTAGATTTGCATGATGCTAGCACTTAATGCATTTCTTGACATACTCACAATAGTCCTTTTCCATGGTGGGCCAATAGTAACCCATTCTCAAGATGCGCTTAATGATGGCCATGCCACTGAAATGCCCTCCACATGTGCCATCGTGAGCTTGCAAAATTGCCCAGGATGCTTCTTAGGGCTCAAGACAATGGAGTAATACTCCATCATATCCTCGTATATAGAGGATTTCTCCTAGAAAGATGTATCTTATTGCTTTCTATTTGAATGTTCACCTTTCAGTATGCGACAAACCTTGAGGTACTATTCCAAGTTTTAGGAAGTCCCGTAGTTGGGAAAGCCAATCCTGATAAGCCATGACTTCTATAGAAAATATGGCTTGCTCTTCTTACATTCTTGAGCTGGTGAACATGGATTGAGGAACAACTCTATGGTGTATGGTTGCACCACACTCCATAGGTCCTTGGGAGATCAAAGACCCCCAAGGTGTCATTTGCAAGAAATATCTAGTTACGAAGGACCAATCCTGATTTGGTTTGATGTTGATCATGTTGACTGATTCTTGATTGTCAAAAGCTTCATGATGTATTGTTGAGTGTGAAAGCACTTTCACATGAATGGTTGTAAAATCAGAAGATGGATTCTGAGGGATTAAGGATCCCAAAGAGGCCATGGTGTCTACAAATCTATTTGATGTACGAGGGATTGCCTCGATGTCATACCATTCCAATCAAGCTAGGTAGGTGTCAACAAGTTCCTTGTAAGTCTTCAAGAGTGGGCACCTACATTGAAATAGTCCTTTGACTTGGTTTACTATGAGCAAGGAGTCACCAAAGATATTCAATATTTTAATGCCCATTGCTATGGTTATTTGGAGTCCCAAGATCAATGCCTCATATTTCATGTTGTTGTTTGTGCAAGGGAAGTCTAGTTTGAATGATAAGGGCAATGGAGCACCCTATGGTGTGATAAAGACAATCCCTGCTCTGCACCCTTGTTCACACTTTGAACCATCGAAGAACAATGACATGTCTCTTTCTTTCTTAGGTTCTTCGAGTTCTAGTGGATCTGATAATGCAAAGACCGCATCATCAGGCAATTCTATGGTGAGAGGCTTGTTATCCTGAAGAGGCACCTCTGCTAATTGATCTGCTATGACTTGTCCCTTGATGGAATTTTGGCTTATGAACTCTAGATCAAATTCTATCAATAGCATGATCCACTTTGTGGTACGTGTATTGTGATATGTCTTGCTCATCATGTACTGCAAAGGATTTTGTTTTGATATGACGTAGGTCGTATGGCTCAACATGTAGTGTCACAACTTTCGAGTTGCAAAGACCACTGCTAAACACAACTTTTTGACATACGCATATCCTAGCTCATAACTCACCAAGGTGCGACTAATGTAATATATGGCTTGCTCTTTATCTTGTGCATTCTTTTGGGCTAACATGGTGCCCAATGCAAAATCAGTAGCCGATATATATAGTAAAAATGGTATGTCTGGCCTTGGTGGAGCCAATACTAGTGGTGTTGCCAGATAAGTTTTGATCTCTGCAAAGGCTTGATGGCATTCTTCATCCCAATGAAAGGGGACCTCCTTGCATAGCAACCGATTCATGGGTCGACATTTGTTTGATAATTGTATGATGAATATTTTGATGGATGCTATCTTGCCTTGTAGGCTCCTTAGCTCCCTAATGTTGGTAGGGGTGGCCATTTCCAATATAGCCTTTACCTTTGTAGGATCGACTTCAATGCCTCTCTTGGATACGATGAATCCCAAAAGCTTGCCAGAAGTTATGCCAAATACGCACTTCTTAGGATTCAATCGGACATTGTGCTCAATGAGGTGGTCAAAGACTTTTCTAAGGACTTCAGCATGCTCTTGCCACAATAGGGACTTGGCCAATAAGTCATCCATGTAATCCTCTAAGATCTTATGCATATAGTCATGGAATATGTATGTCATGGCCCATTGATATGTGGCACCAACATTTTTGAGACCGAATGGCATCACTTTGTAACAGAATGTTCCCCATAGAGTAATGAAAGTAGTTTTATGTTGATCTTCAAGCTTAATCTGGATCTGGTTGTATCCAAAAAAACCATCCATTAGGGAGAGCATCTCATGACCTGTAGTTGCATCTACAAGAGCATCTATGTTTGGCAATGAGAATGAATCCTTTGGTGTTGCCCTATTTAAATCTCTAAAGTCTATGCAGATACAGACTCTTTCATCGGGTTTCCCCATGGGTACCATGTTCGACACCCACTCAGGGTAGTCGATAGGAACTATGAACACTGCATCCAATAGTTTTTGCAATTCATTCTTCACCATCAAAGTGATGGTTGGATGCATTTTCCTCAACTTTTGCTTGACTGGCTTCTTCATGGGATCCAATGAAAGGTTGTGAATGACTAACTTTGGATCTATCCCTGGCATGTCTTTGTAAGTCCAAGCAAAAATATTTGGCCTCTCTTTGAGGAGAGGAATTAGGATGGCTTGTTCCTCTGGAGATAGACTTTCTCCGAACTTGACTTTCCTTGGTTGGGTAGGATCATCACTGATGTCCACCTCGAAAGTCACTTCTATAGCCATATGTGACCCATCCTCTAGTTGATGAGGCATGGGTATCAAATGAATGTCATCGATGGGATTTATAGGTCCTACTGACTCAGGATCCAAACCAACATGGAATACGTCATACGCACAACCTGATGCAAAATGGAATGGTTGTAACATCTCTTCATTGGGGAAGAGGTCTTCAGGCTCTATGGGTGAATCAACATGATCCCAATCAATAGCCTCTACATCAAGATGCAATGATTTGGTAGGATCTGTTGGATTATGAAGTGGAGTGGCCAAATCAATGGAGATCATGTTGATGGATGGGATGAAATCTCTAGGACCACATGGGTGTAATATTGTTTTAGGGGTTTCCCTTCCATACTCATGATGAGGTTCTAGTGGTTTGGGGATGAATGGGTCCTCCCTATGTAGCATGTGAGTGGTTGGATTATCTCTATGCACAGACTATGGAATGGGGTCATTTGGCTCAAGGATCTCTCAGAATGTAGGTGGAGGGGGATTGACCATGTGGTGAATAGCCCCTAAGTCAATAGGTCTTCCAAGGAACCTTAATCTAGGATCTATGGCATGCAGTGCCACCTCTCTTTCTACTAGCTCATTGACTTGTCACAAGTGGTGAGGCCCAAGATAAGCCATCTCAATCTCATCCTCAAAGTCATCATCACTTATCCAAAAACCATTAGCATTGGTATGTGGCCCTAGAATAGAAGGCTCATGTCTTGGCCCCAAGTAGGCCATCTCCATTTCATCTTCATATTCTTCGTCACTTATGAAGAATCCATTTGCATTTGTCTCTTGCCCCAAAGTCAGGGGTTGATGGCTCAGGCCTAAGTAGGCTCTTTCTATTGAGTCCTCTGATTCATAGTCACTTTCATCCGATATGTACCCACTCTCATTATGGATGGACCATGTGAATATTTGTAAATAGTGAGGCCCATGGTAGGCTAAGCCAAGTTGTGCCTCATCATCACTTGCTTCATATCCATTCTCTTCATCCCATGAGTTGTACCCTATTGGGGTGGAATCAATTGAGATGTTTGGATGATAAATTTTTGGTGGTGGTACGTTCACCATGGCCACTTGTCTATTGCTCAAATTTCTTTTTTTTAGGGTGATAAGGAATGAAATCGATGTCTTCTCCTAACCCTAAGCTTAATCTATCCAATGCTACTACAAGAGAGTCATCTCGACCTCCAATATAATAGCCTAACCCAAACCTATCGGAGGGAAGCTGATATTGTGGCTCGTATGGCCGCCTGCACCCCTGCTCATATATACCAAGGCCATAGCCATGCCAATGGCAATGCTCAAAGTAGCTTAGAGAAAACTCAGGATTAGAGAGGTAATGAACATTGATCATGAATAATTCATCATAATCCTCTTCTACATCTGAAGACTTATGGGCGTAGTCTAGGCTGACATAGACAAAATTGGTTTGGTTGGGAGGGATTCCAAGTGGAACCATTATTCCCACTGGTGGTCTCAAGTCCTTAGGTCTTCCCATGTCTTGTGTAGACTCAATGATAGGTGTAAAGGTAATGTTCTACACAAGGTACTCCCCTATGCCTATGCTTGCCAAGTGTATTGATGCATGCGATGTGGATGACCCTACGGATGACACTAGTGAAGCGGGATGGTAATCACTATCTTCATCTTGATCTTGAAGATCTTCTTCTTCCATAGGACTTGGCATTTCAGCAATGGCTATAGTTGGCACTTCCTTGGGCCTTTCTTCCTTGACTAAGGGTGCCTTTAGCTTCTGATTATCTTTTGGTTTTGACGTTGATGGTACTTTAGAAGCATTGACTATTTTAAGTGCACCAGGAGGTGTTGATGTGCATGGGTCTTTTCTTACCCTTTTGCCTTTGTTATCCAATTGTGTGGTTGGAGATGAAGGTGCTACGTATAGGTGGGTAGAAGGAATTACAAATTCTCCTAGAATGTCCACCTGATGGATGTATTTGAATGGCTCTTCATCAGCCAGAACCACATAGACTTTGTTTTCATGCACATACTTGACACATTGGTGCAAGATCGAAGGAACACACTTCATGTCCCTTATCCAAGGATGCCCTAGGAGGATGTTGTATTGCATAGCCCCTTCCAAGACATGACACATCACAGGGATGGTCTTATGCCCCACCTTGATGGGTAGGACTATCATTCCCATAGTATTGCATAAAGCATCATTAAAAGCTCTCAATGTGTAAGCTCCTGGAATGATATTGGACTTGGGGATCTTAAGGTGCTCTATTGTTGTTGTTGTAATGATGTTTATTGATGAACCTGTATCGACCAAGACCCTCTTGAAAGGTAAGTCATTGATTGATACCACAATGTTCAGTGGAGGGTCTGGTAAGGTAGTAGGTACTGTCTTAATCTCATAATCATAGAATCGAATTACAGGTTCCTGGCATTCTTGTACTTGTCCCACAAAATGAGTGAATGCATTCGCATCTTGTGGTTGGAGCTCAATTGTCCTTAAAATTTCCATTAAAGTCTCCCTATGCTTTGGGGACTATTGTATGAGCTCATAGATGGATAGCTTAGCTAGAGTCATCTATAGGTTTTGCTCCAATCTACTCTAGATAGTTACCATAGGTCATGTTGGTGGACCTGGAAGGTTGTCTTACCCCTACCTCTACCTAGGTGTAGTTGGGACATTCATGGGAGCTGCAGGAGGTTGTGGTTGACCATACCATCTAGTCTTGGTTGCTATGTTAACAATCTCAACCATCCCAATGCATCCATGGGTAGGTATATCAACTCAGACCTGATTGACTTGGGCCCCTTGCTCTCTAGGGGCCTCATGATTGGGCAACAGGTTTTTGTATATGCCCATGTCTCTATTATCAAGAGCCAGTGGGTTGTCAACTTTGAGTTCTCCTACCTCAATCATGTTTTGCACTTGATGCTTAAAACCAATGCAAGCCTCAATGTCATGCCTCGATATCCTATGATAAGGGTAAAATTGATCTTCCCTATATCCTTTTGGCTTAGGATGGTTGGGATCTATAAGAGGTATATCAAGAAATCTGATCCTCCTGGCCTCGCTCAGCTGATTGAAGATTGATTGCATTGATTCTGTCAGAGGCATGAAATAGCGAGGTGGCTTGCATTCTTTGTTTCACCCCTGATTGTTCCTTTGATCGTAATTGGATGGTGGGGGATGTGCTTGATAGTTCTGGGGTTGTTGTGCACCCCCATCCTTAGGTGTAGCCAATACGACTTGATTGACTAGAGCAGGGTTGCCCTGCTTCTGCTTGTACTTGTCATTCTTACCATTCTTGTTCCACTCCTTTTTGTTTTAGAGTTTAATGGTTCCCTCATCTACTTTTATGTCTTCGATGAGTTTGGCCTATGCCAAAGCTTCCTCAAATGAAGGATACTACTGAAGTTGTAGCAAGAGGGAGATGTGTTTAGAACAACTTTTGGTGAACATGTGAATGATCTCTTCTATGGGAATGGAGAATGATAACTTTGCCATGACTTTTCTCCATCTATTCCCATAATCCATTACTGGCTCATCATCATACTATTTCAAGTTGGCCAGGTCTGAAAGGTTCACCTTCTTCTTAGCACCAAAGGAGAAATGCTTTAGGAATGCGTTTACTAGTTGTTCAAAGTTGGTTATGCTATGCTTAGGTAGTTGGTTGAACCATTGAGTGGCAGCACCTAAAAATGTCATTATGAATGTTCTTAGCATGAGAGCGTCATTGTCTTCAAGATGAAAACATGCATTGATAAAATTGGTGACGTGCTCTTGTGCATCCTCTTCACCCTTAAATTTTTCCAACCTAGGCATCTCAAAGTGCTTAGGATATGGAGGGCTAGGGATTGATGGGCACAATGGTTGGTTGTGTATTTTACTCAATGTTGGCGAGTTCCCAACTGCCTCTTGTTTCTCAAAGGCTTTCATATTTTCAGCAAGTTCTTGAAATGCCTTTGATGCATGGATTTCCTCCTCTTGTAGGCCTACTCATAGTGGTAATGGAGGTAACTCTCTATCCATTTGATTTGTTCTATTTTCCTCCCTCCTATGAGGGGACTCAGGATTGTGATCCTGGTTTGTTATGTTTGCCCTTTCCCCACTAGTTGGATTTCATTCATGGTTTGGTGGGTGGTTTCATTGTGGGCTATCTTGTCTAGTGCGCCTCTCCTTAGGTGAGTCAGCGTATCTAGTTCTTTGGTGGTCACCACCATTTGTCTATAAATTGCTAAGAGCTAGCCGCTCAGCTTGCTCTCTTAAGCGTTGCTCATGTTGGCGCAAGAGTCTTTCTCTTTGTTTATCCTGTTCGAGAGCTTCCACTAGCTCTCGCTCCTTACGTAATGCATTTTCTAACCATCTCATATGGTCAGTTTGCGCTATCATAGAAGACTCATGTTTATCTGACTCTGTTCTTGTTGTCTTGACTCATAGATTCCTCGAGGAGGTTTCTGTTGTACCTGTACTCTTGCTAGCTAATGTGACTTGTTCAGTGTACTATTGAGTATCTCTATGATCAGACTCCATACATTTACTATGGGGTCACTCTGAGGTACCCCTAGACTGAGAGGTGTGCTTAGAAGTCATAGTTCATGAGCTTCCAGATGCAGAGTTCTCAGTAGCTATAGTTCTTTGAGTTGGTCATGTAAGAAACCGATCCAACCCATCTAGCTATCTTGTTTTCCATGGCTGGTCCCATGGGGTGCCATTCACTCCTATGAGGTCATAGTCTATGGGAATATTTCCTTTTGTGTGAAGGGTTTCTTCTATCTGATTCCCATGACTAGATGTAGCTCTAGTTTCCTGCCCTTCAGTGGGTAGACCTATTTCATATGTTTCTTGTGAATCTTGAGGTGTTGCAACTCTTGCTTGCCTTCTTGATGAAGAAGGCTTTGTGGTGACATGTTTTCTCCATGTGGATGGAGATGTAGCAGTCTCATCATCCCTATGTGAAGAATGAGTTTTAGAACCTTCTTTATGTCCATGTGAGGAGGAAGCCCTTGAAGCTTCCTCACATCTTTGAGATGTTTCTATGTGTTTAGAGGAGGCCCTTGAGGTCTCCTCATGTCTCCTTGATGAGGATGGCTATGAAGCCTCTTTTTGTTTATGTGACTTTGTTCCATGATGTGGTTCCCTACTTGGGGTTTCTCGAGGAGATCCCCCAAGGGTTGAGTTATCACCCCTTAGGCTCATGGAGCTACGTCTCATGGTCTTACGGGTAGGTCATTCAATGTTACTACGACTTCGCCTATGGGTATGAGTTGCTTCAGTCTCTCCCTCGGTATCAGACCGAGGGTGTTTACTTCTTGTTTTGACCATTTTGTCTATGAATTGATCTTTTGAGTTGCAATTTAGGAATAGCCACACAATACCAAACAAATGTTTATCTTGATTATCGATTTAAGTGTGCCCTAAACTATTTGGTGTATTTTGATGTGTTGTTCCTTTGATTTCTTGCTTTTGTTCTTGGATTAAGAATGAGAAGACTCATCCATAGTGACAATCAAGTACACCCATGCCAAACATGATTTTCTCAAAAGAAGCTAGGGTACACCGCTGAAGTCCCAGTGGGGGGTTCGCCTAGCTCTTCCACTCTGAACCAATGATTGTTCCAATAGTGGGAGACAGTTTGAGCACAAGTAACTTAGTACCACTATAAGTAAGTTTCTCAATCCATTTCTAGGAAGCTCTAGGGGGCAAACCGGTGGAAGGAGATGAATTCCAATGTCATCGGACTGAATTGAGGGTTGGTGATGAAATCCAACTCCCCAATGTTTAAATGATACGTGCGTGTGTGGTGTTCATTTTAAGCTTGCATAACATAAAGTGCATCATATAGCAGCAATGAGTCTTTCCTATATGCCTAAGTGCAAAAATACATTTCAATATTCAGAAAGATGCATGAACTACTATGATTTGTATGAGCACACTTTATTTCATGCAAATATGGCCTCTAGCAAGGCCTCAAAGCAAGCAAACAACATACAATGTCTAGCACATTGGATTCTAGGGTGAAATTTTTAGGCATAAGCTCATTGTTCCTAGCAACGCCTAGTGGAAATCTAAAAGAAGATCTAAGATATGCAAAATGCTTAATTCTTTCTCCTTTTATTCTTTCAATTTCCAAACATAAATGTGCTTTAAGTTCTCTATTTTAGACACACAGAAGCAAACAGAAAGCTATAAAATATCAGAGAGGTTGTACCAACCTCTAATCCAGCTCAGAGAACCTTGTTTCTATCCTCTATTGCTCTCTAGTTCTAGTCATTGTTGACCAGAGTGGTTGGTTCTTGGCCACCGTTAGTGGGAGCGGCTAAGGCTCTATTGGTCGTTGTAGCTTAGAGCGGCTGATTTTTGGCCATTGTAGCTCAGAGTGGCTAGACCTACACACAAAACTAAGTTAGTATTCAGGAAGAAAATGAAAAATCAGTGGAGGTCCCACCATGATCGCCATCTGTAGCGACCCCGGGATGCACGCACCACTCTTTTTACTCTACTTGCAATGTATTAAAACCCAAAATGAAATGGAAGACAATGAAAAGCATATAACATAAAAATAACAAATATGGATCTCTTTATTTGTATTGAAACCCGGTTACATGTCGGTCCCTCTTAGGGATACCCATTTCGATACAATAAGGTTACAAATAGGTAAAGAGTGCCCCTTTCGCAAAGAGGTGGTGCGCTTCCAAAAGCTTCCTGGTTCTGCACATGGAAATGTATGAGGGCTTACAGATGCCTCCTTCTCTAGGCCTATTTCCTAGAGGGATCCCTTTTGCTCTCGTATGTTGTAGATTCCGTCCGATGAACCTGTGGCCCTGTAAGCAATGAAACAACAACACACGCTTAGATGTCCGAGAATACCTCCCTGGATGAGGTTGTTAGCAATGAATATAACAAATGAAAGCAAGTGCAAATTAAACTAATGCTATGAATGCGAATGAATGAAATGATGCTATGCTAATGATATGCTAAACAAAATAATGAATCTAATGTCTAAAACCCTAAGTTAGGCCTACGGGCCACTATCCAAGACAGCGGTCGCTAAAGTGACTCTCGTCCTCTTTGCTCCAAAGCTATGGATCAAAGCTTGTATCCGATGTTGAAATAATGGTTGCTATGCTCTCCAATTTGTCAAGGCTTCACCATAAATGTGATCTCCAAGGGAAACTCTCCAAGTCTCAAAAGCTCTCCTCAATGACCTATCCTGATAAATTCGGATTACTGATAAAATATAGATCCTTGGTGCTCTTAGGCTTGCACCTTTTATAGTGTGAAACCCTAGGTCTATGTCCAAGCCCTAGGAATGAATTCCTCATGCGTAGTGAGAGTTAGCATGAGAATATTTTTGTCTTTTCTATGTTTAAAGACCAGTTAACTAAAGTCTAAATGCAAACTCAAGTCTCCCATGTGAACTGGTCATGAAAGGGAATGCAAAGTTACTCCCGCTCACCTTTATTGCATGCAGACTACCACTTCCACCCATGATTAGGCCTATTTGTCGGTAAAACTACTTTTATGGTTTAGCCGTTGTCATCTGCAGTGACTAATATCTGGTCATTGTCATCTATAGTGGCTAAGGTCTGGCCGCTCTAGGCTTGAGCGGCTAAGATCTGGTCACTCTAGGCTTGAGCGGCTAGGCTTGGATGGCTTGAAAATGCCCCAAATGAGTGGTGAGAACCACTTTTGATGCTTGGAAAGTCCAATATTATGTCATATGATCTTATGAATGTGTCTATGTGAGTAGCTCCCCTAAGCATGACATGTTTTAGGTGTCTACACATCATATTGTTGTAAATTAGCCAGGTCAAATAGATTTATTTTCTTCTTGAATCCAAATGAGAAGCATTCAAGAAAAGCATTCACCAGTTGTTCAAATTTAGTGATGTTATGCCTTGGTAATTGATTATACCATTCAAGCACTATGCCTGAAAGGGTAATCACGAATGTTCATAACAAGGCATCATTAATTTACAATTGGAAGCAAAAATTCTTAAAACTTGTTATGCTCTCTTACGCATCATCGTTTCCTCAAAACTTATCCAGCTTGGAAATCTCAAAGTATTCGGGATACACCAGACTCAAGACCAAAAGACAAAGAGGTTGGTTGTGGATCTTGCTTAAGGTAGGAATTTTATAATTTGTTCCTTATTTCTCAAAATATTTGATTCTCTTAGTAAGCACTTTATAAGCCTGAAAGGAGATGATCTCTTCCTCCTAAAGAGATCTTCAAGGAGTAGCATGTGGTAGGTTTATTTAGGATTGACGTGGTCAAATTGTATTCATCATCCATATATACAAAATATGGCTCAGGATATGGCTACTTCTGATCACATCATTTTTATTCTTCATATGGTTGTGGTGGTGATGGTAGATATTAAGATGAAGGCCTAGCTACATTAGGTGGATGATTTATGTGTTGGATAGGATAGTTAGGTTGAACATCTAAATGTGTTGATGGTAAGGTGGAATTATTCAAAAGTGAAACCAAGTGACAAAATTTAAATGATTCCAAATGTATTGGGATATAATGGAATTAACCTTTGTGCACATATTTTATGCTTTGGTGCAGTATGTAAGGTACACACTTAATATCTCTTATCTAGGATTGACCAAGAAACAAGTTGTATTGCATGGAACCTTCCAATACATGGAAAAGTACATAAAATTATTTAGTCAAACCTAAATGGGAAGGACCACTATCCCAATAGTGGAACACAATGCATCATTTAAATCTTGAAGAGTAAATGTGGATGTGGTGATATGCGATGATGGAATATTGAGGTTTTTAAGTGTGATGGTGGTGATGATATTTATGCTTGAGTCAATATCAATCAAGATCCATTTGTAGGTAATCCCATCCACACTAGCCATGATGTGCAATGGTGGATCAGGTATTGTAATAGGGATGGGGTTAATATTGTTATCATGTAAATCTATTGCAGGATCTTTGTAGTATTGAATTTTTTCCACAAAATTAGTGAAAGCATTGGGATATTGGGGTTTTAATTCAATGGATTCAAAAATATCCATTATAGATTAATGATGAGGCTTTGATTTTTGCATGAGATCATAGATGGAGAGTTTTATTGAGGCTATTTTAAGACTTTAGGTGAGTCTATTTCTCAATGTAAGAACTGGATGAGGTGGAGGAGGTATGATTTGTATTGGTTGCAATGGTGCTTGTAATGTGGAAGGAATGTTGGTAGGATCCACAATTAGTACTAGGTATCATTGGTTCCTCCTCAAAATATTGATAATTCTCACAAAACCTTTATTTAGTGGGGTAGCGTGCACCTGATTGACCTACTTTGGTTATTCTATTGTGATGGTAGGTGTTATGTTTGTTCCATATTGAGGTAGAGGATATTTATAGACCCCCATATTATGGTTAATTATGGCAATAGGGTTGTTGATTTGAATTTCTTGTCTATCGATCATGTCTTGCACTAGATTCTTGAAGATGTAGCATGACTAAATATAATGAACCTTCTATCAATGATAGATGTAGTAATGATCCTCCTTGTAAGATTTTTTTTTAGGTTGATTTGGATCTAGAGGGTGAATCTTAAGGAGAGTAATCACGTGTGCCTCATACAAATGATAAAATATGTTTGCCAAAGGTTCAAGCAATGGCATGTATTGGTGAAGTAGATGTTGTGGTTGAGCCAATAGTTGGTTTTGCAGTTGTTGAGGATGGTATTGCACTGGTGGAGTTTGAGCTTGATAATTAGGTAGATAAGGTGTGACTTAATTCAAGGGCCTAAGGGCACTCAAAATGAATTTCTTTACTAGATATCCATATTTTTGGGTTTGATTTTGATCCCCTTTAGCATTTTTGCTAGACAATTATTTCTTATGGAGCTTAATGTATCCTTCTTGGACCTTAATATCCTTAATGACCTTCGCTTAGGCTAATGCTTCCTTGAATGTACAATATTGTTGAAGTTGCAATAAGAGTGAAATATAGTTTGAGCAACTTAAAGTGAACGGTCAAGTAAGCTCCATTATGGGTAGTGTGAAGGGTAATTTTTTAAGACTACTCTCCACCTATTTCCATAGTCCATGACTGGATCATATTCAAATTGACAAAGGTTATACAGGTCAGTCAAGGTAGTCTTATTTCTGATGCTAAAGGTAAAGCACTCCAAAAATGCATCAAGAAACTGTTCAAAAGTGTAAATTCTATGATGTGGTAAATGATTGTACCACTCCAAAACACCCACAACAAGTGTTATGAGAAATATTCATAGCATTAAGGGGTCATTTTATTGAAGACAAAAGCACATATTCATTAAGTTAGTCACATGCTCATATGAATCTTCATCACCTTTAAAATTTTCAAGTTTAGGTTTTTTAAAGTGTGGATGGTATGGTAATGATGGCACTAATGGATAGAGGGGTTGATTCTTAAGCTGCATTAGTGTGGGTTTTTGGTAACCCAAGCCCAAAGCTTGTTTTTCTAGTGAATTAATTTGATCCATCAACAATTTGTATTCCTCTATATAGACTATGTAATCCGCCCGCATTCATCCTTTATTAGGTGGAGGTGGTTGGTTTTGATGTGGAAGTGGTGATAGATAAGCATTACCAATAGGTACCTCATCATGATGTAATTCAAAATATGTATTGACTTGTTCCTGATATTCTTGTTGTGGTTCTTCATAGGCCTCATATTCCTGTTGATATTGGTATTGTTGTGGAAAATTAGGCTCTTGATGATGGATGGGTGGTGTCCTATGATGTTGGATATCATTTTGGTATGAACGATGTGGAATATTCTAATTTATATGTGGTGGAAGATTATGATGTTGAGTTTGGCATTATGGATGATGTTGAATTTTTTACCTTTGAAGCATAGGCATAGGCAATATTTGGTGCATTATCCTATGGATACATTGTTGGTAATCAAGGTTTGGCTTAGGTGCTTAATGAGAAATATTTACCTAATCAACTGTGTGAGGATGATTCACTCATGTATTGGTAATGTGAATGGATGTAATTTATTATTTGGTATTGAAAAAATTGACAACTTATTTTCCATGGTCACGAGAGGTAGAATTATATTGATATTGATATCATCATATAGATTTTGTGTAATCAAGAGGTACCTAAGAACACCATCATTGACAATACTATATATCATAATATTTAGAGGGAGGATAAATATCATTATCCCTAGATGCATGAGCTGACATGAAAAATGCATGAGCCAATGTGGTAGTATTTTTAGGATGTCATATGGTGTACATATTCATATAATCATACCTACAACTCATCCATGGGTGATCAACTGGGGTAGCTTGAACATCCTTGTATTGTTGTGGAGTGCAATCTTGTTCCTGATCTAGGGGACTTGTAGGCCAATTCAATATGTGAATGCATGATAAGGACCTCCTAGATTTTTTAACTTGGATGTAATTATTCCTATAAAAAGTGCACAAGGTATCCTAATTTGGATAATCTATATTTTAATAATAGTTAGGACTTGGGGTTGATTCTGAGAAACGACACTTGATATATCAGGATAAGTGGGATGATTATCGATGTTCAAGTCTTAGGGGTCACATTGCAACTTAGGTATGAAAAATTCTTATAGATTAATTTGAAAGTGATTCATATTTCCTTGTGTTAATTTAGTAGTGTTCACTCATGATTGATCTTGACTACATGTCTTGACTATAAGCTAAGAAAATAGTGTACATGTTCTAAAATACACAAACAAGTGATTTTGTTTTTAATCATTGATGGTATCTGTTTGTGCTAGCTTCTTCTTATATATATTTTATTTGTTTTTTATTTTATGTGTTTTGATTAACCTAAACCTAGAACTATAATGAAATGTAAACTAACTGGGTGTGTTGATGTCCACCTCTCTAACAAGAAGTGATACAACAATGGCTAAAAGTAGCTTCATAAATGGATGTAACTTATGGTATCCTTATGGGGATAAATTAACCTCTTAAAAGAGGCCATGTTGTATAAGTTCTACTACTTGCCCAGTCAGGTTTTTTCTTCACACTCGGGCATGCTCGAGCAATAATGATAGTTATGGATCCACTTATTATTAAACCCCATGTAAAGGGGTATCTAACCTAACCCAAATCGATAAACTCTCAAGAGTTTGGGATCTATAGGTCATGAAGGCTAGGAAACTACTCGTGGGGGCTACTATGGTGTCTAGGGGGTAATATGTGATGGGATATGAATATCCACATTGTGTGATTGCTATCAGTTATTGGTGATGAAATCCAACTAATAATTTTTTTAGATGCATCATGAGTGTGTGTAGGTTCTTTTTAATAGCATGCGATGAATTTAACTAATGCAAACCATAATGAAAATTATAAATTTTAATGTATTTTCATTCCCTAGGTGATAGTCTACCCAAAACAATAGAGATAGCTAGATTGTCTAAATAAAAAATGGTCATAGACAGAGATCGTATCGACTTGAGAAGGTCATAGATAGAGATCATATTGACTTGAGATGATCATAATCTGACCAATTTAAAGCTAAATTCTTTTGTAAATATGCTCCAAATGAGTATTTTATTTCTTTTTAGGAACAAGGAAGAAAAATATAGAAATCTAACCTTGAAAGCCTAAGTTTCATGGTGTTTTGTATATCTGCTACTGTTCATTCTCTAATTAGAGACTATATTGATCTTAGACGATTGCAACACAAGGACCATATCGACTAGATATGATTACATTTGAGTGCCTACAATCACTAGAAATAGTCAATAAATTAGTCAAAAACTTGCATTAAATAAATAGGGACTCGGTCCCACCATGATAACCATATGAAAGCAATATATTTGTACCAAATAAAGTAATAGTAAACACAGATGTATTTAAAGCACAATAATGAAAGATAATCCTTGTATTAATATTGTTCTTCTTCAGTGATTTATAATAGCATCCCTTGAGGGTATCTTTTAAGAATAGTACAAATATTACAAAAATGAAAGCATTAGGTTTCCCCTCTCTTCCATAAAATAAGTATCGTAGTGTAATTTAAGTATCTCCTTGCTAGCATAGTTCATAGGAGAGTGGTTTTTTGGAGATCTCCATGTTAAATTTTATGTAGATCTAAAACCTTTTTCCATCCTCGAGTCTTGTTGCCTACACACAAAGAAAATAAAAAATGTATTAATAGCATATGAGATCCCCACCAAGGTTGGACCCATATTGTATATGAAAATAATAAATGAAGGAAATGATAAATGTGTGCATGTATAAATTAAAATATAATCTAGTTTGGAAACTAGAAAAATATAGATCTAAGTTATACTAAATAGAAACAAAATAGTGATATGTTCAAGACCATATTGGGTTGAGAATATTTTGTTTGTGGACCATCTTGGAGTGAGACGATCGCTGTTGTAGGCCTACATTTCTGCATGACCAGGTTTGAGTGGCATTTGAGGTTATGAAAAGTGTATTTTTGATGGATTCACATGGTGGGGAGGCAAGATAGTGGGTTTGAATAGTAACCAAAATGAGAATATTGATCATGCAAGGTAAGAAAGTGCATCTTCCAATCCTATATGGTAGTACAACAGTATAGTCTTGGTAGCAAGAAAAACTGGTGGATTTATTTTGGTAGCACTTCATTGCATGAATTCAAAAGATTGAGGATCATAAAAATTGAGAGGGGAGTGCCCTCTTATAGACATTTTATCCAAAGGATAAATGTGGCAAGGGCACCTTGCATGAAAAATATGCATGCCACTGATTGACTAATTGCATGTGATTTGATAAAATTCACTCATGTAGGGAATTCAACATCGGTGCAAAATCATGCATAGAGTTAATGGGTAGTTTCAACTTCCAGTTATAATTTTATTATTTTTAATTTTGGTTTTGCATGACTGTCTCAAGTTGAAATGATCATGAACATGAGACCATATTAGACAAGATGGTTAGGCAGCTTATAGGAAAAGATTCTCAATGTTGGTGAAAACCAAAAAATTAGCCTTGAGGCTACCCAAGGTAGATTGTGTGAGTTAGAATGGAGATATTTTGGGAGTCTCCTCACAAATGATGCATTTTAAGTGTCTACATAAGGAATTCAACATCAACATAGGATTGTGAAATTTAGAATTTAGAAACCATATTTTTAAAATTTGGGAGATAAAAGGTATTCAACTTAGAAATTTGAGAATTGAAACCTTCATAAAAAATTATTGTTTGATCATATATTCAAACTTAGGGAGATATAAGGAATTCAATTCAAAAGCTCAAAAAAGTTGAAAAATAGTCTAGGGAGTTACAAGGAAGACTACATTAGAAGAACTATGGATGAAATTGTTAAGAATACATTTAACGAGAACGATGAAGAACTATTTCATGAACTTAAGTTTTATTCACAAAACTTAATAGATACTTTTGATTGATACAAATATTTTTCTACCAATTTAAAGAAAATATTTTCTTTGTTTCTTAAGGAAGTGAAAGAAGAGATTTTTATGACATTGATTGGTTATCTTCATGAAGTACTTTTCAAGACTTGGTGGAATGTTCAAAACATAGTTGTACTTTCCTCAAAATAATGTCTGATGATTTATCTATCATTAATTACTTTTGAATTCTTTCAAGGAATGAAACAAAAGAAAGAAGAACATACTAGTAATGAATTATTGAATCCAAGTCAACATTATTGTGATGATGTACTAACTCACTACATTGAAGATATGTCACTAGTGAAAGTGAAAAATGAAGAAGAAGAAAAAACAAGAGAAGGAATCAAATCAAGAGAGGCAAGATGAAGACTAAAAATAAAGAAGATATTTATTTGTAGAATATAACATAAAAATAGAAGTTTTTTTATTGTTATGATTTGCCAACACAATGCTTAGAAGGTGGATCATCAGATATATCTCAAATGAACATACAAAAGAGAAGAAAGAAAAATAATAATAAAAGAAATAACATTAAAAAGGTTAAAAAAAATCATATACTGTAAATTTAGATATTGATTTAAAAGAGATAGATTGAAGATAAAATATGAATATCATATTGAAGACTAAAGTCTTCAATAACAAAATAATGTAATATAGGGGGGTGTTTGAATATATTGCATTATTTGGTACATGCTAATGTACCACATTGGGTACATATTTAGATTAGGAGTGTTTCTTAGTTTAGAGTGTGAGTAAATATTTTATGTAATGTAATAATGTTCAAGAAATACACAAGTTTTATGTAGTTAAGTGTGCAAGATTGATGAGTGTAAATGTGCACAAGTGAATTTCATGTAAGTGTGCATGTGTCATTATATTAGGAAGAGTTAGTGAAGAGTTAAGTTACAAGTGTACATAAAAGATAGTTTCATATGTGTGCAAGTGATAGCCAAGAGTCACAAGGTATGGAAGAGTCATAGCCATCCAAGAGTCTTCATAGAAAGGTTATATATACATGTTATAGCCTAGATTTATGTGAGGGGAAGACTGACATGAAGTGTGTTGGTTTGGCTTTTATACACACCCCATGAAGAATGAGCATAAAATACCAATAACACTTATACGGGATAAATCGCACTCACTCTAGGATCTTGCTGGTTATCCAAGGTGTGAGTTACAGAGTTGGGTTGAATGGCTATTCACTCTTTTTTGGTTCTGGAATAGTTTCAAGTAGACTGTCTGTTAACTTACAATGGGTTCGACCTTCATTCAATAATGTTTAGCGGTTTGTTATCTTTGTTGACTATCAGATTTACAATGAGTTCTTTGATATAGCTCTTTATGTTTTAGCAGATTAAATAAAATATAAATTTGAAAGAAAATAAAAATGAATCATTTAACGGTGGAACAGAGAGAGTAGAGTAGGGCAAAAAAGAGAAGCTTATCTAACTTAGCTGTAAAATCAAAACTACCAATTTTAATTACACTATTTAGCTTCACGATAAAACCAATCAAAGAGGAAGGTGTCCAACTTTCTAAGATCACCTTCTACTAAGAGCATAAGACAGAGATGACAAAGATCTGAAATAAAATTATAAATAAAAGGGAAGTCGGTGTCAACTGGTATCTCTCACCAGCAGCCTAGCTCGTGCAGTGAGGATAGAGAAATTAGAACAGACCTGAACCTTAAATCTCTAACTTTCCCTAGCATATAACAAATGGAATGAAGCCTAGTAGCATATTCAATATTGATAACATAGATTTACAACATAAAATAAATAAACTTTAGCGAGACGAAAATAGAAGAAGATGCACTTATCGCAATCCAAAAGATATTAGGCTCCTGGCCATGCTATCACAGAAAAATGATGTCACACCAACCCCAGGTATAGAACAAAGCATTCAAACAAGATTTACAAGAAATTGCCAAAATGTCTTTTATTCCAAGTTTTCGCATCAAGACTTTACATTCAAAAGAAGTATATATAGACTCAGGACAAACCCTGATCTTTTCAAAATATCTTCTTCAAATATCTAAATCTTATCATAAAAATCCCATCGCCGAGGCTTTACAATATAAGGTATTTTTATATAGAGTTTTGATAAACCCTAATCACTCTGAAAATCTTCATGTGGATATTGCCATAAATGGATAAGATAAGACTTGGTTTCATCCTCATCAAATGGACATTGCATGTAGATGTATCTTTATCTTTCAATAAGCTATTAGAGCATCTCCTTAATTCTTTTACAAAATTTGAATGAGTCACTAACTTTCGAGGCCTTCCATCCTTGTACAGCTGTCTTTGTTTGGTTCGAGTCGAGATTCTCTGCCTGCCATTACTTTTGCCATAAATTTTCTTGGAAAATGTATCCACCAAAAAAATCCTTAAAGTCTGTATTTGCGGCCAGATCTGCAAAATCTGGATGAGTCATTGACTTTGTGGCATCTCTTATCTTTATCTTTCAGCAATCCGTCAAAGCATCTCATTAATTCTTCGCTTGATTTATGTCAAAATTCAGGTTTGTCTCTCTTTCTCACCATTACTTCTACCATGAATGTAACTGTCAAATCACTTTCTACAAAAGAAAAGCAAAGATTAGAACTTTTTAATTAATTTTCTCATTTAAATATTTCTAGGGTTTGGACTATGTCGAAAATCTTCCACTTCCTTTGGATGAGTGATGAAAAATTTAAAGAAAGGCCAAATTTTGCAAAATGAATATCAATCCAAACATGTCGCGATATCACGACATTTTCCTCAAGTTACTTCTTCCTTGCTTGTGCCTTCACGAAAATGTAACATGTCGCAATATCGTGACATTTCCTTCACTTTATCTCTTCCAAGCCTTTGCCTTCACAAAAATGGAACATGTTGCAAAATCGTGACATTTCCTTCACTTCATCTCTTCCAAGCCTTCGCCCTCGCAAAAATGGAACATGTCGCGAAATCGTGACATTTCCTTTACTTTAACCTTTTAAGATTTTGCCCTCACGAAAATGGAACATGTCGTGAAATCATGACATTTCCTTCACTTCATCTCATCCAAGCCTTCGCCCTCGCAAAAATGGAACATGTCATGATATCACAAAATTTCCTTCACTTTATCTCTTCCAAGCCTTTGCCTTCACAAAAATGGAACATGTCGCCAAATCACGACATTTCCTTCACTTCATCTCTTCCAAGCCTTTGCCCTCGTGAAAATGGAACATGTCACGAAATCATGAAATTTCCTTTACTTTATCCTTTTAATCTTTCGCCCTCGCAAAAATGGAACATGTCATGAAATCATGAAATTTCCTTCACTTTATCTCTTCCAAGCCTTCGCCCTCGCGAAAATGAAACATGTCTTGAAATCGTGACATTTCCTTCACTTCATCTCTTTTAAGCTTTTGCCCTCGCAAAAATGGAACATGTCGCGAAATCATGACATTTCCTTCACTTTATGTCTTCCAAGCATTGGCCCTCACAAAAATGGAACATGTCACGAAATCATGACATTTTCTTCACTTTGTCTCTTCCAAGCTTTCACCCTCGCGAAAATGGAACATGTCACGAAATCGCGATGTTTCCTTCACTTCATCTCATTCAAGCTTCCGCCCTCGCAAAAATGGAACATGTCATGATATCGTGACATTTCCTTCACTTTATGTCTTCCAAGCCTTTGCCCTTGCGAAAATGGAACATGTCACGAAATCGTGACATTTCCTTCACTTCATCTCTTCCAAGCTTTCGCCCTCGTGAAAATGGAACATGTCGTGAAATCGTGACATTTCCTTCACTTCATCCTTTTAAGCTTCCACCCTCGCAAAAATGGAACATGTCATGATATCGTGACATTTCCTTCACTTTATGTCTTCCAAGCATTGGCCCTCGTGAAAATGGAACATGTCACGAAATCACGACATTTCCTTCACTTCGTGTCTTCCAAGCTTTCGCCCTCGCGAAAATGGAACATGTCGCGATATCACAACATTTGCTTCACTTAATATCTTCCAAGCATTCGCCCTCGTGAAAATGGAACATGTCACAAAATCACGACATTTCCTCCACTTTGTCTCTTCTAAGCTCTTGCTCTCACAAAAATGGAACATGTCACGAAATCGCATCATTTCCTTCACTTTATCTCTCCCAAGCCTTCGCCCTCGCAAAAATGGAACATGTTGTGAAATCACGACATTTCCTCCACTTTGTCTCTTCTAAGCCCTTGCTCTCATGAAAATGGAACATGTCACGATATCGTGTCATTTACCTCAAGTTATTACTTCCAAGCTTTTGCCCTCGTGAAAATGAGACGTCCAAAAATAGAACATGTCACGATATCGCGACATCAGACTTTAAAAGATTTTAGGATACAATTAAATTTGAGCGAAATTCTGAAATGTCTAAAAATGGAACATGTCGTGATATCACGACATTTCCCTTAAGCTTTTCTTCCAAACATTTTCTTTTGCGAAAATGAGACAGGTCCGAAAATGGAACATGTCGCGATATCACGACATGTCCCTCAAGCTTTTCTTCCACTTTGCAAATTCTCCTAAAATTGTAGGTTGACTCCAGTGACTTTGTCCATCTATATTTGGAATTTTTGCATATTGGTGAAGGATCTTCCTTACTCAGAAATAATTTTAACATTTTAAAAATGAATTTTAAATTGCTCGAGAATGATCAGCTTCACATGGTGTAGAAAAAATGATGAAAACTCAAAGTGCCCAGAATTTGATGAAACTTTACAAGAATCTAAAAAGGACCAAAGGGTATCCAAATTCGCAAACAAAAATTTAAAATTCATCATGGATTGAGGGAAAATGGATTTACAATTTTTTTGTCCAAAAATAGAAACTACTATTGAAATCAATGCCATATGCAAGTCTACTTGGACACTTTGATGTAGGCAAAGTTTGAAAAAGGGTGCAAGCAAAATTTGGAATTAAAACCCAAAAAAATCAAGAGGGTCCCTATGGAAAAATGAAAATTAAATATTTTCAAAGGATGGAATTTCATTTTTTTAGTGGGGGTGTGTTGCTTCTCAACAAATGGCAATATCTGCGGGGAAAATAGTAGCACTATTTAGAATCCAGAACTCTAGTTTCAAAACAATTTAGACTATGTACCATGCTTTGCCACAAATATTTTCTAAAATGACTTAACTACTATCTGCTAGCTGTTAAAGTTTCCCAAGGACATACTAGGTTGAACCACTTAATGAAGATTCTGATGTGTGATTATAAGTGTATAAATATTTCTTCAAGTAAGACCAGGGCTTCGAATGTTTACTATGGATTGATCAGCTATTTAGATTATGCAGGGGAAACCGAGTAGAGCTCTGTTTACTAGTTTAGCCTTTTACAGCCCCGATAGAGTTACTCTTTAGATTTTCATGACCCTGATATTTTCCAAATATGAGGTGGCATCTATAGCCTGGCGAACACATTTGAGATGTATCCTTCGGGAGCCTTGGCTATGTGCAGAAAAGAGTGCCAGTTTTATGTTGACTTGCCCAAATTTCACCTTCTCTCTCTTTTTCTTTTGAAAGGTACCGATTACTGGAGTGCCTTGCTGCTTTTTTTTTTTTATATATATATTCATCGAGTAATTGATCAACTAACTATTTCAGCCCAGGTACCAACAATCTCCTTGGATGCTTTGATGTAATTTTATGAATTGGATTCCCCTCTCATGACCAACTTTTCTTGGATTCCCTGGTAGTTCTTCAGCCAAACAGTATAGTAGTTTCTTTATAATCAAAATAATTGTGGCAATCCAGATACAAAATCCAATTATCTTTCTACTGTTGTTCTAAATAATGATGTATACTTTGAAGTTCTCCTACTACCTTAACATTAGTTTTATCCAATTGGATAACTCTTCTCTCAGACTTCATAGGGGTTAAACCCAACTGTTGACAAATGGCTAGAGGCATGACATTGGCTGAGGCACCAGAATCCACTAGACAGTTGTGTAAATTCTTTCTAAATATACAGAAAGTTAGCAGGAAAGGTGAAACTTTAGTATTTTCTTTATACATGGCCATATTTGCATTTTCTATCCTTTTTTCCCGTTCTAGAGGTTTGGCAGTAGGCTCAGAGTATGTCTTAATCAAATTATCCCTTTGTTCAGTAATTTGAGCCAACTCATGAAGAGTGATGTTAGCCTTGATCTTCTTCATATCCTCCACAATATTGTATCCCTTATTGAGTGGAGCAAAAAATCCATCTAGTACTCTTGGATCCCCTCCCTTAGGTGGAGGTGGGTTATTATTTGGAGATGGATCTAGAGGAACATTACGGGAATTATCTGGAGGTGTAAACGTAGTATTAGGCTCCAAATTTTTGTTCCTGAGATTGTAGCTATCCCTTCTATACTATTGAAAAGCTTGCACTTCATCCATAGGTATTTCCATGACATTCTCTGACTCATCTGGAAAAGTGAAGGAATCTAACACCATAGTTGCACTATGTTTGGATGAACTTGGACCATCAACATTTCTTTGATTTTTAGGAAAAACCAACTCACCAGCTAGAGCTTCAAAGGCATTGCAGAACTCCAAACAATCCAATTCCCCGTGCTAAGATGTTCCGTGTATCTTGCACTAGTTAGGCAAAGAAAAATCACAAATATTCACTTCATGTACCTTACCTTTATAATCCTTGTTAGGTTCGTATGGTGGTCTAGTGAATCTATTATGTTTATAAGAAAATCTATTGGAGTTTTCCTCGGTGGACCCTTGTCTTTTGAAACTCAAAAAGTCATTTGCTAATTTTTGGACCATTTTTTAGACTTCCTCAACTCTTGTTTTATCAGATTCATTCTTTGTATTCTGTACATGTTCAACATGTGTTACAGCCAATGGATTTCCTATTGGTGGATTTTGGTATGCTGGCAACATCATTTGATGTGGGATGGGATTCAAAATAGGAGCATTTTGTGTAATAAAGGGAATTAGAGGGGCATTCAAAGGTTGAGGTCCTAATTGACTTTCAAGAACCAAAGCTTCTCTATAAGCCTCTGTTAGATTAGTAATATTAGTATCTCTCTTTAGGAAAACAGAGGTCACTGGATCTAGGGAATTCTTGAAAATTTCCAATGCTAGATCTGCAGTTGGCACATAATGACCTGTCAATCTACCATAAGCTTTTTGAAACCTGACATTGAAAGATCTGACAGTCTCATTGATTTCTCTCTTAATGCTGGAAAACTATTTATATAACACACTGGGGTCAATCACTTCACCAAATTTTGATACAATTTTTTTTTCCAGGTCATTCCAACTAGTAATAGATTCATTAGTAAGATTCAAAAACCAGTCGTATGCTCCCTCCTAGAGAGTGAATGGGAATAACCTACAAGCCACGTCTTCATGTTGCACATTCAACAAATTTAAAGCATTTTTAAATGCCACTAGGTGTTCTTCTACTATTTTGATTCCATCATGTTTGTAGGTAGGAAGATACTTCTCAGGATTTCTGGGTAAATCATGCACTACACCAGGGATATTCAAAGTAGTGGAACCCAACCAGCTTGCCATTACTACCCGATTAACGATAATATTTTGAGTTGCATTTTGAGGAACTACAAGTGGTGATAAAACTACACTGGACAAAGACTTGGCCCTTCTAAGACTACTTCTCCTTGGGGTTTCTAACTTAGGCACAAGGAGTTCTCCAGCTCTAGAGTGGGACCTAGTTACTCTGTAGCCAGAATCTAGCTTTACACAAGCAACTTAAA
Source organism: Wollemia nobilis (assembly GCA_028583015.1). NCBI lineage: Eukaryota > Viridiplantae > Streptophyta > Pinopsida > Araucariales > Araucariaceae > Wollemia > Wollemia nobilis. The sequence goes on from JAQPPZ010001261.1 coordinate 3,499,575, forward strand.
ATACTTAACAAATACTGAACGAAGTTCGGTCGGCCCTCCTTCTAGCACCAATTTTAAATGTTGGTTCAGCTTTTATACACACCCCGTGAAGAATGAGCATAAAATACCAATAAAACTTATACGGGATAAATCCCACTCACTTTAGGATCTTGTTGGTTATCCAAGGTGTGAGTTACAGAGTTGGGTCGAAAGGCTATTCACTCTTTTTTGCTTCTAGAATAGTTTCAAGCGGACTGTCTGTTACCTTACAATGGGTTCGACCTTCGTTCAATAATGTTTAGCGGTTTGTTATCTTTGTTGACTATCGAATTTACAATGAGTTCTTTGATATAGCTCTTTATGTTTTAGCAGATTAAATAAAAGATAAATTTGAAAGAAAATAAAAATGAATCATTTAACGGTGGAACAGAGAGAGTAGAGTAGGGTAGAAAAGAGAAGCTTATCTAACTTAGTTGCAAAATCAAAACTACCAATTTCAGTTACACTATTTAGCTTCACGATAAAACCAATCAAAGAGGAAGGTGTCCAGATTTCTAAGATCACCTTCTACTAAGAGCATAAGACGGAGATGACAAATATCTGAAAGAAAATCATAAATAAAAGGGAAGTCAGTGTCAACTGGTATCTCTCACCAGTAGCATAGCTCGCACAATGAGGATAGAGCAATTAGAACAGACCTGAACCTTAAATCTCTAACTTTCCCTAGCATATAAAAAATGGAATGAAGCCTAGTAGCATATTCAATCTTGATAACACAGATTTACAACATAAAATAATAAAACTTTAGCGAGACGAAAATAGAAGAAGATGCACTTATCGCAATATGAAAGATATTAGGCTCCTGGCCACACTATCATAGAAAAATGATGTCACACCAACCCCTGGTATAGAACAAAGCATTCAAACAATATTTGTAGGAAATTGCCAAAATGTCTTTTATTCCAAGTTTTTGCATCATGAATTTACATTCAAAAGAAGTATATATAGACTCAGGACAGACCCTGATCTTTTCAAAATATCTTCTTCAAATATCTAAATCTTATCATAAAAATCCCACCATCGAGGCTTTACAATATAAGGTATTTTTATATAGATTTTTGATAAACCCTAATCACTCTAAAAATCTTTGTGTTGATCTTGCCATAAATGGATAAGATAAGACTTGGTTTCATCCTCATCAAATGGACATCGCATGTAGATGTATCTTTATATTTTGGTAAGCCGTCAGAGCATCTCATTAATTCTTCTACAAAATTCAGATGAGTCACTGAATTCTGAGGCCTTCCATCCTCGCACAACTACCTTTGATTGGTTTTATTGTGAATCAAAATAGTGTAACTGAAATTGGTAGTTTTGATTTTGCAGCTAAGTTAGATAAGCTTCTCTTTTTTGCCCTACTCTACTCTCTCTGTTCCACCGTTAAGTGATTCATTTTTATTTTCTTTCAAATTTTTCTTTTATTTAATCTACTAAAACATAAAGAGCTATATCAAAGAACTCATTGTAAATCCGATAGTCAACAAAGATAACAAACCGCTAAACATTATTGAACGAAGGTCAAACCCGTTGTAAGTTAACAGACAGTCCGCTTAAAACTATTCCAAAAGTGAAAAAGAGTGAATAGCCTTTCAACCCAACTCTGTAACTCACACCTTGGATAACCAGTAAGATCCTAAAGTGCGTGGGATTTATCCCATATAAGTTTTATTGGTATTTTACGCTCATTCTTCACGGGGTGTGTATAAAAGCCAAACCAACAAAGTGTGATGCTATTATAGATTGTGATCTATTGTATACTCCTTGAAAGTTTTTATAACAAAGTTAGTGGAATCCAAGTTGAATACATTTGAGAATTTAATGTGTGAATTAATTTATATTCAACATATTGATTTGCTATTGCATTTCATTTCATTCCTGTAATTAATTCTTGTGGTAATTATATTAACTATTGAGCTTCAAAAACTAATAGTTTTTTGCGGTTAATGATTTTTGAATACATGATTATGCTATTGATAGCCTATGCATCAGAATTCTCTACATATTTTTATTCTAAAAAAAAGGTCCCTTTATCATGGTATGGTCTTTATCATAATTAAAACCAAACATTCGTTAGTCAAAAACAAAAGTGAACTTCTAATTTGTTAGGTCTTACAAATTTATTATTGGTAGTCTGATTAGTTTATCTTTTCTTTTACCTTCAAGAAATTCTCCTTATCATAAATCTCATTGGATGGACCTTGATCTATTAATTTTGGACTAATAATATGGCATTAGACTTTTCAACAACCTTTAACGTTTGATAAAATTGTTTAGCTATGATAAACTACAGTGATTTTAGGATCATCAGGATCATTGGTGAATAATAAAAAACATGCCTTGGTGCCTTAGAGTTGTTGAGTCTACTAGATATGCTTCCTAGCCATCTTATTTTCTAGCTATGCTTTCTAGTTATTCATTTTTGGTGAATAGAATTTAAGAATCAACTTAGGATAATATCATTGAGAATTTTTGATTCATCAACTATGATTTATGACTGTTAGATCTATCAGTTCTATTTTTAGGTAATCTGATATTTCTAAATAATATAAATCTTGTTCACCTAGTTCCTCCTCATCTATGTGCTTTGGCTATTTGATCTCCCATGTGTGACCCCGAGAAGCATGCACTACAACTGACCCTACTTGCAATGTTATTATTATATCAAATGTAGAAATAAAGAAAACACACAAGCACACATAACGTGAAAGTAAAATGCAAAGAAATATCCTTTTATTAATTCTTCTAGATCTTGGTTACATGTACATCCCTTTGAGGGATACTCATTTTTTTGATACAATCTATTACAAGTGGGGATATGGTGAATGTATCCCTCACAAGGGGATGGTGCACCTTCGCAGGTCTCCTGATATTGCACACCAAACTATTCGAGGGCTTACTAATGCCTCCTCTCGATTTCATCCTAGAGGGATCTTGTGCTCTGGATACTTTGAACTAACCCTGTGAATCTGTACCTGTGGGTATGGAAACAACAGAGCACAATTAGTAGTCTAGTCTTCCTCCTCAGATGAGGCTATTAGTATCAAATATAATAAATAATGTAAACAAGCATAATATGATTAAATGCCATAAAACTAATGAATAATGAGTGCATATCTTAGGGAACAATAATGTAAATACATAAATAAATTAAATCTATACTAGAAATAAATATTAAAATAAAAATCAATCAAATCTAATTCTAGAACAAAGGAAACTAATGGCTAAACCCTAGGTTACGCCTACGGGCCACTGTCCAGGATAGCAGCAATGAAATAGACCTCTCTCCTCTTGATCGAAAGGCTATAATACTAAGTTCCTTGCTCTAATTTATGTTCAAGAGTCATTAGTTCTATCTTGGTACACTGGTTTGTGGTGAATAATAACATATATGAATAGTGGATGTGCAATATCTTCTTAGTCGGATAGTGCTTTGTTGCTCCTCAAGGGTGCATAAATTTGCTCTCCAATATGATAGGGCTTCACTGCATAAACTATGAAAATTATGGATATTTTGCTCTTTGTGGGAGAGTCCATATGTAGACTTCCCTTCTTTTAGATCTGGACCTTGGCTTCCTAGAGAACCTTCAACCCATATTGCATGTGATTGACCATATCGATTGGAAAGCATCAGTGACAAACTGACATTGAAGGGGAAGTTAGGAGGAACTCAGGGAATTCCTTACCAAAACCCACCTACAAAAAATGTAAGGTGTAGTCAAACTATGTGATCAAGGCCAATATTCATAGCCATACTATGCATGGTGCTAGCCAATATCAAGTTAAATGACTAGGTGTGGTTTTTATAGGCTTCAACAGCTAGATGTGGTGGCCACTTTGCTTGAGAGCAGCCAAGCATGGATGGGCTAGAGCTATCCTTTTTGAGTGGTTAGGACCACTGCTTACTCTTGAAGAGGTCCAAGAGGGTTCATATTTTTTGTGAATGTGTCCATATGGGTAGTATCCTAAACATGGAATGTTTTAGGTGTCTACAAATGCCCCTTTTTGGGATGCATTATGGGAAAATATAGTGCAGAGAAAAAATAGACCACCTAGGGTCACATTGTAGGTTGTGTGATGATCATTGATCTGATCAACATTGGATGCCCCAGTCATGTAGAAGGTGTGCATTATAGAATCATTGCTTCCAATAATATGGAAGGATTAAATTTTGCAAAAAATAGCACTCCTTCATTAGATAATCGGGTAGCTTGATCGCTACTATAGGCTTCAGTACAACTATAGATACGAAAGGAGAAGAGCTACAAACTTAACTATCATGTTTGATTTTTTCCCAGCAAAGGGTAAAATTATGATAGTTGTTGGCAATGATTCATAATACAAACATAATTTGACATGATATAGTGATATTTTATTGATTTTGATTATGATTATTTGAAATTTTTTGACTACCTCCTCAAGCGACGAGTCGATGAGAAAAGGACAATTAATAAAGTGATGAGTCACTTGACCAAGATGATTGATTTGGATGTATTTAGAGGGTTGATTTTTTTTTATAGGGTAGTTATATCTAGGTGTGATTTCAACCATTTTTGATAATTGTACATCTCTATCCCATGGGGTGGTTTAGCCTCAATGGCCTTCTTAGGGAATTAAGATGATAGTGATTCTATTGTAGCTTATGTTGAATCACTAGGTTGTTGATTTGGTGCTGATGTTATATGGAAATTGAGATGAATTTTCGCTCTCGTGGGGCATTCCAACCACCATGGCCTTCTTTGGTTTTAAAGTGAAGCATATCGATTTAACTATAACCAATTTTCCCCAAGTGGCCTTATGGTAATTTACTCATCTTGTCGGATTGCATGGAGCACAAGTCTCTACAACCACCAAGTGTATAGAGTAAATGACAAAATACGAGGCTCACTTGAGATTTTTTTGTTATTTGATTTTTATGATATTTTTGGATTTTGATTTATGTTATTTTTTGGTATTTGTGCATATTTTGGTTGTTTCGGACCAATAGGTATGCTTAATGGCCCATTTTGAGGTGCTTTATGGTGAGAAATTAAGTGAATTTCTCCCTATTTCTTAGCCACTGTCAAGTCTAGCTACCCAAAATTACCACATCATAGCCGCTATCAAGTCTAGCAGCCAGAAAGTTTAGGCCATTGATGCCAACATTGGTCGAGGCAAAAATTGAAAATACAAAAGTAAATTCTAGGGTTTTACCCTTTAGTATTTCTAGATGTCAATTGCTCTTTTGAGCTCTAAGGTGAGAGAGTGCAATTGTGACACAGAGTGCTACCAGATTTGATGCTGACTATATGTGATGGCCAAGTAGGGGGAGGCATATACAAGTGGAGGAGCTAAAGCTTTATGGGTACTTTGCCAACCCTGACTTGCTTATTTTATTCGGTAAAATGAACCTAATTAATTAATTTGGTAAATGAACTTCACTAAAAATGTTGGAAATGAACCAAAACCATCAATAGGTCCAAGATAGGATTAGTTTTAGTGGGTCCAGGCTAGTTTTAGGACTTTTTAATTTTAATTTTTTTTTGGCCCAAGTGGGAATACCATTGGTCTATCGCCCACTGATCGCTTCCACTCAAAGCAGCTTACCTAGCCTGAGGCTGGCTATTTTTGCCGTTAGCGAGAAATTTAAAATCCGACGGTCAAAATTTTGACCACTGGAAACTGGTCGTTGCTGAATTCAATGGTCATTTCATGGATGCTCCTAGCATAAGCGACCACTAAGCCTTAGATTTATTTCTCATATTTTTGAAATTGTGAAGTATTTTAATTGATTTTTTACCACTTTGAAATGTAGTTATTATTTTTAGGTCCATTTAGTTACTGTTTTAATAGACTTAAGCTCATCTTAGGTTATATTGAACCGTTTTTGTTTTATGCATTTATTAGTTTGTTAATGCATTTAATTTAGACATTTATTTTGCTATTCTATATTTTGTCTGCATGAGCTCAGGATTCGAAGTTGCTTGTGGACCTTCTGCCCCACATGGATGACATGAAATAGGGTTGGATTGATGCCTGTGGCCTCTAGTATATCACTAAGCTTCCAAAATCATGTTGGAATGGCCTTATATTACTACCCTGACCTATAGGTGGGACTCCAGGACTAACACATTCCACCTCCCTATCGATGAGATGACCATTATGCTATAGGAGGTGTATAGGATCTTCACGATACCCTTTTATGGATTCCCCATTGTGTCCTCCTCGATGGATTCTAGGGATGTAGTCTTCACTAGAGTCTTTAGGAGACATGTCACTATTGTGTTTCAGGACACTCAGTCCAGTGGAATTGCTATTGTTTGGTGGTACTGGGAGTGTGTCTTTTCTTGGATATATGCTATCCTACTAATGGTTATTTGTAACATCCTTATACCTGACTACTTTGGCATGAGGTTACCATAGAATATCTTGGTGATGGTTCAAGACCTAATTAATAGAGAGGTGCCTATCATTTATGCTTGGAGGAGTTCCCTACGGGCATACGCTATGAATATTTGTATCATATCTAGAAATGGGGATGAGCTAGCATCACTTGCCACCTACTCCTATATATAGGGTTGGAAGCATATCACGGTGAACTGTATAGGAGGTCTACCTATCGATTTTATTGATATAGAAAAGTTTACATAGTGCTATGGATCTAGATGGGCTCGATAGTGTAAGAAGCGCAAGATTTGGTGCTTCATAGGGGATATTTCCCACTACACAACTAATCTAATTGGATTGCAGGCCCGGGATATTATTTGATAACCCTATAATGCTTACCCCACCTAGGAGGAGGTAGATATATTCATAGCCTAGACTCAATAGGATCGATGGGTTATCCGTTGTAAGTATGACATCAAGGAGTTCTACTATTCCAAAGTGCTTTGATAGTTTGGCATACAACAAGATGTGCCTCTTGAGCCAATTGTGTATAGATGGATCACTGTTGAGAAGAACCTTCCACCACCTTGAGTTTTAGTATTTTTAAAGGAGTATGACCCTATAGTAGTTGATGTGAGTGTTTCTGATGTAGGGGTGACTAAGGCGTATACCCAGTGGTGGTTTATGTGATTATGGTAGGGTTGCAGCTACTTGGTATGGTCTATGGATGAGGTAGAGGTTGAGGATATTGATAGGTATTGAGTGTGGGCTCAAACAAAGGACTAGGGGTAGGTAGAGTAGTAGGAGGTAGATGATTTGATCACCCCTAAGGAGGAGGAGGAGTTAGCTCCTGAGGAGCAGGATTCCCCTCTCTGGGCTCAAATGCACCAGGTAGAGGCTGAGCTTCAGTCATATCAAATTTAGGTACAATAGTGGAACTCTACTATTGCCTCACTTCAGGTACAGGTTGCACAACTAACCATTGAATGAGATTTCACCCAGATCTAGCTTGTGATAGCCACTCCTACTATGCAATGGCCTAAATGTTTGGATGCAAGGGTTGAGGTGAGGTGGCTTCATGGGATTATATAGGAGAATGAGGACCAGATGGTATTAGAAATTTCCTACATAGTTACTTTGAGGTCTCAGATTTGGCTACTAGGTGCCACTCCTAGGGAAAGAGACACAACAGGGGGTCACAACACAACATGCAGACCACATTAGGATAGCTTTCGATCTAAACTAGCCAAAGGAATAAGACCCATACTAAGAGGACTATGGGGACTAGCTCCCACTGCTTGCATAGGGACATAGCTGAGGGCAAAGGTTAGGTAGGGAGCATAGGCCCAGGTTGATGGATTTATTGTACTAGCTTCATTTTGAGTGTAAGGTCGAGGTGACCTACATAGTTTTAGCCTTATGGTGATTTTTGTACATCCATGTACTTATTTGACACACATATATATTATATCTAGACTTTGAGACTCATTATGTGTATCTTTTATGATTATGTTTTTATGTTTATGTGATGTAGTATTATGATCTTATGTGATATGATGTGATGTGATGCTTTAGATGTTATGATGATATGATATGGATGTGTAGTGGACTACTTTATGATTTTATGCTACATGGTGTGGATGCTTAGGTGGCATGATCTAGATGTGTAGATGCATTGTTATGATGGATGCATATATGGATGCAATGTTTATTGTTAAATGCATGTTTAATTTTGGTCTATTGTATGCATCTAACTTATGTTGTTATGATATGGTAAATGAAATATATTTAATGTATTATGATGATGATCTAATGTGAATGAACCTGTATTCTTTAATCACTTAAAACATATGGTATGATGTGACATGGAATTTGATAATATAATGGATGACACCATAGAATGTATAAAAATAATGAATAAATAATAACTCTTATAATACAAATTAATCATTTAAACATACAAAGGTGAGATGAGATGATGTGGTATATATGTACGTTCTTTATAAGATTTTGTAAGTTAAAATATATATCCAAAATAGTCAATTGCCATGTAAATGTCATTGCTGACCTTTATACGGTATCTATCCTATTTCATGAATGCAATTTAATGAACAAAAAATCCTAAATAAAGTTGATGATGTGGGTGATGATATGAATTGTTGCTATGAGGGGATTTTTTAAGGTTTTTCATGAGACTCAAATACCCTAGTTGCTCCATCAAAAGTTGTATACTGATCATACAAAGATTCTTAAGGATAAATTTTTGTTATGAATACCTATATACTCATTATACCTATGTGTGCAAATGAATATATTAGATAAGACATAAGCATACCCCAGTGCTAGGTAGGATTCATTCAACCCATTGGTGTATTGGAAATCCTCAAATTTTTATCCTGATCCTATGTTGGACTCAATTGGATTAGACCACTAGGCGATACAAGAAATATTAAGCTAGCCCTTCCACATGCAAACATTGGTATATACAAAAGCAAGATGCTAATGTGATAGACATATTTTCATGCATAAGGATACCTTACAACTCGTCCATGATGAGAATTCTAGGGATTCAAGTTCAATACTCCCTTCTTTTTTTGATATTTATTTGGGATACTTGCTCATGCTTAGTGATGAAAATCACTGTTTATTTTTATTTTTTATTTTTATTTTGAGCAAGGGATTTATGTAGTGATGATAATAACTGTTTATTTTTCTTTTGAATTTTACTTTGTTCAAGATTTTTGCTTATTATTATTAAATCTAGGGATTTATTTGGGTAGGGGTGAACTTGTCTTTTTGCCAATTCTCAATATTTTTGAACCAATCACACAAGGGGATGAGCAAGATACACTTTTCACATTAGGATACCTAATACTGCTACACAAAGTTCATCTTTCCCTTGTTCCAACTAGGATTTTAGTGTTTTGATTAGTGATAGGATTTTTAAATATACCAGGTGCTATCAAAACTAAACCTCACCTATTAAAAGCTAAAATAACTTTCTACAAAGTTTGATAAAATCGCTAGGTATGGTTGAGTGACTGAAAAACCCTAGTATATTCCTTATAGCAATAGGAGGAGTTGTGTTGAAAAACATAACTCCACACATGGGTGATGGATTAAGATGGATTTTGAAGATGCATGATTGAGGTACAAACATTGTGTCATTTGTAATATTGTGAATACAACCTACTAAATGTAAATTCAATGGATGCAAATACATAATGCAATGCAACTATATGGATGCAAGTGTGAATGCATAATGCAAACGTTTTGTATTTTTTATGCTTTCAATTGTTTTTCAGTTTTTATTATTCTAAACATTTTTGAAATTTTAAATTTTTGTTTTGACCAAAGGGCTTTAAGATGCCTTTGGAGATTTTTGTGATTTGACCAAAAGGCTTTAATATGCCTTTGGATCCTTTTGTGATTTGACCAAAAGGCTTTAAGATGCCTTTGGAGCTTTTTGTGATTTTACCAAAGGGCTTTAAGATGCATTTGAAGCCTTTTGTGAATTGACCAAAGGGTTTTAAGATGCATTTTTGTGATTTTACCAAAGGGCCTTAAGATGCCTTTGGATCTTTTTGTGAGTTGACCAAAGGGTTTTAAGATGAATTTGGAGCTTTTTGTGATTTGACAAAAGGGCTTTAAGATGCCTTTGGAACTTTTTTTTTTTAAGGTCTTCTATTATTTTTGTGATTTTGAAATTTATTTGAATGTTTTTGATATTTTGTTGGTTTATGTGTGAAACACCCTTAGATGAATAATGTTGAGAGGATTTGGCTCTTCAAAACCTTCTAGCATTGTTAGGTGATATGCCCCAGGCCCAATCTTATCATATATGATATAAAGACCTATCCAATTGGCCATAATTTTTTCTCACAGATGTAGTGATGGATTTGAGTTCTGTTGGTTTTTTTTAAGCACAAGATCCTCAAATTTGAAGTCTCCCAAGTGGAATTTATTATTATAAACTCATGTTAAACGGTCCTGGTAAACACAAAGATGCTCAAGAGAATTCATTTATGTTCATCCAGAAGGGTAAACTGATTCAAGTGAGCTTGTCACGTAGTGTCATCATTGATGAAATATTTCAATGTGATGCGTAATGTTAGAATTTCTAACTCTAAGGGCATAATGGCCCCGATGCCATATACAAGCAAAAATAATGTTTCCCTAGTGGGTATCCGTACGCTAGTACTGTAAGCCCATAATGCTAGGAGCAATTGAAAATGACAATCCTTATGCATTTCTTTCACTGTATTCTTTAAGATGGCTACTATTGTCTTGTTAGAATCCTCTACTTACCCATTTTCCTGTGGATAGTATGGTGTCACAAAACTATGTTGAATGTTGTATTTGGTCATTAAAGCTCACATATTTTTATTTTTGAATTATGAACCATTATCTAATATTATCTTAAAGGGTACCCCAAAATGATAGATGATGTTGTGAAGTATGAACTCCATAATTCTAGGTCCAATTATTGAGGTTAATGGAACTGCTTCCACCCATTTTGTGAACTACTCAATGGTCGTTAAGATAAATGTATGTCATCATGAAGACAAAGGAGAAATATTTTCAATCAAATTGAAACCCCACTGAGAAAATGGCCAAGCTACCTGAATGGGCTATAAGGCCTGAGATGGTAGGTGCATCATATTTGCATGTTTTTGACATTTAACACATCTCTTGATATACTTGAAACAATCCTTATCCATGGTGGGCCTATAATAACCCATTCGAAGGATGCACTTGAAAATGGCCATGTCACTAAAGTGGCTACCACATGTACTATCATAAAATTATGAAATTTCCCAAGCTAATTCTTGGGGTGCTAAGTAATGAAGGAAAACTCCATAATAGCTTCAATGATATAATATGCCTCCTAGCAAGTCATATCTTATCACTTTTTTCTTGAATGCTCATTTTTTGGCATGCAAAAATCCCTGTGGGACAATACCAAGCTTTAGGAAATCCTTGACAGATAAGATGAATTTTTCCTCCTACAATTAGATGCTCATAGATGTAGATTGAGAAACAACATTATGGCGAATGGTGGTACCATTATATTGAGGACCCTATGAGATAAAGGACCCCCAAGGTGCCTTCTTTAAGAATTTTTTGGCTTTATAGAATTAGTTGTGGTCTGGATCTATATGAATAATGTTGACTAACTCTTTATTATCAAAATCCTCACACTGCATCGTTGCATGCGAGAGCATTTTCACATGAATGGTAGTGAAATCAATAGATGTATTCTAAGGTATTAATGATCCCATAAATGCCATGGTATCTATGAATTTGTTTGACAAATTGTGACCAGGAGATCGATTTTGACTAATTAAAATAATAATTTGCATTAAAATACCTTAGACAGGATAGATACTCTACATCTATTGAAGATAAAGCAACCACCCATTACTTTTTACTATGCCATGAGATAGGACCAGATCCAAGATGAAATACACATCCTAATGTTGATTTTCAATCATCTAGGGATCCAGCATAGTCAGAGTCCATGTAACTCTATAATAAGAATGAATTATTCTTCTTGTACTCGAGACCATATTCTACACTACCTTGAATGTAGTGAAGAACATGCTTAGATGATTTCCAGTGAGAGGCTTTTTGTTCCTGCATGAACCAAGAAAGATAGTTTATAGCATAAGTAATGTCTAGTCTAGTATTTATTCAGATATATAAGGCTTCCAATCATCTGTCTATATAGTGTGCCATCTACCTATGGTGAGTCATCATACCATTATAACTGAAGCCTTGATTCCATCGGTGTTGCCTTGGGCTTGCAATTAGCCATACAATACTTTTCTACTAAAGTCTTGGCATACTTTTTTTGAGTCACCCTAAGATGATTATTTTTTTGTTCTATCTCAAGACCAAGATAGTAGTGGAGAGGTTCAAGATCTGTCATATCAAATGACTCTTTCAAGTCATATTTCATGGCATTGATCAATGTCTTTGAATTACCAGTGATGATAAAATCATCTACATATAATACAAGAATCACTATTTCATAACCTATGTTCTTGATATAGAGATTTGCATCATATGGAATTCTCTTGAATCTGTGCTATAGTAGGTGACTATCCATTTTAATGTACCATGCTCTTGGGGCTTGTTTGAGCCCGTATAATGATTTGACCAACTTGTAAACTTGTTGCTCATGGCCTTCCTCAGAAAATCCTAGAGGTTGAGTCATGTATACATCTTATTTTAAGTCACCATTTAGAAAGGCATTTTTTACATCCATTTGATATCATTTCCATCTAAAATGTGTTGAAATAGCACAAAGAACTCAAATGGTGGTCATCCTTGCAGTGGGTGCAAAGGTTTCCCCATAATCAAGGCCTTACTTTTGAGCATAGCCCTTTGCCACAAGATGGGCCTTATGCTTGTGTATGGTACCATTTGCCTTATATTTGACTTTGTAAACCCATTTGTAGCCTATGGACTTCTTTCCTTTAGGCAAATTGACCAGCTTCCATGTTTTTTTTTTAATGAGGGATTTATATTTAGCATCCATAACTGCATTCCACTAAGGCTGACTAAGTGTTTCATCAAATGTAGAAGGTTCATTTTCATCATATGAAGACATGTAAACCCTCTCATCATATATTTCCATATCATTTCCACTTTCTAAATCTCTATCAATAGAAAGCTCTTGAAAATCTACACAAAGATCATCAACTAAATTAGATGCTTCTATCATTCTCTGTCGAGACATGCTTCATGTATTTCAATGATTGAGAGTGAGATCTGGTGGTGAAGTGAGTTTCAAATATTTCATAGTACTTGTATACCATTTTGGAGGCTTTTTATATTATGGAGGAGGAAGTGGTTGTTGCTCCTCATATTTCAGGTATACTGATGTAGTGTTAGATGTGAAAGCTTCATCAAACACTACATCTCTACTAACATGTATTTTCTTGGTGAATGGATCTATCAACCGATAGCATTTTGAGTATTCATCATATCCAAGAAAAACACATTGTAGGGTCTTCTCATCTAACTTCTTTCTTTTCTCCTTAGGTATATGCATAAAAGACTTACACCCAAATACTCATAGATGAGATATGGAGGGTTTCCTTCCACTCCATGCTTCCTGAGGAGTCATACCTTCAAGAGCCCATGTGGGTGCCCTATTTAGAAGATATACTACAGTTGTTATAGCTTCAACCCAGTAAATATGCTCAATATTGGCTCCCTTAAGAATACATCAAACCATTTCTATAATGGAACAATTTATTCTCTCAACAACTCCATTTGACTAAGGAGAATAGGCTGTTGTTAACTATATTTTTATCCCATGTTTCTACAAAAATGAGGAAAATTATTTTGATGTGTATTCCCCCCTCGATCTAAATGGAGGGTCTTTATGAAACATCCTGATTCTTTCTCAACAAGCTTCTTGAACTACTAAAAATAGTCAAATGCTTCATACTTCAACTACAAGAAGAAGACCCACATTTTTTGTGAGTGATCATCTACAAACAATTGAAAATACTTTTTTCCTCCACAACTAGTAGACATAGGACCATACAAATCTATGTGAACTAACTCCAAAGGTACCTTAGCTCGATAGGAGCTAGGTTCAAAAGGTACTCTATTTTTCTTTCCTAACAAGCAATATGAGCACACTAGAAAAGTAGATGAAAGAGTAGGCAGTCCTTTCACCATTTGATATTTACTGAGTTCTAGTAAATACCATGAACACTATCTCTTATGCCATAGAGAAGTGGCCTCTTTTGTGGTTACTGCCATTGCAGTATGTGTAGAGGTAATTGCATATAAGATAAAAAAACCATGTTTGTATGAACCTATTACTATCTATTTTTCTTTTTGGGTGATAAAGCAATGTTTATTTTCTTTGTCCACTTTGAAATTGACATTCATGTTATTGTCCAGGATTTATGGAACTAACAAAAGATTATTTTTCAATCCTGGTACATAAAGAACTTTTGAATTTTACATTCTCCATATGTAAGGGAGACAAAAATAGTTCCTTCTCCCTGACCTTGATAGGTTTTATCATCAGCAATGGTTACCGGTCTATCTTCTCGAGCCTCAAATATCTCAAACCAAGACTTATTGCCAGTCATATTTTTACTAGCACCTAAATCTATGTACCAAATAGTATCCTTGTGAGAGGATTATGTATGTGTCATGAGCACTTTGTGTGCTCGTTCAAAGTCCAAACTAGAATCTTCAGTGGCAATATGTCCCTATTGCTATTTATTCTTGTTCTTTGGTTTACCTTTGCCCTTATTTTGACCTTGTTCATTGGGTGGTTTTTTCTTAAAACAACATCTTTTGGTTTTATGAGTGTCTTTATCACAAATTTTATAATAATGCTTCTTCTTATGAATCTCTTTGCCTTTACCCTTGTCTTTTTTAGAAGAAGATCCTTTCTATTGATTCCACTTTTTCTTTTCACTTTGCTTGTTTGAGAAGAGTGCATTGTTGGATGCCTCATCTCTTTGGATTTTATTAGCTTCTTCAGTTTGAAGCAAATTTACTAACTCTACAAAATTCACTGTCCTTCTAGAGACTTTTAGTGAAGTGATCAACTCTATAGGAGTCTAGAAGAGCCCTTAAAATGATTGAGGTCAGGACATTGTCTTCCAATTTTTCTCCTAAGGCTTGCAGTTTTGTTTTTATATCTGCAACTCTATAGAGGAATAGCTCTACTGTCTCTCTAGATTTCATATGAAGAGTATGAAGCTATGTTTTAAGGTTAATAATTTTTGATTGATTATTTTCTTAAAAAATGGTTTCTAAGGCATTCCATGCCTCCTTACCATTTTTATCTTCACTTATATGAGGTTGTATGTCATCATAAATAGCTAGCAAGATCAATAAGAAAAGTCTTTTATCCTTTTTATCATATGTTTTCTGATATGCTCCTACTAATGTGGGTATATAATCAGTGCCATACACTATTCCCCACATCTCCTCTATAGTTAAAATGGCTTTCATCTTAGTTTTCCATGTAGAATAATTTGAACCTTTGAGCAGTTGGCTATCATTGAGATACTTGTTGATCATGGCCATGGTGAAGATTTCAAATTTATATGACTAAGATGACTTTGTATTTAAGTATACCCTAAAAAGGTTCAAAGTCATCTTAGTCATATAAATTTGAAACCTTCACCATGGATGAAAAGTTTGATATCTAATTTGTTCTTTAAGATATTTAATGGTACCTGCCTTAACACCCTTAACAAGGGATGAAAAGTTTGAGGATTTTAAGCCAAAAAAAAAGAGCAAATGAGAGGGGTAGGTTTTGAAAGACTTTTGAAGTTGCTATCTAGGATATTTAATGGCACCTACCTTAACACCCTTTAACAAGAATGGAAATTTTGAGGTAATTAAGCCAAACAAAGAGAGTATATCAAGGTGTTTGAGATTTATGACCTGTGATGGGGAGTAAAAAAAATTGACTTTGTGTAACCTGTGCAAAGTGTAGCATGATTTTTAGTGAAATTTGGGTTTGATTTGTGAAGTGCTCTTCAATGTTTATGATTGTTTAATTGCAAAAATGATGTATAGTGTAGTAAAAAAAAAGAGAGCAACCCAAATTATTTATCACTATAGGTGTCAGATGCAACTGAAAATGCACCTAATGAAGCCAATTTTTTTTTTTAAAATGTGTCGAGTATAATCGAGAATGCACCTGTATTACTCTTAGAAAACCCCCCATTTGTCTTTTACAATTTTGCAAAAATTAGAAGCACGAATGTATCTTCTATCCCCCATTAATGCTTACAAAATTGATAAAGCAAGAACTCCCTTCAAGACAAGTTGACACATGACCCACATTTGAAAGGATTCCAGACCAGTCGACACACGACTTGGTTTTTTTTTCAACACTCAAAAATAGGTGGTGCATTAGGATCAAAAGGCTCACAAATCCTCATGGGACCATAGCTTCTGTCCAACCCCTTCCATGGATCAGTATAGATAAGTGAGTGAGGAATGGTTCTACAATATTCATGAAGCATACGACAAAAATGTGATCATGTTGTTTGCCTTCATAATTTTGTTCTCTTTGTTATGATTCTTTGCCTACGAAGAGATTTCCTTACCCAATATTTGATCTTCATGAAAAATTTGAAGAGTGATGAACAATAAAGGAAATTTTGATGAAAATTTAAGAAAAAAAATGTCTCTTATACCTTGTCTCTTTATCCTCACATTTGGAGAAAACTAAAGAAAGACAATTTCTTAGTTGCATAAAAATTTGGCACTTCTATTTTCAATTTGAATGCTAAAAAAAATAAATTTTTAAAGCTTTTTAAATAGAAAATAACATAATTTTTGTAATAATAATAAAAAAAAACATCAATTTAAGAGTTAAAAAAATTGATGCAATTTATTTAGCAAAAAAATATGAAAAATTCTAACAAAAATTAAAAAAAAAATTAATTTAAGCATAAAAATTAAAATATTAAACTTTAATGTGCAAAAATATTAAAAAATTTCATAAAAAAAATAACTCCTTTGTAATTTTGGCGAGCGGGTGAGTCGAACCTGTGACTCACACTAGCCTAAGGCATTTGCCTTGGCCAAATAACCAAGCGTAGGGCTTGGTTCTCAAGCTACAACACCTAAATGTTAAAGAAGCTTGTGGGCTTCTTTTGGGATGTTGTGGGAATTATCCCACATGCATCCTATTTTGGATGCAAAGGCCTTTAAAGGCCTTTACGAGCTATTTAGCTCATGATTTCCCTTGGGCAATCGAGTCTAGGCCCTCCTTTTATCGGTGTGCATGTGGTGCGGCAAGGGGGGTCCACGTTGAATCTTGTGTCCAATGGCTATCTGCCATGTTAAGTCCAATCAGGTCTGGTCAGGTTTGCCATGTCTAGTTAGCGTCCAGGTGGTGTGTGGCCAGAGTGCCACGTGTCACCTAGGAAATAGGTCAAGTCAGTGATAGGTCAGCACCGCCTCAGGGTGCGTACAAGTCTACAAAAAATGTGAGGGTGCTCCTACCCTTGATGTTTTCCTACCTTAGGATCCATGCTATAGGAAATGTGAGGGTGCTCCTACCCTCGATGCATTCCTACCTCGATCTCAAGATGCGGGCCCTATGAGGGAGCTAATAAAGCTCTCCCTGTGCCATGGGGACTAGTGGTTGTTTGCAAGCCCACTGGGTGGATCATAGGAGGGGAGATCCTCGGTGGTTGCTATCCACGATGGGGGAAAAAAATTCCTCATGGGTGGCAATCACCATCGGAGTCAAATGATCCTAGCATCTGGATCCGTGCCCAAAGTTGTGGGCTTTTCTACGGGAGCTTTACACAAAAATTAAGATGCAAAACAAACTAATCAAACTTGGGGAGAATTAAAGATATATTAGGAGCAATAATGAAATTAATTAAAGGACACTGATGATGTCATAATTCCAAGCTCCAGCTCAACTCCCTTGGTCCAGCTCTGGTACCAATGTGACGAGGAGATCGAGTTTGACTAATTAAAATCATAATTTGTATTAACATCCCTTAGGAACAAAGCCTAGATTTAAATAGGTTATGAAATAGTAATCAAAACTATAATCCCACTATCCATGCTAACCAATGCGCCATAGGAGGTAGAGATTTTGGTTTAGGTTTGTTAACCTAGGATATTTAATAATTAACCATAGTTTACCATTAGATATTTGAAACAGTAAATATCTACATGGTAGAAAGTAGAATAGTAAATGTAATAATCTGTCTATGTAGTATAATGCAATATACTCCCTATTTTACCCTAACACAAATGAGGGATTGCCTTAATGTCATACCATTTTAGTTTGGCTAGATAGGTATCAAAAAGCTCCTTGTAAGTTTTCAGGATTATATCCTGACATTGAAATAGTCCCTTGACTTGTTTGACTATGAGGAGGGAGTCATCAAAGATATTTAGCCTCTTTATTTTCATGGTGATGTCTATTTGGAAACCCAAGATTAGGGCCTCATATTAAGTGTTGTTATTAGTGCAAGGGAAGTCTAGCTTGAATGAAAAATATATTGGAGCACCTTGTGGCATGAAAAAAACAATCCCTACACTGCCTCCTTGGTCACACTTTGAACCATTGAAGAACAAAGTCATGTCAGCTTTATTTTTTGGTTCTTTGATTTTGGGTGCTTCTGAGAATGCAAAGACTGCATCATCAGGAAGTTCTATGGTGATGGGTCTACTGTTTTCAAGAGGCACCTCAACCAACTGATCAGCTATGACCTATCCCTTGATTGAATTTTGTCTTATGAATTCCAAATTGAATTCTATCAATAACATGATCCACTTTGTAGTATGTGTATTATGATATGTCTTTCTCATCATATACTACAAAGGATTTTATTTGGATATTACATATGTCGTATGGATCATCATGTAGTGGAACAATTTCTTGATTGAAAAAACCACTACTAAGCACAATTTTTTCTATGTATGTATATCCGATCTTATAGCTCACAAATATGTGACTGATGTAATCTATCACATTTTATTTATCTTGCATGTTATTTTGATCCAACATGGTATCCAAAGAAAAATTGATGATGGATATATATAACAATAATAACATGTCTGGTCTTGGTTGAGCTAGGACTGGTAGCATTGCCAGGTACTCCTTAATTTTAGCAAAGTCTTGTTAATATTCTTCGTCCCATTGAAATGGGACCCCCTTATGTAACCGTCAATTAATAAGTCGACATTTATCTAATAGTTGTGCGATAAATTACTTTATGGATTCTAATTTGCCCTATAATATTCTTAGATATTTGATGCTCATGGATGGGGCCATTTCCAGGATAGTATTTACCTTTGCTAGATCTAACTCGATGCCTCATTTAGAAATTATGAATCCCAAGAGTTTTCCAAAAGTTATGCCAAATATGTATTTCTTGGGATTCAACTTGACATTGTGCTCAATCAGGTGATTGAATACCTTTTTGAACATCTCAGCATGCTCTTCTCATAGAAATGACTTGGACAGTAAGTCATATATGTAGTCTTCCAAGATCTTGTGCATGTAGTCATGGAAAATGTATGTCATAGCCTATTGATATGTGGCACCAACATTTTTAAGACCAAATGGCATCACTTTGTAATAGAATGTCCCCCATGGAGTAGTGAACATGGTTTTATATTGGTCTTCAAGTTTAATTAAAATCTAATTGTAACTAGAAAAATCATCCATTAGGGAGAGCATCTCATGACCTACAGTTGCATTTATAAGAGAAACTATGTTTAGCAATGGGTATGAATCATTTGGTGTTGCCTTATTGAGATCTCTGAAATTTTTGCAAATGTGGATTCTTCCATTAGGTTTTCCTATGGGTACCATGTTTGATACCCACTATGGATAGTCAATGTAAACAATAAAGACTACATCCAATAGTTTTTACAACTCATTATTAACCATCAAGGCGATAATTGGATGCATCTTTTTGTGCCTGCTTGAACAATTTCTTTGTTGGGTCTAGCGAAAGATTTTGGAAAATCAATTTTGTATCTAGCCCTAATATGTCTTTGTAGGTCCAAGCAAAGAGATTTGGTCTCTCTTTTAATAGAGGAATAATGATGGCCTATTCTTCTAGAGATAGGCTTTCTCCAAACTTGAATTTATTTGGTTGAGAAGGATCATCATTGATGTTCACCTAGAAAGTCTCCTCTATTACCATATGTGACCCTTTCTCAAGCTGGTGAGGAGTGGGGATTAAATGGATGTCATCTACTAGATTTATAGTTCCTAATGACTTAGGGTTGAGACTAGTGTGATAGACATCATGTGTGCAGCCTGGTGCAAAATGGAACGATTGTAGAATCTCTTCATTAGGGAAGAAACAATCAGGATTTAGGGGTGAGTCAATGTGATCCCAATCAATAGCGTATAAGTTAAGACACAATGGTTTTGAAGGATCTATTGGGTTATGGAGTGAAGTGGTCAAATAAATGGAGATCATGTTTATGGATGGAATGAAATCTCCAAGACCATATGGGTGAAGCTCTACATCAAAGGTGTGCTCTACATACTTGTGATGATGCTCTAGGGGCATAGGGATCTCAAGATCTAATCTATGGATAGATGAGATGATTGGATCATTAGGAAACAATTGCTCTCTAAATGTTGGTGGATTTGGAAATACCATGCGATAGATGATGTACAGATTTGGTGGTCTTCCTAGGAAGATCTATGGCACAAAGCATCACTTCTCTCTCAACAAGCATATCGATCAGATTCAAGTGGTGAGGCCCAAGGTAAGCCATCTTGGTATCATCCTCAAAGTCATCATAACTTATGAAGAAACCATTGGTATTTGTTTTTGGCCCTAGTATAGTGTGTTGACTTGCCTATTGATGCCCAATATAGGCCATCTCAATCTCATCTTCATAGTCATTATCACTTATGAAGAATCTATTGTCATTTTATTTTGGTCCAATGATGTGGCTTGCATGTCTAGGTCCCATGCAGGCCATCTCTGTTGAGTCCTATAACTCATTTCCCACTGTGATCACCATCTATGTGAACCTGAGAGATACGCACCATAACTAACCCTAATTGCAATATTATTATTATATCAAATGCAGAAATAAAGAAAACACACAAGCACACATAACATGAAAGTAAAAAGAAAATAAATTTTATTATATTAATGCTTCCAAATATTGATCACATGTACGTCCCTATGAGGGATACTCATTTTTTTTATACAAGCTATTACAAGTGGGGTGATAGTGAATGTATCCCCCACAAGGGGATGGTGCACCTTCACAAGCCTATTGATATTGCAAACCAAACTATTCGAGGACTTACTGATGCCTCCTAATTTCAACTTGGAGGGATATCATGCTCTGGATACTTTGAAGTGACCTTGTGAACTTGTACCTACAAGCATGTAAAAAACAAAGCACAATCAGTAGTCTGGGCTACCTCCCCAGATTTAGTATCAAATCTGATAAGTAATGTAAACAATCATAATATGATTAAATGCCATGAAATTAATGAATAATGGGTGCATATCTCAAGGAAAAATAATGTAAATGCATAAAAAAATCATATCTATACTAGAAATAAATACTGAAGTAGAAAGCAATTGAATATAATGCTAGAATAAAGGAAACTAATGTCTAAACCCTAGATTACACCTACAAGTCACTGTCCAGGACAACGACCACAGAATAGACCTCTCTCCTCTCAATTCGAGGGTTGTAGTACTAAGTTCCTCACTCCAATTGATGTTCAATGGTCACTGGTTTTCTTGGTACATTGGTTTGTGGTGAATAATAATGGATTTGAATAGTGGGTGCATAGTCTTTTCTCAATTGGATAGCACTTTGTTTCTCCTCAAGGGTGCATAAATTCATCGTCTAATTTGATAGGGCTTTGCAGCATAAACTCTAAAAATCATGGATCTTTTTCTCTTTGTGGGAGATTTCATATGTAGACTTCCCTTATTTTAGATCTAGACCTTATATTCCTAGAGAAGCTTTAATCCAAATTACATGTGACTGATCATCCAGGGTGGAAAGCATCAGTCACAAACTAGCATTGAAGGGGCAATTAGGAGGAATTTAGGGATTTCCTAACCAAAATATTTGCATAAATAATGCAAGGTGTAATCGGACTACATGATCTAGGCTTGTAGTCATAGATATACTATGCATGGTGCTAGACACTATTAGGTTTAGTAGCAAGGTGTGGCCATTGTAGGCTTCAACAACCAGATGTGGTAGCCACTATGCTTGAGAGAATACAGACCTGGATGGGCTAGAACTACCCCTTTTGAGTGGTTAGGACCACTGCTTGCTCTTGGAGAGGTGCAAGAGGATTCATATGGTCTATTAATGTTTCCATATATGTAGTCTTCTAAACATAACATATTTTAGGTGTCTACACCAGCTATAGCTCATAGCCATTAAATTTATCAGTGGATAAGAAAAATACTTTTGACCCCAATAAGATGTAATGGATTTTTTAGTTTGCTGACTACCTTTCCTAGATGCTTGATCTTCTAGTTGTAGCTCCTAGCCATTGGATTTCCTGATGACTATGACAAATACTTTTGACCCAAATGAAATAATCTATAGATTTTTTAGCCTATTGGATACCTTTCCTAGCTGCTCAATCTCCTAGCTACATTTCTCAATCATTATATTTTATGAATTTGCTAAAATTTTATCCGAAGAGGCATATAGACATGGGGGAAATTTATTTCTTAGGATAAGACTTAGGAAATGGTAGGCAATACTAGATGTAATTTTATTTTGGGTAGAAGACTAAGGTTTCAAGGGGGACACAAATATATTTTTAGACTTTAGGAAATATGGGGAAATAAATGGCAAAGAAGGAAAGGGATTTAAAATTTTGATTTGCATGAATTAGGTTTGAAACCTTAGGAAAATAAAATGTGAACATGGGACTTTGGATAATTATTTCAAGACTATACTTGGATATTATACTTAGGGGTATCATTTTGGGCTTTTTAGTTCTACCGAATATGACTCCTGATCGTTGGATCTATCGATCTTGTTTTTGGGCTGTTAGATTTAGTGCAAATGGTACAAAACCTTTTGACTTGGTTGTAGCTTTGAATACTTTTCAGTCTACTCACTACACTTCTAATTTGTAGATTTGTTGACTATACTTCCTAACTATTGGATTTTCCTACAAATAAGACAAAAAACCTTCACCCCAGAGGAAGGCATTATGGAATTTTCGCTTGTCAGTTATCTTTCCTAGCCACTCGATATCCCAACTATGTTTATTGGCCATCAATGTTAGAGTGAATATGATGAAATATCTTTATTTTTATAAAAAAAACCAAAGAGGAAATTTTATTTTTTAGACCTTATAAGAGAAAATTATGACTATAACCAAGGAAATATGTGTGCATGATATGCAAGGTTATTTCAAACCTTAAAACAATAGTGAATAGGGAGAGTGGGATGGTTGGAATTAGTCTAGGACTTAGGAAATAAAACCTTAGTGAGTCTTTTTGGAAATTTAAGCTTAAGGAGAAGGAGGAATTTGATTATACATACTTACGACTCATGGACCTTAGGCAATGGAGGACATATTATTTTGAAGGACTTATTAGGCACAAATATTACATGGTAGTACAAAATGCGAAGGGGGGAAAAGATATATGGATGACCTAAGGTTTAGGACATAAGAAAAATATCAAATGGAGATTAGAATTAGGGACTTAGTAGGGGAAAATTAAAAGGGGGCTAATAGCTATAAGATTTTAAAAGTGACCTTGGGGACCAAAATTTCATTTTTGAAGGATTAATAATTGTGGACTTATGACTTTGCAAAAATAAAACTTTGAGGTCTTTTAAGAAAATACATGCTCTTAACTAGGACAAAAATTTGCAAAGGACTACTAGATATGACTATACATGAAAAGGGAAACTTTAAAGTATGATTAGAATATTAATAATTATTGCAAGAATTTGAAAACCACCATGTTTAGAGAAAAATGACCTTGACTCAAATGTAACAACAAAAAATACTAAACCTAGGACCCCACAAGACCCATCAAAATTTAAAATTATGGGTAACCCTTCAGTTGGATTTTGAGGATCCAAAAAGTTTTGAATCCCATGGTATATGAGCTTGGTTCTTCCATGCAATATGAAATGCTATTTGATATTGAGGTGGATGTTGAGCTAGAGTTCAGACTCCATTGTAATATTTTGATGCTATTACACCAAATTATGTGCTATAATATTGCATCATCTAATGCCTAAGTGGTACTAGAATCTTTGTCAAGATGCTCATCCTATTATTTATCATGAGTGTAATTGAAAGATCCCCTTTTAAGAATTAATATATAGGATTAATTATTCTAGATATCTTTCATGACCCTCCCAGATGGACTTTTGAAATGAAGAAACAATGTATTTAAGAGTGATGCTTCAATACTCATTTTTTGTGCAATAAAGTAGTTATGCAATATTACTAGATAATGAAGGATATGTTACTACTAACAAATTGCCAATGTGTAGGATTAGGTGCACTCGTAAGTGGAATAAGTTGAGTCCTCCACCGAAGATGAGGGTACTTGAGGTTGGGGGAAATGATGATATGACAACTCGAAGGTAACAAGGATAGATACCTTCATATAGGCATGCATTCGATTAGGGATAATCATCAATAAATAGCCACCTTGAGCCCCAGACTGATGGCCTAGTAGCTATCGTAAGTTCTTGAGGCAGATACGGGTGACTAAATTGATGGAAAGATCTCCCTCTTTGTTTGTGCTCACATTTATTTATCTTTTACTTCAGCACTTCACCTTAGCAATGGAAAATTTGAAAATAATGAACTATCTTCATAGCTTCTTGGTAAATTTATTTTGGGAAATAAATAGATTTATTCTTAAATAAAAGAATGTCTTAGATAGTCATTCATTTGAATAAAATGGTAAATTTATTTTGGGAAATAAATAGATTTATTCTTAAATAAAAGAATGTCTTAGATAGTCATTCCTTTAAGTAAATGGTGAATTTAATTAAAGGATAAATAGATTTATTCTTGTATAAGAAAGAATGCCTTATTTGGGTGACTCTTCATTTGAATAAATGGTAAGATTTATGTTAAATGAATTGGATGTATTCTTAAATAGAATATTAAAAAAAAAAAGAGGTAATGAAATTTATCTTGCTTACCTTGAGGATGGGTGGGCCAACCGGAGCAAAGCCTAGCTGGCAAGAAAGCATGGCTCCATTAATGCAAGAATGGCCCCCATTAGAAGTGAGGGGATGGTTCCCTCTACGTAAAGGAAAAGACTTCAATGCGGAGCATGATGGAAAGGTGAGGAAGGGACGTCTCCTCTACCACCTGATGAAAGGGTGCAGGAGTAATAGCAGTGGTTGGTAGATGGAATTCAAGGAGAAAGGGGAGTGAAGGAAAGGAAAAGGGAGGAGGAGAGGCCAAAAATATGAAGGGTAGAGCAGAGAAAGGGAGGCGAAGGAGCGAGAATATAGAGGTTGCTAACTTGGTCAGACGACCCTTAGAGCCCAAAAAAGCAGGTGATAGGTTGGTACTCAAAGCTCATCATTGTTTTTAAGATTGTTTTTGAGCTTTGTTGTAAGCCTTATAGTAGTCGAGTGAAGCTCATCACTATCATTAAGCTTTTTAAGCTCTATAGTGGCTAAGTGAAGCTCATCACTATCATCAAGCTTTGTTAAGCTCTATAGTAGCTGAGCAAAGCTCATCACTATCATCAAGCTTTGTTAAGCTCTATAGCATCTAAGTGAAGCTCATCATTGTCATCAAGCTTTTTTAAGCTCTATAGTGGTCAAGAAAATCTCATCACTATCATCAAGCTTTGTTAAGCTTCGTAGAGACCGAGCGAAGCTCATCACTATCATCAAACTTTATTAAGCTCTATAGTGCTTGAGCGAAGCTCATCGCTATCATCGAACTTTTTTAAGCTCTATAGTGGTAGAACAAAGCTCATCACTATCATCAAGCTTTATTAAGCTCTATAGCAACTGAGTGAATCTCATTGCTATTATCAAACTTTGCTAAGATTTGTACTGGTTGAGCGAAGCTCATTTCTATCCTCGAGATATTTTAAGTTGAGTGAAGCTCATCACTATCATCAAGCTTTGTTAAGATCTATAGCAATCAAGTGAAGCTCATGTCATTGAGATTTGTTATAGCTAGGTTGTAGTGGTCAAGTGAAGCTCATGTCATGCTAAAGCTAGGAAATATTTTGGTCTTAGACGAGCGTAGCTCATTATTGTTGTGTGCCCAAAGTTGGAGGGTTGTACGCTTAGTAGATTAGAAGCACCATCTTAGGACCATAGGGTGGTGGGTAAAAATCCCCTATAGGCTCTAGTCGAGTAGGAAGCTCATCTTAGGAGAAGGTTCCCTTGGTGGTAGACTTCTAATTTAATTTATATTATGCATGTTCATTTTGTAAAATGAGGGTATGGGACCTTGCTTTATAAAATAGTATGGAAATTAATGTATTTATGTTTCATTTTGTGAAATGAGGGTATGGGACCTTGCTTTATAAAATGAAATGGAATGGATTTTATGGAAATTAATGTATTTATGTTTCATTTTGTGAAATGAGGGTATGGGACCTTGCTTTATGAAATGGAATAGGAAATATATTATGTTATGGTTCATTTTGTGAAATGAGGGTATGGGACATTGCTTTATGAAATGAAATGGAATGGATTTTATAAAAATTAATGTATTTATGTTTCATTTTGTGAAATGAGGGTATGGGACCTTGCTTTATGAAATGGAATGGGAAATATATTATGTTATGGTTCATTTTGTGAAATGAGGGTATGGGACCTTGCTTTATGAAATGAAATGGAATGGATTTTATGGAAATTAATGTATTTATGTTTCATTTTGTGAAATGAGGGTATGGGACCTTGCTTTATGAAATGGAATGGGAAATATATTATGTTATGGTTCATTTTGTGAAATGAGGGTATGGGACCTTGCTTTATGAAATGAAATGGAATGGGTTTTATGAAAATTAATGTATTTATGTTTCATTTTGTGAAATGAGGGTATGGGACCTTGCTTTATGAAATGGAATGGGAAATATATTATGTTATGGTTCATTTTGTGAAATGAGGGTATGGGACCTTGCTTTATGAAATGAGGAGAAATGTTTGTGATACAAACTAAAATATGGTTGCTTGATTTAAATAAGAAGAAAGAACCCAATGCTTTAAACAGTTAAGGGTATGGGACTTTAATTGTTAAATGAGGGTTAGATCATTTAAAGCATAATGTGGGATGCATGGTAGGATGACTCTCATAAGTGGGTGAGAGGGGTCATAGAGAGGGAAGCTCTATGATAATATCTATGCATTAGAAAGTTGAATTGCTTGGGTTAATTGTATAGTTGCAATTTGGAAAATAAATGAGTAAATGCATTAGAAGCATGTCTATCCAGATCCATGAGTGTCCTGATCCCCTACTATCCTCACTTGATCGATGGAAGAGCGGGAGGACCAAAGTCAGGAGATGGACTACTTCACAAGTTTTCTCTCTACCTTACTTCTTGCTTGATCATGCAATAGAATAGATTTACGAGGAGATTTCCCCAATGGATTAAATGAGCATTGTTTAATATTATATTCTATTTCCCCTTTCTGATTGTAATGTTATTTAATTGATATCGCATGGTTCTTTTCTATGAATGTTTCATGCTTGTTTAAATTGCTTGTTTTGTTAGATTTAGTATCTAGATTCCTCCTTGGTGTTCTTATGTGTTTAAAAAAAATAAAAAATAAAAAGAGTTGTAAGTTCTAGGTGAACTTAGAGGATGACCTAAGGGCTTAAGACCCCCTTAGGGAGATGGGTTATCTAGGTTTAGAAGTTTGTACCAAGAGTTAAGATAGCTTGTCAGAGGATGAGATTGATAGCTTAACTCGTAATATACGTAGCATGCCCACACATAATGGTTTGTGTGTGGTATGGAGATGTGTGTATACCTTCCAATGATTGAGGGTGGTAAGTCTAGCTCATCAAGAATGGTGAGATGGATGGACTTACGTGCATGACATGAGATAGGCCTACATAGAATGAACTTGCATGAGGGGAATCTCATGTGGTATGGTTCTTGAGAAACTTAGGGGATGTCAAACATTAAGTTGGTCTAAGGTTGGATAGGGATTTATGAATCCTTCTCCTTGATCAAAAAAATTATATGAACCTTTTTTTATGTTGTGTGTTTTTCTTGTTTTTGTATTCGTGGGTTGTTACATTTGGTATCAGAGCTCTAGGTTCGAGGGTATAGAGCTTCTTATGTGCAAAAATGGATTCGGGTATGTCCAATGAAAGCCTGCTTAAGGTTAAGCAAAAGGGGGTTGGAATAACCTAGAGTCTCTGCTCATTTAGAATCTAAGTGGAATCGGTCCTAAGGGGAGATGAACATTGTGATACCTTAGTATGGGCTTTGGTGTCAATGTTACATCATAAACTTGGAACCTTGTCCTAACTAGATTTCTAATGATTGGCAAGAAATAACTTTGTAATGTGGTTGAGAATTAGTGAAACAACGAATAAACTAGGATCTAATTCTCTTCTTGGTTGGAACCAGATCAAGATGCCACCTAAGGCTAGGATAGAGAGGCCTCCACCTAGATAGACTCAACAAAGTAATGTCGAAGAAGAGATCCAGAATGAGGATCCAAGAAATCCCAATATGGGAATAGAAGAACTTACTACTACAGTTGTTGAATTACAAGATCAGTTAAGGCAAGTGTTGGAAACTATGGTGAATCAAAATTTGTAGGCTAGAGATTCGAAAGTCAACCAGGTTGAGGGACTGATAGTAGAACAAAAGCAAGCAAGAACCCTCTTAGAGAAGGAGATGGTAAGAGACCTAAAGAATGTTTGTATCTCCAAGTTTGATGGAGAAGGAGAGGGGGATGCAACTGAGGCTTGGTTAAGGGAGCTAGAAGTTTTCTTTACAGTAAAAGGATATTCCTCGGGAACCCGAATGGTTTGGGCCACTATCTACCTTGAAGGAGCTGCCCTAGATTGGTGGGAGACTTATTATGAAGAAACCAAAATAGAGCCGGTAGACATTCCATGGAAACAATTTGTAGACATCTTCAAGAAGAGGTTCCTCATGGAGCATTTCTATGCTCTAAAATTTGAGGAGTTCACCAGTCTAAGGCAAGGAAACAACTCAGTGGAGATATACTATAGGAAGCTAGTAAAGTTGCTAAAATATGTACCCACCTATAATGAGAAAATATGGATTCATAAGTTTACCCATGGATTGCAATCAAGGCTGAAGCATGATGTAGAGATGTAGGAACCTAAGTCATTGCAAAAGGTATATGACCTAGCAAAGAAAGTAGAGTCACATTTTTATTACAAATATGAAACCTTGACTGATCAGGAATGATAGGATTTGAAGAAGAGGAATAGCAATGGGTTTGTAAAGTGGGAGGCCAAGCAAGAATGGAAGGCTAAAAATCCCTAGAATCTAGAGAAGAAATTCAATGGAGGCCCAAAGAAGTTTAAAAAGAACTTTTATAAGAAAGGCCACAAACCCAATGATGCTAAACCCCCTTCACAGAAGCCACAAGGCCCCATTCCAACAATTAAGGATGAAGAGCAGAAGATAGAAAAGAAACAAGGACCCAAGGATGGATGCTATCATTGTCGAGGAGCACACTTTGCTAACCAGTGCCCATACCGACCAGGGCCAAGCACACCTAGCACTAAAGGAAAGGAGCCAATGCATAAGATCTATGCTACAACTGGGAATCAAAAACTTGAAGGGTAGACCACTCCATTGGTCATAAAAGGTAAGATTTTTGACAAGCAAGTAAATATCTTAATAGATAGTGGAGCTACTGATAGTTTCATTTCTTGTAAGTTAGCCAAAGATATGCTGGAAAGGCCAGGGTATTTGGCTCATGGATGGAAGGTTGAGTATGGATCTAGGTAGACCTACTCCGTAAACCAATGTTTCCCAATGATGGAAATTACCTTAGCTAGGGAAACTATGGAAGGATGCTTATATGTAGCCCCACTTCATGCCTTTGATGTAATTTTGGGAATGGATTGGCTGCAGGTCCATAAAGTCGTAGTCAACTTCCAAGATAGATGGATCGAGTATTCCGAGGAAGGTGAGGCAAGATGATGAATTTATAGCCAACAAGGGGCATTTAAACCCCAGATATTGTCAGCTATGCAATTAAAGAAAGCCCTCAAGAAAGGAGGGATTGTCTATGTGGTAAATATGAATGAAGTTAAAAAGAACCTGAAGGGAGAAATGTCTGAGACTTACCCAATTTTGCAAGAATTCTAGGATGTATTTCTTGAGGATCTACTAGGGCTCCCTCCAGTATGAGAATTTGACTTCACCATTGATCTTATACCAGGAGCGGAACCAATTCACCGATCTTCGTATAGGATGTCGCCCATTGAGATGCAAGAGTTGAAAGTACAATTGCAAGGATTATTAGAGAAGGGGTTGATAAAACCAAGTGTATCACCTTGGGGTGCACCTATTTTATTTGTAAAGAAGAAGGATGGGTCTTTAAGATTGTGTATCGACTACCGAATGTTGAATAAAGCTACCATCAAGAACCGGTACCCCCTACCCAGGATCAAAGATTTATTCGACCAACTAAGAGATGCCATGATATTCACCAAGATAGATTTAAGGTTAGGATATCACCAATTAAGGATACGTGAGGAGGACACTCACAAAACAATATTTAAGACAAGGTATGGACATTATGAGTTCACTGTCCTACCTTTTGGGTTAACTAATGCCCTTGCTACCTTCATGAATTTAATGAACAATGTGTTCAGAAGGCATCTGGATCAGTTTGTCCTTGTGTTCTTAGATGACATCCTAATATACTCTCAAAACAAGGAAGAGCATGACAAGCATCTCAAGGTCATGTTGGAACTATTGAGGGAAAATCAGCTCTACGGGAATCTAGCCAAAAGTGAGTTCTATGTTGTAGAGGTACGCTATTTAGGGCACATCATCTCAATAGAAGGGATCATAGTGGATCCAAAGAAAATAGAAGCCATGCTAAATTGGCCACCTCCTACCAATGTTACAGAGGTAAGGAGCTTCATGGGCTTGGCAAGCTATTACCGACATCACATAAAATACTTCTCAAAGATTGCTTCAACAATAACAAACCTTCAGAAGAAAGGAAAGGAATTCAAATGGATGGAAAGGTGTGAAGCTGCTTTTGCACTATTAAAGGAAAAACTCACTACTGCACCAATACTAAAGATTCCAGACCCCCAAGGAGATTTTACAGTATGCACGGATGCATCGTTGGAAGGATTAGGGGGAGTACTCATGCAAAGGGAGTCCGTAGTGGCTTATACCTCAAGGAAGCTCAAGAAGCACAAAGTCAACTACGCTACTCATGATTTGGAATTAGCCATTGTAGTACACACCCTGAAGGTCTGGCACCACTATCTGGTAGGAAGACCCTTTGAATTAAAAATAGATCATCAAAGCCTAAAGTATATATTCACCCAACCAATACTCAATGCAAGGCAAAGAAGGTGGGTCGAGTTTCTCATTGAATATGACTTTGAAATTGAGTATATAAAAGGGAAAGAAAATAAAGTGGTAGATGCTTTGAGTAGAAGAAGATACATAGCAACCCTAACCAGGAGTCATGTACAGCTCATGGACCAAGTAAGGCAGGAGCAAAAATAGGATGAGTATTGCCAAGAAATTCGAGCAAGAATGAGCAAATATCCTGAGACCAATAAGGAGTTTGGGGTGATAGATGACCTTTTGTGCTATAAAGGAAGAGTCATCGTACCAAATTTAGGAGATTCAAAGAGGCTTATAATGCAAGAATCCCATAGATCCCCTTATACAACTCACCCCAGAGGGGTAAAAATGAGGGAAAATATGAAGAGGACCTTCTTCTGGGTAGGAATGAAGAAGGATATTATAGATTTTGTAGCCCGATGCCTTGAATGTTAGAAGGTCAAAGTGAAGTGCAAGCATCCCGTAGGTTATTTGTACCCTCATAGTATACCTACTCAAAAATGGTAGGTCATATCGATGGACTTCATAGTGGGTCTACCAAAAACCCAGGTATCAACATGATGCAATTTTTGTGGTGGTTGACAAATTGACCAAAGTCGCACACTTCATACCTGGGAGCACCAATGATGATGCTCAAATAGTGGCTAATAGATTTATCAAGGAAGTGTTTTGATTGCATGGATTTCTAGAAGTAATCATATCGGATAGGGATTCCAAGTTCACTTCTGAATTTTGGAGAGCCCTTCACCAGGTGATAGGCACAAAATTGCACATGAGTTCAGCATACCACCCTAAAATAGATGGTCAGATAGAGTGGGTAAACCAAGTATTAGAGGACATGCTCCACATGTATTGCATGGATCACAAGACTCGATGGGAAGATTTTCTACCATTGGTAGAATTTACCTACAATAATGGATACCACTCTTCCCTAGGGATGGCACCCTTCGATGCTTTGTATGGATGAAAGTGCATAATGCCTTTGTCTTGGGATAATCCTGAAGATAGAACTATGATTGGACCAAAAATGGTCAAGGAAATGGAGGAAAAAATTAGGGTAATTAGGCAAAGGCTAAAGGAAGATTTTGATAGGCAAAAGAGTTATGTCGATCTAAAAAGGACTCCCCAAGAGTACTCGATGGGAGATAAAGTGTTCTTAAGAGTCAAACCAATGAAAAGTGTGATCAAATCCACAAATTTGGATCCACGGTTTGTAGGACCCTTTGAGATCATGGAGAAAATTAGTCTGGTTGCTTACCGACTCACCTTGCCTCCTAATTTGTCAAAAATCCATGACACTTTCCACATATCTTTGCTTAGAAAATATGTTGCTGATCCTGACCATGTATGGGATGTTTCTAATTTACATATGGCAAACCCAGAAGTAATTGAAGTGATGCCAGTGAGAATTCTTGAATTCCATTCTAAGGCTATGTGGAATCGAACCCTTGAGCAGTGTAAGGTCCAATGGGACCATTTCTCTAAAAGAAATGCCACTTGGGAGAAGGTGGTGGATATGAAAAAATATTTTCCTTTTTTGTTTGATGAACTTTAAAGTCAATTTTTATTTTTTTGTTGTAATAATTTGTATCTTGGCTACAATTACCTATGTTAAAAAAAGTGGGAAACAACAACACCGAGGATGGTGTTAGTCCTAGTGGGGGAGGATGTCATGACCCTCCTAGATGGACTTTTGAAATGAAGAAACAATGTATTTAAGAGTGATGCTTCAATACTCATTTTTTGTGCAATAAAGTAGTTATGCAATATTACTAGATAATGAAGGATATGTTACTACTAACAAATTGCCAATGTGTAGGATCAGGTGCACTCGTAAGTGGAAGAAGTTGAGTCCTCCATCGAAGATGAGGGTACTTGAGGTTGGGGGAAATGATGATATGACAACTCGAAGGTAACAAGGATAGATACCTTCATATAGGCATGCATTCAGTTAGGGATAATCATCAATAAATAGCCACCTTGAGCCCAGAATGATGGCCTAGTAGCTATCATAAGTTCTTGAGGTAGATATGGGTGACTAAATTGATGGAAATATCTCCCTCTTTGTTTGTGCTCACATTTATTTATCTTTTACTTCAACACTTCACCTTAGCAATGGAAAATTTGAAAAGAATGGACTATCTTCATAGCTTCTTGGTAAATTTATTTTGGGAAATAAATAGATTTATTCTTAAATAAAATAATGTCTTAGATAGTCATTCATTTAAGTAAATGGTGAATTTAATTAAAGGATAAATAGATTTATTCTTGTATAAGAAAGAATGCCTTATTTGGGTGACTCTTCATTTGAATAAATGGTAAGATTTATGTTAAATTAATTGGATGTATTCTTAAATAGAAGATTAAAAAAAAAAGAGGCAATGAAATTTATCTTGCTTACCTCGAGGATGGGTGGGCCAACGAGCAAATCCTAGCTGGCAAGAAAGCATGGCTCCATTAACACAAGAATGGCCCCCATCAGAAGCGAGGGGATGGTTCCCTCTACGTAAAGGAAAAGACTTCAATGTGGAGCATGGTGGAAAGGTGAGGAAGGGACGTCTCCTCTACCACCTGATGAAAGGGCGCAAGAGTAATAGTAGTGGTTGGTGGATGAAAGTCGAGGAGAAAGGGGAGTGAAGGAAAGGAAAAGGGAGGAGGAGAGGCCAAAAATATGAAGGGAAGAGCAGAGAAAGGGAGGTGAAGGAGTGAGAAGGTGGAGGTTGCTAACTCGATCGGATGACCCTCAAAGCCTAGCAGAGCAGGTGATAGGTTGGTACTCGAAGCTCATCATTGTTTTTAAGATTGTTTTTGAGCTTTGTTGTAAGCCCTGTAGCAGCCGAGCGAAGCTCATCACTATCATCGAGATTTGTTAAGATCTATAGCGGTCGAGCAAAGCTCATCGCTATCATCGAGCTTTGTTAAGCTCTATAGTAGATGAGTAAAGCTCATCACTATCATCAATATTTTTTAAGCTCTATAGCAGCCGAGCGAAGCTCATCACCATCATTGAGATTTTTTACAATATATAGCAATAAAATGAAGCTCATCGCTATCGTCGAGCTTTGTTAATATCTGTAGCATCCAAGCAAAGCTCATCATTATAATTAAGATTTGTTAAGATCTATAGTGGTCGAGCAAAGATAATTGCTATCATCGAGATTTTTTTAATCTCTATAGCAATTGAGCAAAGCATATCATTGTTGTCAAGCTTTGTTAAGCTTTGTAGAAATCGATCAAATCTTGTCACTATCATTGAGCTTTGTTTAAGCTTTATAGCAATCGAGTGAAGCTTGTCACTATCATAAATATTTTTTATAGCTAGGTTGTAGCGATTGAGCTTTGATCATGCCATGCTAAAGCTAGGAAATATTTTGGTCTTAGCCGAGCGTAGCTCATTATCAAGTGTAGCTCGTTGTTGTTGTGCACCCAAAGTTGGAGGGTTGTACGCTTAGCATATTAGAAGCACCATCTTAGGACCGTAGGGTGGTGGGTAAAAATCCCTCGTAGGCTCTAGTCGAGTAGGAAGCTCATCTTAGGAGAAGGTTCCCTTGGTGGTAGACTTCTAATTTAATTTATATTATGCATGTTCATTTTGTAAAATGAGGGTATGGGACCTTGCTTTATAAAATAGTATGGAAATTAATGTATTTATGTTTCATTTTGTGAAATGAGGGTATGGGACCTTTCTTTATGAAATGGAATGGGAAATATATTATGTTATGGTTCATTTTGTGAAATGAGGGTATGGGACCTTGCTTTATGAAATGAAATGGAATGGTTTTTATGGAAATTAATGTATTTATGTTTCATTTTGTGAAATGAGGGTATGGGACCTTGCTTTATGAAATGGAATGGGAAATATATTATGTTTGAAGAACACAAGCTTATATTGAGAGAGGGGGTGAACATTATAAGATCAAATTTTACTTTTCTTTCCTAAAAAATATTATCCAATGTTATCAATTGCAATATTAATAGCAGTAATCAAAGCAATGCAAAAATCATCACACACATGAGAAACATAAATTTACCGTGGTTCACCCAATGTGGATTACATCAATGGAGAAAATATTTCTTCTAAATTTTGTCAACAAATATCTTGGGAATTGATTCCCTATTACAATGTTTATGGACCTCTTGTCCAAACGAAATCTCAATCCCAAATACTCTAGTTTGTGGATCTCTCTCCATAGGAGAACTTTATCCCCTTTATTCTAGTTTGTGGATCTCTCTCCACAGGAGAACTATATCCATTTTATTTGGTTTATGGATCTCTCTCCATAGAACTCTATCCCCTCTTCTCTGGTTTGTGGATCTCTTTATAACACCATAAAATTGAACCATTTGCAAAGACAAAAATATTCAAAAAGTGATCAAAAATGATAATTGTTGCATTTATTACCTCAATTTTTGTGCCTTTCTAATGAAATTAGATTATGCTGATGAGATCATACTATGATCTTCAAAATCATATTACGACCTTTGAGATCGTAACATGATTTTGTGTATGATATCTACGATTGTAATACGATATTGCTAAAAAACCAAAAAACAAATCTAGATAAATGAAAAAATAGTTACAACATTATTTGTATTTACCTATGCAACCGTGTGATAGTTATGGGATTGGATCTGCCGATCAGCCCAGCTTAGAAGGAGTTGCAACCAAATTTGCTTTAGCAGCCTATCTCAATCAGTTTGATCAACCTATTTAAATCAGGAATCCCTCATCTCGAATTTCCCATAGCATTCCTAATGCATTGATATAATTTTACATTTTAGTTCTAGTTATTTTGCTATCACCTGCAGGATCGGAGGATACGGTCGGCTATCGGATCGATACGATCTGACGATTGTAATTTGATATTGCCCTAGGTGATACAATTTTTCTTGCAGGTCATTTGGGAGAAAACCCAAGCTTTGGTTTGCATTTCATGGTACCTCATTTGCATATTTATCATTTAATTTATAATTTTCTATTGCATATAACGTTAGATTTAATCATTTGCATCCTTGGAGTTCACCAAATCAAATCTACGTGCATATTTCATACAATTTAGGTCATATACATGTTAGATATATCTATATAGACATTCAATTTACTAAGTATAATCTGATTTATGACTAATAAGATCTATAGTACATCCTAGAATTCTATTTTTTGCATTGTACCCATGAAATTGCAGGTTTCTATAAAAATCAAAACTATCGATCTCTGATCGATAGGATACGATCTTGAGATCATAATACGATTTTGCAAATCATAATACGATATCGGCCCTATTGTGTATGATCTTGCATGCAACAAAAATCGTAATATTCATTAGACTTCTAGATACATTTCAGAGTTTTAAATCACTTTTTAGGCATCGCATTGTTCATTTAAGCTATGTTTTTGTTGTTTGCTATTTGCATATAAATAAAAATTGCATATAAATTAGCATAGTTGCATATTGGAAAAAAAATAGGTGTATGTGAGGTTTTCTAAAAGGAACACATCAAAACAAACTCCAAAGCCTAGGCATGAAAACTTCCATAAAAGTTTTACTGGTGAACCCTAAACAATTCATCTAAAAATAACCAAAGAAGACATGAACTCAAGTGTATCTCTTCGACGTGTAGAACTATAATTCCAACATTCCATTTCAAGGCACGAATCCATTAGCCTGAAGGAAAGGAGTGTGTGAATTTTAGACCTACATTCTTTGGTGAACCTGATGTGAAAAACATAGGCATATTTCTCATTTATAAAATACAAAAAAGCATAAAAATTACAAAAACATATAAAAAAAACAAAATATAATATATATTTATATTTACAATATTTATATAGGTATATATATAACATATATATGCCCAAGAAATTTAAAATATATATACAACATATATATCCCTGAAGCAAAAAATCCTAAAACAAAATGCCTAGGATTTTAAGAAGTGGGAAACAAATAGAGTCTGATGAACAAGATCAAGAAAACCTAGATGATAGGGTACTTATTGAAGATTATGTACCTTCAGAACAAGATGAATAAGATAATAAAGAAGATGAAATGGATAATCCAACTAGACCTTATACAAATGAGGAAGGTAATCTCACTTTTAAGTCTACCCTGCATTTCATTGGGTTTTTAAAAGACAACATAGATGACATTAATCATGTAATATAGAAATAAGGTCAACTTACTATGTGATATTATTCAATAGAGACTACTATAGAAGCTTCTCTCCAGTTAAATGGAAATACATTAACATATATGAACAAAAAAATCAAGATCAAGGTGGTACACCCCAAAATGTGAATCAAAATCTAAATCAAAACATAGCAAAACCACCACCAGTGATAAATCCAAATTCTATTCAAAATTAAAATTCTCTTGCTTCTCAAGCTCGTAATAAAAAAATAGCCACATCACAAAAGGCTAAAAGAATTCAAAATACCAATCATCATCAACAAAAATTTCAACAAAACACAACCCATATAAACTCCATAATACCGTTCCCACACAGACTTTACACAACAATATTTCAACTGGAAATCCTTACACAACAACATAAAATTATCAAATATACAACAACATGATGCAACAAAACCAATTTGGTGGACAATCATAGGGACTTGAAGATATATTTAACCAAGTATCTTCAAGACTAGATAAAATAGATCCCTATCGTCCCTCATATAGTTATAGAGATATGTGTATCCAACCCTTGGATCCTATTGTGGTTGCCCAACCATACCCAAAACATTTCCCTATGTCTATCCTACTAATATATAAAGGAACCGAAGATCCTATTGATCATCTACGCATGTTTATGACAACATGTCATGATATTTCTCATGATGATTTTTTGTTTCTAAAAATATTCCCTAAAAGTCTTGGAGGCATGGCTATCGGATGGTATTATAAACTACCTAAAAACTCTTTAAGGAACTTTGAAGAGATAGCAGAGATTTTTGTCCACCAATTTAGTGCTTACATAGAGAGGCATGTAACCATTAAATATTTATACAATCTAAAACAAGGTAAATATGAGAGTTTTACCAAATTATTGACTAAGTGGAGATACCTCTTAGGGAGACTACATTTTCCATTACCTCATTGTGAAATGTTGGACATATTTATTGGTAATTTTCATGAACAACTATCTTATGAACTTTCTACTTCTACAGTAACCACATTTGATCAAGCCATTGATATAGCTAGGAGGGTAGAATATACCCTCATTAGAAGAGGACAATTTAAGAAGAAATATAAGGACAAAACTCCTAAGAACCAATATAAGAATAAGCAAGTAGTAGGTGATGGAGTTACCGATAGTAGAAACACTTCAATGGTCAACACTATAGAAGCCTTAAATAAATTTGTATTAAAAATCCCTGATAAGCCACCAAGATAATTCACAACATTAAATCAACCCTTAACTATGAATTTACCTTAATTTTTGCAACAAGTTCTAATATGGTTACTTGAGGTAAGACAACCAGATAACATTGCATTTGGGTATAGGGCTGATTTACATTGTAATTTTCACCAAGTAGATGGACTTTCTATAAATTCTTGTAAAATTTTAAAGTATATGATACAATATTTGATTGATAAAGGTAATATGGAAGCACACAAATTTCTTGCAAACAATAATACTCAAAATAATACCCAAAAATAAACAAATCAAAATGTTAATCAAAACTTAGATATTTTTCAACATCCTTTACTCAACCATGGTAAAGAAAATGTGAATCAATTAGAACATCATAATGTCCCTCATCCAACCATATATGTGGGAACTATTAGTAGTATCTTGCCATACCAAAATATTTAAACCCCTTATGTGCCTACTTTATCCACAATTACAACTAGGCCAATCATATATACAAAAAGTGACATGAAAAGTGAAATAGAAAGTAAAATAGAAAGTGAAATAGACATCACCTCAAATAATTCAAATAGTTTTGAAGATGAGTCAGATAAAATTCTTCCCATCACTAATTTATTGGTCCCAGAAGAACCATTCTCTAGAAGAATTTCCACTCGACCCTCATCTCAACAAATACTATCAATTGAGAAAACAATAAATGCTAGATCCCACTTTAATCACTTATAAAACAATAATGTTGTAGGTACTATTGAAACCATCACTAGACAAAAAATCCAAAACTAAAACTCTCAATCAAGAACTCAAATAATGAATAAGAAATCACCACTATATTCTTCTCTACAAAACACTTATTCACCTCAACCTCTTCATAATAGTGGTACTATTCCCATTAAACATTCATGTCAAACTATTCAATCCATATGTAATTATTCTTTATCATCATTGCAATTACAAATATTTAAACCTTCTTCTTTCAACACAACACATTCATCTCCACTAGGAAATACTTATTCTTCTAATCCTACCATGGAATCACATCATACTTCACAATTTACTCATCATCGTTCTACTCACAATAAAGAAGAAATAGGTAATAAACCAGTTATTGATAAACTCATAAGAGAAATAATCAAGCATCAACAACATGAAACCAATAAAGTATTATATCCTAATGTGTTCTATCACAATGATATCACTAATAATTTGACAAAAACTACAAGCGAGCAACCTCAATCTCAATCAACTCAATTTGATAAACAAGAAATAAATTCTTCATCCAACCAATCTTAAATACATCTCTTAGTTCCAAAGAATAATAAAAAATAAGTTACAAGCATAGAAAACCCATCTTTAGCATTGACATCTCAACCTAAAGTCTCCTTCAATATTCAACCACAATCAGACAATCTTCCAACTAAGATATCCTTTTTGAAACTTTTGCAAACCTCTCCCATTCATAGGGAATTTGTATTCTCTATTCTCTCTTTCTTTATCATCACTACATTAAGTTATCTATTATCTTCCTCTTTATCACCATTGATACCTTTTGTTCTTCATTCTCTCTTTCTTTATCATTATCACATCAAGTTCTCTATTATTTTCCTCTTCATCACTTTTTGTCCATCACTTTTCTTCATGTACATCTACTTATAATTATTCACAACAATATCAACTATTAACCAATCAACTTCAATCACCTACACCACAACCAAATTTTTCTTCAAAACATCCTTTGATTTTGAAGCCACCTTAGAAATTTTATGCACAAATCACTCTGTATAGTGTATATATAGCATTTTTTTGTATATATTATTAGTTTTATCAAATAACTAAACAAACCAAAAGAAGAACAAAATTTAAAATCATGAAAAATTCCAAAAATATTTCAAATTGTTAAAATTGTTATTCTTTGCATTAGTGTGTGTTTTGTTTCCAAAATTCAAGTTATATTTTCTTTTATTTAAGATAAATTCAAAAGTTATCTTTAACCATGCACTTAATTTACATCTTATATAATTTTAATTTTATCACTTTGATTATAAATATATCTTGTATCAAAAAGCACTATTAATTCATTAAATAAATTTTGGGTTTTGGGACATGATCTCGCTACTTCTTAAACCAAGAACACATTCTCACATCTTAAATATGATTTATTGTAAAATTTGAAATTCGATACTACATAGTAGTCTTAGTTCCTTAAGCAAAAAGTTTCCCTTGCTATCAAATTATGTGCATGGTCTAGAATACTAAGAATTGGGAAAAGGACAATATCCCCCTCTACCCAAATAAAATACCTTGATCTACGCCTAATCTAGGCAAGTATCCCAGAAAGAAAAAGAAAAAGAAAAAGAAAAAGAAAAAGAAAAATAAAAATAAAATAAGAAAAGAAAAAGCAATAAAATACCCTTGTTAAAAATGGACAATAATACCTACTCCAAAAATTAGAAGAAAAGAAGAGGGTTGTGAGCTTGAATCCCTAGAATTCCTTAGTTATTTGAAAGCCATGAGGTAATCCCCATAACAGGTGGTTTGTGCCCAACCCGCTTGGTCTTGGGTAATCCCTTTCATGTGGCGACATATATGTCACATTAGAAACCTTATTTCATATAGACCAATATCTGCTTTTGGATTAGCTAGATTTTTGTGACTTGACTTACATAGTAGTTCGGTACAATGACATGCACAAAATCAGGGTTAATGAACATTTTATGTGCACACACATTGGTTCATAAAAGTTTACTTGTATCACTACCTTACTCAAAATCGGTAAATTAATTTCACAAAAACACACATTTGATACTTGAGAGATTTTATATCATTGTGACAAATCAAGATGGATAATGAACTCAAACATCACACACTAGTTCTAGATAAATTTGACTTTATCCTTGAAATTATTTAAAATATTTCTTGAAGAACACAATCTTTTACTAAGAGGGGTGGTGAACAATATAAGACCACTTTTTACTTTTCTTTCCAAATAAATATTATGCAATGTATAGATAGCAATAACAACAAAAATAAAAAAGGTAATACATAAATCACCACACACAATAGAGACACCATAATTTACGTGGTTCACCCAATGTGGCCTACTCCACGGAGAAAATATTTCACTAAAATTTTCTCAATCAATATCTTGGGAATCCTTTCCCTATTACAATGTTTATGGACCTTTGTCCAAAGGAGACACCAATCCCATAAATCAAGTTCATGGATCTCTATCCATAGTAGAACTCCTTCTCCTCTTCTTTGGTTGGTGATCCTCTAGAAGACTACTGCCTCCATTGCACTGGATTGTGGATCTATCTCCACTGAAGACTCTTTTTCCCACTCAGAAGACCTATCCTCACTATGCTAGCTAACAGATCTCTATCCACTAGATACTACTATTCTCTCTACTCTGTCTCAAATTTGCACTAAACATAGTTCTTCTGTATAGCAAAACTATGCTCAATATCTATTTTGGATCTGGAATAAACCTGTACTCAACTCTGCACCAAAATATGCTCTCAAATCTTCACTAAACATAATATTTCAATCTAGCACAAATCTATCATCGATCTCTTTCCTCAAGCGTAAACTTAGAGCTTGAATCAACTCTTTTGTATCTGCCTCAAACCTTAGCTCAAGGTTTGAACAAATCAATCAACTCTACTCTCAAGACTTCTCAAATACTTGTATCAAATATGCCTTGTAATATTCCAAAAAATCTCACACTAATTTGTCAACAAGTCCCCTCTAGAACTTGCTCAAATATTCTCTACAAGTCCTCTCTAGAACTTGGTCAATATTCTCCACAAGTCCTCTCTAGAACTTGCTTAAATATGCTCTACAAGTCCTCTCTAGAACTTTCTC
Organism: Wollemia nobilis; assembly: GCA_028583015.1. NCBI lineage: Eukaryota > Viridiplantae > Streptophyta > Pinopsida > Araucariales > Araucariaceae > Wollemia > Wollemia nobilis. The sequence continues at coordinate 3,542,261 of JAQPPZ010001261.1, forward strand.
AATCTGCTCCACAAGTCCTCTCTAGGACTTTCTCAAATATGCTCTACAAGTCCTTTCTAGAACTTGCTCAAATTTGCTCTATAAGTCCTCTCTAGAACTTGCTCAAATATGCTCTAAAAGTCCTCTCTAGACTTGTCCAAATCTGCTCAATAAGTCCTCTCAATAAATTATCCAAATCTTTATTGTAAGCTTCCACAAAATATCACAAAATTAGTAAAAGACTTACCTCAAATCTGCTCAACAAGTCCACAAAGAACTTGTCCAATATCATAGAAACATAAAGAATATTTTTAGAGACTCAATATGTTCTACACTTATCACAATGCTCAATTAATTTCAATAACTCTCTTAGAAACATAAGGAGAATTGTTAGAGATTCAATATGCTTCAAATTCAACTCAATGCTCAATTACTTTCTCAACTCAATTCAGAATATAGAATAGTTTATTTGATGGAACTTGAACAATCACTTCACACATCCACTTGACTATGTTCAACCAACTCTGCTCAACAAATCACTCAATGAACTAATAATTTCTCATAAACCCTAGTCCAAGCATATAAACATCAACTCAAAATATTTTCAACAATGCTCAATCATAGGTCTCACATAACAATGATACTTATGTTCTTTTCAAACTCCGGTTCAAGTTCTTTTCTCAACAACAATGCTTATAAAGTAATAATCGCATAGCAATGATACTCAAAACCTAGTTCAAGTTCTCCAAAAAACCAATGGCTTCAACAAAAATTCTTATAAAACAAATCTTACATAACAATGATACTCAAACCCTAGTTCAAGTTCTTCACACAAACAATGTCTTCAAAAACAATGCTTATAAAACTAGTTTTTAACAACAATTCTTTATTCCAGAAAACCTTGAAGCATTAAATCAACACACTCAATAGGAAACCCTAATAAAATTCTTTTCACTCCAAAATTATTTTCAAAAAATAAATCAATCAACTCAACTATGGAAGAATGTGCTCATACCTTTTTCTTGATGATTAAGGGATCTCATAAATCTGCCACAACCACAACCAAGTCTATTCCAAACTCAAAGAGGTTAGAAGATAAATATTTCTCACAATGTAATGCAAAAAATAAATTACACCTTATCACTCCATCTATTAAAACAACCATCAACATACATAAAATATTTTAAAATAACACCTTGTAATCTCCCAATTAAAATAAATTTAACATTAACCAAAATTTAACTCAAAACCCTCTTTAATTAAATTTTAATACCAAGAAGAACTTTGGAAAAAATCAAATCCACTTTCCTTATACCTCCAATAACATAAATCAAATACCAAATAAGCAACTTTTCATTCTACCCTTATAACTCCCTTTTTACCTTAGGAAAGACATTAGGAAAATAAAAAATTATTTAAAAAAAATACCTTTTCCACTTATGAGATTCGAACCCCCAATATTTGCCTCCTCGTGTGTCCTAGCCATGGTCTAGACCACCATGTGCACTAGACGAACACTTGGAATATTAAGAGCACCTTGTGCTCTTTCTTATAAGCCTGACATTCAAACGAGCGTGTGCCAAAATCTTTTCCTCCACAATGCTCAATAAAAACACACCAAAAGCCTCCATGTGAATCGATTGTGGCAACTTACACTCCCAACGCTCTCGCAAAATATGCACTGCCAATGGACCACACTGTCCAATGGGAGTGACGCCTTAAGCCCCCCCTTTCATCTTCTTCCTAGTGCTAAAATACAACACAAAATTTTTCGTCTTCCTCAACGATTGCACGAGTTACTCTTTTCTCTATCACATGAATATTAATTTATGAAGACTAAGTTTAATGCCCCTTTGGCATAGCTTTTATATATGAATTTCAAATTTTGACATAGACATCGATGCTCCACTAAATTGATGACGTTGACACTTTTTTTTAAAACCTTTATAATTTATAAATTATTTAAATTCTAAAAGAATTTAAATTTTATAAATTATTTTTATAAACCTTTGACTTTAATAAAAAATAAAGTCTTCTTGAGATAAAATTTAAACCTTTCTTTGTGCTCCACTGATTTTATGTAAATTATTATGCCACCATGGTTTTAATAAAAACCTTAATTCTGACATCACAATGTTTAAGGAAGCCTTTATATCCTTATAATAATTTTAATAAAAACCTTTTAATTTTCCACCATGGTTTTAACACAAACCCTTATAAAATAATATTTTGACAACTTTTCTTCAACTCTTCACATTGTTCCTAGTGGCAGTAATGGTTTACTCCATGGTATTAATGAGAACGTCATGTGTTTCCTTTACATAAATGAATAATTATCACCTTGACATCAATGATAACTAAATGAGCTCAAAATGTCCAACAATCTCTTCCTTTTTCATTGATGGAAAGCCAAATGTTCTTTACCAAAAACTTGACCTTTCCTTTGTTATGCTCCCCCTGGGACATTGCTCCCCCTAGCTCAATGCTCTCTCAAATACCAAATATCTCCCCCTTACTCAAATTTCTCCCCCTTTGATATTAATGGAAAATGGTCACCTTTGGGGCTCGAGGCTAAGAATGATCCTCTTACCATAGACCCTCCCCCACCTCCTATTGAGGTGGTTAATTTTGGGGTAGGAGTATTTCTACTCCCAAAAAGCACTGTTATTTACCTTTATTCTCTCTTATTATTATATGATCCTTTTGATTCCTCTAACTATTTCTTTTCATATCCATGTTCTTGTCCATATCTACATTCTTGTCCATGTTCCTATTCATATTGATGTTCCTGTTCCTGCTTGATTTTGGAATGTCTACTCTACACTACTTTGATGTGTTACCATAATTATTGTACTTATAACACTTAATGTTATTATTCATTGGAGGTGAAAATATATTAGGATTTCTCCTTGTGAACCCATACCTTCTTTTGTCATGAACCCTATAATTCATTGCCTTGTGACCAAACTGAGTAGCAATACCCATGGAAAATTTGTATGTTCCCATATTCCTATCTTTCATGTGTCATACATTGTGAAGCCATGTGTCCAAACTTGTGACATGAAAAAAATATTCCATTGAAGTTTCCTTGTCTTGACCTCATTGGTCTCTTAGTCTCTCTTGACCTATTCTGATTGTTGTTCCATATGTATATTCTTTGTGCATTGTTCCTATTTTTCTTGAACTCTCTATTGTCCAACTCATCCTCATATATCTCACTTTCTTTTACACTGTCTTCTTCTGAAGTATCTTCATCTAAAGTTTCTTCTCCTCCAAAACTTGAGGTTGATTTTCCTTCCCATTTCTTTTGAACATGGTCAAATCCAAGATCTATTTTTATTGATGTATGATTTTGTATCTTGATGAATGTATCCAAGTTATTTGAGCTATTTTTGAACCCTTTTAGCTTGACCTTGGAGTCTTATAAATATTCTCTTAGTAGTGCCACTTCTTGTGCTAACTTTTCACATTATAATATATTTGCTTCTAACTTATCCTTGAAACTGAATTCTCTCTTCATCACATTCTTAAACTGAATTTCAAGTTTATAGTGTTGCTTTCTTACCTTCTTTACCATGTTAAGGGCATAAATAAGTTCTACCTTGAGATCATATCCATACTTTTATGAATATTCCTCTATTTGTTTACCTTTGTCTGCATATTTATTTTCTATTGGCTTATCTTATGTAGGATCATATTTTCCTTCTTATAGTGCCATTAGAATATTATCTTCTGGTCCTTCAAGTGTATCTTCATATTCATCATCATTGAAACTATAATGATCCCTTGTACAAATATCTTCAAGATGTGCAAAGTTACCACATCTAAAACACTTGAGAATTACTGGAGTCCTTTTCTTAACTTGTTATTTTTCTTCAATCATAAAGATAACTTCATCTCTATAATTTTCTGAAAAAAATAGCATCACTATCACTTGAGTACTTACTTGCCTTATCTGCATACTAGCTCCTCTTTTGTCTTTGAAATATCTGCTTTCATTTTTTTCTTTGTCCATACTTTCTTTTCTTATGATACCTATATATTTTTTATTCCCTGTTCTTGTGATCCTATTTTTCTTCACCATTGTTAGTCTTAGCTTCTTGAAAATCTATTGCAAAATATCCATACTTTCCACAATTGAAACATTTAAAAAAATTTAGATGTCTGGATATTCTATAATCCTTATCTCTTCTACCATAATTAGCTTCTTCATCACTGGATGACTCATTGCTTGATTCTAACTTTTTACCCTTTGTATTCTTGATTTTTTTGAAGGTTGCTTCCTTCTGGGGAATATGATCTTTTGTTCTTATCTAAAATTTTGTAAGCATACAAATCAACATATCTCTTGTCAAAGTATCACCATCCATTGATACTTCTATATCAGAAAACTTTTCACTGAATCTTTTTTGAAGAGTTTTTAAGACTTTATCACAAAAATCTGATTTATCAATCTTCATTCCAAGTCCTTGCATAGCATTAACAACCTCATAAATTCAAAGTAGATAATTACTAATGTTTTTATCATCCTTCATTTTTAATTTTTCAAATTTTCCTTTGATATTTTGCATCTTTGATTTCTTAACACATTTATCTCCTTCACATATAGTTTGCAATTTATCCCACATTTCATTTGTAGTTTGACAATGCATAACTTTCATAGACTCTGTTTTATGCAAAACTCTCAAAAGTGCATTAATTTATTTTGAATTATAATGTTGTAGGAGCTTACCTTCCTTATCTGTATGAGGATTAATTAAGGGATCATATCCAATTTCATCTTCTTCCCAAATTTCATTGCCAAGTGCCATCAGGTAGATCTTCATTCTTATACTCCAATATATATAGTCACTTCCATAAAATACTGGTGCTGAATTATATAAGGACCCACTCTTAGAATCCATTGTTTTCTTGTTATATTTTCCTTCAATATGTTAACATTTTCTAGAGGAACCCACTCTGTTACCAATTGAAGAACACAAGCTTATACTGAGAGGGGGGGTGAACAATATAAGAACACTTTTTACTTTTCTTTCTAAATAAATATTATGCAATGTATACATAGCAATATCAATATCAATAACCAAAACAATGCACAAGTCACCACACATAATAGAGACACCACAATTTACATGGTTCACCCAATGTGGGCTACTCCATGTAGAAAATATTTCACTAAAATTTTCTCAATCAATCTCTTGTGAATCCTTTCCCTATTACAATGTTTATGGACCTCTGTAAAAAGGAGACACCAATCCCCTAAATCAAGTTTGTAGATCTCTATCCATAGGAGAACTCCTTATCCTCTACTCTGGATGGTGATCCTCTAGAAGACTACCACATCAATTGCATTGGCTTATGGATATCTCTTCACTGAAGACTCTTGTCCCAACTTAGAAGACATATCCTCACTACCCTGGCTAATGGATCTCTATCCACTGGAGACTACTATCCTCTATACTCTATCACCTCCAAAGTTCTATCTCAAATATGCACTAAACACAGTCCTTTGGTCTAGTACAAATCTGCTCAATCTCTATGTTTGGTCTGGCACAAACCTATCCTCAAATCTACACTAAAATATGCTCTCAAATTTGCACTAAACATAATCCTTCAATCTAGCATAAATTTGTCCTCGATCTCTATCCTCAAGCCTTAAATCAGAGCTTGAATCAACTCTACTGGATATGTCCCAAACCTTATCTCAAGGTTTGAACAAATCAATCAACTCTACTCTCAAGTCTTCTCAAAGACTTATATCAAATATGCCTTGTAAGATTCCATAAAATCTCACACTAATCTGTCCACAAGTCCTCGCTAGAACTTACTCAAATATTCTCTACAAGTCCTCTCTAAAACTTACTCAATATACTCCACAAGTCCTCTCTATAACTTGCTCAAATATGCTCTACAAGTCCTCTCTAGAACTTGCTCAATCTATTCCAGATGTCCTCTCTAGTACTTTCTCAAATCTACTCTACAATTTCTTTCTAGAACTTGCTCAAATCTGATCTACAAGTCCTCTCTAAAAATTGCTCAAATATTCTCTACAAGTCTTCTCTAGAACTTATTCAAATATGCTCAATAAGTCCTCTCAAGAACTTATCCAAATTTGTATTGTAATCTTCCACAAAAGATCACAAAATCAGTCCACAAGTCTCCTTAAAAACTCACCTCAAATCTACTCAAAAATTCCACACAAAAATTGTCCAATCTCATAGAAACATAAAGAGAATTGTTAGAGACTCAATATGTTCTACACTGATCACAATGATCAATTACTTTAAATCACTCATAAACATAAGGAGAATTGTTAGAGATTAAATATGCTTCAAATTCAACTGAATGCTCAATCACTTTCTCAATTCAATTCAAAATATAGAATAGTTTATTTTGTGGAACTTGAACAATCACTTCACACATCCACTTGACTAGGTTCAACCAATCACTCAATGAACTAATCCTTGCTCACAAACCCTAGTCCAAGAATATAAACATCAAATCATAATATTTTCAACAATTCTCAATCGCAGATCTCACATAACAATGATACTCATGTTCTTTTCAAACCCTAGTTCAAGTTCTTTTCTCAACAACTCACTTCAACAACAATTCTTATAAAATAATCCTCACATAGCAATGATACTCAAACCCTAGTTCAATTTCTCCACACAACCAATGGCTTCAACAATAATGCTTATAAAATAATTCTCACATAACAATGATACTCAAATAGTTCAAGTTCTTCATACAACCAATGGCTTCAACAACAATGCTTATAAAACAAGGTTTTAACAACAACTCTTTATTCTAGAAAACCTTGAAGCATTAACTCAACAAACTAAATAGGAAACCCTAATCAAATCCTTTTCACTCCAAACTTATTTTCAAAAAATAAATAAATCAACTCAAATATGGAAGAATTTGCTCATACCCTTTTCTTGATGATTAAGGAATCTCATAAATCTGCCACAACCGCAACCACTTCTATGCCAAACTCAAAGAGGTTAGAAGATAAATATTTCTCACAATGTAATGAAAAAACTCAATTACACCTTATCACTCCATCTATAAAAACAACCATCAACATACAAAAAATATTTTTAAATAACACCTTGTAATCTCCCAATTAAAATAAATTTAACATTCACCAAAATTTAACTCAAAAACCTCTTTAATTAAATTTTAATAGCAAGAAATTTGGAAAAAATCAAATCCACTTTCCTTATACCTCCAATAACATAAATAAAATTTCAAACAAGCAAATTTTCATTCTACCCTTATAACTCCCTTTTTACCTAAGGAAATACATTAGGCAAATAAAAATTTATTTAACAAAAATACCTTTGCCACTTATGAGATTTGAACCCCCAATATTTGCCTCATCGTGTGCCCTAGATACGGGATAGACCACCACGTACGCTAGATGCACACTTGGAATATTAATAACACCTTGTGCTCTTTCTTATAAGCTTGGCATTCAAACAAGCATGTGCCAAAATTTTTTCCTCTGCAGTGCTCAAGACAAACACGCCAACAACCTCCACATGAATCGATTATGGTCACTTCCACTCCCAAAGCTCTCGCAAAGTGTGCACTACCAATGGACCACCCTATATAATAGGAGTGAGGCCTTAAGCCCTCCCATTTCATCTTCTTCTTGGTGCTAAAAGACAACACACAATTTATCTTCTTCCTCAATTACTGCATGAATTACTCTTTTCTCTCTCACATGAATATTAATCGATGAAGGGTAAGGTTAATGCCCCTTTGGCATAGCTTTCATATATGAATTTCATATTTTGACATAGACGTCGGTGCTCCACTAAATTGATGATGTCGGAGATTTTTTTAAAACCTTTATAATTTATAAATTATTTAAATTCTAAAATAATTTAAATTTTATAAATTATTTTTATAAACCTTTGACTTTAATAAAAATTAAAGTCTTTTTGAGATAAAATTTAAACCTTTCTTTGTACTCCATTGATTTTATGTAAATTATTTTGCCACCATGGTTTTAATAAAAACCTTTATTTTACCATAACAATGTTTAAGGAAGTCTTTATATCCTTATAATGATTTTAATAAAAACATTTTCATTTTCTACCATGGTTTTAACACAAACCCTTATAAAACAATATTTTGACAAATTTTCTTCAACTCTTCGCATTGTTCCTAGTGATAGTAATGGTGTACTCCATGGTATTAATGATAGCTTCATGTGTTTACCTTGACATCAATGAGGACTTCTCACCTTGACATCAATGAAAACTAAATGAGCTCAAAATTTCCAACATTTATTTGAATTTTCTAGAAAACATCGGTTTGTAACCACTTGCATTAATCCCCACAAATCACTTCATTTTAGCACCTACAATATATATTATCCTTAAAATTTTTCAACATGTGACACAATGATTTATTTTCAAAATACAACTTGCATTTTCAAAATCATATATAATCATGCATTACATTTTGACTTCGCGATGATGGTATAATTCCTAGTAATTATTTTCTCTCAAATTTCACACTAGGAATTCTATGCCTAGCGCAAGTCATCCTGCCAAATTTTTCATGCTTAAATCACTTTATATAGCTCACAAAAATAATATTTATCAACCTATTTTATCAAATCAATATCTTTTAAAATCAACATCTTCTTTCATCATCGTAAGCCTCAATATTATTCTTGAGCACCACAAAAACATTTCTATTATTAGCAATACAAAAATTCCTCATAACAAGATCCACTTCATGACCTAACGAGCATTGATCTCCACCAACGGTCATATAAAATCACAACATCCTTCGAGGTTCATTGCCAATCCATCAAATCTATCATCACACAAAACATCTTTTGTCTTTCAAAAACACTTTACAAAATTATTTTCTTTTATGTTAAGCATGATAAAAAAAAAATTTCAAAAATAAAAGCATGATTATAAGAAATTACATAATACAACCATCATAAGAAAGTGCAATAAATCATCCAATAAATCAAATCATTCAATGTTGCATAGACAAAATAAATATCAATATATATATATAGTTCATCAATGGAATTTGATGCAAAACTCGAAGGGGGTATCACACTTAATGTAGTTCAAAATAAAATTTCAAATTTTAAACTTTTTTGCAATAATTTTTTGCTTTCTCGTAAAGTGTGTCAGTCTTTTTTTTAATGTATTTTTCAAAAATATGCTACAGAGGGGGCAAAATGTAACACCCTAAAATTGAACCATTTGCATAAAAAACAAAAATATTCAAGAAGTGATCAAAAGTGATAACGGTTGTATTTATTACCTTGATTTTTGTGCTTTGCTGATGAAATCGCATTAGGCTGATGAGATCGTACTATGATGTTTGAAATCATATTATGACCTCTAAATAATATTGAGTCTTACGATGATGAAAGAAGATGTTGATTTTAAAAGAAATTGATTTTATAAAATAGGTTGAGCACCACAAAAACATTTCTATTATTAGCAATACAAAAATTCCTCATAACAAGATCCACTTCATGACCTAACGAGCATTGATCTCCACCAACGGTCATATAAAATCACAACATCCTTCAAGGTTCATTGCTAATCCATCAAATCTATCATCACACAAAACATCTTTTGTCCTTCAAAAACACTTTACAAAATTATTTTCTTTTATGTTAAGCATGATAAAAAAAGTTCAAAAATAAAAGCATGATTATAAGAAATTACATAATACAACCATCATAAGCAAGTGCAATAAATCATCCAATAAATCAAATCATTCAATGATGCATAGAAAAAATAAATATCAATATATATATAGTTCATCAATGGAATTTGATGCAAAACTCGAAGGGGGTATCACACTTAATGTAGTTCACAATAAAATTTCAAATTTTAAACTTTTTTGCAATAATTTTTTGCTTTCTCGTAAAGTGTGTCAGTATTTTTTTAATGTATTTTTCAAAAATATGCTAAAGAGGGGGCAAAATGTAACACCCTAAAATTGAACCATTTGCATAAAAAACAAAAATATTCAAGAAGTGATCAAAAGTGATAACAGTTGTATTTATTACCTTGATTTTTGTGCTTTGCTGATGAAATTGCATTAGGCTGATGAGATCGTACTATGATGTTTGAAATCATATTATGACCTCTAAGATTGTAATACAATTTTGTGTAAGATATCTACGATCATAATACGATCTTGCTCAAAATCTGAAAAATAAATTTAGATAAACAACAAATCCGTTACAATGTTCTTTGTCTTTATTTGTGCAACTGTGCAACAGTTATGGTATCGGATCTACCAATTAACCCAGCTTGGAAGGAGTTGCAACCAATTTTTTTTGCAGCCTATTTACATCATTTTGATCAACCTATTTAAATTAGGCATCCTTCCCCTCGAATTCCTCTTGGCATTCCTAACACATTGATATAATTTCATATTTTAGTTCTAGTTATTTTGTTGTCGCCTATAGGATCGGAGGATACAGTTGGCTATTGGATTGATACGATCTTGTCATTATAATACAATATTGCTTAGTTTGCATACGATCTTGCCCTGGGTGATATGTAATGACCCTCCCCCGGTCTAATTTTTAATATTTTTATTTTGCTGATACAATTTGTGTGAAAATACAGACAATCCAAAAATATAGAGGTATTTTGTTTTTTATTTCAAATACTGAACTAGGGCACAACAATTACAATGATTTCAATTCTGGAAAAATTAAATTAATACAATAAAATAAATACCTTTGTAAAATCTATTTTATCTAATCTATGTATAGATAAATATGAAGGCTCATCCCTTCAGGTTGGAACTCTGTGTGGTGTCCCCGCTTCAGATATTCCCCTGTATAAAGCTTTGTGTCCCTATGTGGAAACCCCAACTCTAGAAGACTGAATAAATAAGTTTGAATGTATTCCTTGTATGGAAATACCGTTTATTGGCCTGAGGGTAATATTTCAACCCCGAAGTCAATGTCCCTGTAAGAGGTTACCACCTCTCACAAGCTTCATAATCTCTGCAATGTTTATGCTAGAGAGTTCTCCAAAACCCAAAGGGAAGGAAGAAAAAAATAAATCCACACATAAACCCAATGATCTCCCAAAAGCCTTTTTAATATTTCTTTTTAGGGTTCTCCCCAAATTAGGGTGAAATTAGGGTTGTGCACACAAAATAATTTAATTTCTAATTTTCTCTTATTTTCTCTCAATAGGCCCCCTTGTGCCCTAGGTTCAACCACTTAAATTTATTTTATAAAGTGGCCCCCTTTTTGCAATATTATAAGTAAACCTTTATAATATAGAGTACAAAATTTATGAATATTAAAATAATGTCACTTAATGAAATTAACTTCGACCATTAAAATACTGGACCTCCACTTGTCAAAATGAAAAAATGTGAAAAGTTTTGGATACCCAATTCCCCGAAGTGTAATCCTATAGCTAACCCATTGATCGAAATCCTAAAAATAACCATTGCTAAAAATATAAATCCCATAAAATGACCTCTAAACAAGCCCAAAAAATAGTCAATCAAGAGCTCTCTAAGTCCTGTCAAATATTCTGATATCTCCAAAGGCTCCCCTACATCCGATTTAGACTACAAGAGCTCATGTATAGGCTAATATGCTTTGCACATTGACTGCCTAGAAAAGGGGACATTAAAATCTGCCCTTCCCAAAGATTGCTTGTCCTCAAGCAATATGCATACATACTCTAGTAAAGTGTCTGCATATTGGCTAAGGTCCATAAAATCCCTAGATCCCATAACATCCTCAAAAAGAAACCACCACATTGACACTGTGCCACTCGAATCACATCTGGAAATCCATTGTGCATAATTAGCTCAAGGCTAAACTGCCACACCATAATATGATCATTCTTCAGCCTAAAAATAAAATGCATTTCTAAGCTGGAATGAAATATCTCATGCCAAGCAATATCTGTGAAATGTCCCTCATAGGCAACTGCAAAAACAACTCTGAAATTGCCTTCATAATCACCATCTAACAATCTCAACTCAACACTTGTCCACCTAACGTAAATTGGGTGATCCCATCTCCCAAAATAAACTAAAACCAAAAAAGCATCCTCTTAAAATATAGCGTTCATCATCATAACTATATTTTAGTGATCGCTACTCAACCAAGTGGGATGTAAATTAAACTGCATGTCACCTGCTACCCATAAACTAAGAGAGGGTCAGAATCTATTTGCTCATAACCTGTCATCTCTATAATCATCACCAAAATGAATGGACAACAACAAACAAGTTGGGATACTCCAAAAATCCCACTATCCAACATGACTATGTGTACGTGGGAACACAGTCTACTCAATAGGAAATCAAGATACTCAAAAAATCTCACCATGATGACCCAATTGAGATGCAAATCAATCTCCATAAAGTGGCTAATAATGTAGTGGATAGTAATGCTAAATATGAATATGACCATTCCATGAATTAACCTACTATCAAAATCTAAAAATACTCTGTAAACACTTAGTATTTCATTGTCCAAAAAGCTACCCCGAAATAACCATTGCTCCAAATCAGCAACAAGCATGGGAGTATCATTACAATATGTATCATTCATTAACAAAGAGTGACTGCAATGAAACATTTTGGAATCCCAAAAACTCATACAAAATTGGATTGAGTTAGCACGAGACACATGTTCACTGCAAATCTAAAACATAACAATTAAAAAGCAAAGCTTGACCATGTCCCAAACTGAAGAAGCCCTCCGAAAAGTCAACTAAAAAAGTTTCCCATTTTCACTCATGATTTCTCTCCAATCCATTTGTGTGATCACAAATGTATATATATGTTGGCTGATTAAAAGAGGAGCAACAATATACCTTCCATTATTTTTATCAACCATCTCCCAAGGCACACACCTTCCATCATCCTCGATGCCCAGAAACATAAGCATGTGATCCTGGGTGTAGAAATTCATCTTCCCAAAGGCTCTATCATACTGGAGCTGCATCATACCATACATCATATGAATATTAACTATGGAAGATGTAGAAATATATGTTGGTACAACATAAGACCTCTCCATAACATCAGCTATTGGTTCATTATTAATATCCTCTCTTTGTGGTGTCTAAAAGATCCCTCACCATCCCACCATGACCATGATGCATCTCAAAAAGTGGATAATCAAAAGATGTCTCATGATCCATTTTAAATAATTGATTGTTGACCCATTAAAAACTATCATTATCCTTATGCTCATTCCAATCAACCTATTGATCCACAATAGTATTCTCTGACTGAACTAATTTGAAGTCCTCCCATATGCTATCTAGTTTTTTAATTACTAGTTATTTCTCCTTTACTCTTCCCTTATTCTCTTGATCTCTAAAATTTATGATAGCAGCAAGTTCCCTTTTTTTCATGTAACTCCATCTGAACATATATCAAGGAATATCTAACTGTGCTAAGCTCAAGAGTGAGATCATCCACCTCAACCTGAGTTTCTTTGTCACAAAATAAGGCCTCATATGCAATCATTAGAGCTATATCATTGTCTTTGATCATGTGCAAGAAGACTGATTTCATTTCATGCATTGTACTCTCAAGTTTTTGTAAATCAGCAATGGAAATGTTTTTGTTTGATTGGGTTTTATGTGTCTTTTGCATTAGAGTTTAAACAAGTTTCATTGATTCATCCAAAGTAGATAACATGTGCACTTCATTTTTAGCTGACACCAACAAATTGTTCTTCTAGTTACCATCAAAATTATCAATATCATGCAATATAAATGGACTTATGATATTATTTAAATCATAATAAGAATTAGTTTCATACCTTTTAGTAGTGTCTATAATGCTGGCCTGATCTTAAAGTGTCTCTTCATGAGGAATTACGTTACTAAAAAAGTTGTCCTTCAAATCAAGGAAGGTGTGATTATCCTGAACTCCCTTATCCACATGCTCTATCTCATGAGAAATGAATTCTTCTTCAACACAATATTATGATTTAATTTTTTCTTGATCAGTAGTCTTTGAATCTTCAGCTTCATCATCATTGTGTTTGGATTCTTTATTCATCTTCTCAAGAAGTTTTATTTTTTCATCTCCATTTGGTTGTTACCTCATACATAAATCAATGTAATCTTCACAAGTCATTAGGGCATGCAAACCATCATCATGAGCATTCCACTCTTGATAGAATTGATCAAGTAATTTAGTGACTATAGGTTCAACCTTGAATTGAGGAGGAATTGTAAATAGAGAATTTGTCATCATAGAATCCAATTGGTTAATGGACTATTGCAACTTTCTTTGACCCTACCAAAACTCATGCTAAAATTTATTCCAATTACTAAGTGGCTCCATCTTCATACCAGACTAACCAACTCTTAGCTGAAGAAGTTATGAGAAAACACACCAAATATGAACCCAAATAGGCTGGTAGAATAAGATGAGCTCTGAATTAATAATACCTAAAACTCTTAAATCCCAAATCAACCAAATGGGTATTCAAATCACCAATACCAAGAAACTAGAAATCCTAGATTTGAAAACAATAACCAAACCCTAACTTCCAAGTCTAAAAAATAATCACGACTGTTGAATTTTTTTTCACACAAAACCCTCCACAGGCTAACAAGATCATAGCTCTGATACCACTGTAATGACCCTCACATGGTTTAATTTTTAATATTTTTATTAAAATTTATACAATTTGTGTGAAAACACAGACAATCAAGAAATATAGAGGTATTTTGTTTTTTATTTCAAATACTAAACTAGGACACAATAATTACAATGATTTCAATTCTGGAAACATTAAATCAATACAATAAAATAAATACCTCTATAAACCCTAGCTGATCTGATATCTGTATAGATAAATATGAAGACTCAACCCTTCATATTGGAACTTTGTGTGGTGTCCTTGCTCTAGATATTCCCTTGTATAAAGCTCTGTGTCCTTGTGTGGAAACCCCAACTCCAGAACACTGAATAATGAAGTTTGAATGTATTCCCTATATGAAAATACCATTGATTGGCCTAAGGGTAATCTTTCAATCCCAAAATCAATGTCCCTGTAAGAGGTTATAGGCTCTCACAAGCTCTATATCTCTACAATTTTTATGTTAGAGAGTTCTCCAAAACCTGGAGGGAAGGAAGAAAAAATAAATCAACGTATAAACCAAATGATATCCCAAAAGCATTTTTAATCTTTCCTTTTAGGTTTCTCCCTAAATTAGGGCAAAATTAGGGTTGTGCACACAAAATAATTTAATTTCTAATTTTATCTTATTTTCCCTTAACAGGCTCCCTTGTGCACTAGGTTCAACCACTTAAAATTATTTTATAAAGTGGCCCCATTTTTACAATGTTATAAGTGACCCTTATAATATAAAGTACAAACTTTATAAATATTAAAATAATGTCACGTTATGAAATTAACTTCGGCCATTAAAATACTAGACCTTTGCTTCTCATAATGAAAAACTATGAACAGTTCTAGATACCCAATTCATCGAAGTGTAATCTTGTAGCTGACCCGTTGACCAAAACCCTAAAAAAATCCACTACTAAAATTAGAAATCTCATAAAACGACCTTCGAACAAGCCCAAATAGTAGTTAATCAAGAGATATTTGGGTCCTATAAAATATTCTTATATCTCCAAAGGTTCGCCTACATCTGATTTGGCCTATGAGAGCTCATGTATAGGCTAATCTGCTCTACACACTAACTACCTAGAAAATGGGATATTACATGATATGATTTTACTTGCAGGTCACTTGGGGGCAACCCCAAGATTTGGTTTGCATTTATTGGCACCTCATTTGTATATTTATAATTCAATTTATCACATCCTTGGAGTTCACCAAATCACATCTACTTACATATTTCATATAGTTTAGGTCATATACATGTTAGATCTATCTATCTAGACATTCAATTTACCAAGTATAATCCAATTTATGACTAATAAGATCTATAGTACATCCTAGAATTCTATTTTATGCACTATACCCATGAAATCACAGGTTTTTATCAAAATCAGAACTATCGATCTCTGATCGGTAGGATACAATCTTGAGATCGTAATATGATTTTACAAATTGTAATACAATATCGACCCTGTTGCGTATGATCTTGCCTGAAACAAAAATTATAATCTTCATCAATATTCTGAATATAGTTCAAATTTGTATATCACTTTTTAAGCATTGCATTGTTCATTTAAGCTCTATTTTCTATTATTTGTTGTTTGCATATGAATAAAAATTGCATATAAATTAGCATAGTTGCATATTGGCCAAAAAATAGGTGTATGTGAGATTTTATAAAAGGAACACATCAAAACAAACTCCAAATCCTAGGCATGGAAACTACCATAAAATGTTTTCTGGTGAACCCTAAACAATTTTTTGAAAAATCACCAAAGAAAACATGAACTCAAGTGTCTCTCTTCGAGGTGTAAACCTATCATTCCCACATTCCCCTTCGAGACATGGATCCATTAGCCTGAAGGAAATGAGTGTGTGAATTTTAGACCTACACTCTCTTCATAGGAGAACTCTACCCCCTCTACTTTGGTCTTCTCCAAATATTGCTCTTAACTCTATCTCAAATCTACACCAAACCTTGTGAGAAGGCTAGCACAAATTTACTCCAACTTTGCTCACAAATATCTACCTCAAATTTGCACCAAACCTTGTTACAAGTCTAGCACAAATCTACTCCAAATATGCTCATAAATATCTGCCTCAAATTTACACCAAACCTAATTACAAGGCTAGCACAAATATGCTCCAAATTTTCTCACAAATCTCTGCCTCAAATCTGCACTAAACCTCATTACCAGAGTAGCACAAATATACTCCAAATATGCTCACAAATATGTCCAAATTTACACATATTACATGCACAAACTTGCTCTCTATATCCACCCAAATTTGCACCAAACCTCATTATAAGGTTAGCACAAATGTGTCTCAAAACTTACTCTTTGTCACTACCTAAAATTGCTTCAAGTCTTCCCTTAAATTTTTTCAACTCTATCCCAAGTATTCTCAAAATACTTGCTCAAATTTACCTTAATGCTACTTCAAATCTTCTCACAAGACTTTCTCAAATCTACATCGTTTCTTCTCACTAAATTTGCTCAAATATTTCCAAATCTTGCATACAAACAAAGCTTATATCTCTTTCAGAAATGCTTTCTCAACTAGGCAATTCAAACATATTCTACTTAGAATTTGTTTAACCTCTGGAACATATAGAGAATTATATGTAGTATCAAATACTCAATATGTTCTTTACATTCATAAATATTGCATTCATCTAATACAATATTTACCTCTTGCAAAATCCTTTTCAAATCAAATCAAACTACTATATAACTTTACTTCACAAAAATGGTCTATCCTTCTTGCAAATTTTCTCTCAAGGATCAAACACAATAATGCAGAAATTTCCTTCACAAGATTGATCTCAAAAACTTCACAATTACTTTCAATGTCTTTCAAACCAATGCTCAAAATTTTTCACAATGATGTACAAACTTGATCTCAACCCTAGCACAAGTATTTCAGATTTATTTCAACAATGAAGAACAATTAGTTTCACAAACCCTAGCTCAAATATTTCCAACAATCTACACTAATCAAACCTATAATATCCACCTTATGTTTCAAAAATATTTTCTCAAGAAAACATATTAGAGAAGGAATAATGTCATAATACCTCTTAATTTTCTTTAATGAAAAAGATCCCTCAAAACTTGTCTCAAAATGTTCTTTCAATCTTATGTCACCTCAAATGTTAGTTATCATAGCACTTTTTAACCATCCACATGAAAACCTTTTATGCACAATAATATTGGTTTACAACTCCTTCAACCTTTCTTTCACCATGCAAAAATTACACACAATAACCAACCACAACACACCTTATAACTCCTACTTGTAAAAACCCACAAGCAATTTCAATATTATCAACCAAAACCCTAAGTCACATAACAAAGTTTAAATCCACTTTCATACACCTTATATCTCCAAATTTAAAGTTATTTTAACTTTATAGAACCACACAAAAATCTGAATTGCATACAATATTGGATTTTAAAGCATCATCCTTATGTCTCCCTAGGTCAACAATATGCACTTCTTCCAAAGAAAAAATTAAACCTTGTCTTCCTAGATCAAGTGCTAAGCAAGTCATACTTTAATAATAAGAAATATTATTGTCCTTACAAAATCTGTTGTTGTTGCTACCGTGATTTGAACTCAAGACTTCACGAAGCCCACTCTTTAGCATGCACTAGAATGCCAACTGGGATGGCCCACCTACTGGACAAAAATGTCCACTAAAATAATTTTACATACCTTTTTTCTACCCTATCAAAAATAACAAAACAACTACCATCGAGTTTCGAACACGAGATCTATCCACTACAAGTGCCTTATGCAGGACCCACCTTCCACCTAGGCTATCTATCTGGATGGAACCAAGAATGCATAGTATCCCTTTTACTTATCTATCCTTGCCTTAAAAATCATGTTCCTTTAACTGCCTTGCAAAAAACTTCCTCCAAGGGAATTGAACCCGTGACCTTTTCTACACTAGTACCTTAGCACTGTCACTGCGACTAGCTATGCTAGCCCACCAGATGTGTCTTCTTGAATAGCACCTCACATGTCCTCTTCATTGAAAAATATACCCTTCATATTTATATTCATAGAATGAAATGCACGAGCGGATTATTCAATTTTTCTCACACATCCTCAATTTGCCAAGGTTTTGAACCTTTATTTATATGCAAGTTGTGTCCTCCCTTTGTCATGACGTTGACACCTCCCATTGATGATTTTTTTTAATAATTTCAAATGCCTTCCTTTGAATTTTGGTGCCCAAACTTTTTATGAAATATTTAAATATTTAAAATATTTAAATATTATAACCTTTGACCTCTATACCCATGGTGGTATTTTAAATCCTTTTTTCACAAACTTTTATCCCAAATATTATAATATTAAAATATTATAATATTATCTCTTTTAAGACTTAGTCACTTTATTTCTTTTTGAACCATGGTATTAAAACTTGGGTCTTCAACCTTTTAACCAAACACTTAGAACTTTATCCCAAACCTATTTGGCTTATAATATTTAAAGTAAATATTATAACCTTTTCTTTTTTATCAATTTCCTTGTATTGTGCTAAACTTTGCCTTGCATAATTAAACAACTTATAAACCTTATATTTTTGCCATACCAAACTATCTTTGACATCAATGACAATTAACGACATCAATCTATGTCATCAATCCTTTGATATCAATGAAAACCAATGACATCAACCTATGCCATCAATCCTTTGACATCAATGAATACATGATATACTCAAAATTTCCAACAATGTTATGGTTCATTTTGTGAAATGAGAGTATGGAACCTTGCTTTATGAAATTAAATATAATGGGTGTTGTGGGACAAACAAGGTTAACTTCTTTCCTACTTTTTTCACATGTTCATGCATTTAATTTATCAACCCAGGGAGCTTCGTAAACTTGCGAAGGGTCTTGAACAAGATTGCTTACAATACCACTTGAGATGAGTCCTCTAGTTCTACTATTGGGGGTGTTTCAATGGTCGTCAATCATTCATACACTCATCAATAATTTACATAAAAACAATTAAATCTACAGAAAGGAAATATTCACGCATTCTTGGAAATAAACCTATTACCATACGAGAAATAACAATGCGATAAACAATCTTATAAAAGCGGTAAACTAATCTAGAAAACACAAGAAAAATAGGGGAAGAAATACTGGCTTGGAGTGGGCCCAAGCTCCAGCAACTTCCTCCCAGTTGAACATGCACTTAGAAACTCTTAGAACTGTATTATAATTTTCAAAGTATTACAATGCTTCTTCTGTATATCTCTCTACATTTACTATCAAAATATTCTATATATCCTCAGAGAGGTCTGCGTGTGTTTATATAGCACACCCATAGATATTCTGTTACAACGAAGTTATAATAGTCAATTCATTCTATACTAAACTAAGACATTCTAGTAAATGTGATAGACGTTTGCTAAAACTGGAATTCATTTCTAATGGTGGTGTGTTCACTAATTGGTTTGTGCTTCACCTGGCATTGGTAGGACATTCTCATACATCGATGAGATCCCCAATTTAACTCTACATGACGTAGAGTTAGAACTGCACCAGTATCTATTTTCCACGTCATGCTTTTTTGGTCAACGAGTGAAGAATAGGGGTGCCTTCCCTATGAGGAAGGTTCCTAAGTATGTCAGGTGCCTTCTCTATGTAGAAGGCACAAAACTTCCATTGGTGCCTTCTTGGAAGAGGAAGTCGCTTATCTTCTGTTGGCGCCTTCCTGTGAGAGGAAGGCACTTACCTTCTAGTGGTACCTTCCTTTCGGTGCCTTCCTTATGAGAGGAAGGTGCTTGCCTTCTAGTGGCACCTTCCTGTCGGTGCCATCCTTATGAGAGGAAGGCACTTATTCTCCTTTTGTGCCTTCCTGGAAGAGGAAGGCGTTGGCCTTCTATTGGCGCCTTCCTAGGAGAGCAAGGTGCTTGTATTTCCTTGGTGCCTTCCTGGAAGAGGAAGGTGCCTACTTACGCTTGGCACCTTCCTGGAATAGGAAGGCACCTACTTATGCTTGGTACCTTCCTAGAAGAGGAAGACGCCTATCTTCTTTGTATTGATTCCAAAAGAAACAAAGTTCTAGGTGCATGAAAAGACCTCGATTGATCCAAATATGACTAAATCAACTAAAATTCCACAAAAACACACTGAAAACACACAAATTAGATAACACACATAATTTCATCAAATAATTATATAATCATTCATAAACATATGCAATCCTTATTATACAACCGCATAATAATCAAGAAAATGTATACAAAATATGAGCATTTCTGATGCTCATCATCCCCCCATGCCTAACATATGCCATGCCATCATGGCATCAAAACTGTAGGTAGCCATTTTGACCCCTCATCATTGCCATTTCTTGGTGGATCTGACTATACATATGACCCGTGTTTGCATCTTCTATGCACTAGAATCTGGAGGTGTGGCTCCTCTTTTTCTATGCGGGGCTGTGGGTGCTACTATTGTCTTTGCTTTCCTTGTCCTGGCCACTATCGAAGGTGACCTAGCCAGCATCATCTCTACTGCATGAAATGTAGCTTCTACAACTTGTCATAGGTCAGCATCCTGAGGTCTGACCACTGCAAGAGGGATATCTGAATTATCTTTCTTGAGATGAACTACTTGGGATTTATACAATCGAGCTACTTTAGGAGTAAGCCCTACATTCTCCCTTGCAATGGTAGCACTTTCCAATTCGGTGCCATATACCCCCCATAATTCAAAATACCTTCTTATCTTGGAGGGTCGTCCCTGGGATGACTTGTAAATCTCCTAGAACTCACTATCCTCTGATCCTCTGTCGGATTGACACATATACCAGAGTCCCTCTGCATCCTCAAGGTTGCCTTACTGGTCTCCTTAGCTGCTATCATCTCTTTGAGCAGCCATTCAAACTTTTTTTGCCTCTCTACGAATGACTACATATCCAAATCATCTTCTTATGGCTCTATGAAAGTCACCTTCACCTTCTTTTGAGCCATCCTGGGCCCTTTTCCTTTGGCCTCTACAAAAAATATTGTGGTTCAAATAGGGGTTTTCCCTTTCTTCCTGGCGAACGTCTTCTCACTCTGAGGGGCCTACTCTGTGGTCCTTGGAGCATTCTCTTCACTATGGGGGACCTATGCTACCATCCTTAGGGGTGCTTCTTTGCCCCCTGTCTATCCTGTGCTGACCCTTCAGGTTCTTCTATTTCTTCCTTAGGTCTAGGGAGTTCTTCCTTATCCCTCAGTTTTGTTTGCTACTGTTTTCCCTTGTCCTACTTTGTATCACTCAGGTCGATGACAAGGGGTGTTGTGGGAATTCTTTCCTCTTCACTCCTAAAAATAGAGGAATTCTCCCTTGCCTCTGGGCTGCTCTGTCGAGCGTCTGATAAAAATTCTCCCAAAGAGAATACTCATTCTATAGATATGGGAGAATTTGTTGAGACCTCTCTTTCCCAATCAGTTTGGGTCGATGCATCCCTTCTTTCTGTTCCCCTATCTTGGAGTTGCTTGTTCTCCTCTTGCAACTGCTGGACTAGCTGCTCAAGCTGGGTGATTCATCTTTCTCATTCTTCCAATTCCCCTCTATGATCATTCTGGTAATTCTCAAATTTTTTTTGGGCCATCCAGCAATTGGTCTGCCACTCCAGTGCTTCCTCCAAGGTTGCATTGACCCGATCATTGCTCCCGAAAGTCCCTGCATCTTGTGGGATATGATTTGTCAATTCCTAGAGGGTTTGGGCTGCCATGTCAACTTCCAGGTCATTCTCTTCTTCTTCTACTAAGAGGAGGATTCACTGCTGGCATTTCCTCTCAGGGACTGGTTCTAGCAGTTAGAACTCGGCATCGCTGCTAATAAGTGGTGCTCCTTCCTCTTCATACTCGGCCACTAGGGAATGCCCTCTCTTCTCTATGCATTTAGGAATTGGTGAATGCCCTCTTTCTTCCATGAAATTGGGCAATGCCAATTGCCTGATACTTGCCATATCCTCTGTAGGGTTTCCCTCTTCTTGCCCTATTTTGGTAATAGCATCTTGTTGCATTTCTTGGCCACCATATCCCTCTACGTTGGGGTTCTGCCTCTATTATTTTGAATGACAAACCAGTGTTGATATCAGCCCATGGTGGGCCAAGGCAGACGATGCTCCATTCTAGTACCTAGATGCTTCTTCCTTCAGGGCATTTTCTAGGCAGAAGGGCATGTTCAAATTCCTTCCATGCACTAGGTGATTCAAAAACTGCACATGGTTAGTGTGCAAATGGGTATATTTCCCGATGCATGTAAAGAATCAAGCAACCTGCTCAAATATCTTCCACAGATTCATGGGAAGGTTGCTTTTGGATAGCCTTTCCTTATCTATCTACACATTTTCTCCTATAAGTAGCACTTTAGCGTACGACTTCAGTAGTCTGCATTTGTATATGCATTAACCTATGAGGGGAAATCCAGTCGCCTGTGAGATGTATTCAGGGGTGACCAAAATTTCTACCCCTCGCACATGAGCTACGTCACCACTCAAGGAGGTAGTGAATTCCTTGGCTGCCTTCATATCCCAGCCCTGAATGACTAGGGTACAGTATTCAAACCATCCCTCAGCCTCGAACTGCATTTTTACTATCCCCCTGATTCCTTCTATATCAATCAGCTCATTCTTTTTCACTGCATGATTCTCCGACCTTCCTCCCATGGTGCATTCCCTTACTACTATGATTTTTTTTTCTATCATTAATTATTTAGGAAGGCACCTTCTTATATGGAATACACTTAACCTTAGCATTTAATTCTAGGGTATGCCTTTCAAGCCATATCATTGGCACGTGGTTCCGGACTTGGGGGTATATGATTTTTATGACGACAATATTTTTTTGGTACTGCATAATTTATGAATAATCATATAAATATTTGAGTTAGTATGCGTGTACCTTATTTCGTGTTTCATGCATCAGGAAGAGCATTGATTCATTGATTTGGGACATGGGGGAGGGGTATTTTTTTTATGCAGATTATGTTGGACTTTGGTGCTGAGTTGTATGTGAAAGGCGCTCTTTGGTACCTTCCCAATGTGGAAGGTGCTTATGTGGTGCCTTCTTGATGTGGAAGGTGCTTATATGGTGCCTTACCAATGTTGTCGATGCTCTTTGAATAGATGCACCTTTCGGTGGTGGAAGGCGTCTCTGATTAGATGTGCTTCCGGTGGTGGAAGGCGCCCTTTTGATGATGGCACCTTCCTGCTACGGAAGGTGCTTCTGAATGGGTGTGCCTTCCTGATGTGGAAGGTGTTGCTGAATACCTATGCCTTCCTAGGGTGGAAGGCACTGCTGAATACCTATGCCTTCCTAGGGTGGAATGCGCCTTGGTCTGTATGCACCTTCCTGCTATGGAAGGTGCCTCGGGTTTTTTTTTTTTTGTGGCACCTTCCTGCCATGGAAGGCGCCTATTTTTTTCTATTTTTTTTTTGTGTGCCTTATTTATAAGGAAGGGGCCTTCTTATGGTGGGGCACCTTCTTCATATGAAAGGTACCTTCTTATTGCGGGGTGCTTTCTTCATATGAAAGGTGCCTTCTTCTAGCTAGGCACCTTATTTATAAGGAAGGAGCCTTATTATGGCGGGGTGCCTTATTCATACGGAAGGCACCTTCTTCTGGCTGGGCACCTTCTTCATAAGGAATGCACATTCTTCTGGCTAGGACCCTTCTTTATAAGGAAGGTACCTTCTTCTGGCTGGGCACATTCTTTATAAGGAAGGCACCTTCTTCTGGTCGACACTTTATTCTTGGCAATCATGTTGCGATTGACTGGAAAAGGGTGATCAAGCCTTCTCAGTATCACTTCACGTTGCCTCAGCTTCTACCTACGAGTGCCAATGTTGGAATGCTGAGCCGAATCAGGCCTGGTTTTCCAGATACCTATTCCTCATGTTGTCAGGTCCACCTATAAAAATTAAACAAAAAGAAAGAAAAATAAAGGTAGTTAGATGCATTTTGTGCCTATTAGGCCCTGGATTAGGATGCATGCAGCTCACTAATGGTGAACAAATGTTCATCCATAAACTAGTCTTCCACTACTGTATGGTCTGCTGGTATCAATCTAGATAGAAAATCTGCTACGACGTTGTGTTTTCCTGGTTTTTCGACTATTGTGATGTCAAATTATTGTAGTAACAAGAGACACCTAATAATTATTCTACCAATGGCCAGCTTGCTCATCAAGTATCTGATGGCCGCATGGTCCATGTGGAAAAATACCTTATACCTAGTGATATAATGGCATAATTTGTTTATGGCATGCACAACTGTAAGGAACTCCTTCTCCATAACCGTGTAGTTGAGCTCGGCTCTTGCCATGTTTTTGCTGACATAGTATATGGTGTAAAATTATTTGCCATCCTTTTGTCTGAGGATTGCTCCAATCACATTTTTGGATGCATCACAATAGATATGGAATGGTATGGCCCAATTTGGTCCTCTTAAAACCAGTGTGGATATCAGTTTCTCTTTACGCAACTAAAATGCTTCTTCGCAGTATTTCATCCAATTGAACTCCACATCCTTAGATAATAGAGTGTGCAATGGTTTTGTAATTTTGCTAAATTCACCGATAAATTGTCGGTAGTACCCGGATGATCCAAGAAAACTCCTCACCTCTCTCTATGTTCTAGGGTTGGGTAGGTCTTTGATGACCTCAATTTTTCTTTTATCAACCTTTATTCCTTTTGTGGAGAGGTGGTGTCCCAGTACGATGCCTTCTTGCATAATCATAAAACATTTCTCATTGCTCAGGGACAAATTGTTTTCCTTGCTTCTTTCGAGCACTATTTCCAAGTTTTTCATTACTTCATCAAATATTTCTCCATAGATGGTGAAGTCATCCATGTATACTTCGACCGCATCTCCCATCATGTCTGAAAATATGCTAAGAACCACCCTTTGAAATGTGGCAGGTGCATTGCATAATCCGAAAGGTAATACCCGATAGGCAAACATTCCCCATGGGCAGGTGAATGTTGTCTTATCTTGATCCTCTTCTCCTATCTAGATATGGTTTTATCCACTGAATCCATACAGGAAGGAGAAATAATTCCTCCCAGAGAGTGCATCCAAGACTTGATCAATGAATGGGAGTGAGAAGTGGTCCTTCTTGGTCACTTTGTTTAATGCTCTATAGTCCACATAGATTCATCACTTCCCATTATTTTTAGGGACTACCACTAATGGTGATACCCACTCACTATCAGAAATCAGATAGATGAATCCGAAAGTCAAGAGTTTTTGCAGTTCTTCCTTGACAATGTCTTTCATTGTCGAATTCATTCTTCTCTGTGGTTTCTTGCTTGGAGTTGCTTGATCATCAAGGTATATACGATAGGTATAGATCTCTAGGCTGATATCCTTCATATCTGAGTAATCCCATGCAAATGCCTGTTGGTGTCGCGATATCGTGAGATGTTGCATTTTTGCAGTCCAAAGGGAAGAGAAAGAACAAGGAGAAAAAAGTGTTGCAATATCGTGACATGTTGCATTTTCGTGGTCCAAAGCAAAGAGAAAGAGCAAGGAGAAAAAATTGTCACGATATCGTGACATGTCGCATTTTCATGACTCAAAAAGGGCAGGTAGGCAGAGAAACAAAAGTGTCATGATATCATGACATGTCGCATTTTTGTGACTCAAAAAGTGCAGGAAGGTAGAGAAACAAAATTTTTGCGATATCGCAACATGTCACATTTTTGTGACTCAAAAAGGGCAGGTAGGTAGAGAAACAAAAGTGTCGCAATATCATGACATGTCACATTTTTGCGACTCAAAAAGGGTAGGTAGGCAGAGAAACAAAAGTGTCATGATATCGCGACATGTTGCATTTTTGCCAAAGGAACAATCATCGAAGGAGAAAACAAACAGTCATGAAGGAGAAAATGAACAGTCATCAAAGGAGAAAATGAACAGTCATCGAAGGAGAAAATGAATAGTCATGAAGGAGAAAACGAACAGTCATCGAAGGAGAAAACGAATAGTCATCGAAGGAGAAAACGAACAGTCATGAAGGAGAAAATGAACAGTCATCGAAGGAGAAAATGAACAGTCATCTAAGAAGAAAATGAACAGTCATGAAGGAGAAAATGAACAATCATTGAAGGAGAAAATGAATAGTCATCGAAGAAGAAAACGAACAGTCATGGAAGGAGAAAACGAACAGTCATGGTAGGAAAATATTGTGTCATAAAGGAGTTACATAAATAATGTGTTACAATTGAAAAGTAACATATGAGAATATGAAAGAAGGTGTTACAATTGACAAGTGGCGTATGAGAATATGAAAGGAGTTACAATTGGAGTTACAAAGAGAAAGGATAGTTATAAAAGGAGTGTTGCTTGGAGAATTTTTTTTGGGGATTTTATTTTGTGAAGTGTGATGAGTGTGTGTGTTTTGTGAATTGTGGTAGACGTTGGGTAAGCAATAGACCAATCATGGTCTTGTAAAAGTGAAGGCATTTTTATGTCAATCTTCTAGTTTCAAAATTGAAGTCCTCGTTGGTGCTTGGCATCAAGGGTTGGTGCTCCTTCCAGTTGGTGCTGGTAAATCAGGGGTTGATGCTGCTTCCAGTGGGTGCTGGTAAATTGATTGTAAAGTTGGTGCTTTGCAAAGGCTATATTTGGATGGGAGTCCAAACAATCATTTTAAGGAGTAGCCAAATCAATGAACCTCAGTACATTTTGTGTTGTGTGATGTTCTCTTGTTATACTTGCTTTATTTGGTTTTAAGTTTTCATTGTTTTAGCTTTAAGAGTTGAAGATTTAAGTTTTAAAAGAGCTACACTAATTCACCCCCCCTCTTAGTGTCATTGTGAGACTAACAATTGGTATCAGAGCGAGGTTCCTGAACAAGCTTAACCGGCTAGGGTGATCTTGGAAGTGACACAATGGCAAGTGGTGAAGGCTTCTCATCAAACAAAGCACCATTGTTTGATGAAACTAATTACGCATTTTGGAGACTCAGGATGTAGACATATCTTTGTGCTTTGGGATACGACATTTGGGATTCAGTAGATAGTAGATACACCATACCGACCACTTCTCCAACCGATGTTGTCGATAAGAAACTGTTTGAGAATAACTCAAAAGTAAAGAATGCTATCATGTACGGATTAGTGGACAGTGAATTGGTAAAAATTATGAGTTGTAAAATGGCAAAAGAAACATGGGACAAACTGAGGAGCATTCATGAAGGAGACGTTAAGATCAAGAAGGCCAAGTTACAAACACATCGAGCTCAGTTCGAAGTATTAAATATGAATGATGATGAGAACATAGAGGCATATATGCTAAGAGTTAATGAATTCATTAATGCAATTAGAGGACTCGATGAAGAAAATCGAAGATTTTGTCATCATGAAAAAGGTATTAAGATCTCTTCCCCAAAGATTTGATTCTAAAGTTTCATCTATAGAAGAAGCTAAAGATATAAATTATTTTAGTATGGATGATATGCATGGTTCTTTGACTGCATATGAGATGAGAATAGGAAAATCTAAACCCACAAATAGAGAAGCTACTTTTAAATCCCATAAAAATATAAAAGCAAAACAAGAATCCGAGGAAGAAGAGACATCAGATGAAATGGAAGCAAACTTTATTCGAAAACTAAAAAATAGAAAAGGAAAATATAGAGGAAAGTTACCATTTAAATGTTTCAATTGTGGAGGCATTGGGCATTTTGTAGCTAAATGTCCACTTAATGAGAAGAACAAAAGTGATGAAGGATCGCACCAAGAAAGAAGTGACTGGAAGAAAAAAACAAATTTCAAAAAAGGCAACTTCAAGAAGAAAAGTTTCATCTCCAAGAATGTCAGTTCATCAGAAGACAAATGTGGTGAGGATTATGAAAAGGAAATAGGTGAAGCTCTTTTCATGGCACTCAAAGAAGAAAAAACAGAAAAAGAATAGGAATGTGATGAAGAAGAAATTGATGCAGAAGTAAATTTGGAAGAGGAATTAATTGCAGCTCTAGATGAATTGAAGATAGAAAGAAAAAAGAATAAGAAAATTTCAAGAAAGCTTGAGGATGCAAATGAAATCATAACCAGTTTGAAAGTACAAATAGAAGAATCCAAAAAAATATCTAAAGATCTCTAAGTGCAAATAACCATGAAAATAGATTATTGCAACAAGCTAGAAGAAGATACTGTTGTTTTAAGGATGCAGATAGAAGAGATGAATCATAAAATTAGTTGTTATCACAAATGTAAAGAAAGTTCTATGAAGATGGATAAGATCATAAATAACCAAAGGACTACAGGCATCAAATTTGGTTTGGGATTTGACGAAGGAGAATCATAAAATGGATCAAAGAATGAAGATAAGAAATAGGTTGATCAAGAAAAATTGACTCATGCAAAAGAAAGCAATAATGCAAGGCACGAAAGGAGAATTGACAATGATGGATTCACCAATGTCACACATCAAGGAAGAAGAATATTTATGACTCCTATGACAACATGGCAAATACCATCATCTAGGTTCAATCATATCTTTTCTGTTTATTGTTTTAAATGCAATGGTTATGGACATAAGATTTCAGATTGCAAGTATAACGTACAACCAAGGAATTTTACCAGTAGAAATGTTTTTTCACTTTTGATGGATTATGCAGTAGAATGTTATAACTGTCATAATTTTGGGCACATTGCAAGAAATTGTTGAAGTACATTTGCATAAAATCAATTTCAGGGAAGAAAATTTCAACCAAATGGAATGAGACAAAATAGAAAATTTCTTGAAAAACATGCACAAGCTACTGAAAAAGAAAATTCAAAATAAGAGCCCAAAGCTGTAATAAAACCAGAGTGGAAAGAAAAAGAGTGATCTAAGGAAGAAAAGGAATCCCTGATCGTACAAAAAACATTTAAAGCACAGAATAAATCTGCACCATGGATACTTGATAGTGGATGCTCCAATAATATGATAGGTGACAAACATA
Source organism: Wollemia nobilis (assembly GCA_028583015.1). Taxonomy (NCBI): domain Eukaryota; kingdom Viridiplantae; phylum Streptophyta; class Pinopsida; order Araucariales; family Araucariaceae; genus Wollemia; species Wollemia nobilis. Next base: position 3,571,862 of record JAQPPZ010001261.1, read on the forward strand.
AATTTGAGAAGTTACAACAATATGAAGGTGGTTCAGTAAAATTTAGAAATAATGATGGAGCTAAGATAGTTGGCAAAGGTTCAGTTAAGATCAGTGATGAAAAAATCAAGTCAAAATAAGTCTTGTTTGTGGTTGGTCTGAAGCATAACTTGTTGAGCATAAATCAGATTTGTGATAGAGGTCATGAAGTGATTTTTAAGAAGCAAGGTTGTGAAGTCAGAAAAGAAAACAATGGAAAGTTGATAGCAACTGGATCGAGGAAATTTGGAAACCTGTACACTCTCTTAGAGACTTTAGAAGGAGCTTGCTTGATTAGACAGGAAGAAGAAAATTGGTTGTGGCACAAGAGGCTCGGTCATATCAGTTTTGACAATCTCGTAAAAATCAGCTCAAAAAGGGCAGTGAGAGATATTCCCACCATTGGAAAACCATCAAATAGCACTTGTGCTTCATGCCAAAAGGGGAAGCAAACTAGAGTCTCATTTAAAACAAAAGAGTACTACACAAGCAAACCTTTGGAACTAATACATACCGATTTATGTGGACCCATGAGAACGCAAAGCATAAATGGTGACAAATATTTTATGTTGTGTATAGATGAATATTCCAGGATGACATGGGTACTATTTTTGAAGCATAAATCAGAAGCTTTTGAGATGTTCAAGGTTTTCAAAACCAAGTTGAGAATCAAATAGGAAAAAATATTAAATATTTAATATTATATAGAGGAGGAGAGTTCATTTCAGAGGATTTTATAGAGTACTATGAAAAATATGGTATTAGGAGACAATTTTCAGTAGCCAAGACACCTCAACAGAATGGTGTGGTAGAAATAAAGAACAAGACAGTGCAAGAAATGGCACAAACTATGTTGAATGAGAGCAAAGTAGCAGACAAATTTTGGAAAGAGGTAGTCCATACTATGGTATACATCCAAAATAGGTGCATGTTGAGGACGCATGAAAGAAAAACTCCTTATGAGTTGTGGTTCGGTAAAAATGCAACAGTAAGATACTTAAAAGTTTTTGGTAGCAAGTGTTACATCAAAATAATTGAAGAAAACCTTGGTAAGTTTGAATATAGAGCTGATGAAGGTATTTTTCTTGGCTATTCATCAAAAAGCAAAGATTACAAATGCTACAACAAGAAGCTAAGGAAAATTGTGGATAGTGTCGATGTTAAAGTTGATGAAGGTAGGGAATGAGTAATTAGCTATGAAGAGAACTACCCAATTTATGAAGAGGTTATTGAAGGAGATGAGGAAAATGAAATGGAAAAGAAATAAAAAATTGACTCAGATGATTCAAACAATGATTCAGAAGTGGAAGAAAATAAGAAATTCAAAATAGGCAGTTGACAGAAAGATCATCCTAGAGAGAAAATAATTGGAGACCCCACAGTTGGTTTTCAGACAAGAAGAGTAGTAAGCAACTAATCTCTATTATCCAGCATTGAGCCCAAAAATGTTGCTGATGCAAGAAAAGATGAAATTTGGATGAAGGCAATAAATGAAGAATTAGATCAGATCAAGAAAAACAAAACTTGGGAGTTAGTACCAAGACCTACAAATAAAAATATAATCGGTACTAAATGGATCTTTCGAAACAAATTGAATGAAGACGGACATGTAGTCAAGAATAAAGCAAGATTGGTATGTAAAGGCTATGCACAAGTTGAAGGTATTGACTTTAAGGAAATATTTGCACCTATTTCTAGACTAGAGGCAATTAGAATGTTTCTAGCTTTAGCAGTTTACAAGAATTTCAAAGTTTATCAAATAGATGTGAAATCAACTTTTTTGAATGGGAAACTCGAAGAAGAGGTTTATATTGAGTAGCCATATGGTTTCCAACTTGGTGATGATCCCAACTTGGTTTGTAAGTTGAAGAAAGCATTATATGGCTTAAAACAGGCACCCCGAGCATGGTATGCAAGGCTAGACAACTATCTTACTCAACAAGGGTTCAAGAAAGGTATGGTGGATAGTAATTTGTATGTCAAAATAGAAAATGACCATCTTATTGTTCTTGTTGTATATGTTGATGATATCATATTTGGAAGCAGCAAAGATGAGTCATGTAAAGATTTAGCAAATAAGATGCAGAAAAAATTTGAAATGTCAATGATTGGTGAACTTTCGTATTTCCTCGGGTTGCAAGTTAATCAAAATGAGAAGGGAATATTTATTTCTCAAACTAAATATGTGAAAGAAATACTAAAAAAGTTCACAATGGAGGATTGTAAGCCAGTTATCACTCCCATGACGATAGGTTGCAAGTTGAGAAAGGATGACAAATCTCCACATGTTGATCAAACCATGTAGAAATCTATGATTGGGAGCTTACTATACTTGACAGCTACCAGACCAGATATTTTGCAGGCAGTATGCATGGTAGCACAATTTTAGGCTAGTCCCAAGGAGACTCATGTGACAATAGTGAAGAGGATTCTTTGGTACCTCAAGGGTACTATGGAGTATGGGTTATGGTATACGAAAGGTAAGGAATTCACCCTTATTGTGTATTCAAATGTAGATTGGGCAAGATGTGTAGATGATAGAAAGAGTACCAGTGGAGGTGCATTCTATCTTGAAGATAGGTTGGTTGCGTGGCACAGTAAGAAACAAGAGTCAGTCTCCTTATCAATGACTGATGAGGCCTGGAAATGCCTCAATCATAACATGTTTTATACACTAAAAATTCCTATAAACTCTTATGTTTTATCTGATATGTTAGTTAAGTTGATTTAATATGCTGTATATTAACCATTTTGCATGATCAATGTATTTGAAATATTATATGTTGATTTTACAACTTTTTGCATAGTTTTGTGTTCTTTTTGCTATAATTTGCTACAATGGGATATGCTTAGAATAATAGCAGCATTTCATTAATCATATTTTGATTTGTCTCAAGCATTTACTTCACCTAAATCTGGCAACAAGCAGTAAGCAACCGTTGTCATGCAAAAAAACTGGTCTTTCCCATGTAAATTCCAGCCAGCTGTCCATAAATAGCAAGGCATGGAATTCACATGAGGAAAGGGATGAAGACCATTAGAATTTGATCTTAGGAGATAACCCACCTGAGATATGCAGAAGAAATCAATGGAAAAGCATATATTTTTTCATACCAAGATATCTTCGGAATGAACATATATCTTCAAAATGAAGGAACACAGCATCTTCAAAATGAGCGGATCTTCGGAATGAAGAATGCAGCGTCTTCGGAATGAGCGGATCTTCAAAATGAAGCATGCAGTATCTTCGGAATGAGTGATCTTCGAAATGAGAATGTAGTATCTTCGGAATGAGCGATCTTCGAAATGAAAACTGCATTGTCTTTGGAATGAAGTCACTTATCTTCGAAATGATGAACATAATGTGTTTTTGACCTTTTGATCAATTTTTGAAGCCGAAAAAAGGGAAATAAAGGTTGGAAAAAGTAAAGAGAAATATCTTCCATCTTTCTTTTCCGTAATTGCTGACCAAAGCCATCATTAAGGAAAAGATCAAGTTTTAGTCCTCTTCTAGGATAAAACCAGAATTTGTTGCAGCATTGTAGGATTAGATCTTTTTGATATTCTTTGTTTGTAATCAGATCATAGGATAGCTATAAATATTGCTCTCATTCAGGTTGAGCGAGGTAGATAGAAAAAGAGGTAGAAAATAGAGTAAGGAAGCTAGCAAAAAATACAGAGTATAACTAGAAATTGACTCACTATGATCCTGTAATGATTTTTCAGATAATTCTTGTAATCATGTCTTTTGATCAATAAAGTGCACCAGTTCTATTTCAAATTACTTGTAAATGAATGTGATTAATATTTAGAAAAAGAGAGAGACTTACACCTTCTTTTGGACAAAGAGGCTGGCCACTTCCAGACCTAGGAGGAGGAATAACAAAGCAGGTTTTTATTCTGATTTTGCTACAACAAAATGAGTTGTAGAACTTGTTATGTTAATTGCTTGTAAATAGTTGACAATATTTGCAGTATTAGTTTATTTATGCTTAGATTAATCTTGTGCTTAAAGTTTTAGTTGCAATCTTACTTTCAGAAAAGTTTCCACTTTATTTTTAGATTGTTATTTCCAGAATTTACTATTTTTCAGCAATTTCTTGCATTTTATGTTTTGCTGTCAAAATCTGAACAGAAGATTGACAACCTTCTGTTACGAAACTTTGATAGTTTTTATTTCCATATTAGATATAAACTTTCATTACTACAAAAGTAATTAGATTTCCTTTCTGCAATTAGGATCAGACTTTCAATTCTACAACTGTTAATTTTGCAATATAATTAGGTCTCATTCTGCAATTGTAATCAGGACTTCATTTTTGTAGTTAATGATTAGTTTCCAATTCTGCAACTTAGATTCAGATTTAATTTATGCAATTTAGAGATAGGAATGTTCCAAAACCCCCCACACAATCAGTTCCACCAATAAGACTTGTTGCCCTAGATTGACCTAAGTTATAGCTGTTTCACTTCTTCTCCCATAGATAGCCTTGTACACTGCCCTAGATTGATAGATTCATTGAGAATTAATGATGGTATAATGACTACGCATCATTTTGGCACCATTTCCTAGGAATAGTGTTGTCAAAAGAAAACAAATAGTCCAATAGTTGTAATCAGACTAAACTGTGAACATTCAGGTTAAAATCTGAATATAACAACAGAGTAAGATAACAACTATTGAATTAATTTATGTCATTTAGGAGTAAACATGAATGAGTAAGTCTAGGGATACTCCAAAGGATCCCTGGCTTGTCCCATTAAGGAGATCTTCATGCCTAAGGGGTGAATCACCTGTGTTTGAACTACTCGAAAGATTGATAGAAAAATCACCAGCCTCACCATCGGTAGAACATTTTGAGAAAGGAAAATCACCAATTTTATCAATAGAATATCTTAAGGAAGATAATTCATCAGACTCATCAACAGAGAAGCTTGGACCTCTTGAGAGAACAATTTGGAAAGCTTTAACTTCTCCTAGGAAACAAGAAACTATGGCAGAAGGAGGCAATGCAGATGGCCAGCATGGCTATATTCATAATGAAGGGGATGATCAGGATATACTCCAACCATCCAAAACATTTGAATATCCTATTCATCTGAATCCAACACAAAACTCTCCCATGAAGACCATTTCACCTTCGGTACTTCCAACCTTCCGAGGTGTTGTATCTGAAGATCCTGATCAGTTTTTGTTTGAATTCAAGGTAGTGTGTCAGACCTATGATTATATAAATGACAATCAAAAACTTAAGGTTTTTCCCTCAACTCTCAAGGATTCAACCATTACGCTGGTTCATGAGCTTAGATCCAAATTCCATAAGAACCTGGGATCAAATGGAGATTGTCTTTTTATACAAATATCAAGAATACTGCCATGTAAGGAATAGAAAAGATGAGTTATTTAGAATCAAGCGGGAAGATGATGAGACCTTGGAAGATTATCTTGATAGGTTCTCCTTTGTTCAAAGGAGATGTGGACTAGTAGAACCAGAATTATGTAAAACTATCTTTTTGAGAGGATTGCAAGATGAATCCAGACAAGTTTTGGATTTAATGGGAAAAGGGGATGTAACCACTCTCAGTAATGAGGAAATTATGGATCTTTGCAGGAATTACTCTCGCACTAAGCAGAGAAGAAGAAAAAGCCACACAAATGGCACTGATGTAAAGGACCTGATAGAGGAACTTGCAAATTTCAAAACTGATATCCTAGTGCATCTAAACACTACTTTAGGGGAAATCTCTGCAAAAGCTAAAAACATAGAACCTTTGGCAATTTATTGCCTAAGATGTAGAAGTAAACATGCTTTGCAAGAATTTCCTTTGAATAAAACATCTATCTCAGCCATTTGTAGTATCTGTTCAAAAAGGCATTCAACTGATCAATGCCACCTGCTACCACAACTCAAAACTGTGTTAGAAAACCAGATCGAGGAACTCAACTATATTGGACCAAAAAAAGGGGGAATTTCTCTCAATATCAAAATCCCCCTCATTTTCCTACAAATTGGGGGCATAATCCTGGTACTATGCCTTGGGGACAATCAGAACCACCCCAACGTCCTTGGAATTATCCTCAATGGACAAATTCCCAAGAATGGCCACAATCAAATTGGAGTAACCCAACCTGGAATCAGAATCAAAACAACCCCTCATGGAATCAAAACAATCCAGCTTGGAATCAGAATCAGACTAATCCACATTGGGTGCAAAACCAACCACAATGGAATCAACAATACCAGTCCTATCCAAGGCAGCAAAGGAATCAAGGTCAAACTCAGCATTTGTTGCCTGCACCTAATCAGAATTTTCAAGAAAAACAAAAGCAAACACAAGCAAGTGAAACAACCTCAATTGCCGACTAGCCGATCACTAATCCAAATAGTGTAAGACAGACACCTCCTATCTGTGTGGCTGAAGTTGAAGAAAATATTGAAATTAATGTTCTTGATTGTAGCGATATCCAACTCTGTTCAGGGAAAGTTGTACCTGAACCAGTTTTAATGGAAATCAAAGATAATGAAAAGAAAGAATCATCAGAACCAGAGAGAATCCAACCAACAATAAAAATAGAAAAATTGGATCCAACAATAGAAAAAGAGACACAAGCAGAACAATTACCAAGGATAGTTCCATATCCTGAAAGACTTAATGCAATACCAAAAATTTCTGAGTTAGAATTGGTCAAAGAACTCAAAAAATTGACTATCTCATTACCCTTATTGCAAGTCATTAAGGAAATACCAGAAATTAACAGTACTGTCTAAAATTTGTGCATTAAAAGAGCAGGAAGAAAGAAGAAAGCATTCCCCAAGACTGCAGAGAGTTGAAGGGAAGATAGCTGATCTCTTATCTAGAAAACTACTACCTCCAAAGTATAGTGATCCAGGAAGCCCAGTTATCACAGTCACCATAGGTTTAGTACCAATATCAAATGTTTTAGTGGATCTAGGAGCTACAATAAATGTCATGACTAAAGATACAATGGAACAATTATAGCTCAAACATCTCAGCCCCACATTTATAGTTTTAGAAATGGCTGATAGGTTAGTTGCAAAACCTGAAGGAATCATGAAGATGTCCCTATAGAAGTTTCTTCTTAGGAATTCCCTACAGATTTTTTGGTTTTACAGCCAAGAAATTTAGCACATGGATATCCCATTATTTTGGGAAGACCTTGGCTTGCAACTCGCAGCGACCTTCATAGACTACAGATCTGGAAATATGACTATTTCAAATGGTATTGAGCTGAAACAAATTTCTTTATATCCTCCTGCAAAACCATCTAGCAAAGTTTCAGGTCAGTTATGGTTTTCTAACTCAGATGAAGAACCAGAAGAGGTCATTTCTACACTAGCTACCTTAGTAGTAAGAGAACACACAGAAGACCTTAGTGACACAGAAAACTTAGAAAATTAAACAATCCTGATGAATGTTCTACATGAACAAGGTTTAGAAGGGGAAGCAACAAATATCCAACAATTGATAAGTAATGAGGAGAATAAAAAATCTGAAGATGAATCATCTATGCTATCATAGGGAAACTCTGTTTCACTTCCACATGGATGGCATCATCATCTAATTTTTCTTTCTCACTATTCCATACAAGATATGCTTCCCTCAAGCAACAATGAAACAAAAACTGCTTCATTTATCCCATATTAGCAATGTCCTCTTAATCCCTTAAACACCAAATATGAAGGAGTGAATTCAGTCCTTCTAAATACAAAACAAATAGAAGTCTAGCCAGGCAAATTTCTGAACATCTACAGCCAACTTACTAGGGAAGAGGAAGAAAAATTGATAGTTGTTTTGAGAAGCATGTTCATGCTTTTGCTTGGAACTACAAAGATATGTCGAGAGTTCATCCTGATATATGTACCCATAGAATCTATATTGAAGAAGTCAAGCCAGTCAGACAACCTCAAAGAAGATTGAATCCTGCCTTAAGAGATATTGTGAAAGAAGAAATTGAAAAACTCTTGGAAGTAGGATTCATTTACCCAATTTCTGATAGCCAATGGGTTTCTCCATTGGTAATAGTTCCTAAGAAAAATGGAAAAATGAGAGTATGTGTAGACTATAGAGAATTGAATAAGGTGAAATACAAAGACCATTTTCCATTACCTTTCATAGATCAAGTGTTAGATACTCTTGCTGGAAAAAGATACTTTTGTTTTCTTGATGGATTTAGTGGATATAATCAAATTCAGATTGCACCTAAAGATCAAGAAAAGACAACTTTTACATGTCCATGGGGAACATTTGCCTATAGGGTTTTACCTTTTAGTTTGTGTAATGCCCCAACAACTTTTCAATGAGCAGTCCTAGCAATTTTTGCTGATCTGACCACCAAAAGTATTGAAATTTACATGGATGATTTCACAGTATGTGGACAAACTTTTGATTTTACATTGGAAAATCTTGACAAAGTCTTAAATCGCTGTGAAACATACCACTTATCCTTAAATACAGATAAATGCTTCATGATGATGAAGGAATGGATAGTTCTTGGTCATCACATCTCTCCTGAAGGGATCCAAGTTGATCCAAAGAAAGTTGAAATTATCAAGAATCTCATTCCTCCTAAAATTAAGACTAATGTCAGAAGCTTCCTAGGACACATTGGTTTTTATCGCAGGTTTATTCCCAACTTTAGTACAATAGCCAGTCCTATGTTTGCCTTATTGACTAAAGATTCTGAATTCTCCTGGACTGCAAAATGTCAGGAAGCATTTGAAGATTTGAAAGAGAAATTGATAACTCCACCGTGCTCGGAGGACCTATTGGACATTACCATTTCACATTCAGACTGATGCCTCCAATACAACAATTGGAGCAGCATTAGGACAAATTGATAATGGTGAACATTATACCATCTACAACATTAGCAAGAACTTTATAGGAGCAGAGAAAAATTATACAACAACTGAGAAATAATTTCTAGCAGTAATTTATGCCATCAACAAATTCAGGCATTATATCATAGGTTATCAAATATTTATTCACACAGATCATACAGCCATTAAGTATTTGATGAATAAACCTATGGTAAGTGCAAGAATTATTCGTTGGTTGTTGTTGTTGCAAGAATTTGATATCACAATAATCAACAAACCAGGAAAAGCTAATGTTGTGGAAGATTTCTTGTGTAGGTTGTAGAACATAGATGAAGGAGAATCAGTTGATGACACTTTTCCTGATGAAAAACTATTTGCTATATCAGTTCAATCACCTTGGTTTGCAGATATAGCCAATTATTTGGTCACAGGGAAAGTTCCTCCACATTTTACTTCAAAACATAAAAAATAATTGATCAAACAGAGTTCTTATTTTGAATGGATTAAGGGTATGCTTTTTAAGTGCAGTCCTGACCATGTGTTACGTAGGTGCATCCGAAAGGATGAAGTGTATGATATCCTTAGAGCTTGTCATGATGAACCCTCGGTGGACACTATTCCGTAAAAAGCACAGTTAGAAAAATCTTGGGGATAGGATATTATTGGCCATCTCTTCACAAGGATGTGAAAAAGTACATCAGGCATTATGATGCATGCCAAAGAATGGGGAAACCCACTCATACAAATGAGATGCCACTACAGCCTCAAATGGTTTTAGAACCATTTGAGAGATGGGGGATTGATTTTGTAGGACCTATTGATCCACCTTCTCAAGGAAAGGTGCATATTCTAGTATGCACTGATTACCTGACAAAGTGGATAGAGGTGCGTGCTTTCAAACATGCTCATGAAGAGAAGGTCACTGATTTCCTGTATACTCAGATTTTTTAGAGATTTGGAGATCCACGGTCTATCACCACAGACCAAGGACCCCAATTTACATCCAAAGTCATAAAAGCATTTATAGAATTGTATGAAATCAAACATAGGAAATCATCACCTTACCACCCACAAGCAAATGGCCAGGTTGAAGTAACAAACAGGGAACTAGAACGCATATTGACAAAAATAGTAGCTTTTCATAGGAAAAATTGGCTACACAAATTACCTGAAGCAATTTGGGCCTACAATACTACTTGGAAGTCCACTACTGGATTCACACCTTATGAACTAGTCTTTGGTAAAAAGCCTCTCTTACCTATTGAATTTGAGCTACTAACATTGCGCATAGCACTAGAAATTGGAATTGAATTATCGCAGGCACAGACAGATAAGATTCTACAACTAAATGCATTGGATGAACTTAGATTGGATGCTCTGCACCAAACTGAGGTAATTCAGGAGCAGAGGAAGTTGTGGCATGACAGTCACATTCAGTAGAGGAAACTTCAACAAGGATATTGGGCTTTACTATTCGATTCTCAATATGAATACTTCCCTGGAAAATTGAAAACTAGATGGTTGGAACCTTACTGGATTGAAGAGGTATTTAACAATGGAGAAGCTCGTTTATCCCCCATTGATGGGTCACAAAGAAAGTTGGTAGTGAATGGACATCGCCTCAGGGTATACCATACACCTCTGACTAAAGAAGAATTCTTGCAGCAACTTGATAGTTTGGATACACAGTAGGTGGAAGAGATTCCTTCTTCCACTTCAAAACAATCAACATGATTAGTGGATTTCAAGAAAAAATAGAAAATAAAAAAAAAATTAGAAAAATAGAAAACAAAAAGATGAATAAATTCTGAGTATGAATTCCTTCATGGGCATGGTTTCAGAGGAAATCATGAAATTCCTTCATGGGCATAGTCAAGATCAAGAAAAAAAAAAGAGAAAAAAAAGAGAGAAAATGAGAGGTAAAAATAAAAAAAATGAAGAAAAAAAAAAAGAAAGAGAAAAATGAATAACCCAGTAGTGAAAACCTTTTCTTAAGGCACTACTGAGTTGGTGTGCATGAAAACCAGTTTTCTGGCATGCATAACCTTGAGAAATTTCTGAACCATCATTGTACAAATTCACCTAGTGCACTTGTTTTGAAATGTTACAAAAAATATCGTAGAATATCAACAAAAGCAGCTCATTCTTCAAAAACGGCATTAACTATTTTTATCGGTATATATTTCTTACATTTCTTCATTGTAAAATGATTGGTATATAGTATGTGACAATTAACCATTAGCATAAAAGGTATTCATAAGAGTTGGCATACTTAAAAACATGTTTTGAGAATGAAAATATTGATTTCTGCCTAATCTTCGAAACAAGAATGCCAAAAATAATACCTGCTGTATTATCTTCGAAATGAAATTGTCTTCAGAATGACAGCAAAATAATTGTTGCACTTTGTCTTCAGAAAGAAACTTTGTCTTTGGAATGACAATTTGTCTTCAGAATGAAACTTGGTCTTCAGAATGACGACTTGCTACATCATCTTCGAAATGAAAATATGTCTTCGGAATAAAGATCTGTCTTCGGAATGGGGGTCTGTATTTGGAATGACAATTTACTTTCACAATACATCCTGATCTTCGAAATGAGGATTAATCTTTAGAATGAGAATTTTGCAAAGAAGATTTGTCTTCGGAATGAAGACCTATCTTCGGAATGAAGACCTGTCTTCGGAATGAAGACCTGTCTTCGAAATGAGGTCATAATCTTCGGAATGAGGATTTGTCTTCGAAATGAAGACCTGTATTCGAAATGAGGTCATAATCTTCAGAATGAAATTTTGTTTGCGCAATAAGTTATAATCTTTGGAAAGAGCATTTCCACATGGCATCTAAGAAGGTAAGATACGACAAAATCAAGATTTTTTCTTAGTTGCATGCGAGGAAGGGACACGTGTCAATCAGCACATGGTTTGTTTTTGAACTCATTAGAAATACGGAGAACATGACCAACCATATGCCACCAGTTTTTAATGTCAATTAACATGCACGTGAGAATCTACAAAACTAATGAGGTGGATCTGACAGCAAGGACATCCATGCAATTATCAACAAACAGGTGTACAGTGCAAAAGTAGAAATGTGTGCCATCTTTCTTTTTGAAGACGTGTTACGAGGTACAGTGCATAGGATACGGTTCATTCCAAAGAAGAAGACGAGAAACAGGGCAACGAGGGTTTTAACTTAAAACTCTACAAATTTGCAACAAAAAATAGCCAAAAATCCTACAGTAGAACAACAACCATAGTGTACAACTTTTAAACAAAGAAAAATGGGGCGAAAGATCAAAAAAGAGCCTGCAGATACCAATTACCTCTGAGAAAATTCGGTAGTTGTGTAGATTTTTGAAGATAGAGGGTTTATGAAATTTCTGGATAAATTCAATGGGTCTTCTGAAGATTTAGCTAGCATGTTCACCCATACGTTCAGAAACAACCGAGCACATGTCAACGACATGTCTATTGAGGTAAGACCTAAAATTTTAAGTCAGATTATAGAGCTGCCATTAGAAGGGATTTCAATTACTAGATCTAGCAAGAACACATTGGCAAATGTAGTTAATCAGTTTGTAGAAGAAAATGATAGAGAACCTGAATACTTAACCCATAACAACACATGCAAAGGGTTAAAAAGGGCCAGCTTGTAGGAACCCTGGGATGAAGTAGCCACCTGGGTGATTAAGTTTTTGACCTGTGAAGGGCAGTATGTGTTGTTGTCAGGGCATCATCTATGAATTTTAAACCATCTCAGACATGGTAGAAAACAACCAGAAGTTTGGGTAAATCTTCCCCTGTATCTGTATCAAGAGTTAAAGAACATGGCAAAAAGATAGTAAAGGAAGCCTTCGCCATCATGGCCTCATCAAATTAGTTTGCCAACACCATTTTAGAGGAAACCCTAGGAGTTTTGATAGATTTTACTCTAACCTAAATGATGTCATTTTTTGGGATGAAAGTGAGGAAGAATAAGAACCAAATACTGCTGATGTTGCTACAGAAGAGGAAACAACTACTACAGAAAGTATTGCAAAAGTTGCTACAGAAAATGTTGCAGAGGATGCTATAGAAGAAGCTGCAAAAGGTGCCCCTGAAGCTGTTATAGAACTACACCCCACAGCAGCAGCAGAAGACCTTGCTCTTGAACCCTCAACTTCATAATTTAAGAGACAAAAGAGAAGAGGATCTGGAACTAGTAGCAGAGCAGAAAAACAAAAGAAAGTTTGGTTTGCTGAAACTACAACTGATTTGTCAGAACAGAGAAGTGAAACAAGGGAAACAGAGGCATCTAAAACTGACCCCATGACCCCTTCTGTCACCAAAAAATAGAGCAAAAATAAGAAGTTTGCATCTGGAACTAGGAGGTCTACAAGAATCCATTTGAAAGAAACTATAGAACGGGTCATGGAGGAAGAAGATAGACCAAGTAGCCCAGATGTCACAGAGATACAACCAGCATCTGACAACTTTCCAAAATTCCCTGAATAGATAGCTAAGGCAGAAACTAAGCAAGTTGGTTTGGAAGAGGCTACAGTTCAACAGGCTATAGATATGGTAGATATCCTTATAGACAGTCTCACAGAGCCTCCTGAACAAGAACAACCTATTGCAGAAGAAGAGATATTGGTTGAGTAGCCAACTGCAACTGATTTGTCTGTATCAGCTTCTAAAGCAGAAACAGAAGTGGAAGACATCACTGAGCAGCTGAGGGCAGCAAGAAGTGTTGTCAAAACACAGACCAAATGGATCACAGAAAAAGAAAGCATCATTGAGATGCAAGAAAGAAAAATTGTAGAACTTCAGCAGGAAGTGGCAGGACTAAAAAAATTGTTGTTGTCACAATCTGAAAAACAACCAGCTATATCCCATGATGAAGATAATTTGGCTCAATTGCTTCTGGGTTTATCAAGAGCAGATGATTTTGATGAATCAGACATAGGAGTCCATCCTAAAATAGCACTCCATTCTGAAGAAGTGCCTGTTCATTCTGAAGCAGCACCATCTTATTCTGAAGCATTGCCTTCTTGTTCAGAAGATACTTAAGAAATGGTGAGGAATATTATAGAGGATGTTGAAAATGAGCCACCAACACAGAAACAGTCCCAACAGCAAGAAAATGTTCAAGTAAGTACTCCAACTGAGCTCCCTGCATTTCAACTTGCTACACTTCCAGTAGAAATAGCAGATAAGGGGGTACAAGTAGAAATACTATCTGATGACAACCCCATAGAAATAGCAAATAAGGGGGTGCAAGTAGAGTTATTGACAGATGAACAACCAATGGAAGTGGCAAAAAAAGGAGTTCAGATAAATTTGTTGCTTAGGATCCCCCCTATAGTAAGACCACCTAATACTGTGTCTCTAGAGTAGTACAATGCAGACATAGCTAGCTGGATGCTTAGATATGAACAGCTTGCCAATAAAACTAAAAAATTCAAATTGGAAGCAAAATAGCTAAAAGCCAAGGACACAGAAATTCAGGCATTGAAAGAAAAGGTGTCTGACTTATGTCAAATTGCTGAATTTTTAGTCCAATTTAGACGACCAGCCAGGTTTACAGCCTTATTTTGAAGGAAAAGTACCTCAGATGGCAGGTCATGAGGATTACTTCAAATCTTCCCTATAAATTGGACACTATTGAAGATTTTTTGGAAGAATATTTTAACAGTCCTTTTGAGCAGAAAAATCTCCTATGTGAACTGTTTTTACATAGTTTCTTCATTCTAGAGGAAGTTGACTCTCATCCTCAAATCTACATTGGAGATGTTCAGTTGAGAGCATTTATGTCTACTTTGCAAAATCATCTTTATTGGGATCACAAGAAAAGGCAGAATAAAGTGATTGAAACAAGGGCTGAGTTGTTAGTCAGAGCAATCCAGCCAAATCACCTAAATATCACTTAGTAGCACTTCTCAATGATGAACAGGGATGATATTAAGAGAATGTACTTGAACAATTTGAGGGACTGTGTGGTCAGATTTAACAATTTATGCGATCACAATTTCTTCCCAGCATTGTCAGTATGCAGAGACAGATGGAATGAAATTTCCATGTCTTTGAGGAAAAGAGAACCTATCTCCCCCATCAATCTAGAATGGTCCAGAAGAAGAGTAGAATGTGTAGTCCAACTGATCCAGATCATGCAACATAACTGGATAGGTCTCAGGTTTAGGCCTCCAACCATCATTACTCCAGTTCCATTCTACTTTGAGGAAGATGCCCAACCTGATGAACAATTTGAAGATTGGCTCAAAAACATTCAGGAAAATAGGGGGTATTACATAGGCAAGAAGTTATTCTACAGGTCATGGAATCTAAACATGGACATATGCGATTCCATAGCCCAACAGAATGCTTGAGGGCATGCATTAATATAAGTTGGGGGGAAAATGATGAGGCCTGGAAATGCCTCAATCATAACATGTTTTGTACACTAAAGATGCCTATAAAATCTTATGTTTTATCTGATATGTTAGTTAAGTTGATTTAATATGTTGTATATTAACCATTTTGCATGATCAATGTATTTGAAATATTATATGTTGATTTTACAGCTTTTTGCATAGTTTTGTGTTCTTTTTGCTATAATTTGCTACAATGGGATATGCTTAGAATAATAGCAGCATTTCACTAATCATATTTTGATTTGTCTCAAGCATTTACTTCACCTAAATCGGCAACATGATGCAAGCAAAGCTGTTCCTGTGTAGCAAAAACTGGTCTTTCCCATGTAAATTCCAGCCAGCTATCCATAAATAGCAAGGCATGGAATTCATATGAGAAAAGGGATGAAGACCATTATAATTTGATCTTAGGAGATTACCCACCTGAGAGATGCAAAAGAAATCAATGGAAAAGCATATATTTGTTCATACCAAGATATCTTTGGAATGAACAGATATCTTCGGAATGAAGGAACACAGTATCTTCAAAATGAGCAGATCTTCGGAATGAAGAATGCAGCGTCTTTGGAATGAGCGGATATTTAGAATGAAGCATGCAGTATCTTCGGAATGAGTGATCTTTGGAATGAGAATGCAGTATCTTTGGAATGAGCGATCTTCGGAATGAAAACTGCATTGTCTTTAGAATGAAGCCACTTATCTTCGGAATGAAGAACAGAATGTGTTTTTGACCTTTTGACAAATTTTTGAAGCCAAAAAAAGGGAAATAAAGGTTGGAAAAAGTAAAGAGAAATATATTCCATCTGTCTTTGCCGTCATTGCCAACCAAAGCCATCATTAAGGAAAAGATCAAGTTTTAGTCCTCTTCTAGGATAAAACCAGAATTTGTTGCAGCATTGTAGGATTAGATCTTTTTGATATTCTTTGTTTGTAATCAGATCATAGGATAGCTATAAATATTGCTCCCATTCAGGTTGAGCGATGTATATAGAAAAAGAGGTAGAAAATAGAGTAAAGAAGCTAGCAGAAAATACAGAGTATAACTAGAAATTGACTGTTACAGTCCTGTAACAGTTTTTTAGCAGAATTCTTGTAATCATGTCTTTTGATCAATAAAGTGCACTAGTTCTATTTCAAATTACTTGTAAATGAATGTGATTAAGATTTAGAAAAATATAGAGACTTACACCTTCTTCTGGACAAAGAGGCTGGCCACTTCTAGACCTAGGAGAAGGACTAACAAAGCAGGTTTTTATTCTAATTTTGCTACAGCAGAATGAGTTGTAGAACTTGTTATGTCAATTGCTTGTAAATAGTTGAAAATATTTGTAGTATTAGTTTATTTATGCTTAGATTAATCTTGTGCTTAAAGTTTTAGTTGCAATCTTACTTTCAAAAAAGTTTCCATTTTATTTTCAGATTGTTATTTCTAGAATTTACTGTTTTTCAGCAATTTTCTGCATTTTATGTTTTGCTGTCAAAATTTGAACAGAAGATTGACAACCTTCTATTACAGAACTTTGATAGTTTTTATTTCCACATTAGATCTAAACTTTCATTATTGTAAAAGTAATTAGATTTCCTTTCTGCAATTAGGATCAGAATTTCAATTCTGCAACTGTTAATTCTGTAATATAATTAGGTCTCATTCTCCAATTGTAATTAGGACTTTATTTTTGTAGTTAATGATTAGTTTCCAATTCTACAAATTAGATTTAGATTTAATTTATGTAATTTAGAGATAAGAATGTTCCAAAACCCCCCACACAATCAGTTCCACCAATAAGAATTGTTGCCCTAGATTGACCTAAGTTATAGCTGTTTCACTTCTCCCATAGATAGCCTTGTACACTGCCCTGGATTGAGAGATTCATTGAGAATTAATGATGGTATAACGACTATGCATCAATGACAAAGGCAGAATATATTGCAGTGATAACGTGTTGTACGTAGGTATTATGGATGAAACAAACCCTGAAAGATCTTGGTATTAACTTCAGTGAACCAATTTTAGTTAAGTGTGATAACACCAGTGCCATTAACATCTCAAAGAATCAAGTTATGCATTCTCGCACAAAACATATTGCTATCCGATATCACTTTTTGAAGGAGAAAGTTGTGGAAGGTGAGGTTAAGTTGGATTTTGTTCCAAAAACAGAGCAAGTAGTGGATATCTTCACAAAACCGTTGCCCAAGGAAGTCTTTGAGTACCTTTGCAATAAATTAGGAGTGGTCACACTTCCCAAGAATTGACTAGCTATCGGGACCACATTCTCAGGGGGAGCATTTGTGTATTTGTTTATCTTTTTGCTCATGTTTGTGATTTTTACTAAGTGTAATAATTTTTTCCTGAGAATGTTGTGCATGGACTCAGGGGGAGTTTGCAGCATACCTTTGATGTTGTTGTTAAAGGGAGAGAAGAGTTACAGGAAATTGCATGTGTGTTGCCAACAATTCCAAAGGGGGAGATTGTTGAGCAAGGTGCAGCGACGATGATTGTCATTATTGTCAACACAGTCAGATAGATCGGTTGATACAGTGGAGAGGAGTTCAGAGGTTATTCAGAGTATGTACAGTGATGGTAAATGTTTATGAGGATGTTTATCCACATTTTTGCATATTTTCTAAGAAGACCGAAGTGGCCCATATGCTAAAGAGCAAAGAGAAAAAAGAGACACGATATCGCGATATGTTGCATTTTTGTGGCCAAAAGAGAAGAGAGAAAAAGTGTCACGATATCGTGACATGTTGCATTTTCATGGCCATGTTGAGTAGATATTTTGCCCTATAGCAAAATTATCACCACAACTAGAGTATCAAACAATAAACTCTCTCTTGCAAAGAAATTAAGTAGCATTATTCATTTCTTGAAGGTTCTTGTGAACAAACATTCATGTGCATATAATTAATCAATACTAAAGCAAATAAACGAATGTATACCAGAATAACTTAAACCATGCAAGTAACTATTAACAAGGGGCATTTAATGATTCGAACAAGTACTTTGCAACCATAATCCATTAAATCAACCAAATGTGAAGATAGCTTCTTTTAATGTTCTTGCGATTAAAGTGATCTACCCGAAACCTAGTTAGTCACTTCCAAATGAGAAAGTGTTTGGTATAAGCCACTTCATTTTAAGCTCCATGCATTTAACATGAGATTCAATTTTAGAGTTAGCGAGTTCATTTTATCTTCATTTAACAATGTTCCACTATCCCTATGTTAGCATTGAAGAACACAAGCTTATACTGAGAGGGGGGGGTGAACAGTATAAGACCTTTTTACTTTTTCCTTTATATTTCAAAACAGTAAAGCAATATACCCAAAGCAATATCAAAGCAATGCACAAAATCATCCACAAAGTGACATCAATTTTAACGTGGTTCACCCGAATGGCTGGGCTACGTCCACAAAACTTTTCTCTAAAAGTTATCTCAAAGTTCTTTGGGAATCCTTCCCAATTACAATGTTTATGAGCCTCGGCTCAAAGGAGATACCTTCCCCTCTGCTCCGGAAATGATCCCTCGGAAGATCAACTGCCTCTACCTCTTGCCAGCACGTGGAACTCCTTTCCACCGAAGACCTCCTATCCTCAATGCTTAGCCTAAGAGACCTCTGCCTTCTATGATCACGTCCACAGCAGCTCAACAACCTGTACCAAACACAATCAGTCGGTCTAGTACAAGTCTTCCTCTGTCTGTCAGATCTGTCCAACTTTGAACAAATCAATCCTCTGCACACAAGCCTTCTCAAAGACTTGCCAAATCTGTCCTCAAGTTCTTCTCAAAGAACCAATGCACCTCTGTCCTCAAGCAGCAGCACTCCGCATTCGTCTTTGCCCTTTGTTCTCTCTACGCCCTCTGCTCTCTTTGTGCAATCACAGCCGCACTTGGTCGAACTTCAACCTTTGCACCTCTGCGCAATCACAGTGGCATCGTCTTCGCACACTCTACTTCCTTTGTGATCTTTCACACTTAGAAATTTGACGAAATGCACTCTGCACACTACGATCGAATTTTGCACTCTGCTCTCGACGATCGAACTTCTTGCTCTGCGCACTATCTATGAACGTCGCACTTCAACCACACATTCAATCACCCCTCAACTCTCCAAACAACCCTCCTTTTATAAAAAAATTTTCATGATGAAAACTTTAATCTTAGTCGACTGTTATAACAAAAACAAACCCTAATCTTTGTCGGCTGCAAGCCCTAATCTTCGTTGGCTAAAATTTGACTTTGTCGGCTTCACTGCCTCTGTAACTCTTCTGTAGCTTCTGCCGTGAAACTACAACATGTCGCGATATCGTGACACCTTTGCAACCATACACTTTCTTTTGGCTTTTGTCATGATATCGTGACACTTCAGCCTTTGACGACTTCAACTAAGCTCTTGTCGCGATATCGCGACACTTTTGTCTTTGTCAGCATCAACTTTGCTTTTGTCGCGATATCGCGACACTTCTCCCTTCGTCGACCTCCTTTCTGCTTTTGTCATGAAATCATGACACTTCTCCTATAGAAGACCTGCTTTCAGTTTCTGTCATGAAATCGTGACACTTTCGCTTCCTTGCACTCTTCTCTGCTTGCACTAGCGAAAACATGACATGTCGTGAAATCGTGACACCTTTCGCTTCCGTACACTCTTCTCTGCAGGCACTAGCGAAAATGGAACATGTCACAAAATCGTGACACTTTCGCTGCCTTGTGCTTTTCTCTGCCTTACACCCATGAAAATGGAACATGTCATGAAATCATGACACTTTCTGCATCCGTACGCTTTTTCTTCAATATGTCATGAAATCATGACATTTCTTACTTCGAAACCTTTCCTTTGCTGCATGTCATGAAATCATGACAGTTCTTACTTGGAACATTTTCATCTACAGCATGTCATAAAATCATGACGGTTCTCACTTCGAACTCTATAGCATGTCACGAAATCATGACAGTTCTCACTTCGAACTTTGCAGCATGTCACGAAATCGTGACACTTTTTATGTTACTTTCTCTCTCTTCGAACTTGTCACGAAATTGCGACAATTCACACTACGGACTCTCTCTTCTGCATTATGTCATGAAATCATGACACTTTTTCTTTCGGACTCTCTCTCCTACAACATGTGAAATCGTGACACTTTTTCGTCCGTACAACCTTCCTTGCAATATGTCACGAAATCGTGACATTTTTGACTCCGTACATTCTCTCTCCTCTTTGAGTCGTGAAACTACGACATGTCGTGATATCGCGACACTTTTCTAACTTACTTTCTTTCGAACCTGTCATGCCGTAACCTTCATCAAAACAAATTATTTGACATCAAATCAAATTCCTTCAAAAGCTTCTTGACATCAATGACAACTTATACACTTGAGCAAAGGCAATGTACCCAAAGTACCCAAAATTGCCAACAATCTCCCCCTTTGTCATTGATGGCAAACCTTTACTGAAAACACGTCTCAAGAGCCAAAACTGAAACCAACTGTGCTAACAACTGAGAAACTGTGCCCACAACTGAGAATCTTCCTTTGAAGTTTTGCTCCCCCTGACTTGAAGCTTTCCTCTTCACTTGAAGCTCTCCCCCTTACTCATATCTCTCCCCCTTTGTCATCAATGGCAAAGGGTCACCTTTGGGGCTCGGGACTAAGAATGAGCCTCTTAGCTTAGTCCCTCCCCCACCTCCTGATGAGGTGATTAATTCTGGGGTGGGAGTAAAACTCCCATTAG
Source organism: Wollemia nobilis (assembly GCA_028583015.1). Taxonomy (NCBI): domain Eukaryota; kingdom Viridiplantae; phylum Streptophyta; class Pinopsida; order Araucariales; family Araucariaceae; genus Wollemia; species Wollemia nobilis. The sequence continues at coordinate 3,592,864 of JAQPPZ010001261.1, forward strand.
GCACTGATCATCATCAGCGTCTATAATTTCCTTGTCGGGCCTTCTCTTGAACTCTTTGCCCGTATTCCTGTTCTTGTCACTATTCTTGTTCTTGTTCTCATCCCTGTTCTTGTTCATGCCTTGATCCTTGGACCTGATCATGCCACTGTTCCTGTTCCTGTATTCTAGAATTTCAGCTCTACACTGTCTGATTGTGTGACCTTCATTGTTGCACTTGAAACACTTGATGATGTTGTTTCTCTGAGGTAAACCTGATCTTTGAATCCACCAGTTCTGACAAAACCTGTTCTGGCCAAACCTGTTCTTGTTATTTGCCTTGCAATAAACTGCCTTGTGCCCAAACTATTGACAAGAGTAGCAATACCCTTGAAAGTAACTAGCACTTCTGAAACTGTCATTTACCTTCTTCACTTGAGCCATGCAATGTGAAGCCATGTGACCGAGCCTGTGACACGCAAAACATCTGCCTTGAAATTTTCTTTTATTTGACCTCTTGGGTCCTGAAAACTTCTTCTTCTCATTCTGAAATATGTTTTCTATTTCTGCGCATCTATCATTCAAGGACTCATGATCTGAAATACTTTCCTCATCAGAACTCTCTTCCTTTTGGAGTCTCTTACTAGACTCTCCAACTTGTTCCTTGTGTGGCTTAACAAAACCAAGGCCTGTTTTATCTGTTGTTTTTCTTTGACCTTTGATGAGTGACTTAACCTTTTTGGAGCTATCTTGAAACTTGTAAAGCTTATCCTTGTACTCTTTAGTTTCTTCTTTCAAAGAAGCCATTTTCTGTTCTAACTCACTATACTCAAGAACCTTAGATTCTAACTCATCCTTGAGTTCTTGTGTCTTAGCTATAGAGAAATCAAGATTTTCTATAAGATCATCTCTCTCCATACAACATTCATCTAACTTATCCTTGAGTCTATCATTCTTCTTTCTTTCCTTTTTCAAAGCACTAAGAGCATTAATAAGTTCACTTTCAAGATCCTTTATTTGTTTGCTTTCTGAATCATCAAAGCCTTTTTCAGATTTCTTATCACTAGAGGTGCTACCTTTTTCAAAAACCATACAAGCATCTTCCTTATAGTTTTCTGAAGCATCCTCATACATACTAGAAACCAAATCATTATTTGTACAATCATCCTCAAGGTGACCAAAATTTCCACATCTAAGACATTTCATGATAATGAATCTATGTTTCGGTTCTTCCTCTTTTTCGATATGAACAACATCTCATTTTCATCATCACTTGAAGAACTTTCACTATCACTACTAGAACACTTACTTGCTTTGTCTAGGTAGAAACTCTTCTTGTGCTTGTGAGAATACCTCTTTCCTTGATTGTTGTGCTCATATTTGTTCTTCCTGTGATGCTTGTGCTTTTCAGAATCCTTGCTCTTAGAATCATGTTTATCTTCATCACTTTCATTCTTGAGAACAGATACGATCGGTAGCATAATGACCAAACTTTCCACAATTGAAACATCTTATATTTTTCATGCTTTTGTGCTTTCTAGAGAACTTGCCTTTCTTGCTTGTAATATGCCTCTTCATCACTAGAAGACTCATCACTCTCTTGAAGCTGTTTACCCTTGGATTTCTTGGTAGCCTTGAAAGTTGCCTCTTTCTTGACATCAACCTTCACTTGAGTTCTCAACTCAAATGCTGCAAGTATACTATGTAGCTCATCCTTTTTCAACTTATCCAAATCTTTAGCTTCCTCAATAGCAAAAATATTTTCACTAAATCTATTAGGAAGAGATCTTAAAATCTTATCACAAACATCATTTTCAGCAAGCTCAAGACCTAAGTCTTTCATGGAGTTAACAACCTCATCCATACGAAGCATGTAGTCACTAATATTTTCATCATCATTCATCTTGAGTTGTTCAAACATACCTTTGAAGTGTCTCAACTTGGCCTTTCTGACATTTGTATCACCTGTATGAACCACCTGCAACTATTTCCACATTTCACTAGCTGTCTTGCAGTGAATCACTTTGGTGAGATCTGCTTTCTGTAAGCCTTTTAGGATTGCATTCATTGCTTTTGAATTGCTGTGATGTAGGAGCCTTTCTTCTTTAGTATTTGGACCATGTACAGGAATAGTGTACTCATCTTCAATTACTTCCCATACCTCATTACCAAGTGCCATTAGATGAACCTTCATCCTTGCACTCCAAAGACCAAAATCTGACCCATCAAGAATAGGTGTTGCATTGCCACTTGAATAATCCATTGTGTTCTTTACTAGCTTTTCCTTCAAGATGTTAAACTTTCTGAAGGCACCCGCTCTGATACCAATTGAAGAACACAAGCTTATACTGAGAGGGAGGGGGTGAACAGTATAAGACCCCTTTTTACTTTTTCCTTTATATTTCAAAATAGTAAAGCAATATACCCAAAGCAATATCAAAGCAATGCACAAAATCATCCACAAAGTGACATCAATTTTAACGTGGTTCACCCAGAATGGTTGGGCTACGTCCACAAAACTTTTCTCTAAAAGTTATCTCAAAGTTCTTTGGGAATCCTTCCCAATTACAATGTTTATGAGCCTCGGCTCAAAGGAGATACCTTCCCCTCTGCTCTGGAAATGATCCCTTAGAAGATCAACTGCCTCTACCTCTTGCCAGCACGTGGAACTCCTTTCCACCGAAGACCTCCTATCCTCAATGCTTAGCCTAAGAGACCTCCTGCCTTCTATGATCACGTCCATAGCAGCTCAGCAACCTGTACCAAACACAGTCAGTCGGTCTAGTACAAGTCTTCCTCTGTCTATCAGATCTGTCCAACTTTGAACAAATCAATCCTCTGCACACAAGCCTTCTCAAAGACTTGCCAAATCTATCCTCAGGTTCTTCTCAAAGAACCAATGCACCTCTGTCCTCAAGCAGCAGCACTTCACATTCGTCTTTGCCCTTTGTTCTCTCTACGCCCTCTACTCTCTTTGCGCAATCACAGCCGCACTTGGTCGAACTTCAACCTTTGCACCTCTGTGCAATCACAATGGCACCGTCTTCGCACACTCTGCTTCCTTTGTGATCTTTCACACTTAGAAATTCGATGAAATGCACTCTGCACACTACGATCAAATTTCGCACTTTGCTCTCGATGATCGAACTTCTTGCTCTGCGCACTATCTGCGAACGTCGCACTTCAACCACACATTCAATCACCCCTCAACTCTCCAAACAGCCCTCCTTTTATAACAAAATTTTCATGATGAAAACTTTAATCTTAGTCGACTGTTATAACAAAAACAAACCCTAATCTTCATCGGCTGCAAGCCCTAATCTTCATCGGCTAAAATTTGACTTTGTCGGCTTCACTGCCTCTGTAACTCTTCTGTAGCTTCTACCGTGAAACTACAACATGTCGCGATATCGTGACACCTTTGCAACCGTACACTTTCTTTTGGCTTTTGTCGCGATATCGTGACACTTCAGCCTTTGACGACTTCAACTAAGCTCTTGTCGCGATATCGTGACACTTTTGTCTTTGTCAGCATCAACTTTGCTTTTGTCGCGATATCGTGACACTTCTCCCTTCGTCGACCTCCTTTCTGCTTTTGTCACGAAATCATGACACTTCTCCTATAGAAGACCTGCTTTCAGTTTCTATCATGAAATCGTGACACTTTCGCTTCCTTGCACTCTTCTCTGCTTGCACTAGCGAAAACATGACATGTCACGAAATCGTGACACCTTTCACTTTCGTACACTCTTCTCTGTAGGCACTAGCAAAAATGGAACATGTCACAAAATCGTGACACTTTCGCTGCCTTGTGCTTTTCTCTGCCTTACGCCCGTGAAAATGGAACATGTCATGAAATCGTGACACTTTCTGCATCCATACGCTTTTTCTTCAATATGTCATGAAATCATGACATTTCTTACTTCGAAACCTTTCCTTTGCTGCATGTCACGAAATCGTGACAGTTCTTACTTGGAACATTTTCATCTGCAGCATGTCGTGAAATCGTGACGGTTCTCACTTCAAACTCTGCAGCATGTCATGAAATCATGATAGTTCTCACTTCGAACTCTGCAGCATGTCACGAAATCGTGACACTTTTCGTGTTACTTTCTCTCTCTTCGAACTTGTCATGAAATCATGACAATTCACACTACGGACTCTCTCTTCTGCATTATGTCACGAAATCATGACACTTTTTCTTTCGGACTCTCTCTCCTGCAACATGTCGCGAAATCGTGACACTTTTTCATCCGTACAACCTTCCTTGCAATATGTCACGAAATCGTGACATTTCTGACTCCGTACATTCTCTCTCCTCTTTGAGTCGCGAAACTGCGACATGTCGCGATATCGCGACACTTTTCTAACTTACTTTCTTTCGAACTTGTCATGCCGTAACCTTCATCAAAACAAATTATTTGACATCAAATCAAATTCCTTCAAAAGCTTCTTGACATCAATGACAACTTATACACTTGAGCAAAGGCAATGTACCCAAAGTACCCAAAATTGCCAACAAGCATTTGGTGTTAGTAAAGTTAGCAATGTTAGCATTAAATGTTAGCAAAAAAAATTAGTAAATTAGGAAGCTAGGATTCATTCACTTAATATGATTTAGTGTGCATTTGGAATTAGTAGCCCTCCTAAACCCATATTTTATCTAAAAATTATATGAAGGTGTTTGGAGATGCAAGAATGAAAAAAAATGCAGAAATTTTGGAATGGACCCGAATCGAAATAGTAGATTTTAAAGCAAGACTAATCTAAATATCAAAAAATTAAAGAGAAACATTATTAACAAAAGTTAGCTGGAAAAACAAAATAGGACATTAATTTGGTTAGCAATCTCCTCCCTGCAAAACCCCAAGTTATGAGATGAAATTCTAAAACAACCTGACCTAACAGACCTACAACATAAATAGAATCAAATTAGATCAGATGCAAGATTCTAAGGAAACAAATAATTGTATCATTCCATCATTCACTTATCGTAACCAACTTTATGGTGTAAAAGAATAGATACAAGAAGCAATAATGCAAAGGAAAGATTTATAGAAATAGCAGTAGTCTTAGTTTCAATCTCCTTTTGATTTCACACACAAGAGTTGCTCTTGCCAAAAAAAAAACTGCTTTATTCCGAAAGATAGTCTTTGTTTTTTTTTTCTACAATTTTCAACCCCTTCTAGCCTCTTTGAATGACATATTTAAAATTTTTAGGAAGCTTTTTGTTTTGCTTTCCAATGGATGTTCGTTTCACCTTCCCTCTGCATGCATGTGCTTTGATTTCCAAAAAGACTTTTTGTTTCTATTTTGTGGCCCTTCATTTCATTTCCATGGTTTGGCTTCACTTTTTGTTTGATTTTGAAAGAACGTTTCCTTTTCTCCACATGGGCTTGCGTCTATTTCCTTCCGTGTGTAATGGCCATATTAAATGATTTCAAATCATTAAATATTCCTTATGTAATATTTTGTCTTATTCATTGGATCTTGTCCTTATGTCCACGTCACTATTATGAGATGAACTGTCAACTGCTTTGTTGCCTTGGCAAAAATCAAACATGTCACAATATCGTGACACTTCTTGTGTCTCTGCTTTCTTGCCCCTTTTGAATCATGAAAATACAACATGTCGCGATATCGCAAAACTTTTTCTCTTTTGGCCACGACAATGCAACATGTCATGATATCATAACACTTTTTCTCTTTTGGCCGTGACAATGCAACATGTCACGATATCATGACACTTTTCTTCTTTTGGCCGTGACAATGCAACATGTCATGATATCGTGACACTTTTCTTCTTTTGGTCGCGATAATGCAACATGTCATGATATCGCGACACTTTTTCTCTTTTGGCCGCGACAATGCAACATGTTGTGATATCGCGACACCTTTCCTCGTTTGGTCACAAAAATGCAACATGTCGCGATATTGTGACACTTTTCTTTCTTCTCTTGGTCTTGGCCACGAAAATGCAACATGTCGCGATATCGCAAAATTTTTTCTCTTTTGGCCGTGACAATGCAACATGTCACGATATCACGACACTTTTTCTCTTTTGGCCGTGACAATGCAACATGTCATGATATCACGACACTTTTTATCTTTTGGCCGCGACAATGCAACATGTCATGATATCATGACACTTTTTCTCTTTTGGCTGTGATAATGCAACATGTCGCGATATCGCGACACTTTTTCCTCCTTGCGGTGTTTTGCTTTTTCTTTGAGCTTTAGCATATGGGCCACTTCGGTCTTCTTGGAAAACATGCAAAAAATATGGGTCCCCAAATTTGGGGTACGTTGTGGAATAGCCACAACAAATGGTGACTCTACTGGGAAATGCTCTTGAGCATTTCGGTGAGAACCCCAACCTAAAAACCTACAACTTAACTGCAAGCATTAGAAAATATCCAAAGAATGTAAATAAACCAGAAATACATGAAACATTAGAATTATTCAACATCCGCTCAATGTGTGCATAGTGATTCATTCTTTATCGTTTGAAATAGTTCCCCATTCTATTGCCAATTTCACATGAATGCATATAATGAATCATGGATGGTCTATGCAAGATCGAATGTATTGCCAACATAATGAACTATGGCTGACCTATTTTACGAGGACTCTTAAATTTTAGTAGCATGAGTACAAACATTAAAACTATCAAACCCTCTTAGGACCAAACATGCATGAATTGAGTTCATATACCCAATCTCGAGGTTGGTTATGTGCCACTTCCATATTGAATCAAGGTGCATGTGTAAGTGAAATCAGATCTTTGGGGAATCAAATTCTCAACCTAAGCATGATGAGAATTTAACCCTATCCTTACTACTCTGATTTGAGTTCATTACCTCATCTTAAGAAAAATGATTAAACCTATTATGGATAACTGCCAGGCTAGCCTATCCGTGTGAGCGGTTAGAGGTCTTGATTTTAAATGAGACATGTCACCACGCATGAGCCTACTCCACTGCCAGTCAGGCGTCTATAGCCCCAGTGGAGATCAGCCCCATAGTCCAAGCTTTGGCTTTGGCTTTCTTGAATTTTAGGGATGACTACCCATCCTTGTGAGGGACATGTAGTATGATCCTTCCAACTCAAATGATGTGATGGAGGCAGAGTAATGATGGATTCCTTGAATCTTAGGGATGACTACTCATCCTTATGAGGGACATGTAGTATGATCATTTCAATCCAAGTGATGTTATGGAGGTGGAGTGGTAATGGCTTCCTTGAATCTTAGGGATGACTACTCATCATTATGAGGGATACATAGTACGATCCTTTCAATCCAAGTGATGTTATGGAAGTGGAGTGGTAATGGCTTCCTTGAATCTTAGGGATGACTACTCATCCTTATGAGGGACACGTAGTACGATCCTTTCAATCCAAGTGATGTTATGGAGGTGGAGTGGTAATGTCTTCCTTGAATCTTAGGGATGACTACTCATCCTTATGAGGGACACGTAGTACGATCCTTTCAATCCAAGTGATGTTATGGAGGTGGAGTGGTGAAAACCACTATTTCATGGACTATGTTTTGCATGATGGGACAGACAAGAAATTTTATTTTTGCCTCACTTTTCTTCCAAGTAAGGTTTCAACCATTTTTCCCAAGATGTTGTTTATATGTGCAAAACGTGTCTAATTCAAGACAATGCGGCATCAGTTTCCAATCCCAAGATCTTACTTAATGTTTATTGTGCAATGATCCTAAGAGGGTCTGACATGCTTTTGGTGGTTGTATTTGAAATATGGAATCGAATGAGACTCGAGGCTATTATGCAATGCATCCTAAACACAAATGGGTAAGATGGATTATACAAAAATGCTTCACCTTATCTTCCAAAATTGACAACTTTCATGTATCCCAAATTTCAAATGATATTCTTTAATGTATTTACAGTGCTCATGGAGCTTTCTGTAATACAATTCTATTGTTTCATATACTTCTAGTTTTAGAAAATTTATAAGGATACAAACTAACCACTTTCCTATCCCCCCCTTTTTTTATTTATTTTTATCAAGCCCAAAACTGGTCCCATGACCAACACACTAAGCTAAGAAAAGAACAATGCAATCAAAATGCCTCCAAAACCTCATTCAGAATAATCTCTTCATGCTAAAATAAAGGTTGAAGGCAAAAAACCTAACACACACCTAAGAAAATCAAATCTACACCCGTAAAAACAAAGAATGACATATTTACATATAATACAAGGCCTTGCCATTTCAGGACTAAAAATAGTGCTTTAAATGTAGCCCATTGATGGGTAAAGCCAAATCTTTTTCGTCTAGAGTTTTTAATATAAAGCTATTTTCACCTATGACTTCTGAAATTTGGTAAGGAACCAACCATAAGTAATCAAATTTATCATGATCTCCTTTCCTCTCATGTCTTTTATCCCACAACAACACTAAATCTAAAACTTTAAAAGTTTTGACTCTAGACTTTTTGTCAAACCACATTTTTACTACATCTTGATGTTTACTAAAGTGAAGCATAGCCTCATCCCTCTTTTCATCCAGATGCATCAATTGTGTTAGTCTAGCTTCAAGTTTATTATCAGTTCCTAGGTAATATTTCATGAAATGTAATGTTTGTAACTTAAGATTTGTGATAAAAATAGGATCTTGTCCATAAACTAAGTGGTAAGGAGATGTTCCTAATGATTCCTTGATTCTGATTCTATCAGACCAAAGAGCCAACTTAAGTTTTTTATGCCAATCTCTAGGATTTATTTCAAGCAAATTTTTAATGACACATAACAAATTCTTACCTTGTGGATAATAATTTGAAGAAAAATTCAAACTCACCATGTTGTTGAATGCCCAATTTGCAAATTCCAGAGAGGAGAAAGTGGAACCATTTTCAATTACAATGGAGTTAGGCATTCCAAATCGAGTGACAATGTTATCCTCTAAGAATTTAATAACAACTTCTAAAGTGGCATTTTTAGTGGGAATAGCTTCCATCCACCTTGTGCAATAATCTATAGCCGTGAGAATGTATTTATGGGAATCGGATGAATTGGGACTGATTATCCCAACAAAATCCAAACCCCATTATGCAAAAGGTCTAGACTCGATTACAGATTGTAATGGCATAGAAGCACCCCTTTCTCTATTGGCCACGATTTGACAAGTATGACATGACCTCACATGAGCATGAGCATCTTTAAACACTTGAGGCCAATAGTAATCAGCTCTAAGGATTTGATGGGTTGTGGCATTAGCAGACCCATGTCCTGTCCCATACTTATTGTGGAATTCCTCGAGTACTTGTGTTGCCTCTTTTCGATCAATGCAACGGAGGTAAATTCCTTCGTGGTTTTTATTGTATAATGCACCAGATCTGATTAGAAAATTAGAAGATTTTAAATGCAAGGCTCTTCGTTGAGTAGAATTTAAATGTGGTGGACACTTACCATTCAGTAAAAAAAACATGACATCTATGTACCACTCACCTTCAGTTATATCAGCTATTTCATAATGCTGACAGGAAATTAAGGGATTATTTTTTGCTATGGCCTTAACCAACCCTTGTCCCCGTACTATCTTCATAGGTTGAATTTCAAGAACAAATTCTTGAAGAGTTGAGATCCACTTACCTCGCCTTTCACCCAGTTCATTCTGTATAAACATGGCTTTAACTGTAGGATCTAGGACTATAGAAAACACTCTATTGTGGACTATATAATGTCTAAATTTTTTTATAGTCTTAAATAGGGCATACATTTGTTTGTCCAAGATGGAATATATCAATTTCACATCTTTGAGAGGAGTACTAAGGAAGGCAATGGGATTTTCAATGTTGAGTTCACTCTTCTGAGTTAGAACACTCTCAAAGGAATGGTCTGAAGCAAATGTGTAAATGTAGAAAGGCTTTGCATAGTCAGGACTCACTAAAATTGGGGCTCTAGAAATTGCATCCTTGATTCTTTGGAAATCATCCATGTTTTCATTCGTCCATTTGATTTGGGCCTCTTTCTTCAACATATCGTTCAAGGGTTTTGCAAATTCTAAAAAAACTGAAATAAATTTTCTAACAAAATTAATCTTCCCCAAAAATTATCTCAATTATTTTTTGCTATTGTGAAAGGAATCTATTGTATGGCATCTATTCTTTCAGGATCAATGGAAATTCCATCTTTGGATATTACATGTCCCAATAATTTTCCTTCTATTACCCCGAAAATGCACTTCTTTGGGTTGAGTGAAATGCCATGTTTCCTACACCTTTGGAGAACTTTCCTTAGATCCTTGACATGGTTCTCCTTGTTCTTAGAAAATATGGGAATATCATCCACATAGACAATAATGCACTTACTGATGAGCCCCTTAAAGTCAAAGTCCATGGCTCGTTGGAATGTGGCACCTGCATTCAATAATCCAAAAGGCATTCTCCTATATGCAAAATTGCCCCATTTTTTAGTGAAGGAAGTTTTCATCCTATCATTAGGATGGATGAGGAATTGATTGTATCTTGAATAGCCATCTAGGAATGACATCATTTCTGACCCATTTACCTTTTTAAGGATTTCTTCAATGGTAGGTAAAGGGTAATTATCCTTTTGTGAGGCCTTATTCAGATTTCTAAAATCAATACATAGCCTTATCTCTCCACTCTTTTTCCTCACAGGGACAAAGTTAGCAACCCATGTGGAATACATAATAGGAAAGATGATTTTAGCTTCTAATAGTCACTTTACCTCATTTTTTATCAAGGGCTCTAGTAACGGATTGACTAGCCTTTGTCTTTGCCTAAAGGGTTTGGAGTCTGGTTTCAAAGGGATCATATGCATTATAACATTCTGATCATAAGTCCTCAACTCCTTATAGCTCCAAGCTATGTAATCTATGTATTCCTTCAATGTATTGTCAATGGAATTCTTTTTGTGTTCAGTACATGCCTTTGCAATGAGTATTTCATGAGGGTTTTTTGCACTTCCAATATTGACTAAGTCACAAGCCTCTTTGGGAGGTGGAACTTTTCTCCCTCCTTTCGGTTGGTATCCAATATCAAACATTTTCTCCAATGAGGCCATCCCATTTGGCATATCATTCCATTTTCCAGTAGCGTTCATTTTCAATCCTGCCTCTTCTTGCCCCCTCTCGTATTCATCAATAACCTGATTTTCAAAGATACCAGAATTAGCAACAAAATTGAATATATGTATGTCACTATCAAAGACTTGGAAATTCATGACGCTATCAGGTATCGAGGGGCAAGGGAATAATTCTATGGAAAATTTCTTGTACTTCTTGTGATCCACTAGGTTAAGCATGCTAGAAGCTACGGCTAAAGAATCTACCAAATGATTGCCTTTTCTAGAGATTAGATATATGTTAAAAGAATCAAATTCATTTATTAAATCTCTAACTCTAGTTTGGTAAAGGCTGAGCCACTTTTTATTACATGCATATTGTCCATTAAATTATTTTACCACCAATTTAGAATCACCTAAGACCTTGATACATTTGATTTTCTTTCGAAGGGCCAATTGAAGTCCGAAAATCAAGGCCTCATATTTTGCCACATTGTTGGTGGCTGGGAACTGTAATCTATATGCAACCAACATAGGTTTTCTGTCTAGACATGAAAGTTCAATACCAACTCCCACCCCTTGTTTGGACTTGGATCCATCAAATATTAAAGTCCAAACCTTATGGTGTTCTTCAGAATCATTGCATCCAATACTTCCATTTTGAGAATTCTCAAGAATTTCTACGTCCAAGCAATACGCTCCTAATTCAGTTTCAATGTATTGAATCTCATTAGGTTTGTTGTATTCTGTTATCATTTCCTTGAGCCTAGGTTCACTATCAATTCAAATTTGGTTGGCCACTCCTCTCCAAGGCAACCACATATGTGAAGATTCTGTTACAATGTATCCATTTAAGTTCTTGCTCCAATCTCTTCCCAACACCATGCCATATTTGATAGGAATGTTAAGTACCAATATATCTATGTGATGTTGAACCCTAGGTTCTGAGTTGACCTAAATAAGAGTATCCCTTAATTCTCCCATTGCATCCATGGCCGATCTATCCAGTTGCACCACCTTGCTTTTAGAATTTTTTGGTGTAAGTACCAATTTTTGATAGATTTCTAGGGGCATAATGCTAGCAGAAGCCCCTGAATCTATTAGACAATTGTGTAGATTTCTACCAGCAATTCTAATGGTTATAAGAAATGGGGGCATGTCTCACTTTTCCCTTTTCAAAACCAATTGGGATTCAACACCCTTAGCTTCATGAACTTGGGTAGGTGGATCCAAACCTTTTGGTGGACTTACTTCTTGGCCTAAAAGTTGGGACATATCATACATTGAGACATTGGACTTAGTTTTCTTCATGTCTTCTATCAATTCATAAGTGGGTTTTTCCAAATGTGACATGTTTTGCACCAACTTAGAATTCTCTGCTATTGGTGGAGGAGGTGGATTAACATCTCCTTTGAAATCAGGAGGAAGTAATGGGGTGTTTGGAAGGGTAGAGGAATTTTTGGGATCCTTAGAACTCTTTGTGTAATACTTGTGATTTCCTTTCCCAAAACATTTATTGGCATGAACTTCCAATGTTTTTTCATCTTATTTTCCAAAAAACTCCACATCCTCCTCTTATTCACTTTCTTGGGAATATATAACTTCAATCAATATAGACTCCTACTTTCCATGGCAATAGTGCAAGCAATCATTATCACAAGATCTTGACTCTCCAAAATCATCCGAGACATCTGCCTGATTGGCTACGAGATTGGGTACTCGTCCATTATTAGGATGTGTGTTGTATGTTCCTTTTCCTCTATGGTTATGAGGTCGGTTATGACCCATGACTTGGTCAACTTTTTTATTAACATTTCCCACAGTAACCAGAACTTTGGCCAATGTTTCCTTCATGTCTTCTATCATGGATTCAGGCCCATGTGGTTGGGGCACTGTAATTTTGGGCCCAATTGTATTTGCTGCATTAGCCACCTTTGGAATGGGTACAATGGCTTGGGTCTGGGCACTTTGATTCCATCCTAGATTCACAATTTGAATAGGAGTGATTGTTGGATAAGTCATTGGGCTTGGCATACTAATCGGAGTGAACCTAGGTATGGTCAACAAGTTATTGCCCACACTGAACCCAGGCAAGGTCATCGAGTTATTTGGAATCAATGCCTGTGTTGAAACAGAGGCATTAGGATAAGTGGGAAATGATGCGACTTGAGATGGTTGTTGGAAATTATTCATTATTGGAACTTGTGGTGCCATTAATTGATTCATCATGGCAAATTGAGTGTATGGACCATATTGTCCCATCCTAGTCAATTAAGACAACCCTAATCCTGGTAAATTCATTTGTTTTTCAAGGGTCATTCTCTCTGCATAATCTAATGAAAGCATCGTAACCTCTAGTCAACAAGGATGTTAATAGATCTAAAGCTCCAAAGTATAGTTGTAGGGCCACCACAGGATCCACTACAAAGTGGCGAGTTAAATTTATATATAGTTTTTGGAACCTCTGATTGAATGTTCTTATGGTATCAGACCAGACCATATATTCTGTAGGTAGTATGCATGGTAGCATGATTTCAGGCTAGTCCCAAGGAGACTCATGTGACAACAGTGAAGAGGATTCTTCGGTACCTCAAGGGTACTATGGAGTATGGGTTATGGTATCCAAAAGGTAAGGACTTCAACCTTATTATGTATTCAGATGCAGATTGGGTAGGATGTGTAGATAATAGAAAGAGTACCAGTGGAGGTGCATTCTATCTTGGAGACAGGTTGGTCACGTGGCACAGTAAGAAACAAGAGTCAGTCTCCTTATACATAGCAAAGGTAGAATATATTGCAGTGATAATGTGTTGTACGTAGGTATTATGGATGAAACAAACCCTAAAAGATCTTGGTATTAACTTCAATGAGCCAATTTTAGTTAAGTGTGATAACACCAGTGCCATTAAAATCTCAAAGAATTTAGTTATGCATTCTCACACAAAACATATTGATATCCGGTATCACTTTTTAAAGGAGAAAGTCGCGAAAGGTGAGGTTAAGTTGGATTTTGTTCCAACAATAGAGCAAGTAGCGGATATCTTCACAAAACCATTGCCCAAGGAAGTATTTGAGTACCTTCGCAATAAATTGGGAGTGGTCACGCTTTCCAAGAATTGACTAGCTATTGGGACCACATTCTCAGGGGGAGCATTTGTGTATTTGTTTATCTTTTTGCTCATGTTTGTGATTTTTGCTAAGTGTAATTATTTTTGCTTGAGAATTTTGTGCATGGACTTAGGGGGAGTTTGCAGCAGCCCTTTGGTATTGTTGTCAAAGGGGGAGAAGAGTTACAAAAAATTGCATGTGTGTTGCCAACAATTCCAAAGGGGGAGATTATTGAGCAAGGTGTAGCGATAGTATTGTCATTGTTGTCAACATAGTCAGATAGATTGGTTGATGCAGTGGATAGGAGTTCAGAGGTTATTCAAAGTATGTACAGTGATGTTAAATGTTTATGAGGATGTTCATCCACCTTTTTGCATATTTTCCAAGAAGACCGAAGTGGTCCATATGCTAAAGAGCAAAGAGAAAAAAGTGTCACGATATCGCGATATGTTGCATTTTCATGGCCAAAAGAGAAGAGAGAAAATTTGTCGCGATATCATGACATGTTGCATTTTCGTGGCCATGTTGAGTGGATATTTTTCCCTATAGCCAAATGATCACCACAACTAGAGTATCGAACAACAAACTCTCTTGCAAAGAAATTAAGTAGCATTATTCATTTCTACAAGGTTCTTGTGAACAAACATTCATGTGCATATAATCAATCAAGACTAAAGCAAATAAATGAATGTATACTAGAATAACTTAAACCATTCAAGTAACTATTAACAAGGGGCCTTTAATGATTCGAAAAAGTACTTTGCAACCATAATGCATTAAATCAACCAAATGCGAAGATAGCTTCTTTTAATATTCTTGCGATTAAAGTGATCTACCCGAAACCCAGTTAGTCACATATTTTATCTTCAGCTTAAAATATTCCAAATGAGAAAGTGTGTGGTATAAGCCACTTCATTTTAAGCTCCATGCCTTTAACATGAGATTCATTTTTAGAGTTAGCAGGTTTGTTTTATCTTCATTTAACAATGTTCCACTATCCGTATGTTAACATTTGGTGTTAGTAAAGTTAGCAATGTTAGCATTAAATGTTAGCAAAAAAAAATTAGTAAATTAGGAAGATAGGATTCATTCACTTAATTTTATTTAGTGTGCATTTGGAATTAGTAGCCCTCCTAAACCCATATTTTATCTAAAAATTAGATGAAGGTGTTTGGAGATGCAAGAATGAAAACAAATGCAGAAATTTTGGAATGGACCCGAATCGAAATAGTAGATTTTAAAGCAAGACTAATCTAAATATCAGAAAACTAAAATAGAAACATTATTTACAAAAGTTAGCTGGAAAAATAAAACAGGACATTAATTTGGTTAGCAATCTCCTCCCTGCAAAACCCCAAGTTATGAGATGAAATTCTAAAACAACCTAACCTAACAGACCTTCAACATAAACAAAATCAAATTAGATCAGATGCAAGATTCTAAGGAAATAAATAATTGCATCAATCCATCATTCACCTATCGTAACCCACTTTATGGCATAAACTAATAGATACAAGAAGCAATAATGCAAAGGAAAGATTTACAAAAATAACATCAGTCTTAGTTTCAATCTCCTTTTGATTTCACACACAAGAGTTGCTCTTGCCAAAAAAAAAACTCCTTTATTTCAAAAGATAGTCTTTGTTATTTTTCTACAATTTCTAGCCCCTTCTGGCGTCTTTGAATAGTGTATTTAAAAATTTTAGGAAGCTTTTCGTTTTGCTTTCCAATGGATGTTCGTTTCACCTTCCCTTTGCATGCATGTGCTTTGATTTCCCAAAAGACTATTCGTTTTTGTCCTGTGGCCCTTTGATTCATTTCCATGGTTTGGCTTCACTTTTCATTTGATTTCGAAAGAACGTTTCCTTTTCTTCACATGGGCTTGCGTCTATTTCCTTCCGTGTGTAATGACCATCTTAAATGATTTCAAATCATTAAACATTCCTTATGTAACATTTTGTCTTATTCATTGGATTTTGTCCTTATGTCCACGTCACTATTATCAGATGCACTGTCAACTGCTCTATTGCCTTGGTGAAAATCGGGCATGTCATGATATCATGACACTTCTTGTTTCTATACTTATCTGCCCATTTTGAATCATGAAAATACAACATGTCATGATATCGCGACACTTTTTCTCTTTTGGCCGTGACAATGCAACATGTCGCGATAGTGCGACACTTTTTTTCTTTTGGTCGTTGTTAGTCTTACAATGACACTAAGAGGGGGGGTGAATTAGTGTAGCTCTATAAACTTAAATTTACAGCTCTTAAAACCATAGCAATTAAAATTTATTACTAGATATAGTGAGTATAACAAAAGAGCATCACACAACACAAGATTTTAACGAGGTTCACCAATGTGGCTACTCCTCAAAAATTGACTGCTTGGACTACCATCCAAATATAGCCTTTATAAAGAACCAACTTTACAATCAATTTACCAGCACCAACTGGAAGGAGAACCAACACCTGATTTATCTACACCAACAGAAAGGAGCACCAACCCCTGATTTACCAACACCAACTAGAAGGAGCACCAACCCCTTATTTATCTGCACCAATAGAAAGGAGCACCAACCCTTGATTTACTAGCACCAACTAGAAGGAGCACCAACCCCTTATTTATCTGCACCAATAGAAAGGAGCACCAACCCTTGATTTACCAGCACCAACTGGAAGGAGCACCAACCCCTTATTTATCTGCACCAACAGAAAGGAGCACCTTACCAACACCAACTAGAAGGAGCACCAACCCCTTATTTATCTGCATCAACAGAAAGGAGCACCAACCCCTGATTTACCAGCACCAATTGGAAGGAGCACCAACCCTTTATTTATATGCACCAACAGAAAGGAGCACCAACCCCTGATGCTAAGCTGCAACCTGGACTTCAATTTGAATCTATAAGTTTGATAATAAGATACCTTTGCTTTTGCAATACCCTAACTGGTCTTCTTCACCTTTGCACTCTCTATGCACTCTGCTCTCTCTATAAACCCTAATTTTAGTCGGTTGTCATCGGTCTTCGTCGACTTCAACTGTCTCTTTAACTCTTTTTTTGTTGTTTCCATGAAAATACATTTCCCGATATTGCGACACTTTTTCTTTCTCTATCTTTCTCCTTGCTTTGGCCCACGAAAATACATGTCATGATATCATGAAATTTTTTCCTTCGTAGACTTCATCTTTTATTTTGTCTCGAAATCGTGACACTTCTGCTTTCGTACTTAGCTTATTTGCTTTTTTCATGAAATCGTGACACTTCTTCCTTCGAAGTCTTCTTCTCTGATTTTGTCACAAAATCATGACACTTCTGCTTTTGAAGTCTTGCTTTCTACTTTTGTCGCAAAATCATGATAGTTATGCTTCCGTACGCTTCCTCTCTTTCTTTTGTCGTGAAAATGTGACATGTCGTGAAATCATAACACTTTTCAAATTTCTTTTCTCTCTCCTATTTTAGTCGCGAAAATGTAACATGTCACGAAATCGTGACACTTTTCCAACTTACTTTCTCTCTCCTATTTTAGTCGCGAAAATGCGACATGTCGTGAAATTGTGATACTTTTCCAACTTACTTTCTCTCTCCTATTTTAGTCGCGAAAATGTGACATGTCGTGAAATCATGACACTTTTCCAACTTTCTTTCTCTCTTCTATTTTAGTCGTGAAAATGCGACATGTCACAAAATCGTGACACTTTTCTTACTTCTCTTTCTTCGAACTTTGTCGTGAAATCGTGACACTTTTTCTTGCTTTCTCTTTCTCTTCCAACATGTCGTGAAATCATGACAGTTTTTCCACTTGCCTTTTTCTCTTCCAACTTTTCACGAAATCGCAACAGTTTTTCCACTTGCCTTTTTCTCTTCCAACATGTCATGAAATCGTGACAGTTTTTCCACTTGCCTTTTTCTCTTCCAACATGTCATGAAATCGTGACAATTTTTCCATTTGCCTTTTTCTCTTCCAACATGTTGTGAAATCGTGACAGTTTTTCTTGATTTTTCTCTCTCTTCCAACATGTCGCGAAAACACGATAGTTTTTCTTGCCTGCTGTATATGTCAAGATATCGTGACACTTTTCTTGTCTTTTTCTTTGATCTTTTGCATATGGGCTACTTCGGTCTTCTTGGAAAATCACTGTACATACTATGAATAACCTTTGAACTCCTATCTTCTACATTTGAATAGCTTTTGAACTTCCTGTCCACTGCATCAACAGATCTTATCTGACTGTTTTGACAATAATGACAATACTATTGCTGCACCTTGCTCAACAATCCCCCCCTTTGGAATTGTTGGCAACACATTTGTAATTTCTTGTAACTCTTATCCCCCTTTGAAAATAATACCAAAGGGCTACTACAGACTCACCCTGAGTCCATGCACAACATTCTATGGCAAAATTTATTACACTTAACTGATATTGGCTCACTGAAGCTAATACTAAGATCTTTCAGGATTTGTTTCATCCACAATACCTACATACAACATGTTGTCGTTGTAATATATTTTGCCTCTGCTATCGATAAAGAAACTAACTCTTGTTTCTTACTATGCCATGTGACCAACCTGTCTCCAAGATAGAATGCACCTCCACTTTAGGATACCATAACCCATACTCCATAGTACCCTTGAGGTACCAAAGAATCCTCTTCACTACTGTCACATGAGTCTCCTTGGGATTAACCTGAAATTGTGCTACCATGCATACTGCCTGCAAAATATCTGGTCTGGTAGCTATCAGGTACAGTAAAGTCCCAATCATAGATCTATACATGGTTTGATCAATATGTGGAGATTTGTCATCGTTGCTCAACTTGCAACCTGTCGTCATGGGAGTGCTAACTGGCTTACAATCCTCCATTGTGAACTTTTTAACATCTCTTTCACAAACCAAATTGTTTGAATTGTTATAATCCTTAACTTTGGACAGTGGTAGTAAGAACCATCAATAGTATAACAATGACATATAGCAATACTACCAATAATGGCAACTCTCAATTTAATCACCACCCTTCATGGCACTTCCACAAACAACTATATGAACTGAAAACACACTTCAACAACTATACGACAACTTCCCTGACTACTTGCCTTTCATCCTCAAGTAATAAAACAAATACATAGGAGCATTAAAATGAAACTTCAATATTGCTCCCCCTGAGGATGTGCTACCTGGAGTTGCTTAGTGCAATAGCGGAGTAGTCTCCTTCAGTCCAAGGAGACACAATTTCCTTTCTTCTATCTTTCTCCAAAATTTCTTGAACTCGGGCTTGGATTTTTCAACTACGTCCCTGTTTTGCACCTTTTCGTGAACTCAAACATTTCTCTTGTGTGGTTGTCTCTTGTGCATCCTTGAAGAATGATTATTTTCCTTTCTTTTATGTACATGATTTATTCCTTGTTTGAGTTGCGATCTTTGCGTCTGATGAAATCTATTGTTTTGCCTTAGATTAGATACAAAAGTGCTTGGAAAAAACCTTGCTATGTGCCCATGACCATTACATTGAAAACATTGTACATAGTGTTCACTCAAAAATTCAGATGTATTTCTACCAACATAACTCTTTGATTTATTATTCAATCCACAATAAATTGCCTTGTGACCATACTGGTTGCATCTGAAATAATAGCCATTAAAAGTATTATTATGAATAGAGTGAGAGTGATAGAACCTCTTTTGTTGTGGTTGCTTTTCTGTAGATCTCCTTTGATATTTTCTTCCTTTTGAAGATTTAGCTTCAAACTTTTCTTGCTTCGATCCTTCAACAGTGAACTTTTTCTTCTCTGCAGAGTTGGAAGATGAAGGTTTTTCAACTTCATATCCAAGACCACGCTTATCCGTGGAGCTTATTTGTTTGCTTATCATTTTATCTAGCAACTCTGTGCTCTTCTCAAATTTGAGATTTGTATTGGCCTCTTCTAGTTGTTTCTTCAATAAAACAATCTCTTCCTCTTGTTTGTAGCAACCAATCTCTTTCTCATTTATCTATGACCTGAGAGTTTCTTCAATCCTTTTGAATTCTTCTACCTGTACTTTCAAATTGGATATTATCTCATTTGCATCCTCAAGATTTCTTGAGATTTTCTTATTCTTTTTTCTTTCTATCTTCAATTCATCTAGAGCTACAATTAGTTCCTCTTTCAAATTTATTTCTGCATCAATTTCTACTTCATCACATTCCTATTCTTTTTCTGTTTCTTCTTTGAGTGTCATGAAAATCCCTCCACCTTTTTCCTTTTTAGAATCATCCTTTAGGACTTCATTAAATCTCAACATATATGACTCTATGTTCTCATTTTCATTCAACTTTAATGCTTCGAACTGAGCTTGATGTGTTTGTAACTTGGCCTCCTTGATCTCATCGTATCCTTCATGAATACTCCTCAGTTTGTCCCATATTTATTTTACCATTTTACAATTCATGATCTTTACCAGTTCACTGCCTACTAATCCGCACCTGATAGCATTCTTTACTTTTGAGTCATTCTCAAATAGATTCTTATCGACAACATCGGTTGGAGGAGTGATGGGTATAATGTATTCACTGTCTACTGAATCCTAGATGTCGTATCCCAAAGCACAAAGATATGTCTACATATTGATTCTCCAGATCATGTAATTAGTTCTGTCAAAAAAAGGTTCTTTGTTTGGTGAGAAGCCTTCACCACCTGCCATTGTGTTACTTCCAAGATCACCCTAGCCGGTTAAGCTTGTACAGGAACTTAGATCTGATACCAATTTTTAGTCTTACAATGACACTAAGATGGGGGGGTGAATCAGTGTAGCTCTATAAACTTAAATTTATAGCTCTTAAAACCACAACAATTAAAATTTATTACTAGATACAATGATTATAACAAAAGAGCATCACATAACACAATATTTTAACGAGGTTCACCAATGTGGCTACTCCTCAAAAATTGATTGCTTAGACTACCATCCAAATCCAGCCTTTGCAAAGCACCAAATTTACAATCAATTTACCAACACCAATTGGAAGGAGCACTAACCCCTAATTTATCTACACCAATAGAAAGGAGCACCAACCCCTGATTTACTAGCACCAACTATAAGGAGCACCAACCCCTTATTTATCTACACCAACAAAAATGAGCACCAACCCCTGATTTACTAGCACCAACTAGAAGGAGCACCAACCCCTTATTTATTTGCACCAATAGAAAGGAGTACCAAACCCTGATTTACCAGCACCAAATAGAAGGAGAACCAACCCCTTATTTATCTGCACCAACAAAAAGAAGCACCAACCCCTGATTTACCAGCACCAACTAGAATGAGCACCAAACCCTTATTTATCTGCACCAACAGAAAGGAGCACAAACCCCTGATTTACCAACACCAACTGGAAGGAGCACCAACCCCTTATTTATTTGCACCAACATAAAGGAGCACCAACCCCTGATGCCAAGCTACAACTTGGACTTCAATTTGAATCTATAAGTTTGATAATAAGATACCTTTGCTTTTGCAATACCCTGACTGGTCTTCTTCACATTTGCACTCTCTACGCACTCTGCTCTCTCTACGTAATCACTTCACACACTCTACTTCATTATAGTAAAACTTCACGATCATCTTCTCCCTTTTGTGCACTCTTCTCTCTTTGCAAATTTCACACTTAGCATGATTCGACATGACTTGCTCTCTATGCACTACGACCGTATCTCACACACTTTGATGCATACTTCAATTCACCAAACAACCCTCCTTTTATAGAAATATTTTTATGATGAAAACCCTAATCTTAGTCGACTGTAAAACCTAATCTTAGTTGGCTTTCAGAACACCTGTAAACCCTAATTTTAGTCAGCTATCATCGGTCTTCGTCGGCTTCAACTGCCCCTGTAACTCTTTTGTTGCTATTGTCGCAAAAATACAACATGTTGCGATATCGCGACACTTTTTCTTTCTTTGTCTTTCTCCTTGATTTGGCCCGTGAAAATACATGTCATGATATCGCGACATTTTTGCCTCCGTAGACTTCATCTTTTCTTTTGTCATGAAATCATGACACTTTTGCTTCCGTACTTAGCTTCTTTGCTTTTGTTACGAAATCATGACACTTCTGCCTTCGAAGTCTTCTTCTCTGCTTTTGTCATGAAATCGCAACACTTCTGCTTCCGAAGTCTTGCTTTCTACTTTTGTCACAAAATCATGATAGTTCTGCTTCCGTACACTTCCTCTCTTTATTTTGTCATGAAAATGCGACATGTCACGAAATCACGACACTTTTCAAATTTCCTTTCTCTCTCCTATTTTAGTCACGAAAATGCGACATGTCGCAAAATCGTGACACTTTTCCAACTTACTTTATCTCTCCTATTTTAGTCACGAAAATGCGACATGTCACGAAATCGTGACACTTTTCCAACTTACTTTCTCTCTCATATTTTAGTCGTGAAAAGCGACATGTCATGAAATCACGACACTTTTCCAACTTACTTTCTCTCTCCTATTTTAGTCGTGAAAATGCGACATGTCGTAAAATCGTGAAACTTTTCTTACTTTGTCTCTTTCTTCGAACTTTGTCATGAAATCGTGACACTTTTTCCTTCTTTCTCTTTCTCTTCCAACATGTCGCGAAATCGCGACAGTTTTTCCACTTGCCTTTTTCTCTTTCAACTTGTCATGAAATCGCGATAGTTTTTCCACTTGCCTTTTTCTCTTCCAACATGTCACGAAATCGTGACAATTTTTCCACTTGCCTTTTTCTCTTCCAACATGTCACGAAATCGTGACAGTTTTTCCATTTGCCTTTTTCTCTTCCAACATGTCGCGAAATCGTGACAGTTTTTCTTGCTTTTTCTCTCTTCCAACATGTCGTGAAATCATGACAGTTTTTCTTGCCTACTGTATATGTCACGATATCATGACACTTTTCTTACTTGTCTTTTTCTTTGATCTTTTGCATATGGGACACTTCAGTATTCTTGGAAAATCACTGTACATACTCTGAATAACCTTTGAACTCCTATCTTTTGCATCTGAATAGCTTTTGAACTTCCTGTCCACTGCATCAATAGATCTTATCTGATTGTGTTGACAACAATGACAATATTGTTGCTACACCTTGCTCAACAGATGATAATGCAACATGTCACGATATCATGACACTTTTCTTCTTTTGGTTGTGACAAAGCAACATGTCGCGATATCGTGACACTTTTTTTCTTTTGGTCGTGACAATGCAACATGTCATGATGTCATGAAACGTTTTCTCTTTTGGCCGTGACAATGCAACATGTTGTGATATCGTGACACTTTTTCTTGTTTGGTCATGAAAATGTAACATGTCATGATATCGCGACACTTTTCTTTCTTGTTCTTTCTTTTCTTGTTTGGTCACGAAAATGCAACATGTCGTGATATCACGACACTTTTCTTTCTTGTTCTTTCTTTTCTTGTTTGGTCGCAAAAATGCAACATGTCATGATATTGTGACACTTTTCTTTCTTCTCTTGCTCTTGGCCATGAAAATGCAACATGTCAAAATATCATGACACTTTTTCTCTTTTGTCCGCGATAATGGAACATGTCACGATATCATGACACTTTTTCTTTTTTGGCTGTGACAATGCAACATGTCACGATATCGCGACACTTTTTCTCTTTTGGCCATGAAAATGCAACATGTCGCTATATCGTGACACTTTTTCTCTTTTGGCCATGACAATGCAACATGTCATGATATCGTGACACTTTTTCTCTTTTGGAGAAAAAAGTGTTACGATATCGCGACATGTTGCATTTTCGCGGCCAAAAGAGCAAAGAGAAAAAAATGTCATGATATCACGACATGTTGCATTTTCGTGGTCCAAAGCAAAGAGAAAAAACAAGGAGAAAAAAGTGTTGTGATATCGCGACATGTTGCATTTTGCAGGCCAAAGAAAAGAGAAAGAGCAAAGAGAAAAAAGTGTCATGATATCGTGACATGTTGCATTTTTGTGGGCCAAAGCAAAGAGAAAGAGTAAAGAAAAAAAGTGTCGTGATATCGCGACATATTGCATTTTTACGGTCCAAAGCGAAGAGAAAGAGCAAGGAGACAAAAGTGTCGCGATATCGTGACATGTTGCATTTTTGCGGTCCAAAGCGAAGAGAAAGAGCAAGGAGAAAAAAGTGTCGCGATATCGCGACATGTCGCATTTTCGCGACTCAAAAAGGGTAGGCAGGTAGAGAAACAAAAGTGTCGTGATATCGTGACATGTCGTATTTTTGTGACTCAAAAAGGGCAGGCAGGTAGAGAAACAAAAGTGTCATGATATCGCGACATGTCACATTTTCATGACTCTAAAAGGGTAGGCAGACAAAGAAACAAAAGTATCATGATATCGCAACATGTCACATTTTCACGACTCAAAAAGGGCAGGCAGGCAGAGAAACAAAAGAGTTGCGATATCGTGACATGTTGTATTTTTGCCAAAATAACAGTCATCGAAGGAGAAAACAAACAGTCATGAAGGAGAAAACAAACAGTCATCAAAGGAGAAAATGAACAGTCATCGAAGGAGAAAATGAACAATCATGAAGGAGAAAACGAATAGTCATCGAAGGAGAAAATGAACAGTCATCGAAGGAGAAAAAGAACAATCATTAAAGCAGAAAACAAACAGTCATCGAGGAGAAAATGAATAGTCATCGAAGGAGAAAATGAACAATCATCGAAGGAGAAAATGAACAGTCATGAAGGAGAAAACGAACAGTCATCGAAGGAGAAAACGAATAGTCATCGAAGGAGAAAATGAACAGTCATGGAAGGAGAAAATGAACAATCATGGTAGGAGAATATTGTGTCATAAAGGAGTTACATAAGGAAGGTGTTACAATTGACAAGTGGCATATGAGAATATGAAAGAAGGTGTTACAATTGACAAGTGGCGTATGAGAATATGAAAGGAGTTACAATTGGAGTTACAAAGAGAAAGGATAGTTATAAAAGGAGTGTTGCTTGGAGAATTTTTGTTGGGGATTTTATTTTGTGAAGTGCGATGAGTGTGTGTGTTTTGTGAATTGTGGTAGACATTGGGTAAGCAATAGACCAATCAGGGTCTTGTAAAATTGAAGGTATTTTTATGTCAATCTTCTAGTTTCAAAATTGAAGTCCAAGTTGGTGCTTGGCATCAGGGGTTGGTGCTCCTTCCAGTTGGTGCTGGTAAATTAGGGGTTGATGCTCCTTCTAGTGGGTGCTAGTAAATTGATTGTAAAGTTGGTGTTTTGCAAAGGCTGGATTTGGATGGGAGTCCAAACAGTCATTTTGAGGAGTAGCCAAATCGGTGAACCTTGGTACATATTTTGTTGTGTGATGTTCTCTTGTTATAATTGCTTTATTTGGTTTTAAGTTTTTATTATTTCAGCTTTAAGAGTTGAAGATTTAATTTTTAAAAGAGCTACATTGATTCACCCCCCTCTTAGTGTCATTGTGAGACTAACATATACAATGGGTACAAATCTCTAGGCTGATATCCTTCATATCTGAGTAATCCCATGCAAATTCTTGTTGATGTCTAACTAGGAGCTCTTCTACTTTTGTCAATTGTGTGGGAGTCAACCCACTACTGACATTCAACGTTCTTCCTAGCCCAACATGTATCTACTGAACGTGGTGATATTGGGCACTAGCCAATGGCGATCCAGGTGTAGATATGGAGGACTCCCTGTGGAGGAACTCCACAATAGCACCATCTTCATCTTCTTCTGTCAACTCATCTAACGTCATCACCCACTGGATCATGGATAGATCAGGATTTTCATGCTCTGTCAACATGGGTTCTCCTAATGAGTCGACGGACTACGCTACGGGTGAAATAGTCTACATTTTAACATTTTGTCCATCGAAGATGGTCATAAGCCCATCCCAACAGCTGATGTAAGTGTCAGTTGTTGCCAGCCATGGCCTTACCAAGATGAGCGGGTAATCGCCTAGCCTAGTTTTAGATTGAAAGACTAAAAAGTCAGCTGGGTATTCCCATGCACTAACTATCACTATTACATCTTCCAACATTCCTTTTGGTGCCATAGTTGATCGATCGACCAGCTGTAGCACTATCGTAGTGGGTTTCAATTTCATGAGCTATAGCCTTTGCATGGTCTCCTAAGGCATTATTTTGATGGCTGCTCCAAGATCGACCAATGTATTGGATAGGGAATGCCCCTTGATTTTTATAGTCAGCATCGGGCTTCCCAGGTCTGTATACTTAGGATGGAACATTTTTCCCATCATCAAATATGCTAGTTTACCCATGACATTGATAGTCTGGGTTGCTCTTCATCCTGGATTCCTTAGACACATCTCTCTTATCACCTTGGTATATATCAAAACATCTTGGATGGATTGAAATAATGGAATTGTCATGGTGAGGTTCTTCAAGCTAGACAAGATATCAAACTCTAGCTGCGTTACTTTCCTTTGTTCTTACAGTCGGTTGGGAAATGGAGCCTTTGCTCTCTTAGGAGTTTCTTCTATCACCTCTTCTATAAGAGGTGTTTCTCCTACCTCTTCCTCCTCTTATACCAGTGGAGGCGTTCCTACTCCTAGCTATCTACCAAAACTAAGATAAATATGGTACATCGGATACATCTCACCCTCCATGTTGTATACTGACTGGTTCACCCTATTATTAGGATTTGTCATTGGTTGTGCAGGTAGCTGCGCAGGTCTCACTGCTGGCAATGTCGGTAAATTCTGTTGGGGGTGAGCTAGTGCTACATTCTATGGAGCCTGATTCCATGTAGTGTGGTCTCTCCAATGCTGCACAGGATATGGATATGGCATCCATGGCTGCTGGTTCGAGAATGCTGCTGGGGGTGCATTCGACCAAGGTGATGGCCCCCACCATCCCATGTTAGGTGGTTGAGGTGGGCCTTGGGGCATATATGGTCCTCCGCCATATGAAGACATTCCGATTGGCATATTCCTCACAAGGGGTTGTGGCCAAATATTTTGATTGCCTATGAAATAGGCATCCACACTTTTAGCATCCTCCTGATTACTGGGTAGTTGCGGGCATAATCAATTTTTATGGTTCAGCCTAAAAACTGCACATACACTAACTTTGTTCTCTGGGTATGCATTATTTGCATTCTTCTCTCTATATTTTGGATAGAAATAAGCCAATGCTACTTTGTTTTCTTACTTATTTTTCTCTAATAGTAGCGTATCCATCTGCAATTATAGAGATGAGAGCATTTCACTCTTTAAATCTTTCAGCATGTTACCTATTTCTATCTTTGTGACTGAAGTAGTCGCTTTCATGGTTCTAGAAGTGGTCTTGCCTCTCCTTCTTGAGTAGTTCCAGCATAGTTGTTAGATGTTTGCCATAGCATGCTGGTAGACGTCACCTCTAGAAATCATGTTAAGAGCCTCCAATGATTCATTGGTAAGTCCTCTTAAAAAGATATTTTTGAGGGACTTATCAGACAGTTTCGTGTGAGGAGATCATTGAATATTGAAGTTGAATCTCTCCTAATATTCCTCGAGAGACTCATATTATTTCTATGTCATGCTCAGGACCTATTCTCTAGAGTATCTTGCTATCCCGAAATATTGGTATTGCTCTAAAAAGAGCTTCTTCATTTGATCCCAAGTGGTAATGTGTTTGTCTCCCAAGTCGATGAACCATTGTAGAGCTGCATCGTCCAATGTGGAAGGAAAGAGTTTTAGCTTTTGCATATCAGATTTGTAGTCCATAGAACTGCATAAGACATCAAACTTAAATAAAAATAGGTCAAGGTCCTCATTTGGGTATCCTTTGAAGGTCGGAAGGTGAGCAGGGGATATGTTTTTCATTTTGGTATCTCCTACTCCATAAATCGAGAAACTAAAGCCATATTAGACTTCTTTGTTGTCAGCCATTTTTTTAGGAAATGCGGTCTCTAAAGCAGTATTTATGGCTTTACAATCATTTAAGACTTTTTTATTCAAGGCTCTAAGGTTATCTGGTGTTATCATCCGATCTTCTACATATTTCCACAACAGGGCTTCCTCTAAGGGTGTCCTATTAAACAGGGGATTTATGATGATTTGTTCTTCCCCAAGTTGATGGGATGAGGAGGCACTTTGCACAAAGTGTGGATCCTCACTCCAATGGATTGTTGGTTGTGGGTCAGGCGAGTCTAATTCAAATTCAAAATGTTTAGTTGACTCAATTTCTGGTGGATTGGTTTTTATAAACCGATCGTCAGGTCCTCTTCTTCTCGAAGAACTCATACAAGGTCAGTTGGAAGGTTTCCAGGTATTGTAAATAATATAGTTGAGATGCTTCCCCGACAATGGTGCCAAAATGTTGTGGGCCAAACAAGGTTAACTTCTTTCCTACTTTTGTCACATGTCCATGCATTTAATTTATCAACCCAGGGAGCTTCGTAAACTTGTGAAGGGTCTTGAACAAGATTTCTTACAATACCACTTGAGATGAGTCTGCTATTTCTACTATTGGGGGGTGTTTCAACGGTTGTCAATCATTCATACACTCCTCAATAATTGGGGGGTGTTTCAACGGTTGTCAATCATTCATACACTCCTCAATAATTTAGGTAAAAATAATTAAATCTACAAAAAGGAAATATTCATGCGTTCTTGGAAATAAATCTATTGCAATACGAGAAATAACAATGCGATAAACAATCTTATAAAAGCGGTAAACTAATCTAGAAAACACAAGAAAAATAGGGGAAGAAATATTGGCTTGGAGTGGGCCCAGGATCCAATAGCTTCCTCCCAATTGAACATGCACTTAGAAACTCTTAGAACTGTATTATAATTATCAAAGTATTACAATGCTTCTTCTGTATATCTCTCTATATTTACTATCAAAATATTCTATATATCCTTAGAGAGGTCTGCGTATGTTTATATAGCACACCCACAGATCTTCTATTACAACGAAGT
Organism: Wollemia nobilis; assembly: GCA_028583015.1. Lineage (NCBI taxonomy): Eukaryota > Viridiplantae > Streptophyta > Pinopsida > Araucariales > Araucariaceae > Wollemia > Wollemia nobilis. The sequence continues at coordinate 3,621,919 of JAQPPZ010001261.1, forward strand.
TATAACAGTCAATTCATTCCAGAATAAACTAAGATAGTCCAATAAATGTGATCGACGTCTGCTAAAACTAGCATTCATTTCTAACGATGGCATGTTCATTGATTGGTTTGTGCTTTGCCTAGAATTGGTAGGATGTTCTCATACATCGGTGCGATCCCAAATTTAACTCTACATGACGTAGAGTTGGAACTGCACCAGTATCTATTGTCAACGTTGTGCTTGTCTGGTCAATGAGCAAAGAATAGGGGTGCCTTCCCTATGAGGAATGTGCCTATATGTTGGGCACCTTCTCTATGCGGAAGGCACAAAACTGCCGTTGGCACCTTCCTGAAAGAGGAATGTGCTTATCTTCTGTTGGCACCTTCCTATGAGAGGAAGGCTCTTGCCTTCCAGTGACACCTTCCTGTCGGTGCCTTCCTCATGAGAGGAAGGCACTTGACTTCTAGTGGTGCCTTCCTTATGAGAGGAAGGCACTTATTTTCCTTTGGTGCCTTCCTGGAAGAGGAAGGCACTGGCCTTCTATTGGCACCTTCCTAGGAGAGGAAGGTGCTTGTCTTTCCTTGGTGCCTTCTTGGAAGAGGAAGGCACCTAATTACGCTTGGTACATTTTTGGAAGAGGAAGGTGCCTACTTACGCTTGGCACCTTCCTGAAAGAGGAAGGCGCCTACCTTCTTTGCATTGATTTCGAAAGAAATAAAGTGTCAGGTCCATGAAAAGACCTTGACAGATCCAAATATGACTAAATCAACTACAATTCCACAAAAACACACTGAAAACACATGAATTAGATAACACACATAATTTCATCAAATAATTATATAATCATTCATAAACATATGCAATCCTTATTATACAACCGCATAATAATCAAGAAAATGTATACAAAATATGAGCATTTCTGATGCTCATCAATGGGTTTTATGAAAATTAATGTATTTATGTTTCATTTTGTGAAATGAGGGTATGGGGCCTTATTTTATGAAATAGAATGGAAAATATATTATGTTATGGTTCATTTTTTGAAATGAGGGTATGACACCTTTCTTTATGAAATGAAATAGAATGGATTTTATGGAAATTAATGTATTTATGTTTCATTTTGTGAAATGAGGGTATGGGACCTTGCTTTATGAAATGGAATGGGAAATATATTATGTTATGGTTCATTTTGTGAAATAAGGGTATGGGACCTTGCTTTATGAAATGAAATGGAATGAGTTTTATGAAAATTAAAGTATTTATGTTTCATTTTGTGAAATGAGGGTATGGTACCTGTTGGTCATCAAATCCGCACAGGAAAGGACTTTCAATGGGTTTGCGTGCCCTGGACCTATGACCAACATTGAAAGGCCGAAGGGAAGAGATGCCCCTCATGCCAATCTCTAGAGAAAGGCCGACTCCTATACTAATCTACTTTTGGGGTTTAAGACAAGAGTGCAGGAAATAAATAAACAGAGTAAGGGTTAGGAAAAGAAATAAAAAGGGGTAAGGGTTAGAGATGATGATTTAAGGTGGGAGAGAATAGGAAGCACGATTACTCGCTAACAACTCGAATAGCAGCAAGAAATACCAAGAACAACATGAAAGAAATGAAATTTTGAACTTCCTATGTATCCTCTGGACGGGTTCGTAGGGTTCTCCTTTCTCTCTCGCTGGAATTCGGGGTTCAGAGTAACAACGATTGACATAAGGGAATAACAGAAACCTCGATCCACCAGGCAGCATAAAGAAAAATGACAAGACATTTTTCCTCTCCTATGTATCCTTCAGGGCAAATTTTAGGGGTTCGGTCCCCGATCGCGCACCGGATTCAAGATTCAGAGTCTCAGTACACGAACGAGAAAAGATAAAAGAATTAAGCACAAAAGGCAGCATAAAAGAGAGAAATAGAGCACAAAAGTCTTTAGTATTAAATGCAAGACATCAAGTTACAGTAGCTTTCTAGTAGAAAGTTCCCCCCCTTTTACATTACATTCCTGGGTTTTTATAGAGGACCCGGCCCTCTAAGTAATTATTACAAAAATGACGGAGTACACCCTCGAGCTCTAAGAAATCAACTCATCATAGCTGCTACGACTGAGTTTTCAAATTGGTTTCCGAAACTGGCAACTATGACTGGGTCAACCATGGAAATATTCATTTAATGTGCTGCCCGAATGTCCCTGGCTTCTGGATGCTGTGCTTGAGTGATCATTACGCCCACCAGGTTTTACTTCAAGGACTGTTACATCCCTTTCATTTTCCAGAATTGGTCAGCAAACTTATCAGGCAAGAAAGGGGGTATTTATAAGGGGCTTCTGATCACCTTGGGAAGCTGCACATAGAACGTGGGCCCAGAAAGTGATTTGCTACATCTCTGCCTCGTCGAAGCCTTGGGGCGAAGTATATTCTCCTTGATTTGTTCTTCACAAAATAATGCTTCACAGGAACTACTTCAAGGATGTCGAGTGCCGAGCGAATTTCATCTTTGAAATGGGGCCTTTTGTCCTTTGTTGGCGAAACTGCTTCGATTGGAAAATATTTCGGCCCGATTATTTCTCAAAATTGTGGTTCGGGGAATATCCTCCCAAAGTGCTCTTTTGTTTCTGACACATTGTCATTTTGCTTTGGGCACCACTGCTTCGGGTGAAAACTGGCCAAAGTAGGTGTCAAAAATACTTCGGACCTGAAGTAGTTTCCTTACCTTAGCTGATTTGGATTATGTTTTCATCCGACGAAGTCGCTTGGATGTTGCTTCACAAAACTTCCGCCCGAAGCGGCTACTCAAAATGCTTCAAGTGTGAAGCGTTATCTTTGTATTTTCTTCGGTGAAATTACTTTGCAAGGTTTTTTCCTGAAGTGGTGATTTGAAGTGCTTCGAGCCCGAAGCTCTTTTCACATTCTCCTTCTTTTCTTTCGGCGAAGCTTTTTTCCTTGGCTTGTTTGGTAGCGAAGCTCTTTCTTCTTCATTTTACAAAATGGGCAATAGGGAGGGTCAAAATTGCTGTAACTTAAAATAAAATAAAACTTTCAACAAGGGAATATTATACAAAATTCTACTATCCTTCTAGCCCTTGTATAATGTGACAAAAAGTGTCAACATTCTTGGTGGCTCGCGGGGTGACGAACTTGCCTCGACAAAATAACCCTTTAGCCCAGATCCATTGGGTTGCTAAGTCACTGATTTTCCCTAGACCCTGCTTTTGTGGTCTGTCCCTCTTCTTGTCCCTCTTCTCCTTCTTCTTCTCCCTCTTCCTCTGGCATGGCTTTTGGCTGAGGTGATGGTTCGAGGCAATCAAGTATGCGTTTCATTGTTCTTCGGACATGAGCCCAAGCACTCTTTTGGAATGGCTCTTGATCTTGTAGTGCTTTGACCAAGTCATGAAATCGATTGATTTTCCCAACGTCAGCATTCTTGGCCCTGGTGAACAGGTCTTCGAGGCAAGCCATGATCTTACAGTATCTAAAGATGAAATCTGTCACCTGCCCTTCTGCGATTGGTTCTTCCCAGCCATCGATCTCTGAGACATCGTTCTTGAATTGCAGCCAGATTGGTTTGAGGTCATCCTTGTTGAGAAGATTTTCGTCATCATCTGTGAAACTCGAGAAACCCAAGGAAGAAAGGTCTTGATAATAATTCATTGTGGCACATTGCTCACTGTCCAAAATGTCCTGGAGGCTTCTGGCTTTCTAAGCTTTTCGCACTTTGGAGAAAAAAGCATGAACCGTGGCCTAGGCTATGGACTAGTCCCTAGCTGTCCAAGTCATTGTAATGACCTGCAGGTCCTAATATCTAGCATTCTAGACATAGAACGCTAGCTTGAGTCGACTCTTGGATTTTTGCGTGACCTCGTCGATGACTAGTCCTCCCTCAGTAATAGCCTACTGTGCTTCGACGACATATGTCAAAATTGAGAAAGCACTGGCGCATCGAGGACAAAATTATTTTAGTAGGTGCACGTGAATCTCCTTAATTCTAGCCCTGTCAAACAATGTTGGATCCTCCTTTGCATACAACAGAGCTTACATATACATGATTTTATCTTTGAGCTCTCTGGTCTTCAGATCATTCTCGGCCTACTTCTAGGCTTGGCTCTCGGCTGTAGACTGGAGCTGTTGAACTTGCTGCTTTAGGTCGAGCATCTCCTTCTTCATCGATTTGCATCGCTTCTCGGCCTCTGCTAATTTAGAGCAGACATTGGACAAGTATTCTTTAGATTTAACCTTAGTACGTTCGGCTTCAACCATACGCTGGTTAGCAATGGTTGCATGTGCCCGAAACATCTCGATTCAGACATGCATAGAGGCCGATTCACCATCAACATTCAGATGTTCCAGGTCCTTAGGTGTCTCTTGATAATCATAGTCTACTGGAGTCATTTCATCCAGTGGCTTTTGTACCTTGGGGACCTTCTTTATTTTATGCACCTTTCTGACCTCTAAATAAAAAACGGCATATTTTTCAATTGATGTCGTCGAGCGACCTCTTATTTTCCATGCCTCCCTTAGTATTTGCTCAGTGTTTTGCCATGCTTGGAATAGCTTCTCGGCAAGGGGGTGGTCCTTAATTAAGGACATCTCTGCTTTGGACAAGGCTAGATCTCCAGTCGAGGAAGTAAAAAAATATAAAGAATGTGCGGGGGATACCTCACCAGAAGGCTTGGTGGCAGACGTGGTGGGAATTTCGACAATCGGGGCTTCCTCACATGAAACAAGGGATTGGAGGGTGGGACTCGGTGTTGAAGTGGGACCCTTGCCTTTGCTAATGACCAGGGGAATGGCAGTGTGGAAGGGCGAAGTAAGGTCAATGGTCTTACCCCTGTCATGATCGTGGGATGAGGCCGGACCAATAATAGGTGACGTGTGATGGGGTGATGGGCTAGGCAGGGGAGACTGGTGTGAATTCTCAGCTGGGGTTACGGCAAAACTATGTGAGGCTAGGGCAAGGGGGGGAGAATGCGTACCTGCATGCCCTCCTGGCATTGTGGTAGTGGTGACTTTTGGTGTGGCCACATCTTGTTCTTTCTCAGTTTTGGCACTCGGTAGGGCTACGACCTCGACACTTGCTTTGGATGGGCCTGATATCGGTCGCCCAGTGGAGGGGCTTGCAAATCCTGTGCGGGGTCGCTTTGGATAGTTCAAGGGCAGTGGGCTATGTTCTGGCATTTTTCTTTTGGTCCTCACCAATGATTGTTTCGACTCTTTGGAGCTTGAGTCATGGCTTTCTACAGGTACCTGAGGCAATATTTGATGTGTAGCTCAGGATTTTTCCTCTCTTCCCCTCCCTGAAGTAGTATCATCTCTTTTTGGGCTTTCGCCCGAACCTAGGGTAGCTGGAGGAATGAGGGCGGCGAAGGACAAAGGCTTCCACTTTCCAGCATTGGCTTCATAAATTTTGACGAAGTCTTTGTCTATTGCCAAGAACCCATAAGATTCATTTTCTATTGGTGGACCCTCATTATCCACCATTCCCTCAGCTGAGTCGCGTCCCAATTCTTTACTCCATCCTTCAAGTCATCTTTCACTTTCTTCCAGAAGGTGGAGTTGGGGCTCAGGAGTGAATGCCGATCTGGGTCATATGTGACCTCCATTGGGTAGAATTCGTGCCAGGGAGGTAAGGATTCCATCCTCTCTAGATGCCACTCTAGATCTTTTCCCCAAGGATTATTTCTTTGTTTCACAATTTCTGTATAAGGGCAAACATGGAAGCTCTTGACCCGTATATGGTCCCTCATTACTCCCAAAGGATCATAAAGCCATTGCTGGGGAATTTGGAGTAGGCCAAACTTGGCAAGCTTTTCCTCCAAGAAGACGTTCTGATTCAGGGTGAACACTTCGATAACTCCTATCCTAAGAGGGAAATCACAAGTGTGGGCCCATTTTTGACCTTTGCCATAGATAGCATTAGTTGCATCGCTCTGCCTCGCGACTTCCAACGCAAATTGATACTCGAAGGGGTAAACTTGCAGTAAGAAGAGCTTCCCTATGAAGCCGAAGATGCAAATCACCAGCCCCTACATTAGTCAAAAAATGTCTCCCCTCTTCTCCCGGACTACTTTGTTTCTCAAGCCGAGGGGGACTCGTGGGGAGGATCCTACCAACATATGCATGGCGGGTCCCAAGAATTGCTGATTAAAGGAATAGTAGGACTTTGATCTCAACAGTAGGGGAGTCCACTGATATACGGGCAAAGGACTTCCATCCTTGCCACTTGCCGTAATGGCAACATGAGGAAAACTATTATGTACATGAAAAAAAAGTAACCAAACAAGAAAGGAGCAGGGCGTGAAGCACTGGCTGGTCCCAGCATTCTTCATGCTGGTGAGTTGCGCATGTAAGCCCCTAACCACCCATTCTACCCAGTCGACAAATACTGGATCGGTGCTAGACTTTAAAGTATCAGGGGCATTGAACTCCCCTTTGGAAATGCACTCGACCAGGGACACTTTTCATGGATATACTGAAGCATCGGTAGATAGGCCTGCCACCCATGCAATGATGGAGAAGAGGTCAGCATTTTTAAAAGCTTCCAAGGGAAGGGGCATTTGGGGTAGTCTGCCCGAAGGAAGCCCACTTTTGAGGCTCTGCTGCAAAAAATTGATCATGTAGCCAGCAGATGTGAACCTTTCCATTTGTCCGCTCAAAACAATGTTGCGAACCATACATCCCTCAGGTGGGCCCTGCTATGGCACAAAAGCTTCCTATACATATTATTTCAATAAATGCTTTTGCCTTGTGCATCTTTGGGTCAATGAAGCCAAAATCAAAGCTGACATACTTCGTGACAAACCTTTTGTGCTAGTTAATATTTTATACTTTGGGCCGAAGTGATTCCTCCTGTGCGAGGCTGCCCACGAAGCTTGTTTCCCCCTTTTAAAAGCAGCTCGCTCGGACTCTTCTTAGGCGAACATATTTCATACCTTAGTCGAAACCTCACTCGGCCAATCGTACTTCGATGTGAACCACTTCGCATCCACTAATTCGTAAGCCAAGTTCCCAAAGGAGTTTTTTTTTATTTTTTATTTTTTATTTTTATTTTTTGGAGTATATAGCTGTTGAGGTAAAACTCAACCTGAGTTTCTGAGCAACACTTTATTTAATAGCGGAACTTTTTACAATATTCACATAGGATTGCGGTATAATGGGCATGCCACCACCACAAAATCAGCTTCGGATGTTTATCTGGTGAATCTGCAATGCCCAAACCAGATCAAATTGAACTTCAATTGATCCTTGAAGTCCAGACGACTCCTCCTTGAAGTTCTCCATGCTGCAAATAGAAAGCAATGTAGTAGTTTGTCGCTCTTGCCAGTACCTGCATTGCTGATGCAGGGTGTGGTGAAGTAGTTCACCATGCACGAGCCCTCTTGGGGTACTGGTTGTAGTGATGGCTAGAACCAAAATACCAAAGAGTCTAGCAACTATGGGCTGGGTACAGGTTCTTCCATCTCCTTGATGCTGTAATAGGGTTCTTCTAGCAAAGAGCAAACTTCTATGATCTCCTCAAGTTCAGCCTATTGAGGCAAGCCTAATGGATTCTGGATGAACACCTGCGTGCCATGCTCTGGGATACAAAAAGGGTGCAAAAACGTCCCCTCTTCGTTCTCAGGCGCTACCACTTGAGCTTGCTTCTCTTCTTGGCCTGTCCTCTAACAGAGATTGCAAGCACCCATATAGTTCATCGTCGGGGCAAAGCTCACATGACTGCATCTCAGGCTTCTGCTTAGTATTAGGAGTCTACCCTGAAGAATACTACGTTGGATAGACATGAGCAGCTACTATCAGAGAAAGTGATGGGACTTCTCCCCACTGCCACTTTCCTAACAAAAACTATTTTGTGCGTACTGCTTCCTCGAATATCTAAGGGAATCTTTGTTCACCTGATCACAACAAGAGGAGGCCTATGTCCGGGTAAAAATCCCGAACATAGTAGAGGTGGGCTTGGGTGGGCGTTGGTTGAATCTCCCCTGGAACTTTCTTCCAAGTTCTGGAGAATCAGAAATTGAAGCCTGTGACGCTCTCCAAGGGTGTTTTCTTGATGGTGGAGAAGTACGTCAAAAGTTGGAAGGGATCCTAAGAGCCATAAAATGTTTCGAATAGTGCTCCCACCAAGTCATCCCATGAACAGACGCTTTTAGACCTGAGCAGTCTATACTACCGTAGTGCCTTTCCTTCCAAAGATGCAGCCAGAAGTTGGACCATGACATCTTCGTGGATTATGTCGTAGAGGAACGCTAAAGCAACAACAGCTTCAAGGTGTTCTCGGGCCATTCCCGTGGTGCCATCATATATTGTCAATGCCTTCAAGGCAATCTCGGGAATCTTGTGGTAGCTTTGAATATTCAAGGGTCCTCGGTCATCCCAGCTAGGAAAACTTATCCCTGCCATTATAGCAGTGGTCTATAGAGATCACAGTTATCGTCGCTAAATCAAAGTTGCTAGATGAACATTCTTTCTCCGCTTGTGAGGTCAAGGCTGCTCACCAAACCTTGATTCCTTTGGGATATCTTCTTTTAGATTTGAAAGGCGCCTACGACTAGGAAATCTAGATTTTCAGCTCAATCGAGTCACCAGGTGATTTTATCAGATGAAGACAAGCCAGAGATTCATCGAACTCAGACCTTCTCAAAACATGGAGGCTCCTAGTTACGAAAACTAGGTTTAGGTACTGGTCTCCACAACTTCAGAGATTCTTAGTTAAAATAAAGTCGCCATATGCTAAGAGTCTTTCGGTAATGAGGGCATCGATTCTCACTACTACTCAGAAGATGAGACTGACTGGATCTCACCAGGAACTTGTTAGAACTACTGGATTCGGTGAAGATGAGCTAGAAATTTTCTCAAATATGGGACCTTGGGTCCCATCGGGCGTGCCAAAAACTGTTGGTCATCAAATCTGCATAGGAAAGGACTTTCGGTGGGTTTGCATGCCTTGGACTTGCGACCAACATTGAAAGGCCGAAGGGAAGAGATGCCCCTTGTGCCAATATCCGGAGAAATGCTGGCTCCTATACTAATCTACTTTTGGGGTTTAAGATAAGAGTGCAGGAAAGAAATAAATAGAGTAAGGGTTAGGAAAATAAATAAAAAGGGGTAAGGGTTAGAGATGATGATTTAAGGTGGGAGAGAACAGGAAGCACGATTACTCGCTAACAACTCGAATAGCAACAAGAAATACCAAGAACAACATGAAAGAAACAAAATGTCGAACTTCCTATGTATCCTCTGGACGGGTTCGCAGGGTTCTCCTTTCTCTCTCGTTGGAATTCAGGGTTCAGAGTAACAGTGATTGAGATAAGGGAATAACAGAAACCTCAATCCACTAGGCAGCATAAAGGAAAGCGACAAGACGTTTTTTCTCTCCTATGTATCCTTCAAGGCGAATTTCAGGGGTTCGGTCCCCGATCGTGCACTGGATTCAGGATTCAGAGTCTCAGTATGCAAATGAGAAAAGACAAAATAATTAAGCACAAAAGGCAGGATAAAAGAGAGAAATAGAGCACAAAAGTCTTTAGTATTAAACGTAGGACATCAAGTTACAGCAACTTTCTAGCAGAAACTTCCCCCCCTTTTTACATTACATGCCTGGGTTTTATAGAGGACTCGGCCCTCTGAGTAATTATTACAAAAACGATGGAGTACACCCTCGGGCTTTGAGAAATCAACTCCTCGTGGCTGCTGTGGCTGAGTTTTCAAATCGGTTGTCGAAACTGGCAATTGTGACTGGGTCAACCATGGAAATATTCATTTAATGCATCGCCCGAGTGTCCTTGGCTTCTGGATGCTATGCTTGAGTAATAGTTATGCCTGCCAGGTATTACTTTGAGGACTGTTACGTCCCTTTCGTTTGCCAAAATTGGTCAGCAAACTTATCGGGAAAGAAAGGGGGTATTTAAAAGGGGCTTCTGATAACCTTGGGAAGTTGCTCGCCTTGGGACGTGGGCCTAGAAAGTGCTTCGCTACATCTTCACCTCGCCGAAGCCTTGGGGTGAAGTATATTCTCCTTGATTTGTTCTTCACAAAATAATGCTTCGCAGGAACTACTTCGGGGATGTCGAGTGCCGAGCAAATTTCATATTTGAAATGGGGCCTTTTGTCCTTTACTAGCGAAACTGCTTCAGCTGGAAAATGTTTCGGCCTAATTATTTCTCAAAACTGTGGTTCAAGAAATATCCTCCCGAAGCGCTCTTCTGTTTTTGACACATTGTCATTTTGCTTCAGGCACCACTGCTTTGGGTGAAAACTGGCCAAAGTAGGTGTCAAAAATACTTCGGGCCCAAAGTAGTTTCCTTACCTTAGCTGATTTGGATTATGTTTTCCTCCTTTGGTGAAGTCGCTTGGATGTTGCTTCGTAAAACTTTTGCCCGAAGCGGCTACTGAAAATGCTTCGGGTGCGAAGCGTTATCTTTGTATTTTCTTCGATGAAATTACTTCGCAAGGTTTTCGCCCGAAGTGGTGATTTGAAGTGCTTCGGGTCGGAAGCTCTTTTCACATTCTCCTTCTTTTCTTTCGGCGAAGCTTTTTTCCTTGGCTTGTTTTGTAGCGAAGCTCTTTCTTCTTCGTTTTACAAAAGGGGCGATAGGGAGGGTCAAAATTGCTGTAACTTAAAATAAAAGAAAACTTTCAATAAGGGAATATGATACAAAATTCTACTATCCTTCTACCCCTTGTATAATGTGACAAAAAGTGTCAACAATACCTTGCTTTATGAAATGAGAAGAAATATTTGTGATACAAACAAAAATATGGTTGCTTGATTTAAATAAGAAGAACAACCTAATGCTTTAAATAGGTAAGGGTATGGGACATTAATTGTTAAATGAGGGTTAGATAATTTAAAGCGTAATGTAATATGCATGGTAGAATGACTCTCATAAGTGGGTGAGAGGGGTCATAGAGAGGGAAGCTCTATGATAATATCTATGCATTAGAAATTTGAATTTCTTGGGTTAATTGTATAGTTACAATTTGACAAATAAATGCGTAAATGCATTAGAAGCATGTCTATCCAGATACATGAGTGTTCTGATCCTATACTATCCTCACTTGATTGATGGAAGAGTAGGAGGACCAATGTTAGGAGATGAACTACTTCGTAAGTTTGCTCTCTACCTTAATTCTTGCTTGATCATGTAATAGAAAATATTTGAAGGGAAATTTTCCCTAATGGATTAAATAAGCATTGTTTAATATTATATTTTGTTTCCCCTTTTTTATTGCAATGTTATTTAATTGATATCGCATGGTTATTTTCTATGAATATTCATGATTGTTTAAATTGCTTGTTTTTTTATATTTAGTATCTATATTCCTCCTTGGTGTTCTTATGTGTTTTAGAAATAAAAATAAAAATATATAAAAAAAGAGAGTTGTAAGTTCTAGGTGAAAATAGAGGATGACCTAAGGGCTTAATACCTCCTTAGGGAGATGGATTATCTAAGTTTAGAAGTTTGTACCAAGAGTTAATATAGCTTGTTAGAGGGTGATATTGATAGATTAACTTGCTATATACATAGAATACCCACACATAATTATTTGTGTGTGGTATGGAGATGCATGTATAGCTTCCAATGATTGAGGGTGGTAAGTCTAGCTCATAAAGAATGGTAAGATGGATGGACTTAGGTGCATGACATGAGATAGGCCTACATAGAATGAACTTGCATGAGGGGAATCTCATGTGGTATGGTTCTTGAGAAACTTAGGGGATGTCAAACATTAAGTTGGTCTAAGGTTGGATAGGGATTTATGAATCCTTTTCTTTGACAAAAAAAATTATACGAAACATTTTTTGTTGTATTTTTTTCTTGTTTTCATATTCGTGGGTTTTTACAATATCTCTTCATTTATTCTTAGGCCAAGGGTTTTCCAAAGAGGAAAAATATTATGCTTGTTGATTATGAGACATTGGTAAAAAATTAGACATGGGAGTTTGGTATTATTCTATAGTTGAAGATAAATATTAGTTGTAAATGGGTATACAATACCATGTCCATTTTGATAATTATGTAGGAAAGCATAAGAAATTCCTTATTGTGAAGAGATTCTCTTCAAGAAGGAAATTTACTACTTGTAAACCTTTGCTCTAGTTGCCAGGATAAACTCTATTCAAGTGATTATTTTTATTGCTATCTCTTAAACATAGGAGATAAATTATATGTATCTGAAAAGTGTCTTCCTTCATGGTGATCTCTAGGAGGGTATTTATATGTAGTAGCCACCTATTTTTTGCTTGATCGACCTCTTTATTTTACATGTTGACTAAAGGCGTGTGTGTATGGAATAAATAATGCTCCTTACTCTTGGTATGAGAATTTTTATTCTTTTCTTCTAACTTGTGGATGTGTGTAAAGAGTATCTTACTTTGTGGTGATATCTAGAAGGATATTTATATGTAGTAGCCACATATTTTTTAGCTTGATGGTCTATTTACTTTGTATGTTGACTAAGGGAGTCCTTGTGTGGGATAAAGAATAATCCTTACCCGTGGTATGAGAATATTCATTCTTTGTTTCTCACTTATGGATTTATTCATTATTATTAGGATCATGATTACTACATCAAGCATTAGGTTAATTAGATATTAATGATTGTATTGTATGTTTAATAACCTTTAATGATTGTTTTTACCTTGATGGTCTATTTCCTTTGTATGTCGACTAAGGGAGTCCTTGTGTGGGATTTTACCCATGGTATGAGAATATTCATTCTTCGTTTCTCACTTATGGATTTTTTCATTATTAGTATGATCATGATTACTACATCAAGAATTAGGTTAATTAGATATTAATAATTGTATTGTATGTTCAATAGCTTTTAATGATCTCCTTGTTATGAGAAGATAAACATTCTTAACATGTAATATGAAGTGAGAAATTTATGGTACTTTTGAGTTAATATATTTGTGTCTCTCTTATTTATAGGAATTCAAATTGATTATTCACCCTCTAAGATCACCATTTCTTAGTCCAACTAAACATTGGGTCTTCTATAATAATTTAAGATGGAGTATTTTAAAACTACTAGGACAAATTTTACTTCTAGTATGAAGATATGAACATATTGTACTACTCCTTTTATGGATATTATCTTATACCAATAACTTATTAGGAGCCCTCTCTATCTCATTCATAATTTATTACATATTAAAATTACTAACATCTATTGTTCCAAGTATATGTAAGCATAGTGTTAAGCTATTGAATTGTAACTAAGTGGATATTATACAACAATAGAGGTACATACCAAATGGGAAATCGATATTTATTTGAAGTACCTCTAGTTTTAAAAGGATTTTGTAATGCATATTGGGCTAGTGATTTGGACCAATAAAACTGCACAACTAGCTTTGTTTTTATCATGTATTTCAACTAATTTATTTATACTATTGATGATAATACATTGTATATAAATATTATATGGATGTTTAATGCAATTCTACCAATGGGACCATTAAGCAAATTAGATGGATGCTTATGATTTTGGAGTACTTGTATATCCCTTTGTAGTTTTTTGTCACTCTTATTTATGATAGTTAAGAGTTCTATATAGATAGATATTCATCAATGGACTAATTATATTGAGGTATGGATGTACTCTATTTTATAATTTTATGTATATGGTATTCTTGATTTAGTCTAGATACCTTCAGTGTACTCAAAAATGAATATGTACACCTTGTATAAGTGGGTTTATGGTAATATTTATTAATAAACCTTAAGGTAATTACTTTAACCTTGGATCTAAACATCACATATAATTGAGTATTTACATGCCTTGATACTAACCATTTTTATTGGTTGGAGTATTAATTTTTTCTTTTAGTAATATTGTTTTGGTGTTTGAACACCCTTTATATGGTTATGTGTTTTTTTACATGTTATTAATTTCCTAGGTAATGAGATGATTTTGTTTATATCTAGAAAGATCAAATCAATCTAATAATATTTTTTACCAAATAATAGAAAAATTATTTGCTGTAACATCTTGTCATATTAGGCAATATAAAAATAAAAAACATAATAGACTATACTAGCCATTAAAGAAAATAAAAATACCACTCATAGAGAACTAGAAAATAATTATAGATATAATATCAACTTGAAGTTCTATTAATACAATAAAAATGTGTTAGGTAGTGGTTGAATTTATAGAGATTATTATCTAACATAAAGTAATTTTGTTATCATTAATATTAAATACAAATGAGATTTTGATCTAATAATTGTGAAAATCCCATGCAAGAATAGTGTTATCAATTCTTCTTTATAATTTGCAAGTCCTTTGTAAGGATGTGAAGACTAAAGTTTACAAATAATTAACTAGATGATGCCATAAAATTTGATTAAAAATATATTGATTTTGAGATGATGAGACATGATATTTAAATTAGGTGCTAATGTGAATTGCATTAAAAGTAATTTGATTTTAACATGGAAAAAGTTGAAATTTACGTGTTATTTCATTTAATATTTTATAGTATGAATATTCAAATCATAGCTCCATGTAACTTGTTACTTATACTAAAAAATATTTTATATCTACTAGCTTAATTTCATATCCACATGCCTATATTGTTATCATACCTTCATGTGAAAAAATAGCATGTAGATATTTAATATTTTAGAACATTATAGATATATTAATCAAAACATGTACATATGTTTAGCATGTTAGAAAAATAAGTTAACAAACCTTAAAGAAACCATGAAATTAGTTTTGTACTTATACAGAGTAGTTTGGAATAACATATTTTTTATGCCTTTATAAGCATTATAATATAGTCCTCATAAAGGTAGTTTTTAAAACAAAATAATAAAATATTCTATCTAATTAAATGAGTTTCATCTTGACTAACAAAATAATATTTAATATATAATGAGAAAAATATAAATGGGGTATTTTTGTGGCCTTCCATACATGGTCATGATTTTCAATTGCTTTCTCTACACTTCATAAGGTATGTATTTCATCATATTTTATAATATTATGGTCATAATATCAAGTGGAATGGGTGTTGTATTGGAAAAAATATATTTATTTTTCATTAGCAATACCAAGATGTTGTTATCCGCCCATGTAGAGGAGTTGGAGAGCAAGTGGGTAGTTAAACCTCTCTAGTTGCTAAGAGGCCTAGGTTCAAATCTCTCGCCTCACATGTTGCGGATATGTTATAAAATCCGCCCATGTAGAGGAGTTGGAGAGCAAGTGGGTAGTTAAACCTCTCTAGTTGCTGAGAGGCCCAGGTTCAAATCTCTCGCCTCACATGTTGCGGATATGTTATGTAATGGTTCCCTCATGGTCACAGTCTGTTTACCCCTTGTGGCAACCACCAAAAAAAAAAAAAAATGCCAAGATGTTGCTAAGGTATCTATTTGTCTACCTGTAAAATGTAATAAGATGAATTCCACTTTGTATTTCATTAAAAATTTCATATGCCAATATTATTCCATAATACATGTATCCCAAGCTCAACATGATCATCCAATCAATCAATATTGTTATCCATTGACCATCCATTTACCACCACCTTGATCTACAATGAAATCATAAACCTACCCAATGATGTCTCCAACTTTGTGTTTTGAATCAATATTCAAATGAGAATTAATTCTTTCAAAAATGGGATGGTTTGGATAAAATTAAAACTTTAATTTTATGTATTGTCATATTTTGGTAAAGCATGAGCTATGAATAAAATTTAATTATTATACTAATAAGATATCCATGAGTAAAATGAGATAAAATATGGTGATACCGATATTTTTTGCATCAACAAGATGACCACAACCAAAAAATGAGTGCAAAGTTCTACCTATAAGAAAATATGATGAAAGCATATATAGAGATAATAATGGAAGGTGTTAGAACTATTGGGGACTTCCATAATCAAGATATATTAGGTATATCCTTGATCAAATAATCAATACCTAGTTCTCTTTATGATGATTTTGAAAATTAATAGAAGTGATTGAACATGGAAGAATGAAAGTTGTAAATTAAATAATATTATAGGAGTAAATACCAAATTATATTGATGCATTATAATAGATAAATGTTTATATTAATGAGGAAGATAAATGTATCTAATAAAAATGTAGAAGTCGTTAGTTATTATCAAAGTTTTTTGGAAGGAATTTGATAGTGTTTCATTAGTGTGAGAGTACAAATTATCAATCCTGAAATTCATTAATTCATTACCCATCTCTTTCTCAAGAGGGGTATTTACATATAAAATTTCAATAATTCTCTTTTTGAACCATTATAAAAGATGTGATACTAGTTTCAATGTTGTTGTACTAGACTAGAGTCCATTGATTCATGGAGGCTCGATCCGATGAATAGTTTGAATGTTTCATTATGTTTTGACATGGTTAAAAAAGGTTGGTTTTCTTAAAATAATCATGATCAATTTTTGAAACAAGTTAGACATTGCTTTCAAAAGGAGATTAGAAGATCCTGATTCGGTTAACAAATGAATATTTCAAGATGTACATTGTTTGGGAAATTTCTAGTAGGGTAGGTAGTGCATTTATGATAAAAATAGTTTCAATTTTAAATTATTGTCATTTTTAATCTATAAACAAACTTAGTTCAATAAAGTTTTACAATCGATTTTAAGAAAAAATTATTTTGTATTTTAATTTAACAATTACAATAATTTTCCCATTTTTATTTTTAATTCTATGATTCATATAAATTCCCACTATTGTCTTGCCATTTTTAGAAATTTCGGTAAAATACCAGTAGTTTCTATATAAATTTTGCATATTTTGGTGAATTTCGAGCATTTTTAGTATTTTTTACTTTTCCTAAAATTTTGGGCTATAGAAGGAGATTCATAGTATTTTTTTTTGCTATAGGAGTAATTTGTCACTATGAAGGGAGTCTATCACTATTGTAAGAGTCTTGTAGTATGAGAAGAGTCTTGTAGTATAGGAAGAATCCATCACTATTGGAATAGTCCTATAGTATGGGAAGAATCCTTCACTATACAAAGAGTCATATAGTATGGGAAAAATATATCACTATGAAAAGGAATCAACACTATGGGACAAATATTCCACTATGAAAATAAATCAACACTATGGGATGTTTCCACTACTATGGAAAGTAATTGGCACTATAGGATGAATCTGCACTATGGGAAGGATGAAATCACTATGGGATGGATACTTGACTATGGAATGGAAAGTTGAATTTGGATTAATAGGGTATTGTGTGGGGTTTTATATAGCATACGATAAAAATCATTTTCAAGGTATCAAACATTATTCAAATAGGCATATTTATACTCATTATAAAGATATTTTTGAGACAGTTCCACTGGTGGTAATTTAATATTTTTATATGAATATTTGGAGGATATATGAGCCTCAAAAGTGACTCCATCTCTATTACTAGTAACGTCACTAGACTCATAGTGTTTAAATTTTATCAATTTGAGCACATTTTTGCTAAAGGGATATGTGGATATTTTTGAATCATTGGAAATGTCCTTTTGAGACAATTTGAGTGAACATATTTGTTTGTAAATTTATGAAGTTTGAATCAAATATTAATGTTGCAAACAATATTGTAGATTGTGTTTGAGAAAGACAAATTTTTATTGATGCATTAGAGAGATGGTGGATAATTCTTATGGATGATTAAAGTGTGCCAAAATTGGGTGTCTACAAGTATTTTGATATTTTAGGTTCACTCCCTTATCCTACTCCTCCTATGAGTATTCTAACAATACCATTTTTGTATGGTTTAGATTATATAATCCCTAAAAAAAAATAATGCAATTTATAAAATGAATTTAGAAATGAAAAGTCTATCAATAATTAATAATTAGTAGTTTTATTAAATTTTGTTGATTTCAATGGTTTAAATCTTTCAATTCCTAAAATTAAAGATCAAAATTTATGAAATGGTCATCTCATAGTGTGTGAAAGACAACCATTATATGTGAAAGGTTGAATTCATAGAAGAATATTTTTGGATAAATAATATAGCTATGCTCAAATATCAAAAATCATAATTATATTTCAATTCATTAATATTAAAAATGGACTGTATGATATTAAAAATCAACAATATTATTAAATGACAACTATGATACACCTTATGGAAAAAGGAATTCATCTATTAAGGAAGAGATAGTTTAATATACTCTTTAAGGTTACAAACCAAAAAATTGATACTATCAATTAGGATATTGTTACATGCAAGAAATATTAAAATAATATCCAAAATAATAATGCATTATCTAATAATAATGTAATTAAATATTCTAACATACCCCCCTTATTACATTATTTGGGTTAGCAAATACTAGGATCTTCTCTTAATTTAGAGGAGTCTAGGCTCTTGCTCTTGGCTCTAGCTTTGGTGCTAGATCTGGATCTTAGATATGGTTGCTTTGACACTTGGATTTTATTGCTCTATATCTAGTTCTAGCACTTGGTAGATTTAGACTTGGCTACTCAATATTAGCTTTGACTACTTTAGATTTTGGCTCTAGATCCTCTAGCTCTTGCGTAAACACCTTCAAATACACCTTTGTGTTTACCTCTAGGTTTGGTATCTCTAGATTTGTTTCCTTTAGGTAAACCACTAGGTATTTCATCTATAGGTTTGCTTCTACGTTTGTCACCTCTAGGTCGGCCACTAGGTATTTTATCTATATATTTTCTTCTAGGTTTGTCACCTCTAGGTCTACCTCTAGACTATTGTCTTTAGATATTTCACCTTTGGGTTAGCCACTAGGTATATCGCCTAAGGGTCTACATTTGAGACTATCACCTCTAGCTCTTTGATATTTGGATATGCCTTTGGATCTATTACCTCTAGGTATTCTACTAGGTCTACCTTCATCTACCTCTAGGTCATCCAAGTATGTGAAGTACACCTAAAGTACTTCAGAAATAATGAGATTGGCCTC
Organism: Wollemia nobilis; assembly: GCA_028583015.1. Lineage (NCBI taxonomy): Eukaryota > Viridiplantae > Streptophyta > Pinopsida > Araucariales > Araucariaceae > Wollemia > Wollemia nobilis. Next base: position 3,640,826 of record JAQPPZ010001261.1, read on the forward strand.
ACTATTGCTTCTTCAACTATGATTTTCCTTATGGTAACCTTCTCATACTGCCTAAATGCATGGATAAATAGTTTCTACAACTGATAGGTATAATAGAGTAGCTCATTGCATACACGGTTCACTCTATTATCTCATGTATACTATGAGTATTTATTCCTCCTCAAGGTGAACTTATCATGTGCATTGCATAGTGAAGGTGTCTATATTTATCAAAATTACACCTTTAGCCATATTATACTATGAGAAAATTGGAAAATATTAATTCCACTAAATTGCATTGAAAAATACATTCCAACCTGTATATGTAAGCCTCTACTAAAAAATCAATTGATGCCACAAATTATAAGAAAATAATGTTTCATCAGACAAAAGAAAGGTGGAGATAATTCTACTTACATGCAAAATATTTAAATAATATTCTATAGAATATTGTGGTGTTTTAAAATATTAAATGGGTGTCTTCTAAATTTATAAAAATGCTCAAATTTTTAATAATAAACATGTGCTAAAATATTTCCTTTCATGTGATTTTTATTAAAAATATGATTGTAGGGAGATTTGAACCCACACCTTTCCTATATTGAACACACGTCTTCCTTATATAAATTGCCTTATAAAGAATCAACCAACACTTTGTCACCATCTCAAATATGAAATGAATACTCGAGAATCTCTTCTTAATGCATTTTTTAATCCAGTTTCTACTCATAAAGTGCCCAATCTTAGAGTGCATGTCATAAAGAGGGAGAATTTAGAGATAGTCTAAAATAAATTCTAGAAGGAATTTCTACCTCTTAGAATAGTTCCTTCTTAGATTTTAATTTTTATATTTTAACTCGTTATATCTAGAACTTAAATTTCCATTTAAAACAAGTAAACAAGTGTTTATGTTATGGTGTTATTTTATGAGTGTTTGAATCCCTTGCACTTCTTTCCACTATTATGCTGAGATAAAGTATTTCAAAATACATTATCCATAGATAAAATAGATTTACAAGTCATTAATTCTTCCATTTGTGTGCAATGAACAACCTCTTTGCTTCCTTTGGAATACAAGAAAATAGTTTCTATACTTGATGTTAATGAATATACCAAAGATTTTTGTAATAGCAATGAAGCTAGAATCTCTTGTCTCCCAATATTTTATTCTATCATTGCTCACATTACCTTGTTGCTCTTATAAAAACTTATTTTTATATTTTATTCTACATACTTTAGTTAGCAATATCCCATGAAAATAGGTTTTTCTATTGTCTCATGTCAGCTAGTCAAGCATCTTCCAGATTGGGCCCTACACCATTAAGTCTCCCGATGAAGGTATTTTAAGCTCCCACAAATGGGGAAGTAACACATCACGATGTTTTTTGATGTGGCACTAGGTATGGATAGCTATCAATAGTTGACCTAGACATAGGAAAATTATTACCATTAATGCTGACCTAGATTATGGGGGTCTTTATGTCTATGATGACATCTTATATCGACTATTTTAGACACATTATCAATTAGTGTTGATTGCTCCTACAATTCTCCAATCCTCTACTGATCATAGCTATCTAGGGTGGCAATAGATTTCCTCTTTGGAATACCTCTATCATTGCTCTAGTGCTAAGATTTACCCCTTTCTTACAATGGATCATCCACATCATTACCAATTGTGTTTGTCCATCGATCTTGATTTAATCGGTCTTGAAGGGCTACTACCTAGTGCTTCTACAATGTGGTGAAGTTCAGTTTCATGATGCTTATGGGTATGTGTGTGGCTTTTGGGATCTTAAAACTACTCAATGGATTGAGACTTGCCAACACCAATGTGCTACTCTTTGATGGGAAGCTAATGGTGGTTAGCGATCTAATTTGCATATGATGTAGTCACCCTTCATTGAAGTGAGGTGGTCATGTGTTCGAATCCTCCCACTGCAATGCTCATCCATCAATCCTGAGATCTGTGCACATGAAGAGAGAGAGAGGGGAGGGGAGAATCACACAAGGGGCAATTCCTCTTAAGGGTTTATACAAACTATAATACCAATTATAGAAAAATATAATTCATTCATTGAGACAAGAAACTATTTAATACATGGATTACAAATTAGAAGATAGTCTTTATTAAGAGATTGTCATATGTAAGAAATATTAAAATAATATCATATCTAATAATGAATGACCTAAAAATAATATAACGAAATATCCTAACAATATCAAAGTTTGTACTGATAGACCAACTATGAAAAATCATAATAATATTTTAAGTTTGTATTGATAGACCAACTATGAAAAATCATAATAATATTTTCATCCATTACATGACAAATCATTAATATTAAAATATTATAATAAAATGAAAAAATGTTCTAGGTAATTAAATGGGTATTATTTTAGTTGACAAAATTACATTTTATTATTTAATGATAAAATGCTTCATAGGGAACTTTTTTCTTTCATTACCTAGGCATGCTTTTCAATTACTTTCTCTGAAATTTGTATGATATATATATTTTTATCAATTATCATAATATTAGGTCAAAATCTCAAATGGGGTGAGCATTGTGTTGTAAATAATATATCTATGTCGCATGCAATGCCAACTTGATCCTAGGGTAGCCTTTTCTCCACATCCCAAAATGAAAATAAAGAATCAATTGTAAGTTAAAAAAAGAATCAACTGTAAGTTAAAAAAAGAATCAATTGAGAGTAAGGGGGTCTATTTGGCCATACAAAAATAAAGAATCTATCGTAGACAAAAAGAAGTCATTATCCTATTTTAAGCACATGCATGATAATTTAAGTTTATAAATTCTCAGTTCTCAAAGTACACCTTTTTTGATATTGAAGATCGCTAACCCTTTTCTCAAAATGAGTTCATCGAATATTTTCGCGTACAAGGGAATATTTCCTCGTAAGGCTAAAAAATTGTGAATGTGTACTTGTGCTCAATTTCCTCCTCTCGGGCGAGCCGTCCTTTTGATTTGGTGTAACGTCGAGTCGAATCATTGTGCTATTGACTTCAATAGACCAGAATTGCCCCGTAATTGAAGCACAGATGGTGTCAACTCAACATAAACTTCGCAGTTTCTTTCACCGGCTCAACTATTAATGATTAATATGGAGAAATTCTAACTTCTTATCATCATACGTCTTCGTCTTCAGTCTACGTTTCTGCTGTTATCACTATAATTGAAGTTAGGAGAAATGAGGTGATTAACCATCACACGGAGTGAGGTGAACAATCAACAAAAATAACTCGAACCGTGACTACACTCACTAACACTCAACCTTCTGTAAATCGATGTACACCATGGGGCTCCTTCGCAGGCCAGATTAACAATAGCTTATTTTCATTTAACATGTTACGCTATTTCTGTCGTTTATCTGTACAACATACTACTGTGTAGATCAACAATTTTGACAATGAAAATCAACATTATAAGGTGCTTGTTTGTTGTGGCATCAACCCTAGATTTTAATTCTTCTCAAATGGAACAGATAATAATTTTATCCAGGTCTGACATTGGCACGCTAGATATCAATGAAATATAAACATGAAAAAATGGAGAACGTACATATCCAGAATGACATGGACAGCATTCACATTGTTTGGAACTGCCTTTAAATGACATGGACAACATTTAGTAGTAGTAAACATGCATAAAATTTTATTTTTTGGTTGATAGCATAATTAAAATTTCACGAAATTTGTATACTAGAATTGAAAGGATGGCAAAATTCTAAAAATGTAATCCTCCCACAAAGCTTTGAACATAACACCTATTACTGCAATTAAAAATTATCTTCAATCTATATTTCCTATCGCATTATAATCCAAAACAACATCCGAAATCTCATGCTGCTTGAAGAAAAAATTAAAGACCCTATTAAGGATCTGAAAATAAACCCCTTGCATTTTTTCTTCACTTAATTAGAGACTTGGACCAAAATCATGAGACACATAATTCTTTTATGTTTGAACCTAAAGCGAACAACTTGTTGCCTTATAATCACTAAAAGAAGAACCCTTTGCATTGCATTAGAATGACTCTTAGTAGCTCTAAGAGAAAAGGAGGAAGGATATTTACACTTTCTTTAAATCTCCTACCAACCATGCAAGATGACATATGAAAATGAGAGAACCATTAGTTTCAAAAACACTTTAAACAATCTTACTAGAGGCATTACCATAGTTGACTTGGGGCAAAGGTTGCTCCTTTTTAAAATCTACCCTATTTTCTATTCGATACAATTTCTCAACAATAGATTTAGAATAACCATTATGTGATAGCAAGAAAAATAAAGCTTGACCAAGTTGCTATAATGAGTCACTAAAAAAAGAAGAGATATTAAATAGGTAGGAAACATTAAAAACTAAAGGCTCTTCAAAATGAGAACCATTAACACTTGTTTTTGACCTAGTGAAATTAGAATTCATCATATTACTATCAATAGCTTTGGTAGCCTATCACATTTCATGTCAGGATGTATTACCATTAAATCTAGATCCTTCATGATGAAGAGGAAAACATCATACCATATGACCCACAACTTTGTATTTCATCTTATTATAATTGTCACTTAATAGTATGAGTTTGTTTGATAGTTTTTTGACATACAATTTTTCTTTTATATAAAACATCAATAATATAAACATACTTCAAAAATATAAATTCATAATTTGAATGTGATATCTATCTATCTTGAACAATATCATTGGTGTGTGTTTTTCCTTGAAGCTTCCACCTTCTAAAAATGTTATATAATAAAAAAATATATGATTTCTCATTATAATTATAAACTTAAACAATTATGTTTAGAGACTCATAGAGATATGCCACATAACATAATAAATTTTTAGTTTGGCACTATAGGTATAAGTTTGATTTTCAAAAAAATTCTATAAATTTGAATTTGTCTATATAGTGTAGCTTCTCAAGTGACCATACTAATGTGTTTTGGGTGTACTAGTAGTAGATAAAATACCAGGGTTCTAAACCTAATAAACAAACCCATGTATATATATTTGATGCTTATGAAAATGTATAAGCTTTAAATTGAACAAAACATGATTCCAATCCAAGGTAAAATATTAAAAAAAATATAGTACTTAAATATGAAGCTCATTTTTGTATTATAAATACCATGCTTCCATGAGGATACATAGATTCACTGCTTTGTGGATGAGTGCAAAGCATCTATATATGTCATTATAGATGTGTTGAAGTGATGCCTAGAGGTGTAAATTTGTATGAATGTCATGAGAATGCTATTTTCTCCACTCTAATCTATCTATAACATACAAATATAGTTTTAGATGCTTGATAATAAATACAATATTTATTATATTTATTAATCCTAATAACAACATAGATATTAAAAAAATAATTATTATTATTTTCATTGTCATACTAGATATCTCTTTTGGTATGACATCTAGTTTTAACTATTAATGGATCATTGACAATCATTAGGACCATTATTATTTAGATATGACACAACTTACAAATATAATAAATATACTTTTGCATCATATACAAGTTATCATTTGGACATTGCCAACATGCAACTAAAAGTATAATATATAATTTTAAGAAAAGCACTCTTATCTATTATATATTGATATAGAAAAAATAAATATTTCCTCTAGCTTCCTATCTCAAAAGGAGGTTTACAGTATTTCTTGAAGTACTACCTTTTGTGATGAAGCAAAATAAGATTCTTGAAATGTGAAGATAAGATCCACATAATAAACAAGATCAATAAAACCCAAATTAGCCTTTCTTCACTATATTTTTCACATTTACTTAATTAATGAAATATTAATCTCTAAATTATTTCTAAAATCAAAATATGATAGATAAATTAAAATATTGTATTTTCTTAAATGATATCAAAGTTTTCAACATGCCCTATTATTGTTATATATTTACAACTACTTTTATCCATCCTTTTAAATATTTTTCATAAATTCTAAATTGTGGGTTTGGATTTCTACAAAGCACCTAGTTTAAAATTTAAAATCTATAAATACTAATTTATAAATACTAAATTAAAAATATTCATGTGAACGTTTCACTCCTAAAACCTTATTCTAGGCCTCTAAACACATAAAACTTATTTATTTTAATGAAAAATATATTTTTATAGTATTGTATGTTCATTTTGAAATAGTTTTATTGCACTGTTAGAAATATTGAGTTAGTTGTGTTGTCATTGACTTCAAGAGTCAGTGTCAGTGATCAGTACAAGACTTGGAAAAAGAAGGGTTAAAATATTTATATTTTAAGCCCAAGAGATTTGGTTTAAGGGCTTCACATGATTTGTCAAAAGGATGGTTAAATACCTTAAAGGAAAGGCCTAAAGGAAATAATATTATAATATTTTTATTATAATATTAAAGGTTAAAATTAAATCCTAAGGTAATTTATAAATTATTTATAATATTTATATTATAAATCAATTTATAAAATAATATTATTTAAAACCCAAAGTAGGGTTGGGCGCAAATTCGATCCCCTGTTGACGTTCGAAGGAAAGATGCATATGGTATAAATACCATAAGGTTTGCCTCACAAATGCAAGTCTCCAAATATTAATGCACATGCGATTATTGAAAGTGAATGCGAAAGTTCATGAACAAATAAAGATAAGAGGATATTAATTTTTTATTGCTGCCAAAAAATGTGAAGGTCAAAATGACCAAGGCATAAAGCCTTATCACCAACCAATTGATTGGGCTAGTGGAAAGTTGTTGGTGTGTAAGGTGCAGCGTACGCAGAGGTTTTGCATTCGAGTCTCGATGGCTATGAAGGAACAAAGCCTTTTGTTTGGCTTTGGTATTGGTGGAATAAACAAAGTGCTCAAAGCACTTTTACCTTTCACGTGAATGCCTAGCTCACGCAGTAGTGTGGTTGTGGCTAGGATGTAGGTTGTAACTTGATCTAGGATCAACTTTGATCAAGGAGTGTGCAAAGGTACTTTAATTTTTTAGTAAATGTGCATGTGGTCTTTTATCTCCCAAGGTGATTAAAGAAATTTCATTTTAGTTAAAGTTTGTGAAGAATTTAATTGTTGTTTAAAAGTGAATTGCATTATTTATGGATAAGAGGTGTTAATTATTTTGAAATGCAATTTTTAAGTTGGAAGTTATAAGGTGATTAAGATATATTTTATTTTTGTCTTAGTTGAATATTGAGGAGGATTTAATTTTGTCTTAAAAGTGAATTGAATTATTTCTGGAAAAGTGTGTTGATTATTTGATAAAGTATTTTTAGTAGGGAGAGATAAGGGAGTTATTTTGATTATTTTATGCATTAAAATTTTGAAGTGAATTATTGTGAAAGTGATTTAATTGAACGTTTGCTAGTTATATTTTAAAAATATTGGAGATTATAAGGTGTACTTGAGACTTGTTATTTTTGTATTATGAAATAAATATTGAGGAGAATTTTAAGTGGAGATTTTGAGATAGATTATTTTTACCTAACCTTAGAATTGACAAAGAGGTTTTGATTGTGATTATGACAAGTTTTGAAGATATATCTCCATCAAAATAAAGGTATAGGCACATCTTCCGTATGAGTAAAATATTTTTGGATTGAGTGTTGTGAAATGTAAAGTTGGAGTGAAAAGGATTATTTGGTAAGCATTGTTGGAAACGTTTGAGTGAGCCTTCATGTGCATGATTAGGATTTGTGAAAGAACGTAAGTATCATTATTATGTGAGATTGTTTGATAAGAATTGTTGGAAATAGTTGAGTAAGGTTTCATGTGCATGATTAGGGTTTGCAAAAAAATCATGAGTATCATTGTTATGTGAAGTTGAGAACTATCTTGAACAAGGGTTTGTGAAAAGATCATGAGTATCATTGTTATGTGAATTTAGAATCATCTTGAGTCAAGGGTTGAGATTCATAGTGTGAGTTGTTGAAAGCATTGTGAAATACTTGTTTAGGGTTTGTAAGTAAGCTTTGTTTCATTGAGTGAATGGTTGATTGAATTTGGATACACATTATTGATTGAATGCATTGGAGTGATAGTTCAAGTTCTGTGAAACAAATTGTTCTTTATTCTAAATTGATTTGAAGGAGAGTTTAAAAGTGATTGAGTATTTTGTGAGTATTCTCTATATATTTCTATAAGTTAAACAAGATTCTAAGTCAAACTTGTTTATGTTATTGAAGAGGTTTTTGAGAGATAATGAGTTGAGTTGTGTATGCAAGTTTTGCAATTGATTTGAGTAAGCTTTTGTGAAAGCTAGTGAACATATTTGAAGTAAGTCCCAGAGAGAACTAAAAGAAAGAGTTTAGTAAGCTTTTGTGAAAACTTATGAGATGATTTGAGTAAGTCATATAGGGGACCTGAGGACAGATTTGTGGAAGCTTTTGTGAAAGCTTAAGCATAGATTTGTGTGATATTTTGTGGAAGCTTACAATCAGATTTTAGGTAAGTATTGGTGAAGACTTATTGAGAAGATTGATCAAGTTCTTGAGATGACTTATTGAGAAGATTTGAAATAAGTCTTAGTAAAGACTTATTGAGCAGATTGAGCAAGTTCTTGAGAGGACTTGTTGAGTATATTTGATGTAAGTCTTGCTGAAGACTTGTTGAGCAGATTGAGCAAGTTCTTGAGATGACTTGTTGAGAAGATTTGAGGTAAGTCTTGGTAAATACTTGTTGAGTAGATTGAGCAAGTTCTTGAGAGGACATGTTGATTATAATTGAGGTAAGTCTTTGTGAATACTTGTTGAGAATATTTAGCAAGTTCCAGTGAGAATTTGAGCATATTTGAGGTAAGTATTGGTGAAGACGTGTTGATTAAATTGAGCAATTTCTAATAAGAATTTTTTGAGAAGATTTGAGGTATATATAGGTGAAGACTTATTGAGAAGATTGAGCACATTCTAGTGAGGACTTGTTGAGCATATTTGAGGTAAGTCTTGGTGAAGACTAGTTGAGCATATTGGGCAAGTTCTTGAGAGAACTTATGGAAATTTTTGAGGTAAATATTTGAGAATAATTGAGAGCAGAGTTGATTGATTAATTTATTCAAACCTTGAGTTGAGGTTTATGGCAGATCTAGTATAGTTGATTTATGATTATATCAAGCTTTGTGCTAAGGCTTGAGGAAATATTTGAGGGTATATTTTAGTGTAAATTTAAGAATAGATTTATACCAGATTAGAGATAGAGATTGAGTAGATTTGTGCTAGACTAAATGATAGTTTTTAGTGCATATTTGAGATAGATATTGAGCAGATTTGCACTAGATCGAAGGATAGTGTTTAGTGTAGATTTGAGATAGAGGTTAAGCAAATATTAGAGTGAGTTTTGGAGGTGATAATGTAGAGGATAATAGTATCCAATGGATAGAGATCCATTATCCAAGGTAGTGAGGAAAGAGTCTTCTATGGAGAGAGATCCACAAGCTAGATAAGTGGAGGTAGTAAGTATTCTAATATTATGACCAACTAGAGCAGAGAAGAAGGAGTTCTCCTATGGATAGATATCCATAAACTAGTAGAGGGGAAAGAGTTCTCTTGTGGATAGATATCCATGAACTTGATTAGGGGATTGGTGTCTCCTTTGGACAAAGGTCCATAAATATTGTAATAGGTAAGGATTCCCAAGAGATTTTTTGAGAAAATATTAGTGAAATATTTTCTCCATGGAGTATCTCACATTGGGTGAACCACATAAAATTGGTATCTCTATTGTTGTGTGTGATTATTTGTGCATGGATTTGGTTACTACTGTTGATATTACCATTGATAATATTGGATAATGTTGCTTGGGAAAGAAAATTAAAAAGTGTTCTTATACTGTTCACCCCTCCTCTCAGTATAAGCTTGTGTTTTTCAATTGGTATTAGAGTTGGTTCCTTTGAAAAGGTCTAATAACTTAAAGGAAGATCTTACAAGAACACACATGGCAAAGAAAGGAAAAAGTAGAACCATGAGACCTAAAAGAAAAAGAACACACATGGTCATGAAATATAAGGAAGATGAATTTGATTTTGTTTTCAAAGAGATTGTTGCTCTAATTAGAGATGTGTAAATAGATTCAAGAGATGAATCAAGCAGTAGATTAGAGGCTAAATTGATAAAATTTTGTACCAAATGTAGGAATATAGGTCCTCATATAGCTTATTGTCTAGAAGATGGTGAATAATGTTTTGTTTTTGGTCAACTTGGTCATCATGTAGGTTATTGCAATGGGTTTAGTAGCAGTGAATATGAAATGACACTCAACGAAAACAAGCACAATCAAAATAGGTATGAAGAAGAAACTCTACTTTCAAAAATAAAAGAAAAAGGAAATGCTCCTATTGAAGATCAAATAAAAAAAATCAAAAAAAGAAAAGGAGGAAGCTACTCTTAAGGAACTTGTTGAGTTGAAAAGGGTGAACTTAGAATTAAAGGCTCAAATACAAGAGGATGGTCTCTCTGAATTGAAATATAAGATTGAAAAGGTAAGGAGAGTTGAAAAATGCGTGGTTGAACAGTCAAAGGTAAAAGACCTAGAATGTGAAAGACTTATTGTTGATCTTGAAGAATTAAAAAGGGAGAACTCAGGATTAAGGGCTCAATCTCAAGAAGATGAGAAAGCAAAAGAAAAGTTTCTACAAGAGCTCACTAACTTCAAAATTAAGGTTGTATAGGTAAGCCAAATTGAAGAAGTTATGTCTAAAAAATTAAAGATAAAATATTTAGAGTGTGAAAGATTATAACATGAGATAGTTTCACTAAGGATGGAAGTGAAACACTCTAAGGAAAAGCTACACAGGTTTGGGAGAAGCTCAAATAACTTGGATAATATTATAAAGGTACAAATATCTTCATAAAAAAATATAGGACTTGGTTTTCAATAGGTACAAATAGAATAAGGAGAGGAGTCAATCTCAAGATCCAAAGAAGAAGAGAGTGTAAGAGAGAGTGGTACTTCTAAGGATAAGTTGGACAATAGAAATTTCAGCAAGTAAAGTAACAATGCATAAATAAGGAACATATGGAACATGAAACATCATAGGGAAGAAGATAATAAGAGACCAATGGGGTCAAGGCAAGGATTCTTCAATGGATGGTGCTTCTCACGTCATAGATTTGGTCATAAGGCTTCATAGTGCAGGACACATTAAAGACAGGGATATGGTTTCATCAATATAAATTTCATAAATGGACATCTCTTTCAAGGGTATTTCTACTCTTATAATCAGTTTGATCATAAGGCAATAAATTACAAGTTTTATGATAGGAATGGATATGACTTCACCAGGAGGAACTAAAAAACATTTACACCTTCAATAAATCAAAAAATTAAGTGTTATAAGTGCAATAATGTTGGGCATATGGTAAGTGGTGTAGAGAAAAAATTCTAGAGAAAAATAGGAATAGGAACATTCATATGAATCATAAAGTTCAATTGAGGAAGAAGGTGGACAAAGGTAAATATCAGTGTATGATGGGAGTAGAGATACTCCCACCCCATAATAAACCACCTCAAAAATGAGGTGGGGGAGGGGTTGAGCTAAGTGTATTATCTTTAGCCCCAAGCCCCATAGGTGGCCCTTTGCCATTGATAATAAAGGGGTAAAGATTTGAGTTAGGGGGAGAGCATTCATTCAGGTAGAGAAATTTTAGCAAAAGGAAAAAAGAATGGTTATAGAAAGAGAGTTGCCATCAATGACAAAGGGGAAGATTGTTAGAAATATTGAGTTAGTTGTGTTTTCATTGATGTCAAGAGTCAGTGTCAATGATCAGTGTAGAACTTGGAAAAAGAAGGATTAAAATATTTATATTTTAATCCCAAGATATTTGGTTTAAGGGATTCACATGATTGGTCAAAAGGATGGTTATATTTTAAGCCCAAGATATTTATAATATTAAAGGAGGTCAGAAAAAGTCTAAAGCTGAAAGAGAAAAATACCTAGGCCCAAAGGAAATAATATTATAATATTTTTATTATATTATTAAAGGTTAAAATTAAAGCCTAAGGTAATTTATAAATTATTTATAATATTTAAATCAATTTATAAAATAATATTATTTAAAACAAAAGAAGGGTTGGGCACAAATTTAATTTAATTTTTATTCCCCCACCGATGTTCAAAGGAAAGAGGCATATGGTATAAATACCATAAGGTTTACCTCACAAATGCAAGTCTCTGAATATTAATGCACATGCGATTATTGAATGTGAATGCAAACGTTCATGAGTAAATAAAGACGAGGATTTTAATTTTTTGTTGCAAATTAAAAATGTTAAGCTTAAAGTTACCAAGGCATAAAGCCTTATCACCAACCAATCGGTTGGGCTAGAGGCAAGTTGTTGGTGTGTAAGGCGTAGGGTACGTGGAGGTTCCATGTTCGAGTCTCAATTGCTACAAAGGAACAAAACCTTTTGTTTGGCTTTGGCATTAGTGGAAGAAACAAAGCGCTCAAAGTGCTTTTACCTCCCACGTGAGCACCTAGCTCATGTGGTAGTGTGGTTGCAGCTAGGTGCAGGCGATAACTTGACCTAGGATTAAATGCCACCAAGGAGTGTGCAAAGGTACTTTATTTTTTTAGTAAATGTGCATGTGGTCTAAGGTTGTATTGTGAGCACCTTGGGAGATATAAGGTGATTAAAGAAATTTTATTTTAGTTAAAGTTTGTGAAGGATTTAATTGTTGTTTAAAAGTGAATTGCATTATTTATGGATAAGAGGTGTTAATTATTTTGAAATGCAAATTTTAATTTGGGATTTATAAGGTGATTAAGATATATTTTATTTTTGTCTTAGTTGAATATTGAGTAGGATTTAATTTTGTCTTAAAAGTAAATTAAATTGTTTTTGGAAAGGTGTATTGATTATTTGATAATGCATTTTGAGTGGGGAGATATAAGGGAGTTATTTTTATTATTTTATGCATTAAAATTCTGAAGTGAATTATTGTGAAAGTGAGTTAATTGAACATTTTCTAGTTATATTTTGAAAATATTAGAGATTATAAGGTGTACTTGAGACTTGTTTTTTTTGTATTGTGAAATAAATATTGAGGATAATTTTTAGTGGAGATTTTGAGATAGATTGTTGTTACCTAAGCTTGTAATTGGAAAAGATGTTTTGATTGTGATTAAGATGGGTTTTAAAAATATATCTCCATAAAAACAAATGTATGGGAACCTCTTCCTTATGAGTGAAATATTTTTGAATTGAGTTTTTGTGAAAAAAATCATGAGTATCATTGTTTTGTGAAGTTGAGAACTATCTTTAACTATCGTAGTGTGAGTTGTTGAAAGCATTGTGAAATACTTGTTTAGGGTTTGTAAGCAATATTTGTTTCATTGAATGAATGGTTGATTGAATTTGGATAAGCATTATTTATTGAATGCATTGGAGTGATAGTTAATGTTCTATGAAACAAATTGTTATTTATTCTAAATTGATTTGCATGGGAGTTTGAAAGTGATTGAATGTTTGGTGAGTGTGAAACATATTGTGTCTCTAACCATTCTCTATATGTTTCTACAATTTAAACAAGATTATGAGTGAAACATGTTTATGTGATTGAAGAGGTTTTTTGAGAGTGATTGAGTTGAGTTGTGTATGCAAGTTTTACAATTGATTTGAGTAAGCTTTTGTGAAATCTAGTGAACAAATTTGAGTAAGTCCTAGAGAGGACTTAAAAATAGAGTTAAACAAGCTTTTGTGAAAGCTTGTGAGCATATATGAAGTAAGTTCAAGAAAGGACTTAACGACAGAGTTTAGAAATATTTTGTGAAATCTTGTGAGTTGATTTGAGTAAGTCCTATAGGGGACTTAAGGATAAAGTTATGGAAGCTTTTGTGAAATCTTAAGGACAAATTTGTGTGAGCATTTGTGGAATATTACAATAAGATTTAAGGTAAGTCTTGGTGAAGACTTGTTGAGTAGATTGAACAAGTTCTTGAGAGAAATTATTTAGTAGATTTGAAGCAAGTCTTGGTGAAGACTTGTTGAGCATATTGAGCATGTTTTTGAGAGGACCTATTGAGAATATTTGAGGAAAGTCTTGGTAAATATGGTTTGAGTAGATTGAGCAAGTTCTTGAGAGGATTTGTTGAGTAGAATTGAGGTAAGTATTGGTGAACACTTGTTGAGAAGATTGAGCAAGTTCTGGTGAGGACTTGTTGAGAAGATTTGAGGCATATCTTGGTGAAGACTTATTGAGCATATTGAGCATGTTCTAGAGAGAATTTGTTGAGAATATTTGAGGTAAGTCTTGGTGAATACTTGTTGAGCATATTGAGAAAGTTCTAGTGAGGACTTGTTGAGAATATTTGAGGCAAGTCTTGGTGAAGACTAGTTGAGAAGACTGGGTAAGTTCTTGAGATAAATTATGGACAAATTTGAGGTAAGTCTTTGAGAATACTTGATAGTAGAGTTGATTGATTAATTTTTTCAAATATTGAGTTAAGATTTATGGCATATCTAGTAGAGTTTATTTGTGATTGGATAAATCTTTGTGCTAAGGCTTGATGACAGATTTGAGGATAAATTTTGGTGTAGATTTGAGGACAAATTTATGCCAGATCAGAGATAGAGATTGAGAAGATTTGTGCTAGACCAAAGGATAGTTTTTAGAGCATATTTGAGACAAATATTGAGTAGATTTATGCTAGACAAAAGGATAGTGTTTTTTGTATATGCGAGATAGAGGTTAAGCAAAGTTGATAGCAAGCTTTGGAGGTGATAGAGTAAATTATAATAGTCTCTAGCAGATAGAAATCCATTAGCTAGGTCAGTGAGGAAATAGGTCTTCTGAGTGAGGACAAAGTCTTTTGTGGAGATATATCCACAAGATAGAGCAGTGGAGGTAGCAATTCTTCTAAGAGGATCACCAGCTAGAGTAGAGGAGAAGGAGTTCCCCTATGGATAGAGATTGACAAACCAAAAAAGGGGAAAGAGTTATCCTATGGATAAATATCCATGAAATTGATTAGGGTATTGGTGTCTCCTTTGGACAAAGGTCCATAAACATTGTAATAGGGAAGGATTCCCAAGAAATTTATTGAGAAAATATTAGTGAAATATTTTCTTTATGGAGTAGCCCACATTGGGTGAACCATGTAAAATTGGTGTCTTTATTGTGTGTGATGATTTGTGCATTGCTTTGGTTACTACTGTTGATATTGTAATTGATAATATTGGATAATATTGTTTGGAAAAGAAACGCAAAAATTGGTCTTATATTTTTCACCTTCCCTCTCTGTATAAGCTTGTGTTCTTCATGTACTAAACATATACCCTAATTTCAAACTCTTTTTGAACCATTCTTACTCTATCTTCACAATACACCTTCTACCTCATCCTTCCCTTCCCACTTCTATTTAAAAATTATTTAAGGTTTAAGCATTATTTTCATGTTTGGTGTTGATTTGTTTCAAGAAATATAAAACTCAATGTAAAGATATTTAGAAAAAAACTCAAATTATTTTCATGATATAAAAAAGAATACTCATAAAAACTATCATCATACATTTAATGTAACTACTAAAAAGTGTTGTTAGTAAATATGTAGAAATAAAGTAATATAATATAAATTGTGTTATCATTTGGTGTTTTGATGAAGGTAAAATGTATCCATAAAAAATGTAAATGATGATATTAAATTCTATTTGGAATTGATCTATAAGGTTCTAGAAAGTGTTCGAATACATCAATATTTAAAATATTATAAAAATATATTGGATTGAGTATCCAAAACTACTCTAAAACTAAGTATATTATATCATGAACCATAAATTAGAATTATATGAAAACATCAAAATCAATTGAATGTGTGATCCATATAAGATCAATTGACAAAGCTTTGTGCCAACATCTTGATATTCATATTGAGAAAATATCCTTAAATTAAAGAAATACATTTTTATTTTATTTATTTATTTATTCAATTCATGAAAAATGGATTTACAAAGTGCAAAGTATTAGGATTTTTTCCTAAAAAAATATCTCATCTTTTAGGAGGCGTATCTTTATGAAGAGTTATCCAATTCAGCTGATTCTTGGACCAACTCATGCAACATTTGAATAGGTTTAAAATGAGTTGTCATATACAAACATCCAAGCAATATTGAGGGATATATGAACCTCTAAATTCAACCATTTGGAATAAGGGTAGTGACAATTTTTCAAGTCATGAGAAATGAATTTACAAAGTGTGAAGGATTAGGGTTTTTTATTGAAAAATATCTCATATTTTAGGAGCCATATATTCATGAAGCATTATCTGATTTAGCTTATTCTTGGAGAAACTTGTGCAGAATTTAAATAGCTTTAAAATGAGTGCTCATATGCAAAAATTTGATCAATATTTATGCAGACGATCCTTGAAGAACACACGCTTATACTAAGAGGGGGGGTGAATAGTATAAGACCACTTTTTACTTTTCTTTCCCAATAAATATTATGCAATGTATCAATAGCAATATCAAAAACAATAATCAAAGCAATGCATAAATCATCACACACAATAGAGACACCAATTTAACATTGTTCACCCAATGTGGGCTACTCCACAAAGAAATAATTTCACTAATATTTTCTCAATAAATCTATTGGTAATCCTTTCCCTATTACAATGTTTATGGACCTTTGTCCAAAGGAGACACCAATACCCTAATCAAGTTCATGGATATCTATCCACAAGAGACACCAATATCCTCATCTAGTTTGTGGATCTCTATCCTTATGAGAACTCCTTTATTCTTTGCTCTAGCTAGTGATATTCTAGAAGAACTACTACCTCCACTACACTGGCTAATGGATCTCTATCCACTGAAGACTACTATCCTCATCCAAAATACCTATCCTCACTACCTTGGCTAATGGATCTCTATCCACTAGAGACTATCATCCTCTATACTCTGTCACCTCCAAAGCTTACTCTTAGATCTATATCAAATCTACACTAAGCATAGTCGTTTGTTCTAGCACAAATCTAATCAATCTATGTCTTTGGTCTAGCACAAACCTATCCTCAAATCTATACCAAACTATGTCCTTAGATCTACACTAAATACAATCCTTCGATCTAGCACAAATATATCCTCAATATCTATCCTCAAGCCTTAACACAAATATTGAATTAATTACAAATAAACTCTTATGGATCTACCCCAAACCTTCACTGAATGTTTGAAAAAATCAATCAATCAACTCTGCTTTCATGTTTTCTCAAAGACTTGTCTCAACTCTACATTGTAAGCTTCCACAAAATCTCACACTAATTTGTCCATAAGTCCTCTCTAGAACTTGTCCAATATGGTCAACAATTATTCACTAAGACTTACCTCAAATATGCTCAACAAGTCCTCACTAGACTTACCTCAAATATGCTCAATAATTCCTCACTAGAACTTGTCCAATATGCTCAATAAGTCCTTACGAGAACTTATCCAATTTGCTCAACAAGTCCTCACTAGAAATTTTCCAATATCAGAGAAATATATAGATAATTGTTAGAGACTCAAGATGCTTCACACTCACAACAATACTCAACCACTTTCACTCTCTCTTTTTATCACAGAAACATATAGATAATTGTTAGATACTCAATATGCTTCACACTTACAAAAACTCAATCACTTTA
Source organism: Wollemia nobilis (assembly GCA_028583015.1). NCBI lineage: Eukaryota > Viridiplantae > Streptophyta > Pinopsida > Araucariales > Araucariaceae > Wollemia > Wollemia nobilis. Next base: position 3,658,431 of record JAQPPZ010001261.1, read on the forward strand.
TCAAATCAATTTAAGATGTAGAAAAAATTGTTTCACATAATTAGAACTATCAATTCAACACTTCCACTTGACTAGGCTTAACCAACTCCACTCAATCAATCAATGAAACAATCCTTTCTTACAAACACTAGTCCAAGAATATGAACCACTCACTCAATTATTTCCAACAATGCTTATCAAACAACCTCACATAACAATGATACTCACATTATTTCACAAACCTTAGTTCAAGATAGTTCTCAACTTCACATAACAATGATACTCATGTTATTTACACAAACCCTAGTTAAAGCATATGAAAGCTTTACTCAATATTTCCAACAATGCTTATCAAATCAAATAAAGTTTTTGTCATCAACTCTCACTCGAAAAAAACCCTTAATAATCAAACTCAACAATGATTATCAAACAATCATTTTCACTCCAAATTAGCATTCACAACATCCAACAATCACTCACTAGGAATATGTGCCCATACCTTTTTTTTTTATGAAGAAGTGTCCTTAAAAACCTGTCTTAAACACAATTTCCTTCTTTGACAATTTCAATGGTTATATGACAAAATATCACACTCTCTCAAAATATTTCTCAATTACAAAAATAATCAAACTCAAATACACCTTATTACTCCTTTTAAATTATCATACATAAAAACATACATAAAAATAATTACTCAATTACTCCTTATAACCTCCAACTTTAATTAATAACCTCCAAAAATATCATACAATAAAATTGATCTTAATACACCTTATAACTCCAAAAATTAAATTTTTAAAATAATATTGCCTACCCTTTTATCTCCCTCAAATACTCAATATCAAAATTAATTTAGGCAAAAATAAACTTTATAAACCATCAAATTTTTTTATTTTTCCAACCTTAGCAAATCCAAAATAATAAAGTGACCAAGGCAATTAACATCAGCGAATACCTTTAATACTAGCCAAAAATAGCCTCAACAGGTTTTGAATGCGAGGCTTCCTCCTATTGAGTGCCTTATTGAGGCACTAGCCTAACACGTGGGCTACAAGCCTTAGTGCGAAGGGGAAGGCTCAAGCCTTCCTCTTCTTTCCTTTTGATCAGTGCACGTAAAAATGAAAACACCCTTCTTCCTTGCAAAACAAACATTGTGGGATTCAAACCTTACTCTCCCAGCCTGTCGCAAGCCTTAACACAACCTACTATTACCAACTATGCTACACAATGCTGTGTGAGGACAAAGGAGCCCCGATCCTATTTGTCCTATCCTCTACCATCGAAAACCTTTAAACATGAAAATTTTACACTCTTTTGCACACGAGTTTTGGAGCCTTGATTAATCGAATGCATTGGGGATTTTTGACTTAGGATTTGCCCTCCTTTTATACATGAAGACCTCGTGCCATAAAAAATTGGTGCTTAATCGAATTTCGAATTCAATTTTAATTTAAACCTTATAACCCACTTTAGGGTTATTTAAATTGATATAAATTAAATTTTAATTAAATTAAAATTAAGTTATAATCAACTTAAGTAATTTTGGAAGTTAATTAAATTAACTAATAAATTAATTTATAATAAAATTAATATTAATTATTTTAAATTTTCTTTTTTAATATTATAATATTATTTTCTTGGGCCTCTTATTTGCACTTTGAACCACATCTAACCACTTAGAACCAGATCTGACTGAAGAACACAAGCTTATACTGAGAGGGGGGGTGAACAGTATAAGACCACTTTTTACTTTTTCCTTCAACTTAACTTTTAATACAATATTATGCAGTGTATAGAAAGTAGTATCAAGCAAAAATCAAAGCAATATAGAAAACACCATCCACAATAGAGACACAACAATTTACGTGGTTCACCCAAGGTGGGCTACTCCACGGATAAAATTTTCACTAAAATTTTATCAACCAAATCTGGGAAAACCTTTCCCGATTACAATGTTTATGGGTACCAACTCAAAGGAGACACCAATCCCCTAACTCTACTCTGGCTGGTGATCCTCTAGAAGACCTCTACCTCTGTTGCCCTTAGCAAGTGGAACTCTATCCACAGAAGACACCTTTCTTCCCTGCTCTTTCTAGAGACCTCTGTCCTCAACTCTATCACCTCAAAGCCGGTCCTCGAAAATGCACTAAACATAGTCCTTCGGTCTAGCACAAATGTCCTCTATATTTTTCTCTGATCTACACCAAACACAGTCCTTCGATCTGGCACAATTTTGTCCTCTTCCTCTTTCTCTGGTCTGCACCAAACATAGTCCTTCGGTCTGGCACAAGTCTGTCCTCAAATCTCTTTCTGTTCTATTACAACCACACTTGGTCGAAACCAACTTTTGCACTGACTGCACAAACACAGTAGCACTCGATCGAACATCAACTTATGCACCTATGCGCAATAATAGCAGCACAGTCTTCGCACACTCTACTTCTCGATGATCGAACTTCTCCCTCGCACTCTATCTGTGAATATCGCACTTCGAACACACACTTCGATCAATACTAATTCTCTTCAAACAACCCTCCTTTTATACTAACATAATCAAGATCTAAACCTTGGTCTTAGTCGGTTGTTACCCTTAAACTACGTCGGTTACAAAACCCTAAACAACATCGACTGCAAACCCTAATCTACGTCGGCCCAAATTTAACTTTGTCAGCTTCAACTGCCTCTGTGGTTCTGTAGCTTTTCTCGCAAAACTACAACATGTCAGGATATCGTAACACTTTTGCAACCGTACACTATCTTATGGCTTTTGTCGTGATATCGTGACACTTTAGTCGTTGATGACTTTGACTAAGCTCTTGTCGCGATATCATGAGACTTCTCGCTTTGTCAACAACTTTGCTTTTGTCACGAAATCGTGACACTTCTGCCTCTGTTGACTTCATCGTCACTTTTGTCATGAAATCGTGACACTTCTCACTTTCTCAACCTCTTCTTGGCTTGCACTAGCGAAACTGGAACATGTCATGAAATCGTGACACTTATGCTGCCTTAAGCTCTTCTCTGCCTTATGCCCACGAAACTAGAACATGTTGCGAAATCGTGACACTTTCGCTGCTTTGACCTTCTCTCTGCCTTACACCCGTGAAAATGGAACATATCACAAAATTGTGACACTTTCACCTTCGAGCTCTTCCTTCTTGAATTCATCGTGAAATCATGATGCTTCTTCTGTTGAAGACTTGCTTACTGTCTCTGTCATGAAATCGTGACACTTTCTCCATCCGTATGCTGCCATCTCAAACTATCATGAAATCATGACACTTTCTGCAAACGCAATCTTTCTCTTTAACCTGTCACAAAATCGTGAAACTTTCTACATCCGTACAATTTCTTTGTAGCCTGTCACGAAATTATGATGCTTCTCATTTCAAACTCTTCCCTTTGCTGCATGTCACGAAATCATGACAGTTCTCACTTCAAGCTTTTCAGCATGTCACAAAATCATGACTGTTCTCACTTTGAACTCTGTAGCATGTCATGAAATCACAACACTTTTCGAGATACTTTATCTCTCTTCGAACTTGATGCAAAATCATGACAGTTCACACTGCGGACTCTCCCTTCTGCATCATGTCGCAAAATTGTGACACTTTTTCGTCCGTACAACCTTCATTGCATTATGTCGTGAAATCATGACATTTTGCCTTCTTTGCCTTCCTACACTTTCTGAATCACGAAAATGCGACATGTCGCGAAATCGTGACATCTTCCACCTTGTTTTCTTTCTCTGCCAATATGTCATGAAATCGCGACAGTTTTGCCAGCTTCTTCTCTCTCTTCTAACATGTCACAAAATCGTGACACTTTTTAAAAAAACTTTCTCTCTCCTACCTAAGTCATGAAAATGCCACATGTTGTGATAGCACGACACTTTTTCAAAAAGCTTTCTCTCTCCTGTTTAAGTCACAAAAATGCGACATGTCGCGATATCGCGACATTTTTCCAACTTACTTTCTTTTGAACCTGTCAAGCCGAAACTTCAACAAAACACATTATTTTACATCAAATCAAATTCTTTCAAAAGCTTCTTGACATCAATGACAACTTATTTACTTGAGCAACTGCAAAGAACTCAAGGTACCCAAAATTGCCAACAATCTCCCCCTTTGTCATTGATGGCAACCCTTTACTAAAAACACGTCTCAGGAGCTAAAACTGAAACCAACTGTGCTAACAGCTGAGAATATCCTTTTGAAGTTTTTCTCCCCCTGACTTGAAGCTTTCCTCTTCACATTGAAGCTCTCCCCCTTACTCATATCTCTCCCCCTTACTCATATCTCTCCCCCTTTGTCATCAATGGCAAAGGGTCACCTTTGGGGCTGGGACTAAGAATGAGCCACTTAGCTTAGTCCCTCCCCCACCTCCTGATGAGGTGATTAAAGTAGGGGTGGGAGTAAAGCTCCCATTAGGCACTGATCATCATTAGTGTCTACACTTTCTTTGTAGGGCCTTTTCTTGAACTCTTTGCCCGCATTCCTATTTTTGTCACTGTTCTTGTTCTTGTTCTTGTTCTCATCCCTGTCCTTTTTCATGCCTTGATCCTTGGACCTGTTCATGCCATTTTTTCTATTCTTGTACCTTGGAAGTTCAGCTCTACACTGTCTAGCTGTGTGACCTTCATTGTTGCACTTATAACAAGTAACAAAGTTATTTCTTTTAGGCATACCTGCTTTTTGAATCCACTAGTTCTGACCAAACCTATTCCTGTTATTAGCCTTGCAAAAAATTGCCTTATGCCCAAACTGATTACAAGAGTAGCAATACCCTTGAAAGAAACTAGCACTTCTGAATTTGTCGTTTACTTTCTTCACTTGAGCCATGCAATGTACAGCCATGTGACCAAACCTGTGACACGCAAAACATCTATCGTGAAATTTTCTTTTATTTGACCTCTTGAGTCTCGAAAACTTCTTCTTCTCAATCTAAATTTCATTTTCTATTTTTGCGCATCTATCATTCACAGACTCATGATCTGAAGTACTTTCTTCATCAGAACTCTCTTCCTTTTGGAATTTCTTGCTAGATTCCTCAACCTGTTCTTTATGCGGCTTAACAAAACCAAGACCTGTTTTATCTGTTGGTTTTCTTTGACCTTTGATGAGAGACTTAACCCTTTTGGAGCTATCTTGAAACTTGTACAACTTATCCTTGTACTCTTTAGTTTCCACTTCCAAAGAAGCCATTTTCTATTCCAACTCACTATACTCAAGAATCTTAGACTCTAACTCGTCCTTGAGTTCTTGTGTCTTAGCCATAGAGAAGTCAAGACTTTCTGTAAGATCATATTTCTCCATACAACATTCATCTAACTTATCCTTGAGTCTAGCATTCTTCTTTCTTTCATTTTTCAAAGCACTAAGAGCATTAGTAAGATCACTTTCAAGATCCTTTATTTGTTTGCTTTCTGAATCATCAAAGCCTTTTTCAAATTTCTTATCACTAGAGGTGCTACCTTTTTCAAAAAACATACAAGCATCTTCTTGATAGTTTTTTGAAGCATCCTTATACATACTGGAAACCAAATCATTATTTGTACAATCATCTTCAAGGTGACCAAAATTTCCACATCTAAGACATTTCATAATAATGAATCTATGTTTCGGTTCTTCCTCTTTTTCTAAAATGAACATCTCATTTTCCTCATCACTTGAAGAGCTTTCACTATCACTGCTAGAACACTTACTTGCTTTGTCTAGGTAGAAAATCTTCTTTTTCTTGTGTGAATACCTCTTTCCTTGATTGTTGTGCTCATATTTGTTCTTTTTGTAATACCTGTGCTTTTCAGAATCCTTGCTCTTAACATCCTGTTTCTCTTCATCACTTTCATTCTTGGAAATAGTATAGTTAGTAGCATAATGAACAAACTTTCCACAATTGAAGCATCTTATATTTTTCATGCTTTTGTGCTTTCTAGATAACTTGCCTTTCTTGCTGTAATATGCCTCTTCATCACTAGAAGACTCATCACTCTCTTGAAGCTGTTTACCCTTATATTTCTAGGTAGCCTTGAAAGCTGCCTCTTTCTTGACATCAACCTTCACCTGAGTTCTCAACTCAAATGCTCGCAAGTATACTATGAAGCTCATCCTTTTTTAGCTTATCCAAATCTTTAGCTTCCTCAATAGCAAAAATATTTTCACTAAATCTATTAGGAAGAGATCTTAAAATCTTATCACAAATATCATTTTCAGCAAGTTCAAGACCTAAGTCTTTCATGGAGTTAACAACCTCATCCATACGGAGCATATAGTCACTAATATTTTCATCATCATTCATATTGAGTTGTTCAAATATACCTTTGAAGTGTCTCAACTTGGCCTTTCATACATTTACATCACCTGTGTGTACCACCTACAGCTGTTTCCACATTTCACTAGTTGTCTTGCAGTGAATCACCTTGGTAAGATCTACCTTCTGTAAACCCTTCAGGATTGCATTCATTGCTTTTGAATTGCTATGATGTAGGAGCCTGTCTTCTTTAGTATAAGGACCATTTACAAGAATAGTGTACCCATCTTCAATCACTTCCCATACCTCATTGCCAAGTGCCATTAGATGAACCTTCATCCTTGCACTCCAAAGACCAAAATATGATCCATCAAGAATAGGTGCTGCATTGCCGCTTGAATATTCCATTGTCTTCTTATCAAGATTTTCCTTCAAGTTGTTTAAAATTTCCAAAGGAACTGGCTCTGATACCAATTGAAGAACACAAGCTTATACTAAAATGGGGGGGAGTGAACAGTATAAGACCACTTTTTACTTTTTCCTTCAACTTAACTTTTAATACAATATTATGTAGTGTATAGAAAGTAGTATCAAGCAGAAATCAAAGCAATACAGAAAAAACCATCCACAATAGAGACACAACAATTTGTGGTTCACCCAAGGTGGGCTACTCCACGGATAAAATTTTCATTAAAATTTTATCAACCAAATCTAGGAAAACCTTTCCCGATTACAATGTTTATGGGTACTGTTGAGAAGCAACACACCCCCACTGAAAAATGAGATTCCATCCTTAGAAAGCCCTGAACTTCCATTTTTGCAACAGGGACCCTCTTGATAATTTTCGGGTTTTAAATCCAAATTTGCTTGCCTCATTTTTAAAGTTGTGCTTTTTCTTGCATTCCAGCTGTGTTATCCAAGAATTCACTTTTTACATGCTAGAATCATTCATGCAAAAATAAAATCTTACGCCGGTACCAAGAAAAATCCAGAAAACAGTTGCATAAATTCATGAAAAATCAAACTTTCCATTTTTGGAAGTGTCGCGATATCGCGACACTTCCATTTTTGGAAATGTCGCGAAATCGCGACAGGTAAATCAAAAAGTAGCTAAGTCATTTTTGTGTAGCGAAATCGCGACACTTTCCATTTTTGGAAGTGTCACGATATCGTGACATTTCCATTTTTGGAAAGTGTCACAAAATCGCTACCGACCGAAGGAGAGAGAAGAAAGTTGTACGGAAGGGCACGATTTCGCGACATGTCGCATTTTTGTGGTAGGAGAGAGAAAGTGGGCTGCAGAATGAAAATCGACTAAGTCGTAAATGTGTCACAAAATCATGGTCAATGCGGTCAACGCATGCAGATACGGGAACTGTCGCGATATCGCGACGTGTTCTATTTTCGCGACTGGAAAGGATAAAAAGTGGCTAAGTACAAAAGGTGCAGCGCATCGCTAATGAAAAAGTTGTGCGACAGCTGGTAGGAGGTGCAATTTCGCGACATGTCACGAAATTGTGACATGTCACGTTTTCGCAATCGACAGGGGAAGAAGCAGCACAGCGCTGGGGACGTCGCGATTTCGTGACATGTCACGAAATCGTGACATGTCGCATTTTCACGGTAGGAGAGAGAAAGTCCTCAAAAGGCCAGAAGTGCATTCCAACGGGAAACAGAAGGCATCCTGGGGTAGCGACACATGTCAAAGCATGAGGCAGACAAGCAGGGCCGACATGCAAGCTTATTTTGCGGTTTTTAGTCTGATTTTAATGTTTTAAGCTTGGATTTGATAATTTTATTAAAGTGCTAATCTAACTCATCTTTTGTCTTTCATGCAGGATTCCATCTGGCACTTGCGGGACAACCGAGAAAGGCCATAAAGGCAAAGTTAAAGTGCGGATTTAGTCAAGGACCGCCATGCTAGAAGAGAAGATGTCGATGAGGGCATTCAATGACAAATTTATGGCAGAATTAATAGCATGAAGACAATTTCAACACAGAGATGGCTTTATAGAGATCAGATCTGAGAAAAGTGGTGACTCATCCGGCTCACCATCAGAAATTAATGAGAGCATTCATTTGTAGCTGCGGATGAATGCAAGTTGCATTTGATCCTATCTTCTCCATTTATGGCAGCTGACTCCCCTGATTTGTCGAAGGGTTAAGTTCTATCTGGACTTTGGTCTTAAGATGGCTTTTTATTGTAAAACCTGGGTCCTAGGGTTTAGAAAGATAAGATTTGCAGTTAAGGAAGAAGATATTTCTAAAAAGATCAGGGTCTGTCCTGAGTCTATAAATACTTCTTCTCAATGTAATTGTGGGAGGCAGAGACTTAGAAATAAAAGGCTTATAAGCAATTTCTTGCAAATTTGGTGAAATCTTTTGTTTCTGGACTTAGAGTTGATGTGCTTCAGCTTTTCTGTGATAGCATGGCCAAGAGCCTAATCTTTTACAGAGTGTGATAAGTGTATCTTCTTTTGTTATCTATTTCCATTAAAGTTTGTTAGATATATGCTATGAATCTGTATTATCAAGTTTAAATATGTTGTTAGGCTTCAGTTGTTCCTTTGTCTGCTAAGGGAAATTGTAGATTTGAGGTTAAGTTTGTTCTAATTGCTCTGTCTTCACTGTGTGAGCTAGGCTACCGGTGAAAGATACCAGTTTTAACCAGCTGCCCTTGGATTTATAATTTTCTGCTAGATCTGTTCCACTCTGCCTTGTGCTCTTAGTTGAAAGTGATCTTAGACTGACTGGACACTTTCTTCTTTGATTTGTTCTGTTTTGAAGTGATCTTAGACTGACTGGACACTTTCTTCTTTGATTTGTTCTGTTTTGAAGCTAGTAGCATAGATAAAATTGATAGTTTAGGGTTTTACAGTTGATGTTTGATAAACTTCTCTTTCTGCCCTACCCTACCCTCTCTTTGTTTTCCGTGAATGATCCATTTTTATTTTCTTTGTTTGTATTTTATTTAAATCTGCTGACCCATGAGAGCTAGATCAAAGAATTCAAGTTAAATCTGATAAACAACTTCTGCAACTACTGAACAAGTTCAAGAACCCCTTGTAAGGTAACAGAGCAGTCCATATTGAAATCTATTTCAGAAGTGGAAAAGAGTGAATAGCCATTCGACCCAACTTTGTAACTCGCACCTTGGATAACCAGCTAGATCCTAAAGCGAGTGGGATCCGTCTCGTGGGTGTTTCCGGGGCTTCCTACCCATCCTTTCGCGAGGTGCGTATGAAAGCCGGACCAACACCTAATTGGCGCTAGAAGGAGGGCCTGAACTCAGTTCAAGTATTGTAAGGGCATAACAACAACATTTGTAAGGACCCACACTGAACTTCAGTGCAGTGTTGTCAGTACAATTTTTATAAGTTGTCAGTGCAATGTTTTAAATTTCCAAATTCATAACCTGTTGAGAACTGCAAAGTTATAAGTGCCTGTGAAAACTGGATTCTACATACAGGGTAACAAGGTCCCACCCCAAAGCTGGAGAGCTCCTTGTCCCTGAATTAGAAACTCTGAGAAGAAGTAGCCTCAGAAGGGCCAAATCTCTGTCACAGACAGTTTTATCACCACTGATTGTTACTCCAACCAGAGCTCAGAATATCCCTGTTAATCCATTAGCTATGGCAAATTGGTTGGGCTCCACAACTTTGAACATTCCGGGTATAGCCCATGACTTGCCCAAAAATCTAGAAAGATATCTCCCCAGGTACAAACATGATGGGACAAGAACTGCAGAGGAACACTTAGTTGCATTCAAGAATGCACTGAAGTTATTAAATGTACAACATGAGGATGTTGCCTGCAGACTCTTCCCGTTTACTCTCTAGGAGGGAGCCTATGATTGGTTTCTAAATCTTACCAATGATTCCATCACCAGTTGGAATTATTTAGAAAAAGTTTTTGTGTCACAGTTCGGAGAAGTGATAGATCCCAGCATTTTATATCAACAGTTTTCTAGCATCAAAAGAGAACTGAATGAGTCTATTAGATCCTATAATGTCAGATTCCAGAAATCTTATGGTAGACTCACTGGGTATTATGTGCCTAATGCAGACCTGGCACTAGAGATCTTCAAAAATTCCTTAGATCCCATGACCTCTGTCTTCTTGAAGAGAGATGCCACTGTTACCAATTTGACAGAAGCTTACAAAGAAGCCTTAATTCTTGAGAGACAGTTAGGGCCTCAAATTCTGAGTAGTCCTTTGATATCCTATGTTACACAGAACATGCCTATTTCAGATCCCATTCCACATCATGAGTTAGTGCCAACATGTCATGCTCTACCCAAGGAAACTCCGTTAACTGTCACATCCACTCAGCATGTGCAAAATATAGAGAAAAGTTCTGACAAGTTCAAAGTGGAAGTGCTTGAAGTAAACAGTTGTGATCTGGCATTACCCAAATCTAAAGTTTTTCCTGGTGAGTTAAATTTTCCTAGAGATCAAAGAAATATTGATATTTCTAGTTCACCCAAAAATAGTACAACCAGGGTTTCAGATTCTGTCACTTTTTTCGAAGAGTTAGAAAGTCTTGTAGAGACTCCTACGGATGTAATGCAAGACTTTCAACAGTTCAAAATGGACAGTTATAATTTGAGATGTGAGAGTCCATAACTTAATAATGATCCTTCCTCATCAGAGGATGATGAAAGTGAGATTCAATATCACTATGCAGAAGTAACTGAGGAGGATAACATCATTGAGGATGTGAGGGAACTTAAAGCTGACATCACCCTCCATGAACTACCCCAGATTGTTGAACAAAAGGTTAACTTGATTGAGGCTTACTCTAGACCACCTATTGGATTTCAAGAAAAGGAGGAAAAAATAGTAAATATGAATGTGGTCAGCCAACTTGGAATTGATGAACTATCTCAACATAAGCCTGCAACTTCTGAACATAATGTCAAAGAAAAGGTTGTAAATCATGTTGATGTAAATATTGGAGTTTATAAGTTGGCAACTGAAAAGGTGGGAACGGTTACATCTCTAATCAATCACAAAAATGATGTTTGGACATTGCACATTGATGAGGTTAAATCTAAGCAAGGCTCAGGTGAAAAGGAAAATTGTAAACATTTTTCTAGAGGGATAAAAATTGAAGTCCTGGATATTGAAGCAGTACAACAATCACAAAATGTTCAAGTTGTTAAGAACCAGGGCATACAGATAAAACATGATTTCTTTCAGTTGTCACATAATTTTGAAGATGTGGTGGTCTGGGTCTGTCAAGATTTTAAGGTATTTGATCTTAGGAGTTTTTTACATTCAATCCTTTTGAAAGAATTCTGCAAACCCTTCAAGTAGAAGCATAAACATGTTATCATATGATTTGTTATTATATGATTTTTTTAATTTTAAGGAGTTGCAGATTTGTTTTTCAAATGAGACAGGGAAGACGGTAAACACAAGTCTTTTCCAGATAGCACATTTTTGAAGCATAGTCTGGAGTGCATTTCGTCAACAGGACCTGAAAGGTAATTTTTCTAAATTACTTGCACATGGTCAAAAAAATTTTAAGGCACCATTTCTCTGCTTTCTCAACTGCTGCATTTTTTGAGTATGAAGGGAAGTTGTAATATGTGTACATATTGTGAGTAGCTCTGCAAGTTTATTTTGCTTTAGTTTAGTGCTAGATTTCTGTACATTTGCTTTAGTTGTTTATTTCAGTTCTTTCTCTTTGCTGTCTGTTCAGTTTATTTATTCCTTTTGTCAGTGCAGTTTCTTTTCCTTTCAATGTCTGTACAGTTTTAATCTGTTTCAATTTAATTTTAATGCTCTGTAGTTCTTTTAGTTGCTTCATCTTAATTTTTTTTAATCTTTAGTTGTCTATTGTTTTTTATTTCCTTTCTTTGTCTGTTTATGTCAGCTTGCTGTTTAAGTGTGTATAGTCTTTTGTTTCAGTTTTATTTGCTTTAGTTCTTTATTGCAGTTCTTTTTCTTTGCTGTTTGTCTGTACAGTTGCAGTTTATTTTATTTCAGTTGCAGTTTAGTTTATTTCAGTTGCTTTAGTTTATTTTAGTGCTGTTGCAGTTTGGCTTTGCTGCAGTTCAGTAGTTTTAGTTGCTTTGCTTTAGTTATTTTAGTTTATTTCTTTTATTGTTTGTTTAGTTTTTATTTTCTTCCCTGCGATTCCTTTTCTTTGTTGTCTGTACAGTTCAGTGTTTTAGTCTGTGTAGTTTTATTTTTGTTTTGCTTTAGAGGCCTGTGTCTGTCCTTGGAGGTCTGTCCAAAGTCCTTCAACTTTTGAAATCTGTCCTTTAACCTCTGCCTGAGCAATCAATGGGATAGTCAGCCTTCAAATTGTTTTATTCTGAGCTGATCAATCCACAATCCAGTACCCCATTCTGTTCATTATTCTAATAGAGATAGTCTGCTTAAACTGAACTGTAGAACTATTTTAATAATAGAAAAACTGCTATACTGTTTTGTTGGAGGAACTCCCGGGGAATCCAAGAAAAGCTGGTTATGAGAGGGGACTATGTCATGTAATTATTTGGGTATATCTAGAGGCTATCAGTGCCTAGACTGAAACAGTTCCGGATTGATCAAATGATAAAAGAAAATTGTGATTTCCCTAAAAGCATTTCAGATATTGATATATTTCAGAGGGAGAGATATAAAAAAAAAAGAGGAAAAAGAAAAGAGTTATATGATCAAAAGAGGCAGCCAATACTTTCAAAGATATTTTTACTGAATTATAGATTCTGCCCTACAGTTGTAAATTTGGGTCGTGTAAATCTAAAGGGTACTGTCTAGGCTGTAAAAGGCTAAACTAGTAAACAGAGCTCTACTCAGTTTCCCCTTTTACAATCTAGAAAAGTTGATCAGTCCAAAGTTATCATTCAATTCAGTCATCCTTGAAGAAATTTTATACCCTTTGAAATTGCACATCAGAAATCTTCCTTGAAGTAATCCAGCCCAGTATGTCCTTGGGAAATTTTAACAGCTAGCAGTTGGCAGTCAATTTATTGTGAAGAATGTTTGTGGCAAGGCATGATGCATGGTCTTTTTATTTTGAAACTAGAGTCTTGGGTTCTAAAATAGTGCTACTATTTTACCCGTAGATATCGCCATTTGCTGAGAAGCAACACACCCCCACTGAAAAATGAGATTCCATCCTTAGAAAGCCCTGAACTTCCATTTTTGCGGTAGGGACCCTCTTGATAATTTTCAGGTTTTAAATCCAAATTTGCTTGCCTCCTTTTTAAAGTTGTGCTTTTTCTTGCATTCCAGTTGTGTTATCCAAGAATTCACTTTTTACATGCTAGAATCATTCATGCACAAATAAAATCTTGCACCGGTACCAAGAAAAATTCAGAAAACAGTTGCATAAATTCATGAAAAATCAAACTTTCCATTTTTGGTAGTGTTGCGATATCGCGACACTTCCATTTTCGAAAATGTCGCGAAATCGCGACAGGTAAATCAAAAAGCAGCTAAGTCATTTTTGTGTAGCGAAATCGTGACACTTTCCATTTTTGGAAGTGTCGCGATATCGCGACATTTCCATTTTTGGAAGTGTCGCGATATCGCGACATTTCCATTTTTGGAAAGTGTCGCAAAATCGCTGCCGATCGGAGGAGAGAGAAGAAATTTGTACGGAAGGGCGCGATTTTGCGACATGTCGCGAAATCGTGACATGTCACATTTTCGTGGTAGGAGAGAGAAAGTGGGCTGCAGAATGAAAATCGGCTAAGTCGTAAATGTGTCACAAAATCGTAGTCAACGTGGTCAACGCATGCAGATACGGGAACTGTCGTGATATCGCGACGTGTTCTATTTTTGTGACTGGAAAGGAGAAAAAATGGCTAAGTACAAAAGGTGCAGTGCGTCGCTAACGTCTCAAAATCGTGACATGCTTGAAAAAGTTATGCGATAGCTGGCAGGAGGCGCGATTTCGTGATATGTCACGTTTTCGCAATCGACAGGGGAGGAAGTAGCGCAGCACTGGGGACGTCGCGATTTTGTGACATGTCGCAAAATCGCGACATGTCGCATTTTCGCAATAGGAGAGAGAAAGTCCTCAAAAGGCCAAAAGTGCATTCCAGTGGGAAACAGAAGGCATCTTGGGGTAGCGACATGTGTCAAAGCATGAGGCAGACAAGTAGGGCCGACATGCAAGCTTATTTTGCGGTTTTTTGTCTGATTTTAATGTTTTAAGCTTGGATTTTATAATTTTATTAAAGTGCTAATCTAACTCATCTTTTGTCTTTCATGCAGGATTCCATCTGGCACTTGCGGGACAATCGAGAAAGGCCATAAAGGCAAAGTTAAAGTGCAGATTTAGTCAAGGACTGCCATGCTAGAAGAGAAGATGCCGGTGAGGGCATTCAATGACAAATTTATGGCAGAATTAATAGCATGAAGACAATTTCAACACAGGGATGGCTTTACGGAGATCATATCTGAGAAAAGTGGTGACTCATTCGGCTCACCAGCAAAAATTAATGAGAGCATTCATTTGCAGCTGCGGATGAATGCAAGTTGCATTTTATCCTATCTTCTCCATTTATGGCAGCTGACTCCCCTGATTTGTCAAAGGGTTAAGTTCTATCCGGACTTTGGTCTTAAGATGGCTTTTTATTGTAAAACCCGGGTCCTAGGGTTTAGAAAGATAAGATTTGCAGTTAAGGAAGAAGATATTTCTGAAAATATCAGGGTCTGTCCTGAGTCTATAAATACTTCTTCTCAATGTAATTGCGGGAGGCAAAGACTTAGAAATAAAAGGCTTATAAGCAATTTCTTGCAAATTTGGTGAAATCCTTTGTTTCTGGACTTGGAGTTGATGTGCTTTAGCTTTTCTGTGATAGCATGGCCAGGAGCCTAATCTTTTACAGAGTGTGATAAGTGTATCTTCTTTTGTTATCCATTCCATTAAAGTTTGTTAGATATATGTTGTGAATCTGTATTATCAAGTTTAAATATGTTGTTAGGCTTCATTTGTTCCTTTGTCTGCTAGGGGAAATTGTAGATTTGAGGTTAAGTTTGTTCTAATTGCTCTTTCTTCACTGTGTGAGCTAGGCTGTCGGTGAAAGATACCAGTTTTAACCAGCTGCCCTTGGATTTATAATTTTCTACTAGATCTATTCCACTCTGCCTTGTGCTCTTAGTTGAAAGTGATCTTAGACTGACTGAACACTTTCTTCTTTGATTTGTTCTGTTGTGAAGCTAGTAGCATAGATAAAATTGATAGTTTAGGGTTTTACAGTTGATGTTTGATAAACTTCTCTTTCTGCCCTACCCTACCCTCTCTTTGTTTTCCGTGAATGATTCATTTTTATTTTTTTTGTTTGTCTTTTATTTAAATCTGCTGACCCATGAGAGCTAGATCAAAGAATTCAAGTTAAATCTGATAAACAACTTCTGTAACTACTGAACAAGTTCAAGAACCCCTTGTAAGGTAACATAGCAGTCCATATTGAAATCTATTCCAAAAGTGGAAAAGAGTGAATAGCCATTCGACCCAACTCTGTAACTCGCACCTTGGATAACCAGCTAGATCCTAAAGCGAGTGGGATCCGTCCCGTGGGTGTCTCCGGGGCTTCCTGCCCATCCTTTCGTGAGGTGCGTATGAAAGCTGGACCAAGAGGTACCAACCCAAAGGAGACACCAATCCCCTAACTCTACTCTCGTTGGTGATCCTCTAGAAGACCTCTACCCTTAGCAAGTGGAACTCTATCCATAGAAGACACCTATCTTCCCTGCTCTGGCTAGAGACCTTTGTCCTCAACTCTATCACCTCAAAGCTGGTCCTCAAAAATGCACTAAACACAGTCCTTCGGTCTAGCACAAATGTCCTCTATCTTTTTCTCTGATCTGCACCATACACAGTCCTTCGATCTGGCATAAGTATGTCCTCTTCCTCTTTCTCTGGTCTGCATCAAACACAGTCTTTCGGTCTGGCACAAGTCTATCCTCAAATCTCTTTTTGTTCTATTACAGTTGCACTTGGTCAAAACCAACTTTGGTACTGACTGCGCAAACACAACAACACTCGATCGAACATCAACTTATGCACCTCTGTGCAATCATAGCAGCACGGTATTTACACACTCTGCTTCTCAACGATCGAAATTCTCCCCCACACTCTATCTATGAATATCACACTTTGAATGCATACTTCGATCAATACTAATTCTCTTCAAACAACCCTCTTTTTATACCAACATAATCAAGATCTAAACCTTGGTCTTAGTCGACTGTTACCCTTAAACTACGTCGGTTGCAAAACCCTAAACAACGTCGACTACAAACCCTAATCTACGTCGGCCTAGATTTAACTCTGTTGGCTTCAACCGCCTCTGTGGTTCTGTAGCTTTTCTCACGAAACTACATGTCACGATATCATGACACTTTTACAACCGTACACTATCTTATGGATTTTGTCGTGATATCGTGACACTTTAGTTGTTGACGACTTTGACTAAGCTCTTGTCACGATATCGTGACACTTCTCGCTTTGTCAGCAACAACTTTGCTTTTGTCATGAAATCGTGACACTTCTGCCTCTGCTGATGTCATCGTCACTTTTGTCACAAAATCATGACACTTCTCACTTTCTCAACCTCTTTTTGGCTTACACTAGCGAAACTGGAACATGTCACAAAATCGTGACACTTACACTGCCTTAAGCTCTTCTCTGCCTTATGCCCGTGAAACTGGAACATGTCGTGAAATTGCAACACTTTTGTTGCTTTGAGCTTCTCTCTGCCTTACACCCACGAAACTGGAACATGTCATGAAATTGTGACACTTTTGCCTTCGAGCTCTTCCTTCTTGAATTCATCATGAAATCATGACGCTTCTTCTGTTGAAGACTTGCTTACTGTCTCTATCATGAAATCGTGACACTTTCTCCATCTGTATCCTGCCATCTCAAACTGTCATGAAATTGTGACACTTTCTACAACCGCAAGCTTTCTCTTCAACCTGTCACGAAATCGTGACACGTTCTGCATCCGTATAATTTCTTTGTAGCATGTCATGAAATCGCGATGCTTCTCATTTCAAACTCTTCCCTTTGCTGCATGTCGTGAAATCATGACAGTTCTCACTTTGAGCTTTTTAGCATGTCATAAAATCATGAATGTTCTCACTTCGAACTCTGTAGCATGTCACGAAATCATGACACTTTTTGAGATACTTAATCTCTCTTCGAACTTATCATGAAATCACAACAGTTCACATTGCGGACTCTCCCTTCTGCATCATGTTGTGAAATCGCGACACTTTTTTGTCCATACAACCTTCCTTGCATTATGTTGCGAAATCGTGAAATTTTGCCTTCTTTGCCTTCCTGCACTTTTCGAGTTGCAAAAATGCGACATGTCATGAAATCGTGACATCTTCCACCTTGCTTTCTTTCTCTGCCAATATGTCACGAAATTGCAATAGTTTTGCCAGCTTCTCTCTTCTAACATGTCGCGAAATCGTGACACTTTTTCAAAAAACTTTCTCTCTCCTACCTAAGTCATGAAAATGCGACATGTCGCGATATCGCGACACTTTTTCAAAAACCTTTCTCTCTCCTATTTAAGTAGCGAAATTGCGACATGTCGCGATATCGCAACATTTTTCCAGCTTACTTTCTTTTGAACCTGTCAAGTCGAAACTTCAACAAAACACATTATTTTACATCAAATCAAATTCTTTCAAAAGCTTTTTGACATCAATGACAACTTATTTACTTGAGCAACTGCAAAGAACTCAAGGTACCCAAAATTGCCAACACTGACTATCTAGAAGCAGACTCTCCTTTTTGCACTAATTTTAGAACTGCTTCTCCTTACATTGCTCTCTGAAACTGACTTTTGACATCAATGACCACTCACTCTTGACATCAATGACAACTCAACTACTCAAAATGTCCAAAAATCCTATGAATTCAACCATTCAGAACAAGGGCAGTGACAATTTTCAAGTCACAAAAAATTAAATTGCAAATATTTGCCAACTAAGGTTCAAACGATGGAAAGAGCAATGAAGAGCTAGGACTTCAATGAGGAAATATATTCTATTTGGACTAATATTTTTTCAGCTAAGTTCATTTTCCCTTTGTTTATAATAGAAATTGTGCATGAAAAATTTATTAAGTTTTTATCAAATATTATATTTGCTATAGGACTTTTAGATAAATTTCATTAGATTTTGAGTTTCCTTTCCATGGATCGATTTATAGTTAAATCATCCCTAGTGGTAGTTTTTAGTGAGTGCACCTTAGAGATATCCTCATTGCTCCAAGATAGGGCGTTTTTTGGTTAGTTTAATGGGTATTGGCAAGGGGTTTTAGCATTGAGAAAATGGATTAATAGGAGTTAGAAGTCTCTAGGAGTGATTCTATCATTTCTTCCCAAAGTTTTTTTCCTAGAAAATTTTTATTCTAGGGAAGAAAGAGAAATAATCATAAAATGGGGTCCTTGGTTTATGGGAAGAGGAGGGCTCTTCCTTACCCAATGGTATGAAGGATTTTCACTCGAAAATGTTAATCTATCCCTAGTACCTATTTGGATTAGGATTTTTGAGGTGCCCATTGAATTTTAAGAAATAGAAACCTTCAAGGCAATAGACAACACTCTAAGAGAATTTCTTGATATTTCATATACAACAAAAGATAAATATTTAGCTTTTTATGCTTGAATACTGGTCATGATTGATATAAGTAAATTTTTACCAGAATCAATAATTCTTAAGTATGAGGATAATATGTGGACCCAAACTATAGATTATGAAAACATATCTTTTATATGTAGAAGATGTCATAAGGTGGGGCATATTGAGAGATCATGCCCTAATAAGAGCCCAACATAATCATTTGTAGAAAATCGTAAGAGAAATTTACAAATGGTTATGGATAAATATGGTTTTAAAATTCCAAAAAGTAGATCTAGAAAAATAAAATAAAATGAACAATGGAGACCAAAAGGAAGGATACTAGAAGAAATTCCAATTTTGTTGAGGCTTTAGATGATGAAGAAAATGTAGATCAAAACTTAGAGGATACAGTAAAACAATTTCAACATATTTGCAAGGAATCACCTATTCAGTATGATCCTAATTTAAGGAAGAACATTCTCAATGAATCTAAGGAAAGTGTCTCATCAAATTTTAAAGAATCTCTTGAAGTACCATGCACCATTTAGGAGAAAATAATTGGTAAATAAAATGTAGGTTTAGAAGTTAATACCTCTTCCATTAGTAAAGAAATTCCAAAAAATGAGTAGGATAAGTCAAAAGATTCTATAATAGATCTAGGAGAGGATAAATATGTCAAAAATAAAAAAATTGAAAGAATATTTAAGAATAGAATAATAAGACCTACTCTTGAGATAGGTAAGGCAAAAAGAGGAAAACCCTCAAATTATCAAGCAAGATCCAGGGAAGCAAGAGCTAACATAGAGAAAGGAACACAAACCAAGTTGGTTGAACTTCTTTACCAAATAATAAAATGATATTGGTAATACACAGGAGGGATCAAAATCCTTTAATGATACATGATTATCATATCATATAATATAAGGGGTGATAATACCCCCTCAAAGCATAGGTGTATTTATTTATTTATTTTTATTTTTTTTGAATTTACATGGTGGAATTGGTAGCCGCCATGAATCCGGGCAAGCTGTCCAGCTTTTATGGCCGCCATAGTATTCTACATTGTATACCCTAGAAGCCACCACACAGATCTTTGTGCAGTCCCCCCCTATAACCACCATGCCAAAATAATTTTAAACCTTTTACACCACTGAAAGCACAGGAAAGGGACAAGCATTCAGTCCGATGAGGCCCGAGATTTGAACCTTGGACCTCCGCCTCTCTTATGGGGTTTGGATGAACCAATTGGTCTACACGTCAGACCTAAAGAATAGGTGTATTAGGGACCTATGTTTAAGTAATAAACCTGATATTCTCTGTATCCAAGAAACTAAAATGATAAAAGAAGAAGTTTCAAAAACTATGAAAGCAGTTTTGGCAAGATGTGAATGGGATGCTATGGATTATAAAGGAGTAGTAGAGGTAATTTTAACTTGTTAGAATCCTTCTAGAGCCTCTTGTGTAACCATTCATAATACTAGGCATTGGATAGCCTCTTTAGTCACTTGCTACTTTGCAGATACTCACTTCATCCTTATCAATGTCTATGGACGTGCAACTCAATCAGGTAGATTAGAGGTTTAGAGTGGGATTGAAGCCTTTATAAGAAGTAAAGACCATGTAACCTTATTCATGATCATTGGATATTTTAATGTCATAACCAAGCTGAATGAAAAATTTGGGGGAATTAGGAAAATGATCCAAAGTATGAAATATTTCTTAGCTTTTATTCAAAACAATAATCTATGGGAAGTGAAGATTGAAGAAGATAACTGTACTTAGACCAACAATAGGAGAGGCCAAAATATAATAGCATAAAAATTAGATAGATGCATTCTATTAGATAATTGGCTTTATGAAGGAACTTATTTAAAATTAATACCTTAACAAGGATTGGTTCATATCATTGACTAATAAGAGTTGAAGTGGTGGTAAGTGGATTCAAAAAAATATCATATTTTAAATATGAGCAGATGTGGGAAGACCATCCTCAATTTGTTGATATGATAGCTCAAACATGGAATTATTTAGGTAATGGTGGGTTGTATGCTCTTCTAAACCAAATTAAATCTATGGCATCTAGATTAAAAGAATGGAATAAGAACACCTATGGAAATATTTTTGAGAAGAAATAAGAACTAAAATATTTTCAAAATTCCAAAAATTAATGAAAATAATACAAGCTCAGAGGAAAGGGAGTTTCTTAGTGAAAATCATAATATTTTGAGGAAGGAAGAGAAATTTTGGAGATTAAAATCAAGATAGATTTGGTTAAAAGAAGGAGATAAGAATACAAAGTTTTTCATAGGATGGCTATAGTACAGAGATCATATTCTATAATTAATAGAATTAAATCAATAGAAGGGGTTTGGATTAATGATCAAAGTGAAGTTAGAAAAGAGGTAAAGTTGTTTTATCAAAATATTCTAGGTTCATAGGACACCAAAGTTCTTAATGATAAACTTCTTCACGATGTTCCTTCAGTTATAACAAATGAAGATAATAGGAAACTGATGGAGCATATTACTCTAGAATAATTTCATTTAGATCTTTTATTTTTTAATAAGGATAAATCCCTAGGTCTAGATGAGCTCTCTACAGCTTTTTACCAACATAATTGGGATGTAGTGAAGGATTATTTATTGGTGTATGTGGAACAATCTAGGGTAAAACAATACATTCCTTATAAAATAAATTCAACTTATCCTACCCTAATCCCAAAAAAGAAGGATGCTTAATTTTTTGATTCTTTTAGAGTTGTAAGCCTATGTAATATGGCATATAATATTATTTCCAAAGTTATGGTGAATAGACTAAGGCCATTGTTAAAAAAAATTATTTTAGATGACCAAGAAGGATTTGTTAAAGGGAGATATTTTCTATATGGGATCATAGTAGCTCATAAAGTTATACATTCAACAGCTTCAAGAAAACAGAAATACATGATACGAAAACTTGATATGAGTAAAGCCTATGATAGGGTTAAATGGGATTTTATTTTTGCAATTTTAAATAAGTTTGGTTTTTGAAATAAATGGGTTATATGGATCAAATATTGTGTTTACTATTTTTTTCAGTGTTGGTCAATGGGTTAGTGATAATATATTTTAAATTCATGAGAGGCCTTAGACAAGGATATCCTTTATCTCCTTATTTGTTCATTATTATGGCATATGTTTTGAGGAGGAACTTAAATAAGGCTTATAAATATGGGTTTATTAGTGGTATTAAGGTTAGTAATAACATCGATAACATCACCCATAAACTGTTTGTAGATGATACAACCCTTTTTGGAAGGGTAGGGATAAATGATGTCAAAGCTTTGAATAACTTTTTAAAAAAGTATGAAAGAGGTTCAGGGAAAAAACTTAATAGGACTAAATCCAAAATTTACTTCCTTAACACTCCTAACATCAAAGCAAGAATTTGTAGGTTTCTTCAAATAGAGAAGGCAAATTTACCAACAATTTATCTAGGGATGCCTTTATATGAAGGGATAATGAGGATAGATTTAATGGAATCTAGTTACTAGTAAAGTTCAAAATAAACTTCCAGCTTGTAAAGGTAGATGGTTATCATTAGCAAGAAGAAAGCAGTTGATTAAGTTAGTCTTACAAGTCATTCCAACATATTATATGTCATTGTTTTCTATGCCAAAATAATTTGAAAAAGTTTAATCTTTATTATGCGATCATTTTTTTGGTCAGGTTTACATTATAAAAGGAAATTTCCTTTGGTAAAATGGAGCAAGTTGTGTGATGACAAAACTAGGGAAGGTCTTGGTTTAAGAGCTCTTACAAATGTAAACTTAGATCTTCAGGGAAAATTTATCTGGATATTGTACAAAGAGAGTCAAATACAATGGGCATAAATTCTTCTAACTAAGTATGTTGACCCCAATAACCGAAGTTTAATATTTAATGCATTTTCTCTCCCAAATGGTTATACTCTTTGGAATGGTTTAAAAAAATATATTGATATTATGATGAAACTGCAGAAAAAATTCTATTTGGATGGATACATTGTGTGATAAAAAACCACTCAATTTAGATCTAGTTTTGAAATCTTGGATGAGATTGCTTCAAGACAAATACGGTGATAGGATTTCAAACATTTTTTACAAGGATTTATAAAGAAGATACAAATGTAAGGAAGTTTTTTTTATAAGTATACAAGACAATGATGCTAGAAGGTAATTGATTAGAAATATAATAACTATGATTATTCCTAGGGGTGCCAAGGATAAATTGATTTTGTATTTGAATAGCATAGGATAATACACTACAAGAAGTGGGTATAATATTCAACACCAACATAATAATAATATCACTGGAATATGGAGAGATATTTTGGATAGCCCAAGCATTCCTAAAGTCAAAATGTTTGTTTGGCTAGTAGGTCATAGAAGAATTTTATCTTGAGATAACCTTATGAAAAGGGATTTGTATGGCCCTTATCAATGTGTTTTCTATAATAAGGAGGAGGAGAGTATTGACCATCTCTTGGGACATTGCTCAATAGTTTGGAATATATGGCAATGGATTATTAATATGTTTGGTAAATGCATGGTGATGAATAGAAGAATTGAATATTGGTTAAAGCAATGGTAGAGAACTTATAAAAGTGAGGCTTTACAGACAATATGAGATATATCAAAAGATACAATACTTTGGACTATATGGCTAGAAAGGAATAGAAAAATATTTAAAGGAAAGGAAAGCAATTTAGAGGTAATGAAAAATAATATATGTTTAGCCATAAAGGAGTCTAAACCAACTCTATCAACTTACCCAATTCATAATATGTAAGTAGATATTCTTGATAGATGGAGTCAAGTCATTAAATGAAATTATGATGTTGGGTATAAGAGAAGCAAAAATAAGGTAAATAATATAAAGTGGAAACCACAAGATATGGAAAGGGTTAAATTGAATTTATATGGATCATATAAAAGAAATATAGGACCAGCAAGAGGATAAGGAATAATTATAAATAATAGAGGAGATATTTTGTCTCATTATGCTTTCAATAGTGGATTTAAGACAAATAATGAAGTTGAAACTTGGTCAGCTTTAGAAGGGGTAAAAATATATAAAAAAATGAAATGGGATAGAGTATGGATTGAATATGATTCTCTCATAGTACTAAATATAATTTTGAGGAAAGCAAAGGCTCCAAAGAACATACAAGAGATAATTATGGAAATTCAAGATCTTGCTAAAGAATTTGAAGAAATCAGGTTTACACATATAGTAAGGGAAGGAAACAAATGTGTAGATAAGATAGACAATAGAGGGTTTTTGATTGAGTATTGTGAAGTTAAATTATCATTTCCATGGTTATAGGAAGTATATGAAGAACACAAGCTTATACTAAGAGGGGTTGAACTTTATAAGATCAAATTTTACTTTTCTTTCCTAAACAATATTATCCAATATTATCAAAGGCAATATCAATAGCAGTAATCAAATAAATGCATAAATAATCGCACACAAGAGACACAATTTTAATGTGGTTCACCCAATGTGGCTACTCCATGGAGAAAATATTTTTTCTTAATTTTTTCAACAAATATCTTCGAAATCAATTCCCTATTACAATTTTTATGGACCTCTATCCAAATGAACCACCAATACCCTATGCTTTGATTTGTGCATCTCTCTCCAAAGGGGAACTCTATCCCCTTGCTCTTGTTTGTGTATATATCTCCATAGGAGAAATATTTTCCCTTTACTCTAGTTTATGGAACTTGATCAAGGAGAACTCTATCTCCTCAACTGGTTCATGGATCTCTCCCCATAGAATAACTCTATCCTTCAAAATGGTTCATGAATCTTACTCCATAGGAGAACTCTTTCCCCTTACTCTAGTTTTTGGATATCTATCCATAGGATAACTCTATCCCCTTGCTCTATTTTTTGTATCTCTATCCATAGGAGTACTTTATCCCCTCGGATCTAGCTGATGAACTTCTAGAAGACTTCTACCACCACTGCACTAGCTTGTGGATCTCTCTCCATAGGAGACATATATACACTGGATACCTCTATCCTCTCTTCTTTGTCACCTCTAAAGCTTACTCTCAATCCTATCTCAAATTTGCACCAAACTCTGTCCCAATTCTAGCACAAATCTACTCTGACTCTGCTCACAAATCTACACAAAACTTTGTCCAAAGTCTAGCATAAATTTGCTCTAACTCTACTCAAAAATATACTATAAATTCTATCTCAAATATACCCCAAGCCTTAACACAAAGCTTGAAAAAATTAGCAATCAAACCTACTCTCAATTCTATCTCAAATCTACCCTAAGCCTTAACACAAAGCGTGAACAAATTAGCAATCAAATTTGCTCTCAATTCTATCTCAATGATTTACAAGACTTGATAAAATATGCCTTCAATCCTTCTCATAATAATTTCTCAAATCTACCTTCAAGCCTTCTCAAAATACTTTCTCAAATATATGCTCAAGCCTTCTCAAAATACTTGCTCAAATATATGCTCAAGCCTTCTCAAAAGACTTGTTCAAAATTGTCTTCAAGACTTCTCAAAGACTTGCTCAAATCTATCCTCAAGACTTCTCAAAAGACTTTATTAAAATACCTTAAAGCCTTCTCAAATACTTTCTCAAATATACCCTTGAGGCTTCTCAAATACTTGCTCAAATATGCCCTCAAGCCTTCTCAAAGACTTGCTCAAATATACCCTCAATGCTACTCACAAAAATTGCTTAAATATTTTTGAAACTTGCATACAAACAAATCCTTATATCCTTTTCAAAAGTACATTCTTCATCTAGGCAATTTAGACATATTCTATCTAGAATTTTTTTAACCTTTGGAACATATAGATAATGATATGCTCTATAAAAGACTCAATATGTTTCACACTCACAAATCTTGATCTCAAACATTTTCATAATTACTATTAATATCTCTCAACCCAATGTTCAAAAGGTTTCACAAAAATGTACTAACCTTTCTTCAAACCTAGCACAAGTATTTCACAATCTCTAGCACAAATCTCTCAATCTATTTCAATAAAATAAGCACAACCTTATTCTCAAACTCTATCCCAAATTTTTCCAAAATTTTCAAAAAAGAAGCACAAATACTAACTCAAATATTTCCAACAATTCTTATCAAACAATATTTTTCTCTCTACATTATATTCCAAAACCATTCACTTCAACAAAACACTTTAAAAAATGCATGATGTACTCATACCTCTTAATTTACTCTTATGGAGATATGTATTCAAAACCTGTCTCACAAATAACTGATTTTTTTAATGCCACTTCAAGGGTTAGATTGCAATATACTTTCTCAAAACATCCAAATGAATTTTCACCTTAAAAAATGCTCAATGAAATATCAATTTGATATTTGATCACTCTTCTTTTATCCTAAAAAATGAAGCATTAATATCCAACAAAACCTTTCATATCTTCCTTTCACAATGCAAGAATCATAATAAAATATCAAGAAACTTATCACACCTTATTACTCCTAATATTGCAAAATAAAATTCAACCCAACAAAACCATAAATTTCACACATAAATTCCTTATACACCTTATATATCCTACTTAAAATAAAATATTTAATGCACCTTAATTTTTCAACAAGACCATAGCATCATTGATTTTAATTACCATACAAAACAATTAGCCAATAACTCCTTAATTCAACCTTCATTACTTCATGATGTCCCCTTTTTCAATTCAAAAATTAAAATAAAAATGAATACCTTATGAATCCCTAGTAATTTCACATCAAAAAATAGAAACGAATTAATTTCTTATAACTCTCCAAGTCAAGAACCATATGCATACCTTAAAAAAAATTTACTCCAAGAGCTACCACCGCTACTCGAACCCATGACTCCTTGTTGGCTCTGTATCCTAGCACAAGGGTATACACCGCATGGGCTAGCCACCCACACAAGCACTGTGCTCCTATTTCTTCACCAAAATTGATGTAACACATTGACCAACCAAAAAGGGATGGTCTACAATTTGAACGCTAAACCTGCCACCTACAACATGCTCCGCAAGCCAAGATTTCCAACTAGGCTATCCACCCATGTTGTATGGAATTGAGTGTCCTCCATCTTAACTATGCACTACCCTCAAAATTCACAAAATATTTTATTTGCCTCTAGTGCTTGCTGAACGAATAGCCAATATGAGATATTAATTTTCAGGGATAATCACAACTATGGTTTTGCAAAATATTAAAAATTTTATTCACTTTTACCATTTGATTTTGGACATCAGCTCAAATGCAAATTCAAATTTTTGGTGCCATCTAAACGTTTTAAAAATATTATAATAATTTAAATCTAAGGTAGATTTAAATATTACAATTTCTATTTTAGCCTTTGGGACATTTTATTTTTTAATTATTATAATTATTTAAATCTTCACAGATTTAAATATTATAGTCTTTTTTTCTTCTTGGACCTTTTCTTTGGGTAAAATTCTTTGCCATCATAAAACCTCTTACTTTTTCTTTTGCAAATTCCACCATGGTAAAACCATTAAATGATATTCTCACAATGGCACTGAGAGGGGGGGGTGAATCAGTGTAGCTATTCAAATTCAAATATACAACTCTTAAAGCTGAAGCAAAGAGAACATAAAAGCAGGTAAAGCAATTATCACAAGAGAGCACACCACAACACACAATGTAATGAGGTTCACCAATTTGGCTACTCCTCAAGAATGACTGCTTGGACTACGGTCCAAATCCAACCTTTGCAAAACACCAATTTTACAATCCGTTTACCAGCACCCACTGGAAGGAGCACCAACCCCTGATTTATCTGCACCAATAGAAAGGAGCACCAACCCCTATCCAAGCACCAACTTGGATCACAGTTTTGAAAGCTATATCAATGACATAAAAATGCCTTCGCTTTTACAAGACCCTGACTAGTCTATAATTTATCAAAACACAGTAAACACTTACTACTCTACTTTTCACTCTCTTACAACACTCTTCTAACCCTCTTTCGATAGCACTTTCACACATTCAGCAGCATCTTAATTCTCTGCGTGACTGCCCTTTTATAACCCTATTTCTCATTGAGACTCCTCATCTTCTGTAACTTCTATAATCCCGCATCCAGCCTATTAATAGCCACTACTGATGGTAACTCCTTTATAGCACAGTATTTATTACATGCAACCTATTAATAGATTTGTCTTTGTTTTGGACTGTCAGTATAACCGTCGCTCAATGGTTTCACTATGACATGGGCCCTGTAACTGTCGTTCTTTACTATTATTATTTAACTTGCATGATTTCTATCAGTAACTACACCTTTAACTATTACACTGACTTCAGTTAACTCTTCTAATATTGGCTGCATGATTTTCCTCTCGCAACTGCCCCTGTAACTGTTGTTCTACTTTAGTTAACTATCTGTAATCGTGTTGTTGCGACCTGTCACAAAATCATGACACTTCTGTCTCTTTGTTCTCTTCTCGCCTTTTACTCGCAAAAACATGACATGTTGCGATATTGTGACATTTTTGCCCCTTTGACCTTTTCTTGGTTGTTGACTACGAAAACATGACATGTCGCAATATCATAGCACTTTCTGCCTTCTTGTCCTCTTCTCAGCTTGCACCCGAGAAAACATAACATGTCACAAAATTGTGACACATTCGCTGCCTTGTGCTCTTCTCTGTCTTTCACCCATGAAAACACAACATGTCACGAAATCGTGACACATTCGCTGCCTTGTGCCTTTTCTTGCCTTGACCTCGCGAAAACAGAACATGTCGTGAAATCATGACACTTTTGCTACCTTGTGCTTTTCTTCTCATCGGGTCGCGAAAACCTAACATGTCACGATATCGTGACATATTTTCTCCTTAGCACTTCCTCTTGCAAATTGTCATGAAATCGTGACACTTTTCCTTGCAAGCTCTTTCTCTCAAACATGTCGTGAAATCGTGACACATTTTCGTCCGTACTATCTCTCTTGCAGATTGTCGCAAAATCACGACACTTTCCTTTGTGAGCTCTTTCTCTTGAACCTGTCGTGAAATTGTGACACTTTTTCATCCGTACAATCCTTCTTGCAAATTGTCACAAAATCGTGACACTTTTCTTTGCAAGCTCCTTCTCCCCGAACATGTCATGAAATCATGATAGTTTTCTTTGCTTGCGCCTTCTCCTCGAACATGTCATGAAATCATGACAGTTTTCTTTGCTTGCACCTTCTTTCTGAACATGTCACAAAATCATGACAGTTTTCCTTGCGCTTTCTCTCTCTTTGAACATGTCACGAAATCGTGACAGTTTTCCTTGTGCTTTCTCTTTCATCCAACATGTCGTGAAATCGCAATAGTTTTCCTTGCACTTTCTCTCTCTTCGAACATGTCGGGAAATCATGATAGTTTTGCCAACATTTTCTCTCTCCTTCGATATGTCACGATATCACAACATTTTTGCCAGCATTTTCTCTCTCCTTCGATATGTCACGAAATCACGACAGTTTTGCCAGCATTTTCTCTCTCCTCCAATATGTCATGAAATCGTGACAATTTTGCCAGAATTTTCTCTCTCCTTCGATATGTCATGAAATCGTGATAGTTTGGCCAAAATTTTCTCTCTCCTTTGATATGTTGCGAAATCGTGATAGTTTTTCTTTCCGACCAAACATATCGTGATATCGCGACAGTTTTCTTACTTATATTTTTCTTTGATCTTTTGAATATGGGCCACTTCTATCTTCTTGGATATTCATTATACATGCTTTGACTGACCTCTGAACTCTGGTCCAATGCATCAACTGATCTATCTGTCTATGTTGACAACAATGACAATATTGTTTCTGCACCTTGCTCAACAATCTCCCCCTTTGGAATTGTTGGCAACACGTGCAATTTCCTATAATTCTTCTCCCCCTTTGACAATAATACCAAAGGGCTGCTGCAGACTCCCCCTGAGTCTATGCACAACATTCTTAGACAAACATTGTTATAGTTAGCAAAAATCATGAATATGAGCAAAACTATAAACATAGGCATAAATTCTCCCCCTGAGAATGTGGTCCCGATTGCTAGTCAATTCTTGGGAAACGTGACTACTCCCAACTTACTCCGTAGGTACTCAAAAACTTCTTTAGGCAACGAAATTTGTGAAGATATCCGCTACTTGATCTGTAGTTGGAACAAAATCCAATTTAACCTCACCTTCCGCAACTTTATCCTTCAAAAAGTGATACCGGATTGCAATATGTTTGGTTCGAGAATGCATAACCGGATTCTTTGAGATGTTAATAGCACTAGTGTTATCACATTTAACTAAAATTGGCTCTTTGAAGTGAATACCAAGATCTTTTAGGGTTTGTCTCATCCATAATATCTGCATACAGCACATTGTCGCTGCAATGTATTCTACCTCTGCTATGGATAAAGAGACTGATTTTTGTTTCTTGTTGTGCCATGCTACCAGCCTGTCTCCAAGATAAAATGCTCCTCCACTGGTACTCTTTCTATAATCTATACATCCTGCCCAATCTGCATCTGAATATGCAATAAGAGTGAAGTCTTTACCTTTTGGATACCATAATCCATACTCCATAGTACCCTTGAGGTATCAAAGAATCCTCTTCACATCTGTCACATGAGTCTCTTTGGGACTAGCTTGAAATTGTGCTACCATGCATACTGCCTGTAAGATATCTGGTCTTGTAGCTGTTAAATACAATGAGGCTCCCAATCATAGATCTCGTACATGGTTTGATCAACATCTGGAGATTTGTCATCCTTTCTCAACTTGCAACTTGTTGTCATTGGAGTGCTAACGAGGTTTACAATCCTCCATTGTGAATTTTTTCAGCATTTCTTTCACATATTTAACTTGAGAGATAAAAATGCCCTTTTCATTTTGATTAACTTGCAGTCTGAGGAAATATGAAATTTCACCAATCATCGACATTTCAAATTCTTTCTTCATTTTGTTTGCTATGTCTCTACATGACTTATCATTGCTGCTGCCAAAAATGATATCATCTACATAAACAACAAAGACAATAAGATGGCCATTATCTATTTTGACATACAGATTGTTGTCCACCATACCTTTCTTGAACCCCTATTGAATAATATAGTTATCCAGCCTTGCATACCATGCTCTGGGTGCCTGTTTCAAGCCATACAAAGCTTTCTTTAACTTGCAAACAAAGTTGATATTATCATCGAGTTGGAAACCATTTGGCTGCTCAATGTAAACCTCTTCTTCTAGTTTTCCATTTAGAAATGTTGATTTCACATCCATTTGATATACTTTAAAATTTTTATGAACTGCTAAAGCCAGAAACATTCTTATTGCCTCTAGTCTAGCTACTGGTGCAAAGGTTTCCTCAAAATCAATACCTTCAACCTGTGCATAGCCTTTACAGACCAGTCTTGCTTTATTCCTTACAACCTGTCCATCTTTGTTCAATTTGTTTCGAAAAATCCATTTAGGATCGATTATATTTTTATTTGCTGGCCTTGGTACTAAATCCCAGGTTTTGTTTTTCTCAATCTAATTTAGTTCTTCATTAATTTCCTTCATCCAACTTTCATCTGTGCTTGCTTCAACAACATTTTTGGGCTCAATGCTGGACAATAGAGAGTAGTTCCGTACTACTGCTCTTCTTGTCTGAATACCAACTGTGGGGTCCCCAATAATTTGTTCTCTGGGATGATTTTTTTGCCAGCTACCTGTTTTGAATTTCTTGTTTTCTTCTCCTTCTAAGTCAATACTTAAATTATCTGGGTTAATTTTTTGATTCTCTTCTATTTCCTTTTCTTCATCTCCTTCAATAACTTCTTCATAAATAGGGTAGTTTTCTTGATAAGTAATTTCTCGTTCTCTACATTCATCAACTTTAACATTGGCACTCTCCACAATTTTCTTTAGCATCTTGTTGTAGCATGTGTAGGCTTTGCTTTTTGTCGAGTAACCAAGAAAAATACCTTCATCAGCTCTATATTCAAACTTACCAAGATTATCTTTAGTTCGTTTGATATAACACTTGTTGCCAAACACTTTGAAGTATCTTGTTGTTGCCTTCCTGTCGAACCATAGCTCATAAGGTGTTTTGCTTTCATGCATCCTTAACATGCACCTGTTTTGGATGTAAACTACAGTATGGATTGCCTCTTTCCAAAATCTATCAGCTATTTTGTTCTAAGCCAACATTGTCCGTGCCATTTCTTGCACAGTCCTGTTCTTCCTTTCTACAACACCATTCTGCTGAGGTGTCCTTGCTGCTAAAAACTGTCTTCTAATCCCATATTTTTGACAGTACTCTACAAACTCCTCTGAGATAAATTCTCCTCCTCTGTCTAATCTTAAGCCTTTAATTCTTTTTCCTGTTTGATTCTCAACCTATTTTTTGAAAATATTGAACATCTCAAATGCATCTGATTTATGCTTTAAAAATAGTACCCATGTCATCCTGGAGTAGTCATCTATGCACAGCATAAAGTATTTGTCACCATTTATGCTTTGTGTTCTCATGGGTCCACACAAATCAGTATGTATTAATTCTAAATGTTTGCTAGTGAAGTATTCCTTTGATTTAAATGTGGCTCTAGTTTGCTTCCCATTTTGGCACGAAGCACAAATGCTATTTAATGGTTTGCCAATGGTGGGTATATCTCTTACTGCCCTATTTGAACTTATTTTTACCAGATTGTCAAAGCTAATATGACCGAGCCTCTTGTGCCACAGCCAATTTTCATCTTCCTGTCCAATCAAGCACGCTCCTTCCGAAGTCTCCGAGAGAGTATATAGATTTCTAGAAGTCCTCAATCCAGTAGCTATCAGCTTTCCATTGTGTGCTTTTCTGACTTCACAGCCCTACTTCTTAAATATGACTTCATGACCTCTGTCACATATTTGACTTATGCTCAGTAAGTTGTGCTTCAAACCAATCACAAACAGAACTTCTTTGGAATTGATCTTTCCATCACTTATCTTGAATTATCCTTTGCCAACTATTTTGGCTCCATCATTATTTCCAAACTTTACAAAGCCCCCTTCATATTTCTGTAACTTTTCAAATTTTTGTTTATCTCCTGGCATTTGACTGGAGCATCCACTATCCAATATCTATGGTGTAGATTTGTTCTATGCTTTGAATATTGTCTGTACAATCAAGGATTCCTTTTCTTCCTTGGGTCGCTCCTTTTCTTTCCACTCTGGTTTGACTATAGTTTTGGTCACTTGTTTAGACTTTTCTTTGTCAGTAGCCTGTGCAGGTTTTTTTGGGAATTTTCTATTTTGCCTTAAACTGTTTGGTTGAGATCTTCTTCCCTGATATTTATTTGCTTCATATGTGCTTCTACAGTTTCTTACAATGTGTCCAAAGTTATGACAGTTATAGCATTCTACTACATAATCCATCAAGGGTGAAAAGACATTTCTACTGGTGAAATTTCTTTATCCTATATTATAAATGCAGTCTAAAATCTTATGACTGTAAGCATTGCATTTAAAACAATAACCGGAAAAGGAATGATTCAACCTGGAAGTTGGTCTTTGCCATTTTGTAGTAGGAGCCACAAATTTTCTTCTCCTTTGATGTGTGACGTTTGTGAATCCCACATTGTCAGCACTCTTCTCGTGCTTGGCACTGTTGCTTTCTTTGGCATGATTCATTTTTCCTTGATCAACCTTGATCTTATCTTCTTTCTTTACTGGTTCTATAGTTATGGCCTTTGATCCACTTGACGATTCTCCTTCGACAAAACCCAAGCCAAATTTGATGCCTATAGTCCTCTGACTATTTATAATCCTTTCAAGCTTCACAGAACTTCCTTCAAGTTTGTGATAGCAACTCAATTTTTTTTTCTTTTCTTCTAGCCGCATTCTTAAGACAAAAATCTCTTCTTCTAGTTTGCTACACTCATCTATTTTCATTGTTAATTGTACTTCGAGTTCTTCAGACATTTTTTTAAATTCTTCTGTCTGTACTTTCAAATTGTTTATTTTGTCATTCGCATCCTCAAGATTTTTTGAGACCTTTTTATTCTTTTTCATTTCTATACTCAACTCTTTAAGTGCAGCAACCAACTCTCCTTCCAAATATACTTCAGCCTCATCCTTAATGTTTTTATCACCTTCCTACTTTTCTTCTATTTTTTCTTCTTCAAATGCCATGAACAGAGCTTCACATGTTTCTTCTTCAGAATCCTCACCTGAGCTATCTTCAGAAGAGCTAACATTCTTGGATATGAAAATTTTCTTTTTGAAGTTGCTTTTTCTAAAATTTGGTTTCTTCTTCTAGTCACTTCTTTCTTTGTGTGATCCTTCATCACTTTTGGTTTTCTCATTCATTGGAAACTTAGCTACAAAGTAACCGATGCCTCCACAATTGAAGCACTTAAACAGTAAATTTCCTCTATATTTTCATTTTCCCTTTATAATTTTTCAAACAAAGTTAGCTTTCGTTTCATCCGATGTCTCTTCATCCTCAGATTCTTGTTTAGCTTTTATATTTTTGTGTGCTTTAAAAACAAATTCTTTGTCTATGGGCTTAGTTTA
This sequence comes from Wollemia nobilis, assembly GCA_028583015.1. Lineage (NCBI taxonomy): Eukaryota > Viridiplantae > Streptophyta > Pinopsida > Araucariales > Araucariaceae > Wollemia > Wollemia nobilis. The sequence goes on from JAQPPZ010001261.1 coordinate 3,692,825, forward strand.
TCCTATTCTCATTTTGTATGCAATAAAAGAACCATGCATCTCGTCCATGCTAAAATTATTTAGATCTTTAGCTTCTTCTATTGCAGAAACTTTAGAATTAAATATTTTGTGAAGAGTTCTAAGTACCTTTTTCTTGACGACTGCATCTTTGATTTCTTTGTCAAGTCCTCTGATCGCATTAATGATTCCATTGACTCTCAGCATATAGGCCTCTATGTTCTCATCGTCATTCATTTATAATTCTTTGAACTGAGCTCGATGTGTTTGTAGCTTGGCTTCCTTGATCTTGTCGTCTCCTTCATGAATGCTCTTCAATTTTTCCCACATGGCTTTTGCCATTTTACAACTCATGATCCTTATTAGTTCACTGTATACTAGCCCACACATTATGGCATTCTTTGCTTTGGAGTTATTCTCAAACTTTTTCTTCTCGATAGTATTTGTTGGAGGAGTAGCGGGTATTGTGTATCCACTTTATACTGACTCCCAAATGTCGTATCCCAACACACACAGATATGTCTACATCTTGAGTTTCTAGAATGAGTAATTAGTTTCGTCGAACAAAGGAGCTTTGTTTGAAGAGAATCCTTCACCACCTGCCATTGTGTTTCTTCCAAGATCACCTTAGCTGATTAAGCTTGTTTAGGAGCCTTGCTCTGATACCAATTGATATTCTCACAATGACACCAAGAGGGGGGGTGAATCAGTGTAGCTATTCAAATTCAAATCTAAAACTCTTAAAGTTGAAGAAAAAAGAACTTAAAAGCAGGTAAAGCAATTATCACAAGAGAGCACACCACAACACATAATGTAATGAGGTTCACCAATTTGGCTACTCCTCAAGAATGACTACTTGGACTACGGTCCAAATCCAGCCTTTGCAAAACACCAATTTTACAATTTGTTTACCAGCACCCACTAGAAGGAGCATCAACCCCTGATTTATCTGCACCAACAGAAAGGAGCACCAACCCCTATCCAAGCACCAACTTGGATCACAGTTTTGAAAGCTATATCAATGACATAAAAATGCCTTTGCTTTTACAAGACCCTGACTAGTCTATAATTTATCAAAACATAGTAAACACTTATTGCTCTGCTTGTCGCTCTCTTACAACACTCTTCTAACCCTCTTTCGGTAGAACTTTCACACATTTAATAGCATCTTAATTCTTTGCATGATTGCCCTTTTATAACTCTATTTCTTATTGAGACTCCTCGTCTTCTGTAACTTCTGTAATCCCGAATGCAGCCTATTAATAGCCACTATTTATGGTAACTTCTTTATAGAATAGTATTTATTACATGCAACCTATTAATAGATCTGCCTTTGTTTCAAACTATCAGTATAACTGCCTCTCAATGGTTTCATAGTGACACGGGCCTTGTAACTACCGTTATTTACTATTCTTATTTAACTTGCATGATTTCTATCTGTAACTACACATGTAACTGTCACACTAACTTCATTTGACTCTTCTTATAATGGCTACATGATTTTCCTCTACAACTGCCCCTGTAACTGTCGTTCTACTTCAGTTAACTATCTATAATCGTGCTGTTGTGACCTGTTGCAAAATCGTGACACTTCTGTCTCTTTGTTATCTTCTTGCATTTTACCTATGAAAACACAACATGTCATGAAATTGCGACACATTTGCTGCCTTGTGCTCTTCTCTGTATTTTTCTCATAAAAACACATGTCATGAAATCGTGACACATTTGCTGCCTTGTGCATTTTCTTGCCTTGACCTCACGAAAATAGAACATGTCATGAAATCATGACACTTTCACTGCCTTGTGCTTTTCTTCTCATTGGGTCGCAAAAACCCGACATGTCACGATATCGCGACATATTTTCTCCTTGGCACTTTCTCTTGCAAATTGTCATGAAATCCTGACACTTTTCCTTGCAAGCTCTTTCTCTCAAACATGTCACGAAATCGTGACACATTTTCCTCCTTACTGCCTCTCTTGTAGATTATCATGAAATCGTGACACTTTTCTTTGCGAGCTCTTTCTCTCGAACCTGTCGTGAAATCATGACACTTTTTCATCCGTACAATCCTTCTTGCAAATTATCACGAAATCGTGACACTTTCTTTGCAAGCTCATTCTCCCCAAACATGTCATGAAATCACGACAGTTTTCTTTTCTTGCGCCTTCTCCCCAAACATGTCACAAAATCATGATAGTTTTCTTTGCTTGCACCTTCTTTTCAAACATGTCGCAAAATCGTGATAGTTTTCCTTGCACTTTCTCTCTCTTCAAACATGTGAAATCGTGACAGTTTTCCTTATGCTTTCTCTTTCATCCAACATGTCACGAAATCATGATAGTTTTCCTTGCGCTTTCTCTCTCTTCAAACATGTCACGAAATCGTGACAATTTTGCTAGCATTTTCTCTCTCCTCCGATATGTCGTGATATCACAACATTTTTGCCAGCATTTTCTCTCCTCCGATATGTCGCAAAATCGTGATAGTTTTGCCAACATTTTCTCTCTCCTTCGATATGTCATGAAATCATGACAGTTTTGCTAGCATTTTCTCTCTCCTTCGATATGTCATGAAATTGTGACAGTTTTGCCAGCATTTTCTCTCTCCTCCGATATGTCGTGAAATCGTGATAGTTTTTCTTTTTGACCAAACATGTCGCGATATCGTGACAGTTTTCTTACTTATCTTTTTCTTTGATCTTTTGAATATGGGCCACTTCTATCTTCTTGGATATTCACTGTACATGCTCTGACTGACCTCTGAACTCTTGTCCATTGCATCAACTGATCTATCTATCTATGTTGACAACAATGACAATACTATTTCTGCACCTTGCTCAACATTAAACCTTTATTTTCCTTGATATAAATGAAAACCAATGTCATTAACATATGCCATTAATTATTTTACATCAATGACAACAATATACTCAAAATTTCCAAAAATATTCCCCTTTGTCATTGATGGCATCCCTTTTATAAAAATTCCTTTTTCAAACCACTTGATTCTAAATCTACTCCACCTAAGAAATTGCTTCTCTTGACTTAATGCTCTCCTCCCTACTCAAATCTCTCCCCCATTTACATCAATGGAAAATAGAGTCCTTTAGGGCTAAATATAATACTCTTAGCTCAGCCGCCTCCCCACCTCCTCTCTTTGAGGTAATTAATTTTGGGGTGGGAGTATCTTTACTCCCAACATACAATGCTCTTTTTATGTTTTAATATTCTTCATCAAAATTTCTTTAGCCATACCTTTTTTATTCTTTTGAATGTCCTTGTTCTTGCTTATATTAGAAATATTTGGAAACTATGTTCTACATGACTTGGACTTATGCCCTAGATTATTCCACTTGTAACACTTAATGTTGTAGTTCTTAGAAGGTGTAAATATATTGAAGTTCCTCCTGGTGAATACATACTCATTTATGTCATGAACCCTACAGTGGATTGCTTTATGACCAAAGCGATTGCAAGAGTATTAATAACCTTGAAAGAAATATCCATATCTGAAAGAGTTTGTATTCCTTTTAGTGAGGACATACTCCTTCTTCACATGAGTCTTGCAATGCATAGCCTTGTGAACAAACCAATTACATGAAAAATAATGTCCTTGGAAGAAATATTTTCTTGAAACCTCTGGTCTCTTAGTCTTTTCTTTGCCTTCTCTATGATGATCCATGTTTCTTGTTTATGCATTATTTTCTTTCTAAGTGAAGCTTGTCTTCTTCAAATTTTCCTCATAAGTCTCAATTTATTTTTCACTCTCTTCCTCTGAAACATCCTCTTCTTTTGATCTTGAGCTTGACCCTTCTTCTTGTTTCCCTTGTCCTTCTTCAAAACCAAGTCCTGTTTTGATAGATGCAGATATTTGTGTATTGATAATCTAATCCAATTTTTTTGAACTTTTCCCAAATTTGTTAGTTTATCCTTAGAATATTTCACTTACATCCTTAGAGAAAATACCTCACATTCTAATATTTCACATTCTAATTCTTTCACCTCTAACTTTTTACTCATGATATCTTTAATTTTTCTTGCCTTAGATTTTGAGTTTGTCATATCTTGTAGAAGCTTTTACTTTTCTTCCTCACAATCTTGAACTTGAGTCTTTAGTATTGAATTCTACTTTCTAACATTTTTCAATTCTCTAAGAGAAACAATAAGTTCTGCTTGTAGATCTAATGTGCCTTTTTATTCATTTTTTGAATCTTTCTCTACTTCTCGGTCTCCAAAAGCATATTCATACTCTTTGACCTTATCTTCAATAGCAGCATTTTCTTCCTCTTCTATTACCAAAACTTGGATCTCTTCTTCTTCACTATTTGAGTGTCTTTCGTCACTATCACTTGAAGTCTTGCTTCCCTTGTTAACATAGAAACTCTTCTTGTGCCTTTGAAATAACTTATTTTCATGCTTGCCTTGACCATGCCTATTTTTCTTTTCATACCTGGATTTTCCTCTCCTTTTCTTATGATCATGTTTCTATTCACTGCTACTACTTCCAATTTTAGGAAAATTAGATGCATAGTGACCAAAATTACCATAGTTAAAACATTTTATTGTTTTCATACCTTTGTGCTTTCTTGAGTCATTCTTGTTTCTTATACTATAGTTAGCTTCTCCATCACTGCTTGACTCACCACTTGATTTTGGTTTATTATATTTTGTCTTCTTTGATGCTTTGAAAGTTACCTCTTTCTTGGAGTTGGGATCCTTTACTATTCTCATCTCATAAGTTGTAAGAATTCCATGTAACTAATCCATAGTCAATTTTTCAATATCTCTCATTTTCCATGTTACCACATTGAGCAATAGAAGTAACAATAATATTAGAAATTTAACTAAGGTGGATAGATCCTCAACTCAAAACATTCAGGAGATCAGGGACAAGGTTGTTAATTTTTTTAGTTCATTATTGGGTGAAGAACGGGCCTGTAATGCCTAAGCAAAGGACTCTCTCCTTCAATTAATTCCACAACTCATTGATGAAATGATTAACGAGTCTCTTACAACAGCTTTTTCAGATGAAAATATCAAGGAGGCTTTGTTTAACATGGATCCTGACAAATCTCCTAGGCTAGATGGGTTTTCACCACAGTTTTTCCAAGTTTGTTGGGATATTGTTGGAGCAGAAGTTATTGCTGCAATCAAGGAGTTCCAAAGTTCAAATCATATTCCAAGGTTTTTTAATTCAACTTTCATTGCTTTGATCCCTAAAGGCCCCAAACCCAAGACTATGGCTGAATTTAGGCCAGTTAGCCTGTGTAATATATCCTATAAAATTCTATCCAAAGTTTTAGCCGACTGTTTGAAGAAAGTTCTATCGGTTATCATTGATCCAAGTCAAGGAAGTTCTGTAAAAGGAAGATCAATCTTAGATGGAGTTATTACTATTCATGAGGCTCTTCATACAACCGCTCAGACCAAAAAAGTAGTCATGGCTTTAAATTTAGACATGAATAAAGCTTATGATAGGATAAATTGGGAATTCCTAGAGGCAGTTTTATTAAAATTTGGCTTCAACATGAAATGGGTCAAGTTAATAAGAGAGTGTATTTCTAAGCCTTGTTTTTTAGTTTTGGTTAATGGGTCTACTGCAGGTTTTTTCAAAGCAAATGTGGTCTAATACAAGGAGATCCCATAAGTCCTATGTTGTTCATAATTGTAGCTGAGGCCTTGGGAAGAACCATTAAGGCAGTAGTGTTCGCTGGACTCATATCAGGTATCAAGACCACATCGCTAACTACCCCGATGACACATCAATAATTTATTGATGATACATTGCTACTGACTTTGGCTTCTGTGGTTGAGGCAAGAAGGATTAAAAATATTCTCATAATGTATGAAGAAGCGAATAGATAGAAAGTGAATTTTTATAAGAACAAACTTTATTTCATCAATACCCACATTCCTAGGCAAAACAGCATAGCAAGGATCATGGAATGTCAGATTGCATCTCTCCCCACCTCCTATTTAGGTCTTCCCATGTTTACGGGGAAACTTGAAGGATCAATGTGGAACATAGTTCTGGAGAGGATCCAAAAAAATCTAGCAGGTTGGAAAGGACATCTGTTATCTCAAGCAAGCAAAGCAGTTTTAACTATGGCTTCACTTCAAAGTATACCCATTTACTTCCTATTAATCTTCAGAGCTCCCAGCAAGGTGTATCACAAAATTGAGCAGCTTCAAAAAAAATCTCTCTGGTCAGGGACTAAGGATAAAAAAAGGATCCATTTAGTAGGTTGGAACAATGTTTGCAAACCTAAAGCTGATGGGGGGTTAGGATTGAGGAGAGTTTATCACCTCAATATAGCTCTGTTATCCAATTAAGCATGGCAGTTATTGACTAAGGTTGATAATGAATGGACTGCCATAGTTAGGAGGAAATACCTCCAAGGTGTGAACTTCCTTAATGACAACTTAGCAAGCAGAGGGTCTACTTTTTGGAAGGCAATCCTCACGAGTAGGGATCTTGTCAAGAAATTTCTTAGATAGATTCTAGGAAATGGGCAAACAATAGACTTTTGGAAGGATCGATGGGTGAGAGCTAAGGAGTTATCCCAAAATCCTCATTTGGCTAGGATTCAAGAGCATATGGAGTAGCATATTGGGAAGAAGGTTGCAAATTATATGTGGTAGGATATAAATATCAACAGGTGGAAACACATCAGAGTACAGGGTTTTGAAGCGGAGTCTGAAAAGCTTTATAACATTTTAACTCAGCAAATTATTCCCTCTAGAGAGGATGAAGATCACATTGTTTGGGCTGATACTGAAAGTGGTGACTTCATAGTTAATTTTTCCTATAATTTGCTTCTCAATGTGGAAGGTCAACAATTTCAACCGAGTTTGGTTTGGATCAAAGGCTTAATTCCTAAAATATCATTTTTTTCATGGCTGGTGATTCAAGGAAAAATACTCACTATGGAAAATATGTTATCCAAAGGTATGGTTATTGCTAACCATTGCTACATGTGCAGGGCAGGATGGGAGACTACCCAAAACTTGTTTCTAGAGTGTTCGATAGTGAAGTCCATCCTGGATGAACATTTCCAAGCCTTTAGGATCTCGTAGGTTAAGCCTGCTCTTATATCTGAAGTGTTCCATCAATGGCCTAAACCCTTTGTTAGCCTAAAACTTAAGTACCTATGGAAAATATTTTGGCATCATTTTCTCTGGCATATTTGGCTAGAAAGGAACCATAGAGCCTTTAAGGATACCATTCACAACCCAAAAACCATCCTCAATAGGATTATTGTCTTTGCGAAAGAAAACCTTAGCACCTTAGTGGATGATAACCACTCAATTCTTCCCCAAGAAAAACAATTAGCTCGGGCCTTAGGTATTGAGGACAAACCTTCCATTCCTTTGCCCAATCCTAGAAATGGGATTTCTTGGGAGCCACCCCCCAGGGTTGGTTTAAACTAAATTTTGATGGTGCAGCCAAGGAGAACCCGAGAAGAGCTGGAGCTAGAGGAATAATTAGGGATCATCAAGGAAATCTAGTCAAGGCCTTCACTGAACCATTGGGAATTAGAACTAATAACAAAGTAGAAGCTAGAGCCCTTTGGAGAGGGTTGCAAGTATCCCAAGCAACTCAAGGTAACTTGATGATTGAAGGTGATTCTATGAACATCATCAACCTGTTAACCAATGGCAAAAAACCTCCATGGAGAATCGAGGGAGTCATCCATGAAGTGAGGATCATTTTTGCTACAAGACAGAATAGGAGGGCTTGTCACGTGTACCGTGAGGCCAATAGGTCAGCTGACAAATTATCCAACATAAGTGTTGATGTTGGTAGTTTGGTGACATGGACACAAGGTATTCCACGTGAAGTGGAAAACATTATTAGTCATGAAAAGAAACCTACCCATTAAGGAGAAATATGAATGGGTGTTCTTTCCCCATGGAGTTGGTAATAACTATGGGGTTTCCCTCTAAATCATACCAAATTGGAAATGAAGGTAACAGGGTGTAAGCCTTGGAAGTTTCTGACAGAGAATAGAAAATGGGCAAGCAACAGGTTTCACAAGTGAAAAATTCCAAACTTCAATTCCTGTCAATGTAAGTAATGTTTACAGTTATGTTTAGGTATGGGCGTGCTTTTTTAGTAAGGTGTTGTAGGGGATTCAACACAATTTTTGGTAAGAAAGTTTCAAGGATTACTAGGATCTACAATCTCAGTAGAAGGTTGGATAATGTAATAGGTTTTGGGTTAACCTGCAAAACCCGGTAATTAATGAAGACTTTTATTTACCAAAAAAAAAAAGCTAAAACCTTTCATCATATTTATAGGAAGTGACCTTAATAATTTATGAGCAACACTGGATTCTTCAATTTTTAATCCATGCATGATATTAATAACTTCATCCACATGAAGCAAGTATGTAGCAATATCTTCCTCATATTCCATATTTAAATTTTCAAACATTTTCTTGTGGTTTTGTAGTTTTTCCATATTGACCTTTTTATCTCCCTTATTTGTTTGCTTCAATTTTTCCCATATCTCTTTTGTTGATTTGTAATGCATAACTTTTACAAATCCTACCTCACGTAACCCACTTAAGATTCCATTCATAGCCTTGGAATTATTCACATGTAACATCTTACCATCTTTATCTATGGTAGTAGTGGTTGTAGATGTGAACCCATCCTCAATGGATTGCCATATCTCATATCCTTGTACCATTAAGTAAGTATTCATTATTATGCTCTAGAAATAATAATTGTTCCCATCGAACAATGGTGTCATATTTTATGAAGATCCATTCTAATATGCCATTTATGTTCCTGTATTATCTTACTTCAATTTGTTATTATTTTTAGAAGTAACCCACTCTGATACCAATTGAAGAACACAGGATTATACTTAGGGGTGATGAATAGTATAATATCAAATTTTCCTTTTCTTTCCTAAACAATATTATCCAATATTATCAATGGCAATATCAATAGCAGTAATAAAATTAATGCATAAATCATCACACATAAGAGACACAAATTAAACATGGTTCACCCAATGTGTTCTACTCCACAGAAAAAATATTTCTTCTAAATTTTCTCAAAAAATACCTTGGGAATCAATTTCTTATTACAATGTTTATGGATATCTATCCAAAGGAGACACCAATTCCCTATGCTCTAATTAATGGTTATCTATCCATAGGAGAACTCTATCCCCTTACTTTGGTTTGTGGATATCTATCCATAGGATAACTCTTCTCCCTTTTCTTTGGTTCATGGAACTTGATCTAGGAGAACTCTATCTCCTCAACTGGCTCATGGATCTCTCTCCACAGAAGAACTATATATCCCTAGCTAGTTTACCAATCTTACTCTATAAGAGAACTATTTTCCCTTTCTTTGGTTTATGGATATCTATCCATAGGATAACTCTATCCCTTTACTCTAGTTCGTAGATCTCTATCCATAGGAGAACTATATCCCATCTACTCTAGATGGTGAAATTATAGAATACTTTCACCCCCACTTCTCTAGCTTGTGGATATTTCTCCACATGAGACCTCTATCCAAACTAAACTGATTGATGTACCTCTATACATTATAGACCTATGTCCTCTCTACTTTATCACCTCCAAATATTACTCTCAAATATGTCTTAAATCTACACCAAACTCTATCCCAATTCTAGCACAAATATTCTCTAACTCTACTCACAAATCCACACAAAACTTTGTACCAAGTCTAGAATAAATCTACTCTAACTATACTCACAAATATACTATCAATTCTATCTCAAATATACCCCAAGCCTTAACACAAAGCTTGAAAAAATTAGTAATCAAACCTGCTCTCAATTCTATCTCAAATCTACCCCAAGCCTTAACACAAAGATTCAACAAATCAACAATTAAACCTGATCTCAATTCTATTTCAAGGATTCACAAGACTTGCTCAAATATTCCTTCAATCCTTCTCAAAATACTTGCTCAAATATACCTTCAATACTTCTCAAAATACTTTCTCAAATATATCCTCAAGCCTTCTCGAAAAACTTTCTCAAAACTACCTTCAAGCCTTCTCAAAGACTTTGCTCAACTCTATCCTCAAGCCTTCTCAAAGACTTTGCTCAAATATATCCTCAAGCCTTCTCAAAATACTTTCTCAAAATTACCTTCAAGCATTCTCAAATACTTGCTCAAATTTTCCCTCAAGCCTTCTCAAAGACTTGCTCAAATATACCCTCAATCCTTCTCAAATACTTGCTCAAATCTACCCTTAATGCTACTCACAAAACCTTCTTAAATATTTCAAAAACATGCATACAAAAAAATGCTTATATCCTTTTTAGAAGTACTTTCTTCAACTAGACAATTCAGACATATTCTACCTAGAATTTTTTTAACCTTTGAAACATATAGAGAATGATATGCTCTATCAAAGACTCAATATGTTTCACACTCACAAATCTTGATCTCAAATATTTTCAAAAAAAAATTATTTTTATTTTATTTTTTTAAAGCGAAAAACCCCTTGTGGTGCCGCCTTGGTCTAAGAGACCATGAACCTAGGGTTCTACACTGTCAAAGTCACCCAGGAGTCGCACCTGACCCTGCCCACACCAACATTATCAATTGGATTTTGGTACCCAATTCAGCTATTTGGTATGGTGGATATTTGAACATGGTACCTCCCTTGGAAGATTACCCTCTCCTCTCCAACTCACCTACAACACCTGGGTCAAATATTTTCACAATTACTATTAATATCTCTCAACCCAATGTTCAAAAGGTTTCACAAAGATGGACTAACTTGTCATCAACCCTAGCACAAGTAGTTCTCAATATCTAGCACAAATGTTTCAATATCTTTCAATAAATAATGCACAACCTTATTGTCAAACTCTATCCCAAATATTTCCAAAATAATTCAACAATGAAGCACAAATCCTAACTCAAATATTTCCAAAATAATTCAACAATGAAGCACAAATCCTAACTCAAATATTTCCAACAATGCTTATCAAACAATCCTTTTCTCTCCACATTATATTCCAAAATCATTCACTTCAACAAAATACTTTAAACAAGGGATGATGTGCCCATACCTCTTAATTTGCTCTTATAGAGATATGTATTCAAAACCTATCTCATAAACAACTAATTTTTCTAATGCCACTTCAAGGGTTAGATTTCAAGATACTTTCTCAAAACATCCACATTAATTTTCACCTTAAAAAATGCTCAATGAAATTTGAATTTGATATTTGATCACTTTTGTTTTATCCTAAAAAATTAAGCATCAATATCCAACAAAATCTTTCATATATTTCTTTCACAATGCAAGAATCATAATAAAATATCAAGCAACTTATCACACCTTATTACTCCTAATATTGCAAAATAAAATTCAACCCAACAAAACCACAAATTTCACACATAAATTCCTTATACACATTATATCTCCTACTTACAATAAAATATTTAATGCACATTAATTTTTCAACAAGACCATAGTATCATTGATTTTATTTACCATAGAAAACACTTAGCCAAGAACTCCTTCTTAATTCAACCTTGATTACTTCACGTTGTCCCATTTTTAATTCAAAAATTAAAATCCAAACGAACACCTTATGAAGCCCTAGTAATTTCACATCAAAACAATGGAAATTAATTAACCCTTATAACTCCCTAAGTCAAGCACCGTATGCATACCTTAAAAAAAATTACTCCAGGCACTGCCACCACTACTCGAACCTGTGACTTCTTGCTAGCTCTACACCCTAGCACAAGGGTGGACACCACGTGGGCTAGCCACCCACACAAGCACAAAGTAACACGTGATCCTATTTCTTCATCAAAACCAGCACAAAACCTCGACCAACCAAAATGGGACTTCCTACGATTCAAACGCTGAACCTATCACCTACAATGAACTCTATAAGCCAATCTTGCAAACTAGCCTATCCACCTACATTGTATGGAATTGAGCGCCCTTTGTCTTAACAATTTGCCTTCATAAAAATTTGCAAAAGATTTTCTCTACCTCCAGTTCTTACCGAATGAATAGCCAATATGAGATCATTATTTTCAGTTATAATCATAACTATGGCTTTGCAAAATATTAACCCTTTTATACACTTTTACCCTTTGACTTTAGATGTCATCTCAAATGCAAATTCAAATTTTTGGTGCCATCTAAACCTTTTAAAATATCAAAATAATTTAAATCTAAAGTAGATTTAAATTTTATAATTTACATTTTAACCTTTAGGTCCTTTTAATTTTTAATTATTATAATTATTTAAATCTTCATAGATTTAAATGTTATAATCATTTTTTCTTCTTAGACCTTTTCTTTGGGTAAAAGTCTTTGCCATCATAAAACCTCTTCCTTTTTCTTTTGCAAATTCCACCATGGTAAAACCATTAAACCTTTATTTTCCTTGACATAAATGACAACCAATGTCATTAACTTATGCCATTAATTCTTTGACATCAATGACAACAATATACTCAAAATTTATAATAGTAGAAAGTTTAGTTGAATATGACAAAAAATGTTGATTGCCTAAATAAATTAATAATTATGTTCTACTTTAATGTTTTCCATTGGTAATATTTGTTTTACTTTTTAACAATAATGTGTTTTCATTTAGACTATTTATTATAATTTTGGTGGTTGCACTTATGTTTCAGGGAGGAAACCAACAATCTAGATTTGGTAAAGCAGACTATGATAGTGCGATGTTTTAGAAATATTACTCTACTAAAATACAAGGCATATATAGTAGAGGTGAAGGTTTTGAATTATGAAGGATGCTATATAAAAATTTCAAGAAATATGCTAAATTTTGGAGTAATTGTATTCAAACAGAGATTTAAAAAATCGAGAAAATAAAATTAAAAAATTCAAATATTTAAGTAAAATGATGTAGGTTTTTAGCTATAGCATATCAATTGAGATGAGAAGTATATCTATTTGTAAAATCTCTAGCTCTAAATTAGAGAGATGTAATTTTTCAAGGGTGGGAGACCTAAGTACAACCCTATTATAGCTAAAATTGATACAACATGAATGTACCCATAATTTTAAAATTTCAAATTTCCTAAGAATGTACACTTTTGTGTAGAGTTCAAGTTTGAGTGAAATAATTTTTACATCCATAAATATCTCCAACTCCTCAGAAAATTATCTTTTCCTTTCCATAAAACTTTAAGAGGTTCCCCACCTTTTCCTTGCAAATTTTTTAGCCTTTTGACAGACAAGCAGAAAGTTCTAGTCGATAAGCATGGGTTGTCAAAGTTAAAATACTCTATGACTGACTTTGAAAAGTAATCGTTCGACAAGAAAAATGATCGACCAAATTTAGAGATGTTGGAAAATTTTCTACCGATTCCACTAGAAAAAGAGCTGATAATTTTTTCAAGAAGGCATTCTTTGGCAACCCAATAAGAAGCTTTCGACCGACCACTCGGGACGAAGGGTCAAAATAATAAAAGCACACACATTTTTGAATCGGGCAATGGAAAGGAGATTAATACCAAAAGAATTTTTGGTATTCATCCAATCATAAGAAAGCGATAGCTGAAGGTGAGCAAAGTTTTGGCTGACACAAAGAAATTCACTACCAAACTCTATCGTCCAACAGAAATAAGACATTGATTGATCAATCGCTAAGTCAATAAAATTTTTGGTTGATAGTAGTAGATAGTAGACTGAAACATCTACCAACCAAATATAAATTGCATCGCTCAACGTAAACATGTCATCGACTGAAAAGAATAAAAAGGTAACAAGGGGCCAAAAAGTCAAAATTCAATATTTCTCTTTTTGATTGATGATAACCAAAGGTTGGTCGCTCATAGAAAGTAAATATATATGTTTTCATCTGAACCAAAGCTTATATCAATCAAATTGAGGTAAAGGTCAACCAACAATTCATAGGAGAGAACTACTATTAAAATTTGTTGGCCAAAAAAATAAATATGCTTAAAAATCTATGGTCGAACTTATCCTTGTCGTCCAAAGACCATCAGATGAACGAGATCAATGGATGAGATCAACCCATTCAATCAAAGGTAAAAACAACATTAACCAAGGTATGTCACCATTTAATTTTGCATGCATAAGATCTTAATTGAAAATCATTATTATTAGCCAACATCATTGATAAAAAAATCTCAAAGTTTTAAAATGTAACACTAAGTAATCAAAGCCATATCGACCTATAATGACATCCAGCAACTGAATCTCCATTTATGCAAAATAAAAGTGATCCATCGACTGATATTTGACAGATAGAAAGATATAATTGATCGATCATCCAATCAACAAACTACGTTCTTGAGACCAAATTAAATCATTGAATAGCTGATACGTGATCAATGAAAATTAAAGCACAAAATCTGCATATGCATTCCCTCACACATGAAAAGTTGACATAGTACTCAAACCAAATATGATCCTACTGACAAGGCTAAACCACTTCAAATGTTACAAGCACACAAGACAATTACAAATCTTGACCTTGGATATACCCAGGCATGCTTATTAAGGTAATGTGTACCAATAAAATGTATCAAGTTCTAACATCTATAGATTTTGATAACCAGTTACGCAAACCAATAGATAGTGGTGATTCAAAATTGGCTGATCATTATTGAAGTTTGAGATGGCAAACCAAAAATGGTAATAACATAGTGGTTGTTGGTATGACATTAATAATATCTCAAACACAAAATTATTTAAATACACGAAGGTAGCGACGAGCAACTCACAGTGCTAGAAAATTTTCCAAACTATTTGATGAGCTAAGAAGACCAGTATTAAGAATAAAAAAGCAATGGCCTCCTCCAACAAGGAAACCCCCAAGATAAAAATAGAAACATTGGATGAGAAGGTGTCATTCTAGAAGGTGAAATATAGGAAGATAGGATAATAAGTGTGGGGTAAAGATGAACTCGTTGAGTTCTACTTCTAGTCTAGCATTGAATAATGGTGATGCCCACACTACCTATTAAAAAACATCTTCAACCAGGCCTATGAGGAAAAAGGCAAAAGAGCTCCACATAGTAAAAAATAGAGGACCAACCTGGTGGAAATCTTGTACCCAAGAGTGCATTCATCCCTTGAATTATTAACATGGCTAGCCATATCATATGATCCAAATACTAGGGCCATCGTTAATGCACAGATAAAACCCATTATATAATTATGCCAAAACAGGTTGAACAATTGTTTGGATTGGAAATTGCCAAGTAATGTTATGATGTGAAGGTGATTTCAATGCAAGCATAGCACATGATCGACACCACCTTCTATGATAAAATATTTGATTACGATAAGCTAGTGTTGACAGATTTTTCAATTCACAAGAATCAATTCCAAAATGGATGAGGGACTACACCAATATTATCCATGTAGTGTTGGGAGTTGAATATCTCAATGGCATCAGTTTCAAGGTGATGTATTTAATAGTATAGTTCAAAAAGACTTGGAAGATGCCCATGTATAAATGGTAGGATATAATATGCAATATGATAGATAGAGAGTTCAAGGGATTACAATATGCCATAAAGAAGGATTTGGATATCACAACTCATTTCTCACACTACTCATTCCTAGTGCATTTTATCGTTGGGCAATTCAAGGATGATGCCATTCAACATCTTGGAGGAATTTTAGGGTAGATCATCGAAGACATATTGCCTTACATCTATGATAGCAATTCCTCTTATTTTAAGTTCTATGGAAGGTTATTAGCATAAATATACCATGCACTCACAAATAAAGAGCCACCCAAAATGATCCCAGGTATAGCCAAATATCTCTAGGATATGGAAGTAGATGATTACTTTCTTAATGAACATTTCAATTTCATTAGGATGTATGGAGGCAAATTTTCACCAAAAGCCATACCTACTTATTGTCCCAAGTTGTTGGTGACCTTGGAGATAGTAAGGCAGTCCGTAGAAGAAGCCAACTTAAGGTGCAAGAATAAAAATACAAGAGTTTTATGGACTCTTATTTTACAAAAATAACCTAAATACTGTACGATCCCAAAGGTTGCTACAAGAAAATCACCCTAGAATACAATCCAATGGAGTATAGGGAGGATGAGTATGAAAAAATCTAATATGAACATAAAATAACAATATCAACATCAAGGAAATATGGAATAAAAAAAACCTAATAATAGCACATACTCACATAGATGTAGTTGGGGACTACCCTATAGAACTGAGAATGATAAGGAAATATACATTAAAAAGGAGGCACCTTGAATCATCGCCATCCCACTTGAAGTTTTTTCTAATCCTATTATAGAGGTAATGAGCTTGAATCATGAGCAAATTAAAACATAGCTAAAGTACAATATCAAGTAATAGAAGAAAAAATTGGTACTTCATATGCCTCCCAGTATCCTAGAACGAGTAAAGGAAAATAGATTGTGCCTATTTCTACCACCCCAAAGAGTATCATAGTCGATATTTTGACACTGGCTCTAATGGCTTCACACCACTTACAATAATTAACTACAGATTCACCACAAGTAGCAACATCCTTCATGGCTAACAAAAAAGATATTAAGATCTCTACCATAGCCTAGGAAATAATAAATAAAATCAAATTATTCATTGAAGCCTTCAAAAATTATTAGGTAGTGATGCCCGATACCATAGGATCTCCTCATATCAAGAGAGAAAGAATTGGATCAAGTGCCAATTAGCCTAGGAGCATCACCCTAATTAAAAAAAAATATTTTTTACAATTCACTGCTAAAGAGGAGGAACAGATAGAAGCTATAATGGAGAACAGTATGATAGAAAGCCAAAGTAAAAGCAAAGTGCACGTTCCACCTCTATTAATTTTAGAATCCACTTCCAAGGCCACCATCATCATTCCAACTGAAGTGGTACAATCCTTTCAAATAGATCCCAACATAGGTAATGCAGCAATAGGAGGAGACTCAGTCTCACTACTTAAACATGGAGTGCAAGATCATGCACAAACTGCTTTACCCACCGAGAAGGAAGTAATGGCTTGGGGGTCTAAAGCATAATCATTGCAATAATAAAATGAGAAATCAAAAGCTAAAATAAAGGAAACACAAAAATAAATACCTTCTAAAAATGGCTTGTTACAAGTTCCAAAGCTTGCCACTAGGTTCAAAGATAATATGGTCAAAACAATTGATAAGGAAGCAAAAATGATAGGGATTTGCTGCAAGAATTCTGGAAAGATAATGGAGATAAATAAAGAGATAAAACACCTTTTAGTAAAGCTAGATGAGAATATAGCAACTATATCCTCGGTCTATGAAATGTGTAAGATAAAATATGAATAGATTAGGTCCATGCAAGTTACCACCATTTATGGAAAGGTTCATAGCTTCCTAGATGGAGAAAATCGATTAAAGAGCTATAAAAAATAGAAAACATACAATTGATCAGTTGAAACACCTCAATGTTCATCCTCAAAAATTGCTTAGCACAAAATGTTTCTGTAATATAATCATCTGGGACATCAGATAATTTTCTTGCAAAGAGGTTTATGAAGATAAGCTCTTAGACCAACTCATCTCATTGACCACATACTCTCTTGACATCGTTAGACTCTTCTAGAATAGATAGCCCTCCATAAGGGAATACAAAGGAAGAGGAATCAGGGCATTGGACCATATTTGTATGATTAGTGAAGTTGATGAAGAAATATGGATCCTCATAGCCGATTCCATTGGTGAAATTCTGGAGGAGTGGGAAGTAATTGAAAAGATTCAAAAGGCATCTGTGTCAGCAAGTGGTGTAGGGCCCACAGTGGAAAAAAAATGAAAGGAATAAGTTAGTGACAACTAGGCCAATTTTGGCAAAATTTTGCTAAATATACACTTTTGATGTAGTTAAATATAAATATTGTACAACACCCAACCAATGACAAGGCAAGATATGGTACCAGGTTGAGAGTTCATATGAATGTAGTTCAAATAGTTGTAGAGCTACGACAAATATAAAAAGGACGTCTATAGCCAGAATAAGGATCAAACTTTGATATAACATATTTTTTCTAAGAGGTGTACTCAAGTGCCTATTTCTCTACTATTATATATCCTTTTTTTTCTTTCTCATTTTTCATCTCTTCATTCCTCCCATTTCTATGTAGGTTTTAATAGGAAAGTACCCAAGAAGCTGAGAATATTTATAGATCATTGAGCTAGAGGTCTAGAGACTTGACAATTGTGATACTCAAATGGAAGAGTGAAAGGTCCTTGTTACGATATTAAAACAAGGATCTTTATTGTATTAATCTTTCTAATAATTAAATGGTGATTTCATGCCAACTCTTCATGTAATATCATTCATATATTAATACAATTTTGGGCTTCTTTCCCATTTTTTTTTGTGATTAGATTTGTGTATGTCTTTTCTATGGGATACATTATTTGAACACATGATGAACACTTCTTTCATTGGCAAATTGTTATGTTTATTACAAAATTCGAATAAATGTAATTGCATCGATTATTTCTATTTTCATTGAAATATTATTAAATATTGATACAATAGACCAAAATATTAAAGAATTGGTTATACGTAAGGTATAATAGAAGTGTTATCTTTTTAGGTTGGTCAAATTTTATAATTGTTAATCCATCACCATAATTATGGAAGAGCATGAACCTAAATAATTTAATCTCGCCTCAAGGGTATCCTTACAATACTTGGTCTATCTAGAGAATATTAAAAGAAATATATTACCAAGTTAAAGAGGCAGGTTGACTAGAGCCTGTAATAGCTCATTGGCGGTAGGTTTTCCTATAGTATGACAAATCATTCTACGAATGCAAGAAAAATCCCCAATAGTTTTTTGGTATCGTTGCCAAGGATCGAATGCATAATTTTCATTATAGTTTTGAAGTCAATGATAAATATTTATTGGAAACAATTAGCTTAAATAAGGAATTAGAATATCAATATTTGTTTGCCTTCTATGCTCATAGTTTCCAATTTTCCTTTTTTAAGAATGTTCAGTTATATTGTTTTCTTAATTTTCTAATTATTGAAGAAGTTTATACCCTGATTTAATGAGAGTGTTTTATGTTGAACAATCTCAACCAAACATTTATTCCTTATACACCTATTGTGCTGGTGACTCTAACCAGACAAATCTAGAAACATTATAAATATTAAAATAAGAATAAGAATGTGTTGGTGTGAACGAGAAGAATCACTCAGAACCTATACCCCAAACTCTCAGATCCAGAGATATTTTTTAAAACTAAATCTTCTTATTCATATCGAAAAGGTTTTGATGCTAATATTGTTACATTAGGAAGTTTATTTGAAACACCTCCCACTATCCCCAGTGGAATTACTAACACACCTCCTACTATAAATCATGTCCCTCATATAATTAATATGGCTAAACCACCACTAGTTCAATTATGGATGACCAATAGATATAGATATTTTCAATTACCAACTCCCTTACATGATCTCCCTAGTAAAGCATATAATTTTTTGCCTAAGTTTCAAGGAAAAAATGTAGTTACTGGGGAATATCACATCAAAAGCTTTTTGTATGCCTTAGACATTCTAGAAGTAGGACATGAAGATGTGGTTTTGAGATTTTTTTTACATACTCTATATAAATATACTAGAGAATGGTTTAATACTCTTCCTAATAATGACATTTCTAGATTTATCAAAAATTAATACTATCCTTTTTAAGAAATTTGGTGAAAGGAAGAATGAGCAATCATTTCTAATGAATCTAGAAATAATGAAAAAGAAAGGAAATGAATCAGTAAGTTATTTCAATAGAATATTTTCTAAATCCATAAATAATATTCCCACTACTCTAAGGACAAATGATATCCAATCCATCTATTTTTAGAAAAACACCTTCCCTGGAGAATTCAATTACAAATTATGACAAGAATAAGTTAACACAATAGATGAATGTATTGATAGAGCCATAGATACTGAAATGAATATATTAGACAGTGGGAAAATGAAACCATATTCTATGGAAGATAATCATCCTGATAGAAATCCTAAGAAACTGGGATTTAACCTATAGAAAAGAACTGAACATGATCCCATGGAAAATCTAACCAATAAAGTCATAGAAATATTCAATACAATGAACAATAGGTTGTCAAGAATGGAAATAAATAAAGAAAGTAATGCTGAGACTTCTCAACCTTAGGTTGATAGGTAATAAGGTGAAAACCAACCACATTTCAAGAGAAACTTTAATAATAATTGGAATAATTACAATCCTAATAAGAATAATGGAAATAACTAGAAAAAGAGAGAAATAGAGAAGGACATGGACTTGGTTCTAAATCCTATTCCTACTGTAAACTTGGTAGAGAATTTCCCTTATTAATTTTCAGCCTGTGATGCTCCCCATAATCCATATTGTTGTGGCATCTATTTAGGTTTCCACCATCCTATAGAATTGGAAGAATAATTTTATGAGGATATATTGGACCCTTGAGGATGAATCTAGAGAAATATTATTTGAATAAGACATGGATTTATATGCTTTGAATAACCACCCAAAAATCCTAGTTGCAGAAAACACAAATATCCTACAAAGAGGACAAGAGATTAGGTATGACAAAAAAATAGGGTAAACCAGTTCCAATAGCTCAAGAGGTGGAAGAGCTAGAGGTAAATGCCCTAAATTTAAGAAATAAGATTGTTCCTAATAAAACTGATAAGAATTCAAGCAAAGATATTAGAGAGCAGTCTACTAAGAAATATTAGAACAATAAGGTTCTTGAAAATGTAGGAACAAATGGACCACCCTCTCGTGAAGAATACTCTAAAAAATTAGATATAAAGAAAATTGAATTTGATTTGGGATCCAAACTGAGTAAAAATTTAACATTACCTTTGGTGAGTTAATGAATATCCAAAAGTACAGAGAAAAAATTTGTAAGGCTTTTGTCTTGATTGAACAAAAATGAATTCAATCCTGTAATGTTATCAAATCTTCCAACTGTGAAACTAGAACCCCTTCATCTATTAGACAATTCTATGTGTCACTAAGGTATAACTCAAATGAAGGAGAAATATATGTCATTCATAACTACATGCTGGATAGTGGTGCATCCATAAAATTATGCCTAAGAAAATAGCAGATCAATTAGAGTTGATTTGTACTAGAGAGTCTCCCCCTATATCAGTAATGGCTATTAGGCAAATACCCTCTCTAGGTATTATCACTGGTTTGCTAGTCTACCTAGACCAACATCCTAAGAAGGGTATAGTTATGGAAATTGTATTAGTTGATGTAGATCCTATCTTCTCATTAATGTTGCAGGCAGAACAGTTGGGTGGCTCCATATAGTTAGATTGATGTTATGACACAATATCTATTTTAGGAAAAGAGAATGTTACCATAAGGAGAGAACTTTTTAAAAAGTACTCAATAAAATTCTTAGATCATATGACACCATGATCAATTTAGTTAGTTCTGTAGAAGAGAAAGAAATAGGAGTGTACTCTATTTGACATAATCCTTTCCTAGCCAAAGTACCTGAAGCCAAAGATATGGATCTTGAAACAATACAACTAGTAGATGCAGAATTTTACAAGGTTCTCACCCAAGAGATGTGGACCATGTCCTTTGATGGGGCTAAGTCTCAAATAGGGGTAGGTGTTGGTGTCAATTTAATATATGTTAAGGGAAACTATCTCAAAATTTCATATAGACTAGAATTCTCATGCACTAATAACGTAGCTAAGTATGAAGCCTTACTTCTAGGTCTGAGAAAAGCTAAAGAACTAGGAATTAATTTTTTGACTATTATTGGAGATGCTGAACTGATTATGCAATAGATCAAAGGTAAGTATCAAATAAAATATCCCAAATTAAAACAATATAAATATATTTCTAATAGAAATTAATAAGTTCCTAGCTTTTAACATATCATACATTCTTAGAGAACTTAATCACATTGTAGATTTGTTAGTTATTAATGCTTCAAGTGTAGATTGCCTAGAAATGGACACTGAGTACATGGATAGGTTCCCAACAATTTTTGTATAAAACCTTTTGTGCTTGACAATGTTGTGTATTTACAAGTTTTCCAAGATGATGTGGACATCAAAGACTTCATGACCCTCTAGAACATGTATTTTGATGGCTTATGTAAGGAGGAGGATGAAGAAAATTTGAAAAAAGTTATTGGAGATCGATTTGAATTAATCCAACTCAAAACCAACAAGATCCCAAAGGGATTAGTCTCCATAGAAATATTATTCAATGATTCTGATAAAGCTTATAAACCACTCCTCAAAGAAATAGAAACTGATGAGATAAATATTGGAATAAAATAATAACCTAGGTTTGTCAAAATTGATAAAGCTTTGCCAAAATAGAAAAAAGAGCAATATATGAGCTTTTTGAAGAAAAATAAAGAATATTTTACCTGGAGTTATAAAGACCTTAAGACATTTAAAATAGAGGTCATGACTTACATAATAAAATAATATACTATGTATTTTAGGCAAAAGCAAATAAAATTCAACCCCACATTACATCCAATCATGCAAAAATCAGTTTAGAAACTACTAGATGCCAAGATAGTAAAAAAAAATGAGATTTTCTTCTTGGATAGCAAACTTGGTACCAGTGAGGAAAAAAATGGAGAGATCAAACTTTGTGTTGATTTTTGAAATCTAAATAAAAGTGCCCTAAAATATAATTATACCTTACCCAACATGGAACAGTTGCTACAAGCAGTAGTAGGCTCATCCAGAATGTCATTACTGGATGGATTCTCAAGATATAATCAAATTCATGTAAATTTTGAAGATTTATATAAAACCACTTTCACTACCCCTTGGGGTATTTTTGAATATATGAGAATGCATTTGGATTAATTAATGTAGGATCCACATTCCAAAGAGCTATGTACTTTTCTTTTAAGGGTTTGATGTTTAAAATAGTGGTTATCTATTTACATGAAATAACAATGTTATAAAAAACCCTACAAATCATTTTGAACATTTAGCTACAATTTTTTCCAGATGTAAGGAATTTGGGATATAATTAAGTACAAAAGAAGTGTATATTTGGACCAACACATGGAATGCTCATGGGCCACATAGTTTCTAAAAAAATTATTAGTATTGACCCATCAAGAATTGAAGCTATTTCCAAGATACCTCCTCCTAAGAATATGAAGGGAGTCACATCATTCTTTGGTAAGATTAAATTTGTAAGAAGGTTTGTGCTAAATTTTTCTAAAATATATCAACGTATGAGTAACATGATTAAAAATAATTTTGACATCAAATGGATAGAGGAAAATATAGAAGCTTTTTAGAAAATCAAAGACGCTATCACCATTGCTCTAGTCTTGAATTGTCCTAACTACTCAAAGGACATAAATATATATTCATTAAATTTTGAGCATACCATTTCTATAGCCCTTTATCAGAAGGATTATGAAGATAATGAAATACCTATAGCTTTCATGATTGCAGGACTCAAAGTAGCTCAACTAAAATTCAAAATGATTGAAAAATAGGCTTATGTTGTGATTCAGGTACTGGAACATTTTAAATGCATATTTGGATCAAATTAAGCTATATTTTGTATCTCTTTCACTACTATAAAATATATTTTCACCCATCCTGAGCTAATAGGTAGTCCTACCTAATGTATGGTCAAGTTTCTGTAGTATGATGTTGAATTTAAAGTAGTAAAAATAATCAGAGGGAAAGTTCTAGCTAAGTATCTAGCCAAAAAATAAGGGGAAGACATGTATAATATTGCAACAATTGATGACATGCATGATATCAAGAGAATAGACAATGTTGAATACAAATGGTATGATGATATTATGTTCTACCTTCAAGCCCTATCATTTTATAGAGGTATATATGCAAATAAAATGAGGTCAGTAAAACAAAAGTCTTAGAAATACTACGTTTAGGAAGGAAAACTCTATTGGAAACATCTTGATGGTGTCTTTTTGTTGTGCTTATTTGAAAAAGATACTTTAGAGGTCATTAAATAATTTCATGATGGATTATGTGGAGGGCATTTTTCCCCAAAAGCAACTACAAATAAAATTATGAGAGTAGGTTATTATTGGCCTTCCTTATTCAAATATGTGCATAAATATGTAAGGGGCTACCATAATTATCAAATGTTTACTAGGAAGAAAATGTTAGCAGCAATGCATCATTAGTAGCAATGCATCTCCAATCAGTGATTATAGAAGCACCCTTCACATAGTGGGAAATTGGCTTTTGAACTTCCTGTCCACTACATCAATAGATCTATCTGACTATGTTGACAACAATGACAATATTGTTGCTACACCTTGCTCAACACAATGCATCTCCAATTAGTGATTATAGAAGCACCCTTCACACAGTGGGAAATTGAACTCATTAGGGAAATAAATCTGAACTCCTCAGGCCAACACAAATGGATCATCACGACAATATATTATTTCACCAAGTGTATGGAAGCAACTCCTCTAAGAAACTCAATTACTAAAGTAGTCATCAATTTATTGGA
This sequence comes from Wollemia nobilis, assembly GCA_028583015.1. NCBI lineage: Eukaryota > Viridiplantae > Streptophyta > Pinopsida > Araucariales > Araucariaceae > Wollemia > Wollemia nobilis. The sequence goes on from JAQPPZ010001261.1 coordinate 3,717,344, forward strand.
GAAAAACACCTTGATTAGATTTGGAGTCCCAAAGAAGTTGGTAACAGATAATGGTAAATACTTTGTCTCATTTGAAATGATAGAATTATGTACAAAGTATGGAATTGAAATTTCTCATTCAGCAAACTACTATCCTTAGGGAAATGATCTTTTTGAATTATCAAACAAGAATATGATTACCAGAATCAAAATATCACTAGGCAAAAATAAAAAGGGATGGGATAGTGAGTTGAAGTTTATCTTATGGGAAAACATATTATCTATCAAGAGAAACACAAGAAATGATCCTTATTAAATGGTATTTTAAGAAAAGGCTTTGCTCCCTCCTCAGACAGAAAGAATAGCACTATATTTATTGTTACAATATCATGAAAATATCGATGCCTTATAGAGGATATTTGACCATATTGCATAACTACAAGAAGAAATAAGGAATGCATTAGATAAAATGTTTTAATAGACTCACAAAACCATGTAACTCTTTAACAAGAAATCAAAGGTAACCCCATTCTTTGAAGGATATATAGTCTTATATTGACGTCCTAAAAATTATAAACATGAAGAAAAGGGTAAGCTTGATCCCAGGTGGGTAGGTCCTTACCAAATAATATAGATTTTTTCCCCTAATACTTATAGGTTGCAAACCTTGTAGGGATATCTCATGTAAATCCCAATCAATGGCCTACACCTGAAGTTATACCATCCCTATTGGGGAACTCAAAAATAATAATAATAATAATGATAATAAATAATTTTCTATATTTTCTTTCCTTCTAAATAAATTAGTTTATATATATATATATATTTTTTCAGATCTATTAGAAATTTTTTCTTTGTTTATGTTTTTACTTGTCTATACAGGATTTATCTTCAGTTTGATTAATAAAGAAAATTTGATATTGAATACAAGTGAACTAAAAAAACTCATGAAATAAAGTTTTAGTAATCATCTTGTAAGGATTGAAATACAACATAAAATCTAGGGATGCTGACACATCAAGCCAAATCCACATAATATCATGATCTGAAAAGTAATTCTAGAAATCAAGGAATTCAATCGACCTTGGTAAGGTATTTTGGCTAAAAACAAGTACACTCAATATAGCCTTGTAGATATTTAACCCAGAAAGCACTCTAAAAAAAATTGTAATTTATCAAAATTCTTCCTAAAATAAGAAAAACATGTATAATGCAAAATGAGCAAATACTTGGGGCTACGTAGATAACCTCTACTGAGGCTATAGACGCATGTCTAGTAGTAGAGCAAGTCCAAGGTATCAAGTTCAAATCCATAAAAGCTATAAATGCTTGACTGGTAGTGGAGCAATGACAAGGTAAATATATTTAAAAGTGTGAAATCATTAATAGGCCTGACTCATTTCAAATTGATGATTGGTTGATCTAAGAAAGTAATTAAAGAATGCATCTGCACATACTAGGTGTAGGCTTGATTTAACAATTATTTCTAATTAATTTTGTTTGACTATACCCTAAATATATTTCCATAACATTTAAAATTCAAGAGTAAAAGGGTCATTTGTTTTTAAGAAACATAATATCATATTTTATCTAATTAAATATTGCTTTCTTATCAGACTAATTTTATTTTATTTACTATTTTTATAATAAATCTTCCAGAATTAAGGTCATGTACTTTTCATCACAATATTATTCTTAACTAGAGATTCTAGATTTCTTAAGTTCCTTATGTTTTCTCCATTTGTCCCAATCAGATCCTATGTTGTAGCTAAAATTGATACAACATGAATATACCCATAATTTAAAAATTTCAAAGGTCCTAAGAAGGTACACTTTTGTGTAGATTTCAAGTTTGAGTGAAATAATTTCTGCCTCCATAAATATCTCCAACCCCTCAGTAGCTTATATTTTCCTTTCCATAAAACGTTAAGGGGTTCCCCACATTTTCCTTGCAAAGTTTTCAGCATTTAGACTGATAAGTAGAAAGTTTCAGCTGATAAGCAGAGGCTATCAAATTTTAAACACTCTTCGGCCAACTTTGAAAAGTAATTGATCGTCCAAATTTAGATATTTTGGAATTTTTTCGGCCAATACCACTAGAAAAAGAGTTGATAATTTTTTTAAGAAATAATTCTTTGTCTAATCAATACAAATATTTTGAATGACCACTTGGGCCAAAAGGATGAAATAAGAAAAGTGCACGAAATGTTAAATCGACTGATGCAAAGGAGATTACTACAAAAAAAAATATTCGGTTGATCAAAAGAAAGTGACTGCCGAAGGTAAGCAACTTTACGGCCAACACAAATAAATTCACTATTAAACTCTATCGACCAAAAAAAAGAAGACAACAACCAATCAATCACTAAGGCAATAAACTTTTCAATTTATCACAGCAGATAGTTGGCCGAAACATCTACCAACTAAACATAAATTGCATCACTCAACATAAACATGCCATCATCCAAAAATAATAAAAAGGGAACAGGGGGTCAAAAAGTCAAAAGTCAATATTTTTCTTTTTGGTTGGTGATAAACAAAGGTCGACCACTCAAATAAAATGAAGATATTTGTTTTTGATTGAAGTAAATCTTATATCGATTGAACCAGGGTAAGGGTTGATTGACATTTCGAAGAAGAACACTACTATTAAAATCTTTCGACTAAAAAAATATATATATATTCTTAAAAATCCATGGTCAAACACATCCTCAATATCTAAAGATCATTAGCTAAACAATATCAATGGATGAGAACAACCCATTCAATAAAAGGTAAAAACAACACTGACCAAGGTATATCACAACTTAATTTTGCATGCATAAGGTCCTAATTGAAAATCATTATTATTAGCTAACATCCTCAATAAAATAAATCTTGAAGTTTTAAAATGTAGCCCATAAGTACTCAAAGCCATATTGATCGAGTAATGACATCCAACAACTAAATCTCCATTTATGCAAAATCAAAATGATCCATCGATCGATATCTCATAGAGGAAAAGATATAACCATCCAATCATCCAATCAACAAACTAGGTGCTTTCGGCTAAATTAAACTATTGAATGAATTATATGTCATCAATGACAACCGAAGCACAAAATCCACATCCGCATTCCCTCACCTGAGAAAATCTAACACCACTCAAACCAATGATGATCTTGCTGACATGGAATAAGAACACCTTTGGAAACATTTTTGATTAGAAAGATGAACTAAAATATTTTCAAATTTCCAAAAAGGTAATGAGAATAATACAAGCCCAGAGGAAAGGGAGTTGCTTACTGAATATCATAATATTTTGAGTAATGAAGAGAAATTTTGGAGATTAAAATCAAGACAGGCTTGATTAAAAGAAGGAGATAAGAATAGAAAGTTTTTCATAGGATGGCTATAGTACAAAGATCATATTCTAGAATTAATAGAATTAAATCAATATAAGGGGTTTGGATTGAAGATCAAAGTGAAATTAGAAAAGAGGCAAAGTTATTTTATCAAAATATTCTAGGTTTAGAGGACACCAAAGTTCTTAATGATAAACTTCTTCACGATGTTCCTTCAGTTATAAAAATGAAGATAATAGAAAACTGATGGAGCCTATTACTCTAGAAGAATTTCATTTAGCTCTTTTCTATTTTAATAAATATAAATCCCCAGGTCCAGATGATATCTCTACAACTTTTAACTAACATAATTTAGATGTAGTGAAGGATTATTTATTGGTGGATGTGGAACAATCTAGGGTAAAACAATACATTCCTTATAAAATAAATTTAACTTATCCTACCCGAATCCAAAAAAATAATGATGCTTAATTTTTTTATTCTTTTAGAGTTGTAAGCCTATTTAATATGGTATATAATATTATTTTCAAAGTTATGGTGAATAGACTAAAGCCATTGTTAAAAAAAAAAAAATTAGATGACCAAGGACAATTTTTTAAAGGGAGATATTTTCTATATGGGATCATAGTAGCTCACAAAGTTATACATTCAGCAACTTCAATAAAAGAGAAAGACATGATACTAAAAATTGATATGAGTAAAGCCTATGATAGTGTTAAATGGGATTTTATTTTTGCAATTTTGAATAAGTTTGGTTTTGGAAAGAAATGGGTTAGATGGATTAAAGCTTGTGTCTACTATTTTTTTCAATGTTGGTCAATGGGTTAGTGAGAAAATATTTTAAATTCATGAGAGGCCTTAGGCAAGGATATCCTCTATCTCCTTATTTGTTCATTATTATGGCATATGTTTTGATGAGGAACTTAAATAAGGCTTATAAATATGGGTTTATTAATTGTATTAAGGTTAGTAATAACATCGATAACATTACCCATAAATCATTTGTTTTTGGAAGGGCAAGGATAAATGAGGTCAAATATTTGAATAACTTTTTAAAAAAGTATGAAAGAGCTTCAGGGAAAAAACTTAATAGGACTAAATCCAAAATTTACTTCCTTAACACTCCTAATATCAAGGCAAGAATTTATAGATTGCTTCAAATAGAGAAGGTAAATTTACCAACAACTTATCTAGAGATGCCTTTATATGATGGGAGAATGACGATAGATTTAATGTAATCTAGTTATTAGTAAAGTTCAAAATAAACTTCTAGCTTGGAAAGGTAGATGATTATTGTTAGCAAGAAGAGTGCATTTATTTAAGTTAGTCTTACAAGCCATTCCAACTTATTATATGTCATTGTTTTCTATGCTAAAATCAGTTGAAAAAGTTTAATATTTATTATGTGATCCTTTTTTTGGTCAGGTTTACATGATAAAAGGAAATTTCCTTTGGTAAAATGGAGCAAGTTGTGTGATGACAAAACTAGGTAAGGTCTTGTTTTAAGAGCTCTTACAAATGCAAAATTAGCTCTTCGGGGAAAAATTATCTAAATATTGTACAAAGAGAGTCAAAGACAATGGGCAAGAATTATTCTAAGTATGTTGACCCCAATAACCCAAGTTTAATATTTACTTCACTCTCTCTCCCAAATGGTTATACTCTTTGGAATGGTTTAAAAAAATATATTGATATTATGATGGAACTAGAGAAAAAATTCTATTTGGATGGATACTTTGTGTTATAGAAAACCACTCAATTTAGATCCAGTTTTGAAATATTGGATGAGATTGCTTCAATACAAATACGGTGATAGGGTTTCAAAGATTTTGTACAAGGATTGATAAAGAAGATACAAATGGAAGGAATTTTTTTTTATAAGTATACAAGACAATGATGCTATAAGGCAATTGATTAGAAAGATAATAACCGTGATTATTCCTAGGGGTGCCAAGGATAAATTGATTTGGGAGTTGAATAGCATATGATAATACACTACAAGAAGTGGATATAATATTCAACACCAACATACTAATAATATCACTAGAATATGGAGAGATATTTTTGATAGCCCAAGCATTCCTAAAGTCAAAATGTTTGTTTGGCTAGTAGTTCATAGAAGAATTTTATCCTGGGATAACCTTATGAAAAGGGATTTGCATGGCCCTTCTCAATGTGTTTTCTATAATAAGGAGGAGGAGAGTATTGACCATCTCTTGGGACATTGCTCAATAGTTTGGAATCTATGGCAATGGATTCTTAATATATTTGGTAAATGCATGGTGATGAATAGCCAAGGTAGGAAAGAAACAAAAATATAAGACTTTGAACCAGAGCCACGTGGACTACCAGATAGCCACCGCCATAAATCTAGCCAACAGGTTCACTTCTCCAAGGCTTATTGGCCAAGACAGGATGTGGTCCAAAAGCATGTCATATACGAAAGAAAGAAATTACCAAAGAATTATTAAGAGTAAATATCAATACAGAGCTTGTGGGAGTTTTTTTCAGTACTCTGCTATGTGTGTCTATAGTTTTTTGTTTCTCCACTATTTCAAGGAAGGGATCTGTGTCTGTTTCATTTTTTGTAATTATGATGCAGGTGTGTTTTCTCAGGATATACCCAAAATGTTGTATGGGAAGTTTTTTTTGATAACAGGCTATGTGCCTTACTAGATATAATGGCATTGGCGGCATGTATATTTTACATATATAGGATTCTTAGTAAGGACATGTTCATCAACAGCCTTATGCTGATTTTTGTAAAAGGTTTTGGGTCAACCTGTAAAACCCGGTATTAATGCTATAGTATCGTATTTACCAAAAAAAAAGAATAGCAAAATTGAATATTGGTTAAAGCAATGGTAGAGCACTTATAAAAGTGAGGCTTTACAAACAATATGAGATATATCAAAAGATACAATACTTTAGACTATATGGATAGAAAGGAATAGAAAAATATTTAAAGGAAATGAAAGCAATTTAGAGGTAATGAAAAAGAATATATGTTTAGCCATAAAGGAGTCTAATCCAACTCTATAAACTTACCCAATTCTTAATTTGGAAGTAGATATTATGGACAGATGGAGTCAAGTCATTAAATGGAATTATTATGTTGGGTATAAGAGAAGAAAAAATAAGGTAAATAATATAAAGTGGAAACCACCAGATATGAAGTGGGTTAAATTGAATTTTGATGGAGCATATAAAGGAAATCTAGGACCAGCAAGAGGATAAGGAATAATTATAAATAATAGAGGAGATATTTTGTCTCATTATGCTTTCAATAATCGATTTAAGACAAATAATGAAGATGAAGCTTGGTTAGCTTTGGAAGGGTTAAACATATATAAACAAATGAAATGGAATAGAGTATGGATGGAAGGTTATTCTCTCATGGTAATAAATATAATTTTGAGGAAAGAAAATGTTCTAAATAACATACAAGAGATAATTGTGGAAATTCAAGATCTTGCTAAAGAGTTTGAAGAAATCAGGTTTACACATATATTAAGGGAAGGAAACAAATGTGCAGATAAGCTAGACAATAGAGGGGTTTTGATTGAGGATTTTGAAGTTAAATTATCCTTTCCATGGTTAGAGGAAGTAGATGAAGAACACAATCTTATACTGAGAGGTGGGTGAACTTTATAAGATCAAATTTTACTTTTCTTTCTCAAACAATATTATCTAATATTATCAAAGGCAATATCAATAACAGTAATAAAATAAATACATAAATAATAACACAAAATAGACACAAATTTAATGTGGTTCACCCAATGTAGGCTACTACATGGAGAAAATATTTCTTCTTAATTTTTTCAACAAATCTCTTGGGAATCAATTCCCTATTACAATGTTTATGGACCTCTATCCAAAGGAACCACCAATACCCTATGCTTTTATTTGTGGATCTCTCTCCAAATGGGAACTCTATCCCCTTGCTCTAGTTTGTCGATCTCTCTCCAAAGGAGAAATATTTTCCCTTTACTCTGGTTTGTGGAACTTGATCTAGGAAAACTCTATCTCCTCAACTGGTTCATGGATCTCTCTCCATATAATAACTCTATCTCCCAAAATGGTTCATGAATCTTACTCCATAGGAGATATATTTCCCCTTACTCTGGTTTTTGGATCTCTATCCATAGGATAACTCTATCCCCTTTCTTTATTTTTTTGATCTCTATCCATAGGAGAACTCTATCCCCTCGAATCTAGCTAGTGAACTTCTAGAAGACTTCTACCCCCACTATACTAGCTTGTGGATCTCTCACCATAGGAGACATATATCCACTAGATATCTCTATCCTCTATTATCAGTCAACTCTAAAGCTTACTCTTAACCCTATCTCAAATTTACACCAAAATTTATCCCAATTCTAGCACAAATCTACTCTAAATCTGCTCACAAATATGCGTAAAACTATGTCCCATGTCTAGCATAAATTTGCTCTAACTCTACTCACAAATATACTATCAATTTTGTCTCAAATATACCCAATACTTAACACAAATCTTGAAAAAATTATCAATCAAATCTACTCTCAATTCTATCTCAAATCTACCCTAAGCCTTAACACAATGCTTGAAAAAATCAAAAATCAAACCTACTCTCAATTCTATTTCAAGGATTTATAGGAATTGCTCAAATATTCCTTCAATCCTTCTCACAATAATGGCTCAAATATACCTTCAAGATTTCTCAAAATACTTGCTAAAATATATGCTCAAGCCTTCTGAAAAGACTTGCTCAAAACTATCTTCAAGACTTCTCAAATACTTTATCAAATCTATCCTCAAGCCTTATCAAAAGACTTGATTAAATTGCCTTCAAGACTTCTCAAAGACTTTCTCAAATATTCCCTCAAGATTTCTCAAATACTTGCTCAAATATTCCCCCAAGACTTCTCAAAGACTTGCTCAAATCTGCCCTCAAACCTTCTTAAATACTTGCTCAAATCTGCCGTCAATGCTGCTCACAAAACCTGCTTAAATATTTCCAAAACTTGTATACAAGCAAATTCTTATATCCTTTTCAAAAGTACATTCTTCATCTAGGAAATTTAGACATATTCTATCTAGAATTTGTTTAACCTCTGGAACATATAGATAATGATATGCTCTATCAAAGACTCAATATGTTTCACACTCATAAATCTGGATCTCAAACATTTTTACAATTACTATTAATATCTCTCAACCCAATGTTCAAAAGGTTTCACAAAAATGTACTAACATTTCTTCAAACCTAGCACAAGTAGTTCACAATATCTAGTAAAAATATCTAAATTTTCTTAAATAAAAGAACCACAACCTTATTCTCAAACTCTATCCCAAATTTTTCCAAAATCATTCAATAATGAAGCACAAATACTAACTCAAATATTTCCAACAATTCTTATCAAACAATCATTTTTTCTCTACCTTATATTCCAAAACTATTCACTTCAACAAAACACTTTAAACAATGTATGATGTACCCATACATCTTAATTTACTCTTATGGAGATATGTATTCAAAACTTGTCTCACAAATAACTGATTTTTCTAATGCCACTTCAAGGGTTAGATTGCAAGATACTTTCTCAAAACATCCACATGAATTTTCACCTTCAAAAATGCTCAATGAAATCTGAATTTGATATTTGATCACTCTTCTTTTATCCTAAAAAATGAAGCATTAATATCCAAAAAAACCTTTCATATATTCCTTTCACAATGCAAGAATTATAATAAAATATCAAGCAACTTATCACACCTTATTACTCCTAATATTGCAAAACAAAATTCAACCCAAAAAAACTATAAATTTCACACATAAATTCCTGATACACCTTATATATCCTACTTATAATAAAATATTTAATGCACCTTAATTTTTCAACAAGACCATAGCATCATTGATTTCATTTACCATACAAAATACTTAGCCAAAAACTCCTTGTTAATTCAACCTTAATTACTCCAAGTTGTCCCCTTTTTAATTCAAAAATTAAAATTAAAATGAACACCTTATGACTCCCTAGTAATTTCACATCAAAACAATAAAAATTAATTAACCCTTATAACTCCCTAAGTCAAGCACCATATGCATACCTTAAAAAAACATTACTCCAAGCGCTACCACCTTTACTCGAACCCGTGACTCCTTGTTGGCTCCGTATCCTAGTAGAAGGGTGAACACCGCATGGGCTAGCCGCCCACACAAGCACACAAGAGCATGTGCTCCTATTTCTTCACCAAAATTGATGTAACACATCGACCAACAAAAAAGGGATTATCTACAATTTGAACACTAAACCTGCCACCTACATCGTGTTCCGCAAGCCAAGCTTGCCAACTAGGTTCTCCACCCATGTCGGATGGAATCGAGTGCGCTCCGTATTAACTATGCACTACCCTCGAAATTCACAAAATCTTTTCTTTACCTCCAGTGCTTGCTGAATGAATAGCCATTATGAGATATTAATTTTCATGGATAATCACAACTATGGCTTTTGAAAACATTAACCCTTTTATACACTTTTACCCTTTGATTTTTGACATCAGCTCAAATGCAAATTTAAATTTTTGGTGTCATATAAACGCTTTAAAAATATTATAATAATTTAAATCTAAGGTAGATTTAAATATTATAATTTCTATTTTAGCCTTTGGGACATTTTAATTTTTAATTATTATAATAATTCAAATATTCATAGATTTAAATATTATAGTATTTTTTTCTTCTTGGAACTTTTCTTTGGGTAAAAGTCTTTGCCATCATAAAACCTCTTCCTTTTTCTTTTGCAAATTCCACCATGGTAAAACCATTAAACCTTTATTTTCCTTGACATAAATTACAACCAATGTCATTAACTTATGCCATTAATTATTTTACATCAATGACAACAATATACTCAAAATTTCCAACAATATCCCCCTTTGTCATTGATGGCAACCCTTTTCTAAAAATTCCTTTTTCAAACCACTTGATTCCAAATCTGCTCCACCTGAGAAATTGCTCCCCTTGATTGAATGCTCTCCCCCTTACTCAAATCTTTCCCCCATTTACATAAATGGAAAATGGAGTCCTTTAGGGCTAAATATAATACTATTAGCTCAGCCACCTCCCCACCTCCTCTCTTTGAGGTAATTAGTTTTGGGGCGGGAGTATCTTTACTCCCAACATACAATGCTCTTTTTATTTTTCAACCTTCTTTATCAACATTTTTTTAGCCATAACATTTTTTATTCTTTTGAGTGTCCTTGTTCTTGCTTATCTTTGAAATATTTGGAAAATCTGTTCTACATGACTTGGACTTATGCCCTAGATTATTCCACTTGTAACACTTAATGTTGTAGTTCTTAGAAGGTGTAAATATATTGAAGTTCCTCCTAGTGAAGACATACTCATTTATGTCATGAACCCTATAGTGGATTGCTTTATGACCAAAGCGATTGCAAGAGTATCAATACCCTTGAAAGAAATATCTATATTTGAAAGAGTTTATATTCCTTTTAGTGAGGCCATACTCCTTCTTTACATGAGTCTTGCAATGCATAGCCTTGTAACCAAACCAATTACATGAAAAAGAATGTCCTTGGAAGAAATATTTTCTTGAAACCTCTGGTCTCTGTCTTTTCTTTGCCTTCTCTATGATGATCCATGTTTCTTGTTTATGCATTATTTTCTTTCTAAGTGAATTTTTTCTACTTAAAAGTTTCCTCATAAGTCTCAAGTTCTTATTCACTCTCTTCCTCTAAAACTTCCTCTTCTTTTGAGCTTGAGCTTGACCCTTCTTGTTTCCCTTGTCCTTCTTCAAAACCAAGTCCTGCTTTGATAGATGAAGATCTTTGTGTATTGATAATCTAATCGAAATTTTTTGAACTTTTCCCAAACCTGTGTAGTTTATCCTTATAATATTTCACTTTCATCCGTAGAGAAAATACCTCATGTTCTAATATTTCACATTATAACTCTCTTGCCTCTAACTTTTTACTCATGATCTCTTTAATTTTTCTTGCCTTAGATTTTGAGTTTGTCATATCTTGTAGAAGCTTTTACTTTTCTTCCTCACATTCTTGAACTTGAGTCCTTAGCCTTGAATTCTACTTTCTAACCTTTTTCAATTCTCTAAGAGAAAAAATAAGTTATGCTTGTAGATCTAATGTGCCTTCTTCATCATTTTATGAATATTTATCTACTTCTCGGTCTCCAAAAGCATATTCATACTCTTCGACCTTATCTTCAATAGGAGCATTTTCTTCCTCTTCTATTGCCAAAACTTAGATCTCTTATTCTTCACTATTTGAGTGTCTTTCATCACTATCACTTGAAGTCTTGCTTCCCTTGTTAACATAGAAACTCTTCTTGTGCCTTTGAAAGAACTTATTTTCATGCTTGCCTTGACCATACCTATTTTTCTTTTCATACCTGGATTTTCCTCCTTTATTTTTCTTATGATCATGTTTCTCTTCATTGCTACTGCTTCCAATTTTTGGACAATTAGATGCATAGTAACCAAAATTACCATAGGTAAAAAAAAATATTGTTTCCATACCTTTGTGCTTTCTTGAGTCATTCTTGTTTCTTATACTATAGTTAGCTTCTCCATCACTGCTTTACTCACCACTTGATTCTGGTTTCTTATATTTTTTCTTATTTGATTCTTTGAAAGTTACCTCTTTCTTGGAGTTGGGATACTTTACTATTCTCATCTCATAAGTTGTAATAATTCCATGTAACTAATACATATTCAATTTTTCAATATCTCTCATCTCTTCTATAGCTAAAACCTTTCCATCATACCTAATAGGAAGTGACATTAATATTTTTTTAGCAACACTAGATTCTTCAATTTTGAATCCATGCATGGTATTAATAGCTTCATCCACACGAAGCAAGTATGTAGCAATACCTTCCTCATATTCCATATTTAAATCTTCAAATATTTTCTTGTGGTTTTGTAGTTTTGCCATATTGAACTTTTTATCTCCCTCATATGTTTGCTTCAATTTTTCCCATATCTCTTTTCCTTATTTGCAATGCATAAATTTTACAAATTCTACCTCATGTAACCCACTTAAGATTCCATTCATAGCCTTGGAATTATTCACATGTAACATCTTACCATATTTATCTATGTGAGGAGTGGTTGTAGGTGTGAACCCATCTTCAATGGATCATCATGTCTCATATCCTTGTACCATTAAGTAAGTATTAATTCTTATGATCTAGAAAGCATAATTGTTCCCATAGAACAATGGTGTCATGTTTGATGAAGATACATTCTGAGATGCCATTTATGTTCTTGTATTATCTTCCTTCAATTTTTTAGACTTTTTAGAAGGAACCCACTCTGATACCAATTGAAGAACACATGATTATACTGAGAGGGGGTGAATAGTATAAGATCAACTTTTACTTTTCTTTCCCAAACAATATTATCCAATATTATAAATGACAATATCAATAGCAGTAATCAAAGCAATGCATAAATCATCACACATAAGAGATACAAATTAAACATGGTTCACTCAATGTGTGCTACTCCACTAAGAAAATATTTCTTCTAAATTTTCTCAAAAAATACCTTGGGAATCAATTCCCTATTACAATGTTTATGGATATCTATCCAAAGGAGACACCAATCCCCTATGCTCTAATTTGTGGATATATATCCATAGGATAACTCTATCTCCTTACTTTGGTTTGTGGATCTCTCTCCATAGGATAATTGTTTCCCCTTTTATTTGGTTCATGTAACTTGATCCAAGAGAAATCTATCTCCTCAATTGGTTCATGGATCTCTCTCCACATAAGAACTATATTTACCTAGCTAGTTCATGAATCTTACTTCATATGAGAACTATTTTCCCTTGCTTTTGTTTATGGATCTCTATCCATAGGAGAACTCTATCCCTTTACTCTAGTTCGTAGATCTCTATCCATAGGAGAACTCTATCCCTTCTGCTCTAGATGGTGAACTTATAGAAGAGTTTTAACCCCACTGCTCTAGCTTATAGATCTTTCTCCACATGAAACCTCTATCCCAACTACAATGACTGATGGACCTCTATCCATTAGAGACCTATATCCTATCTACTCTATCACCTCAAAATATTGCTCTCAAATTTGTCTCAAATCTGCACCAAACTCTATCCCAAGTCAAGCACAAATATTCTCTAACTCTGCTCACAAATCCGCATAAAAATTTATCCCAAGTCTAGCACAAATCTACTCTAACTCTACTTACAAATATGCTATCAATTCTATCTCAAATATAAAACAATACTTAAAACAAAGCTTGAACAAATTAGCAATCAAACCTGCTCTCAATTCTATCTCAAATCTACCCCAAGCCTTAACACAAAGCTTGAACAAATCAACAATCAAACCTGATCTCAATTATATTTCAAGGATTCACAAGACTTACTCAAATATTTCTTCAACCCTTCTCAAAAGACTTGCTCAAATCTACCTTCAATACTTCTCAAAATACTTGCTCAAATCTATCCTCAAGCCTTCTCAAAAAACTTGCTCAAAACTACCTTCAAGCCTTCTCAAAGACTTTGCTCAAATCTATCCTCAAGCCTTCTCAAAATACTTGCTCAAAATTACCTTCAAGCCTTCTCAAATACTTGCTCGAATATTCCCTTAAGAATTCTAAAATACTTGCTCAAACATACCCTCAATCCTTCTTAAATACTTGCTCAAATCTGCCCTTAATCCTACTCACAAAACGTACTTAAATATTTCAAAAACATACATACAAACAAATGCTTATATCCTTTTCAGAAGTACTTTCTTCAACTAGATAATTCAAACATATTCTACCTAGAATTTGTTTAACCTCTAAAACATATATAGAATGATATGATCTATCAAAGACTCAATATGTTTCACACTCACAAATCTTGATCTCAAACATTTTTACAATTACTATTAATATCTCTCAACCCAATGTTCAAAATGTTTCACAAAGATGCACTAACTTGTCATCAAACCTCGCACAAGTAGTTCTCAATATCTAGCACAAATGTTTCAATCTCTTTCAATAAAGGATGCACAACCTTATTGTCAAACTCTATCCCAAATATTTCCAAAATTATTCAACAATTAAGCACAAATCCTAACTCAAATATTTCCAACAATGCTTATCAAACAATCCTTTTCTCTCCACCTTATATTCCAAAACCATTCACTTCAACAAAATACTTTAAAAAATGGATGATGTACCCATACCTCTTAATTTACTCTTATGGAGATATGTATTCAAAACCTATCTCACAAATAACTAATTTTTCTAATGCCACTTCAAGGGTTAGATTGCAAGATACTTTCTCAAAACATCCACATGAATTTTCACCTTCAAAAATGCTCAATGAAATTTGAATTTTATAATTGATCACTCTTATTTTATCCTAAAAAATTAAGCATTAATATCCAATAAAATATTTCATATCTTCCTTTCACAATGCAAGAATTATAATAAAATATCAAGCAACTTATCACACCTTATTACTCCTAATCTTGCAAAATAAAATTCAACCCAAAAAAACCACAAATTTCACACATAAATTCCTTATACACATTATACCTCCTACTTAAAATAAAATATTTATTGCACCTTAATTTTTCAACAAGACCATAGCATCATTGATTTTATTTACCATAGAAAACACTTAGCCAAGAACTCCTTCTTAATTCAACCTTGATTACTTCATGTTGTCCCCCTTTTAATTCAGAAATTAAAATTCAAATGAACACCTTATGAATTCCTAGTAATTTCACATCAAAAAAATGAAAATTAATTAACCCTTATAACTCCCTAATTCAATCACCGTATGCATACCTTAAAAAAATTTACTCCAAGCACTGCCACCGCTACTCGAACCCGCAACTCCTCACTACCTCCGCATCCCAGCACAATGGTGGACACCACGTGGGCTAGCCACCCACACAAGCGCAAAGGAACACGTGCTCCTATTTCTTCATCAAAACCAACACAAAACCTCTACCAACCAAAAAGGGAATTCCTACAATTTGGATGTCAAACCTCCCGCCTACGCCGTACTCCACAAGCTTGCCAACTAGGCTATCCACCCACATTGGGTGGAATCGAGCGCCCTTTGTCTTAACTATTTGCTTTCATAAAAATTTGCAAAAGCTTTTCCCTACCTCCAGTGCTTACCGAATGAATAGCCAATATGAGATATTAATTTTCAGTGATAATCACAACTATGGCTTTGTAAAATATTAACCCTTTTATACACTTTTTCTCTTTGACTTTAGATGTCGGCTCAAATGCAAATTCAAATTTTTGGTGCCATCTAAACCTTTTTAAAATATTATAATAATTTAAATCTAAGGTAGATTTAAATATTATAATTTATATTTTAACCTTTGGGCCCTTTTAATTTTTAATTATTATAATTATTTAAATCTTCATAGATTTAAATGTTATAATATTTTTTTCTTCTTAGACCTTTTCTTTGGGTAAAAGTCTTTGCCATAATAAAACCTCTTCCTTTTTCTTCTCCAAATGCCACCATGGTAAAACCACTAAACCTTTATTTTCCTTGGCATAAATGACAATTAATGTCATTAAATTATGCCATTAATTCTTTGACATCAATTACAACAACATACTCAAAATTTACAATAGCATAAAGTTTAGTTGAAGATGAAAAAAAATGTTGATTGCCTAAATCAATTAATAATTATGTTTTACTTTAATTTTTTCCAGTGGTAATATTTATTTTATTTTGTAACAATAATGTATTTTCATTTAGACTATTTATTATAATTTTTGTGGTTGCACTTGTGTTTTAGGGAGGAAACTAGCAATCTAGATTTGGTAAAGCACACTATGATAGTGCGATGTTTTAGAAATATTACTCTACTAATATGCAAGGCATAAATAGTGGAGGTGAATTTTGGGAATTATGAAGGATGCTATAGAAAAATGTCAAGAAATATGCTAAATTTTGGAGTAATTGTATTCAAACAGAGATTTGAAAAATCCAAAAAATGAAAATAAAAAATTCAAATATTTTAAGTAAAATGATGTAGGTTTTTAGCTATACCATCTCAATTGAGATGAGAAGTATATCTATTTGTAAATTCTCTAGCTCTAAATAAGAGAGATGTAATTTTTCAAGGGTGGGGGACCCGAGTACAACCCTATTATAGCTAAAATTGATACAACATGAATGTACCCATAATTTTAAAATTTCAAATTTCCTAGGAAGGTACACTTTTCTGTAGAGTTCAAGTTTGAGTGAAATAATTTTTACATCCATAAATATCTCCAACTCCTCAGAAAATTATCTTTTCCTTTCCATAAAACTTTAAGAGGTTCCCCACCTTTTCCTTGCAAATTTTTCAGCCTTTCGACCGATAAGAAGAAAGTTCCAACCGATAAGTAGAGGTTGTCAAAGTTTAAATACTCTATGGATGACTTTGAAAAGTAATCGGTTGACATGAAAAATGATCGACCAAATTTAGAGATGTTGGAAAGTTTTCTACGGATGCCACTAGAAAAAGAGCTGATAATTTTTTCAAGAAGGCATTCTTTGGCCAACCAATAAGAAGCTTTCAGTTGACCACTAGGGATGAAGGGTCAAAATAATAAAATCACACAAAGTTTTAAATCGGGCGATGCAAAGGAGATTACTACAAAAAGAATTTTTGGTATTCAGCCAATAAGAAGAAAGCGATAGCCAAATGTGAGCAAAGTTTTGGCCGACACAAAGAAATTCACTACCGAACTCTATCATCCAAAAAAAAGAAGACATCGATCGATCAATCTCTAAGTCAATAAAATTTTTGGTTGATGGTAGTAGATAGTCAACTGAAACATCTACCAAATGAATATAAATCGCATCGCTCAACGTAAACATGTCATCGACTGAAAAGAATAAAAAGATAACAAGGGGCAAAAAAGTCAAAATTTAGTATTTCTCTTTTTAATTGGTGATAACCAAAGTTCGGTCACTCAGAGAAAGTAAATATATATGTTTTCAGCTGAACCAAAGCTTATATCGATCAAACCGAGGTAAAGGTCAACCAACAATTCATAGGAGAGCGCTACTATTAAAATTTTTTGGCCAAAAAAAAAATATGCTTAAAAATCCATGGTCGGATGCATCCTTGTCATCCAAAGACCATCAAATGAATGAGATCAACGGATGAAATCAACCCATTCAATAAAAGGTAAAAAAAACACTAACCAAGCTATGTCACCATTTAATTTTGCATGCATAAGATCTTAATTGAAAATCATTATTATTAGCTAACATACTTGATAAAAAAATCTCAAAGTTTTAAAATGCAAAACATAAGTAATCAAAGCCATATCAACCTATAATGACATCCAACAACTAAATCTCCATTTATGCAAAATAAAAGTGATCCATCGACCGATATTTGACAAAGAGAAGAAGATAATTGATTGATCATCCAATCAACAATCTATGTGCTTTAGACCAAATTAAATCATTGAATAGCTGATATGTCATCAATGACAATCTAAGCATAAAATCTACATCTGCATTCCCTCACCAAGGAAAAGCTGACATAGCACTCAAACCAAAGATGATCCTACTGACAAGGCTGAACCACTTCAAATGTTACAAGCACACAAGCCAATTACAAATCTTGGGCTTGGATATACCCAAGCATGGTTATTAAGGTAATGTGTACCAATAAAATGGATCTAGATCTAACACCTATATATTTTGATAGCCAGTTAAGCAAACCAATAGATAGTGGTGATTCAAAATCGGTTGATCATTATTGAAGTTTGAGATGGCAAGCCAAAACTGGTAATAACATAGTGGTGGTTGGTATGACATTAATAATATCTCAAACATGAAATGATTTAAATACATGAAGGTAGTGAAAAGCAACTCACAGTGCTAGAAAATTTTCCAAACTATTTGATGAGCTGAGAAGACCAGTATTAAGAATCAAAGATCAATGGCCTCCTCCAACAAGGAAACCCCTAAGATGAAAATAAAAATATTGGATGAGAAGGGGCCATTCTTGAAGATGAAATCCAGGAATATAGGAGAATACGTGTGAGGTAAATATGAACTCATTGAGTTCTACATACATTCTAGTACTGAAGAATGGCAATGCCCACACTACTTGTTAAAAAACATCTTCAACCAAACCTATGAGGAAAAAGACAAAATATCTCCCCATAGCAACAAATAGAGGACCAACATAGTGGAAATCTTGTACCCAAGAGTGCATTTATCCCTTGAGTTACTAACATGGCTAGCCATATCGTATGATCCAAAGACTAGGTCCATTGTTAATGCACATATAAAACCCATTATAGAATTATGCCAAAAAAGGTTGAACAGGTTTTTGGATTGGAAATTGCCAAGTAATGTTATGATGCAAAGGTGATTTCAATGCAAGCATAGCACATGATCGGCACCACCTTCTATGATAAAATATTTGATTATGATAAGCTAGTTTGGATATATTTTTTGATTCACAAGAATTAATTCCAAAATGGGTGAGGAACTACACCAATATGATCCATGTATTTTTGGGAGGTGAAGATCTCAATGGCATCAGCATCGAGGTGAAGTATTTGATAGTACAATTCAACAAGACTTGGAATATGCCCATGTATATATGGTAGGACATAATATGCGATATGATAGATAAAGAGTTCAAGGGATTATAGGATACCATAAAGAAGATTTTGTATATCATACCTCATTTCTCACACTACTCATTCCTGGTGCATTTTATTGTTGGGAAATTCAAGAATGATTCCATTCAACAGCTTGGAGGAATTTTAGGGTAGATCATCCAAGGCAGATTTCCTTGCATCTATGATAGCACTTCCTATTATTTTAAGTTCTATGGAAGGTTCTTAGCATCAATATACCATGCACTCACAAAGAAAGAGCAACCCAAAATTAGCCCAAGTATATCCAAATATCTCTAGGATATGGAAGCGTGTGATTACTTTATTGATGAACATTTCAATCTCATTAGGATGTATGGAGGCAAATCGCCACCAAAAGCCTTATCCAATTATTGTCCCAAGTTCTTTGTGACTTTGGAGATAGTAAGGTAGTCCACAAAATAAGACAACTTAAGGTTCAAGAAGAAAAATACTAGAGTCTTGTGGACTCCTATTTTACAGAAATAACCTAAATATTGTATGATCCCAAAGGATGCTACAAGAAAATCACTCTAGAATACAATCCAATGGATTATAGAGAGGATGAGTACGAAAAAATATCCTATGAACATAACACAACAATATCAACATCAAGGAAATCTGGAATAAAAATAAACCTAATAATAGCACATACTCACATAGAGGCAGTTGGGGACTACCCTACAGAACTGAGAATGATAAGGAAATATAAATTATATAAAAAGGAGTCACCTCGAATCAACACCATCCCACCTGAATTTTTTTTTTGATCCTATTGTAGAGGTAATGAGCTTGAATCCTGAGCAAATCAAAATCATAGCTAAAGTACAGGATCAAGTAACAGAAGAAAAATTTGGTACTTCATATGCCTCCCAATATCATAGAACGAGTAAATGAAAAGATAGTGTGCCTATTTCTACCACACCAAAGTGTATCACAATTAATATTTTGACACTGGCTCTAATGGCTTCACACCACCTACAACAATTAACTAAAAATTCACCACAAGCAGTACCAACATCCTTCATGGCTAACAAAAATGAGATTAAGATCTCTACCGTAGCCTGGGAAATAATAAATAAAATCAAAGTATTCATTGAATCTTCAAAAATTATTAGGTAGTGATGCCCGATACCACAGGACCTCCTCTTATCAAGTGAGCAAGAATTGGATCAAGTGACAATGAGCTTAGGAGCATCACCCTAATCAAGAAAAAATGCTTTGTACAATTCATTGTTGAAGAGGAGGAATAGATAGAAGCTATAATGCAGAAAAATATTATAGAAAAACAAATTAAAAGAAAAGTGCATGTTCCACCTCTATTAATTTCAGAACCCACTTCCAAGGCCACCATCATCATTCCCACTGAAGGGGTACAATCCCTTCAAATAGATCCCAACATAGGTAATGCAACAATAGGAGGAGACTCAGTCTCACTACTTAAACATGGAGTGCAAGTTCATGCACAAACTACTTTACCCATCAAGGAGGAAGTAATGGATTGGAGGTCTAAAGCATAATCATTCCAATCATAAAATGAGAAAGTAAAGGCTAAAATAAATGAAACACAAAAATAAATACCTTCTAACCGAGGCTTGTTACACGTTCCAAAGCTTGCCACTAGGTTCAAAGAGAATATGGTCAAAATAATTGAGAAGGAAGCAAAAATTATAGGGATTTTCTGCAAGAATTTTTTAAAGATAATGGAGATAAATAAAAAGATCAAATCCCTTTTAGTGAAGGTATATGAGAAGATAGCAACTATATCCTCGGTTTACGAAATGTGCAAGGTCAAATATAAATAGATCGGTTCCATGCAAGTTACCACCATTTATGGAAAGGCTCCTAGCTTCCTAGATGGATAAATTCGATTAAATAGCTATAAAAAATAGAAAATATACAATTGATTAGTTGAAAAACCTCAATTTTCATCCTCAAAAATTGCTTAGCATAAAATGTTTTTGTCAGATAATCATATGGGACATCAGATAATTTGCTTGCAAATAGTTCAACAAAGATAAACTCTCTGACCAACTCAACTCATTGACCACATACTGTCTTGACATCATTAGGTTCTTCTAGAATAGATAGCCCTCCATAAGGGAAGACAAAGGAAGAGGAATCAGGGCATTGGACCAGATTCACATGATTAGTGAAGTTGATGAAGAAATATGGATCCTCATAGCCGATTCCATTGGTGCAATTCTGGAGGAGTGGGAAGTAATTGAAAAGAGTCAAAAGGCATCTATGTTAGCAAGTGGCATAGGGCCCATGGTGGCAAAAAAAGGAAAGGAATAAGTTAGTGAAAACTAGGCCAATTTTAGCCAAATTTTGCTAAATATACACTTTTTATGTAGTTAAATATATAGATTGTACAACACCCAAGCGATGACAAGGCAAGAGATGGTACCAGGTTGAGAGTTCATATGAATGCATTTCAAGCAGTTTTAGAGCTATGAAAACTATAAGAGGGACGTCTACAGCTAGAATAAGGATCGAAATTTGATATAGCATATTTTTGCTAAGAGGTATACTCAAGTGCCTTTGTCTCTACTGTTATATATCCTTTGTTTTATTTCTCCTTTTTCATCTCTTCATTCCTCCCATTCTATGTAGGTTTTGATAGGAAAGTACCCAAGAAGCTGAGAATATTTCTAGATCGTTGAGCTAGAGGTCTAGAGACTTGACTATTACGATACTCAAACGGAACAGTGAAAGGTCCTTGTTACGATATTCAAACAAGGTTCTTTATTGTATTAATATTTCTAATAATTAAACGATGATTTCATGCCAACTCTTCATGTAATATCATTCAAATATTAATACAATTATGGGCTTCTTTCCTTTTTTTTTTTGTGTTTAGGTTTGTGTGTGTCTTTGCTATGGGTTACATTATTTGAACACATGATGAATGCTTCTTTCGTTGGTAAAATATTATGTTTATTACAATATTCCAATGAACATAATTGCATAAATTCTTTCATTTCTCCTTCTTTATATTTTTATTGAAATGTTATTAAATCTATCTAAAATAAAAAAAAATATTAAAGCACCAGTCATACATAAGGTATAATAGAACTATTATCATTTTAGCTCAATCAAATTTTATAGTTGTTAATCCATCACCATAAATCTAGAAGAGAATGAACTTAAATAACTTAAGCTCACCTCAAGGGTATCCTTACCATACTTGGTCTATCTAGATAATATTAAAAGAAATATATTCCCAAGTTAAAGAGGCAGGTTGACTAGAGCCCATAATAGATCAGTGGTAGTAGGTTTTCCTATAGCATGAAAAATAATTCTACGGATACAGGAAAAAGCACTAATAGTTTTTTGGTATCGTTTCCAAGGATCGAATGCATAATTTTCATTATAGTTTGGAAGCTAATGATAAATATTTATTGGAAACAATTAGCTTAAACAAGGAATCATAATATCAATATTTGTTTCCCTTTTATGCTCGTAGTTTCCAATTTTCCTTTTTCAAGAATGTTCAATTATATTGTTTTCTTTATTTTCTAATTCTTGAATAAGTTTATGCCCTGATTGAATAAGAGTGTTTTATGTTGAGCAATCTCAACCAGACATTTATTCCTTATGCACATATTGTGCTGGTGACTCTAACTAGACAAATCTAGAAATATTATAAATATTAAAATAATAAGAAGAATGTGTTGGTGTGAACGAGAAGAATTGTTCAGAACATATACCTCAAACTCTCAGGTCCAGTTATATTTTTCAAAACTAAATCTTCTTATTCATCTTGAAAAAGTTTTGATGCTGATATTGTTACATTAGGAAGTTTATTTGAAACACCTCCCACTGTCCCTAGTGGAATTACTAACACACCTCCTTGTATAATTCAAGTCCCTCCTATAATTAATATGGCTAAACCACCACCAATTCAATTATGGACGACCAATAGATATAGATATTTTCAATTACCAACTCCCTTACATGATCTCCCTAGTAAAGCATACAAGTTTTTACCTAAGTTTCAAGGAAACAAAGTAGATACTGGAGAAGATCACATCAAAATCTTCTTGTATGCCTTAGACAGTCTAGAAGTAGGACAAGAAGATGTCATGATGAGATTTTTTTTACATACTCTATAGAAATATGCTAGAGAATGGTTTAATACTCTTCCTAATAATGACATTTCTAGCTTTATCAAAAATGGATACTATCTTTTTTAAGAAATTTTGTGAAAGGAAGAATGAGCAATCATTTCTAATGAATCTAGAAACAATGAAAAAGAAAGGAAACGAATCAATAAGTGATTTCAATAGAATATTTTCTAAATCCAAAAATAATATTTCAACTACTCTAAGGCCAAATAATATCCAATCCATCTATTTTTATACAAACACCTTCCCTGGATAATTCAATTACAAGTTACGACAAGAATAAGTTAACACAATAGATGAATGTATTGATAAAGCCATAGATATTGAAATGAATATATTAGATAGTGGAAAAATGAAACCATATTCTATGGAATATAATCATCCTGATAGAAAGCCTAAGAAACTGATATTTAACCTATAGAAAAGAACTGAACATGATCCCATGGAAAATATAACCAATAAAGTCATAGAAATGTTCAATCTAATGAACAATAGGTTGTCCAGGATGGAAATAAATAAAGAAAGTAATTCTAAGACTTCTCACCCTTAGGTTGATAGGCAATAAGGTGACAACCAACCACCTTTCAAGAGAAACTTTAATAAGAATTGGAATAATTACAATCCTAATAGGAATAATGGAAATAACTGGAAAAAGAGAGAAATATAGAATGACATGGACTTGGTTCCAAATCCTAATCATATTGTAAACTTGGTAGATAATTTCCCTTATTAATGTTCATCCTGTGATGCTCCCTATAATTCATATTGTTGTGGCATCTATTTAGATTTCCACCATCCTGTAGAATTGGAAGAAGAATCTTAGGAGGATATCAGAATTAATGCTTATTGGACCCTTGAGGATGAATCTAGAGAAATATTATTTGAATAAGACATGGATTTATATGCTTCGAATCACCACCCAAAAATCCTAGTTGCAAAAAACACAAATATCCTACAAAGAGGACAAGAGACTAGGTATGATAAAAAAATAGGGTAAACTAGTTCCAATAGCTCAAGAGGTGGAAGATCTAGAGGTAAATGCCCTGAATTTAAGGAATAGGATTGTTACTAATAAAACTGATAAGAATTCAAGCAAAGATATTAGAGAGCAGTCGACAGAGAAAGATAAAAATAATAAGGTTCTTGAAAACGTAGGAACAAATGAACCACCCTCTCGTGAAGAATACTCTAAAAATTTAGATATAAAGAAAATTGAAATTGATTTTAGATTAGAACTGAGTAAAAAAGTTAACATATCCTTTGGTGAGTTCATGAATATCCAAAATTATAGAGAACAATTATGTAAGGCTCTTGTCTTGATTGAAGAAAAATAAACTTAATTCTGCAATGTTATCAAATCTTCCAACCATAAAACTAGAACCCCTTCATCTATCAGACCATTCTATGTGTCATTAAGGTATAACTCAAATGAAGAAGAAAGATATGTCATTCATAACTACATGCTGGATAGTGGTGCATCCATAACATTATGCCTAAGAAAATAGCAGATCAATTAGGGTTTATTTGTACTAATTATACAATAGATCAAAGGTAAGTATCAAATAAAATATCCCAGATTGAAACAATATAAATATACAATTATAATAGAAATTAATAAGTTCCTGGATTTTAACATCTCATAGATTCTTAGAGAACTTAATCACATTGTATATTTGTTAGTTGTTAATTCTTCAAGTGCAGATTGCCCAGAAATGGACACTAAGTACATGGATAGGTTCCCAACTATTTTTGTATAACACCTTCTATTCTTGACAATGTTGTGTATTTACAAGGTTTCCAAGATGATGTGGATATCAAAGACTTCATGACCCTCTATAACATGTATTTTGATGTATTATGTAAGGAGGAGGATAAAGAAATTTTGAAAAACATTATTGGAGATCCATTTGAAGTAATCCAACTCAAAACCAACAAGATCCCAAAGGGATTAGTCTCCATAGAAAGCTTATTCAATGATTTTTATAAATCTTATAAACCACTCCTCAAAGAAATAGAAATTGATGAGATAAATATTGGAATAAAATAATAGCCTAGGTTTGTCAAAATTGATAAAGCTTTGCCAAAATAGGAAAAAGAGCAATATATGAGCTTTTTGAAGAAAAATAAAGAATCTTTTACTTGTAGTTATAAATACCTAAAGACATTTAAAATAGAGGTCATGATTCACATAATTATCCTAAAAGAATATACTAAGCCTTTTAGGCAGAAGCAAAGAAAATTCAACCCCACATTACATCCAATCATGCAAAAAGAAGTTTAGAAATTACTGGATGCCAAGATAGTCAAAAAAGTGAGATTTTCTTCTTGGATAGCAAACTTGGTACCAGTGAGGAAGAAAAATGGAGAGATCAAACTTTGTATTGATTTTTGAAATCTAAATAAAATTTCCCTCAAAGATAATTATCCCTTGCCCAACATGGAATAGTTGCTACAAGCAGTAGTAGGCTCATCCAGAATGTCATTACTGGATGGATTTTCAAGATATAATCAAATTCAGGTAAATTTTGAAGTTATATATAAAACCGCTTTCACTACCCCTTGGGGTACTTTTGAATATTTGAGAATGCATTTGGATTAATTAATGTAGGAGCCACCTTCCAAAGAGCTATGGACATTTCTTTTAGGGGTTTGATGTTTAAAATAGTGGTTATCTATTTACATGAAACAACAATGTTATAAAAAACCCTACAAATCATTTTGAACATTTAGCTACAATTTTTTCCAGATGGAAGGAATTTGGGATATACTTAAATACAAAATAAGTGTATATTTGGAGCAACACATGGAATGCTCCTAGGCCACATAGTTTCTAAAAAAATTATTAGTATTGACCCATCAAGAATTGAAGCTATTGCCAAGATACCTCCTCCTAAGAATCTGAAGGGAGTCACATCATTCTTTGGTAAGATTAAATTTGTAGGAAGGTTTGTGCTAAATTTTTCTGAAATATATCAACGTATGAGTAACATGATTAAAAAAAATGTTGACATAAAATTGATAGAGGAAAATATAGAAGATTTTTAGAAAATAAAAGATGCTATCAGCATTGCTCTAGTCTTGAAATGTCCTAACTACTCAAAGGACATAAATATATATTCATTCAATTTCGAGCATACCATTTCTATAGCCATTTATGAGAATGATTATGAAGAGAATGAAATACCTATAGATTTCATGATTGTAGGACTCAAAGGAGCTCAGCTAAAATTCAAAATGATTGAAAAAAATGCTTATGTTGTGATTCAGGTACTGGAACATTTTAAATGCATCTTTGGATCAAATTAAGCTATATGTTGTATCTCTTTCACTACTATAAAATATATTTTCACCCAGCCTAAGCCAATAGGTAGTCCTACCTCATGTATGGTCAAGTTGATGCAGTATGATGTTGAATTTAAAGTAGTAAAAATAATCAGAGGGCAAGGTATGTCTAAATATCTAGCCAACAAATAATGGGAAGACATGTAGAATATTGCCATAGTTGATGACATGCATGATATCAAGAGAATAGACAATGTTGAATGCAAATGGTATGATGATATTATGTTATACCTTCAAACCCTTTCATTTCCTGGAGGTATATATGCAAATAAAATGAGGTTAGTAAAACAAAAGTCTTCGAAATACTACGTTTAGGAAGGAAAAATATATTGGAAACATCTTGACGGTGTCTTGTTTTTGTCCTTATTTGAAAAAGATACTTTAGAGGTGATTAAATAATTTCATGATGGATTTGTGGAGGGAATTTTGCCCCAAAAGCAACTGCAAATAAAATTACGAGAGCGGGTTATTATTGGCCTTCCTTATTCAAATATGTGCATAAATATGTAAGGGGCTACCATAATTATCAAATGTTTGTTGGAAATAAAATGTTAGAAGTAATGCCTCTCCAATCAGTGATCATAGAAGCACCCTTCACACAGTGGGGAATTGACCTCATTGGGGAAATCAATCTGAACTCCTCAGGCCAACACAAATGGATCATCATGACAATAGATTATTTAACCAAGTGGATGGAAGCAACTCCTCTAAGAAACTCAACTACTAAAGTAGTCATCAATTTCTTGGAGAAAAACACCTTGACTAGATTTGGAGTCCCAAAGAAGTTGATAACAAATAATGGTAAGTACTTTGTCTCGTTTGAAATGGTAGAATTATGTACAAAGTATGGAATTGAAATTTCTCATTCAGAAAACTACTATCCTCATGGATATGATCTTTCCAAATTATCAAACAAGAATAAGATTACCAGAATTAAAATATCACTAGGCAAAAATAAAAAGGGATGGAATAGTGAGTTGAAGTTTACCTTATGAGCAGACATATTATCTATCAAGAGAAACACAAGAAATTCTCCTTATGAAATGTTATTTTAAGAAAAGTCTTTGCACCCTACTCATACAGAAAGAATAGCACTATATTTATTGTTACAATATCATAAAAATCCCGATGCCTTATAGAGGAGATTTAACCATATTGCATAACTATAAGAAGAAATAAGGAATGCTTTAGATAAAAAAATTTAATAGACTCTTAAAACCATGCAACTCTTTAACAAGAAAGCAAAGGGAACCCCATTCTTTGAAGGATATATAGTCTTATATTGACATCCTAAAAATTACAAACATGAATAAAAGGGTAAGCTTGATCCGAGGTGGGTAGTTCCTTACCAAATAATCTATATTTTTGTCCCTAATACTTATAGGTTGTAAACCTTTTAGGGAGATCTCATGGAAATCCCAATAAATGGCCTACACCTAAAGTTATACCATCCTTGTTGGGGAACTCAAAAATAATAATAATAATAATAATAATGATAATAAATAATTTTCTATCTTTTCTTTTCCTTCTAAATCAATTAGTTTATATATATATATATATATATATATATATATATATATATATATATATATATATATATATATATATATATATATATATATATTTGTTTTCAAATATTTTATAAAGTTATTCTTTGGTTATGTTTTTGCTTGTCTATAAGGGATTTATATTCAATTTGATGAATAAATATAATTTGATATTGAATATAGGTGAAATGACAAAACTCATGAAACAAAGTTTTAGTAATCATCTTGTAAGGATTGGAATACAACAAGAAATCTAGGGATGCTGACACATCAATCCAAATCCATATAATATCATGATCCGAAAAGCAATTCTAGAAATCAAGGAATTCAATCAACCTTGGTAAGGTAGTTGGGCTAAAAACAAGTACACTCAATATAGCCTTGTAGATCTTTAACCTAGAAATCACTCTAAAAAAAAAATGTAATTTATCAAAATTCTTCCTAAAAGAAGAAAAATCTCTATAATGCAAAATAAGCAAGTAATTGGGGCTATCTAGATACCCTCTACTGAGGCTATAGACGTATGTCTAGTAGTAGAGCAAGTCCAAGAGATCAAGGTCAACTCCATCGAAGCTATAAATGCTTGACTGGAAGTGGAGCAATGACAAGGTAAATATCTTTAAAAGAGTGAAATCATTAATAGGCCCAACTCCTTTCAAATTGATGAAAATTTTGCTTGATCTAAGAAAGTAATTAAATAATGCATCTGCACACACTGGGTGTAGGCTTGATTTGACAATTATTTCTAATTAATTTTGTTTGACTATACCCTAAATATATTGCCAGAACATTTAAAATTCAAGAGTAAAAGGTTCATTTGTTTTGAAGAAACATAATATCGTATTTTATCTAATTAAAGATTGCTTTCTTATGAGACTAATTTTATTTTCTCTACTATTTTTATAATAAATATTCCAGAATTAAGGTCATGTAATTTTAATCACAATCTTGTCCTTAACCAGATATTCTAGATTTATTAGGTACCTCAGGTTTTCTCCATCTATCCCAATCAGAGCCTATGTTATAGCCAAAATTGATACAACAAGAATGTACCCATAATTTAAAAATCGCAAAGGTCCTAAGAAGGTACACTTTTGTGTAAAATTCAAGTCTGAGTGAAATAATTTCTACATCCACAAATATACCTAACCCCCTAGTAGCTTATATTTTCCTTTCCATAAAACGTCAAGGGGTTCCCCACCTTTTTCTTGCAAATATTTCAGCCTTTCGACCGACAAGTAGAAAGTTTCAGCTTATAAGTAGAGGCTATCAAATTTTATACACTCTTTGGCCAAATTTAAAAAGCAATTGATCAACAAGAAAATTGATCGACCAAATTTAGATATTTTAGAAAGTTTTTGGCCAATGCCACTAGAAAAAGAGTCGACAATTTTTTTAAGAAAACATTCTTTGACTAATCAATAAAAAACTTTTGACTAACCACTTGGGCTAAAAGGATGAAATAAAAAAGTGCACGAAATTTTAAATATACTGATGCAAAGGAGATTACTGCTAAAAAAATTATTTGGTTGATCAAAAGAAAGTGACAGCCAAAGGTGAGAAACTTTATGACCAACACAAAGAAATTCACTACTAAACTCTATCAACCAAAAAAAAGAAGACAAGGACCAATCAATTGTTAAGGCAATAAACTTTTCAATTTATCACAGTAGATAGTCGACAAAAACATATACCAATCGAATATAAATTACATCACTCAACATAAACATGCCATCATCCCAAAAGAAAGGGAACAGGGGGTCAAAACTTCAAAATTCAATATTTCTCTTTTTGGTTTGTGATAACCAATGGCTGACTACTCGAATAAAGTGAATATATTTGTTTTGATCAAAGTAAAGCTTATATCGATCGAACCGAGGTAAAGGTTGATCAACAATTCTAAGAATAGCACTACTATTAAAATATTTTGATTGAAAAAAAAGAAAGACGCTTAAAAATCCATGGTCAAATGCATCCTCACCATCTAAATACCATTAGATGAACAATATCAATGGATGAGATCAACCCATTCAATAAAAGGTAAAAAAAACACTGACCAAGGTATATCACCACTTAATTTTGCATGCATAAAATCCTAATTGAAAATCATTATTATTAGCTAACATCCTAAATAAAATAAATCTTGAAGTTTTAAAATGTAGCACATAAGTACTCAAAGCCATATTGATTGAATAATGACATCCAACAACTAAATCTCCATTTATGCAAAATCAAAATGATCCATCGATTGATATTTGATAGAGGAAAAGATATAACCATCCAATAATCCAATCAACAAACTACGTGCTTTCGGCTAAATTAAACTATTGAACAACTTATATGTCATCAATGACAACCGAAGCATAAAATCCACATCCGCATTCCGTCACCTAAGAAAATCTAACACAACACTCAAACCAATGATGATTTTTCTAACATGGCTTAACCACTTTAGATGTTATGGGCACACAGGCTAATTACAAATGTTGATATTAGATCTACTGAGGTATGGTTCTTAAGGCAACATGTTCCAATAAAAAGAACCAAGATCTAACACCTGTAGAGTCTGGCAGCTAGTGATGCAAAGCAAAAGATGGTGGATATTCAAAATCAATTGATCATTATGGAAGTTTGAGGTGGCAAGCTAAAAATGGCAATAATGCAGTAGTGGTTGGTACAATGTTAATAATATCTCGAATGCAAAATTATTTAAATACACAAAGGTAGCGATGAGAAACTCATAATGCTAGAAAATTTTCCAAATTGTTCAATGAGCTGAGAATACCAATGTTAATAATTAGAGAGCAATGGCCTCCTCTAATAGAGCAGTCCGTAAGATGAAAATCAAAACATTGGATGAGAAGGTGCCATTCAAGAAGGTGAATGCTAGGAAGATAGGAGAACAAGTGTGGGGTGAATTTGAACTCGTTGAGTTCTGCTTCTAGTCCAACACCAAATAATTGCGACACCCACACTACCTATTGAAAAACATCTTCAACCAAGCCTATGAGGACAAAGACAAAAGAGCTCCCCATAGAAACAAATGGAGGACCAACCTGGTGAAACTTTTTTTTCCAAGACTGCATTTCTCTCTTGAATTTTTAACATGTATAGCCATCTCGTATGATCCAAATACTAGGGCCATCGTTGAACAGGTGTTTGGATTGAAAAATGCCAAGTAATTCTATGATGTGAAGGTGATTTCAATGTAGGCACAATACATTATCGACACCATATTTTATGAGAAACTATTTTATTACGACAAGCCAATGTCTATAGAGTTTTTTATTCACAATAAATTCCAAAAATGGGTTAGGGACTATGCCAATATGATCCATGTAGTGTTGGGAGTTGAAGACCTCAACTAGATCAGCATCGAGGTGATGTATTTGATAGTACAATGCAACAAGACTTGCAAGATGCCCATGTATATATGGTAGGATATAATATGCAACATGATAGACAAAGAGTTCAAGGGATTACAGAATGCCATAAAGAAGGATTTGGATATTATGCCTTGTTTCTCACACTACTCATTCTTGGTGCATCTTATCATTAGATAATTCAAGGATGATGATATTCAGTAGCTTTGAGTAATTGTAGGGGAGATCATCCAAGACAAATTTCCTTGCATCTATGATGACACTTCCTCTTATTTATATTTTTGTGGAAGGTTATTAGAATCAATGTACCATGCATTCACAAAAAAAATCCACCCAAAATGAGCCTAGGTATAGTCAAATATATCCAGGATATGGAACGAGGTGATTACTTTCTTGATAAACATTTCAATTTCATTAGGATGTATGGAGGCAAATTGCCACAAAAATCCTTACCCACATATTATCCCAAGTCACTGGTTGCCTTGGATATAGTAAGGTAGTTCAAAGAAGAAGCCAAATTAAGGTGCAGGAAGAAAAATACCAATTTTTTGTGGACCAGAACTCCAAGAAAGATAGGGGAATATGTTTACCAGGGCTATATAGCAATGATAAAATCCTTTCCTACCATGTACTCCTTATATTTCATAAAAATCACTTGGATATCATACTATTCCAAAGGCTGCTATAATAAAATCATGCTAGAATCCAATCCAATGGAGCACGCGGAGAATTAGTATAAAAAAATATCCTATGGGCACAAAATAACAACATCAACATTGAGGAAATATGGAATAACAAAAACCTAATAGTAGCACATACTCACATAGAGGTAGTTGGAGACTACCCCACAAAACTGGGAATGATAAGGAAAGATACATTATATAAAAATGAGGCACCTCAAATCATCGCCATCCCACCATAAGATTTCATAGATCCTATTGTAGATATGATGAGCTTGAATCCTAAGAAAATCAAAATCATAGTTGAAGTATAGGATCAAGTAACAAAAGAAAAATTTCGTACTTCATCTACATCCCAATATCCTAGTGTGAGTAAAGTAAAAGATATTGTGCCTATTTCTACTACCCCAAAGATTCTCACAACCAAGAGTTTGACACTGGATCTAATGGCTTCACACCACCTGCAACAATTAACTGTAGGTTCACCACAAGTAATACCAACAACCTTCATGGCTAACAACAAATAAATTAAGATCTCTACTGTGGCCTAGGAAAGAATAAAGAAATTTAGGATTCAATGAAGTCTTCAAAAATTATTAGGTAGTGACGCTCTATACCATAGGAGCTCCTCATCTTAAGAGAGCAAGAATTAGATCAAGTTCCAATGATCCTATGAGCATCACCCTGGTCAAGAATGAAAAATTTATACAATTCGCTACTAAATAGGAGGAACAGATAGAAGATATAATGGGGAACATGGTTATAGAAAGCCAAAGTAAAGGTAAAGTGCACGTTCCACCTCCATCAAGTTTAGAACCCACTTCCATGGACACCATCATTATTCCCACTGAAGGGTTATAATCCCTTCAAATAGATCCCAACACATGCAATGCAATAATAGGAGGAGACTCAGTCTCACTACTAAAACATGGAGTGCATGTTCATGCACAAACTACTCTAGCCATCAAGATGGAACTAATGGCTTGGAGGTCCAAATATGAACCATTGCAATAAAAAAATGAGAAGTTAAGAGCTAAAAAAAATGAAACTTATAAACAAATGCCTTTTAATAGAGGCTTATTACAAGTTCCAAAGCTTGCCACTAGGTTCAAAGAGAATATGGTTAAAATAATTGAGATGGAAGCAAAAATTATAGAAATTTTATGCAAGAATTTTGGAAATGTAATGGAGATAAATAAAGATATAAAATCCCTTTTAGTGAAGGTATATGAAATATAGCAACTATATCCTCGATCTACGAAAGGTGAAAGGCCAAATATGAATATATCAGGTCCATGCAAGTTACCACCATTGATGGAAATGTTCATAGCTACCTAGGATAGTATGAAAATGTTGCAAGTCTCAAGGTAGAAAGACCTAGATAAAGAAACTCGGTTAAAGAGCTATAAAAAGAAAAAAAATACAATTTCTCAGCTGAAATGCCTCAACATTGATCCCCAAAAATTTATTAACATAGAATGTTTCTATTAGACAATCATTTTGGACATCAAATATTTTCTTGCAAAGAGGTTGATGAAGATAAGATCTCGAAAAAACTCATATCATTGACCATATACTCTCTTGACATAATCAGGTTATTATAGAATAAATATTCCTACATAAGAGAAGACAAAGGTATAGGAATCAGGGCATTGGACTGGATTCGCACGATAAGTGAATTTGATGAAGAAATTTGGATCCTCATAGCTGATTCCATTGGTGCAAGTCTGGAGGAGGAAGAATAAATTGAAAGATTCAAAAGGAATCTGAGTTAGCAAGTGGTGTGGGGCCCGCTATGGTAGAAAAAGGAAACAAAAAAGTTAGTGACAATTGGGACAAATTTGGTTAAATTTTGCTAAATATACATTTTTATGAAGTTAAATATACAGACTATAAAGCATCCAGTCGATGATAAGGCTAGAGATGGCACCAGGAGGAAGGTTTAGATGAAGGTAGTTCAAGTAGTTACAGATATCCTACAAATATAAGAAGGATTTCTAAAGCTAGAATAAGGATCAAGCTTTGACATAGCATATTTTTTCTAAGAGGTATACTCGAATGCCCCATTATTTGCTATTGTATATCCTTTGTTTTCTTTCTCCTTTTTCATCTCTTCATTCCTCCTATTGCTATGCAGGTTTTAATAGAAAATTACCCAAGAAGCTAAGAATATTTCCAGATCATTGAGACAGAGGTATAGAGACTTGACTATCATGATATTCGAACAGAAGAGTGAAAGGTCCTTGTTACGATATTTGAATAAGTATTTTTATTGGATTAATCTTTCTAATATTTAAATGGTGATTTCATGCCAACTCTTCATGTAATATCATTCAAATATTAATACAATTTTAGGCTTCTTTCTTGTTTCATTTATGTTTTTAGCTTTGTGCGTGTCTTTGTTATGGGTTACATTATTTAAATGCACGATGAATTCTTCTTTCATTGGTCAACTGTTATGTTTATTACGATATTCGAAAAAACGTAATTGCATCGATTATTTCATTTCTCCTTATTTCTATTTTTATTGAAATATTATTAAATCTTGCTACAATAGACCAAAAGATTAAAGCACTGGTTATACATAAGGTATAATATAAGTGTTATCGTTTTAGCTTGGTCAAATTTTATAATTGTTAATCTATCACCATAAATATGGAAGAGCATGAACTTAAATAATTTAAGCTCACCTCAAGGGTATCCTTATCATACTTGGTCTATTTAGAAAATATTAAAATAACTATATTCCCAAGTTAAAGAGGCAAGTCGACCAGAGCCTGTAATAGCTGGTTGGTAGTAGGTTTTCTTGTAGCATCACATCTAATTCTATGGATGCAAGAAAAATCACGAACAAACCCCTTATTATCAAGAAAAATAAATAAATACATTTTTAAACCAAAATGAGCTAGATACGCTACATGCCAATTTTTTTAGAAAATTATACTAAGGAGAACATAAGAATTATATCCCCCATGGAAAACCAATGAGGTTCATCCAAAAACTAATTTGGACAAGGGAGGATGTAATATTTTATTACCAAAAGATTTATATGTGTGACGAAATGCACCTCATTTAGAAAAATATCAAAGCTCTTATGAATTGATATTTACTCTTAAATACTTCAAAGAAAAAATGAAAAATCATGTGGCTCACCAAAAATATATTTTCTAATATTTATGTTGTAACGCAAAATTATGTACATTACATACATGTGCTAAAACTTACAATGATGTAAATACCATATACAAATATCATAAATAATTTTCAACAATATATATATTGTAAAGTATGATGTGTGTGGTAAACAATACATGGATAACTTTTTAAATTGATTTATTATTTCATCAACCATATGCATGGTTTAATTTAAATTAAAAGTAGTGACAAGCTTTGAAGATGTATTCCAATTGTAAAGCATTTGAACCTTATTGATTTTATATAAAATCATGTGATCAAATAGAG
The DNA here is from genome assembly GCA_028583015.1 of Wollemia nobilis. Classification (NCBI taxonomy): domain Eukaryota; kingdom Viridiplantae; phylum Streptophyta; class Pinopsida; order Araucariales; family Araucariaceae; genus Wollemia; species Wollemia nobilis. The sequence continues at coordinate 3,752,888 of JAQPPZ010001261.1, forward strand.
AAATAAAGAGTTAGTATTGTTACTTTGACTATTTATCCTTCATGGTGTATGCTAGTTTTATATATTCAAAAGGAACAATAGATGGAAATGCATCCATTATAAATTATAGTTAGGTAAAAAATAAAACATTTTACTTTCATATATAAGTGATTAGTGTATTCATGACAACACGTTCTCAATACTTTTAGGTTGATAATATTTTAATAATTTATTTATATTAATTTCTTTGTGAGATATCAATTACAATGAGAATTGGGTGTGCTTAGTGAATGTGTAGGACAAGCTAATTCTATATGGTCTTTACTTTTATTGTGTAGGATACATTCAATAATTACAATTACCATCTAAAAGGAGAAAATAATGGTGTTGTTACTATATTTAGAATAAATCTTAGAAAATAACAATTAAATTCCTAATTCAAGTACTTGAAAGATATTCAATTAATTGTTCAAGGGTGCCTTCATCACTATAGTATATAGGATAACTACTAAATATTATTTTGGTCAGCCAAAATATATGTACATAAATTTTAAATTTTATATTGAATTTATTTTATTTTTAATAAGTTTTATGTGGTTTCTATTAGGGTATACTCACATGAAAATATAAAAATATTATATCTTCTATTATATCAATCTTAAAATATTCCTATATTGGATTTTATAATATCTCTCCAAATAAAATAGAAGTAATACACTAATTCAAAAAATATATCAAATAAATTAGAGAATCTAATGAAAGAGTGATATCCTAGAAGAGATGAAGAATAACCTTAACATATGATCAAAGATAAAATCACATTGATATATAGTGAAGATTCACTACTTTAGGAAAATCTAGCCAAGAATACAATTTTGATAAAAAAATCCATTCTAAGCTAGTAGAGGAGAGACAACATGTAAAATTCATGGATCCTCACTACTTGCAAAGTATCCAATGCTATAACTTCATCCAAGATGCAACCGATAAATATTCTTCATCATTGACTGATACTGAATCTAAATATTTCCATGCCATGAACCTTAGCCAACCCACTAGACCAAAATAATGATAGTTTATAAAGCTTTTTTTATGGAATCTAAGATATTTTTTGTCATGAACAAGAGTCTTGAAGCCCATTTTGTGACAACTAAAAGGTATCCACTCCTAGAAGGACCCTACCCCATCCAAATATTATAGACATATCTTCTCCCTAGTTAGGAAGGGTTGCTTACCTAGCTCTCTTCCATATCTGATGGTGTATGTAACTTCCTGGTGAGGTCACAATTAATCATTAGGTAGTAATCCCTAGGAACTAAACCCCATTACATGGAGGCAAAAAGTGGTGTGAGTTGAGGTGATTGTCACAACCCTAATTTAATCCCTTAACTATATCTATCTAAATATATATCCTTAATAGGTTTCTATGAATCAAGATATCCCTCTCTTCTTCACAATGAGCTAGTTTATACTATATATTCCATCTCAATGATGAGCTATTTTAAGCCATATATCTCATCTTATAGATGAGTTAGCTTAGCTATATGTCTCATTTCCATGATGAGCTAGCCTAAGCTATATTTCTCCTCTCAATAGTGAGCTATATTAGCTATCTATCTCATATCCATGATGAACTAGCCTAAGCTATATTTCTCACTTCAATGGTTATCTAGCTTAGTTATCTATCTCATCAACATGATGAGCTAGCCTAAGTTATCTCTCTCACCCTAACAATGAGCTATCTTAGCTATATATCTTATCTTCAAGATGAGCTAGACTAAGCTATCTATCTCATATCAATGGTGATATAGCTTAGCTATTTATCGCATCTCCATGATGAGTTAGAATAATCTATCTATCTCACATCAATGATGAGTTATCTTAGATATCTATCCCATCTCCATTATGAGCTAGCCTAAGTTATTTGTATCACCCTAATGATGAGCTAGCTTAGCTATTTATCTCAACTCCACAATGAGCTATCTTAATCTATATATCTCATCTCAATGGTAACCTAGATTAACTATCTATCTCATATCCATGATGAGCTAGCCTAATCTATCTGTCTCACCCCATTGTACTTCCACACCAAGCATAAGTTGGTAGGTACCTTATTTATAGGATTAAGGTTTATCATTAAGGTTATTTTAGCCATGCATTATCCACATGATTTTTTACTTACATTTTGATAATCATTTCCTTTCCTTGAATACATCATTTACATTTTAAATGAGTAGTACCCTAATTAATCATTGAAATCTTACCAATTAACCAAAGCACAAACCATGAAAGTACATTGAATTTCCCATGCTTTATAAATAACAACATGTTTTACAATGGTAACTTCTAGTATGAATAGGAACCAAGGATAGATACATATCATACAATAACACAACACATCATGTAACCTGGGAAATCCCTAAGGGTAAAAACCCAACCTTAAATATCCATGATCTCTTTTTATTAAAAATAAATTTTACAATACAATCAATAGAGTAACCCCTCTCTTGGTTCCTTTACCCATATAATTTTTACAACTTAGGGATGCATAAGGACCCCATAATATCTATGCCCTAATAAACTCAAGTGACATCTTCCTTTAAGATTTTAACGTAATTAGGCATCAACCTCATAGTTGTTCATACCATCACTCATTAGAGGGGATCCCACAATCCCTTTTAATGGACCTCATGTGCACATAACAAGGAAGTGACTAACCCTCTCCTTTTACTCCATGATTGAACTATGCCATCCACATTTACTTCTCAAGTCCATTTACATTAAAACCTAGTATCCACTACCATATGTCTATTTCATTTAATCTAAATGAAATACAATAAAATATAATGTCAAACATACTTTTTATGTTCATTTAATTCACAACTAAAGCTCAATATATACTTCCATAATACATTAGCATGACCATCCTCCAAGTATTTCCACAATACAATAGAGAGTCTAATATCTAAGTATTTCCACAATACATTAGAAAGTCCATTTATCTAAGTATTTCCACAATACCTTAGGAAGTCCATTTATCTAGGTATTTTAGCAATACAATAGAAAGTCCATATATCTAAGTATTTCCATAATACATTAGATAGTCCATTTATCTAAGTATTACCACAATACATTAAAAATCTAATATCTGATCTAAGTATTTCCATAGTACATTAATTCCATAGTACATTAGAAAACCATCTTATAACATCTATTTTATTCCACTTCCATAGTACATTAGAAATCCATATTATAACATCTATTAAATTCCACTTTCAGAACATATTAGAAATCCATATTATAGCATCTAATTAATTCCACTTCCACAGTACATTAGAAATCCATCTTATAACATCTAATTAATTCCACTTCCACAATACATTAGAAAGTCATCCTTTTAATATCTAATCAAAGGAAGGAGTAATTTCCAAGTAATATATTAATTCCACTTCCATAGTACATTAGAAAGCCATAATTTTAATATATAATCAATCTATAACAATATCAATACAATAAACCAAAAAAACACTATAATATGCAGTAAGGCATAGGTGGCTTCAATGGAATCAAACTAGGTTTGACAAAACCAAACATATAGGACAAGACATGTGGTAAGCTATGATTGGATTTTGTGATCATCTAGATCTACAAAAAGACCCATCCAAGCACCTAGGCACTTGGTTGATTATACAAAGGTGTTTGGGTAATGATAAGCAAGAACTCCATCCTACCCACATTGCATGTGGGATATCGACCAACCACAATAATACTAAAAACTTGGAATCATGATGGCAGTCTCCAAGGAGGTCAAAAACTGGTGGTACACCAAACAACCATGATTCATACCAAACCCAATGATCAACTAAACTATTTTAAAGTGGTATGGTGTAGATCCACCATTTGAAGCATTAGGTATAGGTATCATCCAAGCACCTAGACTAGGCTCTTGGATGAAAGCTTACTTGACCCTCCCACCTTATGAAAGGCTCAAACCACCCCACCTTATGCATGTGGAACTATGATGAGTAAGGGTCAAAAGGGTCTTCCCTTATCTATACCCCTCTTGAATGTGGTGCTACCACGTAATTATGGAGCGACAATGGCTCAAGTTAGGTGGGTGAATAAATTAACAATATTTTCCTAAGGTGAGCCTTAGGACAACCAAAATACTAGAGCAATGGTGAGCTGCATCAAACTAAGGTAAACAAAAATGGATTAAAGTGCAAATAATTTTTAAATGGTTTAACACCTTTGCAATAGACGCTAAATAGATCACTTCCAACATGAAAACCATATTGATTCAATCAAGGAATAGCCAAGTTTTTTTTATGCAGATATAGATAGTCCAAAGAGGAGGTTTTTAGTGGGTTGTAATTACCATTCTAGGCAGAGCAAAGTGGGTAATCTCATCATAGATGTAAATTGCTCCTTATAAGTCTCAAAATACAAGATAAACAAGGGCTAAGACATGGTTTTACACCCAAAATGCATGAAAATGAAACAAGGGACAACAAGACAAAATACTATTTGTGTAGTCCATAAATATGAGAGGTCGAAACAAATCTAGCCAAAGTAGAAAGTAACATTCGTTTGAAGGAAAAAACATAAAGTGCATAAACTAATAAGGAAGGTCTTCAAGAGCCTAACTTGCTGTGAATTCAAACTATATATCAAGTCCCCTTCTCTTTAAATCTCTTCCCACTTCTCCTAGCATCCTCCTCCTTGCCTATGTGGTCTCTCCTATTATTTTACTTTTTCTTTTACCCCTCTCTTTTTTTTAAAGTGTTGCCCATAGTGTGTGCACCAAGATCCAAAAAAAAAGGCTTGTACAGCCATCAGGGCTCCCTTCTCTAAATTAGTAAGGGCATACTTGCTATTAAGGCAAACCTTCTTGTTCAGTACCAACTAACAAGGGACCATCAATTTTATACCCAGAGTAGCCATTTGTCATGATTTCAAAAGGAAACATACCTTTTAAAGGAAATTCAAAGGAGATTTATACAAATATAAAAATTACCAAGCAAATCATATCCCTGACCAAATTAAATGCAACCATCATATGCATATAAACAATTGTTAATTAATTTTCCTTGTTAATCAACCAAAGCAATATTAAATCAATATTAATTTCCTAGTTTATATATCATGAAGGCTAGCCATTTCAACCATAACCATCATATGCATGTAAAAATGTTAAGCTATTTTTTAGCAAATTAATTTAATATTAAAGCAAATATTAAATCATTGGTTTGGTTTTGCAGTGGTTAATTATTTGAATCTAGTCATTGCTTTCATAAGGTAATATTAAGCTTTTCCTTTGTTAGACCATTAAAGATGATATCTAAACTATCATCAATTTAATATATCAAAATTGTTCACCTGCAATCATGGTTAGCCCTACGGGATCAAATTGAATTAGTAACATATTTACCATGAATTAAACTAAATGCCATGATTTATACTTGGAAAACCATACTAATAAAAGAAATACAATACCATATTTATACGGCATAAGTTTGCTACAACAACTTGCATGTCCATGACATAAACTATGCTAGATACTTGAAAATAATAAATCATCCATACACACAATGCCAATTTAAAGTATTTATAATAGGGCGGGTAATATAAAATCTGGTGTGTCTTCCCTAAATTACAATTTTACTATCATTCAAATATAAAAGAGAAATGTTTCTTTATAATGTTCACATTTTTCCAAGTGGTACTTCTTTCTAAATAATGGTCTCATTGGAACTTACATTGCTCTAGAGTCCCCTACCTCATTTTCCTAGAATAAAACTCTAGGATCTTCACTGAATGCACCTCAATGGCCTCTAGGTCCACCATCTACAAATTAGAAAAGTCCCACAGATGATCAAGATTAGCAATGTATTTCCTAAGAAGGGATACATAGAAGGTGTCATGGATATTTGATATATTGGGTGGCAAGGCAAGTCTATATGCCACAAGACTAATATTTTTCATGATATCAAATGACGTAACAAAACAAGGATCCATATTTATGTATTTTATGGCACTTTTAATGGGTTTGAACCTCAAGAAAACCTGACCTCTAATGTATAATTATCTTGATGATCTCTTCAGATCAACATATCTTTTATGATGATCAACAACTACATTGAGCCTTTGTTTGATCATCTTAAGTTGACCCTCCATTTATTTGACCATGTTCAATCCAAGCACAACCCAGTGCTTGGGGTTATCCCAAGATAAAAGTATCCTACACCTCCTGCCATACAAGTCTTCAAAAGGGGCCATACCCAGGGATGAATGGTGGCCATTTTTATAAGAAAAATCTACTAGGTGTAAGTAGTCTTCCCACTGATACTTTTCAACCATACAGTATATGTGAAGCATTTCTTCTAAGACATGATTCACACTTTCTATCTACCCATCAATTTTTGGATGGTATGTAGAACTAATGTTTAATTTAATGCCAATGGCATGGTGTAGAGCTTTCCAAAACTTGGATGTAAACTTGGAATCCCTATCTAAAATAATCATTTAAGGGAAACCATGCAATCTGAATACTTCCTTGGTAAATTTTTTATCCACTATCAGTGTGTCATCCTTGGTATTTCCTAGTATGAAATGCACAACATTAGTCAAATTTGTAACCACAAAAAGGATTGTGTCATGTTGATACCTAGTCTTTGGCAACCCTACAATGAAATCCATCGATATGACCTGCCAATTTTGTATGGGTATATCATGTGGATACAGTAGTCCTACTAGATGTTTATGTTCAACCTTTACTTTCTAGAGTTCAAGGTATTGAGAAAAAAAGAAGTAATATTTTTTTCATTCCTAACTAATAAAAGGTCTTCTTCATGTTCTTCCTCATCTTTACTCCCACTGGGTGAGCAGATTAGGGAGATATATGCACCTCGTGCATGGTAATTATCCTTATATATCTTGATTTAGATACAAATACCCTATTCTAAAAACACAAAAGGTCATCCTTGATGAAAAACTCCTCATTCACTTCAGGATATCTCTCCATTTTGGCTCAAAATTGACCATAATACTCATCCTGAAGTTGCATCTCTCAGAATTGATCTATCAGGTCCACATTGATTTATATTAGAGCAAAAATGTGTCTCCTCCTTCTTAGGGTATTAACAAACTTATTTTATTTTTCCTTGATGTACTCAATCCCAAAATCATACTCTATGAGGAACTCCATCCAGATTCTCTACCTGGCATTGATTAGGTGTTGGGTAAATATATAATTCAGGCTCTGAAGACTAGTTCTCAACTCAAATGGTCTTCCCACCAACTAATGCTACCATATATTAAGAGTGTGCACAACTCCAACCAACTCTAGATCTTGCGTAGCATAATTAAACTCATGCCTCTTGAGCTTCCTCGATCCATATGCTATGACTGCCTTATTTTGTATACTCATTCTAACCCTTCAAAATATGCATTTGTACACGCAGAGAAGTTGCCCTAAGGACCAGGGATCTTCAATATAGGTGTCATAGTGATTTTTTGTTTAAGAAACTAAAAGGTAATATCACACTTGTCATACCACTTGAATTTTTTCTTTTCCTCTAAATGTTAATTATGGCATAGGCTATCTTGCAGTATTTCACATAGATCATATAATGGTAACCCATGAAGCTCCACACTTCAATCACATTTGTGGGCATTGTCAAATTCAAGATATCTGCTATCATTTTTTAATCCACTACTATTCCTTTTTCCAATATTATATACCCTAATTATTGTACTTTTAACACATAGAAGTCACTCTTAGACAGATTCCCATAAATTTTATTCTTCCTTAATAAATATAGCATGATTCCAAGATGCATATCGTGCTCCTTTCTATTCTGATAATAAATTAGAATATCATCACAAATATAAGGATGAAGTAATCCAGATGCTTTTTGAACACACTGTTCATTATATTCATGAATGTGGCTAGAGCATTCTTTAACCCAAATGGCAAGATGGTAAATTTATAACGTCCATATCTAGTTTTAAAAGTTGTATTATGGGTATCTTATTCACAAATTATGAGTTGGTGATATCCATATTTCAAATCAATCTTGGAGAAAATGGTGGCATCCTTTAGTTTATAAAAATGATATTTGTAGACACCAAAACAACACCAATTTGATTATGTGACTACAAGAACTAATCGAGTTGGCATACATAGCCCCTAGGGCAGCCCCCCAGAGGTTAAAAAATGGTCCTAACCACTCCCAAATCAGTTTTGGAAGGTCAAAATTCAATTTGGCATATTTTAAGAACTTTTCCCCCTACTCGTCCCACCTTGGGATGATTAGAATCCTATTCATCCCACCCTGGGATGATTAGCAGCAATCATCCCAGGGTGGGACGAGTAGCAGGTTTGACTGGCAAAAAGTTAAACCTCGATAGGTCCACCACTTAAATATGCCTTTAGGGCATGCAATTGCAAGGAACAACTTCAAATCAGAGAGAGGGACTTCATTAAAGCATGCCTTGATCATGGAGGCCTCATGCAAGGAGACTCTAAATCAGGGAGGAATCTTCTCTCCCAAAAAAAGGCATGGCAAGCCAAGTGGCACCCTCGCATGCGCATTCAAAAAGAGAGACCCTAGGTCTATAAAAGGGTGAGCATCCTCACCCCAAATAAAATATAGAGCTGGAGAATTTGGAGCAATGGAGTGCTACAAAATTATACCCACATTCCCTTTTGTGCTTCTTACATCCCCAATTTCTCTTTTGAAAGAGAGGTTATCAGGTGAACACTAGGAACGCAATCCTGACCCAAAACCCAAGAAATCAACCACAATCCCACACAAAATTCATTTAAAAAACGCCCTAGGAGGTTTTGGACCCATCCCAAGTGGATTGGTGTCAAAAACAGACCCCAAACAATGGGCGTCCTGCCCCCGGGCGCCCCCCAAAATGTTGTAGTCCTAATCGGCCCACCCCATAGTGATTAGAAATCCATGAAGAATTTCTCTACTATTCTTTTTTAATTCTGTTCTATTTGGTTTACTTATGTTTCTATTCAAGTTTCATGTTATTATGACTTGATTTGACTGTATTTTTATCATTTTATGCATTTACTAACATACAGGGAGCGCTTTCAGATACAGGACAATCTAGGTAGAATCTACCAAATATGACCTTTTGGGTCATCCTAAAATTCCCCTTTTAGCCTAACCCTAAGTTTTTAGGAGTTTTGGAGACCTCTGGACAAGACATTTGGAAGGTTGCCTTTGCATGTTTTGTGATAGTCCTAATCGTCCCACCCCTGAGTGATTAGAAATACATGCATGATTTCCTAACTATTCCTTTTGAAATGTGTCTTTGATGATGTTTTCATGCTTCTGTCAAAGTTTGGGTTCATTATGACATGTTTTGATCATCATTTTGCTATTTTATACATTAACTAGTCGGAGGCCCTAGGGATTGCATGTTTTCCTTCCATTCGCATATGCTATTAACTGTTTGCTATTTATCTAAGTGCAAGATCTCACTACTAGGAACACTGGAGGTATAGCAAGGAACACATGAACACATAGACACAAGCAATGGCAATGTTTGGCAGAAATCAGGAGTAGGGTTCAACCACCCTTTGCCCCTCGACATTTTGGTAGAAACCATGCAAGGCCTAGGGCTAGGCAACAAGGATGGGTTGGCACAAGATCCATATGCCAATCCCAAAACAACATATAAATTTGGGGACTATCTCCCATTGTTAACAACAAACCTTGTTGACCTCAACAACCCTTCCCCTTTGATCAAGAAAGAGGAAAGTTCAAGGGATAACCTCCAAGAGGGATATAGACAAGATTAGGGGGGATCCTCTAAATATGAGTCAGAGTATGAGGTAGCACCTTGGGACCATTTTGAATCCAATATCAATCACTCACAAGTGGCACCCATTGATGACTATTAGGATAACTTTGAGGCAATGTTCCCCTTGAATGCTCCAATCGATCAATTGCCACCTCAAGAGAATCTAGCCCGCCCGCATAGAGAGAAACAACCTAGATGGGACCAAATCAACTTTATCAAATAAAATTAGCCTCCCATGCTAGCCATAAGGCTAGGTGATCAAGAAATGCCCAATGGGAGGTTATACAAACAAGAAGAGCAAATAGTTGTCAGAGCTAATGATGGCCTATGGATCTCCGATAGCGTTTATGAGGATGAGACTGAGATGGCATATCTCAACCATATGTGGCAACATCAACACCCCATGGACATTGATGATATGTTTGAAAAGCTAAACATGGGACCAAGGCATAGGTGGCATTTAAACCAAGTACAACAAAACCAAGTGCTTCATCCACCACTTCGGGCATACAGAGAGCACCTCCCACCCAGAGACCCTATAGAGCCATCAGTTCCAATGGCAAACCTTATGCTTCTATCCACACATAGGGCCGATCCTTTTGTGCCAGTACCCATAGATGTAAATTCGGGGTGCAAGGATCACCAAGAATTTCTAAGTCAATTCCTGTATGGTAATGGAGACCAAATTCATTCCATCAACATGATCTCCATTGATTTAACTGCCCCCATCCACAACCTAGTCGATCCAACATGACCATTGTATCTAGACCTAGATACCATAGCCTGGGATCATGTTGACTCACCACCATCCCAATTAGAGTACTGGCCTTGTGGTGGGATGGTCCATTTTTCCCCAGGATAGACTTAGGATATCTTCCATGCTAAAGAGGAACCCGACATTCCCAATACAGATCTAAATTCATCAAATGATATCCACCTGATCTTGACTCCACACCAGTTGGACGATGGATCCCACATGTCAGTCAAAAAGATGATTGACACAGACATCGGTTTTGATCCAATGAATCCAAAAGTCATCAAGCTAGGGGTAAGTCTATCCCTTGAAGAGCAAGCCAATTACATGACCCTTCTCAAGGAGAAGAAGGAGGTTTTTGCATGGTCCTACAAAGACATGTCGAGGCTAGACCCATAGCTAGTCATGCATAATTTAATGCTTGATCCGATAGTCAAGCTAGTCAAGAAAAAGCTACGTAAGATGCCCCCAACAGTGGCCTTGATGGTCAAAGACGAGATACAAAAGTTTTTGGATGCACAGTTTGTCATCTGTGTGGATTACCCACCATGGTTGTCCAACATGGTACCCTTCAAGAAGCTAGACGGGAGGATTCACATATGCACTAATTTTTGGGATTCAAACAAAACGAGTCCCAAGGACGATTTCCCCTTGCCTAGCATTGACGCATTGGTAGACGCTATAGCAGGCCACGAAATGCTTTCCCTCATGGATGGTATCTTGGGATACAACCAGATTCATATCAATCTCGATGATCAACTAAAGAGAACGTTCACAACGCCTTGGGGGACATTTTGTTATAATGTCATGCCCTTTGGCCTTAAAAATGCTGGCACCACCTACCAACGCTCTATGACATACATCTTCCATGATCACATGCATAAAACTTTGGAATATTATATGGAAGATTTGTTGGCCAAATATCTTTTGTGCCCAGATCATCTCGATGACTTAAGCAAGATCCTTTATCGCCTCATCAAACACAAAGTTAGGCTAAAACCCAAGAAGTGTGTATTTGACGTCACATCTGGAAAACTCTTGGGTTTCATAGTCTAAAAAGTAGGCATCGAGGTAGATCCAAACAAAGTCAAGGCAATCCTTGAGATGCTTCCCCCAACCACCATCAGGCAGCTAAGAAGCTTGCAGGGTAAGGTCACATTGATCAAGCGCTTCATAGCGTAGTTATCTGACAAGTGCCAACCCATGAATAAATTATTACACAAGGGGGTAGCATTTCATTGGGATGACGAGTGCCAGCCAGCCTTCGATGACATCAAACAATAATTGGCTTCACCACCAGTATTGGCACCACCAAGACTAGGAGTTCCGTTCTACTTATACATCTCAGCTACCAAGGTGGCACTGGGTGCCATGCTAGCCCAAAAAAATGAATTACATAAAGAATAGGCTAATTATTATCTTAGCCACACCCTGGTAAATTATGAACTTAACTATGCATATGTTGAAAATCTATGCTTGTCGATGGTATTTGCCACCAAAAATCTATGTCATTACATGCTGAGCAATACGACGTATGTTGTGTCTAAGGAGAATCCATTGCAGTACATGATGAGTCATACTTATCATAGTAGTCGCATGGCAAAATGGATCATGTTGTTGACAGAGTTTGACATCAAATTCATTAGACAAAAGTCCATCAAATGTCAAGTAATCACTGATCAACTAGTAGAGGCTCCTTTCGAAGACGACCAGCCTCTGACCGTAGAGCTACCCGATGATGGGGTCTTCCATGTCTCAGAATCTCTATATTTTGATGATCCTGAGTCACAGGTCAAAATAACCTTATTTTTTGATGGTTCTAAATGTGAGCAAGGAGGTGGGGTGGGAATCGTATTTTTCATACCGCAAGGGGCTCCAATGCCTTTATCATTTAAACTTGATTTCCCATGCACAAATAACAATACTGAATACGAAGCCTTGCTCATAGGTCTTTAGACAGCCATCACCATGAACATAAAATGCTTGAGTATCTTTGGTGATTCGCTATTGATTGTCAACCAAGTGAAAGGGGTATTCCAATGCAAATGCCTAGTTCTACAAGCCTACAAAGCCCTTGTGGATAAATTCTTGGCAAATCTTGAATGGTACAACATCAAGGCACTCCCTCGATCATCAAATCATTTTGCGGACACTATGGCCTACTTGGGGTCACTAATCCCGCAAGACCCTTCTGGTGAAATGATAACCATTCAAGTCAAAACATTATCACAATCCATGATGGAGCATGCAAGTTTTGAGATAACGCTAGGAATCAACCTGATCCAGATTGAACCATCTTAGGAAATGTTCTCTCGAATCCATGATAGTTTGAATCACACTAAATGGGGCTCTTTGTTCTCTCTAACCCCTCTTAATAGCAACACAATGCTATTTCTACAAGTTCTTTCCCATTCAGCTTTTTCTAGGGATGAACTTCAAGAGGGATCGGCCGTTCATACCATCGAGGTTTCTAATTAACAGGATTGGTATAACCAAACCAAGTGCTTCATCCACCACTTCAGGCATACAGAGAGCACCTCCCACCCAGAGACCCTATAGAGCCATCAGTGCCAATGGCAAACCTTATGCTTCTATCCACACATAGGGCCGATCCTTTTGTGCCAGTGCCCATAGATCTAGATCTGAGGTGCAAGGATCACCAAGAATGTCTAAGTCAATGCTTGTATGGTAATGGAGACCAAATTCATTCCATCAACATGATCTCCATTGATTTAACCGCCCCCATCCACAACCCAGTTGATCCAACATGACCATTGTATCTAGACCTAGATGCCATAGCCTGGGATCATGATGACTCACCACCATCCCCATTAGAGTACTGGCCTTGTGGTGGGATGTTCCATTTTGCCCCAGGACAGACTCAGGATATCTTCCATGCTGAAGAGGAACCCGACGTTCCCAATGTAGATCTAAATTCATCAAATGATATCCACTTGATCCTGAATCCACACTAGTTGGAGGATGGATCCCACATGTCAGTTGAAGAGACGATTGACATAGACATCGGTTTTGATCCAATGAATTCGCAAGTCATCAAGCTAGGGGTAAGTCTATCCCTCGAAGAGCAAGCTGATTACATGACCCTTCTCAAGGAGAAGAAGGAGGTTTTTGCATGGTCCTACAAAGACATGTCGGGGGTAGACCCATAGCTAGTCATGCATAATTTAATGCTTGATTCGATAGTCAAGCTAGTCAAGAAAAAGCTATGTAAGGTGCCCACAACAGTGGCCTTGATGGTCAAAGACGAGATACAAAAGCTGTTGGATGCACAGTTTGTCATCTGTGTGGATTACCCACCATGGCTGTCCAACATGGTACCCTTCAAGAAGCTAGACTGGAGGATTCACATATGCACTAATTTTTGGGATTTAAACAAAGCGAGTCCCAAGGACGATTTCCCCTTGCCTAGCATCGACGCATTGGTAGATGCTATAGCAGGCCACAAAATGCTTTCCCTCATGGATGGTTTCTCGGGATACAACCAGATTCATATCAATCTTGATGATCAACTAAAGACAACGTTCACAACACCTTGGGGGACATTTTGTTATAAGGTCATGCCCTTTGGCCTTAAAAATGCTGGCACCACCTACCAACGCGCTATGACATACATCTTCCATGATCACATGCATAAAACTTTGGAAGATTATATGGAAGATTTTTTGGCCAAATATCTTTTGCGCCCAGATCATCTCGATGACTTAAGCAAGATCCTTTATCGCCTTATCAAACACAAAGTTAGGCTAAACCCCAAGAAGTGTGTATTTGGAGTCACATATGGAAAACTCTTGGGTTTCATAGTCTCAAAATGAGGCATCGAGGTAGATCCAAACAAATTCAAGGAAATCCTTGAGATGCTTCCCCCAACCACCATCGAGCAGCTAAGAAGCTTGCAGGGTAAGGTCACGTCGATCAAGCGCTTCATAGCATAGTTATCTGACAAGTGCCGACCCATGAATAAATTATTACACAAGGGGGTAGCATTTCTTTGGGATGATGAGTGCCAGCCAGCCTTCGATGACATCAAACAATAATTGGCTTCACCACCAGTATTGGCACCACCAAGACTAGGATTTCCGTTCTACTTATACATCTCAGCTACCAAGGTGGCACTGGGTGCCATGCTAGCCTAGAAAAATGAATTACATAAAGAATAGGCTAATTATTATCTTAGCCACACCCTGGTCAATTATGAACTTAACTATGCATATGTTGAAAATCTATGCTTGGCAGTGGTATTTGCCACCAAAAAGCTATGTCATTATATGCTGAGCAATACGACGTATGTTGTGTCTAAGGAGAATCCATTGCAGTACATGATGAGTCGTACTTATCATAGTATTCGCATGGCAAAATGGATCATGTTGTTGACATAGTTTGACATCAAATTCATTGGACAAAAGTCCATAAAATGTCAAGTAATCATTGATCAAATAGTAGAGGCTCCTCTCTAAGACGACCAGCCTCTAACCATAGAGCTACTCGATGATGGGGTCTTCCATGTCTCAGAATCTCTAGATTTTGATGAGCCTAAGTCACAGGCCGACATAACCTTATTTTTTGATGGTTCTAAATGTGAGCAAGGAGGTGGGGTGGGAATCATATTTTTCATACTACAAGGGTGATGCGTAGTTGTTATACCATCATTAATTCTCATTGAATCTGTCAATCCAAGGAAGTGTACAAGGCTATCTACGGGAGAAGAAGTGAAACAACTATAACTTAGGTCAATCTAGGGCAACAAGTCTTATTGGTGGAACTGATTGTGTGGGGGGTTTTGGAACATTCATATCTCTAAATTGCATAATTTAAATCTGAATCTAAGCTGCAGAATTGGAAACTAATCATTAACTACAAAAATGAAGTCCTAATTACAATTGCAGAATGAGACCTAATTATATTGCAGAATTAATAGTTGCAGAATTGAAATTTTGATCCTAATTGCAGAAAGGAAATATAATTACTTTTGCAGTAATGAAATTTTAGATCTAATGTGGAAATAAAAACTATCAAAGTTCTGTAACAGAAGGTTGTCAATATTCTGTTCAGATTTTGACAGCAAAACATACAATGCAGGAAATTGCTGAAAAATAGTAAATTCTGGAAATAAAAATCTGAAAATAAAGTGGAAACTTTGCTGAAAGTAAGATTGCAACTAAAACTTTAAGCACAAGATTAATCTAAGCATAAATAAACTAATACTACAAATATTGTCAACTATTTACAAGCAATTGACATGACAAGTTCTACAACTTATTCTGTTACAACAAAATCAGAATAAAAACCTGCTTTGTTAGTACTCATCCTAGGTCTGGAAGTGGCCAACCTCTTTGTCCAGAAGAAGGTGTAAGTCTCTCTTTTTCTAAATCTTAATCACATTCATTTACAAGTAATTTGAAATAGAACTGGTGCACTTTATTGATCAAAAGACATGATTACAAGAATTCTACTGAAAAACTGTTACAGGACTGTAACAGTCAATTTCTAGTTATACTCTGTATTTTTTGCTAGCTTCCTTACTCTATTTTCTACCTCTTTTTCTATCTATCTCGCTCAACCTGAACGGGAGCAATATTTATAGCTATCCTATGATCTGATTACAAACAAATAATATCAAAAAGATCTAATCCTACAATGCTGCAACAAATTCTGGTTTTATCCTAGAAGAGGACTAAAACTTGATCTTTTCCTTAATGATGGCTTTGGTCGGCAATGACGGCAAAGACAGATGGAAGATATTTCTCTTTACTTTTTCCAACCTTTATTTCCATTTTTTTGGCTTTAGAAATCGATCAAAAGGTCAAAAACACATTTTGTTCTTCATTTCGAAGATAAGTGGCTTCATTTCGAAGACAATGCAGTTTTCATTTCAAATATCGCTCATTCTGAAGATACTACATTCTCATTCCAAAGATCACTCATTTCGAAGATACTGCATGCTTCATTCCGAAGATCCGCTCATTCCGAAGATGCTACATTCTTCATTTCAAAGATATCTGTTCATTCCGAAGATATCTTGGTATGAACAAATATATGCTTTTCCATTGATTTCTTCTGCATCTCTCAGGTGGGTTATCTCCTAAGATCAAATTCTAATGGTCTTCATCCCTTTCCTCATGTGAATTCCATGCCTTGCTATTTATGGATAGCTGGCTAGAATTTACATGGGAAAGAACAATTTTTGCTGCACAGCAATAGTTTGCTTGCACTGTTGCTAGATTTAGGTGAAGTAAATGCTTGAGACAAATCAAAATATGATTAGTGAAATGCTGCTATTATTCTAAGCATATCCCATTGTATCAAATTATAGCAAAAAGAACACAAAACTATGCAAAAAGCGGTAAAATGAACATATAATATTTCAAATACATTGATCATGCAAAATGGTTAATATACAGCATATTAAATCAACTTAACTAACATATCAGATAAAACATAAGAGTTTATAGGCATTTTTAGTGTACAAAACATGTTATGATTGAGGCATTTCTAGGCCTCATCATTTTTCCCCCAACTTATATTAATGCATGCCCTCATGCATTATGTTGGGCTATGGAATCGCATATGTCCATGTTTAGATTCCATGACCTATAGAATAACTTCTTGCCTATGTAATACCCCCTGTTTTCCTAAATGTTTCTGAGACAATCTTCAAATTGTTCATCAGGCTGGGCATCTTCCACAAAGTAGAATGGAACTAGAGTAATGATGGTTGGAGGCCTGAACCTGAGACCTATCCAGTTATGTTGCATGATCTGGATCAGTTGGACTACACCTTCTACTCTTCTTCTAGACCATTCTAGATTGATGGGGGAGATAGGTTCTCTTTTCCTCAAAGACATGGAAAGTTCATTCCATATGTCTCTGCATACTGACAATGCTGGGAAGAAATTGTGATCACAGAAATTGTTAAATCTGGCCACATAGTCCCTCAAATTGTTCAAGTACATTCTCTTAATATCATCCCTGTTCATCATTGATAAGTGCTGCTGAGTGATATTTAGGTGATTTTGCTAGATTGCTCTGACTAACAACTCAGCCCTTGTTTCAATCACTTTATTCTGCCTTTTCTCGTGATCCCAATAAAGCTGATTTTGCAAAGTAGACATAAATGCTCTCAACTGAACATCTCTAATGTAGATTTGAGGATGAGAGTCAAATTCCTCTGGAATGAAGAAACTGTGTAAAAATAGTTCACACAGGAGATTTTTCTGCTCAAAAGGACTATTAAAATATGCTTCCAGAAAATCTTCAATAGTTTCCAATTTATAGGGAATATTTGAAGTAATCCTCATGAACTGCCATCTGAGGTACTTTTCCTTCAAAATAAGGCTATAAAACCTGGCTGGTCATCTAAATTGGACTAAAAATTCAGCAATTTGACATAATTCAGACACCTTTTCTTTCAATGCCTAAATTTTTGTGTCCTTGGCTTCTAGCTGTTTTGCTTCCAATTTGAAATTTTCAGTTTTATTGGCAAGCTGTTCATATCTAAGCATCCAGCTAGCTATGTCTGCATTGTACTGCTCTAGAGACATAGTATTAGGTGGTCTTACTATAGGGGGATCCTAGGCAACAGATTTATCTGAACTCATTTTTCTGCTACTTCCATTGGTTGTTCATCTCGTCAATAACTCTACTTGCACCCCTTATTTGCTATTTCTATGGGGTTTTCATCAGATAGTATTTCTACTTGTACCCCCTTATCTGTTGTTTCTACTGGAAGTGTAGCAAGTTGAAATGCAGGGACCTTAGTAGGAGTACTTACTTGAACATTTTTTTGTTGTTGGGACTATTTCTGTGTTGGTGGCTCATTTTCAACATCCTCTGCAATATTCCTCACCATTTCTGAAGTATCTTCTGAACAAGAAGGCAATGCTTCAGAATAAGATGGTGCTGCTTCAGAATGAATAGGCACTTCTTTAGAATGAAGGAGTGCTATTTCAGGATGGACTCCCATGTCTACTTCATCAGAATCATCTGATCTTGATAAACCCAGAAGCAATTGAGCCAAATTATCTTCATCATGGGATATAGCTGGCGGCTGTTTTTCAGATTGTGACAACAACAATTTTTTTAGTTCTGCCACTTCCTACTGAAGTTTTGCAATTTTTCTTTCTTGCATCTCAATGATGCTTTCTTTCTCTATGATCCATTTGGTCTATGTTTTGACAACACTTCTTGCTGCCCTTAGCTGCTCAGTGATGTCTTCCACTTCTATTTCTGCTTCAGAAGCTGATACAAACAAATCAGTTGTAGTTGGCTGCTCAACCAATATCTCTTCTTCTACAACAGGTTATTCTTGTTCAAGAGGCTCTGTGAGACTGTCTATAAGGATATCTACCATATCTGTAGCATGTTGAACTGTAGCCTCTTCCAAACTATCTTGCTCAGTTTCTATCTCAACTATCTGTTTAGGGAATTCTGAAAAGTTGTCAGATGTTGGTTGTATCTCTATGACATCTGGGCTACTTGGTCTATCTTCTTCCTCCATGACCCATTCTGTAGTTTTTTTCAAATGGATTCTTGTAGACCTCCTAGTTCCAGATGCAAACTTCTTCTTTTTGATTTGTTTTCTAGTGACAACAGGGGTCATGGGGTCAGTTTTAGATGCCTCTGTTTCCCTTGTTTCACTTCTCTGTTCTGACAAATCAGTTGTAGTTTCAGCAAACTAAACTTTCTTTTGTTTTTCTACTCTGCTGCTAGTTCCAGATCCTCTTCTCTTTTGTCTCTTAACTTATGAAGTTGAGGGTTCAAGAGCAAGGTTTTCTGCTGCTACTGTGGGGTGTAGTTCTATAACAGCTTCAGGGGCACCTTCTATAGCTTCTTCTGCAGTATCCTCTACAACATTTTCTGTAGCAACTTCTACAATACTTTCTACAGCAGTTGTTTCCTCTTCTACAGCAACATCAATAGTATTTGATTCTTCTTCTTCCTCAACTTCATCCCCAAAAATGACATCATTTAGGTTAGAGTAAAATCTGTCAAAACTCCTAGGGTTTCCTCTAAAATGGTGTTGGCAAACTAATTTGATGAGGCCATGATGGCGAAGGCTTCCTTTACCCTCTTGATATCTTTTTGCCATGTTCTTTAACTCTTGATACAGATACAGGGGAAGATTTACCCTAACTTCTGGTTGTTGTCTACCATGTCTGAGATGGTTTAAAATTCGCAGATGATGCCCTAACAACAACACATACTGCCCTTCACAGGTCAAAAACTTAATCACCCAGGTGGCTACTTCATCCCAGGGTTCCTGCAGGCTGGCCCTTTTTAACCCTTTGCATGTGTTGTTATGGGTTAAGTATTCAGGTTCTCTATCATTTTCTTCTACAAACTGATTAACTACATTTGCCAATGTGTTCTTGCTAGATCTAGTAATTGAAATCCCTTCTAATGGCAGCTCTGTATTCTGACTTAAAATTTCAAGGCTTACCTCAATAGACATGCCATTGACATGTGCTCGGTTGTTTCTAAATGTATGGGTGAACATGCCAGCTAAATCTTTAGAAGACCCATTGAATTTATCCAGAAACGTCATAAACCCTCCGTCTTCAAAAATCTGCACAACTTCCTGATTTTCTCAGAGGTAATTGGTATATGCAGGCTCTGTTCTGATCTTTCACCCCATTTTTCTCTGTTTAAAAATTATACACTATAGCTGCTGTTCTACTACAGGATTTCTGGCTATTTTCTATTGCAAATTTGCAAAGTTTTAAGTTAAAACCCTTGTTGCCCTGTTTCTCATCTTCTTCTTTAGAATGAACCGTATCCTGTGCACTGTACCTCGCAACATGTCTTCGAAAAGAAATATGGCACACATTTCTACTTTTGCACTGTACACCTATTTGTTGATAATTGCATGGATGTCCTTGCTGTCAGATCCACCTCATTAGTTTTGCAGATTCTCACATGCATGTTAATTGACATTAAAAACTGGTGGCATATGGTTGGTCATGTTCTTCGTATTTCCAATGAGTGCAAAAACAAACCATGTGTTGATTGACACATGTCCCTTCCTCGCATGCAACTAAGAAAAAATATTGATTTTGTTGTATCTTACCTTCTTGGATGCCACGTGGAAATGCTCTTTCCAAAGATTATAACTTATTGCGCAAACAAAATTTCATTCCGAAGATTATGACCTCATTCCGAAGACAGGTCTTCATTCCGAAGACAAATCCTCATTCCGAAGATTATGACCTCATTCCGAAGATAGGTCTTCATTCCGAAGACAAATCTTCTTTGCAAAATTTTCATTTCGAAGATAGATCTTCATTCCAAAGATCAGGTTGTATTGTGAAATTAAATCGTCATTCCAAAGATAGACCCCCATTCCGAAGACAGATCTTCATTCCGAAGACATATCTTCATTCCGAAGATGATGCAGCAAGTCGTCATTCTGAAGACCAAGTTTCATTCTGAAGACAAATTGTCATTTCGAAGACAAAGTTTCTTTCTGAAGACAAAGTGCAACATTCTTTTTGCTGTCATTCTGAAGACAATTTCATTTCGAAGATAATACAGCAGGTATTGTTTTTGGCATTCTTGTTCCGAATATTAGGTAGAAATCAATATTTTCATTCTCAAAACATGTTTTTAAGTATGCCAACTCTTATGAATACCTTTTATGCTAATGGTTAATTATCACATACTATATACCAATCATTTTACAATGAAGAAATGTAAGAAATATATACCTGATAAAAACAGTTAATGCAGCTTTTGAAGAATGACTGCTTTTGTTGATATTCTCATTGAGATTTTCTGCAACATTTCAAAACAAGTGCACTAGGTGAATTTGTACAATGATGGTTCCGAAATTTCTCAAGGTTATGCATGCCAAAAAATTAGTTTTCATGCACACCAACTTAGTAGTGCCTTAAGAAAAGGTTTTCACTGCTGGGTTATTCATTTTTCTCTTTTTTTTTTTTTTTTTTCTTCATTTTTTTATTTTTACCTCTCCTTTTCTCTTTTTTTTTCTTGATCCTGACTATGCCCATGAAGGAATTTCATGATTTCCCCTGAAACCATGCCCATGAAGGAATTCATACTCATAATTTATTCATCTTTTTGTTTTCTATTTTTCTGATTTTTTTTATTTTCTATTTTTTCTTGAAATCCACTGATCATATTGATTGTTTTGAAGTGGAAGAAGGAATCTCTTCCACCTGCTGTGTATCCAAACTATCAAGTTGCTGTAAGAATTCTTCTTTAGTCAGAGGTGTATGGTATATCCTGAGGCAATGTCCATTCACTACCAACTTTCTTCGTGACCCATCAATGGGGGATAAACGATCTGCTTCATTGTTAAATACCTCTTCAATCCAGTAAGGTCCTAACCATCTAGTTTTCAATTTTCCAGGGAAATCTTCATATTGACAATCGAATAGTAAAGCCCAATCTCCTTGTTGAAGTTTCCTTTGCTAAATGTCACTGTCATGCCACAACTTCCTCTGCTCTTGAATTACCTCAGTTTGGTGCATAGCATCCAATCTAAGTTCATCCAATGCATTCAATTGTAGAATCCTGTCTGTCTATGCTTGCGACAATTCAATTCCAATTTCCAGTGCTGTGCGCAATGTTAGTAGCTCAAATTCAATAGGTAAGAGAGGCTTTTTACCAAAGACTAGTTCATAAGGTGTGAATCCAATAGTGGACTTCCAAGTAGTATTGTAGGCCCAAAATGCTTCAGGTAATTTATCTAGCCAATTTTTACTATGAAAAGCTACTATTTTTGTCAAGATGCATTCTAGTTCCCTGTTTGTTACTTCAACCTGGCCATTTGCTTGTGGGTGGTAAGGTGATGATTTCCTATGTTTGATTTCATACAATTCTATAAATGCTTTTATGACTTTGGATGCAAATTGGGGTCCTTGGTCTGTGGTGATAGACCATGGAGCTCCAAATCTCTAAAAAATCTGAGTATACAGGAAATCAGCGACCTTCTCTTCACGAGCATGTTTGAAAGCATGCACCTCTACCCACTTTGTCAGGTAATCAGTGCATACTAGAATATGCACCTTTCCTTGAGAATGTGGATCAATAGGTCCTACAAAATCAAGCCCCCACCTCTCAAATGGTTCTAAAACCATTTGAGGCTGCAGTGGCATCTCATTTGTATGAGTGGGTTTCCCCATTCTTTGGCATGCATCACAATGCCTGATGTACTTTTTCACATCCTTGTGAAGAGATGGCCAATAATATCTTATCCCCAAGATTTTTCTAACTGTGATTTTTACGGAATAGTGTCCACCTGAGGGTTCATCATGACAAGCTCTAAGGATATCATACACTTCATCCTTTCGGATGCACCTACGTAACACATGGTCAGGACTGCACTTGAAAAGCATACCCTTAATCCATTCAAAAGAAGAACTCTGTTTGATCAATTGTTTTTTCTGTTTTGAAGTAAAATGTGGAGGAACTTTCCTTGTGACCAAATAATTGGCTATATCTACAAACCAAGGTGATTTAACTGATATAGCAAATAGTTTTTCATCAGGAAAAGTGTCATCAAATAATTCCCCTTCATCTGTGTTCTGCAACCTAGACAAGAAATCTGCCACAACATTAGCTTTTCCTGGTTTTTTGATTATGGTGATATCAAATTCTTGCAGCAATAGCAACCAACAAATAATTCTTGCACTCACCATAGGTTTATTCATCAAATACTTAATGGCTGTATGATCAGTGAATAAATATTTGATAACCTGTGATATAATGCCTGAATTTTTTGATGGCATAAATTACTGCTAGGAATTCTTTCTCAGTTGTTGTATAATTTTTCTCTGCTCCTGTCAAGTTCTTGCTAATGTTGTAGATGGTATAATGTTCACCATTATCAATTTGTCCTAATGCTGCTCCAATTGCTGTATTGGAGGCATCAGTCTGAATGTGAAATGGCAATGTCCAATTAGGTCCTTTGAGCACAGGTGGAGTTATCAATTTCTATTTCAAATCTTCAAATGCTTCCTGACATTTTGCAGTCCAAGAGAATTCAGAATCTTTAGTCAATAAGGCAAACATAGGACTGGCTATTGTACTAAAGTTGGGAATAAACCTACGATAAAAACCAATGTGTCCTAGGAAGCTTCTGACATTAGTCTGAGTTTTAGGAGGAAGGAGATTCTTGATAATTTCAACTTTCTTTGGATCAACTTGGATCCCTTTAGGAGAGATGTGATGACCAAGAACTATCCCTTCCTTCATCATCATGAAGCATTTATCTGGATTTAAGGATAAGTGGTATGTTTCACGATGAGTTAAGACTTTGTCAAGATTTTCCAATGTAAAATCAAAAGTTTGTCCACATACTTGTGAAATCATCCATGTAAATTTCAACACTTTTGGTGGTCAGATCAGCAAAAATTGCTAGGACTGTTCGTTGAAAAATTGCTGGGGCATTACACAAACCAAAAGGTAAAACCCTATAGGCAAATGTTCCCCATGGACATGTAAAAGTTATCTTTTCTTGATCTTCAGGTGCAATCTGAATTTGATTATATCCACTAAATCCATCAAGAAAACAAAAGTATTTTTTCCAGACAAGAGTATCTAACACTTGATCTATGAAAGGTAATGGAAAATGGTCTTTGTATGTCACCTTATTCAATTCTCTATATTCTACACATACTCTCATTTTTCCATTTTTCTTAGGAACTATTACCAATGGAGAAACCCATTGGCTATCAGAAATTGGATAAATGAATCCTACTTCCGGGAGTTTTTCAATTTCTTCTTTCACAATATCTCTTAAGGTAGGATTCAATCTTCTTTGAGGTTGTATGACTGGCTTGACTTCTTCAATATAGATTCTATGGGTACATATATCAGGATGAACTCCTGACATATCTTTGTAGTTCCAAGCAAAAGCATGAACATGCTTCTGCAAAACAACTATCAATTTTTCTTCCTCTTCCCTAGTAAGCTGGCTTTAGATGTTCATAAATTTGCCTAGCTGGACTTCTATTTGTTTTGTATTTAGAAGGACTGAATTCACTCCTTCATATTTGGTGTTTAAGGGATTAAGAGGACATTGCTGAGATGGGAGAAATGAAGCGGTTCTGTTTCATTGCTGCTTGAGGGAAGCATATCTTGTATGGAACAGTGAGAAGGAAAAATCAGATGATGGTGCCATCCATGTGGTAGTGAAACAAAGTTTCCCCGTGATAGCATAGATGATTCATCTTCAAATTTTTGATTCTCCTCATTACTTATCAATTGTTGGATATTTGTTGCTTCCCCTTCTAAACCTTGTTCATGCAGAACATTCATCAGGATTGTTTCATTTTCTAAGTTTTCTGTGTCACTGAGGTCTTTTGTGTGTTCTCTTACTACTAAGGTAGCTAGTGTAGAAATGACCTCTTCTGGTTCTTCATCTGAGTCAGAAAACCATAACTAACCTAAAAATTTTCTAGATGGTTTTGCAGGAGGATATAAATAAATTTGTTTCAACTCAATACCATTTGAAATAGTCATATTTCCAGATCTACATTCTATGAAGGCTGCTACAGTTGCAAGCCAAGGTCTTCCCAAAATAATGGGATATCCATGTGCTAAATTTCTTGGCTGTAAAACTAGAAAATTTGTAGGGAATTCCCAAGAAGAAACTTCTATAGGAACATCTTCAATGATTCCTTCAGGTTTTGCAACTGACCTATCAGCCATTTCTAAAACTGTAAATGTGGGGTTGAGATGTTTGAGCTGTAATTGTTCCATTGTATCTTTAGTCATGACATTTATTGTAGCTCCTAGATCCACTAAAACATTTGATATTGGTACTGAACCTATGGTGATTGTGATAAGCTGGGCTTCCTGGATCACTATACTTTGGAGGTAGTAGTTTTCCAGATAAGAGATCAGCTATCTTCCCTTCAACTCGCACAGTCTTGGGGAATGCTTTCTTATTTCTTCTTGCTCTTTTAATGCACAAATTTTAGATAGTACTATTAATTTCTGGTATTTCCTTAATGGCTTGCAATAAGGGTAATGAGATAGTCAACTTTTTGAGTTCTTTGACCAATTCTGACTCAAAAATTTTTGGTATTGCATTAAGTCTTTCAGGATATGGAACTATCCTTGGTAATTTTTCTACTTGTGTCTCTTTTTCTATTGTTGGATCCAATTTTTTTGTTTCTATTGTTGGTTGGATTCTCTCTAGTTTTGATGATTCTTGCTTTTCATTATCTTTGATTTCCATTAAAACTGGTTCAGGTACAACTTTCCCTGAACAGAGTTGGATATCACTACAATCAAGAACATTAATTTCAATATTTTCTTGAGCTTCAGCCACATAGATAGGAGTTGTCTGTCTTACACTATTTGGATTAGTGACTGGCTGAGCTGGCAATTGAGGTTGTTTCACTTGCTGTGTTTGTTGCTTTTTTTCTTGAAAATTTTGATTAGGTGTAGGCAACAAATGTTGAGTTTGACCTTGATTCCTTTGCTGCCTTGGATAGGACTGGTATTGCTGATTCCACTGTGGTTGGTTTTGCACCCAATGTGGATTAGTCTGATTCTGATTCCAAGCTGGATTATTTTGATTCCATGAGGGGTTTTTTTTATTCTGATTCCAGGCTGGGTTACTCTAATTTTATTGTGGCCATTCTTGGGAATTTGTCCATTGAGGATAATTCCAAGGATGTTGGGGTGATTTTGATTGTCCCCAAGGCATAGTACCAGGATTATGCCCCCAATTTGTATGAAAACAAGGGGGATTTTGATATTGAGAGAAATTCCCCCCTTATTTTGGTCCAATATAGTTGAGTTCCTTAGTTTGGTTTTATAACACAGTTTTGAGTTGTGGTAGCAGTGGCATTGATCAGTTGAATGCCTTTTTGAACAGATACTACAAATGGCTGAGATAGATGTTTTATTCAAAGGACATTCCTGCAAAGCATGTTTACTTCTACATCTTGGGCAATAAATTGCCAAAGGTTCTATGTTTTTACCTTTTGCAGAGATTTCCCCTAAAGTAGTGTTTAGATGCACTAGGATATCAGTTTTGAAATTTGCAAGTTCCTCTATCAGGTCCTCTACATCAATGCCATTTGTGTGGATTTTTCTTCTTCTCTGCTTAGTGCGAGAGTAATTCCTACAAAGATCCATAATTTCCTCATTACTGAGAGTGGTTACATCCCCTTTTCCCATTAAATCTAGAACTTCTCTGGATTCATCTTGCAATCCTCTCAAAAAGATAGTTTTACACAATTCTGGTTCTACTAGTCCACATCTCCTTTGAACAAAGGAGAACCTATCAAGATAATCTTCCAAGGTCTCATCATATTCCTGCTTGATTCTAAATAACTCATCTTTTCTATTCCTTACATGACAGTATTCCTGATATTTGTCTAAAAAGACAGTCTCCATTTGATCCCAGGTTCTTATGGAATTTGGCTCTAAGCTCATGAACCAGCGTAATGCTGAATCCTTGAGAGTTGAGGGAAAAACCTTAAGTTTTTTATTGTCATTTATATAATCATAGGTCTGACACACTACCTTGAATTCAAACAAAAATTGATCAGGATCTTCAGATACAACACCTCGGAAGGTTGGAAGTACCGGAGGTGAAATGGTCTTCATGGGAGAGTTTTGTGTTGGATTCAAATGAATAGGATATTCAAATGTTCTGGATGGTTGGAGTATATCCTGATCATCCCCTTCATTATGAACATAGCCATGCTGGCCATCTGCATTGCCTCCTTCTGCCATAGTTTCTTATTTCCTAGGAGAAGTTAAAGCTTTCCAAATTGTTCTCTCAAGAGGTCCAAGCTTCTCTATTGATGAGTATGATGAATTATCTTCCTTAAGATATTCTGTTGATAAAATTGGTGATTTTCCTTTCTCAAAATGTTCTACTGATGGTGAGACTGGTGATTTTTCTATCAATATTTTAGGTAGTTCAAACACAGGTGATTCACCCCTTAGGCATGAAGATCTCCTTAATGGGACAAGCCAGGGATCCTTTGGAGTATCCCTAGACTTACTCATTCATGTTTACTCCTAAATGACATAAATTAAGTCAATAGTTGTTATCTTACTCTGTTGTTATATTTAGATTTTAACCTGAATGTTCACAGTTTAGTCTGATTACATCTATTGGACTATTTTTTTTCTTCTAACAACACTATTCCTTGGCAACGGTGCCAAAATGATGCGTAGTCATTATACCATCATTAATTCTTAATGAATCTATCAATCCATGGCAGTGTACAAGGCTATCTGCGAGAGAAGAAGTGAAACAGCTATAACTTAGGTCAATCTAGGGCAACAAGTCTTATTGGTGGAACTAATTGTGTGGGGGGTTTTGGAACATTCCTATCTCTAAATTGCATAAATTAAATCTGAATCTAAGTTGCAGAATTGGAAACTAATCATTAACTACAGAAATGAAGTCCTAATTACAATTGCAGAATGAGACCTAATTATATTACGGAATTAATAGTTGCGAGAATTGAAAGTCTGATCCTAATTGCAGAAAGGAAATCTAATTACTTTTGTAGTAATGAAAGTTTAGATCTAATGTGGAAATAAAAACTATCAAATTTCTGTAACAGAAGGTTGTCAATCTTCTGTTCAGATTTTGATAGCAAAACATAAAATGCAGGAAATTGCTAAAAAATAGTAAATTTTGGAAATAACAATATGAAAATAAAGTGGAAACTTTGCTGAAAGTAAGATTGCAACTAAAACTTTAAGCACAAGATTAATCTAAGCATAAATAAACTAATACTGCAAATATTTTCAACTATTTACAAGCAATTGACATAACAAGTTCTACAACTCATTCTGGCTGCAAAGCAAAATCAGAATAAAAACCTGCTTTGTTAGTCCTCCTCCTAGGTCTGGAAGTGGCCAGCCTCTTTGTCCAGAAGAAGGTGTAAGTATCTCTCTTTTTCTAAATCTTAATCACATTCATTTACAAGTAATTTGAAATAGAACTGGTGCACTTTATTGATCAAAAGACATGATTACAAGAATTCTGCTAAAAAACTGTTACAGGACTGTAATCAATTTCTAGTTATACTCTGTATTTTTTGCTAGCTTCCTTACTCTATTTTCTACCTCTTTTTCTATCTATCTCGCTCAACCTAAACGGGAGCAATATTTATAGCTATCCTATGATCTGATTACAAACAAAGAATATCAAAAAGATCTAATCCTACAATGCTGCAACAAATTCTGGTTTTATCCTAGAAGAGGACTAAAACTTGATCTTTTCCTTAATGATGGCTTTGGTCGGAAATGACGGCAAATACAGATGGAAGATATTTCTCTTTACTTTTTCCAACCTTTATTTCCCTTTTTTTGGCTTCAAAAATCGATCAAAAGGTCAAAAACACATTTTGTTCTTCATTCCGAAGATAAGTGGCTTCATTCCGAAGACAATGCAATTTTCATTCCGAAGATTGCTCATTCCAAAGATACTACATTCTCATTCCGAAGATTTCTCATTTCGAAGATATTGTATGCTTCATTTCGAAGATCCGCTCATTTCGAAGACGTTGCATTCTTCATTCCGAAGATATCTGTTCATTCCGAAGATATCTTGGTATGAACAAATATATGCTTTTCCATTGATTTCTTCTGCATCTCTCAGGTGGGTTATCTCCTAAGATCAAATTCTAATGGTCTTCATCCCTTTCCTTATGTGAATTCCATGCCTTGCTATTTATGGACAGCTGGCTGGAATTTACATGGGAAAGACCAATTTTCTTCATGACAAAGAGTTTGCTTACCTTGTTGCTAGATTTAGGTGAAGTAAATGCTTGAGACAAATCAAAATATGATTAGTGAAATGCTGTTATTATTCTAAGCATATCCCATTGTAGCAAATTATAGCAAAAAGAACACAAAACTATGCAAAAAGCTTTAAAATCAACATAATATTTCAAATACATTGATCATGCAAAATGGTTAATATACAGCATATTAAATCAACTTAACTAACATATCAGATAAAACATAAGAGTTTATAGGCATTTTTAGTGTACAAAACATGTTATGATTGAGGCATTTCCAGGCCTCATCAAAGGGGCTCCAATGCCTTTATTATTTAAACTTGATTTCCCATGCACCAATAACAATACTGAATACAAAGCCTTGCTCATAGGTCTTCAGACAACCATCACCATGAACATAAAATGCTTGAGTATCTTTGGTGATTCACTATTGATTGTCAACCAAGTGAAAGGGGTATTCCAATGCAAATGCCTAGTTCTATAGGCCTACAAAGCCCTTATGGATAAATTCTTGGCAAATATTGAATGGTACAACATCGAGGCACTCCCTCGATCATCGAATAATTTTGCAAACACTATGGCCTCCTTGGGGTCACTAATCCCACAAGAACCTTCTAGTGAAATGATAACCATTCAAGTCAAAACATGATCACAATCCATGATGGAGCGTGCAAGCTTTGAGATAATGCTAGGAATCAACCTGATCTAGATTGAACCATCTTAGGAAAGGTTCTCTTGAATCCATGATAGTTTGAATCATGCCAAATGGGGCTCTTTGTTCTCTCTAACCCCTATTAATAGCAAAGCAATGCTATTTCTACAAGTTCTTTCCCGTTCAGCTTTTGCTAGGGATGAACTTCAAGAGGGATCGGCTGTTCATACCATCAAGGTTTCTGATTAACAGGATTGGTACAGCCAAACCAAGCGCTTCATCCACCACTTTTAGCATACAGAGAGCACCTCCCACCTAGAGACCCTATAGATCCATCAGTGCCAATGGCAAACCTTATGCTTCTATCCACACATAGGGCCGATCCTTTTGTGCCAGTACCCACAGATCCAGATCTGGGGTGCAATGATCACCAAGAATGTCTAAGTCAATGTTCGTATGGTAATGGAGACCAAATTCATTCCATCAACATGATTTCCATTGATTTAACTGCCCCCATCCACAACCCAGTCGATCCAACATGATCATTGTATCTAGACCTAAATGCCATAGCCTGGGATCATGTTGACTCACCACCATCCCCATTAGAGTATTGACCTTGTGGTGAGATGGTCCATTTTTCCCCAGGACAGACTTAACATATCTTCCATGCTGAAGAGGAACCCGAAGTTCCCAATGTAGATCTAAATTCATCAAATGATATCCACCTGATCCTAACTCCACACCAGTTGGAGGATGGATCCCACATGTCAGTCGAAGAGATGATTGACGTAGACATTGGTTTTGATCCAATGAATCTGCAAGTCATCAAGCTAGGGGTAAGTCTATCCCTCGAAGAGCAAGCCGATTACATGACCCTTCTTAAGAAGAAGAAGGAGGTTTTTGCATGGTCCTACAAAGACATGTCAGGGCTAGACCCACAGCTAGTCACGCATAGTTTAATGCTCGATCTGATAGTCAAGCTAGTCAAGAAAAAGCTACGTAAGATGCCCCCAATAGTGGCCTTGATGGTCAAATATGAGCTACAAAAGCTATTGGATGCATAGTTTGTCATCTGTGTGGATTACCCACCATGGTTGTCCAACATGGTACCCTTCAAGAAGCCAAACGAGAGGATTCACATATGCACTAATTTTTGAGATTTAAACAAAGCGAGTCCCAAGGATGATTTCCCCTTGCCTAGCATCAACACATTGGTAGACGCTATAGCAGGCCACGAAATGCTTTCCCTCATGGATAGTTTCTTGGGATACAAACAGATTCATATCAATCTCGATGATCAACAAAAGACAATGTTCACAACGCCTTGGGGGACATTTTGTTATAAGGTCATGCCCTTTGGCCTTAAAAATGCTGGCGCCACCTACCAACGCGCTATGACATACATCTTCCATGATCACATGCATAAAACTTTGGAAGATTATATGGAAGATTTGTTGGCCAAATTTCTTTTGCACCCAGATCATCTCGATGACTTAAGCAAGATCCTTTATTGCCTCATCAAACACAAAGTTAGGCTAAACCCCAAGAATTGTGTATTTGGCATCACATCTGGAAAACTCTTGGGTTTCATAGTCTCAAAATGAGGCATCGAGGTAGATCCAAAAAAAGTCAAGGCAATCCTTGAGATGCTTCCCCCAACCACCATCAGGAAGCTAAGAAGCTTGCAGGGTAAGGTCGTGTCGATCAAGTGCTTCACAATGCAGTTATCTGACAAGTGCCGACCCATGAATAAATTATTACACAAGGGGGTAGCATTTCATTGGGATGACGAGTGCCAGCCAACCTTCGATGACATCAAACAATAATTGGCTTCACCACCAATATTGGCTCCATCAAGACCAGGAGTTCCATTCTACTTATACATCTCAGCTACCAAGGTGGCACTGGGTGCCATGCTAGCCCAAAAAAATGAATTACATAAAGAATAGGCTAATTATTATCTTAGCCACACCCTAGTCAATTATGAACTTAACTATGCATATGTTGAAAATATATGCTTGGTGATGGTATTTGCCACCAAAAAGCTATGTCTTTCCATGCTGAACAATACGACGTATGTTGTGTCTAAGGAGAATCCATTGTAGTACATGATGAGTCGTACTTATCATAGTAGTCACATGGCAAAATGGATCATGTTGTTGATGGAGTTTGACATCAAATTCATTGGACAAAATTCCATAAAATGTCAAGTAATCACTGATCAACTAGTAGAGGCTCCTCTCGAAGACAACCAGCCTCTGACCGTAGAGCTACCCGATGATGGGGTCTTCCATGTCTCAGAATCTCTAGATTTTGATGAGCCTGAGTCATAGGCCGACATAACCTTATTTTTTGATGGTTCTAAATGTGAGCAAGGAGGTGGTGTGGGAATCATATTTTTCATACCGCAAGGGGCTCCAATGCATTTATTATTTAAATTTGATTTCCCATGCACCAATAACAATACTGAATATAAAGCCTTGCTCATAGGTCTTTAGACAACCATCACCATGAACATAAAATGCTTGAGTATCTTTGGTGATTCTCTATTGATTATCAACCAAGTGAAAGGGGTATTCCAATGCAAAATGCCTAGTTCTATAGGCCTACAAAGCCCTTGTGGATAAATTCTTGGCAAATCTTGAATGGCACAACATCGAGGCACTCCCTTGATCATCGAATCATTTTGTAGACACTATGGCCTCCTTGGGGTCACTAATCCCACAAGACCCTTCTGGTGAAATGATAACCATTCAAGTCAAATCATCATCACAATCCATGATGGAGCATGCAAGCTTTGAGATAACGCCAAGAATCAACCTGATCCAGATTGAACCATCTTAGGAAAGGTTCTCTTGAATCCATGATAGTTTGAATCATGCCAACTGGGGATCTTTGTTCTCTCTAACCCCTCTTAATAGCAAAACAATGCTATTTCTACAAGTTCTTTCCCATTCAGCTTTTGCTAGGGATGAACTTCAAGAGGGATCGGTCATTCATACCATCGAGGTTTCTGATTAATAGGATTGGTATAGCCAAACCAAGTGCTTCATCCACCACTTCGGGCATATAGAGAGCACCTCCCACCTAGAGACCCTATAGAGCCATCAGTGCCAATGGCAAACCTTATGCTTCTATCCACACATAGGGCCGATCCTTTTGTGTCAGTACCCACAAATCCAGATTTGGGGTGCAAGGATCACCAAGAATGTCTAGGTCAATGCCCGTATGGTAATGGAGACCAAATTCATTCCATCAACATGATCTCCATTGATTTAACCGCCCCCATCCATAACCCAGTCGATCCAACATGACCATTGTATCTAGACCTAGATGCCATAGCCTGGGATCATGTTGACTCACCACCATCCCCATTAGAGTACTAGCCTTGTGGTTGGATGGTCCATTTTGCCCCAAGACAGACTCAAGATATCTTCCATGCTAAACAGGAACCCAACGTTCCCAATGCAGATCTAAATTAATCAAATGATATCCACCTGATCCTGACTCCACACCAGTTGGAGGATGGATACCACATGTCAGTTGAAGAGACAATTGACGTAGACATCGATTTTGATCCAATGAATCTGCAAGTCATCAAGCTAGGGGTAAGTCTATCCTTCGAAGAGCAAGCCGATTATGTGACCCTTCTCAAGGAGAAGAAGGAGGTTTTTACATGGTCCTACAAAGACATGTCGAGGCTAGACCCACATCTAGTCACGCATAATTTAATGCTTGATCTGACAGTCAAGCTAGTCAAGAAAAAGCTACGTAAGATGCCTCCAATAGTGGCCTTGATGGTCAAAGACAAGCTACAAAAGCTATTGGATGCACATTTTGTCATCTGTGTGGATTACCCACCATGGCTGTCCAACATGGTACCCTTCAAGAAGCCGGATGGGAGGATTCACATATGCACTAATTTTTGGGATTTAAACAAAGCAAGTCCTAAGGATGATTTCCCCTTGCCTAGCATCGACGCATTGGTAGACGCTATAGCAGGCCATGAAATGCTTTCCCTCATGGATGGTTTCTCGGGATACAACCAGATTCATATCAATCTCGATGATCAACTAAAGACGACGTTCACAATGCCTTGGGGGAAATTTTGTTATAAGGTCATGCCCTTTGGCCTTAAAAATGTTGGCGCCACCTACCAACGCGCTATGACATACATCTTCCATGATCACATGCATAAAATTTTGGAAGATTATATGGAATATTTGTTGGCAAAATATCTTTTGCGCCCAGATCATCTCGATGACTTAAGCAAGATCCTTTATCGCCTCATCAAACACAAAGTTAGGCTAAACCCCAAGAAGTGTGTATTTGGCATCACATCTGGAAAACTCTTGGGTTTGATAGTCTCAAAATGATGCATCGAGGTATATCCAAACAAAGTCAAGGAAATCCTTGAGATTCTTCCCCCAAAAACCATTAGGAAGCTAAGAAGCTTGCAGGGTAAGGTTGCATCGATCAAGCGCTTCATAGCGCAGTTATCTGACAAGTGTCGATCCATGAATAAATTATTACACAAGGAGGTAGCATTTCATTGGGATGACGAGTGCCAACCAGCTTTCGATGACATCAAACAATAATTGGCTTCACCACCAGTATTGGCACCACCAAGACCAAGAGTTTCGTTCTACTTATACATCTCAGCTACCAAGGTGGCACTGGGTGCCATGCTAGCCCAAAAAAATGAATTACATAAAGAATAGGCTAATTATTATCTTAGCCACACCCTGGTCAATTATGAACTTAACTATGCATATGTTGAAAATCTATGCTTGGAGATGGTATTTGCCACCAAAAATCTATGTCTTTCCATGCTGAGCAATACGACGTATGTTGTGTCTAAGGAGAATCCATTGCGATACATGATGAGTCATACTTATCATAGTAGTCGCATGGCAAAATGGATCATGTTGTTGACGGAGTTTGACATCAAATTAATTTGACAAAAGTCCATCAAAGGTCAAGTAATCACTGATCAACTAGTAGAGGCTCCTCTCGAAGACGACCAGCCTCTGACCATAGAGCTACCCGATGATGGGGTCTTCCATGTCTCAGAATCTCTAGATTTTGATGAGCCTGAGTCACAAGCTGACATAACCATATTTTTTGATGGTTCTAAATGTGAGCAAGGAGGTGGGGTGGGAATCGTAATTTTCATACCACAAGGGGCTCCAATGCATTTATCATTTAAACTTGATTTCCCATGCACCAATAACAATACTGAATACGAAGCCTTGCTCATAGGTCTTCAGAAAGCCATCACCATGAACATAAAATGCTTGAGTATCTTTGGTGATTCGCTATTGATTGTCAACCAAGTGAAAGGGGTATTCCAATGCAAATGCCTAGTTCTACAGGCCTACAAAGCCCTTGTGGATAAATTCTTGGCAATCTTGAATGGTACAACATCGAGGCACTCCCTCGATCATCGAATCATTTTGCAGACACTATGGCCTCTTTGGGGTCACTAATCCCGCAAGACCCTTCTAGTGAAATGATAACGATTCAAGTCAAATCATCATCACAATCCATGATGGAGCATGCAAGCTTTGAGATAACGCCAAGAATCAACCTGATCCAGATTGAACCATCTTAGGAAAGGTTCTATTGAATCCATGATAGTTTGAATCATGCCAACTTGGGCTCTTTGTTTTCTATAACCCCTCTTAATAGCAACACAATGCTATTTCTACAAGTTCTTTCCCGTTCAGCTTTTTCTAGGGATGAACTTCAAGAGGGATCGGTCGTTCATACCATCAAGGTTTTTGATTAACAGGATTGGTACACACCCATAAGAGACTATCTTAAGTTAGGTAGCCTTCCACTTGGATTGTCGCATGCCGTGAAAAG
The DNA here is from genome assembly GCA_028583015.1 of Wollemia nobilis. Lineage (NCBI taxonomy): Eukaryota > Viridiplantae > Streptophyta > Pinopsida > Araucariales > Araucariaceae > Wollemia > Wollemia nobilis. The sequence goes on from JAQPPZ010001261.1 coordinate 3,788,730, forward strand.
ATCACTTAAATAGAAAGTGGCAAAGCATGTCTTGCTAGGAGACATTTTGTACCGTCAGAGCCATGAAGGGATCCTCCTCCATTGCTTAGACTAGTAGGAGTCCGTTTGGGTGATCATCCAAGTGCACGATGGTACATGTGGTGGCCACTTCAGTGGTATGGCCATCATAAAGTGCATTCTTCACATGGGCTATTATTGGTCATCTTTAGAGTGAGATTATTGTGCATATGTGTGGAAGTGTGTGAAGTGTCAACACCATGCTAATTTGACACATGTACCTTCTTAGGCCTTACAACCAATCCAATCAGCTTGGCCGTTCTCATAGTGGGGCTTAGATCTAATCAAAAATATCTCCCTTGCATCGTCAAGCCGTCACACGTTTATCATAATGGCCACAGAGTACTTCACCAAGTGGGTGGAAGCAATTCCTCTTACCTCTATGACTGGGCCTCACATTGCGGAGTTCATTTTACATAACATCATATGTCATTTTGGTATTCCATCCAAGATCATCTCTGATAATGGTACGCCATTTAAGAACAAATATGTGCGTGCTTTGACAACAAAGCACAAAATTTAGCACAATTTTTGGACACCCTATTATCTGCAAGCAAGTAGAGGCATCAAATAAAATGCTAGTCGCCATCTTTAAAAATATGTTTGTAGATAATCATAAGGATTGGCACATACAAATACCACTTGCCCTATGGGCTTATCACACTAGCATTTGGATGCCCACTGGGGCCACTCCATTTTCGCTAGTGTATGGCTCTGAGGTATTCATGCCTCTCGAGTTGGAAATACCTTCCTTGTGCATATCAATGTAAGAGTTCATCAATGATGAAACTACACGACAATATCGGTTAGACCAGCTTACGTTGCTCGATGAATGATGCATCGATGCTCTCAAGCATTTACGTATCTATCAAGAGCGACTTAAGAAAGCATATAACATGAAAGTTCACCTAAGGGACTTTCAGGTTGGTGACCTGGTCTTAAAAGAGAACCAACAAAATTCTAACTTGTCGCCCCATTTAAGGGACAAGTTTACGACAAATTGGTTAGGTCCTTATGTAATCGACAATAAAATAGGACCCAAAACATACCAAATCACCTCTCTTGAAGGAATCAAGGAACTAGAACCCTTGAACATCAGTCATTTGAGGCCATTCCACATTTAGAGAGCCATCACCCACCCAAAAAGCTCCAAGGGTTCCCATAATTGCTTGGTCAACCTCAAAAATGCCCCAAAGGTATCTATCACCCCTTTGGTCAAACCAAAAGCCCCAAGGATTCCCGCAATCGCTTGGTCAACCTAAAACACCCCAAAGGTATCTATAATTCCTTTGGTCAAACCAAAAGCTCCAAGGGTTCTCGCCACCGCTTGGTCACCCAAAATCCCCAAAGGTATCCATCATCCCTTTGGTCAAACCAAAATCCCCAAGGGTTCTCACCATCGCTTGGTCACCCAAAATGCCCCAAAGGTATCCATCATCCCTTTGGTCAAACCAAAAGCTCCAAGGATTCCCACAATCACTTGGTCAACCTAAAATGCCCCAAAGGTATCCATAAACCCTTTGGTCAGACCAAAAAATCCAAGGGTTCCCACAATCGCTTGGTCAAAAAAATATATTCAAAAACAAAAAAAAACAACAGATAATCAAAAATAACATAAAAATTGCATCTCACTTTCATGCATATTCTTAACAATCAAAACACAAAAAAAAAATAAAAACTGCATTAGGCATCGCATACATACATTGCATATTTGTCGGTCATACATGTCAAAAGCACCATAGACTGTAATTACTTGGAAATTCCATCATTTTTCCAAATTCAGTCCATTTTTTAAAAAGATCCATAAAAAATATCACCCTCTGCATTTTTGCCATATCATAATCAATTGTTCGCTAATGTCATTAGGGTTTCGTCATTTAGCTATCTTTAGATTTTTGGTCAAATGTTGTACTAAGTCAGACCAATTTTTACAAGGTAGAGTTTTACTTGGATCACGCCTTGTTACATCACATCCCAACACAAGCTTAAAACACATAAAAATTCCCAAGTTGTGTGAACGCAAGAGAAACCTACAAAGTAGTCTAGGGTACCATAGGTGAAAGGTTATCTTGCTCATCCCCCTGTGTGAATGGTTCAAGAATGCTGAGAATTGACAAAAGGACAAACTCATTCCCCATCCAATTCCCCATAATAAATAGTGGTTTTCACCACTATAAACAAAATTCCAAACACCTTTGGTCCCCAAAGTTGTAAGGATTCATACTACACATCCCTGAGAAGGATGGGTAGTCATCCCCAAGGCCTAAAAGGGTCAATGCCATTCACAAGAAAATCCCAAAAGTCCACTATCAAAAATCCCAAACACCTTTGATCCCCAAAGTTGTAAGGATTTGTACTACATGCCCTTGAGAAGGATGGGTAGTCATCCCCAAGGCCTAAAATGATCAATGTCATTCCAAAGAAAAATTCCAACCACCTTTGAGCCCCAAAGTCGTAAGGATTTGTACTACATATCCTTGAATAGGATGGGTAGTCATCCCCAAGGCCAAAAGGATCAATGCCACTCACAAGCAAAAAACCCACGAGCTCAACTTGGAAATCAACATGCCAAATCTAAATCCTCAAAAGGCAACAATAAAAATAATAACAATGGTTATCACCACTACTCAAACCCCTTGCTCAAAAAAAAAAAAAACAAAAACAAAAAGAGAAAAATAAACAGTGATTTTCATCACTATGTATGAGAGCAAGTATCCCAACAAGTTGAGCAACCGAAAGAACCATTTAGGTGATCCTCATTACGGGTTTGGTGGATAGCCTACCTGGCAATGGCGATATCCTAAACACATGACTATATGTCTATCACATTAACTTTGCATGTGAGTAGACCAATGTTTGCATGTGGATGAGCTAGCTTATGGTATTCTAGATTGCGCCATAGACTAATCTTACTAAATACACCAAAGGAGTTAGTGGAGCTAATTAGGTGATCCTCAGTACAGGTTTGGTGGACATCCTACCTGGCACTGGTGGTATCCTTACGAATACCACATAAACAAACTCAATCGCACACACAGGGATGTGAAATAACTTGGTCAAACTCAAGTCTGATTCGTACCTTGTTTGAAAGTCTTGTAAGATAATGTACAGTCTTGATTAGTTAGTTAAAGCAGCTGAGTCTTAGAAAAACCTTAACTACATTTTAAAACAATTGTCGTACATTTCATTATCACCATCAGAAATAACAAAACAAAAATTACAAATACAAAGTCATCTCATAAACAAATCACATAGTATAGAATGCCAGTTAATCCTATACAGTATATGGTGCAACCACCTGCATACCAACAAATCATTCCATCCATTCCATATGCATACATCCATATCATATAGCTAACATCATTCGCAGTCATAACATATGCATACATAAACATAATAAAGGTGCATAAAAAGAACAATAAACCATAACAAAGTAAATAATCCAAAAAGAGAGTCATGTATATATTAAGTCAAAAATGCCCTCAAGCTACAATAAAAAGGTCCTCGAACCTCACAAAAATCCAAAAACTCAAAATCCCCAAAGCCTAGGGAGTCGGCCACCATGATCATGTAGGATCGGTGCGACTGGAACTACCCCCAGTGGTGTGGGTCCTATGGGACCTCTCAGGGCGGCTACTACTAGCCCTCGCATCATTTCGACTAACGCTACCCTCACCCTACCACCTACAATGAGAGGATGTAGACTGCTCAGTATCACTACCTCTCATACGGTGCGGTGATCCACCTCTAGTGAGCTTAGGTAACTACCCACTAAGGTGGATAATCTCGGCCTCCAACTCCAACTGGTATCGACCCCACTCCACATCCCACTAATGGTACGTAGCCAATGTGTCATCCTGCTACACCAATTGAGCCCGCAAGCGATCCCTCTCGACATTGTGATCCTCATCCCATCTCCATAGTAGGTCCTCCAATCATGCTATCTTAGCACAAAACCTAGCCTCCATATCCCCTAGGACTGCCTGAGGCATGGGCATATTTGAGATGACATGCTACTTTGGCACCCACTACTCTGGTACGTCTTGTATATCCGGCTACTCTGGAACCCCTAAATCATCCCCAATCAAGTCATCTACCTCCACTATATCTGCATCATTGATTGAAGCCCCCCAAACCTCCACTGATGCATCTGCACCCCCATCGCCTGTTGCTACCGCATCCAGACCTCCTAGAGGCCCCTCACCCCACCATCGTCGCATCATCCACCAATGGTCATACTCTATAGTCACCCTGACATTGTCCACTTTGGGGATATCAATCACAGCATCAGAATCCTTGTCTAGTGGCTCAATAATCGGCCAGGCTAGAGTCCTCTCGTCACCTCGATGTTGATAGATCAAGGGCTCACCAGGCAATCCTTGGTGCACCCCAAACTATCGAGTCACCCGGATGTACGAGAAGTACTCTTGCTCTATCCCATGTTGCCCAATCAACCATCTCCCCATGTGCACCCACCGAAGCCACTCTCTAGCCTCAGGCCAGGTTGGACAGTCCCGGTATGGCCGCCAGAACACCTCCCCTAGAGAAATATGAGAGAAGGCATCAGTATAGTGCCCTACGACACCTACCCACCATCGACTCTACCCTTGCTCCTCTGACCTCTACCATAGAGCAGCATACCCAATCTCCCTATCCACCATCTCACCCCGAGTGGTCCAAGGCAACCCTTGTGGCCGCTCCACAGCTATGTGTTGCCACCCCCAGCATTGCAAAATATAGCTACACCCGATCCCCTTTCACCTCTGGCAGTGGATCTCATACAACTCATCATAAAGCTGTGCCAGTAGTGTTTGACCCCACCTCATAATAAGTGGCGCTGCTATTGGACACTCCACCAGTCTGAACACCACCTCAAGCAGGTTCCAAGGGAACCTCGCACCTGAGGAGTTAGGAAGCAGCATATTAGAGATGAGGGTCATCATCAGAGCATGCCTCACCCCTAACACACCCTTCTCCAGCCACCACCGCACCATAATCCCACCAATCAGGCAGTCTGCCTCTGCCCTCTCCATAGCCCTATCCACCCCCATCTCTGTCGCCTACCCAAAGCACCATGTTAGCACCATTATTCGCTGATCATGGGGAGTCATCCGAATGGGTAGTCCATCTATCGAAATCCGCAGAATCCGATACACGTCCTCCAAAGTAACCATCATCTCCCCTGTTGGGAGATGAAAGGTGTTGGTGCAGGGATCCCACAAATTGATCAAGGCAGTCAGATATGCTCGATCCCCCACCATAGGCTCCAAATGTGTCACCTGCTTGAGCCCAAGGGCATCAAGCCACTCCCAATCCGCAACTGTCAGTGCCTCCCGGGCATCAGAGAACACAATCGGCTAGCGGTGCCGACTCCTAACAACCTACAAAACACAAACACAATACAACAAAAAAAAACAAATTAGGGTTTCAACCTTAATTTAACCAAAAACATTCAAATAACATGTATAGACGAAAAACAAATTACAGAAAAACAAAAGTATAGAAACTGTACAGCCAAAGTATAGATCAAGAACACAAAATCCAATAAAAAAAATTCATCCTAGGGTTTCAACCTTAGTATGAACAAAAAAATCAAATAAAAACATAAAACTCATACTAGGGTTTTTTTACCTTAAGTGTGAACAAAAAACAACAATAAAAACAAACAAAATCAACCTAGGGTTTTTAACCTTAAGGTGAACAAAAAAAACAAACAATAAAACAAACAAAACAAATTAGGGTTTTAACCACACCTTAATAAAACAAAAACAATCATACTAGGGTTTTTAACCTTAAGTGTGAACAAAAAAATCAAACAAAAACATTAAAATTATACTAGGGTTTTTAACCTTAAGTGTGAACAAAAAAATCAAATAAAACAAACAAATTCATCCTAGGGTTTTTAACCTTAATGTGAACTACAAAAACAACTTAAAACAATAAAACAAATTCATCCTAGGGTTTTTAACCTTAAGTATGAACAAAAAAAAATCAAACAAAACAAACAAAATCAACCTAGGGTTTCGACCTTAAGGTGAACAAAAAAAACAAAACATAAACAAAAACATCACCCTAGGGTTTCGACCTTAAGGTGAATAAAAAAACAAAAACATAATACAACACAAAAATTAATACTAGGGTTTTGATCTTAATATTAACACAAAATAAAAACAAAATAACACAAAATAAAAACAAAATAACGCTAAATAAAAACAATTATGTGCAAGTTTTTTAACTTCATATAAAGCAAAAACAAATAACAAGAAGAAGGAAGGAACATCATATCGGTCTCACTTCGATGACTCCACTCGAATATTTGGTCCTTGCACTCATGGTATTTGCAAAATCTCGATAGTGCTCCGCTACGCAAACTCGCAATCCTCCTCCCCACAACTCCAAAACACCAAGAAAAAAATGTTGCAAATGAGCCCAAAATCAAGATTTGGTCTTTTTATAGGTTGTTGGGCCTGTAATCATTCCACCCTGGGATGAGCACTCTAGTTAGTGCTCGTCCCACCCTGGGATGATTACCAAATTGCTATTCGTCCCACCCTAGGATGATTACAGAGCAAAAAACAAAGCAACAAAAAAAGAATCCAAAAAATGCACCAAAAACAACAATAAAGCTGCCGGATAAAGGTGCCTTTGCACCTGATATTCTTGGCATGAAATACCGATTTCAGGGTCACAAATTATCACTATCCTACTCCCTAAGAAGGCTACCATAGCCGGACCGCTCCACGGGAGGATGAATTTTCAAAAATTTCAGCCCCAAGGCGTCACAAAAAAGGGTCAAAACCCACCAAAAACAACAATAACTCTACCGAATAAAGGTGCCTTTGCACCTGACATTCATGGCATGAAAAACCAACGTCGGGACCATAAATAATCACTATCCTACTCCCTAATAAGGCTAGCATATCTAGACCATTCCATAGGAAGGAGGATTTTCAATAATTTCTACCCCAATAGGCATCAACAAAAAGGGTCAAAACCCACCAAAAATAGGTCCGATGCTTGGAAAACTGCACACGTTCAACGGAAAACCACTGAAGGCACCCTTACAAACGTCATATTGGGTCAAGTGACTCATCGCTTTTCTCATTTTTGGTCATTCCCTCATTGATTCGTCGCTTGAGGGGGTAGTCACACTTAGTCACCAAATCAACAAATACACATCCAATCAAGGAAATGGCATGCATTCAAAGAATCATTGACAAAGACAATCACGCCCTTGCTTGGGGTAGCAAACAAGCAATAATCACAAGATGATCAAACACTTGGCATTCTGGAATCATGAACTCAAGGTTCCCACAGACAAAAGGTTGCGCCCTTTGCCTATTCATGATTGAACAATGTCCAAGATCAAGTAACACCTCACCGAAAAAGGTTAACACTTGAAGTAAGCTCCTTAGCTCGTCAGAAGCAAGGATTCAAGAATGTGTGCCCTTTCCATACTTGGGGCATCAAAATTTGGTTAGGTTACTAAGAAACCCTAATCATTAAGTGCTTTGGTTATCTATTTTTGCTCAGCATTGTGCCACGCATAGCGCATCCCAAAAAGGGGCATCTGTAGACACCAAAACAACACCAATCCGATTATGCGACTACAAGCACTGATCAAGTTGGCATACATAGCCCCTAGGGCAGCCCCCAGAGGTTAAACAGTGGTCCTAACCACTCCCAAATTAGTTTTGGAAGGTCAAAGGTCAATTTGGCACCTTTTAAGCACTTTGCTCCCTACTCGTCCCACCTTGGGACGATTAGAATCCTATTCGTCCCACCCTGGGACGATTAGCAGCAATCATCCCAGGGTGGGATGAGTAGCAAGTTTGATTGGAAAAAAGTCAAACCTCGATAGGTCCGCCACTTAACTACACCTTCAGGGCATGCAATTGTGAGGAATGGATTCAAATCAAAGAGAGGGACTTTAGTCAAGCATGCCCTGATCATGGAGGCCTCATGCAAGGAGACTCTAAATCAGGGAGGAATCTTCTCTCCCAAAAAAAGGCATGGCAAGCCAAGTGGTGCCCTCGCATGCGCATTCAAAGAGAGAGACCCTAGGTCTATAAAATGGTGAGCATCCTCACCCCAAAAAAAAATAGAGATGGAGCATTTGGAGCAACGGAGTGCTGCCAAATTATACCCACATTCCCCTTTGTGCTTCTTACATCCCTAATTTCTCTTTTGGAAGAGAGGTTATCGGGTGAACACTAGGAACACAATCCCGACCCAAAACCCAAGCAATCAGCCACAATCCCACACCAAATTCATTGACACAACCCCCTAGGAGGTTTTGGACCCATCCCAAGTGGATTGGTGTCAAAACCAGACCCCAAACGATGGGCGTCCTACCCTCGGGTGCCCCCCAAACTACCGCAGTCCTAATCGGCCCACCCCGGAGCGATTAGAAATCCATGAAGAATTTCTCTACTGTTATTTTTGCATTCTGTTCTATTTGGTTTACTTATGCTGCTATTCAAGTTTCATGTTATTCTGACTTGATTTGACTATGTTTTTATCATTTTATGTGTTTACTAACATACAAGGAGCGCTTTCGGATACGGGACAATCTAGGCAGAATCTGCCAAATCTGAACTTCAAGGTCATCCCAAAATGCCCCTTTTAGCCTAACCCCAAGTTTGCAGGAGTTTTGGAGGCCTCTGGGCAGGACATTTGGAAGGTTGCCTTTGCATGTTTTGTGACAGTCCTAATCGTCCCACCTCGGAGCGATTAGAAATCCATGCATGATTTCTCGACTGTTCCTTTTGCAATGTGTCTCTAATGATGTTTTCATGCTTCTTTCAAAGTTTGGGTTCATTATGACATGTTTTGATCATCATTTTGCTATTTTATACATTAACTAGTCGGAGGCCCTAGGGATTGCATGTTTTCCTTCCATCCGCATATGCTATTAACTATTTTTTGTTTCTCTGAGCATAGGATCTCACTACCAAGAACACCGGAGGTGCAGCAAGGAACACACGAACACACGGACACAAGCGGTGGCAATGTTTGGCCTGCCCATTTCAAATGTGGGCATGCGGAGGACACTGGAAGCGTACCATCTGTTGATGTAACGAACTGTATCAAACGCTCCGAGCCCTAGAGGGGGGGAGACGTATTGTAACTGGATTGAAAGCAACATTAATAAAAAGAGGCCTTGCTTTTTTTTTCTTACATCTAGTTTAATTTATGCTTTGTTTCCTGAATTCATTTGTTTCTCACATTCATAGGGCTTAGCATCTGCACCGTTTGCATCACTTTCGTTTGCATCATAATCTGGCACGCCATCACCCCGCATTCAGATTTCAATATTCAATCCTAGGTAGGGGATATCTATTTTTTATATTTGCATTGTTAATAATTATGTAATCTATACATAGTTGCAAAGAACCATCCTTCTTAAAAAATATTATAGGGGCACCCCAAGGTGATACACTATGCTAGATCAACCCCTTTTCCAACAACCCTTGATGTTGTACTTTCAATTCTTGCATTTCAATAGGATTCAATCTATAAGGAGACATGTGAATTGGTTTTGTTCCAATTTTTAGCTCAATAGTGAAATCAAATTCATGCTTAGGGGGTAGCCCAAGTAAGTCCTTAAGAATATTGGACGTTTCCCAAATACTTATTCCTTCTTTTCCTCTTCGATATAATTAATTTTAACAATGTAAACCATTCCTCCCTTCCTAATGACCTTCTTCAATTGCATTGCAAAAAGAATATATGAATTATCCCTTGCTTGTTGTGGACCCTTAACCTTTTCTTGCCATTTTTTTAGTTTTCAACCCACCTTTCTTTAAAATTGATCACATCCCTATTATCATGTAGCTAATCCATCCCTAATTTTATGTCAAAATAATGTAGTGGTGCTACATAAAGACTTCCTAAGATCTAACCACTAGGTAGGTTTATCTCGATCTTATGGTAACACTGATCCACAAGGTAGGTTTATCCAAAACCATACTCAACCTTCCATCCTCGTCCCAAGAGTCCTAGCCCTTTCGATATATCCTTTACTAAACTAGATGAGATAAATATATTAGTAGATCCACTATAAAACATAATTTTTATCTCTTTGCCAAAAATATTACCCTTTATGACTAAAGGAGTGGATTGACCTTCTAGGTTTTGGCTACCTATTGCTACATAATCTTATGAGCAGGTTCCTTCTATTTAGAGCTTGGACTTGCTTTATATGAGCAACAATTGGTAAAATGTGGGTCTCCACAGTCATAACATCTACCCTTAGGGCTCGGATGCGTTCCATGATTATGAACCCCCACTCTCTCTACTGGTACTGTATTTGGTTGCCTTTGTGGTTGAGGCTAATTATTATTGTTGTTGTTGTCCGTTCTTTGGAATTTTCTCTTGAAATTTACTCACTTTCCAACATTTCTCTTTTTGGGCCTTGGGAAGCTTCTATTTTTTTGGTTTTACTCTCTTTTCCATTCCATGAATCCTGCACTATTTATTTACCTTAGTATTTGGTGATCTTGCTTAGACATACCCAGATAGTCAAAATGGGCTTCAAATGAGCTTCTACATTTCTTTCCAGGTTGTAGGTCTTTTGTAGAATTTTAGGCTCATGCATGTTCACTTCATGCCCAACTCTAGGGTTTTCTCATAATATGAATTTATGGATCTTCATCTTATCATCATAGGTGGGCACGTACTTCAATAAATTAACAAATTTTTGGTAGTAAGCCACAACCATTTTGTTCCCTTCCTAAAGTTTAGTAAATTCCTCAAACTTCTTAGCATAAGAGTGTTATGTCAAGAATATTTCCTTGAAGGTTGTTACAAATTCTTTCAACTTCAATTCAATTGACTCAATCCCTCGTTCTTCACAAAAGGTTTCCTATAAATCTAGCCCAATTCTATGTATGTGTTAAGTGGCCTATGATTTTAGGGTTCTAGTAGAGTAGTTTCTCATAGTGAAAATTGTTTTTAACTCCCTCAACTATGTCTGGAATGCATCACCTCCCTCTTCTTAGTTAAACTTAGAGGTTTATACTTTCTTCAAATATTTGTCCAACTTCACTTCTAGTAGATCTTTGGCCTCTTATAACTCATCCATGCAATCATTTTCCTACCTAACCTTTGAGTTCCTAACCTATAAATCTTGGTTTACCATGGTTTCCAATAGTTATCCCTATTGTTCCATCTATTTTTGAATTAAAGAAATTATAGTGAGGTTTTCTTTCTCTAAATTAGAGTTGCTTGAACCTTCTTCTCTAACCCTAGTCTCAACATTATCCTGACTTGTCTACCTATTTGGTGGAGTAGACCCTCGTCTTCTTTTTCTTGGTGTCATTATCATGGTGACACAAAGAGAGAAAGTTTAAGTTAGGTATTAATTTCTTCTTTGAGTTGTATAATTTAACTATTAGCTAGATAAGTCACCCACATGGCTAAACATATTAGTTATTATTTTTTCTATGTGATGTGTAAATATTATTAGAGGTTTGTATCCTCTAAAAACTCTCTATCCATGGATATGTCTTATCTATGGAAGCTCATAGTCCTAAAACCTTGAGCTCTGATACCAAATGCTACAACCCTATTTTTAACCCTTAACTAAAGAGAGGAATATATATATATATATATATATATATATATATATATATATATATATATATATATATATATATATATCCTTAATAGGGTTCTATGAATCAAGTTATCCCTCTCTTCTTCATGATGAGCTAGCTTATACTATCTATCCCATATCAATGATGAGCTAGTTTATGTTATCTATATCATTCCATTTATGAGAGAGCTTAGTTATCTGTCTCATCTCCATGATGAGATAGCCTAAGATATCTATCTCATCTCAATAGTGAGCTAGCTTAGATATCTATCTCATCTCCATGATGAGCTAGCCTAAGCTATTTATCTCACTTCAATGGTGATCTAGCTTAGCTATCTATCTCATCTCCATTATGAACTAGCCTAAGCTATCTATCTCATCTCCATGATGAGCGAACCTAATCTATGTATCTCTCTTTAATGATGATCTAGCTTCGCTATCTATTTTATCTCTACAATGAGCTAGCCTAAGATATTTATCTCACCTTAATGATGATCTAACTTAGCCATATGTATCATATCCACAATGATCTAGCCTAAACTATCTATCCCATATCAATGGTGATCTATCTTAGCTATCTATCTTATTTTCATGATCAGCTAGCCTAAGCTATCTATATCACCCCATTGTACTTCTAGACCAAATATATGTTGGTAGGTGTCATTCTTTATAGGATTAAGGTTTATTGTTAAGTTTATTTGAGCCATGTATTCTCCACACTATTTCTTACTCATATCTAAATAATACTTTCCTTTATTTGAATACATCTATAATCTAAATTAGTAGTACCTTAATTAATCATTGAACTCTTACCAGTTAACCAAAAGACAAACCATGAAAGTACATTGAAATTCTCATGCTTTATAAATAACAACATGTTTTACAATGGTAAATTATAGTATGATCATGATTCAATAATAAAGAGATATTTCACACAATCACATAACACATCATGTATCGTGGGAAACTCCTAAGGGCAAAAACCCAACCTTAAATATCCATGATCTCTTTCTATTAAAAAAAATTACAATACAATAAATAGAGTAATCCATCTCTTGGCTCCTTTACCCATATCATTATTACAACTTAGGGATGCATAAGGATCCCATAATCCCTATGCTCTAATAAACTCAAAGGACATATTTATTTAATATTTTCATGTAATTAGGCATCAACCTCAGAGTTGCACATACCATCACTCATTATAGGGGAACCCACAATACCTTCTAATGGACCTCATGTGCACTTAACAAGGAGGTGAGTAACCCTCTCCTAGTACTCCAAGATCTAACTATGCCATCCACATTTGCTTCTCAAGTCCATTTACTTTAAAACCTAGTATCCACTACCATATGTTTATTTCATTTAATCTAAATGAAATGCATTAAAACATAATGTCTAACATACTTTCCATGTTCATTTAATTTGCAACTAAATTTCATTATATGTTTTCATAATATATTAGCACAACCATCCTCCAAGTATTTCGACAATACATTAGAAAGTCTATTTACCTAAGTATTTCCACAATACCTTAGGAAGTCCATTATAATGCATTTATAACATGGTTATGTAGGTTTGTATTTATTTATTTATTTATTTATAATCCTAGTTCACAATTGTGTGGATATTATCTTTTTAGACTAGTCGACAACTTGTGGAAGGGATTCATTCACTGTAACAATTATAGATTTCACGTCATTGATTGGATATGTACTGCAGGTTTTAAGTCTTAGATTTTGAGTTTTTATAATTGTAAAGCCACTAGAAGAAATTAGTCATTCTCTCTCTTCATAAATTCTTACTATAATTGCACGTATTAAGGTTTGAAATAAAATTATCGGATGTAGAATGGTGCTAAAGTTTAGTGGCACCTAAAGAGATCTTAGGCATTTCATGGCAACTTGACTATAGTCAATTTTTTTATGCATTTTATTAAAAAAATTAGTGGAAAAGTGTTCAAAAGGAAATACACGAACTATAATTTTGCATGGGATCAAAAGGATTCCTAAAATCTCTAAGCACCTCCCACAGAGAAGTCTTACCTATCCCTCTTCCATGGGACCATGGCCTTGATATTTCATAATAGCTTCTTCTACTTATAAGAGGGAGATATTTTCATTTTTTGAAATCAACAATGATAATTGACATGTGTGGGATATTCTGCCCTTGTAATGTAAGCTATAAATTTAAGAAATGGATTTTTCTAGATCCATAGTTACAGGAAACATGACGAACAAGCTATATTTTGTATTTTTTAAGGCTAAAATAAATATGTGATAAAAATTTATGTCATAAATTGGATTTCTATATTTTATTCTTGACTGCAACGCTTCTGCAAACCACTACCATTTATGCTCATCTTTGTTAATCTAGGGATACTTTCCTATGAGGTAGGTTAAGATTTAGATTTTAACTGCATTGTAAGAGACCCTCTATTTTCTAAGGTTTTATATGCATGGATGGGTTTGCAGGGTTTGGAGTTAGGCAAGGGTTTACATTCAGTGATTGAAAGTAGTGAAGCTTGTAATTGTAAGTGTAATTGGGCATCTAGTGTAGCCAAATAAATAATTCTAATTTTCAAGCAGAGGATTAAATGCAAAAGGCCATGTTGTTGTTTATGCTGATTTAGTTTTGGAGAGTGGGGATGCTAATGTTGGTGCTGGTGCATGTACAATTTACAAATTTAGTGGTGGAATTCCCTAGCCGACTAAGCGAAACATGAGTTTTTCAAATTTACTAGTCTAGCTTAAATTCTATTATTTGGTTTTTCTATGCATTAAACTACAACCTCAAGGGTTTCAACTTGAGGGCCCTTTTAGATGGGCTTTATTATTATTTTTTTAAATGTTTTCCATTGAATTGTTTTCTAGAAACCTTGCAAAAGAGATTGGATTAGGGGTTGCTTTTGTGACATTATGGATGTATTTTTTAATTTATTTTTTTTCTCTAATTTTTGTGATGAATTTAAAGTGGGTCATGGAAACCTTATCTATAAATTGCCCACTTATAGTACAGTGCACCATCAAATCCATAAAATTTAATTTAGCCTATATATGGTCACCTTTGGGACTCAAGACTCTCTTTGCTCCAATAGTTTTATTTGTGACAACACAATGACGTCTATCCTAAGAAATTGTATTGTCTGCCCAATAGGCCCTCAGTAAGAACTCATGCATTGAACTTTTTTTTTTATATTTTTCCCTAAATTAGGGAATATTCCCATCAAATTTTTGAAAGGAGGAAAGAGATCATTGGAATGGGGAAAAATTGAGAGCATTTTAGAGAAATCGTATGTTTCGAGAAGAGGCCACTACATCTCCAACTTGCCATGTTTTTATAGGTAATGGGTTTCTAGTATGCACTATGAAATTCCCCTCTTTTTATATCCTTTTTTTTTGTTGGTGTTTGATTCAAAGCATGCCTACATATTTTTAAATTAGGGTGCTAGACATAACATTGATAAAACAAATTAAATTAATAAATATTTAGTTAATAATGTTTGGAAATGGTATAGTGGAAACTAAGGATTTAAAGAATAACTAGAATTGATGTGTATCGATGTGCAAAAGTGTTCATCTCTAAATTCTTATACAAAATGCATGATTTATTTATTTTTGATCTTATCATATCTTTTCTACTTTAAGCACATATTTTGCTACACTATAAAAGAGACAAGAATGTAGTGAAGTTCTAGATTTTTTATTTCATTTGGTATATCATATGACATGTACTTAATTTGGTATGTTATATGGCATGGACGGTTTTGTTCCGTTATTGAAGCCCATGAAATTAATTGGATTAATTTGCATCACTGGTAGAACCTTGAAGTTTCTAGCATAATTTTAATAAAGAAATAATTAAAATAGCATATAAATTAAAATAATCACTTTATAAAGAATCATTGTTTCACTTGTAGGAAGGTCCCTCAAATACTTTAAATAAACAATTATATATTATTCTTGATGGATTATTTGATATGGATTCCTCTCATATCATATATATAGACTTTTTCAATCATGAATTTTCAATAATAATGAAATATAATTAAAATAATAAATAATAATTAATAAGTAATGTTAGGATGTGGGATCCTAACATGCCACCCTCCTTAAAAAGAGCTTTTTCCTCAAAGCTCAAAGTAAGGATCTTTATTGCTTGTTTTCCCAGTTGAATTTGTGTAAGTTCTTGTAATATCTTAATATCACTTTTTTTAAGGTAGGGATATCTTAAAGGTCAAAGTGTTAGTAATGGGTTGCTAGAAAAAATAGTAGAATATTCATTAGGAGAATCATGATGATTATGGGAGGGAAACCATTGGGGTTACTCAAACACTTTAGAATGATGCATCAAAAATGATGGTAACACTTTCATGTCCTTTTGTGGTTCCTTGGTAGATCCAACAAAGGAGTGTGTAGTCACTCTACGTTGGTTACAAATAGGTTTATTCATGTGGTCAAAACACACTATTGGTGATGACGGTGTGTGTAGGTCTTGTAGAGTGCATGTCTAGCTGGCATTGATCACTTCGAGTATGTCTACCTCATCCTTTCTTGGTGCATCAATCACTTCAGGTATATCAACCCTATTTCTGAAATTGGTGGGATCAAGTATTTCGGGTATTTCATGATAATTGTCCTTGTTTTCTACATATTCCTCATATTTCTCATCTTCCTTAGCTTCCACTTTTATATTTATTAGATACTCAATATTTCTCAAAATACCGTCAAGAAGTTCCATGCTTTTTTTATTGTGATCTTGTTCATTCCATCTTCTAAAGTCTATGATGTTGCTTTTAATTTCCTTGATTTTTATCAGCGCATCCAACCTACCTGGATCAAACATGGATCTGATACCAAATGGTAGAACCTGGAAGGTTCTAGCATAATTTTAATAAAGAAATAATTAAAATAGCATCTAAATTAAAAGAATCATTGTTTCACTGGTAGGAAGGTCCCTCCAATGCATTCAATAAACAATTATATATTCTTCTTCATGGATCAAAGGAGATGTTGATCCCCTAAATATATTTTGTGGATATCTATCCACAAGATAACTCCTTATCCTATGCTCTAGTTGGTGATCCTCTAGAAGAATGCCTCCACTACACTGACTATCGATATCTCTCCACTTGAAGACTCTTGTACTCACTCAGAAGACCTGTCCTCAATGTTTTGGCTGATGGATGTCTATCCACTAGAGACTCTCCTCTCTTTTCTGTCACCCCCAAAGCTCTACTCAATAGGTCCACTTAGAACTTGCTAAAATTTTCTCAATAGGTCCATTCAGAACCTTCTCAAATATTCTCAAAAAGTCCACTCAGACCCTACTCAAATATGCTTAACAAGTTCATACAGAACTTGTCCAAATCTACTCAACAAGCTCACTCAGAACTTTTTCAAATATGCTCAACAATATCACTCATAACTTGTCCAAATATGCTCAATAAGCTCACTCAGAACTTGTCCAAATCTGCTCAATAATATCACTCAAAAAATGTCCAAATCTTCTCAACAAGCTCACTCAGAACTTGTCAAAATCTTCTCAATAAAATCACTCATAACTTATCCAAATTTGTTCAATAAGCTCACTCAGAACTTGTCCAAATCTTCTCAACAAGCTCACTCAAAACTTTTCCAAATCTGCTCAATAAGTTCTCTCTAGGACTTGCTCAAATCTGCATTGCAAGCTTCCTCAAAAGCTCATACAAAATCAGTCCACAAGCCTTCTCAAATACTTGTCTCAAATCAGCTTAACAAGTCCACACAAAACTTGTCTAATCTCATAGAATCATAAAGAGAATTGTTAGACTTAATATGTCCTATACTCAATGCTCAATCACTTTCTCAACTAAATGTCATAGAAGCATAAAGAGAATTGTTAGAGACTCAATATGTTATATTCTCAAATCTCAATATCAACTCAAATCATTCTCATAGAACCATAAAGAGAATTTTTAGAGACTCAATATGTTCTATTTTCAAAGCTAAATCTCAACTCAAATCAATCTCATAGAAGCATAAAGAGAATTTTTAGAGATTCAATATGTTCTATTCTCAAATCTCAATATCAACTCAATAATAACATAGAATAGTTTGTTTCATGGAACTTGAACAACCACTCCATGCATCCACTTGACTAGGCTTAATCAACTGTACTTAACCAATCACCTCGAGCAACAACCCTTTCTCACAAACCCTAGTCCAAGCATGTATCAACCAACTCAAAATATTTTCAATAATGCTCAACAACAAATCTCACATAACAATGATACTCATGTTCTTTTATAACTCAAGTTCAAGTTCTTTGCATCACCCATTGACTTCAACAACAATACTAATAAGACAATTTTTTAATCACAACTCTTAATTCAGAAAACCTTGAAGAATAAACTCAAAGTACTTCACTCAACCAATGGTCTAAACAACAATGCTTATCAAACAAGGTTTAATCACAACTCACAATCTAGAAAACCTTGAAGCATTAACTCAAAGTACTTCACTCAACCAATGGTCTAAACAACAATGCTTATCAAATAAGGTTTAATCACAACTCACAATCCAGAAAACCTTGAAGCATTAACTCAACCATTTTTGAAAATTAAACCGTAATCAAATCATTTTCACTCCAAAATTAATTTTCAATCAAGCCAACCATCTAACTCAACAAAGAAGAATTTTTCCCATACATTTTCTTGAAGAGTAGTTGTCCTTACAAATCTTCCACACTCACAATTACTTCTTTGAAAAACTCAATAAGGGTTAAAGGATAATTTTTATGTCACAAAAATAATATCACAATTACACCTTATCACTCCAACTTAAAAAATAATTAATATCCTCACAATAATAAAAATCCTTTATTCAAATACACCCACAAAGTCTTAACATTTCAATATTCCACAATAGCAAAATTTAAGACTTGAAAATAAAAATAGAATTCTCCTTATACCTCCTAACAATATTTCTCAACTACCAACCTTTATGAGAATGCAAATAATTTAATCACCAAATACCTTATACCTCCAACTTATGCTTTAATAAAATAAAACACAAAATGTTACCTTTGCCTTTGGAGAGTTTTGAACTCTCAACGCAGCCCACACAAATGTCTTTGCCCATGATGCAAACCACCACATGATCTATACGTTCATTGGAAACAAAGAAGCACCACGTGATTCAACACCCTTGTCCTTTCTTGCCTTGCAAAATGGATGCGCCTAAAGTTTTTGCACCTTCAACACGTCTATGAAATGCTTCCACCAAATTTCGAACACCAACCACCATGCACACCAAAAATGTAAGCCCTCTTGCCACTAGGCCAAATCACATTGGTGGCTTCCAACTAATCACTTTATTACATTTTGTTTGTTTCCATTTTGTCGCTAAGTCAAACATGATTTCTACAACTTTATCTCACAAGCTCTGCATTAATTCGTATATCAGCATTTTTCAAATCGAGCAAGGATAATTTCAAAAACAACTTTGGCAAGGTATTAATATGCATTTCAATTAAATCAAATGACGTTGGTGCTTCCCTTTGGCTTATGACATCATCACTTCCCTTTGGGTTTTATGACGTCAACCCTTCCCTTTGGAAATAAACTTTGCCTTGTTTAAAACTCTAAATCCAACATTTGGATTTATTAAATTAATGTTTGGTCTTAAACCTTTAAACCCAACCTTTGGGTTTAGATATTTTTAAAATTTATAAACCCACTTTGGCAATATAAAATATTGTAATAAAAATTACAATTATTTTATTTGGGTTTTCACTATGGCACTTCTAACCATTATAATATTTATTTATAAAATTTAAATTCATCTTGAATTTAAATAATTTATAAAATACATATTACCGCTCCTTTCTAACTTCTATCTTTTGCACTGTTACACTTGAACTTTTGCCTTCTTGTTGAATATCAAATGACTGTATTTGTTGCCTTTATCTCTGTTGAAATATTGGTATTAATTATGACTTCATCTGGTGGCATCAATGGTGACATCAATGACAACTTTGACTTAGGGACTCAAAATGTCCAAAAATCTCCCCCTTTGTCATTGATAGTAGCCCATATCCTTTTATTGAACCCTGACCTTTCTTTTTCTTTTGCTCCCCCTAGGACATTACTCCCCCTGGCTCAATGCTCTCTCAAATATCAAATCTCTCCCTAATACACACATCTCTCCCCATTTGACATCAATGGAAAATGGTTACCTTTGGGGATCAAGGCTAAGAATGAGACTCTTAGCTTAGCCCCTCCCCCACCTCCACATGGGGTGGTTAATTCTAGGGTGGGAGTATTTCTACTCCTCGAAAGCACTGCTCTTTACCTTTATCTTTATATCTTCTTTTCTAAGTTTTTTGAATCCTCTTGTCCAATTCATCATCCATGTTCTTGTCATTATTTTTGTTCTCATCCATGTTCCTATTACTATTTATATTCCTATTCTCATTCATGTTCCTGTTCCTGTTCATGTTCCTGGTCATGCCCATATTCTTGTTCCTGTTCATATTTTTGTTCCTATTCATATTCATGTTCCTATTAATGCCTGATTCTAGAATATTTTCTCTACACCATCTTGTTGTGTGACCATCATTATTACACTTATAACACTTAATGTTATTATTCCTTGGAGGTGCAGTTGTCTTAGGACTTCTCCCAGTGAAGCCATATCCTCTTCTGTCATGAATTTTACAATTCATTGTCTTCTTACCAAACTCATTACATGAGTAGCAATACCCTTGGAAAAGTTATCATTTTCCATATTCCTGTCTTTCATGTGTCCTACACTGTGAAGACATGTGCCCAAACCTATGAAATAAAAAACATCTTCCATTAAAGCTTCCTTATCTCGATCTCATTGGTCTCTTGTTCTGATTGTTGTTCCATCTGTATCTTCTCTGTGCATTGTGATAAACTCTTTATTGTCCAACTCATCCTCTGATGTCTCACTCCCACTTACACTATCTTCTTCTAATGTATCTTATTTTGAAGTTTCTTCTTCTTCTTCAGGACTTGAAGTAGACTTTTCTTCTCTTTTATTTTGAACTTGTTTATAACTAAGACCTATCTTGTTTTTTGCTCTTCTTTGTATCTTGACTATTTTATCCACACTCTTTGCACTGTTTACATACTTGTATAGATTATTATTGGAATCCTATAAATCTTCCTTTAGTAGGGCCACTTCTTGTGTTAAACTCTCACATTCCAAGATTTTTGCTTCTAACTTATATTTGAACTTGCTTGCCTTAGCCTTTGACTTTTTTAAATCCTCTATGAGCAATAATCTTTCTTCATCACATTCTTGAAATTGACTTTCAATATTAGAGTGTTGTTTTCTTAATTTATTTACTATTTCAAGGGCATACATAAGTTCTCCCTTGAGATCATAGCCATTCTCTGCTGAATAATACTCTATTTTTTTGTATTTGTCCATATCATTTCTTTCTTTTGGCTTGTCATATATAGGATCACTCACTTCATCTTCTAATTCCATTAGAATATTTTCATCTGGTCTATCAAGTGCATATTCAAAATCATCATAACTAAAACTATAACAATCCCTTGTACAATCATCTTCAAGATGTCCAAATCTATCACATCTAAAACACTTGAGAATAACTGGATTCTTTCTCTTAACTGGTTATTTCTATTCAACCATAAATAGGACTTCATCTCTATAATTGTTTGAAAAACTACCATCACTATTATTTGAGTCCTTACTTGCATTATCCACATAGTAGCTTCTCTTTTGCCTTTGGAAGAACTTCTTACCTTGTTTGTTTTGCCCATCCTTTCTTTTCTTCTAGTACCTATATTTTTTTGATTCCCTGTACCTATGATACTATTTTTATTCATCATTGTTGCTCTTTGGCTCTTTTCACTCTGTTGCATAATGTCCATACTTTCCATAGTTAAAAAACGTAACATATATTATATCTATTGGTCTTTTGGAACCTTTATCTCTTCTGCCATAATTTGCTTCTTCATCACTAGAAGACTCACTACTTGATTATGTCTTCTTACCCTTTTTATTTTTGTCCACTTTGAATGTAGCTTCTTTCGGAGGAATAGGATATTTTGTTCTTATCTCAAAAGTAGTAAGCATGCCAAGTAAATAATTCCTTGTCAAATAATCATTATCAATTGATGTTTCTATATCAAAAACATTTTCACTATACCTTTTTGGAAGAGTTCTCAAGATCTTATCACAAGCATCAGACTCATCAACCTTCATTCCAAGACCTCTCATATCATGTACAAGTTCATAAATATTACTGAGATAGTCATGAATATTTTCATCATCCCTCATTATTAAATTTTTAGACTCTCCTTTGAGATTTTTTATTTTAGCTTTTCTAATACCTTTATCTCCTTCATATATGGTATGTAATAGTTCCCACATATCTTTTGTTGTTTTACAATCCATAACCTTCATAGATTTCGATCTACATAATCCTTTTATAATCACATTCATAGCTTTTGAAATTGCATGCATTAGAATATTACCTTCTTTATTTTTAGGAGGATTGGCTACTGAATCATATCCAAATTCCACTACATCCCAAACTTCATTGCCAAGTACCATCAAGTGAATTCTCATCAGCACACACCAATACAAGAAGTCACTTCCATCAAAGACTAGTACTACATTATTGACGGACCCATCCTTTTGATCCATCGTGTTCTTAGACCGCTTTTTATTCAAGCTATCAAACTCTTCTGAAGGAACCCACTCTGATACCAATTAAATAACACAATATTATACTGAGAGGGGGGTGAACAGTATAAGACCACTTTTTACTTTTCTTTTCAATTCAATATTATGCGGTTTATAAATAGTAGTATCAATAGCAGTAATCAAAGTAATGCACAAAGCACCATATAGAATAGAGACATATATTTAACATGGTTCACCCAATGTGGGCTACCTTCACAGAGAAAATATTTCTTCTAAATATTTATCAAATAATATTTTGGTAATCCTTCCCAATTACAATGTTTATGGACCTATGTCCAAAGGAGATGTTGATCCCCTAAATTTGGTTTGTGGATCTCTATCCACAGGATAACTCCTATGCTCTGGCTGGTGATTCTCTAGAAGACTACCTCCATTGCACTAACTATGGATATCTCTCCACTTGAATACTCTTGTCCTCACTCAGAAGACTTGTCCTCAATGTCCTGGCTGATGGATCTCTATCCACTAGAGACTCTCCTCTCTTCTCTATCACCTCCAAAGCTTTGCTCAATAGGTTCACTCAGAAACTTCTCAAATATGCACAATAGGTCCACTCAAAATCTTCTCAAATCTGCTCAATAGGTCCACTAAGAACCTATTCAAATATGCTCAATAGGTCCACTCAGAACCTACTCAAATATGCTCAACAGGTCCACTCAAAATCTGCTCAAATATGCTCAACAGGTCCACTCAAAACCTGCTAAAATATACTTAATAAGTTCACACTGAACTTGTCTAGATATGCTCAACAATATCACTTAGAACTTGTCCAAATCTAATCAATAACCTCACTCAGAACTTGTCCAAATCTGCTTAATAATTTTGGTAATTTGAGTTATTTTGTGTTGTCATTGATGTCACATGGATCACATTGATTTTTGGTGGTAAAAGCACTTCATAAATAATCATTTATGATATTTTGGATAACATGGATATTTACAGGGTTTTGTGGCACAAGAGGCATATAATATTTAATTTTTTAAATATTATATTAATGGTTTTTATTAAAACCAATGGTAAAGGTTTTTATTAAAACCAATGGCAAGGGTTTTTATTAAAACCGACAAAAAGATTTTTTATTAAAACCATTGGAAAGGGTTTTCATTAAAACCATTGGAAATGGTTTTTAATTAAAACCACTATGCTAAGACTTCTCCAAATTATGATGCATGAGAAGGTTTTCCAATAAAACCTAGGTGTAAAAGGTTTCATGGCAAAATTTAAAAGAATGAAGGAGATATCCCAATTCAAAGTTAAGAGGAGAATTATTAAATTTTTATTTAATAATTCTAAGGTCTAAAGTTGAATTACATTATCCGTCGACGTGCAAATTTTGGAGAGATTAATAAATATTCATCGACGTCATTCGAAGGATGGAGGTGCATATAAATAAAAGGTGGAAAAACCTTTATTTATTGGTGACTAGAGATAGCACATGAGAGAGAGTCATAAAAAGGGGATCAACTAAGAAATAAGGATAAATAACTTTTGATTTGAGAGTAATTTCAAGTAAATAGAACAAGAAAGTGATGTCATGTAGGAGCCTATAGCATAGTTTGTAGTGCACAAACTTTGCACAAGGTAGATTCGTTGTTCGAATCCCGCCAGGTGTAAATTATTTTGCTAAGGAAGGCAACTTAAGTTTTTTATATTTGAGCACAGGTGAAGTTGGTTGTTTGGGATTAAATTCCAATGTGGGTTGATGCCCACATGGTAAGTGCCTCACAACACTAGGAGAGAAGAACAGAGTTTGACTCCCATGAAGGTGTGAAGGCACATTTATTTTTGGCAAGGCATTGACGATTTCGAAGGTATGAAGGCACATTGATTTTTGGAAAAGCATTAATGATTTTGAAGGTGGTGAAGGTGCATTAATTTTGGCAAAGGCATTAATAATTTCAAAGGTTGCAAAGGCTACAAATTTTGTAAAAAGGTATTTATCTCTAGCGCATGGTAATATTTGATATTGCTAAATTTTTGGTGCATTGAAAACCATTTCCATTATAACTAGGGAGTCATAATGTATTTAGTGAAAATAAATTATTGTTGTGTGTGATTAGGGAGATATAAGGTGTGGAAATAAATATTTGTTATTGTTGTATGTGGAGTTATAAGGTGTGGAATTAAAAATAAAAGTATAGGTACTTGTTGTATATGTTAATGAAATTAGGGAGTCATAAGGTTGAAAAGTGTTGAACTTGTTATATGTCCTAGTGCATGATTTAATTATGAAATTAAACTAGGAACTTGAGACCTAGTTAATTGCTACCTTGAGTTAGAAGACATGCACATGAGTTAGGGTTTGAATTTGAATATAAATTTACTTTATTATGTGCCTTGGATATTGAGAGGAGTGGGTGGATTAGAAAATCATTTTTATGGATAAAATTAATGCTTGAGTTCCATGATTGCTTTAGTGGTGTTCATTGAGAGTATTTCCATTATTGAGAATTTTGTTGCTATTGCTTTGATGATATTGTTGTTGGTTGCTTGTTAATTCCATTGCCACTATTTGAGACCATTGAGGAGATCATTTGCTAGTCACTTGTGGATACATTTGTCTTTCATTTGAGGAGATCATTGTTGGCTATTTTGAGAGCTCTTCGCTTGAGGGAGTTGTGCTTGTTTCTTGAGAGATTATTGATATTGCATGAGGAAGATATTATTGAGAACCTATTGCTATCACTTGAGGAGATTTCTTTGGTTGGTTGAAGTCCTCATTGTTATTGCTTGGAGAGGTATCCATTTGAGAGTACATTGTTGAGCATCATTGTCATCCATTTGAGAGAGTATTTGTCATACATTTGAGAGTACATTATTGAGCATTGTTGTCATCCATTTGAGATATTATTTGTCATACATTGTTGAGATCATTGTGGATCATTTTTGTCATCCATTGAATAGTACATTGCCATTCATTTTTTAGCACATTTTTGAGTATTGTCATCATTCATTTGTTATCCATTGTTGATTTTAACATTGAGCCTTGCCTTCATTGATTCATGGTTGATATTTGAGTGCTACTTGAGATTCATTAGTTGAGCCTTTCGTAAGGCTTTTGGAATAGAATTTCTATATAGATTTTAGATAGCTATTGTGCATGATTGGTTGAGCCTTTGAGAAGGCTTTTGGAATATATTTATGGATATATTTGGGATAACATTTGAGCAGGAGTGTTTGAGCCTTTTGTGAAGGCTTTGAGGATATATTTGGGATAGCATTTTAGTAGAATTATTTGAACCTTGTGATAAGGCATTGAGGTATATTTGTAAGTAGTGAAATAGATAGGACAAAAATAGAAAACACATCAACACCAGTTGCCTAACTGAGCATATTAGTGGATAGCCTAGCTGATCAGATCAGTGGATGGCCTAGCTAAGAAAATTAGTGGATAGCCTAGTTGAGCAGATCAGTGGATAGCCTAGCTGAGCAGATCAATGGATAGCCCAGTTGAGCAGATCATTGGATAGCCTAGATGAGTATATAAGTGGATAGCCTAGATGAGTAGATTAGTGGAGAGCCTAGCTGAGTAGATTAGTGGAGCCTACCTTAGGAGATTAGGAAATCCTAGCTTTAAGAAGATCAAATTAATCATTTGTATTGGGATAAGGATCCTTATTTCATTGTGAAATATTATAAGGATAATATATTATGGAATACCCCACATTGGGGGGAACCACGTTAAATCTTATGTCGCAATTGTACATGATGATTTGTGCACTTGCTTACTATTGCTATATATGTTATTAATACACACTGCTATATTTAGTTATTGCAATTGAAGACACTAATTTATATTGGTTTGGAAAGAAAGTAAAAAGTGGGCACTATACTGTTTACCCCCCTATCAGTATAAGCTTGTGTTCTTCAATTGGTATCAGAGCGGGTTCCTTCAGAAAATCTAATAGCTTGAGGGTAGATTTTACAAGAACACAGAAGGCTTCGCATAATGGATCATATACAAGTAAGGATCCACTATTTGATGGTAAAAATTATGCTTTTTGGAGCATGAGAATGAATAACTACTTGATATCACAGGGATATGAGGTATGGCAGATGGTTGCAAAAGAGTATAAGGTTGAAGGTAATCTCAATATGGATAAGACTATCACGAAATTGGCTGAGATTAATGCAAAGGCAATGAATTGTATTCTTAGAGGGCTTCGTGAGATTTATTTTACAAAGGTCATGGTATGTAATTAAGCTAATGAAATGTGGACCAAGTTGTGGAATACCTATGAAGGAGATTCCAAGGTAAAGTTGGAAAAACTACAAACTCATAAAAGAAGATTTGAGGAATTGAAAATGGAATATTCTAAAGATATTGCAAAGTTTTTACTTCGAGTTGATGAGTTTGCTAAAACCATGAGAGGCCTAGGATTTGAGATGAAAGAATCAGATTTTACTCAAAAGGTTTTGAGATCACTTCCCATGAAGTATGATGCAAAGGTTTTAGCAATAGAAGAAAAAATGAATATTGACAAGCTAACAATGGAATAACTACAAGGACCTCTCATAGCTTATGAGATGAGGATAGATAAGCATCAAGCTCTGAAGAAAGAAATTGCATTCAAAACTTTAGAGAAAAATAAAGGGAAATATCTAGAGATAGATAGATATTCAGATAATGATGTGGAAGATAACTTCATAAAAATGAAAAAGGACTCAAGGAATTACAAGGATATGAAGAAATTAAAATGCTACAAGTGTGGTGATTATGGTCACTATGCAAACAAGTGTCCACATGAAGAAAACAGTGATTATGAAAAATAGGGTCACACAAGAAAAGAAGGAAAGCATAAGCATGACAAAGATGATAAGTACAAGCAAAGCAAGCATGAGAAAAAGAAAAATTTTCATAAGACTAAGAAAAATTTCTACATTGAAGAAGTAAATGATAGCTTAGATCACAGCGATAGAGACAAGTTAGATGATGAAAATGAAGAAAGGTTGTTTATTAAAACCAACAGAAAGGGTTTTCATTAAAACCATTGGAAAGGGTTTTTTCATTAAAACCACTATGCTAAGACTTCTCCAAATTATGATGTATAAAAAGGTTTTCCAATAAAACCTAGGTGCAAAAAGTTTCATGGTGAAATTCAAAAGAATGAAGGAGATATCCCAATTCAAAGTTTTTTTTTTTTTGAAAAATCCAATTCAAAGTTAAGAGGTGAAATATTAAATATTTATTTAATAATTCTAAGGGCTAAAGTTGAATTACATTATCCCTCGATGTGCAAAGGTTGGGGAGATTAATAAAGATTCATCGACGTCATTCAAAGGATGGAGGTGCATATAAATAAAAGGTGAAAAAACCTTTGTTTATTGATGACTAGAGATAGCGCATGAGAGAGAGAGTCATCAAAATGGGAGCAGCAAAGAAAGAAGGATAAATAAATTTTGATTTGAGAGCAAGGTAAAGTAAACAATGTGGGAAAGTGATATCACATAGGAGCCTATATCGCATTTGGAAATGCACAAAATTTACACAAGATAGGTTCGTTGTTCGAATCTCGCCAGGGGCAAAGTATTTTGATAAGGAAGCCAACTTAAGTTTTTCATATTTGAGCACAGGTGAAGTTGGGTATTTGAAATTAAATACCAATGAGATTTGATGCCCACGTGGTAAGTGCCTCATAGTTATAGGTGAGAGTAACATAGTTTGACTCATGCGAAGGTGTGAAGGTGCATTGATTTTTGGCAAGGCATTGACGATTTTGAAGGTATGAAGGCGCAATGATTTTTGGAAAAGCATTAACGATTTCGAAGGTGGTGAAGGCGCATTAATTTTGGCAAAGACATTAAAAATTTTGAATGTTTTGAAGGCTACAAGTTTTGTAAAAAGGTATTTATCTCTAGTGCATGGTAATATTTGATATTACCAAAGTTTTGGTGCATTGAAAATCATTTCTATTATAACTAGGGATTCATAAGGTATTTAGTGAAAATAAATGATTGTTGTGTGTGATTAGGGAGATATAAGGTGTGGAAATAAATATTTGTGATTTTTGTATGTGGAGTTATAAGGTGTGGAATTAAAAATAAAAGCATAAGTTCTTGTTGTATATGTTAATGAAATTAGGGAGTCATAAGGTTGAAAAGTGTTGAACTTGTTATATGTCCTAGTGCATGAATTAATTATGAAATTAAACTAGGAACTTGAGACCTAGTTAATTTCTACCTTGAGTTAGAAGACATGCACATGAGTTAGGGTTTTAATTTGAAGATAAATTTGCTTGATTATGTGCCTTGGCTATTGAGAGGAAGTGGATGGATTAGAAAAATAATTTTATGGATAAACTGTATGCTTGAGTTCCATGATTGCTTTAGTGGAGATCATTGAGAGTATTGCCATTATTGAGGAGGTTGTTGCTATTGCTTTGAGGAGATTGTTGTTGGTTTCTTGTTAAGTCCATTGCCACTATTTGAGACCGTTGAGGAGATCATTTGCTAATCACTTGTGGATACATTTGTATTTCATTTGAGAAGATCATTGTTGGATATTGGAGAGCTCTTTTCTTGAGGGAGTTGTGCTTGTTTCTTGGGAGCTTATTGACATTGCATGAGGAAGATATTATTGAGAACCTATTGCTATCACTTGTGGATATTTCCTTGGTTTGTTGAAGTCCTCATTGTTATTGCTTGGATAGGTTTACATTTGAGAGATCATTTGTCATCCATTTGAGATTACCTTGTTGAGCATTGTTGTCATCCATTTGAGAGTACATTATTGAGCATCATTGTCATCCATTTGAGAGAGTATTTGTCATACATTTGAGAGTACATTATTGAGCATTGTTGTCATCCATTTGAGAGATCATTTGTCATACATTTCTAAGATCATTGTGGATCATTGTTGTCATCCATTGAAGAGTACATTGCAATTCATTGTTGAGCACATTGTTGAGTATTTCCATTATTCATTTGTTATCCATTATTGAGTTCATCGTTGATCCTTGACTTCATTGATTTGTGGTTGATATTTGAGTGCTACTTGAGATTCATTGGTTGAGCCTTTGGGAAGGCTTTTGGGATAGAATTTATGGATAAATTTGAGACAACTTTTGTGCATGATTGGTTGAGCCTTTGAGAAGGATTTTGGGACAGATTTGAGGACATATTTGGGACAACATTTGAGTAGGAGTGTTTGAGCCTTTTGTGAAGGCTTTGAAGATAAATTTGGGATATAATTTCAACAAGATTATTTGAGCCTTATGAGAAGGCATTGAGGCAAATTTATGAGTAGTGAAAGAGACAGGACATAAACAAAAAACACATCAACACCAATTGCCTAATTAAGCAGATCGATGGATAGCCTAGTTGAGTAGATTAGTGGATAGCCTAGTTGAGTAGATTAGTGGATAGCCAAGTTGAGCAGATTAGTGGATAGCCTAGCTAAGTAGATTAGTGGATAGCCTAGATGAGCAGATTAGTGGATAGACTAGCTAAGCAAATCAATGGATAGCCTAGCTAAGTAGATCAGTGGAGAGCCTAGCTGAGCAGATCAATGGAGCCCACCTGATCAGATTAGGATAGCCTAGATTTGAGCAGATCAAAGTAATCATTTGTATTGGGATAAGGATCCCTATTTCTTTGTTAAATAATATAAGAAGAATATCTTGTGAACTACCCCACATTGGGGGAACCACATTAAATATTGTGTCTCAATTGTCTGTGATGATTTGTGCACTTGTTTACTATTGCTATCTATGTTATTAATGCACACTGCTATATTTTGTTATTGCAATTGAGGATACTAATTGATATTGGTTTAGAAAGAAATTAAAAAGTGGGTGCTATACTTTTCAACCCCCCCTCTCAGTATAATCTTGTGTTCTTCAAATAAGCTCACTCAGAACTTGTCCAAATATTCTCAGTAAGATCACTCATAAGTTGTCAAAATATACCCAACAAGATCACTTAGAACTTGTAAAAATATGCTCAATAAGCTCACTCAGAACTTGTCCAAATATTCTCAATAAGCTCACTCAAAGCTTATCCAAATATGATCAACAAGCTCACATAGAACTTGTCCGAATCTGCTCAATAAGTCCTCTCTAGGACTTTCTCAAATTTGCATTGCAAGCTTCCTCAAAAGCTCACACAAAAGCAGTCCATAAGCCTTCTCAAAGACTTGTCTTAAATTAGCTTAACAAGTCCACACAGAACTTGTCTAATATCATAGAATCATAAAGAGAATTTTTAAAGACTCAATATATCCTATACTCAATGCTCAATCACTTTCTCAAATCAATCTCATAGAAGCATAAAGAGAATTGTTAGAGACTCAATATGTTCTATTCTCAAAGCTCAATATCAATTCAAATCAATCTCATAGAAGCATAAAGAGAACTGTTAGAGACTCAATATGTTCTATTCTCAAATCTTAATCTCAACTTAAATCAATCTCATAGAAGCATAAAGAGAATTTTTAGAGACTCAATATATTCTATTCTCAAAGCTCAATCTCAACTTAATCAGAATATAGAATAGTTTATTTCATGGAACTTGAAAAACCACTTCATGCATCCACTTGACTAGGCTTAATCAAATCTACTCAACCAATCACCTCAAGCAACAACCCTTTCTTACAAACTCTAGTCCAAGCATGTATCAACCAACTCAAAATATTTCCAATAATACTCAACAACAAATATCACATAACAATGATACTCATGTTCATTTCTAACTCAAGTTCAAGTTCTTTGCATCACCCATTTACTTCAACAACAATGCTAATAAGATAAGGTTTTAATCACAACTCTCAATTCAAAAAACCTTGAAGCATAAACTCAAAGTACTTCACTCAACCAATGGTCTAAACAACAATGCTTATCAAATAAGGTTTAATCACAACTCACAATCTAGAAAACCTTGAAGCATTAACTCAAAGTACTTCACTCAACCAATGGTCTAAACAACAATGCTTATCAAACAAGGTTTAATCACAAATCACAATCCAAAAAACCTTGAAGCATTAACTCAACCATTTTTGAAAAGGAAACCCTAATCAAATCCTTTTCACTCCAAACTTAATTTTCAATCAAGTCAACCATCTAACTCAACAAAGAAGAATAATTTCCCATACCTTTTATTGAAGAGTAGTTGTCCTTACAAATCTGCCATACTCACAATTACTTATTTGACAAACTCAATAAGGTTTAAAGGATAATTTTTATATCACAAAAATAATATCACAATTACACCTTATCACTCCAACTTAAACAATAAGCAATATCCTCACAATAATAAAAAACTCTTTATTCAAATACACCCACAAATTCTTAACCTTCCAATATTCCACAACAGCAAAATTTAAGACTTGAAAATAAAAACAGAATTCTCCTTATACCTCCTAACAATATTTCTCAACTACCAACCTTTATCACAATACAAAGACTTTAATCACCAAATACATTATAACTCCAACTTAGGCTTTAATAAAATAAAACACATAGTTTTACCTTTGCCTTTGGAGAGTTTTGAAATCTCAACACAGCCCACACAAATGTCTTTGCCCATGGTGCAAACCACCATACAAGCTATATGCTCATTGGAAACAAAGAATCACCATGTGCTTCAACACCCTTGTCCTTTCTTACCTTGTAAAATGGATGCACCTAAAGTTTTGGTGCCTTCAACATGTCTATGAAATGGTTCCACCGAATTTCAAACACCAACCACCATGCACACCAAAAACGTAAGCCCTATTGCCACTAGGCCAAAGAACCTTGGTGGCTTTCAACTAATCACTTTAATACCTTTTGTTTGTTTCACTTTCACCGTCAAGTCAAACACAATTTTTGCAACTTTATCTCATGAGCTCTGCATTAATTCATATATCAACATTTTTCAAATCGATCAAGGATAATTTTGAAAACAAATTTGGCAAGGTATTAATATGCATTTCAATTAAATCAAACGACCTCAACGCTTCCATTTGGCTTATGATGTTGGCACTTCCCTTTGGATTTTATGATGTCGGTGCTTCCCTTTGGAAATAAACTTTGCCTTGTTTAAAACTCTAAATCCAACCTTTGGATTTATTAAATTAATATTTGGTCTTAAACCTTTAAACCCAACCTTTGGGTTTAGATATTTTTAAACTTTATAAACCCACTTTGACAATATAAAATATTGTAATAAAAATTACAATTATTTTATTTGGGTTTTCAGTATGGCACTTGTAACCATTATAATATTTATTTATAAAATTTAAATTCATCCTGAATTTAAATAATTTATAAAATAAATATTACCACTCCTTTATAACTTCTATCTTTTGCACTGTTTCACTTGAACTTATGTTTTTTTGCTGAATATCAAATGTCCATATTTTTTGCCTTTATCTATGCTAAAATCTTGGTATTAATGATGACTCCATCTGGTGACATCAATGGTGACATCAATGACAACTTTGACTTAGGGACTCAAAATATCCAACAATAGATAGACTTTTTCAATCATGACATTTCAATCATGAATTTTAAATAATAATGAAATATATAATTAAAGTAATAAATAATAATTAATAAGTAATGTTAGGGTGTGGGATCCTAACAATCACATCCATTATTCATTTGTATATAGACTAACTATTATTCTTTATGTAATTTTTATTCTAATAATGTACAATTTTGGGGGGAAGTATGTCTATGTAAGTGGCTAGCTAAAAATGTGAATGACCAAGTTGGGGGTAAAAATAGATGGTTTGGGAGAGTGGCAGAGTGATATTTTTGGGAGGAGCAAAGTGATGTTGGGTGAATATCAATGTATTTTTTTTAGTGACTTTGCATAAGGGTTTTTATTTGATGATGCCAATGATGTCAAGTGCATATATTCATCATTAATAGTTATAGTTTAAATTATGCTTAACTATTTAATATGTATTCTAGAATAAAGTACTCATTTTTTTGGGGTGTGTATATTTTTTCTCTAATTTGATACGTAGGGAAATTGGTTACATCCACACAATTTTAGGGGTAAATATAGATGGATGGTGGGATGTAGGAAAATATATGTTATTTTATAGGTATTATGAAGACAAAAATGAAACACCAGATATATATACTAGAAAATGAACAAACAGTGATACAAGAGATTGCACAATAAATCAGATCTTAAATTATTAATGTCAGTGGATCTCAATACAATCAAATATACCCTAAAATAGGGGTTTAGACTATTTATTTTTATACAATAAATACAATATGCTAGGATTATCTAAAACTCTAGCCAACAATACTTGCGGTGTCTTCAAAACTCGTTCTTGGTCCCAACAAAAAAGAGTGGGCTTCAACTATCTATTGACTAGACCACTCTAGCTTAAGCAGCTTTCAAATGCATGTATATTTGCATATCTGCACACAAAAAATAATAAAAGAGTGTTAATAGCAACTTGTGATGGCTTCACTATCTAAGACCCTCATAAATAAATAAAATCACTAGCTATCAAGTAACACTTCTATGAGAAAATATGGAAAATAATTAAATCAATACAATAATAGAATAATTACCTTGTGAATTATCACTTTCTAATATATTGTTGTCATCGTTGCAGGAAAAAAAGTATGCAGATGCCCTAGCGACACCCAAGGGTTCATTTGTCTATAGATATTTAAGGTTTGAAATACCTGTGGGTGCTTGGTAGTAGCATTAAATTCTCATGGGTGCTCAGGTATGGTGGAAAGCACCTAGAGGTACTTAGGAGCATTAGAGAGGTGCTCAAGGGTAGCTACAAGGCATTCAAGGGTTGAGGAAAGGTTTGTAGAAGCATGTATGCTTCAAGAGAGGGCTATGGTGGTATGAAGATGAAGGTGAGGGATGCAAAATGGGACTTCTAAAGTCTTAGGTCATGGATCACTTATATTGCTTAAGGATTTTTCCAAGGGTTGAGCCATCAAAATGACTCCTATTTATAATCTTCCCTAGGGCACATTAGGGTTTCAATGACACAATTTGTGCGATCAAGATTAAAATGTGATGGAGGGTGGAGATTAAATTTGGGTAGGTGACATGGATTAAGGCGGATGAATGGCTAGGATTAGACCAAGATGGATGGTTAAGATTAATTTACACACACACACATATATATATTAAATATATATAAAATATTAATATTTAAATATATATTAAATATATATAAAATATTAATATTTAAATATATATTAAACAAATATACATAAATATATGTAAATAATGGGTAGAAAATTGTGGGAAGGCCTGGATGGATGACAAGTGGCTATGTTTTGGTGTCTATAAATATGAAGTTATTTTTTCTATTGACATATATCTTACAATAAAGTGCATTGTACTTTTTGTGTGTGTATATGTCAGTGGTTTGTTGAAAATATTAATGCATAATTTGGGGTAAAAATAGATGGACATTGTTGATCTTGAATGATAACTTTTAAAATACATGTTTTACATAATATAGAGCTCTTATAATATATTATTTTTAAATTAATATCAATTTTGATATAATATATTTTGCTTCTATGTGAGATGCAAAGTATACTACAAAATACATTTTGCTTCTATATGTTTTGTAGAATACATTTGGCATACCATCTTACTGCTATGTTAATATTTATTTCAAACAAACTATTGGACATCTTGAATGTTGGGCAAATTTTATAATATAGATCTCATTTTTAAATCATTGAAAGTTTTGGTATGATTTCTGCTCCTTAGCTGTCCAAAAGCTAATATGAAGATCTATATGCGCCTTATTAGAATAATATACAAAAAATAAGCATAAACCAATTGGGATGAGAATGGATTAGAATAAAATTTTCTTGTTCTCTTAGAGTTTTGTAGTCATTTTAACTATGTAATGTCTATTTTAATTGTGTGATGTTTGTAATGGGAAATGATGTGATTATTCATATGTGCAAAACCATAAAATATCTAGATATTTTTGTTGGAATATCTTAAAGGTAGCTTATGAATTGTTCATATCTCATCCTAAGAATGAAAAGTAGGACTTTGGAAGCCATATCTTCTAATTTAATAAGAAAATAGGATTTTCAGAGCTAGGGTGTTCTAATTGGGTGAGCCAAATCTTCTAATTTAACAAGAAAAAATTAATGGTATTTTGAGAGCTAGGGCATTCTAATTGGGTGAGTAGAGATGGTATTTTAAGAGCTAGGGTGTTCTAATCGAGTGACCCAGATATTTTAATCTAACAAGAAAATAATAATAGGATTTTTAGAGCAATGGTGAGTAGAGATGAAAACCCCTAGGTCAAAAAGAGATGTAATTGGGTGAGCAGAGTCTCGTTTATTTATTTTATGTCTAAATAGGATTTAGTTTCTTTAAAATATAAATATTGATAAGGTCTTAGGTAAGGTTAATTGTCTATAGATGAAAATCTAGATAGTGTGGAAAATATGAATCCTTAATATGCATTCCCTCATTGACATGATCCTAGCACATGAAGAATTTCTTTGCTTATCTAAAATAACTTGAAGTAGGATAGAGTATTTCAAAATTTGTAGGGATAAGATATGCTTTTTAGTAATATAATTAATGTACATATGTGAGGAGGTACTTTTTTGTTGTAATGATTATATGTACTTGTTTTATGAAACAATATTTCATGCCTAGTAAAATAATGTAAATGTTTTCTAGATGGATATGTAGCAATTACAACCATCTATATGGATTTTCATGTATGACTATGTTTTGTTACATAATCAATGTAATGTTGCTTCTTATGTATGTAGATTTTATTTATAAATATAAATTTTTTAGTTATGATATTGGTTGAGTTAAAAGTTGATCCAAAAAGGCATCAAGAAAAGTGTTTCTTTTTTTAATTGATTTCTTATTAACATTGAATTCCATGGCTATGTAATGTATTATTGTACCTACCACTTAAAAGGATATTTATATAGCATCTTATCACTTTTATGATGAATACACTATATTGGTTTATGAATGGATAAGTGGTTTTGATAATATATAGGTTCTTTTAGCAAAGAAGAAAGAGGTTATCTATGATCTTGATATATTATTTTCCATAGTTTTGTAATTTTCACAAAAGCATTGAAATCCCTACAAAAGTGTCAGGTCGTACTTCTAAAAAAGGGTGTTTCATTAGTATTTTTGTAGTTTTGTATGCATAGTCTCTTATTGTGGGTTATCTATGTCTATTTTGGTTTTACGATGTATCTATACAATATTCATAGTGGTAATGTGTCCAAAAAAGACCAAGAAAGACACACATGTAGCTGAGGCTATCATAATAAATCAGGAGTCAGTGATAGAGGCCTTGCGTGCTAGTAAGTACTTGAATTTTGATAGTGTTGTTCAATAGTGGTTGACCTAGGCATATAAGAAATTATCATGGTTTTATCATTGACTATGATGTATTGTAGCAACTGGTGGAAGATATCAACTATGGAGTTCCATGAATGAGGATGATAAGGAGGTGACCCATAACATAAATGAATGCAGTGGTGAGAATAATTGAAATGAGGTTGACGATTCTTTGGATAATGAAGAAGGTACACAAACCACACAATAAATTTGATTGTGATATTGATTACTAATTATTGTCATACTATATGGAATAGTGATATTTGGATGGTGTCAGCATTATAGGTGTTGATGTCAATTCATAACACACTTTAAACACTAAATATCAACAAGATGTGTAGAAAATTCAAGTAGCATAGATAAGGAAGATTATTTGCAATCTAAAAAAATAGTCCATAGGAAAAAATTCTATTAAGTTTGCATCAGTACTGATCCTAAATACCTTATATATGGTGAATGTTTAGATGAAGGTTATTGGAAAGTCAATGTGCATATCTCCCATAAAGA
This sequence comes from Wollemia nobilis, assembly GCA_028583015.1. Classification (NCBI taxonomy): domain Eukaryota; kingdom Viridiplantae; phylum Streptophyta; class Pinopsida; order Araucariales; family Araucariaceae; genus Wollemia; species Wollemia nobilis. The sequence continues at coordinate 3,825,960 of JAQPPZ010001261.1, forward strand.
GAAAATAATATTATTTATAATGAATGATGAGATGTCCACAATGAAGGATATTGTGGGCTCCTTAATTGCTTGGCCTATATCAGATATTGTTTACAAATAAATTATGCCATGTTGTAGTAATATTGTATTGCCATGTTTTGGTTGTATTGGAAATACCATATATGATTTAGTTTTGATGTTGTCTTGAATATTATTTGATTGTTGTACTAGTTTCAAGTATTTCATTCTTTTGTTTTATTATTTTTGTGATCATATAATATTTCATCTTTTTGTTTTCTTATTTTGGTGATGGATGTTCCACTTGTACTATGATTTTATTCATGTGATTGTTCTAGCAAATCTCTTGGCCTGATACCCCTTATTCAAATGTGATTGGGTGAATATTATTGATATGAGGAATGGATGTAGAAAGAAAAAAATAGGCTTCACACTAGTCAACATGAACATATTACTTAGCTAGGATAGACTAAAAGATGATCCATTTATCCTAGCATCGCAATCCAGATAAGTCTTTTTTGTAAATGATTCACTTGATATCAACTGGTATGTGGTTCTTAAATCACTTCCAAGAGAGATTAAAGACACTAAAGCATATGAGGTAGAACATGTTAGTGTCTCTATAGCAACAAAATTTATTGGATCTAAAACTACACAAGATGAAAACACAAATGACAACAACATTCAATACATCGATGAAGAATGTGAGGGTACATGGTTGGGAGCCTAGTTACTATACTTGAAAAACAATTATAATTAATGGAAATAATTAGCAAGTATTGTTAGATATTTTTTGTTCTATTTTTATAAAAACCTAGTAGATAATTAATGGGTATCCAAGCTAGGAGTGAGGCAAGTAGGTATCTAGAACATGTGATTGGTCAGTCAGATGCAATAAGGTAATTTGATAAAAAAAGAAAGAGAACGCAAGTGCTTCTAGGGCATAGTATTAAGAGTATAATCATGCATATATGTTTTAATATGTTTAAATGAAGGTTTATTATGTTTATTGAGTGTTAGTATGAAATTGATGTTTCATGTTTGACTCTTAGACCTAGTCCTTAGCAGCATTACATGATTTGCATATAAGGATATTTGTGTATCTGATGGAAGTCTCAAGATACCCTCTCATATCATATTTTATGGTTGGAGTGGGTAGGGATGTTTAGACATCTTCCCATTATATGAAGGTCTTAGGTTGTTCATTCAACTATATTTATACTTTGAAATTCAATTTTGAGAATGTACGTGCATTGAGAATGTTACTTCTTAGTACCCCCTACAAAAATTGGTGTTGAAGAAATATCATTTGCAAAGCATATGTTATCAATACTTGGTATGCATTTTGCACCACATATGGTATACATGTCAATGAAATTCTTCATTAAAATATCATAGGGAAATCTATAATTTTTAGTTTTTGGGATTCATACCCATTCAATCCCATTTGGAACTTCTAAGCCAAGATATACTCTAAGTAGATTGGAAATAGTAAATTGCTTTGACTTCTTTCAATATTGTGCCAATTGGTTTAAAAATTTAATAGATTTCTCAAGGTCTCTACTATTAGCATATATCCCATTGAGATTTTTATATTATTATTGATGTATTGAGCCTTTCCCTTTCCTTGTTTTTCTATGGTTCGATTTAGATAATGGGATCTAAGTATTATCCCATTTTTACTTGCAATTATGCCAATGGGTATTAGGAATGTAAATATTTTATTTTGATTTTCATTGGTAAGGCCCCCAATAGAATTTCCTTTGAATTGACCCCTCAAAAAAAACATCAAATTAAGAAACTATGTGTGAAGTTAGAAAAATATATTCAACACATTTTTATTTAAAAATTTGTTTTCTTAAATTCATAATCCATCTAGATAAGAATAGGTGAGCACATATTTCTTTTATTTGACAAATATTATAGCAAATTTATTACATAGGCCACATTAGATAAAATGATTCTAGAAACAGAGACAAGAGATAACATAATGCATGAAATTTAAACCAATACCTACAAATATCTAAATTTACACCTGCACCTATCTATATGTAATAATTCTAGAGTAGGGATACAACCTCCATAATTATCACAACCCTTGCCTATTACAGTATCAACACTAATTAATTTTACCTCTAGGTGCCATCCAAAAAAATATATTTTAATACATAGCAATACCAAGCACAATTGAAACTATGCAATTTTCTCTTTCGGATTCATAATGAGTTTATTTTAACCTTGCAGCTGAGTAATAGTCCTTAGATTACCAAAAAATTGTACCACCTAGAAAATATCAACCATACTAGATTTTCCCCATATACAACTTGGTTCAATAATATTAACATCCATAAAACTCAACCTAAACATAGCAACATTAGTATTAGGTTCAACTACATATCACAAATTTTAACAGATCTGGTTACTAAAGAATTTTAAACCAAAAATGTTGAAAAACATAATATAAAGAGACTAAAAAAAATAAGAAACATAAAAAATATTACACCTTTGCATTCCTTTCCTTGAAATTTACTTTTACATTGCCTAGATGAAAAAAATGATTGACATTACAATTTTTCAATAACAACTCTATGGTCCCTCAAGGTTCACACAACTGCGTCTTCAAATTTATCTATAGTTGTTCCTAATATTTTTAATCATATCTTTCTAAAGCAATTCTAATGATATATGATAATCAAGATGTATAATTCAAAACCTTACACACTAGTAAATCCTTCAGTAATCACAACTCTCTCTCTTGTGTCTTTGTTCACACTATTGCATCCTTATACAATATGAAAGTGCAATTAATGGGTGTTCATAGTTGTAACTATCAAAACTCTCTCAACAAACTATATATGGAAGATATCTTGAACTATATATGATGCATTATTAATCTATAAAAATTATGATCCCATCAAAAATGGGTTGGATATATATTATAAATTATTTGCAATTGCTTTATTCTCAAATGAAAATTGAGTGCAATTGTGCTTCATGTTCTTTTTAAATTATGCTCCCATAAATTTGAATCTGCAACATATTGTTTTTGCTTTGTAGTTCAACTTCAGATCTACATCAAATTCCCATTATGATTGGTTTCTAGAAGACTATCATAGTCAAGCTACCAAACCATTTCTTGTGTATGTTTGGATCCATTTTGGTTGGTGTGTTTCTATAATTAGCAATATTGATCCTAAGTTTTTTTGACATTTTTTTTTATATTCTCACAATGACACTGAGAGGGGGGGTGAATCAGTGTAACTATTTAAAATTTAAATCTGCAACTCTTAATGCTTAAAAATGCAAGTTTAAAAACAGATATAGCAAGCATAACAAAAGAGCATCACACAACACAAGATTTAACGAGGTTCACCGATTTGGCTACTCCTCAAATAATGATTGTTTGGACTACAATCCAAATCTAGCCTTTGCAAGGATTCAATATTTACAAATAGTTTACCAGCACCAACTGGAAGGAGCACCAACCCCTAATTTATCTACAACAACAGATAGGAGCACCAACCCCTTATACCAAGCACCAACTTGGATTTCTATTTTGAAAAATATATTGACATAAAAATGCCTTCTCTTTTACAAGACCCTCACTGGTCTATTGCTCATTCAAATCAATCTCATAGAAGCATAAAGAGAATTGTTGGAAACTCAATATCTTCTATTGCATACTAAAACCTCTCTGTCTATTTTTTAGAAAATAATCAGGCTTCAGTTCTGTAGCTGTTTTTCTTACAGCACTCTTACTCAACCACACTTTTTGTTTTTCAAAATAAAACATGGTTGCAGTCACCTCTCTTACTGTGCCTTTTTGATTCTTTATACTCGGTTTACTCGAACGACTCTTTTCAAAATGGCTCTAATTTTCCCTCCAATTTTTTCATGCATTTACGGCTAAGTTCAATATGTCAAACCCACTCTGACGCGCTTTGTCTTTTAGCCACTTTATTTTTGACTTATTTTGACATTCTTCTCTGCACATTCTGACAGCATTTTCTGACAGCCTTTTTCTACGTATCCTGACAGCCTTTTTGCATATCTCAGCGCTCTGTTATTCTTCTTTCTTCTCTTTTGAATTCTGTGCTACCTTTTACTTCTACGCGTGACTGTGATTTCTTGATATATGCAACCTGTTAATGAATTTCTCTGTAAGCATGATTCTCGGTATATCCACCCCTGTAACAGCTGTTCTGTCTTTAATGCTCTATTTCGTAACTTCCCCTTGTAACTCCAGTTAACTTTTACATGGTTGGCTACATGATTTTCCTCTACGCTTTCCTCGACAATTGTCACTTGTAACTATAGATCTGACTCCAGTTAACTCTTACGTAATTGGCTGCATGATTTTCCTTTACACTTTCCCCGACAACTGTCACTGTGCATGCTTCTCGAATTTTACCTGCCAAACTGTTACCTGTCACGATATCGTGACATTTCTGCCCCTTTGACTCTTTCATGACAGTTGACCATGAAAATAAGACATGTCGTGATATCACGACATTCTCCACCTTCTTGTTCTCTTTTCGGCATGCAACCACGAAAACCTTACATGTCACGAAATCATGACATTCTCTGCTTCCGTACACTCTACTTCACAAGCACCCATGAAAATGGAACACGTCATGAAATCGTGACACTTTTTATTGCCGTACACTTTTCTCTGCATGCCTCAGCAAAATCAATCATAATGCTTTTCTGCCTTAGCAATGTTCTTTGCCTTTCGCTCGTGAAAATGCAACATGTCATGAAATCGTGACATCTTTCTCATTTGTACAACTCTCTCTTCATGCACTAGCGAAATCAAGACATGTAGCGAAATCGCTACACATTTTTCCCTTTGCACTTTCCTTTGCTGCGACCTCCGAAAATCTAGCATGTAGCGAAATTGCTACAACTTTTCACTTAGCACTTTCTTTTGCTTCGGCCAGCGAAACTTTGACTTGTAGCAAAATTGCTACACCTTTGTGCCTTGCACTTCCAGCCTTGCTTTGGTTCATGAAACTTTGACTTGTAGCAAAATCGCTACACCTCTGTGCCTTGCACTTCTAGCCTTGCTTTGGTTCATGAAACTTCGACTTGTAGCAAAATCGCTACACCTTTGTGCCTTGCACTTCTAGCCTTGCTTTGGTTTGTGAAACTTCGACTTGTAGAAAAATCGCTACACTTTTGTGCCTTGTACTTCTAGCCTTGCTTTGGTTCATGAAACTTTGACTTGTAGTGAAATCGCTACACCTTTGTGCCTTGCACTTCTAGCCTTGCTTTGGTTCACGAAACTTTGACTTGTAGTGAAATCGCTACACCTTTGTGCCTTGCATTCTCTCTCCTCTTCGGGTCATGAAAACCCGACGTGTCGTGATATCGTGACACTTTTCGCCCTTAGCGCTTTTCTTTCGAATTTGTCGTGAAATCATGACACTTTTTGTCCTTGGCGCTGCTTCTCCAAACTTGTCATGAAATCGTGACACTTTTTGTCCTTGGCACTTCTTCTCAGAATTTGTTGTGAAATCGTGACACTTTTCATCCTTGGCGCTTTTACTCCAAACATGTCGCAAAATCGTGACAGTTTTTCAACTTTGCTTCTTTCCTTCTAGCATGTCGCGAAATCACGACAGTTTTTCAACTTTGCTTCTTTCCTTCCAGCATGTCACAAAATCACGACAGTTTCTCTAGCTTTTTCTCTCTCCTTCGATATGTCGTGAAATCATGACATTTTTGGCTGCGCCTTCTTTCTCCTCATTTTTGTCATGAAATCACGACATTTCTGGCTGTGTCTTCTCTCTCCTCAGTTTTTTCATGAAATCATGACATTTCTGGCTACGTCTTCTCTCTCCTCAGTTTTGTCACGAAATCGTGACATTTTTGGCTGTGCCTTCTCTCTCCTCTGTTTTGTCGTGAAATCATGACAGAAAACATGTCGCGATATCGCGATAGTTTTCTTACTTGTCTTTTTCTGCAAATTTTTGAATCTGGGCCACTTCTTTCTTCTTGGAAATTCACTGTACTTGTTCTGACTGACCTCTTAACTGCATCAACTGCATCAATATGTCTGTGTTGACAACAATGACAATACTTTTGCAATGCTTTTGCTGCACCTTGCTCAACATTTTCAAACACAATTTAGTATTTACTTGATGCTAAATTTAACTACATAACTTTTACATCCATGAAAATATGGTCAATTAGATGTTCTAAATCACACTTTTTTTACATATATAATCATAACAAATTTTGCACTTGAAATAGTAATTTTTCATTCATTTGGCATTCTTACAACCGTGCTTTCTATTTATCCACTGGGCATGACCCACTTCAAGAATATCTTGGATTTTAGGCCATATGAATTAGAGTATTAAAATATTATCATATTTTTAGTTTTTGTAGAGCGCTATAATTTAAAAAATACTTAAGTGAATTTTATGCCAAATATTTGATGACTAAGATTCACTATTTGTAGATATCAAAGGTTATATTTGTGAAGCACCATTCCAGTTATTGTATTAACATTGACATGAATATAAGAAGGTGAAGAGGAAGAATATATGGTTGTATATTGATTTCTCTAGAAAATTTTAAGTAAGATGAAAGCATTCCTCCCAATATTATTTTTTTTATCATTTGTATATGGTAGCTAGTTTCATGTTTTTTTTAAATCTGTATACCATGATTTATAAATAAATTTAAATTGTGCATTTCTCATATTTTCATAATACATGCACCTTCTATATAATATCAAGGTCATGTTTAATTTTAAACTATATGATGAAGGTGGGTCACTTATGAAAAATCAAAGCTAATATGATATTATCTACATTACATGAATCCAAATCATGATATAAACTATTTACCTCTCAAATCAATATCACAGTTTGATGAACGTCAATGAATTTTTAGAGTCATATGAACTACAAGAGATTACAATTAATATTTGGCAGACAAGACAAGGCACAAAAAGAATAGAAAAATATCAATACAAGAATATCCTTGCATAAACAAAACTTATGAAGCCTATGTTTGTTCATTATTTTAACTCAAAATTAACAGTTTTGAAGTGCAATAAACCAAGCTTACAATTCTTGCAGTAGAGTAATATTACCAAACTCTGAAGGTAGATTCCTACTATGACTATTTGATGAAATGCTCATGAAATGATAAAGTTAGGTTGAGAATTATTTCTTGTTTTCTTTATTTAATGCTAGTTTGAACAATCATCAAAAATATCAATAGTTCTAAATTATATAAAACTATAAGCTTGCAATGATTAAATAAAATTATTCAACTAAATATAATTAAAATTTTGTGAGATGTTTTCTGAAAAGCATAGGATATACCCATGTAAAGATAAATTGGTTGGAATAAAATAGGACTGTATAAGGCTAAAATTTAGTTCATTTTTTTTTCACTTTCTTGTTCATCATTCTATCAGAGATGGAAAAATACAATGTCTTGCATTATCTTCATAGAAATGTATGCATAGATGAACACACCCATGAGGGTTCCCACAAGAATTTTATCTTCATAAATCTCTTCTATTTTTTCATATTGTTCATAATGAGAGTTATCTTCTAAATATTTATGCTACCATAAAGAATATAAAATGCAAATATTAGCCTCATAAACACATTCTTATTTATGTCCTCATAAATTCATTATTATTTGTTTTTATTGTAATTTTATTTGATCATTGATCACAAGGTCATTCATAAGTGGATGAGTTTTTTTTTAAGATATTTGAAGGTTCAATTTTTTCAACACTCTTGATTATACCTTCATGTGTATATAACATCTTTAGATAAAAAAAGAGAACTTTTCTCTTGGTTTTCCATTAGCAAAATTGGATACAAATAAGTAAATCTCCATACAGTTGAATATTATGGGCTTGACCATTCAAATGAAGCAAATAATGAGGTTGGAAAATGATTTTATGAAGTATGGAAAGGCCACACTATAAGTTTTATTTTTATGAAACTTCTTTCATTGTTATATATTTATATATCTTTGCAAGTATATTATAGTTCTTAATTATTTTCCTATTTATTAAAATTAGTTTTTTAATATATAAGAAAACTCCTATTGATGGGGGGGGACTGAATTTCAAAACTTCTATTTTCTTCACAAATCAAGCTTTCATTTCATTAAACTTTCAAAAGAAAATTTTACAACACTAGCCCACAGGCGTAGTTTCCTTTTTTTTTTTTTTTGATGCAAGTTGCCTCACGTTTGACGATCTGCTTACCTTCCCAGGAAGAATACAATCTCCCAATCTCCAAACTCGGCTCCTCCACCCTCGTGACTATAACCTTCACCTCTTTTTATCCTAACCTACAACTGCCACTGGGTCAACCATGAAAAACACGCATTGATGAGCCATCTGAACATCTCTGACCTCTAGGCACAGTAGTCGAGTGGCCGCCATGCTCAGCTAACTTACCAAACATGAAATCCTGCATTGATGAGGCATTGACTGCCTCAGGAAGCATCATCTAGGAACATGTGCCTTTTCGGGTCGTGAACCTATAGTATGTCATGATATCACGACATTTTTCTTCCTCGCTACCTTTCCTCTTCGTTGGGTCGCGATATCGTGACATGTCGTGATATCATGACATTTTCCTCCTTACTGCCTCTCCTTTCCTTTGGGTCACGATTTTGTGACATGTCGCGATATCGTGACATTTTCCTCCTCGTTGCCTCTCCTTTCCTTCAGGTCATGATTTCGTGACATGTCATGATATCGTGACATCTTCCCCCTTCGCTGCATTTCCTTTCCTTCGGGTCACAAAATCATGACATGTCACGATATCATAACAGTTCTCTTTCTCGCTGTCTTTCCTTTCCTTCGGGTCACGATTTCATGACATGTTGTGATATCGCGACATCTTCCTTTCCTCGCCCTTCTTTCTTTCTTTCGGTTGTGAAATCGTGACATGTCATGATATCATGACATCTTTCCTTTCTACCTTCTCCTCACCTCTTGGGTCATGAAATCATGACATGTCGTGATATCATGACATTCTTCCTTTCTTATTTTTGTCTTTGCTTTGGTTCGTGATATCGCGACATGTCACGATATCGCGACAACTTAGCCTTTCGCTTTCACTCTCTGCTCTAGGTCACGAAATCATGACATGTCATGATATCATGATAGCTTTGACTTCCATCTTTGCTCTCTACTTTGGGTCGTGATATCACGACATGTCGCAATATCGAAACAGCTTAGCCTTTCGCCTTTGCTCTCTACTTCGGATCGCAAAATCGTGACATGTCACGATATCATGACAGCTTTGACTTCCATCTTTGCTCTCTGCTTTGGGTCACGAAATCGTGACATGTCACGATATCACGATAGTTTCCTTCCTTGGTTTCTTTCTGCTCCTTCGATCATGTTTTCGCGACATGTCACAAAATCGTGACATTTTATTCTTTTTCCTTCCCTGTCTACCTTCAGTCGTGATTTCACGACATGTCATGAAATCGTGCTATTTTCTCCTCTGGCCGTCTCCTATCTTCTTCTGTCGTGATTTCGTGACATGTCACAAAATTGTGACATTCTCTTTGGACACCCTGTCTCCCCTATTTTGGTCACGATTTCGTGACATGTCACAAAATTGTGACATTTTTCTTGGATGCCTTCTCCCTCCTTCCTAAGTCGCAAAAATGTGACATGTCGCGATATCACGACATTTTTCTCCTCTGCGCCTCCTCTTGTCTTCTGGTCGCAAAAATGCGACATGTCATGATATCGTGACACTTTTCCTCCTTTGTGCTTTCTCTCGTCCTCTGGTCGTGATAATGTGACATGTCATGATATCGTGACACTTTTCTCTCTTGCGCTTCCTCTCGCCTTCTGGTCATGATTTCACGACATGTCACGAAATCATGACATTTTTGCTCCGCATCTTCTCTCTCCTAATTTGGTCATGATTTTGTGACATGTCACGAAATTGAGACATTTTATTTGGGCACCTTCCCTCAACTGATTCGGTCGCGATTTCATGACATGTCGTGAAATTAAGACATTTCTCCTCTGCACCTTCTCTCTCCTCCCTAAGTCATGAAAACACGACATGTTGCGATATCGCGACACTTTTTCCTATCGCGATATCGCGACACCAAGGCAAACACTTAGAAATTTTTTTGTTGATGCGAGATTGCTCTACTGCCACCGGATGCTCCTGCATCAAACAACCAGGGTGGATTGAGAAGTGACCTTCACTTATGTACTGTTTTGTCACCTTCTCACAACTTGCAAAGTCTTCAACCTCTTCAACCTCCACCCTCATTGTTGTCAGCAACCTCTTTTCATCCATCCCCTTCAGCAAATAGATTCTAGTGCTGCTACATACCCCTTCGCCTACCTCCTTCAAGGGCTTCAGCTTATGGCACACTCCATTCTTCGTCACTAAGTGTTGGCGTGACCATCATGCACTACACACCGATCAAACTGCCATGGCCTTCCCAAAAATAAATGGCAAGCATCCATAGGTAGGATGTCACACAGGACCTCATCACAGTAATTCCCAATATTAAATTTGACCAAGGACTATTCACTGACCAATGTCCTATGGTCCTTTCACAACCATGCAATCCAGTAGCTGTAACTTAGTAACAATTTCTTTAGAGACAAAGTTATCAGTACTACCATTATCTATAATCACATTACAGACCTTACTCGAACTCTTGCACCTTATGCAAAACAGGCTCCTCCTCTGGTCTGATCCTTTCTCCTCATTCAACAAGGTTCTTATTATGAACATCACTTCTCCTCTCTCTGCATCCTCAGAATGTTTTGATTTAGCTCTTTCATCTACTACAACAGCTCTGGCAGGACCCTCAGGTCTCTATTCATCCTTTCTTGGTGTTGTGGACACTCAAATGCTTGATGTCCTTCTTTGCCACAGTGGAAACAGGTTCCACAAAATCTTCCTCTTCCATACCCACGTCCAGATCTACCTCTTCCTCTTGGGTAGCCATTATTCTGATCATGGGGTCTATAATCATTATCTTCCTTTTTGGCCTGACTATTGCTAGCTTCTTCTTTCTTCTCATCTCTTCCTCCATATTTTCTTCCACCAGTCCTTTCTCCATGGCCTCTTCCTCTTTGCTTACCCTCAAACCTTCTATTCAGCTTCTCTTCAACTTTTAGAGCAAATTGGTAAGCATCCTCAATGGTGCTAATCCTAACCAGACTCAACTCTTCTTGAATACTGGTTCTCAATCCATTGATGTAACGGGCTACCTTCTCCTTGTTAGCCTCTAAATGGCCAGTTCTAATGGAGATCCTATAAAACTCCTCTGTGTATTCCTTAACAGACTTGTTTGCCTACTTCAAACCTTGCATTTTCTTTAGCAGATCCATCTCATAGTCAGTTGGGATGAACTATCTCTTCAACTTCTCTACCATTCTATCCCATCTGGTTATTCTCTCTTTTCCTCTTCTATTTCTTTTCAGATGTACTCCCTTCCACTAGATGCTGGCATGACCCTTTAGCTTGGTCTTGGCAAACCTAACCCTATCAGGATATTCAACTTCTTCATACTCAAAGTATTCCTTCAGGTCATTGATCCAGTCAATCAACTCCTCTGGATCTGGATTTCCAGAGTACATAGAAACCTTCATATTTGGTTTCTTTCCAATCTGAGATATGGCTCTGTATAACCTGGCTTGTGTAAGATCTACAACCTCTTCTTCTTCCTCAAACTGGTCTTCTTCTTCATCAATTTCATCTTCACTACCTTCTTCTCCTCTGGGCTCAAGCCCTCTAGGTAGCTCCTCTTGCAGGGCCTGAACTTGCCTCTGCAAAGCTCTAAAATTTTCTATTGGCACCATATTTCTTCCACCACCATGGTTTCTTCGTGGAGGCATTCTTCTTGTTTCTCTTACAAGATCTTCCATAGATCCTGGTGTAAACTGCCTCACTTTTGGCTATTTGCTTACACACTTAGGAACTCCCGCTCTGATACCACTTGATGGGGGGGCCGAATTTCAAAAATTTCAAACTTCTATTTTCTTCACAAATCAAGCTTTCATTTCATTAAACTTTCAAAAGAAAATTTTACAACACTAGCCCATAGGCGTAGTTTCCTTTTTTTTTCTGATGCAAGCTGCATCACATTCGGTGATCTTCTCACTGTTGTGGTTCATCCACAACACAGCCCAGAAGTGGGGACCCACCTTTGTTTTTGCAGGTTTTAGGGAAGATCTCAAAGACCCGGATGCTAAAAATGAAGAAAAGAAGAAAAATGCCTAAGTGTTGAAAGGGTCGCGATATCGCGACATGTCGCGAAATCGCGACCTGTCTCTCCATCGCTGCAAAAAAAAAATTGAAATCTGTCACGAAATCGCGACGTGTCGGCAGCAGGACAGAAAGGATGTCGCGAAATCGCGACGTGTCGACGGCAAAGAAAAGAGGTGTTGCAAAATCGTGACGCGTTTTTTGGAAGCGTACGGAAAGTTGAGAATGGTAGAGATTTTGCTACAAGTTGCCGAAAGAAAGGTGGTAGCGAATCGCTACCACTTCGTGAAGCGGAGGCTTGAAAGAAAAGTGGTAGCGAATCGCTACCACTTCGTGAAGCGGAGGCTCGAAAGAAAAGTGGTAGCGAATCGCTACCACTTTGTGAAGCGGAGGCTCGAAAGAAAAGTGGTAGCGAATCGCTACCACTTCATGAAGCGGAGGCTCGAAAGAAAAGTGGTAGCGAATCGCTACCACTTCGTGAAGCGGAGGCTCGAAAGAAAAGTGGTAGCGAATCGCTACCACTTCGTGAAGCAAAGGCTCGAGACCAAAGTGGTAGCGATATCGCTACCACTTCATCGAAGGAAGGCTCGAAACCAAAGTGGTAGCGATATCGCTACCACTTCATCGAAGGAAGGCTCGGAACCAAAGTGGTAGCGATATCGCTACCACTTTTTGAAAGGAAGGCTCGAAACCAAAGTGGTAGCGATATCGCTACCACTTTTTGAAAGGAAGGCTCGGAACCAAAGTGGTAGCGATATCGCTACCACTTTTTGAAAGAGAAGGCAAAGCAAAGTCGGTAGCGATATCACTACAACGAGCTACTATGGGCGTACGGACCAAGAACATGTCGCGATATCGCGACATGTCACGATTTCGTGACATGTCACGTTATCGCGGCTAGGAAATAGAAGAGGCCAAATGCAAATTCTGTCGGGATTTCCGTGGGAAAGCATTACGAAAGGTGCAAGAGACGCAGGACACGTGGTGGAAATGACAGAACCAGAGTAAATTTTCATAACAACAGTTACTGGCCGCAGAGATCGAGCGTTACGAATGCACGCAAAGGTTAGAATACCAAAAGGCAGGAATTGAAGCTAAGGGTCCCGGGAGTCGAAACAAAGCATCATGGAACAGTCGAGAACGTGCGACAGAAAGGTTAAATAGCAGAAATGTAGATGGATACGGGGCTGGAGACTGTAACAAAAAGCATTATTTATTGAAATAAAGGATTTTTCTTTGGTAACATGACTTTTGTGTGTAAAATCAAAAGGAGATCGAAGCCAAAACTATTGTTTTACTGTCAATATTTCCGTTGCATCATTTTGTCTTGTATCTATTTCGTTTACGCCATGGGATGGGTTACGATAGGTGAATGGTAGAATGATGCAGTTATATTCTTTTCCTTAGAGTCTTGCATCTGATCTGATTAGATTGTGTGTTAGTACAGATCTGATCGGTTGGGTTGTTTTGGGGACTTCATCTCTTAACTTGGGATTTTGCAGGGAGGAGATCGTTAACCATTTTAATATCCTTCATTATTTTCCAGTTGACTCAAAAATAACGAGTTTGCTTTTATTCCTTGATATGCTTAATTTCATGTTAGAGACTAACATTGAAATAATAGATCTATTGAATAGAGATAAAATGAACAGGTTAACCTTAGAATAAATTGTGAATATTAGAACATCAAAAGGATTTTTGTTTATTTTTTGATTAATCAAACAAGTCAAGATTATAAAGTTCATTGAGAATCAACAAAGGCCCCTTGTTAACAGCTATCTATAGGATTTGAGTTATTCTGGGATATATCAGTTGTATGTATTAAATTGAAATTCATTTTTATATACGTAAAAGTTGTTTCACAAAGAAACTTGGAGAAATAATAAAAGGAAGGAAAATAAAATAAATTATTTCTTTGCAAGAAAGAGTCTTTTGTTCGAGACTCTAAGTTGCATGTTATTATTTGTAATATGACAAATTAACACTCAACATTTTGGCGCTAGAAGGAGGGCCTTCTGTATTGCTTTGCAATTTTGATTTGTTCTAACAATTAACGTGGGTAGTTTTGTTTCCACCTATTGTGCTTGCAGGTGTAACACCAGACATTTTATCTGGCAGTAGAGTTGAGAAATCTTTTAGAGTCCTAGAGTTTCCAAGCTGGCCCAACCTGAGTACATTGCTACTAGGTCTAAAACCACAGGGGAAACTATCTTCCAAATCCTTTCTCCCACTGCTAGGAGGCCGAAAAACAAAACATTAGAAGTCGAAATACCACCCAGTATACTTGAGTTAGGGATTTCTTTGGACTCAAGTACCTCTAGTGGGCCTGAACCCTTAAGTTCAGGTGGGATAGTAACACCAGTTGTATCTGTCTCCAAAGTTCCAGGAGTTCCAATTGTTCCCACAGGGTTGAAACCTTTGAATAACATGGCCCAACAACAACAACAACAACAACAACCACCTGCCCTTTGGTATGGTGCTCAGAGTTCCCCTTTAGATATTCCCGGGGCAGTCCACGACTTGCCTAGAAACATTGAAAGGGGATTACCCAAATTCATTCATGATGGTCCAACAACAATGAGAAGATCATGTCCAAATCTATAAAGATTACATGTTTAGGCAGGGAGTTACTCACGAGGATGTTGCCTGTCGAGTTTTCCCTGCTAGTCTGGACCACATTGCTAACGAATGGTATCGAAATTTGCCAGCAGGGTCCATAACTTCATGGGCCCAGCTAGAAACTACGTTCATAGGGCAATTCAGATAGTTAGTAGATCCCTCCATGACATACAATTTCTTTGTATCTTGCAAAAGACAAACCAATGAACCCATTCGAGCGTTCAATCAGAGATTTCAAAAGCTATATACGAATGTGACTCGTCACTTTGCGGTAGACCCTGCAATTGCCTTGCAGCTATACTTCGGAGCCTTAGATCCTTTAACATATTTTTTGACTAGAAGGAACCCTCAGGTTACAACCCTTCCTTTGGCTTATGCAGAAACAATGACTCTCGAACAACAGATGAACCTGCCAGGCGCAGGATTGTCTCAATTGACTGGGATGGGACAATATGGCCCATACATCCAATTTGCCATGATGAACTAGGTAGTAGCACCATAGGCTCCGATTTTGAACAACTTCCAAACACCCACCCAAGTTACGCCATTGTCAGGTTATCCGAATGTTGTTGTTCAAACATAGAGTTTGATTCAAAATAACTCTATGGGTTTGCATGGGTTTGGTATGGGCAATAATCTGTTGACCATGTCGAGGTTTTCTCCAATTAACATGCCAAGCTCAGCGACTTATCCAACAATCACTCCCATTCAAAGTGTGAATCCAGGATGGAATCCACCTGCCCAAACTCAAGCCATTCAAAATGGGAATCCAGGATGGAATCCACCTGCCCAAACTCAAGCCATTCAAAATGGGAATCCAGGATGGAATCCACCTGCCCAAACTCAAGCCATTCAAAATGGGAATCCAGGATGGAATCCACCTGCCCAAACCCAAGCCATTGTACCCAGTCTAGAGGTGGCTAATGCAGCCAACACAACTGGACCTGCAATTGTAGTGCCTCAACCACAAGGGTCCGAAGCAGCCATAGAAAATATGAAAGAAACGTTGGCCAAGGTGTTGGTAACAGTGGGGAATGTCAATAAAAAATTTGATCAGGCCATGGGCCATAATCGACCTCACAATCATAGAGGAAAAGGAATGTATAACACGCAGCCTAACAACGGGCGGGTACCCAATCCCGTTGCCAACCAGGTAGACATTTAGGAAGACTGTGGAGATGCAGGTTCTTGTGATAATGATTGCCCGCACTGTGGCCACGTGAAACCGGAGTCTATGCTAACAGAGGTCATACATTCCCATGAAAGTGAAGAAGAGGAGGATGTAGAATTTTTTGGAAGTGAAGATGAAGAAGCTTTGGAAGTTCATGCAAATAAACGTTTTGGGAAAGCAAATCACAAATATTACACTAGGAGTTCTAAAGAGCCCAAAACTTCCTTTGCTTCTCTGAATAATCAATTACTCCCTCCTGACCCTAAAGGAGATGTCAATCCCCCTCCTCCATCGAAGGTCGAAAAGCCTAAGATGATGCAAAACTTGCCAAATCCAGAAAAGCTCACTTACGATTTGGTGGAAGATATGAAGAAGAATAGGGCCAATGTATCGATGTATGACATGGCCCAATTATTAGGCCAAGAAGTGAGTTCACCAAAAGGATTAAATCCATCCGCACAAGTTCATGAAGCTAAAAGTGCTGAGTCCCGAGTGGTTGTACAAAAATAAAAACGAGATATACCTCCCTTTTTGGTAACCATTAGAATTGTAGGTAAAAACTTGCACAATTGTTTAATAGACTCAGGGGCCTCGGCTACTATCATGCCCTTAGAAATCTGTAAAAGATTGGGACTTACACCAAAGCCTTCTAGGAGCAGGGTGGTGTAGTTGGATAGGTCAACCATGGAGGCAGTAGGAGATCTGGGTGATGTGCATATTCAAGTCAATTCAGAACCCAGAGTCCAACAGCGCATAGACATATTGGTGCTCGATATTCCTATCAAATATGGCATGGTATTGGGAAGAGATTGGAGTAAGAACCTAAATGGTTACATTGTGATAGACTCTTCACACATGTGGCTGCCTTGGAGGGGAGTGGCCAATCAAATTCGAATTGACAGTGAACCCCGACTCAAAGAGATGATCACAGATTACAACAAGCCGAACGAGATCCAGTACATTGAAGCTGAGTTGGGAGCATACTGTTTGGACATAGAAGCACTCGAAAATACCCATGATGAAAGGATTGGGTGCAACTTTACTAAAGGACATCAAGACATTTGGACCTTAAGATTTGATGGATCCAGGTCCAGACAAGGAGCAGGAGCCGGTGTTGAATTGTCATGTTCGGACCAGGAGCCTATATTCGCTGCATACAGACTACAGTTCCCTGCCACCAACAATATGGTAGAATATGAGGCTTTGATTCTTGGACTACAGCTGGCCATTCGGAAGAAAATTAAATATATCAAAGTCCTTGGTGATTCGGAACTGGTGGTGAAACAAGTGAGGGGACAATACATATGCAAGGACAGGCGGCTCAGGCTTTATCGAACTAGGGTCAGAGATTTAATAGATGAGTTTGACGCCTTTAACATTTCTCTGATCTCGAGAAAGGGAAATCGTCTGCGGACTCCCTAGCCGTAGCAAATGAGTATGTTGAAGCCAGTGGACCATAAGAAATGCAAGAAGTTCTCTATAGAGTTGGTCCCGTGTCCCTCGATACCAGATAATGTTACGAACTTCCAAGTATTTGATAGTGACAGGCACATATTTCATTTTGTCACTAATTTTGGTATATTTGAAAAGCAGTACATAGATGAAGAAGAAAGGGATGTAGAGGAGGTAATTTTGAAAGATAAAAATCCTGTAAAAAACAATAGGATGCCTGATGAGATAGCTTCATTAGAAAAAATCTTTGATATCGGATGCAAACCAAGAAAAGGTAAAAGGGTTCCATCTCCTGGAGAGGCCTGTGATTTGGTTAACATTGGAAGTGCAGAAAATCCCCGGGAGGTATTCATAGCAAAAGCATGTACCAAGCAGGAGAAGGATTCCATAGCAAATGCATTAAAAGAATACATAGATTGCATTGCTTGGAGTTATAAGGAGTTGAAAACCTATGATCAGAATGTCATAATGCACACGATTCCACTGAAGCCAGAGTCCAAGCCCTTCAGGAAAAGACAAAGGTGAGTTAATCCATTATTAGAACCCTTGATAGAGAAAGAGGTGAAGCGACTGTTAGAAGCTAAGATCATCTTTCCCGTTAGGCATTCCACGTGGGTTGCTAACCTAGTCCCTGTGAGGAAAAAGAGTGGAGAAATAAGGTTGTGCATTGATTTCAAAAATCTCAATAAGGCATCCCAAAAGGACAACTACCCGTTACCCACCATCGATGAAATACTCCAAAAGGTAAACGGGTCGGAGATGATGTCATTCCTGGATGGTTATTCGGGATATAATCAGGTCCTTATCCATCCTAGTGATAGGATGAAGACTGCTTTTATGACAAAATGGGGCACCTTTGCATACAGGAGAATTCCCTTCGGACTATTGAACGCAGGTGCCACTTTCCAGCTGAGCTATGGATTTTTCTTTTAAAGGGCTTATTGGTAAGTGCATCATTGTTTACGTCGATGACATTCCCGTATTTTCTAAGAACAAGGGAAAACCATGTCGAGGATCTTAAGAAAGTCTTTCAAAGATGCAGGGAACATGGTATATCTCTCAACCCAAAGAAGTGCATCTTCGGGGTAACAGAAGGAAAACTATTGGGGCATATAATATCTAAGGATGGAATTTCCATTGACCCTGAGAGAATAGAAGCCATACAGCAAATTCCTCGTCCCAATAGCAAGAAGGGGTTGAGATCATTTTTTGAAAAGATCAATTTTGTCAAAAAAATTATCGCAGATTTTGCAGAGATAGCAAGACCTTTGAACGACATGCTAAAGAAAGAGGTCCAGATTATTTGGACAGATGAAATGATAGAGGCTTTTGATAATATCAAGGATGCAATTTCTAAAGCCCCGGTTTTGGTGAGTCCCGATTATACGAAGCCTTTCTATATCTACACATTTGCTTCAGATCACTCCTTTGCGAGTGTTTTAACTCAGAAGAGTGAAGGCAGCATTGAAAATCCCATTGCTTTCCTGAGTAGTCCTCTCAAAGATGCGAAACTGAGATATTCTACCCTAGACAAGCAAATGTATGCGATGGTTAAGACCCGTAAAAAGTTCAGGCACTACATAGTCCACAATAGGGTCTTTGCTATCATCCCAGATCCTGCTGTCAAAGCCATGTTCATTCAGAATGAATTAGGTGAGAAGTGTGGTAAGTGGGTTTCAACTTTGCAAGAATTTGATCTGGAGATTCAATCGATGAAGATAGTGCGGGGGCAAGGGTTAGCTAAGGCAATCGCAGAGCAGGATCTCGCAATTCCTTGTCAACATTATGAAGTCGCTGATGTAACCAAGGAGGAGTGGTATGCAGATGTGGTGTACTATCTACTAAATGGTAGGTGTCCATCATTTTTGAATGCTACTCAACGCAGAGCCTTGCGTTTGAAGTCTGCTAATTTTCTAGTTAGATCTGGCACATTATACATAAAGAACCATGAAGGTATTTACCTTCGTTGCGTTGATCAAGAGGAGGCAGTGCGAATACTCGAAGAGTTTCATGGTAAAAATGGGATAGGGCATGGGTCTGCTAATGCCACAGCCCATCAAATCCTCAGAGCCGGTTATTATTGGCCTCAACTATTCAAGGATGCCCATTCTCATGTGAGGTCATGTCACATATGTCAAATTGCAGCCAATAGAGACAGAAACGCTTCCATGCCTTTACAGTCCGTAATCGAGTCCAAACATTTCACGCAATGGGGCCTGGATTTTATTGGGATTATCAGCCCCAATTCCTCCGATGCTCACAAATATATTCTGATGGCTACGGATTATTGCACGAGATGGACCGAAGCTATCCCCACAAAGAATGCTACTGCAGAGGTGGTCATTAAATTTTTAGAAGATAACATTGTCACTAGATTCGGGATGCCTAACTCCATCGTAAGTGATAATGGTTTAGCATTTTCCTCTCTGGAGTTTGCTAATTGGGCATTTGATAACAGCGTGAGTTTAAAGTTCTCCTCCAATTATTACCCACAAGGTAACGGATTGGCCGAGTCATCCAATAAGAATCTGTTGACTGTCATAAAAAAATTGTTGGAAAGGAATCCGTGGGACTAGCACAATAAGCTTAAGTTGGCCCTTTGGGCTGACAGAATCAGAGTCAAAGAAGCAATAGGGACATCTCCTTACCATCTGGTTTATGGACAAGATCCCATTTTTCCTGCAAATCTTAGATTACAAACGTTGCACTTCATGAAAGATTATTTTGGAACTAATGATAAACTTGAGTCTAGACTAACGCAATTAATGCGCTTGGATGAAAAAAGGGATGAAGCTATGCTTCATTTTAGTAAACACCAAGACATTGTAAAAAGATGGTTTGACAAAAGGTCTAAGGCCAAGGCGTTTAAAATTTCAGATTTAGTGCTGTTATGGGACAAAAGACATGAGAAGAAGGGGGAACATGATAAATTTGATTACCTTTGGTTAGGTCCCTACCAGATTTCAGAGATCCTAGGGGAAAATAGTTTTAGACTAAAAACCCTGGATGGAAAGGATTTGGCACTACCTATCAATGGGTTGCACTTGAAGCATTACTTTCAAGCATGAGGTAGTTGGGCTTTGTATTATATGTAATAACGCTGTAATTTCTTGCTTTCATTTTTCATGTTTAGGTGTGTATTATTCTTTTTTTTTGACATGTCTAAGCTTTGTATTAATGTTGTGATCTGTTTCTTTGTGTGCAGATTCGATACTTAAGTGTGTGTTTCAGGAGATATCTAGTTTTGTGTCAATGCTGTAATTTAGTTTCTTGATGTGCAGATTTGATATGTTAGTATGTATTCATTTTTTATTGCAGGTTTTTCTTGTATTAATGTTGGGTTTTTGCGTTTGTGTGCAGGTTGGACATTTAGGCGGTGGTGTTCCTTTGATTTCCTTTTCATTGCCTTATAAAAAAAAAAAAAAAAAAAAGGGGAATAAAAGCTTGATGTTGAACACATGCCTAAGATTGGGAGAATATGAAACATTGGAATCATGTTGTAAAAGCTCCACATGTAATACAAATAGTTAATTTAGATCATTTGAAGCTTGTGATGCATGAAAAAGTCAGTTTTGCATGACAAATCATCTCATTTGCAATTCAAGAAATAATGCATTCATGTTCATCTCACTTTTCATACATTTCACCGTAGTGGCATATGCATCTTAGGTGCAATTCATTTGAGTATGTTGAATCCTCTTAGGGTTATGTTATAACATAAATCTAAGTAAATCCTAAGGTTGGAAACTAAGTCTTGAAGTATCTAGGACCAAGCACGTTTCATACATTAAAAGGGATCTTGAGCAAAATGATCAAAACCTAACTTGGAGGAAAAGGTTGGGCGAAAATGGTTTTCATGTCTATCCTATTATGCAACATGATCCTAAAAATAGTGGTTTTGACCACTTCCATAGAGCTTAAAGCCTAAAATCAGAGTAGTAAGGATAGGGCATAAATTCTCATCTCGGTTGGTTGAGAATCTGATTCCCCAAAGATCTTATGTTTCATTTCGTATTAAGTCTTAGATTGTAAGGATCGTACTATTTGTCCTCTGCAAAGGATGGGTAGTCATCCCCAAGGTCTAAGTAACAAGATTAATATTTTCCACTTACATTTAAAATCTTGGGTTGTAAGGATCGTACTATTTGTCCCTAACCAGGATGGGTAGTCATCCCCAAGGTCCAAGAAGTAAAATAAATAAATTTTTCCCATCTCATCCCTATATTGGATTGTAAGGATCATACTACTTGTCCTCTGCAAGGGATGGGTAGTCATCCCCAAGGTCCAAAGAAATGAAGATAAGTTTTGGATTATGGGGTTAGATAGGCCCATGCATGGCATCATGTCTTGCCTAAAAAAACAAGACCACTGATTGTCTAAGAGGGTTAGACTAGCATGACCATTTCTTCCATGGTTGGTTTAGTTATTTTGCTCAAAGTGAGGTAAAGAATTCTAAATCAGAATAGTAAGGATAGGGTTAAACTCTCATCTCGGTTGGTTGGGAGTCTGATTCCCCAAAGTTTTGATTTCACATCCACTTGCACATGGGTTCAAGATAGTAGGGACTCATAACCAACTTTGGGATATAATGAACCGTTCACTAGTGGATCCTAAGAGGGTTTGGAAGTCTTGAATGTTTGCACATAATACTACAAGAGTGACTATGCATTTTCTCATGGCATATTCAGTAGGATACACAAATCATTCACAATTTTGCATATGCATTCATGCAAAACCGATGATGGAATGTGGATCAAATTCAAATGATAAGGAAAGGAATTCATTGCACACACCGAGCTAGTACTTGATGATTTTGATAATTCATGTACTTTTGATTTTGGGCATTAGTTATATTGATTATGGGCTAACCCATGTTTTCAAATTTGTGATTTGTGTTAGGTTGGGTTCTTACTAAAATGCTCAAGAGCATTTGACAGCAGAGTCACCATTTGTTGTGGTTCATCCACAACACACCCCAGAAGTGGGGACCCACCTTTGTTTTTGCAGGTTTTAGGGAAGATCTCAAAGACCCGGATGCTAAAAATGAAGAAAAGAAAAATGCCTAATCGCGACATGTCGCGAAATCGCGACCTGTCGCGAAATCGCGACATGTCGCGATATCGCGACATGTCGCGAAATCGCGACCTGTCTCTCCATCGCTGCAAAAAAAAAAAAAAAATTGAAATCTGTCATGAAATCGTGACGTGTCGGCAGCAGGACAGAAAGGATGTCGCGAAATCGCGACGTGTCGACGGCAAAGAAAAGAGGTGTTGCGAAATCGTGACGCATTTTTTGGAAGCGTACGAAAAGTTGAGAATGGTAGCGATTTCGCTACAAGTTGCCGAAAGAAAGGTGGTAGCGAATCGCTACCACTTCGTGAAGCGGAGGCTCAAAAGAAAAGTGGTAGCAAATCGCTACCACTTCGTGAAGCGGAGGCTCGAAAGAAAAGTGGTAGCGAATCGCTACCACTTCGTGAAGCGGAGGCTCGAAAGAAAAGTGGTAGCGAATCGCTACCACTTCGTGAAGCGGAGGCTCGAAAGAAAAGTGGTAGCGAATCGCTACCACTTCATGAAGTGGAGGCTCGAAAGAAAAGTGGTAGCGAATCGCTACCACTTCGTGAAGCAAAGGCTCAAGACCAAAGTGGTAGCGATATCGCTACCACTTCATCGAAGGAAGGCTCGAAACCAAAGTGGTAGCGATATCGCTACCACTTCATCGAAGGAAGGCTCGAAACCAAAGTGGTAGCGATATCGCTACCACTTTTTGAAAGGAAGGCTCGGAACCAAAGTGGTAGCGATATCGCTACCACTTTTTGAAAGGAAGGCTCGGAACCAAAGTGGTAGCGATATCGCTACCACCTTTTTAAAAAAGAAGGCAAAGCAAAGTCGGTAGCGATATCGCTACAATGAGCTACTGTGGGCGTACGGACCAAGAACATGTCGCGATATCGCGACATGTCACGATTTCGCGACATGTCGCGTTATCGCGGCTAGGAAACGGAAGAGGCCAAATGCAAATTCTGTCGGGATTTCCACGGGAAAGCATTACAAAAGGTGCAGGAGACGCAGGACACATGGCAAAAATGACAGAACCAGAGTAACGTTTCATAACAACAGTTACTGGCAGCAGAGATCGAGCGTTACGAATGCACGCAAAGGTTAGAATACCAAAAGGCAGGAATTGAAGCTAAGGGTCCCAGGAGTCGAAACGAAGCATCATGGAAAAGTCGAGAACGCACGACAGAAAGGTTAAATAGCAAAAATGTAGATGGATACAGGGGCTGGAGACTGTAACAAAAAGCATTATTTATTGAAATAAAGGATTTTTCTTTTGTAACATGACTTTTGTGTGTAAAATCAAAAGGAGATCGAAGCCAAAACTATTGTTTTATCGTCAATATTTTCGTTGCATCATTTTGTCTTGTATCTATTTCTTTTACGCCATGGGATGGGTTACGATAGGTGAATGGTAGAATGATGCAGTTATATTCTTTTCCTTAGAGTCTTGCATCTGATCTGATTAGATTGTGTGTTAGTACAGATCTGATCGGTTGGGTTGTTTTGGGGACTTCATCTCTTAACTTGGGATTTTGTAGGGAGGAGATCGTTAACCATTTTAATATCCTTCATTATTTTTTAGCTGACACAAAAAATAACAGTTTCTATTTTATTCCTTGATATGCTTAATTTCATGTCAGAGACTAACATTGAAATAACAGAACTATTGAATAGAGATAAAATGAACAAGTTAACCTTAGAATAAATTGTGAATATTAGAACATCAAAAGGATTTTTGTTTATTTTTTGATTAATCAAACAAGTCAAGATTATAAAGTTCATTGAGAATCAACAAAGGCCCCTTGTTAACAAGCTATCTCGTAGGATTTGAGTTATTCTGGGATATATCAGTTGTATGTATTAAATTGAAATTCATTTTTATATACGTAAAAGCTGTTTCACAAAGAAACTTGGAGAAATAATAAAAGGAAGGAAAATAAAATAAATTATTTCTTTGCAAGAAAGAGTCTTTTGTTCGAGACTCTAAGTTGCATGTTATTATTTGTAATATGACAAATTAACACTCAACACTCACCTTCCCAGGAAGAATACAATCTCCCAATCTCCAAACTCGGCTCCTCCACCCTCGTAACTATAACCTTCACCTCTTTTTATCTTAACCTGCAACTGCCACTAGGTTAACCATGGAAAACACACATTGATGAACCATCTGAACATCTTTGACCCCTAGGCACAGCAGTCGAGTGGCCGCCATGCTCATCTAACTTACTAGACATGAAATCCTACATTGATGAGGCATTGACCTTGGGAAGCACCATCTAGGAACACATGCCTTTTCAAGTCATGAACCTGTAGTATGTCATGATATCATGACATTTTGCTTCCTCGTTGCCTTTCCTCTTCGTCGAGTCACGATATCGTGACATTTTCCTCCTTGCTGCCTCTCCTTTCCTTCGGGTCATGATTTCGTGACATGTCATGATATCATGACATTTTCCTCCTCGCTGCCTCTCCTTTCCTTCGGGTCATGATTTTGTGACATGTCACGATATCGTGACATCTTCCCCCTTCGCTACCTTTCCTTTCCTTCGGGTCACAAAATCGTGACATGTCGTGATATCACAACAGTTCTCTTTCTCGCTGTCTTTCCTTTTCTTTGGGTCATGATTTTGTGACATGTCACGATATCGTGACATCTTTCTTTTCGACCCTTCTTTCTTTCTTTCGATCGTGAAATCACGACATGTCGTGATATCGTGGCATCTTTCCTTTTTGCCTTCTCCTTGCCTCTCAGGTTACGAAATCGTGACATGTCACGATATCACGACATTCTTCCTTTCTTATTTCTCTCTCTACTTTGAGTCATGATATCGTGACATGTCATGATATCATGACAGCTTAGCCTTTCACCTTCGCTCTTTGCTTTGGGTTGCAAAATCATGACATGTCGTGATATCATGACAACTTTGACTTCCATCTTCGCTCTTTGCTTCGGGTCGCGATATCGTGACATGTCGTGATATTGTGATAGCTTAGCCTTCCACCTTTGCTCTCTACTTTGGGTCATGAAATTGTGACATGTTGCAATATCACGACAGCTTTGACTTCCATCTTCACTCTCTGCTTCGGGTCACGAAATCGTGACATGTCGTGATATCACGATAGTTTCCTTCCTTGGTTTCTTTCTGCTCCTTCAGTCACATTTTCATGACATGTCATGAAATTATGACATTTTCTTCTGTATCCTTCCCTATCTGCCTTCAATCGTGATTTCATGACATGTCATGAAATCACGACATTTTCTCCTCTAGTCATCTCTTGTCTTCTTCGATCGCGATTTCATGACATGTGAAATCATGACATTCTCTTCGGACACCCTGTCTCCCCTGTTTCGGTCACGATTTTGTGACATGTGAAATCATGAAATTTTTCTTGGACGCCTTCTCCCTCCTTCCTGAGTCGCAAAAATGTGACATGTTGTGATATCGCAACAGTTTTCTCCTCTGCACCTCCTCTTGTCTTCTGGTCATGAAAATGCGATATTTCGCGATATCGTGGCACTTTTCCTCCTTTGCACTTTATCTCGTCCTCTGGTCACGATAATGCGACATGTCGTGATATCATGATACTTTTCTCTCTTGTGCTTCCTCTCACCTTCTGGTCACAATTTCATGACATGTTGCGAAATCATGACATTTTTGCTCTATGTCTTCTCTCTCCTGATTTGGTCGTGATTTCGCGACATGTCATGAAATCATGACATTTTCTTCGGGCACCTTCCCTCACCTGCTTCAACCGTGATTTCATGACATGTCATGAAATTGTGACATTTCTCCTCTGTGCCTTCTCTCTCCTCCCTGAGTCGTGAAAACATGACATGTGATATCGCGATACTTTTTCCTGTCACGATATCGCGACACCAAGGCAAACACTTAGAATTTTTTTTGTTGATGCGCGATTGCTCTACTACCACCGGATGCTCCTGCATCACCTATATACATAGTAGTTATAGCACAACATCAAACTCTAGTGACATCCTACATCCATAATGGTGTCTATATATAGACTTATCAACTCAAAATTTAGCTAATTTCATAGCTCTTGTTGTTATTCAGGTAGCCCAAAAAGTGAGAACAACGTAATGTTATAATGTAGGGGTAAGGGTTAAGCATAAGGGCGTATTTCACAATTAAGAGTGAATTTTAGAATTTTCACAATTGTTATTTTTCTAATTTTGGGAACCTAGAGGTCGGCCTATTCACCCAAAAATTACAAAATCAATTTTTTTAGGGTAAATTCACCCTCATACAATAATTTTTCCCGCATAATTTTTGCATTAAAATTATTTAAAAAAATATCTTGCCCAATTTACCTCTTGTACCCCACTATATATAGGTAACTATGATAGTGACACTCATAGTCTCATTATCATACAACTAAAACAAGGTGACCGATAGAAGCGACTGACACGAGATGACTAACATGAGGTAACTATCACTAGGTTACTATCATAAGGTAAATGTTAAAAGGTGGTCATCACAAGGTGACTATCATAAGGTGACTATCATAAGGTGACTATCATAAGGCAATTATCACAAGGTTACTATCACAAGCTGACTATCACAAGATAACTATCACAAGGTAACTGTCACAAGGTTATTAGTATAAGTGACCTACAAAAGGTGACTGGAAGAGGACGACCGACAAAAGTGACTGGAAGAAGGTGACTAGAAGAAGCGACTATCACAAGGCAAGTGTAAAAATGTCACTATCAAGAGGTGACTATCATAAGGCAACTGTCACAAGGTGACTATCACAAGGTGAGTGACATACAATGATAACCATTTACCGGTAATTTTCTATTACCATTTATGTTCCTTTTTATACATTTGTTTTCATTGAAACTCAATAAGGAGGTTTTAATATTATTTGAGAACCAATATCAAGCCTTCTTGGGTCATATATTCTATTGTCTTAAATAGTAGTTCTCTCTTTTACCATTTATTTTAATTTTTCAAAATTATGTTCATGTTACTCTTCTGCTTATATAGGTAAAATGTCACCTTTTGGTAGTGGAAAGAAGGGAGGCCAATATTTCAATAAAATGAGTATCCTAAAATACTTTTATAATATTTTGAAATCTATTCAGACATCAACATCTGCACAAATTGAAGGTATGAACACCTTTACTTACTAACCAATTAATTTTTGTACATTGTTAATTTTATATATAATATCTTCATTCATTAAGAAGGGTGATTTTTGGTGTATGGATTTCTCCATTGTTTATCTGTATTTTTTAAAATAAGGTATAATTTTAACAAAATGTATGATTTTAAAAATAATAATGATAATGAACCTGGTATTGACCCTAGTATTATCTCTATAAAAAACACTATTGACCCTTGTATGAATCAACTTCCACATATCCACGATAATGAAAATTCCATAGATGAAAATTTTATTAGAGAAATAGAACAAAAACATGAAGAGATTCATGAAACTAACATGCCAAATGGAAAAAAAATAATAGTTTTTATGTAGTCCCTACTTTCGAATAATCTTCTTTTAAAAAACATAAACGTGCAAGGTCATCTAGATGGACAATTAACATATCATTTTAGCATGATTGGGTTTCATATTTTCCATTTGTTGTGTCATTGCTACCATAGAATAGTAATGAGGTAATAACATAATTGAGATGCATAATTTATATTTGGAAACATGGAAAGAATCACATATTGTAAGTTAAGAAAGATACAGTAGAAAAAATTATGGAAATATTTATATATAAACAAAAGAAAGTGATGGACCAATACAGAAAAATTATAGGTGGAAGGATTCATAGGAGTGTGCACATATCATATATGCACAAGAATATGATAAATCAATGAAACAAAAGTAACCTTTGGTTGATAACAGTGCAACGATTCAAGATCAATTTCAAAAAATAGAAAAGTTCTCTTTAGCTTCAAAAATTTTATAGTTTATTGTTGTACTCACTATTCTTAAAAAGGTTAGACCTATGTCTGATTTACTTGATTATAAATCTCTATTTCAACTAGTTTATGTGTAGAAATTACCTAGTGCCCATTGGTTAGATCAAAGTCGTTGGAAAATGTTAAAATTTTTGTCATTGGTTGAGCAAGATGACCTCAAAGAGAAAATAAAAAAGGCTAAATTTATTTCACTTTCAATTGATGAGGTGACTATTGTTGATAATACACCTTAGATTTGCATTCATGTTTACATATTGGAAATATGATTAAGTCAACCTCATTTACTTGGACTACGCAAGATGGTGGAAAATTGCAATGCAAAAAATATTTACAATGTTGTTGTTTCTAGTCTAAAGGAAATAGAAGGAATGAATGAAATAGAAATAGCCACTAAGTTAATATGTGTCGGAGCTGATGGTGCTGCTACAATGCAAGGACATAGGAATGGTCTTTGTGTTAGACTACAAACATCTATTGTTCCATATTTGATCTCTATTCATTGCATGGCTCATAGAATGAATCTTGCATACAAAATTGTGGACACATTTACAAATGTAGCGAGAGTGGAAGAGCTTGTTCATGAAATTCATGATTATTTTTTGCGCAATCCAAAAATATTTTTAGAGTTTTAGTAGTTTTCACTAGGATTTAATGAAGGTAAAAAACTCTTAAAATATGTAGATACTAGGTGGATTTCAATGTATAAACTACCATATAGAGTTTTCAAAGAATATCAATCCTTGTAGGGTTTATGTATGCAAATCATAGGGCAGTTGATAAGGCTAAAAATTTACTATTTATAATGAGTGAATTTGAAACACTTCTTACATTGTGTGGTATTCTTCAAATGTTGGACTAAATGAATACTTTGATCAAAATTGTACAAAAAATATTGATTTATATTGTAGATTTCATCAGGGTGAGAAAACAAATTTGCTTACATATTGATACGATGTACACATCTGGTCAAATTTTTATAAATCCCATGTTTAAGAGTTGGAGAGAATTGACAAACATGAATGATCCTCAAAAATATTTTAAGTTCAATATAACCGATCATCTATGTATTAATGTCCACGAAAAGGAAATTCCTTTATATTTTTTTTGTCAATGAATGAATATAGCTAAAAATGAAGTTGAAAAAATTTCTATAACATACAACAGATTTCATGTAGTTGTAACATATACAAAAATTAAACTAAAACAAATAGTTGAATCATTGACAAAAGAAACAGAGACTGTTTTGAAAGACATGAATTGCTTGAGGCTATGGGTGTGGTTAACCCGATGTTTTGGTATCCTTGTAATGAATACCAAAATATAAATGGTTTGTTTCCCAAATACATGGGCACTCTTTCTAGCCATTTTAGTAAACATATGGTATTAAATAGTATTGAAATCAATGGTATTATCAACAAAGATCTTTTGACAAAACAATCAAACTATTTGGATCAACAATGTTTGCTCAAGTTTCACAATTCAGTAATCATCATGAAAGGGGTTCTATTTCATGTTTGTGGAAATAATTATATCCTAGTAGTATCCTACAACATACTATGAGTGAATATTTTATTTTATATAAATTATGTCAAATGATGCTTTTAGAATATGTGGAGGATGAAAGGGTATTTAGTACATTATCATATGTAAAATATAAATTTTGAAATAGGTTGGACAAAAATTTGGAAAATTATTTAAGAGTATATGTACCAAACTATGAGGTTGAGAATTTTCCTTATGAAAGAGCTTTGTCATATTCAAAATCTTTGGCAAAGATAAGAGGTGTCATGAGTACTGAAGATGATGAGGATACTGGCAACACTGATGAGATTTTGATTACAATAATTTTTGGTATGAGTGTAGAATATTTTGCAAAATATAAAATAGTTTGTTTCAAATTCTAAAATTATGGCTTTCATTTGATTTATTTCATGTATTAAACTATCAATTTTCAAAAGAATATTGGATTTTGATTCATTTATTTTATTTGATCTCACAAATTATGCCATCAATTTTCAACAAATTATTGAGATTTGATTATATTTTGAGACATATTTTCATGTATTTTGGAATAGAATATTGATTACAAAATCATAGATATTATTGATTATCACATGTATTTTTATTTCACATATTATGCTATTAGTTTTCAATAGAATATTGTTATTTGATTATATTTTGAGACATGATATTTTGATTTCAAATTCACATATTATGCTACCATATTTTGAATAATCCATGAATTGAAAACCATGTATTGAATAAACCATGTATGGCAAACTAAATATTTTTGCTGCATTTCATTCATTTCAAATTATTTCATAAAACATAAAAGAGCATTTTATTGCATCCACATAATTCAAAATTATTTATTCCATTAGTTTTCAACATAATATTAATTACAAATATTATTTATTTTCACATGTATTTTGAAAACCATGTATAGCAAACCATGTATTGAATAAAGTATAAACCATGTTTTGAAAAAACCATGTATCAAAAAAACCATGTATTGAATAAAACATGTATTAAAAAGCATGTATTGAATAAACCATGTATGGAAAACTAAATATTTGTGCTACATTTCATTCATTTAAAATTATATTATAAAACATAAATGAATATTTTATTGCATACACATAATTCAAAATTATTTATTCAATCCAAACAACTGATCAAAACATCACAATAGTGAAAACAAAATATAAAAAAGTAATACGAAATTTATGAAAATTATCTTTTTGATTCATTTTTAAAATATACAAGTCTTTAAAAAAAATGTGCAACATGTTTATTTTTACAGATTCCACAAATAAGAAAACAACAGTTCTACTTTTCTTCCTACAAAGTACCTGAATTTTCAGCTGCATCTACATCAATATCCTTTGCTTCCAATGCACCATACCTTACCAAAATTTTAGTTGTAGTGTTTATACCTGATAGAAATAAACCTTATTCCTTCGTGATATCTTCTCTAAATGGTGCATTTAGCTCTTTCTCATTTTATTTTACTACATCCTCCAAATCTAGGCCCTTATCTTTGGTAAACTTCTTCAACCAATTGAATTCTCAAACAAGTTATTGTAGTCTCTTCTTCACTTCAATAGCATTATTCACACTAATTTTTCCTATCCTGGTCAACATTTTTATGGTTGTCACCTGCTACTTTAAGTTTTGAAAATTAGACTACAAAATACAAGAGAAAAATATTAATATTTATTAAAAAACAATATTAAAGAAAAAAATGATTTTCAGATATATGTAAAACTTACATCTGCTATAAGTCTTGCAATTTTTGCTATTACTACTTTCTTCTTATCTAGTTCCCATTCATTGAAATATGCTTAGTCTTTGGCATTGAGGTTATTTAATCATTCCATCATAATGACTAGAACTTCATCATTGTTTGTAGTATCGATCTTCACGATGTCATATTTAGCTTTATGTAATAGAACATCGAGATTTTGTGTCTCATTCTCTACATTTGAAAAGTTCTTGTATCATCCATTTATTTCTTTGATCATTACCTTGGCCAAATATTTCCTTTATCTTAATTTATCAATATCTACAAGATTATTTGCAGCAATAGCCTTACGTATGTTTGCTAATAAAATATTTTCTAAAAAGTTTACTTTATCATCATTGTTCAGTTGATGATGGGTGTCGACTTGCTGGTGGGGGAAGAGGAATCATTGATGGCATCTGCTTCAATATTCTCCTTTGCTTCATCATCGATCCCTAGACAATGAAGTAGATCACTTTTCTTTAGTGGTAAATTCAAATTATTCGTATCCTAATACATAAAATCATCATCAATATTTGCAACAGTAGAGGGCATCTGAGAAGTGCTTTCTATATTTGATAAATTATCAAGTGTTAAAATTGGAAATGGTGTCCCTAAAACAAGATATTGAGACACATCATGAGTGTATGTCTGAAATTGACTACTGATTTCTTGATGCGGTGGTGTGAGGAATTGTTTCCCATGCATGCAATATTGGTTCCTCATTGGTGGTGCCTAGTATGAAGGTTTTTGAATGTGTTGTGGATGAAATTGATGTTGGACTTGTTGTAGATGAACCTAATGTTTATGGGATTGACTAGCTTACTGTTGATGGGCTTGTTGCTTTTTCTATTGTGCACCTGGTGGAGGCATATTTTTTTAGAGTCTTTTAAATCTAGTTGATCCCTCTGCAAAATTTCACATGAAAAATATAAATTAAAAATAGTATTAAAATCAATCTGATTAAAATAGATCAATTTTAACAAAACATACCCAAATCATACTCTGCAACCATTGTCATTGATGATGTAGCATATACCCTTGCTCTGAAAATAGTTAAAATATTTTCTCAAATGAAATATAATTTTACATCATTAAAATACATTATTTAATATAGTACTTTTGAATAATAAGGTTACCTTGTGAACTGGAGATTACTTCCTCAATGTTAACTACAACAGATGAATGTACAAAAGTAGTAGGAGTCGTACATGTATGTTGTCCATTAGGAGACCTCCTACGTTTACGGGTGAGAATTACTGGTGATGATTGTGACTGCATGTTAGAATTGGTAGACACTTCTTGAATCATAATGGGGGCATCCATTTTACTGGATGAGTGAACTTCTCTTCTTTTTTTTCAAAATAAAATTAGAAAATAACTAGATTGATTGAAAAAAAATAAAAGATAGAGTATTCCAATAAATAATTTTACTTGCATTTCATTCTCAAGGATGCCAATAGCCAAAAAATCTAGGTGCAATGTAGTTGGAGGATTATTTTGTTGAATATTGTAGTATTATTAACAAAGAATAAAGTTGCTGGAGGTTACTATATACACAGATTGAATTTTCTACATAGTAAGAAGGTCCTGTTTGAGGCGGTTGGAAATTTGGGTGGTCCAATCATATCTACCTCCATAAATACATTGAATTAGTAATGACAATGGCCAAAATTCCATTTATATAGGTTACCCCTATAGAATAAGCCTTCCCAAGAAAAAATCAATGCAGACATAAAGAAATTTGTTTGCAACATTGGAAATTTTTAAACCCTTTTTTGACTTAGAAAAATTAATTGAAAAATAGAGAGAACATTATTAGAGAATGGAAACTAGAATACATTAAAATTAAGGATAAATAAAAATAAAATTTTAAAATCTTACCTTTGAAATGGTCTAGATTCATGATATATATGGATGCCAACATTGATTTATCATCTTCATTCAATGTGTATTGTTTGTTAACAAGGAGACCATCAAAAAATGGTAGTCCTATTAGTCGCTACACATCCAAGGGGTTCATAGTAAAAACAATATTCTTGTTATCAAATTTGATCTGTATAGTGGACACATCATGGTAATAGCAACTAAATATCCATTTCATGAGGGAGATGTTGATGTCCAACTATGGCATCTTCATGACTCCAACAACTTTGGAGGTGTAAATCCAATTGGAATCTCTCCCAGGAGTGTTAAAACTATTCTTGACATTCTATAAATAGTATAATTTGAATGATACTTTGGATTGTAGAGGAGAGGAAGTGCTAGCCATTTCTGATCACCCTCTATAAAATTTCTAAAAACCCTCTTAAAACACTTTGAAAATTTTGGGAAAAAACTCAAAAAATACTTTGAAAATGCTCAGAAAAACCTGGAAAATCCCTCTAAAAAGACTTAGAAAATACTCTGAAAATGCTCAAAAAAAATCTGAAAAAACTCTAAAAAGCTCCAAAAATCATCTAAAAAAGTTTTCAAACCGTTGTAGAAAATTCTCTAAAATACTAGAAAACATTCTAAAATTGCTCTAGAAATCGTTGTGTGAAAGGTGAAAAATGACCCTGCTATTCTATTTATAGAAGTCTGCATGGATAAAGTCGATGGATGCATGACATGTGGTAGAGGAGAGGACATGTGACAACATTTTATTGATGATCTTTTGCAGTCACCTTCTTCCAGTCACCTTCTTCCAATCACCTTATGACAGTTGCCTTATGATAGTCAGCTTGTTAAAGTTGCTATGGTACATTCACCTTGTTACATTCACCTTGTGATAGTCACCATTTGATAGGCACCATGTAATAGCTACAATGTGATAGTCACCTTGCAATAGTCAGCTTGTGATAGTCACCAGGTATAATCACCTTGTAACAGTCACCTTGTGATAGTCTCCTTGTGATATTTACTTTTGTTAGTCTTATTGTGATAGTTGCTTCTGTCAATCACCCTTTGAAATTTTGAAAATTTTGGTGCACAATTTTTAAAAAATCACCATTATTTGATAAATTTTCTACAAAATTTTCAAAACATTTCCCCGACGTTTATACACCTTATGACTAGATGTGCCCTAATTTTATAAATACATTTTGGGTTTGACCCCTTATGCATAACCCTAGTAGGGGTAAATCAGTAAAGTAGTTTTTGAGGTATTATATAGAGGATTTTTATTAAAAATGCTATTAATTTATTATGTATTTATGTATATATGGATTCAACTTAGAAGGTTTGAAAAAAATAAATTTTTATTTCAAATTGTACACTAATGCTAACCTTGTAGAACTTTTAAATTAAGGATATACCCGACATTTATCTTTTGTGTGTAAGGTTGGTTTTTTCTAGTTTTTCTATTGGGTGAAACGTTGATATTAGCATGCAATAGCTTGAGGATATTGATTTGAATATTGTTTGGGATCATCATCCCAATTGTAGTATTTTGTGCTTTAGTAGAGAGAAGCTTTGTGGAAATACTTTCACATGGGTTTGTAATTATGGTTATCATAATTGGTTTCACAATATATGTGAGTATGAACCCTTTCTACCTATATATATGTATGGTTGGTTACTCACTATTCAGTTGTGTGTCATATTGAGTGGGGTGTGGAGTGTGGTAGGCACTTTATGATTTCTGGTTGGGTTTATGTAATACTTGCTGTTAATAAATGCTAAGTTTTTACAAGTAGCATATATTCAACGAAGAAATTTGATCCACTTCAATGCTCATCCTAAATGATAGGCAATATGTGGGTACAAAAAATAAATATTGTGAGATATTTAGCTATTATTATTACTATTTTTAATATCCTTGCTTAAAAATGTGAGACTAATGTTTGCAATTATAGTCCTATAGTCCTATAGTCCTCTAGTTTGGTCATTGCCACCCATGGTCCAACCAGTACAACAGGCTCCAAACCAAAAAGTACCCATGCTACAACCGCATGTTGCCCAGCCATAGTATTATTACCCTCAATAGACACCTACCCCACAACCTAGTATACCCATAGACACGATAGCACATGTCGCCCAGTACCCGCCTTATCATGATCATGCACAATAGTATTCCCCACAGTATCATGAAGAACAATAATACCAATATCCACCACATCCATAGGGTCATCTTACCATAGCCCAACCCTCGACTTCTATGACACTCAAACTTCAAAACTTGCGATATGAAGTCAAAATGTTGAACCTACGCACCTCTAGCTACGGGCCACAAAAACCTTGCTATAATTAACTTTGCAATGAGCCAGTGCATCCATTAGTCCATATCCCTCCTTATCCCTATCACTTTGAAATACCAAAATTTGACAAGTATAAAGGTAAGGAAGATACCAAATAACATGTGAGCAACTATCGCTGGTCCTGTTACCAGATTCATAATAGTAACCCTCTTATGTTGCATACCTTCTCCCTATCCCTAACGGGGCTAGAATTGGATTGGCATAACATGCTACCACACAATAGCCTGTACACCTTTGAATAGCTAGAAAATTCCTTCTTAGAGCACTTTTCCATCAACATCAAGAAAAGACCACATTTTCTTATGTCTACACCTTATGACAGGTGAACGATGAACCCATTACTAAGTTTTTTTCTAGATGGAGAATGATTATTCATGATCTCACCCATAGCCTCCCCACCTCAAAGCTTGTGACACTCTTTTCCAAGAGCTTCCATAAACACATTTCCACATCCCTCCAACTTCACCAAAGTTGTACTTTTGAAGATGTTATATCACAAGCAAAAGTGATCAAAGATATTAAGGTGCAATATGGGAAGATTAATTTGAAAGCAAAATCCAACTATAACTCCAAATTTCACTTCAATAGACCTACACCGAATCAACCTTACCCATGACCACAATAAAACAACCAAGTCATAGCTGCTACCCTAGCACTAGTACCGACTCCTCCACCCTATACACCGTAACAACAATCACTCCAAGCTAATGTGCCTATCCCACCTCGACCACAAAAATACTATGGTATGTGCCCATAGGGTCCACCATGCAACTTTACACCTCTATCTAAACCATTACCATCCCTATTCCATAGATTGTATGAGGGCAACCATATCGTTCTACTCGATATCTACCCATTCGATCCAAATTGACCTAAATATTTTGACTACAATGAGTAGCTCTTTTGTATCTTTCATAGGAAGTGTGGCCATAATATTGATTCATGTTGCTCCTTTTGGGGGCAAGTTCAAGACCTAATCGATAGGGGCACTATTCAGGTAGCAAACCCTTTAGCCCCACAGAACCAAAACCTAGGAATTTTCCAAAACCCTCTACCGGATCATAGAGGACCCAATCCCCCTAGACCTCCAAAAAATCCTCTAGCACCCCCTCACCAAGTCAACAATGTCCAACGTGATCCTCCATCACATGGAGTAGTAGGCATGATCAACCTTACTACGAGAAACCAATGGTACCCATCACGTTAGATGACACCTATTATTTCTCTCCCTATCTAGTTCACATTCCTTCAAACACCCTAAATGCCTAATATCGTACAACCACCACCTCAGAATGAGATTACCATCCGTGGTAGTCTAACGCATCATCTACATAATGCCCCCACATGGCTATCCATATTTGATCTCTTATAGTAGTCTCAACCCCATCACGAGGCATTGAATGACATCCTACATTCCATTGACTTAGAGACACATGACATAAATGCTTTTGTCAATTTTATAGGGAACATACCATGATACCTTCAACATTCAATTAGCTTCCATGACAATGAGATAACATAACTCGTTGGTGAAGGAGCCGACCCTCCCCTCCACATACAAACTAATATCGATGATATTACCTACAAACGGGTACTCATTGACACGGGCTCATCCATCAGTATCATATTCATAGTAGCCCTGCATCACCTACACCTACCTCCAGCACATTTCACCACAACTTCCCTAAATTTTCATGTTTTTTATGGTTCCATGAGACCTACCGTAGGATCCATAATTCTACCCATCCGTGTAGTCATCCATACGATCCCCGTACTATTTCACATAAATCAAGGAGAAATGCAATACAATATTCTCCTCAGTCATCCTTGGATCAGAGACATGCAGTGTGTCCCATCCACATTGCATCATTGCATCAAGTATGTCCCCAACGGACTTGTTAACTGTGTCCTAGCCGATGGAGACCCCTTTAAGTTTTGTAATGTCATAGACCTTCCCCCTGTGCCTTCTTTCTCATATTTCCAACTGTTCCCTGTATCTTCTCACCAGTCAGTAGGAGCATCGATATCCTCCCCAATTTATACCCCAACATCCCAGTGTTCATCCATAACACAAGCCTCGATATCTGCACCATTAGCATCATCTATCAGGGGACATAAAATTGATACCATGCCTTCCTCACCACTATTATCATGGCATCCACAATCCTCCCAACCTCTACCATTACAATTTCCACCCATGGTGTCGCAACCACCATTGCCACCCATCACACAACCAACCACATTACCTCCTCCACCCTCGCATATGGAATCCCCTATCCTTCCTACATCGTAGACACCATCTCTTCACTTCTGACTGAAACCTAATATATTCATGTCTTCACTCATCCTTGCACCTACACTGATGCCATCCCCTACGTAGAACAAATAGCATGTTCAAGTCACAAAAACCCAAAATCAAGAAACTAAACAACCAATAGCCATATTGGATGAACCTTCACACCCTTCAGCTACCACCATAAGGGAATCCCAACTTTCTCCTTCCTCATCTAACTTGGATACGCCACACCAGTCACCAGAGAGTGCCACACCATGCATATCCATATTCATGACAAACAATAGCCTAGGAGACTATAACATACGTGACACCTGCGTATGTGACACCCCTATCCAATCTACTTGATATTTTGGTTGTCTCTCAACCTTAGTGTTGACTATTGGAACCGTCATACAGTTAGGAAGTCCTGAAAACCACACCAACTTTGTGTATGTAGGAGTAGACTCTTTGATCCCCTCACCAACTTCTTCACCATCATAATATAGCTCTGGTGATGTAATTACACACCTAGCCAACCCTCAATTTTCCTTACACTACCTACAATGCTTTCATTAGCATGGGTTTGTGTTAGGTCATTATGAGCAAGGCCTACGTACACCCATTAACCCTCATGTCTAATCACCTATCGATAAAACTAGTCTAGGTTATCGCCCAACTCTCAACTATACATTATAAGACAAGATTTAATATCTATCCTTACATCCTCCTCCATGTTCAACACACACATTGGAAGAGTACATTGACATGGACATGCTAGAAGATATGCCTTCACCCACATCAATTGTCACTATCCCCTATGATTTATTTCAAGAATCTCCTATGTTCGATACCTCCTTGTTAAGTGATGTTCAAATATTGGTAGAAAACATTGCTACATTATCTTTGGCTACACCACCAATAGAGTCAGACACACTCCCATATCATCCACCACCTATAGAATTGGACTTGGTTCCACTTGAATTGCCACTGATACGCCTGCCTGTATTCTCGTTTATACATAGATAGTTACAAAGAGTAGCCTATCATACTACAACCTCCCTTGAGCCTCTTCGGATGCACACAAACTATCCAACCTCCATGACTGGATTCTACCCGTCCACTTCACCTATAGCATCTATTAACATGGTTGAGGTAGATTTATGTTCTCCCCTCCATTACAGCCACCAACGGATTCGAGACGATACCCCAAACCCAATATTTATTGATCTAGCACACATCTCATATATACCAACACCTAGAGAATTTCTTCTCTCTCCTCCTGTATTGCAAGTAGCAAATACCCCTTACTCATCTATGTCTTCCCAAACCCTTCAGGTCCATCACACAGGAATTTATATAGATAATGAGTATGATTTCAGTGATGTCATCGATGACTTCAATCTCATTCATGTCCCTGAATAGTTGTGCGATGGATATCACATGCTCATCGAGGAAACGATCAATGTAGACATCGAAGATGATCCATAAAATCCATACATCCTCAAACTAGCCGCTAGCCTCTCACCCAAGGAGTGCATCGTCTTCAAGAAATTCCTATGCAAGTATATAAAAGTGTTCACATGGTCTTACAAAGACATGCCGAGACTTGACCCTGCCATAGGAGTGCATAATATTATACTAAATTCTAATGCCAAACAAGTAAGATATAAGCTGCGATGCATGCATCCAACTATCACATTGATAATAAAATCTGAGCTCCAAAATCTCCTAGACGTTGATTTCATAATACCATTCGACTATCCTAAGTGGGTATCCAGCATGGTCCTTGTTCCCAAACCATCCGGTGACATTTGCGTTTGCATAGATTTTTGTGATCTAAACAAAGCTTATCCCAAAGACAACTTCCCTTTACCCAACATTGATTCCCTTGTTGACTCCATCATAGGTCACAAAATTATTTCTCTCATGGATGGATTTTTTGGATATAATTAGATTAGGATCAACCCATCCGATCAACACAAAAATTCCTTTACATCACCCTCGGGGACATTTTGCTACAAGGTCATGCCCTTTGGCCTTAAAAATGCTGGGGAAACCTATCAATGAGCCATGACCTACATGTTTCATGATCTAACACACAAAAATGTGGAAGACTGTGTAGATGACCTCATAGCCAAATAAAAGAAACATGTTGACCATCTTGAAGATCTTCATCATATTTTTGATCGACTACTAGAACACAACGTGTGCCTCAATCCAAAAAGTGCATGTTCGATGTTACATTAGGAAAAATACTAGGATTAATTGTCTCCCAATGAGGCATTGAAGTAGATCCTAGTAAGGTGAAAGTCATCATCGATATGCCTCCTCCTACCACCCTAAAGCAATTGCGTAGCCTCCAGGGAAAGATTACCTCTATTCGCATATTTATAGCGCAATTATCAAAAAAATGTCAACCATTCAATCATCTCCTACAAAAAGGAGTACACTTTAAATGGGATGAAAACTATCAAGCCACATTCGATGCTATCAAAACTTACCTTACATTGCCATCGGTTATGTCATTGCCGCACCCACAATTACCATTGACTCTATATATCTTAGCCACAAATCTTGTGTTAGGTACACTCCTAGCTCAAAATAACGCTCTTGACAAAGAGCAGGCTATCTACTACATCAGCTGCACACTAGTTAGTTATGAAATAATATACAAATACATGGAGAAGCTATGCCTACTGTAGCACCCTAAAATTGGTGCAGTAAAACCTTAAATAATTACAATTACTCTAGTAATAATTCAAATTCAAATTTTAACCCCAAAACCGCTCCTAAACCGTCGTTTAACCCGTTTCCTCCTTTCCTGTGCCATTTTTAGAGTTTGTTTTGACCGTTTGACGATATCGTCGCCGATCAGACGATATCGCCTCAGATCGGACGATTTCGTCTAGGCTAGGACGTCCAGACGATCTTGTCCCAAAACTGATTTTTCACAATTAGCCTCTGTTCCAACGGCGTCTCTAATCCGGGCAGAAGCGTGTCTGCACCGTTAGAGACCCTCCCCCATTGGAGATCTCCCAAATTGGGATGATCTCCAACCTCCTAACCTCCCTCCTAAGCCTATTTAAACTTAGGACTCCCCCTTGGCATCCCCCTGGCTGAAATTTCCTGTAACACAAGTTCTACGTGCATTAGACCGTCTTAAATTATTATTTGCCTCCATATTTGTCCAAATTTATTTGTAGGAACCTTAGTATTTTTCAGTCGGAGCAAGCTCAGTTCGTCGTGGACGATCCTGTTCAATTCGAGATGATTTCGCACCAATTCGAGATGATCTCGACTGTAGTCTGCATTGGGGGCAATCAGTGCCTAGAGTTTGCATTTCCTCATTATTTTCTGCTGCATTATTCTGTATTTAGTTAATCTTATGATTATTCTTTATTATTTTGCATCTTGGAGTTCACCCATGTAGTTTAATTGCATAATAAGGTCATGATTAGCTATTAAAGTGTTGCAACTTACTTGCATTTCTATTCGGGATTATCTCTTAACATCCTTATTGTCATTTTACATCATTATCCTCTATTAGCATTGCTGCATTTTTTGTATTTTGTGTCTATTTCTCTGTTTGCAGGTCTCTCGACGAATTCGTCTCGATGAATTCGTCAGATCTCGGACGATCCTGCAGGTCGGAGACGATCCCGTCAAATTCCAGATGATCCTTGCTGCTTCAAGAATCAGAACCTCCATCAGACATCCGGATCAGGTATGGCTCTTTAATTTAGCTTTTTCTCTCTGTTTTATGCTCAAATCTGTTTGCTGTATTTCATTTAGTCTCGCATTTTCATAATAGAACAACTTAGATTCATTTGGCCAAACCTAGGACTCGAATGTTTAAAGATAAAACTGAA
Organism: Wollemia nobilis; assembly: GCA_028583015.1. Classification (NCBI taxonomy): domain Eukaryota; kingdom Viridiplantae; phylum Streptophyta; class Pinopsida; order Araucariales; family Araucariaceae; genus Wollemia; species Wollemia nobilis. Next base: position 3,868,126 of record JAQPPZ010001261.1, read on the forward strand.
CACATTAAACACATTCCCAACCTAGGCGTGGAAACCGCCATTCAAACGTTTCCTGGTGAACCCACCATCCATCAAAAAATCACCATAATACACCTCCCCCGAGAGGCGGGACCTTCGCAAGGCCTCTCAGTCCGAGGTACCGCGCCATCCTTTTCCCATCCTCCTTCCGGGCACGGATCCTATAGCCTGAAGGTAAGGATGCAAAAAATTTGGAGCGATACATTTTGGTGAACCCGACGTGAATGCATTTAAAACCTTTTGAAAACAAAACAAAACAAAAAATATATATATATATAGATGCATTTCAAATCATTTAAAACTAATAAGTTGCATATCATGTCTAGATGGTAGCTCCTAAGAAAATATTAGCAGTTACTATAAATGTTGAAAACCAATTAGCAACCATAGAAATCAATTATGTGCTTAGTGTGCCTGAAACAGGTAGAAATCAACTTTTGTGGGACGAACTTGATAGAAGACTAGGTGTCATTTCATCTAGGTCAACAAAACTTAAACAAATCAAAAGGCTTGTCCTAGATAGAATCCTGGATCCTCATCAACTCATTTTTTATCATGAACTTCGAGAGAGCTTGCCATAGATGGTTAGCTTATAGGAGAGCTCTTGTGTCTTCATAATTGTTCACCTTCGAGGAATACCTCGAGAACGTAGCCACTATACACCAGTTCCTAGGTCATATAGAAGACCAAGAGGTCGTTCTTACGGATAGGGAAATATGGAATAGAGTTCCTCGAGCTATGTTATATCAAGAGTATTGCCATGAGATTTACTTCTATCAACCAGAATCTGAGACAGATAATATCACTATAGCCCTTTTCATTAAATTCTTGAAAGAAAATTTTCAATTTGAAGAAGAACACTTCATGACTCTTGAAGAACTTGAGCCCATTAATGATATTTATAAATTGTTTATAGAAAACTAGATCATTGCTTTCATTATTATTATTTCTTGTGTTTTGTGTGTTGTTTGTTATCTTTATAATATTGTTATTAAAACCAAAAAAAAAAAACAAGAAAAACTAAAAAACATAACAAAAACCAAAACATTTCATTTTAAATATTGTAGTAGGTATATAATTAATATATACCTCTTAAGCTTGTTGCATATATATATATATATATATATATATATATTTTTTTATATATATATATTTTCTGAAATCTAAGTTAAGCACAATGCCTAAACTTAGGAATGGTAAACAAACTGAAGGAGAAGAAGAAGATTGGTTAGGAGACAAAACAAGAAACCCAAATGTCCTTCCTGAGGATCCAATCCCGGAAGAAGAAACTCTAGACCAGCAAGACGATGAGCTTGTTGTAGATGAACAAGAAGAAAATGTTAAAGAGGATGGATCCTCATCCCCTAGAATAACTCCAGATGGAACTATTGCTTTTGATAACTTAGATCATTTCTGGAAATTTTTCAATAATAACATTGGCGCTCTTAATATGGCAGTTCGTATTGATAAAGGACAAATTAGTGACACTCAAGCAGCCATGGAAGATATGTTTAACATACACACTAATCCCTTGTCCTTTGTTGATCAAGAAAGTGATAAAGCTGGACCATCCAATAGAGATATGGTCACTATGATTCAGAACATGCAAAAACAACAGGTTACCCAACCCCCTAAAGAACCTGTTATTGAGCCTAAAATCATTCCCACACAAAAGAAACTTTCCTTCACTGCTTTACTTCGCCAAACTATTGATCAATATGCTTCAAATCAACAAAAACCTAAAATGAAGCCAAACACCAATTTTCAACAATCTGGAATACAACATAATATAACTTCAAAACTTCTTCATAACACCCTTCCTACTAACAGATTACACAATAGCAATATAGCATCTAATATTCATGTCCCTCCATCATATGCTCACAAATCCCATATTAATGCCCTACCGAACCAATATGGTGGGCAAACCCGTAATCTGGAAGCCATGGTGAAGCAGTTAGCTTCCCGCATGGACCAGATAGATCCCTACCATCCCTCGTACAATTATCGAGAGATGTGTAGTCAACCTTTGGATCCCATAGTTGTAGCACAACCGTACCCTAAGCATTTTCCCATGCCCGTCCTGCCTATATATAAAGGAACTGAAGATCCCATAGAGCATCTTCGCATGTTTAGGATAGCATGTCATGATATATCACATGATGACTTGCTATTACTAAAAATGTTCCCGAAAAGTTTAGGTGGAATGGCATTAGAGTGGTACTATCAACTACCCACTCATTCTTTGAGAAATTTTGAAGAAACAGCTGAATCTTTTGTCCATCAATTTAGTGCCTACATCGAGAGGCATGTCACCATTAAAGATTTATACAACTTAAAACAAGACAAAGATGAATGTTTTGCTGATTTCTTAGCTAGATGGAGGCAGTTGATAGGAAAACTGCACTTTGTGCTACCTTATAGGGAAATGTTGGACATTTTTATTAATAATTTGCAAGAACAAATATCTTATGAGTTATCAACTGCTACTTTAACTACCTTCGATCAGGCTATAGATTTAGCTCGAAGAGTAGAAGATGCCCTCATTAGGAGAGGCCAACTTAGGAAGAAAGATGATGAGAAAACATCCAGAAATCAATATAAAAACAAACAAGTCGTAGGTGACGGAGTCAACTAATAGCAAAAATGTTGCTAATATCAATGCAACGAAGACAACAAAAAAATTTATATTGAAACCTCCTGATAAACCTCCTCGAGAATTTACTAGATTGAATCAACCATTATCAACTATTTTACCTCAATTACTCGAAAGAGGTTTGATTCAATTACCAGCTATCCGGGAACCTGATCCAACCATACCCGGATACAGAGCTGACTTACACTATGATTTCCATAGAGGACCTGGACACTCTACCAACGCTTGTAAAAGGTTAAAGCATAAAATACAAGATCTGATTGATAATAATGAAATGGAGGTGCAAGCCTTCCAACCTAAACAAAATGCTCCTAATAATGCTCAAAAGAACATTCCCCAAAATCAAAATCAAAATGCTAATCAATCATTAGACATATTTCAACATCCTTTACCAAGACATGGTAAAGAGGTGGCCAACCAAATTGAGCATCATAATGTTCCTCCTCCTACCCGATATGTAGGAACTATTAGCGGACATTTACCTAATCATGATTTACAAAAATTTGACACAACTTTATCCATGGTCACAACCAGGCCCCTACATAATACTCAAACTCCAGATCCTAGTGATATAGAATCAGATACTGAAAGTGACATGGAAATCACTTCAAACCAATCGAATAGTTCTGAAAATGAATCAGATCCTATTCAACCTATCACAGATGCTATGATTCCAGAAGAACCATTTCCTAGAAGAGTTACTACTCGACCCTCTTCTAATCAATTCCTCCCTAATGAACAAGCCATAAACGCTCAACCGAGACCAGTTCAACATCTTCAATATAACATTGTAGGTACCATCGGAGTCGTTACCAGACAACAAGCTCAAAATTCTCAACAAGAACCAAACCAGAATGATGGATCAACTCCATTTGTTTTGAAAAATCCCAATAAAGGGAATCATGCTTCTAATGTTCAACCTAAACCCCCTTACAATATTAATGAGCAATTATCCAATACTACAGCTAGAATTTCTCTCTTGGATTTATTAAGATCTTCTCCTACCCATAGAGATGAATTAATGCTTACATTAAGCCAAATGATGGTACCACAAAACATTCAACCTGAAGCCATGGCCAATACTATCATCACTAGAGAAGTCGATTGTATTGACTTTCGGGATAAAGATATACCACAACATAGTTTACATAAGGATAACCCCTTATACATTACTGCCCTAATTGGAGATGTAGCCGTTAAAAGAGTTTTGATTGATAATGGTTCATCTCTAAATATTTGCACTTTTGATTTCTACCAACGATTTGGGTTTAGAAGTGATGAAATGAAGAAAACTGACATGATTATCAAAGCTTTCAATGACGAAACACAAGAAACGTGTGGAGTTATTACCATCCCATTGCAAGTTGGTCCTAGAACCTTAGATACGACCGTGTTTATTGTACATTGCCCCGCATCGTACAATATACTCTTGGGTCATCCTTGGATCAATGCAATGCAGGTTGTCCCATCAACTTTACACCAATGTGTTAAATTCGAATTTAAAAATCAGTTGGTCACTATCCATGGTGATCCTAGACCCTTTGATATGTGTGCTTTGGCAGAACTCGTTGGAGTTCAATTTTGCCCTGCTCTGTCATCCACACATCCTAATTCTTATTTTTCATCTAAAACTCTGAAACACACTCCCATAGCTTCATCTATTTCTCCTCCATTAATTTCACCCTCATATATAGATCAACAATCTTCTAAACAAACCACTCTAGAACCTCAAAAAGATCTTCAATCCACAACCAATCCTTCATGTTCCATCCCTATAATTTCAAAACCTATAGACCCATTCATTAACACCTCCACATTATCAACATCTATCATACCTTCCACATCTAAAGATATAGGGAATGATCCTTCTACATCTTATGCTCTTTCTGATGAACTTTTACCAGATTTATCCACAATCTTAATATCAGAAAAAACAAATGCTTTTATGCAAGATTCAATTATTTTAAATAACTTGCCGCCATCTCCTCGTACTTTGGGCCTCCCACAACCTATGGGAAGTACTTACCAAGTCGGGAGTTGTGCCTTCATTTATAAAGGATATGACTGGGGAAGAATACCTCGAAATATCAAAACTCATCATGATGGATATGCTCGATGTTATTTTACTAATGAGTATATTAAAGCTAAACCTATAATGCTTAAAATGGGATATAAAGGGAAAGGCTTGGGACCTTTCCAAAATGGTATGAAAGAACCTTTCGAGGTAGAACCGTGGCCTGCCCGTTGTGGTGTGGGCCTATTTCCTAGTAAGGGTCAACCCTTTCCTTTTGAAGATGATGATCAACTCATATGTTATCAAGATTATTTGGATAGGCGTGATGATTTGCCTCCAAAAAATCAGCCATTTACATGTAACATGCTATCCATAGCTTACCCTGAAATGATCGCTGAATCCGATGATGAGTTGGAAGGAGATATTTTCCATGATGTCTCCGTTGAAGAGATGTTACACAATGGGTTTTATTTTGATGGTTCTATACCTACTATAGCCCAACTTGAGGACACTAATCCTCAAGATGAATTATCCAAGCTAACCTTAAAAGAATTACAAGAATTGGGCGTTTCACCCGCCCCACCTAATTTTGAAAGAGATCTACACATGGAAGTAGAAAACGTCATTAAAGTTAACATTGGAACTGAGGATAATCCCCACATAATCAATATTGGATCAGAATTAAGTCAAGAAAAACAAGAGCAATACATTGCATTCCTTAAAGAATATGAAGATGTCTTCGCTTGGACATATGAAGATATGCCAGGTCTGGACCCTTCCGTAGTCATGCATCATCTAGTAGTCCATCCGGATGCTAAACCTGTTAAACAGAAACTTAGAAAAATGCATCCCAAAGTGGCCTTACTAGTCAAAGGGGAGTTAGAAAAACTCCTGAATGTTGTTTTTATACAAGCTATTGATTATGCTGAATGGATCTCAAATGTAGTTCCAGTCACCAAGAAAGAAGCTACCAAAGTTAGGGTTTGCACAGATTTTAGAGATATTAACGTTGCATGCCCTAAAGATGATTTTCCTCTTCCAAACATGGACCAAATCATTGATTTTACTGCTGGGAGTGGGATGATGTCCTTAATGGATGGATTCTCCGGTTATAATCAGATCAGGATAGCTCCTGAAGATCAGGCTAAAATAACCTTTATTACCCCCTGGGGTACCTTTTGTTGGAAAGTGATGCCATTCGGCTTAAAGAACGCAGGTGCAACCTATCAACGAGCTATGACTTATATTTTTCATGATATGATGCATGATATCCTACATGATTATGTAGATGATATTATAGCTCGCTCTATTAATGAAGATAACCATTTAGATGATTTGAGAAAAGTTTTTAATCGGTTAAGAGAATATCTTATTCGATTAAATCCAGCCAAATGCATATTTGGAGTTAAGTCCGGTAAACTATTAGGGGTTATAGTTTCTTTACGTGGCATCAAAATTGACCCTCTCAAGATTGCGGCTATCACTGATATGCCCGCACCTACCAATATATCTGAATTACGAAGTTTACAAGGTAAACTTCAAGCTATCCGTCGCTTCATCGATAAGTTGGCGGACAAAACCGGTCCCTTTCTTAAGCTCCTTAAGAAGGATGTCCCTTTTAATTGGGATGATGAATGTAAAGAAGCTTTTGAACTTCTCAAACAATACCTCCTTAACCCACCTATGCTTTCTCCACCTAGACCTGATCGCCCATTTCTCCTGTATATTTCAGCTTCAGATTCTGCCTTAGGAGCTATGTTAGCTCAGCTTGATGATGAGAAGAGAGAACGTGCTAATTATTATATTAGCCGAACCTTCATCAGTTATGAAACCCGCTACACAGCATTAGAAAAACTATGTCTAGCAGTCGTGTTTGCTACGCAAAAATTATGCCATTATATGCTTAGTCAGAAAACCTATGTCATTGCTAAATATGATCCCTTGAGGTATCTCATGAGTCGACCTTATTTATCGGGTCGCATAGCCAAGTGGGTTCTTGCTCTAAGCGAGTTTGACCTCACGTTCATAGGACAAAAGTTTGTTAAGGGTCAAATCATAGCAGATCAATTAGCTGCTGCACCCTTAGAGTCTACCCATCCCCTCATCATTGAGTTTCCTGATGAATGCCTTCAATTAGAGGCAGACCATATTGAACAATGGTCCTTATACTTTGATGGAGCCCGATGCATGAGTGGGGCTGGTGCGGGTATTATTTTAATATCCCCACAAAAACATCTTATTCCTCTGTCCTTCAAATTAACATTTGCTTGCACTAATAATACTATTGAATATGAAGCTCTAATCCTTGGATTACGAGCTGCCTTGGCGCTAAAAATTAAACATCTATTAGTTTTTGGTGATTCTCAACTTGTCATAAATCAAATTAATGAAGTTTATCAGACCAGAGATGATAAATTGTGCCCATATAAAGCATATGTTTTGCAATTGTTATCCCTATTTGATCAAGTTACCTTGGAAGCTATTCCTCGAACTAGCAACCGTGCGGCTGACGCTATGGCCGTAGCTGCATCTCTTCTGCCCTTGGAGTTAGATGACGAATATGCCACCATCATTATTCATCGACTCTAGGAACCCGCTTCAAATAAGTCATGCTTAGAACCTTTGGATGTGTTTCTAATCAATGAAACTACTCCTGAACCTTGGTATATAGATATATTTGATTTTCTCCAAAATGGGACTTTCCCTGCCAATTCTAATAGAAACCAGCGATGGTTATTACGTAGACGAGCAAGTCGATTTGTAATAATTGGCAATACTTTATATAGGAGATCTTTTGAAGGTATCCTATTAAGATGTTTGAATTTAGAAGAATCCAAATCAGCCTTGAGTGAAGCCCACGATGGATCTTGTGGAGGACACTTCAGGGGTAGTGTCATTGCTAAAAAGCTCCTTAGGATAGGATACTTTTGGCCTACCATGGAGAATGATGCACATGATTATGTGTGCCATTGCGACAAGTGCCAGAAACATGCTGACCTTGTCCATGCCCTTGCACAAGAACCGCAGGCTATTTCATCTCCTTGGCCCTTTTCAAAATGGGGCTTAGACATTATTGGCAAAATTAATCCTGTGTCATCTGATGGACACAAATTCATCATAACCGCCATCGAGTATTTCACGAAGTGGGTTGAAGCTATGCCTTTAGCTTCCTGCATTGGCACACAAGTCTCTAAATTTATTTTTAATCAAATCATTTGTAGGTTCGGAATTCCTGCAAACCTCATCTCAGACAATGGAACTTGTTTCAAAAATAAAGATGTTAAGAAATTATGCCAAAAATATAAGATTCAACATCGCTGGTCCACTCCCTATTATCCTCAGGGTAATGGTCAAGCAGAAGCATCTAACAAAACCTTAATCAAAATTCTCAAAATATTGGTCAATAAATCTGGCCGCGACTGGCACATTCAATTATATCCAGCCTTGTGGGCCTATCGAACTAGTGTTCGAACCCCCACTGGAACTTCACCTTTTGTTTTGGTTTATGGTGCTGAAGCCATTTTTCCCTTTGAATTAGAAGTTCCTTCTTTGGCTCTACTACTTCAAGATACCGAAGTAGGAGATGAATATCGAGTTGGTAGACTCAGTCACTGGAACTCCTAGATGAAAAATGCATCAATGCTTTGGAGCATCTCCGTGCCTACCAAAACAAGCTTAAAAGATCATATGCTAAAAAAGTTCGTCATCGATCCTTTGAGATCGGCGACCTTGTTTTAAAAGAAAATAAAAAAAATACTAATGCAACTAAAGACCTTAAAGGTAAATTTGAGCCCAACTGGCTTGGACCATACATTATCATTGCTAAATTTGAATCGGGAGCATACAAATTAGCTACCTTAGATGGTAAATATTTAAAAGAACCTATGAATATTATGCATCTTAGGCGATATTACGCATAAAATTTGGTCATTTCATCATTTGTACATATTTTGCATGTTGTCTTATTTTAAAAATATATCAAACTGTTTACACAAAAACAAAAACAAACAAAAATAATAAAAATAAAAACAACAATATTCTTGACTCTTTCGAAACCAAAACAAAATAAAGAAGAAAGAGAGAGTCAACATTCTCAAACTTCCCAAAAAGTATTTGTATATATTTCTTCTTACAAATGTTGCAGTTATATATTTCAAATTATTTTGGATAAATTAGCATTTATTTGGAATCCCTCACTTTCACAAACACAAAATAAATATCTTGATTTTTATCTGGCATGATTACTAATCTCTCTTATATCAAAGTCCACAAAATTCAATTAAATAAAGTTTGAGCACAGAGAATTGATCTTGTTATTTACTTAAACCAAGCACATCCTTTCACAATAAAATGATTATATTTGTAATGTCCATGCTATGCTACATAGTAGAAGTGGTTTCTTGAGCGAAAAGTTTCCCCTGCTATCCTATCATGCACATGGTCTAGAATCTTTGAGAATTGGCAAAAGGACAAGCTCACCCCTACCCAGAATAAAAATCCCTTGCTCTATAGCTAATCCGAGCAAGTATCCCTAGCATAGGAAGAAAAGCAAAGTTCAAGAAAAAGAGAAAAAGAAAAATGTTATTTTATATCATTACGACAATGTTTCAAGCATTATCTCAAAAATCAAGCAAAAATACAAAAGAAAAGCAAAAAAGAAAGCAAAAGAAAGCAAAAGCAAAAGCAATAAAATCCCTCTCCCTACCCATTGAAAAGAAAAGAAGGGTTGATGAGCTTGAATCCCTGGAATTCTCAATTATTCAAAAACTGTGAGGTAAGCCCCATAACAGGTGGTTTGTGCCCAACCTGCTTGGCCTTGGGTAACTCCTAGCGTGGCGATATGTCTGTCACATTAGCGACCTTATTTTGTATAGACCTATGTCTGCTTATGGATTAGCTAGCTCTTGATAATCCGACTTACATAGTAGTCTGGTATGGTTATATGCATCTAAATCATGGTTAATGAACACTTATTTGGTTCATTCAAATCACTTGTATCAAATTATCTTGCTCAAAACTGGTAAACGAACATAGCAATTGCACACACATTTGTATTTGAGAGATTTTGTGTATCATTATGATAAATCAAGATTGGAAATGAACTCACATATGCACATGGGATTCCTTATAAATCTAACTTTTGTCTTCGAGATACTTTGAAATATCTTTGCAAATTGTCTGGAATAATTTCATTTTTTCCTTTCTCGCATAAAGACAACTACATGCATAATCAAAAATCAAAATTTCTTTCAAACCATACAATAAAAACACACACACACACACACACACACACACACACACACACACACACACACATATATATATATATATATATATATATTATATATATATATATATATATATATATATTGTCGACTTTCGTGACGATGGTATAGTTCCAGAACTTAAATGGGAGTCTTATGCCTAGCGCAAGTCCTCCTCTTCATATTTTCTGTTTATTTTCAACAATTAAAAATCAACCATACAATAAAACTATTATATCAACTTTTTCTTTGGATTTCGCGATGATGGTATAAGTCTATACCTACATATTCTATGCCTAGCGCAAACCATTGTACCAATTTTTATTCCCCATTTATTTAAAATCATAAAAACATATGACTTAAATCATTATGTTATACAATTATGTTTTTAAAAAGCATGCACATTATCACTATTTCATGTCATTATGTCAATATGCAAATTTGCAATGATGGTATAATTCCTAGGGAATTATCCAAAAAATTTATCACACTTAGGAATTTATGCCTAGAAAAAGTCATTTTAAAATATTTCATGCATAATATTTTCATGAAAAGTCTGAAAACAAATCATCATCATCATCATCATTTGCATCATCACACCAAAGTCTTAAGACAGTCTCTTAAGCACTCTTTTACTTTTTAACAATATTTCTATATTGGGATTAGCTTGACGACCGAGTGAGCGGTGACTCCATGAAATGGTCTATAACAGCGACAATGTCCTTTGAAATTATTGTTAGAAGTCCCTTTTTTTTTTATCAAATCACATCACCAACAACCAATTTGTTACATCAGATTATTTCATTTAAATTTTTAAAGCATGACATTTAAACCATACATATTTTCCAATGACATAATTACATGAATCATCAAATCAATCACACCAAAACATTAAAAGCATCATACAAACGCATAAGACAAGTCATATGATCAAAAAATATCTCATCTATATATATATCAAATATATGTACATCATATCAAAACTAGATTGGTATGCCACAATCTACATCTTGGCATACTCAATCCTCTCAATCAAATATACAATCTCTATGTAGTGCAGTAGCCTCGCCTCGAGAACCCCTCGAGCTCTCAGCCTCATCTCCTCCCCCGTACTGAGGTGGAGGAGGTGGCCCCATCGTAGTCCGTGTGGTGCCATGAGTCCTAGATGTCGATCGTGATGATGTCCTAGATGACCCCATCACGACAGGCTCTGCAATATGAGCTGGTAATGGCACCCTCTACTCTGCTGGCACCGCCTAGTAATATAGAGCCTGATAGAATGTAACCTAGGCAATAGCGCATGCTAAATCTTGAGTGCTCGCTCCTCTGCCCCGAGCTCTAAGTCATGTAGCCTCATCCTGCAATGTCTGCACCTAAGCCCACAGGCGGGCAACCTCAGCTCGGAGAGTCACTGTCTCGTTGCTCTCCCCAGTGTCAACACCCTTGCCCTTATCGGGCGATGGTGGCCTCTCTCTCTGTGGAGAAGGGGGTCTCTCCTCCCTCCTCTCCCATTGCCATGGCCTCTGCTGAGCCTGTGGTCTCCTCTGCTCTCTCCTGTCATGACCCTGTGCTGCCTCAATGGCTGCCTGGCATCGCCTCCCCATCCGACGCACAACTACATGAATCGGACCCTGAGCCCTCATCATCCGAGGAGGGTGGATGCCTATGTACTAGGCATCATAGCCATCGGCTACCCCAACATCATCCCCATCCACTGGCTGAATGGGGGCATCATCTGCGTCCTGACTCCAGAATCGTTGCATATCTAGAGCCCCGCTAACTGTAGTGTTATCCCGGACAGTCCGAGAAAACTCGTAGTCTCTGAGAGATGGGATCCCCTGTTGTAGACCGAACTGCCTCAAAACTCGGTCGTACCGATGGAGCTCCACCTCTCCCCTCTCCATCCTCAGCCAGTAGACTCGCCTGATGCGAGCCAGCTCCTGTCCATCCTCGGCCCACCCTGGATGATCTCTCCAAGGCCTCCAGGTGATCTGGTCGGAGACAAGGTCGTCTAGTAGTCTCCGGGATGCTGGCAGATCTATCCATCGTTGTGCCCCTCTTCGGAGCCACCAGTAGAAAACTCGGGGCCTCTCCCCGTCAATCCCTATTAGTGGGAGCCCTATCGGCCTTCGCACCATGATGTGCTCCTAGCACCAAACCTGTAGTAGTGATGTCATAACCAGACATCGGTCGCCCTTGTATACGACCCCATGAAGGATCCTATACAACCGGCAGAGTACAAAGCTCCCCCAAGCAAACCTGTACCCGTGGTCTCTCATGTCATAGACCACATCTATCAGTAGCCATGGTACCCTGCATCCGCTCTGGTGGCACAGCAGAAGTCCACCTACCACCCCAACCAAAACCTATGTGAGTCTAGATGCCCCAGGCATCTGGCGCAGTGACTCGATATTCACTCCGCCCTTCTCCAGGGTGAAGCTCGGATCGCCACACAGTCGCATCATCGCGTGGCCCTGATTGGCCATGGGAGTGATCAGCCGTCCTTGTATGGGGATCCTCAAAATCCTCCATACATCCTCCAGTGTGGGAGTCATCTCCCCTATCGATAACCAAAAATAGGAAGAACCCGGATACCACCTCTCTGCTAGGGTTGTCAATAGCCCCATATCTGTAGAAACCTGTGGCATCTCTGCCACATGCTGCAAGCCGACTTGAGCTAGCTGATCTCGCTCTACCCGAGATAGAGTGGCCAAGTCATCCTTCAACCTGCCATATTTCCATTCTCTGCTCTTTAGTAATCCTCTCTGCAACATAAACAAAATCAACAATAAAAATCATTAATAAATCATTAATTAAAAATGCAAGTCAAAATAAGTTCAATTTTATAAATGATGATATCGTCCACAATTGGACGATATCGTCCCCAATTTGAGCAAATTCGTCTCCGATTTTGCATGAGGAAATCGTCCCTTATTGGACGAAATCGTCCCCCTATCGTCGATTTCGCCCTTAGACGAAATCGATGATATCGAGACGATTTTGGCGAAATCGAGACGATTTCGTCTCGACGACGTCGATGGCCCAAAAATGGCCGCGATGCTCAAAAATCAATCAAATCTAATCTAAAAAGCATGAAATTCTAAAGTAAAGCATTCTAAATTCAGTTTAGACCCTTACCCGTAGCCCGCGCTGGACCTCTGTCGATCTGTGCACTGTCTCGACCATCTTGTCTCCAGAGCTCTAAAAACTAGGAAAATGAACAGTAACAATGAATTAGGGTTTTACCCTATTTTTCTTAATTTTATTCAAAAACAATTAAAAACATTTTAAAATTTTGCTTTTCCGCGTTTTTACCTCAAACGTTCGATTTGGGTAAAAACACGGAGGGGGCACCATAGTAAGCTGTCGTACGATTCGACCTAGAATCGTCGCCTAAAAATGGGAATAATTTTTGCTTTCTCGTAGATCGAGAAGAACTCATCTTTAACGCATTTTCTTCAAAAAATTCGCTAAAGAGGGGGCAAAATGTAGCACCCTAAAATTGGTGCAGTAAAACCTTAAATAATTACAATTACTCTAGTAATAATTCAAATTCAAATTTTAACCCCAAAACCGCTCCTAAACCGTCGTTTAACCCGTTTCCTCCTTTCCCATGCCATTTTTAGAGTTTGTTTTGACCGTTTGATGATATCGTCGCCGATCAGACGATATCGCCTCAGATCGGACGATTTCGTCTAGGCTAGGACGTCCAGACGATCTTGTCCCAAAACTAATTTTTCACAATTAGCCTCTGTTCCAACGGCGTCTCTAATCCGGGTAGAAGCGTGTCTGCACCGTTAGAGACCCTCCCCCATTGGAGATCTCCCAAATTGGGATGATCTCCAACCTCCTAACCTCCCTCCTAAGCCTATTTAAACTTAGGACTCCCCCTTGGCATCCCCCTGGCTGAAATTTCCTGTAACACAAGTTCTACGTGCATTAGACCGTCTTAAATTATTATTTGCCTCCATATTTGTCCAAATTTATTTGCAGGAACCTTAGTATTTTTCAGCCGGAGCAAGCTCAGTTCGTCGTGGATGATCCTATTCAATTCGAGATGATTTCGCACCAATTCGAGATGATCTCGACTGCAGTCTGCATTGGGGGCAATCAGTGCCCCAGTTTGCATTTCCTCATTATTTTCTGTTGCATTATTCTCGTATTTAGTTAATCTTATGATTATTCTTTATTATTTTGCATCTTGGAGTTCACCCATGTAGTTTAATTGCATAATAAGGTCATGATTAGCTATTAAAGTGTTGCAACTTACTTGCATTTCTATTCGGGATTATCTGTTAACATCCTTATTGTCATTTTACATCATTATCCTCTATTAGCATTGCTGCATTTTTTGTATTTTGTGTCTATTTCTCTGTTTGCAGGTCTCTGACGAATTCGTCTAAAATTCGTCAGATCTCAGATGATCCTGCAGGTCGGAGATGATCCCGTCAAATTCCAGACGATCCTGTCTGCTTCAAGAATCAGAACCTCCATCAGACATCCGGATCAGGTATGGCTCTTTAATTTAGCTTTTTCTCTATGTTTTATGTTCAAATATGTTTGTTGTATTTCATTTAGTCTGCATTTTCATAATAGAACAACTTAGATTCATTTGGCCAAACCTAGGACTCGAATGTTTAAAGATAAAACTGAACACATTAAACACATTCCCAACCTAGGCATGGAAACTGCCATTCAAACGTTTCCTGGTGAACCCACCATCCATCAAAAAATCACCATAATACACCTCCCCCGAGAGGCGGGACCTTCGCAAGGCCTCTCAGTCCGAGGTACCGCGCCATCCTTTTCCCATCCTCCTTCCGGGCACGGATCCTATAGCCTGAAGGTAAGGATGCAAAAAATTTGGAGCGATACACCTACCAATAGTATTCACCATCCAAAATCTAAGACACTATATGTTAAACTACACAAATTTTGTCATCACCCGAGACAATCCCCTGTGGTACATGATGAAAAAAAGTTATCACAACTCACGCACAACCAAATGGATTATGATCCTAACCGAGTTCTACCTAGAATTTGTATCTCAAAAGTCTATCAAAGGGTAAGTCATTGCTGACCAACTTGCTGAAGCCCCTATAGCTGACAATCAACCCCTACTCATTCAACTTCCCGATGATTCCATCTTTCACATAACTGAAGATGAGGAATATATCGAACCAAAATTTGTGGCTGACCTCACCATGATCTTTGGTGGTTCTAGGTGTCTCCACATTAGGGGTGCAGACATTGTCTTCTTTACACCTGAAGGATAACCGCTCCCATTTTCATTCAAACTTGATTTTCCTTGCACCAATAACAATGTAGAGTACAAAGCCATAATCCTAGGACTGAAACAAGTACACTCTATGCACATCAACCACCTCCACATCATAGGTTATTCACTTTTGATAGTCAATCAAGTGCAGGAACTTTAGCTATGCAATTGCCCAGTTATCCAACAATACAAGAAGATCGCCCAACAACTCCTATCCCAATTTGAATTGTATTACCTCAAATTTTTACCATGCTCATCAAACCATTTTTTAGACACCATGGACTCCTTAGGGTACCTCATCCTACAAAATCCAATGTCCAGCACAACATAAATATCCATTCATAAACTTATGCAATTTACTATATCACCCACACCTCCCACAAACAATGGTGGTGTATATGTGCTAAACACTCAAACTCATGACCCATGGTTCTCACAAATCAAAGAGTATATCAAAATAGGTTTCCTACCGTGTGATTTGCCCCATTCCCAATGTTAAACCTTTAAAAAAATATCAATCCGCTACACCTTGTTGGGGGACATTCTTTACCACCGCAACCATGACGGTATACTCTTGCGTTGTCTAAAATTGTAAGAATCATAGCGGGTTGTACAAGAGACCCATGATGGTACTTGTGGTGGCCATTTTAGTGGCATGACGATTACCAAATGCATTCTCTGTATGGGCTACTACTGGCCTAAAATGGAGCAAGACTACTGTGAGTATGTCAAACATTGCATCAATGCCAATAACATGCCAACTTAACACATTTACCATCCCAAGCACTTCAACCAATCTAGTCCATGTGGCCCTTATACCAATGGGGCCTGGATATAATTTGACAAATTACACCTGCATCCTCTAGCAATCATAAATTTATCATTACAATAATAGAATATTTTAAAAAGTGGGTCGAAGCCATCCCACTGGTCCAAACTATAGGAGCCAAAATTACAACATTCATCATGGAGCATATCATATGCCGCTTTGGAATTCCCTCCCAAATTATTTTTGATAATTGGAAATATTTCAAAAAAAATACTATCCGAGCATTGTGTGACAGATTTCACATACACCATAGCTTTTCAACCCCATATTACCCTCAAGGAAATGGCCAGGCAGAGGCCACTAACAAAACCATATGTTCTATTCTTTGTAAAACTATAGTGGAATCTCACCAGGACTAGCATAATCAAATACCCCTCGCATTGTGGGCATATCGTATGAGCATTCATACTCCTACTAGGGCAACACATTTTTCACTTGTCTACAGGGTAGAAGTTATCATGCCACTTAAGCTGGAGATACCCTCTTTACAGATATCCATGAAATATTTCATTGATGATGACACTGCTCTCCAAGCTCATCTAGATCAACTAACACTCCTCAATGAACGCCACATCCATTCCATCGATCACACACAAGTATATCAATATTACCTATGAAATGCCTACAATAGTAAGGTACATCAACATGAATTTAAGATTGGTGACTTGGTTCTCAAGGAGAACCAACAAATCACAAGTCAACCTCGCTAGTAGCATGATAAATTTACCCCAAACTGGTTGGGTCCATTTATTATCACACACAAATATGGTTTAGGAGCATATCATCTAGAAAATCTTGAAGGCCTTAACAATCTTGAACCCATCAACATCTTGCACCTTCGTACATTCAATTCATGATGCATAAACATAGCCATCATAATGAGTGTTACATAGTATTAGAAGTAAATCACCAAGTACATCACCATGTGAATTTGTTATTTCTACTTTATTATTTCTCTATACATGTATATTTTACCTTTTTGCCATTTTATGCTCAGGGTATTGATTTTCCTTTTGCAGGATTCACATCATCAGCAAGAGGCTCTATAGTGGCCTCACCTACCACCATGCAAGACCATTTGTAGCCATAGAAAAAACCCATTACACTAGTTGATCTCACCTAAACACCAACCACCCTTAATACTAGGTGCTCCTCACATTCATCCCATTTAGGTCACCATACCTCACCTCGACATCATTCCCCTCACCAACGAGGTTCATCCTATTCACCACACTATGGTAAAAACTATATCACCATGTCCTATTTCGATGACAAAGAGGAATCCACCAAATCGTAAGCCCAATGATAATCCTCCCATCTATCTGATGATCTCAAACATCATTATTGACATCCAAGTCATCCACATCATCCCATAGGATCCTACCACCCACCAAATAGGGAATACACACCTCATCAACCTCGCCCTACATTTCTACTCGCTCCCCTTCCCAATGGTGAGTCTACCTATGCCCAGGCTTCACAAGCTCATGCAGCCCAAGCTACTCAAGCTGGTCATGCAAACATCCCTCCTTATCATTCGCATCGTCGCTCAGGACCATCACCTATGCCACCGGTCCTTAAGACACCACCTTCACCACTGTGAGGCTTACTACCCCAGCCAATTTTACAATCACCTTAGTAATTTCACTCCACTAATTCCTCATCGTAGCCTTATCCTTTTTCTACCATGCATCAAGCAATTCCATTCACCTTGGAATCTCACTTGCCCCCTTCCCCAATACCATCACCACCACACCACGAGATACAACATATCATCTCCCGTATCGAAGCTCTAGAGTTGCAGATGAGCCACTGTCATTGCCATGTCCACCCACGGTAGTCTCCCATGACCCGTCCACCCTCATCGCCACGTAGATCCCTTCCCTAACATCAAACTCAACCCATTCTAGAACCCAGAACCATGCCTCCATTACCAAATTATCTTTCACCCAGACCTCAATCACCTCTAGTAGATCCATACATCTATCCTATACCTATTCCACATACGCTTCTTTTTGAAATGTTCCATCATCTCATGCATTAGGGTCTTATTGACCTACCTGAGATTCGACCTATTGATATGTCTCATCCTAAACTGTGCAACTACAATGAGAATAAATTTTGCATTTACCATCACCAGCCAAGTCACGATATCAAAGACTGTAGATCATTCAAAACCTTGATGCACAACATGTTGCACGGTGAGCATACCCCATCACTAGAGCATTATTTTACATTTAGCTGACTTGTCAGTCCTCTACATCGCATCATTACCAAGACTTTACCACTCTGTAGTACCCTAACATCACCCACCTGCTATATTCATAATATTTCCAACTATAGCTCCAGCTGCAATTCTAACCATGTCATCACTTCACCATCATATTCCCGCCCAGATCTATGCCATTTCACCTGATAGTAGTTTTAGTTACTCATCTTATTATATCTCATTCTTCTACTTTTTACATACGTTGATTTGTTTCTTCTCTTCTATCGTTGTCAGCCTTTGGTGATTCCCTTTTCTTGACTGGTCACCCAAGCCTATTTCTTCTCACTTCTTCCACTTGTACATACCACTCTCACATCTTACTTTGTATTTATGACCATTACATACACCTATACAGCTCATAGCTTATACATCTACTACACACACACACCCCACACACTGGGGAAACCATGATCATAGCATCACACTTTTTGACATCATTACACACTTTACACATCTGTAAATATGTTCTTCTAAAATTCTCCTTCTACACAAGAATAACTTTCTTCTTGTAAATATCACATTCATCCACTTGCATCACTTACAGTTACATTTATTGCACATATTCATATGCTTTATAGTTAAAATTGTAATTCATGTTTGTACATTCTTCCCCAAAATGCACCTCATCAGGAATAATACATGCACTTGTTAGCAACACCACTTGGATGTCCATTCCCCTAATCCATCGTCACACATGTGTGAGGATGAGATATTTCTCATAAGGAATGTGATGTTGCCACATAGAATTTCTTAACCTAACCCTAGTCAGAATCAAACCTAGGTTTAGTCTATCTAACCCCCCATGTACCTTGCCTTTGACTATAAATAATGGGTCCCAAACCTCTAATTAAATCTGACTCACATATTCAACAAAGCATAGTTACTCTGTAGAAATGGAAAGTGAATATTAGACAATCAATTTACGAAGAGCACAGATGGATTATGACAGCATATAGAGGCATCCCAGCTACTTTAGGACTGATCTACCAAAGAGATATTACCATAGGAGCATCACAGCTCAATTAGTAACCTACCCTATGAATTTAGATTAAATTCATAACTTGGGTCACGAATTGGGTCTACAAGCCCCAAATCACCCCAAATTTGGGAGGTAAGCTCTATTTTAGCATATTATTACCTTCTACACATTTTATTTCAGTTTCTATTATGGTTTTATAGTCATTTCATCTTTTTAAATATGGTGCCTGACTAAGGCAATCCCCCAAACATATTGACCCTTTCTTGCAAGTTTCTTTTAGGTTATTTAACATATTTGAAGGAGAATAACACCAAAAAATAACAACCCAATAGTGGCCCGCATATGAATAATCCCACCTACACTGAGGGACATCAGAATAAGGCATCAAACCTATAGTGTATTCATAAAAGGAAAAAGGAGAATTCGCCCTATTTGTAACCGATATCAAATTTATCATGAATAAAGCATTATATTTCTAAATGACTTGTGTTATTACTTGTTAGATCAAATTTCAACTTATGGTCATTTCAATATGACAAATTATCTCTCAAATGGATGACAACAATGCTCAACAATGTACTCTCAAATGGATGACAAAAATGCTCAACAATGTACTCTCAAATGGATGACAACAATGATCCATAATGATCTCAACAATGTATGACAAATAATCTCTCAAATGGATGACAACAATGCTCAAAAATGTACTCTCAAATGGATGACAACAATGCTCAACAATGTACTCTCAAATGAATGACAACAATGCTCAACAAGGTCCTCTCAAATGGATGACAAATGATCTCTCAAATGGAAACTTCTCCAAGCAATAACAATGAGGACTTCAACCAACCAAGGACAATATCCACAAGTGATAGAAATAGGTTCTCAATTATATATTCCTCATGCAATGTCAATAATCTCTCAAGAAAAAAGCATAACTTCCTCAAGCAAAGAGCTCTCAAATATCCAACAATGATCTCCTCAAATGAAAGAAAAATGTATCCAAAAGTGACTAACAAATGATCTCCTCAATGGTCTCAAATAGTGGTAATGGACTTAACAAGTAACCAACAATAATCTCCTCAAATAAATAGCAAAAACCTCCTCGATAATGGCAATACTCTCAATGAACTCCATTAAAGCAATAATAGAACTCAAGCATCAATTTTATCCATAAAATTGATTTTCTAATCCATCCCTTCCTCTCAATAGCCAAGGCACATAATCAAGAAATTTGTCTTTAACTTCAAACCCTAGCTCATGTACATTTCTTCTAAATCAAGATAGCAATTGACTAGGTTTCAAGTTCCTAGTTTAATTTCATAATTAAATCATGCACTAGGACATATAACAAATTCAACATTTTTCAACCTTATGACTCCCTAATTTCATTAATACATACAACAAGCACCTATGCTTTTATTTTTAATTCCACACCTTATAATTCCACATACAACAATCATAAATATTTATTTCCACACCTTATATCTCCCTAATCACACACAAAAATAACACATATTTAATTCTACACCTTATAACTCCCTAAGCACATTAACACATACGACAAGTATTTATTTCCCTAAACTCCTTATGACTCCCTAGATATCACAAAAATAATTTTAATGCACCAAAATTTTTATAATAATAAATATTACCATGCGCTAGAGATAAATACCTTTATATGAAATTCGCTGCCTTCATAACCTTCGAAATCATCTTTGCCAAAATACCTTGCCAAAATTAATGCACCTTCACACCTTCACGATTGTCAATGCCTTTGCCAAAAGTAATGCGCCTTCACCATATTCATGGGAGTCGAACTTCATTCCTCTCGCTTAGTGTTGTGAAGCACTTACCATGTGGGCGCTAGCCCACATTGGGATTTTAATCCCAAACAACCAACTTTAACTTGTGCTCAAATGTGAAACTCAATTTTACTTTCTTAGCAAAATACTTTGCCCTTGGCGGGATTCGAATAGCGAACCTACCTTGTGAAAAGCTCATGTGCTACCAACTACTCTATAGGATCCTACGTGACATCACTTTCCCACACTGTTTACTTGACCTTACTCTCAAATCAAAAGTTATCTATCCTTATTTCTTCCCTGCTTCCCTTTCAAAGACTCTCTCTCATGTGCTATGTCAAATATTCAATAAACAAAGGTTTTTCATCTTTTATTTATATGCACCTCCATCCTTCAAATGACGTCGGTGAAACTTTATTAATATCCCTAACCTTTGCACATCGACGGATAATGTAATTCAACTTTATACCTTAGAATTATTAAATAAAAATTTAGTAATTCACCTCTTAAATTTGAATTGGGATATCTCCTTCATTCTTTTGAATTTCGCCATGAAACTTTTTGCACCTAGGTTTTATTGGAAAACCTTTTTATCCATCATAATTTGGAGAAGTCTTAGCATGGTGTTTTTAATGAAAAAAACCTTTCCAATGGTTTTAATGAAAACCCTTTCTGTTGGTTTTAATAAAAAACCTTTCCATCGGTTTTAATAAAAACCCTTGCCATTGGTTTTAATAAAAACCTTTACCATTGGTTTTAATAAAAACCATTAATATAATATTAAAAAAAATAAATATTATATGCCTCTTGTGCCACAAAACCCTATAAATATCCATGCTCCTAGCATAAATGATTATTTATGAAGTGCTTTTGCCACCAAAACTCAATGTGATCCATGTGACACAAATGACAACACAAAATAACTCAAATTGCCAACAGGTATACCCAAATAAGTGGTTGGGATATCTCCATTGTCACACCCAAATATTATCATAATATTTCTTTTCCTGTTACCTATGGTATTATAAAGTAAACTTTTATTTTAGAAAAAAATAACTTTTTGACCTATTACTACTTCATAGAAAACTATAATATTCTTGAACTCTTTTTCTTGCAGAATAGAGGAACAAGAAATAAAAATAGTTTCATCAAAAAATTGTTGATGAGATATATGGTTCAAATTCGAAGTTGGTTTGAATCTTGCTATATTTCACCCTTTCATAGTCATCAAAATAGACCTTCCCAATGCCTTAACTAGAATGATAAATAGATAGGGTAATAATGGGTCCTCTTGACAAAGACCATAACCACTTCTAATGTATCCTACAAGGGCTTCATTAACCAAGACAAAAGGCATTGCAAAATAGAAACACTTGTTAACTAGACCAACCCATCTATATTGAAATCCAATTTTTAATAAAATTTTGTTCAAGAAGTCCCAAGATACTCGATCATAATCCTTATTCATATCTAATTCCAAGAGCATACCAACCATCTTACTTTTTTCCAAAGAATGGATAAAATCGTGAATGGTGATAATACCATCCAATATTTGATGATCCTTGACAAAAATACCTTGTGGACCTACCACAATAAAGGGTAAAACTATATTTAACCTATTAGCAATAGTCTTGGATAAGATTTTATACATTGTATTACACAATATAATAGGCTTAAAACATTTAAAATCTCTAGATCCTAGTACTTTTAAAATGAGTTCTATAAATGTGGAATTAAAATCCTTAGACAATTGCTGGGTTCTTTGGATCTCCTTTATATCCCTAGTTACATTTGATTTGACTATATGGAAGAAATAATCCAAAAAATTGTCAAACCCCAAGGCTTTTTCCTCTCCAAGATCAAAGGTGGTCTTCCTAATTTCCTATTTTGTCAAGGGGATAAAAATAAAGGAATTTATTTGGTAAGTCACCAAGGCCATAATATTAGATAAGTGTTTTCTTTCTGCTTCACCATTCACTACCACTTATTCACAAAGTAGGTATGATAAATAACTAACAACTTCCACTCTGACATCTTCTAACTCCACTACCTCCAAGACCAAAGGTGGACTTCCTAATTTCCTTTTCCATTAAGGGTATCAAAATAATAGAATTCAACTGGTCATTCACCAATATCAAAATATTATATAGGCATTTTATTTTTGTGTCACCATTGAATACGATTGATTCACCTAGGAAAACTAAGAAATAACTGCTAGATTTTGCTCTGACATATTTTAGTAGTAAAATTTTCTAACCATTTTGGAACAATCTAGATACATATGTTTAGGGATTTTATCTTGCTCTAAAGACTTTATTTTGTGATAGGACCAAGACATTAATAACATCATGATTTATCTACTCTTGAATTTCTTTTCATATAATAGAACACATTTGATTCCTTATCAAATAATCATGATTGTATTCTCTTCTTTTATCAAACAACCTCAAATAATATTGGTTAGGTTTTATTATTGTTAATGAATATTTACTTATTATATGACCATGATTATGGTAAATAAAGTAATTTTTTTTTTCATTCTTAACATAAATCTAAATCCATAAACACTTAAGGATATGATTTCTTAAAGCTAAAATATTGCTTCACTGCAACAAATTCCACATTCTCTATTTCTATTAAATTTCAAGTGATGATAAAAAGAATGCCTTGATGGATCTCGTATGGTGATATCTATAAATATATTAGTATATTAATAAAACCCTAGCACAATCCTCGTATCATGTTATTTCTAATATAATATAAAGTATCTTTCAAATTATATCTTCAAACAATACTTTTTACCCATATAAATATTTTTGGTTAGTCATAAGGGTGATGCTATAAATGATGCCATATCCTTAAAGTGTAGTAATAACTAGATAATATTCATCATATATGGATATTGAAATATGTTACCCACCTCAAATTTATATTTTATGCCTTACAACTCTCCTCAAACTCTTTTTGTTTGTTGTTGGAACCAAAAGATTTAGAGAACGTTTCCTACTCTTGATATACTTTTTATTCAATATTAAATATTTGATTCATCTCGTTATTATGATTAATTTATCTTATTTTATTATAAAACCTAATGTCCACTTGATCATGGATGATAGTTAGAAGTAGTTGAGACAATCCTTTGTTATATGGATATGGTATGTTAAAGCCTAGAACATACCAAGTTTTCATAGTCATATACATATTTAATCCAAATACATTCTAAAAGAGGGGATCTCATGTCTTCCAAATACAATTATTAGAAAATATACAATGAGACCAAGAAATGACACTTTAAAAAATATAAATAAATATCCACTGACTTGTTTATATTTTGGAAAAAAACATCATCTATAATATGTGTTAATAAATTTATTAATACTACGCAAAGTAATACTTTGATGGTTATTTGTTCAAAAAATACAAAGTGTAGTTCTTGAGTGTCATGAAGATGCCAGTATTTTTTTAAAACATAGTTCTTCAAACATCCTCCCGTGGTATTGAAATCCCATTAGAGCAAAGTATTCACTAGCATTTACCTTGAGTCTAATCTTTTCACAAACTAGGAGTAGATTTTTCCTTCCTCAAATCTCCCTCTAACAAATATTTAGCTTTGTCTAAACCTTATGAAATTAGGAAATCTAAGGTAAAATAATACTAATATCATCGTTGTTTACGATTATTTAGGATCCATCCTACAATAAGATTGTTTGCTCAATATTTGGAGAGAATATATGTGTGTTGTCATGTGAAGTGATAAAATTGTGTAAAGTTGTATTTTAGGTTTAGTTTGATTTTCTATAAATATACATTTTCCAAAATTATTAAGGTTTATATATTATTTTTATCAAGATAAAAATGAATTACAAAATAAAAATAAGAACAACAATAACAACAACATTTTTTCATAAAGATACTAAAATCACATGGGTGATGTAAAATGTGTATGCTCTGAATACCCCTTTAGGCAGAGAAATTTTATGGGAGAATCCAAGTCATATGAGAATATTTTTTTCAATAAATCTTGGATCTTAGTCAAATATTTTAATTCTCTCCTTTTCCAGTCTAATAAATTAAGCATATGACCCATAGGATCTCAATCTATAGAAGAATTTTCAAATCTTGTCAATGAAAATCAGCTAATGGATGTTCAACTTCAAGGTACCAAGTACACTTGGAGTAACCAAAGGGTTGGGAACCAGTTGATTCAACTCAAATTGGATAGATTTATCTTATACAAAGAGGCCATTCATATTTTTAGAGATGTCACTCTTTGATCCCTACTTAAAATTGGGTCAAACCATAATCTCTTGATTTTGAAGGTCTTCGAGATATCTCTTCATTAAAAACTCATTTTAGGTTTGAAGCAATGTGGATGAAGCATCTTGACATAGAGGGACTTATCTCTGAATGGTGGAATAATAAATTTCAAGGACCTCTCATCTCTCAAGTGGCCATGAACTCAGGTTTATAAAAGTTAAATTAAAAAATTTTAACAAAGAAACCTTTGGAAACATCTTCATAAAAAATATATATATTCAAAATCATATTTTTCAAATTTATGAGGCCCTATATAATGGATCACAATCTAAAAAGTTTAAAAATAATGAGAAGAGAAGCAAATCCTATCATAACATCATAATAAACTAGCTATGGAAGAGACCTTTTGGAAACAAAAATCTAGATTTAATTGGCTTAAAGTTGGTGACTACAATAAAAAAAAAATTCATGCTTCCACTTTCCGTCATAGAATATTTAACAAGATCAAGTATCTGGAAAGAGCATATGGATCAATAAATAATGATATCTTAGAAATCAAGGTTGAATTTATCTCTCATTTTGAAACCTTGCTTGGTTAGCCCTCAAATATCTCAAATCTGACTGCTTCACTATTGATTGAGTTTATTTCCATGTTGATAAATTATGATATAAATTCTTGGCTTCTTAGTCCCCTTTCTAGTGATGAGATCAATAATACCATATTATCTATGAAGGGAGATAAATCCCCTAGCATGGATGGATTCAGTCCCCTATTCTTTTAATACTTTTAGGAAATTATTGGCCTTGATATTACCAAATCTATCCAAGAAATCAAATATTCCAAGTTCATTCACTTTGATGTAAACTCAACCTTGAATATACATAAAATAATGAAATATATTGCTTTGACCATATTGGTTACTACCTAACATTTTTCACAAGATTGCCCAAACTGTTGAACTTGTTTTGTCCATATTTCACTCATCCAAACTCAGATTGAGATGAAATTTTAAGGGTAGATGCCTGAAAAATCCTAGAATGTTTCCAATAATTTTTAGATAATTTGGAGTAACATAGATACTAGCACATCCCTATGTGTGAATGATATTTTTGGTAAGAAACTATGTGAGGGTTTCATCTGGGTTGAGTGCAAGTGGATCCATAGGTTGGTTTTTAGGGCCTTTGGGCCCTAACAACCAATATTTTTGTGGTTTATACTCAATATTTTAGCAATATATGTTGCAAGGGATCCAATATGGGTTAGAAATCTATCTTTAAATAGATCATGATGTGAAATTGAGTGACAACGGCTTCCAATTTGTTGCACAAAATAAAAGTGAAAACCATACCTTTCCATGGTGTCTAGGGCAAGGATTAAAGAGATCACAAAATAAGTTTCAAGCAACTGATCAGAAAATGGCTTAGATCTCATGTGAATCTGGTACTAGGTGCATCCACAAAATAAATCTACTATGAAAACCCCTATCAACGATAAGAATTTGAAGACTCAGCCCCAAAAATGAATTTTAGGGATGCCCTCTATGGTGGACAACATCAACCCAATGCTAATATTAATATTAGGGCTTCCCATAAACCTCTAATAATACCTAATATTGATGCCAGGAAAATAGAGTCAGGATGTCTTAAAGCAGTTGATGGAACTCCTATTGTTAAGCTTGATATGTGTAACATTCAAACTAGCATTAAAGATCTGGAAAAAAGAGGATTAATTTATCGATTTACGGGTTTTCATCCAAGCCTGCCTACTTTTAAAGTCTAGGCTGCAAAAATTTGGAAAACTAAAGGTGATTTACAAATCTCTATTCATCCAAATGATTATTTTCTTGTTTTATTTGCAAATAATGAGGATAGAGAGAAAATGTTTCAAGGGGGTTCCTGGTTATTTGGAAGGACTGGGCTTTTCATGAAGCCCTTGCATACTAATTTTAAAGTCAAATAAGAGATGCCTTCTATAGCTCCCATGTGGTTTAGACTCTTTGGCCTCCCTATTAAATTTTGGAATCCTACTATTTTTTCTTCAATTGGAAACTCTTTAGGAACTTTTATGATTACTGTTGATTGTACTCAAAATTTTGAACATATTATTTATAGTAGGGTTTGTGTTTTAATGAATTTTGACAAACCCCTACCTAAAAATGTCACTTTACAATTTGGGGAAGACACTTGGGAGCAAGTAGTAGACTATGAGAACATTCCTTTTCATTGTATAATTTGCCATGAATATGATCATTTGGCTAGTGCTTGCCTAAATAAAATTCTTGATCAAAATAAGGAAGATATAAACTCAGTAGGTTTCCAACTACCTAAGAAGAACACTTAGAAAAAACTAGTTATGAAGGATTTGTGCTAATATGTTTGAAATCCTTTCCATAAATGATGTCCCAAGTGAGGAAGGGGAAACAGTGGAAACAAAAAGCTTAGAAACACAATATAAATATGAAGGGAAGAACATAGAGATAAACCAACAAATCAAAGCTTTCAACAAAAAAAAGGGAGAAAATTTACACAAGAAAAACATTCTTTTAAATTTCAAAACTTCAAATAATACAGGTCCCAATATAGACATTGTTGAACCCTCTGGTAAAATTTGGGTTGTGTACGAGCATTATTCAAGGTAAGAAGCCATATTAGATTCAATTGGAGTAAGTCAAGAAATATGGAAAAAAAACTGAATATGGATTCTAATCAAAAGGCATGTCGTAAGACTAATAAATATCATATGGTAAAAGAAGGTGAAAATCCTGTAGAGTAAGGTAGGATTAATGCCCTTCCCAAAGTTTTTAGCACTGGTATTAATGAATATCATCACTTGGGATATTAGAGGACTCAAAGGGAGTCTTTCAAAACAAAATGAAATTAGAAGAATGATTCATATAATCATCCACATCTTGTTTTCCTTCAACAAATGAATATGTCAATGGAGGATATGGACTCAATTTCTAGTAAAATTTGGCCAGTTGGAAAAGTGGTTTCCATCAGTTTCCAGGGGAATTTTGGTGGCATTTATTGTCTTTGGCACCCAAATAGGTAGTTATTCACCATATGATTGGTATTTTGGGTATTTTGGCTATAGCTATTCAAAGTAGACATTCCAACCAAATTATGCTCTGCATTACTATTTATGCTCCAACTACTTTGGAGGAAAAAATAAGATAGTGGAAGAATATAACTCATATTATATCTCATTTTCCTAAATCTTGGATCTTTATTGGAGGATATTTCAATACCATCCTCTCTCTATATGAGAAAATGTGAGGAAATAGAAATTTGTATAAAAGCACTGACCTCATGAGCGAATATATTTCAAACCTCCATCTTGTGGACATCCAACCATATAATGGACTTATGACTTGGTCTAACATAATATAAGGCTTAGCATGTATAATGGAGATATTGGATAGGTTTTTGCTATCTAAAAATTTCTTAATCCATGGTCACATTCCTAAAGTGAAGACTCTTAACAATGCTGGTTCGGATCACTGGCTAGTCATGGTGGAAATGAGGAAAACTAATGTGAGTTTCTCTCCTTTTCATTTTCAATTAATGTGGCTTAGAGATAGTTCCTTTATACCTCATGTGCAACAATGGTGGAATGAAGGTAAGCCTAGGTATAGGACTAAGATGTTTATTTTTACCAAAATACTACAATACATTAAATCCAAATCAAGACTTAGAACTGGAATGAGTTTAGGGATGTTCATAAAAATAAACATGAAGTTATTGCTCAACTTGAAAATTTGAATAATAAAATCCATTTAGATGGCCTCACAGAGAATAGAAATGCAGATGAAATTAAACTCACAACTCAGATAGAGGAATGGGAAAAAAGAGAACTCTTATGGAAGCAAAAATCTAGAATTCAATGGCTCAAAGAAGGAGATAAAAACACAAATTTCTTCCATAAATCTCTTCTTGCTCGTAGATCTCACAAATTCATTTATTCCCTGAAATCATATTCTAGAGATATTGTCTATACTTGGGATGGCATGATCTCTATTGTTGTCGATTATTTTTCCAATATTTTTGCTGCTACTCCTCTTGACTCAGCTTTTCAATAAAATGTTCTTCAATAAATCCCTTCTCTTATCACTTCTGAGGAGAACTCTATTTTGATTGCTCCTGTTACTATCAATGAGCTTCAACATGTAGTTTTTAAAATGCAAAAAGAGAAAACCCTAGGTCCTGATGGTTTTCCCATTGAGTTCTACCAAGAGTTCTAGGATATCCTTCATGTTGATTTATTAGAGGTGGTGGAAGAAGCCAGGAAAGCCAAAGAAATTTTGAAGGTTATCAATAAAAATTATATTACTCTTGTTCAAAAATCTCTAGAGGTTTATCACATCTCAACTTTTAGACCTATTGCTTTATGTAATGTTCTCCTCAAAATCATTACTAAGATCATGGAAGAAAGGTTGAAGCCTCTTTTGCATAAGATTATTTTCCCTGATCAAGGGGGTTATGTCGAAGGGTGTCAAATAGTAGATGAGACAGTTCTTGCTCAGGAAGCCATCCATTCCATGGATATGCAAAAATCTCCTTCCATGTTCATTTGGTTAGACTTATCCAAAGCTTATGACATAGGGGATTGGAACTTCCTTATCAAAGTTTTGATGCAATTTGGTTTCTCTAAGGATTGGATGGATTGGATTAATGGATATATCTCTTAATTTTTTACTTAGTTCTTATCAATGGTAGACCTTCTTAGTCATACCCAACTTCCAGAGGTATTAGGCAAGGTGACCGGCTTTCCCCTTATTTATTCATCATTCTTGATGAATACTTGGGTAGGAATATAACCAAAAAGAGGGAAAACAAAACCCTTGAGGGAGTTACCATTGCTCATGGAGCTATACCTATCTCTCATATTTAATTTTTTGATGACTCTACTCTTTTAGGTAAAGCTATAGTTAAGGAAGCTTCTAATATTAAGCAAATAGCTGCTACTGGGTAGTTGATCAATGAAGATAAATCTAAAGTTATTTTATTTCACTGCTCTGCTATAAAGGAATCCATGATCTTGGATAAATTAATATATAAGAAGTCCTCCCTTCCAATCACTTATTTAGGTATTTCCATAAATATTCAAATGCATAAAAAAAATATTGGAATTGGTTGTTGGACAAAGTCAAGAAAAAATTTGGAAAGTGGACCAACAGGTGGCTTTCTTCTGGGGGTAGAATCACCTTGGTAAAAATAGTCCTTCAAGCTATTCCTATTTATGTTTCTTCCATGTTAAATATCCCAAAGGTTATTCTTTGAGAATTAGATCAAATCAATCATCGATTCCTCTGGAGTGGTACTAAGGAGAAAAGAAAATGGGCCTTGGTGAAATGGGATACTTTATGTCTTCCTAAGAATTAAGGGGGGTTAGGATTTTGGTCTTCTATTAATAACAACAAATCTTTAGCTACTAAATTGTATTGGAGGATGTTGCATAACCTCAATGCTCTTTGGGCCAATAATCTTTGTGCTAAATATGCTGATAACAAAATTCTTGAAGACCTTATTCGCTATCATCTTCCTACCAAAGGTTCTTCCATTTTAGCAGTTCTTAAGACTGGTGAGGATTTTATAAAAAAAAATTTATTTTGGATCATTCATAATGGTCAAAAGGCAAATTTTTGGATATATTCTTGGGATGGTCACAAGCCTTTGATAACTTAGTTTCCCAATTGGAGGCCTTGGATGGAGGAGCTTCATTGAGCTAACTAGATAAAGGTGGCTAATTACTATTGGTACCATACTAGTAATTCAAATGTTGGTAGATATTGTATTCCTATTCAGGACTATCCTATTCAAATACCAGAAAGGCAAAGACAATATATCCAAGGCATCCTTCATATGAGGTCTCTCTCTTGGTCCCATGAAAAGTATTTTTTTGGATGGAACAACACTACTAAAGGTGAGTATTCAGTTTCTCAAGGTTATTTGACCTTGGCCATAATTATCCCAACCAATCTTCTGACATCATTTCTCAATTGTGGGCTCAAAATCTCTGGCCTAAGGTGAGGTTATTTATATGGATTTTATTGCATCGTAGGGTGCTTACTAGTGAGAAACTTATGAAGCATGGTTTTCATGGCCCTTTTAGATGTGAAATGTGTAGAGAGAATGTAGAAACTCTTAGTTATATTTTTATTGAGTGTAATTTAGCCTCTGAGCTATGGATGAGAATGACCACTTTACTTGGCTTATAGTAGTCCAATTTTTTAACATTTGAAAAACTTTTGAGGGATTGGCATCATAAAGAGGGTGTTGATAATTTTATTAGGTAGTTAGTTTGGATGGGTTCTACCATTCTTTGGAATATCTAGAATGAAATTAAAAGTTGAATTTTTAATCAATATAGGAAGGATATTCACTATATTTGGCAAAATACCATAGCCAACTTAGTTTAATCAGTCTATCATCTCCTTAATCACCCACAAAACTTCCACCAAAGATGGGATCAAGTGATGCAAATATTGAATATTAAATATTATAAGGGCAACCAACTAAAATGGAATGTAAGTATTTGTAATATGGATAGGACTATAAATTGGCAACCTCCTCCTAAGGATTTTGGTAAAGTCAATACTGATGGAGCCTCTAGAGGGAACCCTGGTGAAGCTAGTGCGAGAGAAATTGGTAAACTTTCAGATGGCTCCCTGGTTTTTACTTTTGATAAGAATTTGGATATTCTTTCCAATAAACTTACTAATTGGTATGGTATCCTTAGAGGCCTTCAAGATGCTACTAAGGTTGGGTGGGAAAAGGTTTTGGTTGAGGCTTCTAAGAATCATAAGGTTGATTGGAGAATAAAAAGAATTATTGAGAAGATTCAATTAATCCATATGGGATTTTTGAAATTTGATTACAATCATGTGGTCAAAAATAAAAACAAGAGTGCTAATGCTTTAGCTAATTGGGCTTTGGAAAAAGGAGATCTTACTTGTTATGGTCATCCTCCTAGATGGTGGGCTTCACAAATAAGGGAAGCTCTTCTTTCTATCATTTCTTTGTATGGATCTAGTTCTGAAGGTTCCTAGCTTCTTATTGATTTATTTTTGCTTCTATTTGTTTTGGTTAGGCTATTTTAGTTCCCTAGCTCAAAATATTCTTTCTTTTGTTTCCTTTGTTGATTCTTACCTTAAAAGTATTTGGGTCTAGAAAGGTCATTGTTATGTTCAATTTTTTTTTTTTTTGTTTAATTTTTTGTGGTGTGTATGTTTTTTGTTTTGTTTTGTTTTTGTGTTCTTTGTGTTGTTTTTTGTTATTGTTATTGTGTTTTTTTTCTTGTTCTTGTGTTTATGTATGTTTGTGTTAATTCGTGTTTTTGTGTGTGAGTGTTTTCTATGTATTTTCTTTTTATTTTTGTCTATTGTTGGTTGTTTTTTTTTATTTTTATTTGTTAATTTTTAGGTTTTGGTTGTTTGTGTTTTTTATTTTTTTGTTGGTTATGTCTTTGTAGTGTTATGTTGTTTTCGTCATTTTTGTGTTTTGTTATGTTGTTCTTGTGTTTTTCTATGTGGTTTGTGTTGTGGTTTTTTTATCTTATTATGTGTGTGCTTGGTTGTGCTTTTTCTTTTTGACACACTCAAGGAGCATGTTTTTATTTTATTTATTTATTTGAATATTATTGTGTGTTTGTTTTCTCCTTGAGTATGTCAAATGGGGTAGGCCAGGATCATACCCTGGGTGATTTTGGTGGATTGGATACCCATGCCTCCTTGGGTCTTACCCGAAAGTGGCATCCCTTTGGGATGTTTTCCACACAAAAACAAAATGTAAAATCAACCTTATTGTCTCTTATACCCAAATATAATTCAAGAAAATCCCTTTCTTACTACTATCCCATCATCCTTTGCAATGTTTTCTATAAAATCCTTTCAAAAACCATTGTAATTCACTAAAGCCACATTCTTCCTCTCTTGATTGATCTTTGCCAAGGAAGCTCTATCAAAGGAAGATAGATTATTAATGGTATTATAATTATTCATGAGCTTATAAACTCTATCCAAAATAGTAAAATATTGGAAATATGAGCATGTTTTGTTTTCATTGATTTCAAGAAGTCAGCACCACTAAACATCAGTTTCAATGAGCAGCATCAGTTTTAGATTCCGTAATCAAGTGCAAAATAAAGTTTCCTTCCAGGTGGTCATATGAGGTTTAAAGGGCAAAAGGAAGGCCCAAGAAAAATAATATTATAATAATTTATTATAATATTAAAGGTGCAAGATATTTAATTAATTATAAATTAATTATAATAGTTTTATTATAATTTAATTTATAAATTAATTTAATTAACTTTTAAAGTTATTAAGTTAATTTTAAATTAATTATAATTTAATTTTATATTAATTTATAGGTTAATTAAACTAAACCTAAGCATAGGATTATAAAATTCATAATTATAATTTTTAAATTATTGTCAACGTCATCAAAGGTATAGCCCAATGCATATAAATGAAGGAAAATCATTGGTAAATATTTCATCCGTGATCAAAGTTTAATGGTGTGTTTCGTGCACAAAGCAAAGGATCGATTGTGTGTTTTTTAAAGGCTTATAAAGGCAAAAAAATGACAAGGAGGAGAGGATTTTTGTTTACATTCCAAGGTGCATTGTAGCACAATCGACGACAAGGGAATGCGCTAAGTCTTGGCCAATGGAAGGTGTATGGATTGAATCTTGCGGGCTTGAGTTTTTATGAAGCGATGTTTATTTTGAGGTTTGTGTGATTAGGAGACAAAGGGAAGGTGTGAGACTTCTACTTTTTGTGGAGGCTCGTAGCCCACATGGTGGGCATGTACCTTGCTAAAGCGTCTGATTGTGGATAGGTTTTGCGTTCGAAACCCACCAGGAACCTTTTGTGCTAGACCAAGGTATGTGCTAAGTCCAAAATTTGTGAAGACCCAAAAATTGTGGAAGCTTCGAATTTTGTGGAGATTAATTTTTTTAAATGTTTTAAATTTAATTTTTCATGGTGTAATATTTTTGTGATGGAGATAAAAGGTTTGGAATTTTTGTTAGGGTTTGAATTTTTTGAAGTGTGATGAGCTTGTTGAGAGGAGTAATAAGGTGTGCGTTAGGTGTTAGAAATATTTGTTGAATACAAAGTTAATAATTGTATTAAAAGGAGAAATAAGGTTGATTAAGTTGTGATATTTTGACTTGATGAATTATTCTTGAAAGGATTTATTGAGAACAAATATTTGCTATCTAACCCTAGTATTGGCAAAAGGAAAGGTTGTGATTGAGACAGGTGTGTAAAGACAAATCATCTTCAAACAAGAGGTAAGGGCACATTTTTCCTTGAGAGTGATTATTGGATGTTGTGAATGCTAAGTTGGATAGAAAAGGTTTGTTTGATAATAATTGTTGGAAATATTGAGTAAGCTTTCATATGCTTGAACTAGAGTTTGTGAAAGAACATGAGTATAATTGTTATGTGAAGTTGAGAACTATCTTGAACTAGAGTTTGTAAAAGAACATGAGTATCATTGTTATGTGAGGTTGTTTGATAAGCATTGTTGGAAATAATTGAGTGAGTGATTCATATTCTTGGACTAGGGTTTGTAAGAAAGGAAGTACTTTATTGAGTGATTGATTGAGTAGAGTTGATTGAGCCTAGTCAAGTGGAAGTGTTGAAGTGATAGTTTAATTTTGTGAAACAAATTGTTCTACATCCTAAATTTATTTTAGGAAGAGGTTGAGTGTTTTTAAGTGTGAAGAATATTGAGTCTCTAAAAATTATCTATATATTTATATGAAAAAAAGAGAGAGTGAAAGTGATTGAGCATTGTTGTGGGTATGAAGCATATTGAGTCTCTAACAATTCTTTATATGCTTTTGTGGTAAAAAGAGGTATTGAAAGTGATTGAACATTGTTGTGAGTGTGAATCATATTGAGTCTCTAACAATTCTCTATATGTTTCTATTAGATTGAACAAGTTCTAGTGAGGACTTGTTGAGCATATTGGACAAGTTATAGTGAGGAATTATTGAGCAGATTTGTGTAGACACCTAAAACATGTCATGCTTAGGGGAGCTACTCACATAGATACATTAATAAGATAATATGACATAATATTTGACTTTACAAGCATCAAAAATGATTCTCACCACCTATTTGGGGCATTTTCAAGCCATCCAAGCCTAGCCAGTCAAGCCTAGAGTGACTTGATCTTAGCCAATCAAGCCTAGAGTGGCTAGACCTTAGTCATTTTAGACAACAACGACCATATATTAGTCATTGTAGATGACAACGGCCATATATTAGTCATTGCAGATGATAGCGACTAAACCATAAAAGTAGTTTTACCAAAAAATAGGCCTAATCACGGGTGGAAGTGGTAGTATGCATGCAATAAAGGTGAGCGGGAGTAACTTTGCATTCTCTTTCATGACGAGTTCACATGGGAGACTTGATTTTGCATTTAGACTTTAGTTAAATGGTATTTAAAAATAGAAAAGACAAAAAGTTTCTCATGATAACTCTCACTATGCATGAGGAATTCATTCCTAGGGCATGGACATAGACCTAGGGTTTCACACTATAAAATTTGAAAGCCTAAGAACACTAAGGATCCAAATTTAATCATCTAGAATTTATTAGGATAGGTCATTGAGGAGATATTTCAAGACTTGGATAGTTTCCCTTGGATATCACATTTACAATGAAGCCCTGACAAATTGGAGAGCATAACAACCACCATTTCAACATCGGACATAAGATTTGATCCATTGCTTTAGAGCAAAGAGGACTAGAGTCGCTTTAGCGGTCACTATCTTGGACAGTGGCCTGAAGGCCTAACTTAGGGTTTTAGACATTAGATTCATTATTTTGTTTAGCATATCATTAACATAGCATCATTTCATTTATTCATTTTCATAGCATTAGTTTAATTTGTACTTGATTTCATTTGTTATATTCATTGCTAAAAACCTCATCCGGGGAGGTATTTTTGGACATCTAAGTGTGTGTTGTTGTTTCATTGCTTACAGGGCCACAGGTTCATCAGACGAAATTTGCAACATACAAGAGCAAAAAGGGATCC
The DNA here is from genome assembly GCA_028583015.1 of Wollemia nobilis. Lineage (NCBI taxonomy): Eukaryota > Viridiplantae > Streptophyta > Pinopsida > Araucariales > Araucariaceae > Wollemia > Wollemia nobilis. The sequence continues at coordinate 3,904,556 of JAQPPZ010001261.1, forward strand.
CTCTAGAAAATATGCTTGGATAAGGAGGCATCTGTAATCCCTCGTACATTTCCATGTGCGAAATCAGGAAGCTTTTGGAAGCACTTCTCTTCTTTGTAAAAGGGGCACTCTTTACCTATTTGTAACCTTATTGTATCAAAATGGGTATCCCTAAGAGGGATTGACATGTAACCAAGTTTCAATATATATAAAGAGATCCATATTTGTTATTTCCATGTTATATGATTTTCATTGTATTCCAATTCATTCTTGGGTTTAAATACATTGCAAGTAGAGTAAAAAGAGCGATGCGTGCATCCCAGGGTCGCTACATATTGTGATCACGATGGGACATTCATTGGTTTAGAGTGGAAGAGCTAGGTGAACCCCCCACTAGGATTTTAGTGGTGTATCCTATTTTATTTTAGGAAATTATGTTTGGCATGGGTACTCTTGATTATCACTATGGATGATTCTCCTCATTCAAAATCCAAAAAAAGAAGCAAGAAACAACAAAACATCAAAATACAACAAACAGTTTAGGGCACACTTAAATTGATAATCAAAATAAATATTTATTTGGTATTGTGTGGCTATTCCTAAATTTCAACTCAAAAGATAAATTCATAGAAAAAATGATCAAAACAAGAAATAAACACCCTTGATCTGATATCGAGGGAGAGATTGAAGCAACTCATACCCATAGGTGAAGTCATAGTAAAATTGAATGATCTACCCGAAATACCATGAGATGTAGCTCCGCAAGCCTAAGGGGTGATAACTCAACCCTTGGGGATCTCCTAGAGAAACCCCAAGTAGGGAACTACATCATGGAACAAAGTCACATAAACAAAAAGAGGCTTCATAGCCATCCTCATTAAGGATACATAAGGAGACCTCAAGGGCCTCCTCTAAACACATAGAAATATCTAAAAGACATGAGGAAGCTTCAAGGGCTTCCTCCTCACATGGACATAAAGAAGTTTCTAAAACTCATTCTTCATGTAGGTATGACGAGACTGCTACATATCCATCCACATGGAGAAAACATGTCACCACAAAGCCTTCTTCATCAAGAAGGCAAGCAAGGGTTGCAACACCTCAAGATTCATAAGAAACATATGAAACAGGTCTACCCATTGAAGGGTAGGAAACTAGAGCTACATCTATTCATGGGAATCATATAGAAGAAATCCTTCACACAAAAGAAAATATGCCCATAGACTATGACCTCATAGGAGTTAATGGAACCCCATGGGACTAACCATGGAAAATAATACAGCTAGACGAGTTGGATTGATTTCTTACATGACCAACTCAAAGAACTATAGCTACTAAGAACTCTGCATCCGAAATCTTATGAACTATGACTTATAAGCACACCTCTCAGTATGGGGTAATTTAGAGTGATCCCATAGTAAATATACAAATTCTAATCATCGAGATACTCAATAGTACATTGAACAAGTCACATTAGCTAGCAAGAGTATAGGTACAATGGAAACCTCCTCGAGGAATCTACCAGTCAAGACAATAAGAACTAAGTCAGATAAACATGATTCTTCTATGATAGCTCAAAATGATCATATGATATGGTTATAAAATGTATTACGTAAGGAGCGAGAGCTAGTGGAGGCTCTTGAACAAGATAAACAAAGATAAAGACTCTTGCACCAACATGAGCAACGCTTAAGAGAGTAAGTTGAGCGGCTAGCTCTTAGAAATTTATAAATAAATGATGGTGACCACAAAAGAACTAGATGCATTGACTCACCTAAGGAGAGGCACACTAGACAAGATAGCCCACAATGAAACCACCCACCAAACCATGAACAAAATCCAACTAGTGGGGAAAGGGAAGACATAACAAACCAGAATCACAATCCCGATTCCCCTCATAGGAGGGAGGAAAATAGAACAAATCAAATGGATAGAGAGTTACCTCCATTACTACTGTGATTAAACCTACAAGAGGAGTAAATCTATGCATCAAAGGTATTTCAAGATATTGCTAAAAATATGAAAGCCTTTGAGAGACAAGAGGTAGTTGGTAACTCGCCAACATTGAGAAAAATACACAACCAACCATTGTGACCATCAATGCCTAACCCTCCATATCCTAAGAAATTTGAGATGCCTAGGTTGGAAAAATTTAAGGGTGAAAAAGATGCACAAGAGCAAGTCACCAGTTTTATCGATGCATGTTTTCATATTGAAGACAATGACACTCATGCTAAGAACATTTATAATGACATTTTCAGGTGCTACCAGTCAATGGTTCAATCAACTACCTAAGCATAGCATAACCAACTTTGAACAACTAGTAAACACATTCCTAAAGTGTTTCTCCTTTGGTGCTAAGAAGAAGGTGAATATTTTAGACATGGCCAACTTGAAACAGTATGATGATGAGCCAGTAATGGATTATGGGAATATATGGAGAAAATTCATGGTAAAGTTATCATTCTCCATTCCCACAGAAGATATCACTCACATGTTCACCAAAAGTTGTTCTAAACACATCTCCCTCTTGATAAAATTTAAGAAGTATCCTTCATTTGAGGAATATTTGGCACAGGCTAAACTCATAGAATACATAAAAGTAGATGAGGGAACCATAAAACTCCAAAACAAAAAGGAGTAGAACAAGAATAGTAAGAATGACAAGTACAAGCAAAAGCAGAGCAATCCTACTCCAATAAATCAAATCGTATTGGCTACACCTAAGGATGGGGGTGCACAACAACCCTAAAACCATCAAGCACATCCCCCACCAGCCAATTACGATCAAAGGAAAAATCAAGGGTGAAACAAAGAACGCAAGCCACCTCGCTATTTCACACCTCTGACAGAATCAATGCAATCAATCTTCAATCAGCTGAGCGAGGCCAAGAGAATTAGATTTCTTGATATACCTCTTATAGATCCCAACCATCCTAAGCCAAAAGGATATAGGGAATATCAATTTTACCCTTATCATAGGATACCGGGGTATGACATTGAGGCTTGTGTTGGTTTTAAGCATCAAGTGCAAAACATGATTGAAGCGGGAGAACTCAAAGTTGACAACCCACTAGCTCCCGATAATATATACATGGGCATATAAAAAAACTCGTTGCCCAATCATAAGGCTCCTAAGGGTCATGACACCCAAGTCAATCAGGTCCTAGTTGATATACCTACACACATATGTGTTGGAATGGTTGAGATTGTTAACATAGCAACCAGGACTAGACGGTATGGACAACCACAACCTCATGCAGCTCCCATGAATGTCCCAGCTGCACCTAGGTAGATGCAGTCATAAGAAAACCTTCCAAGTCCACCAAAATGACCTATGGTAACTATCTGGAATATATTGGAGTAAAACCTACAGATTAATCTGGCTAAGCTATCCATTTATGAGCTCATACAACAGTCCCCAAAGCATAGGAAGAATTTAATGGAAATTTTAAGGATAATTGAGCTCCAACCACAAGATGTGAATGCATTCACTCATTTTGTGGGACAAGTACAAGAATCCCAGGAACCTATAATTCAATTCTATGATTATGAGATTAAGACAGTACCTACTACCTTACCAAACCCTTTGCTGAACATTGTGGCATCAATCAATGACTTACATTTCAAGAGGATCTTGGTCGATATAGGTTCATCAATAAACATCATTACAACAACATCAATAGAACACCGTAAGATACCCAAGTCCAATATCATTCCAAGAGCTTACACATTGAGAGCTTTTAATGATGCTTTATGCAATACTATGGGAATGATAGTCCTACCCATCAATATGGGGCATAAGACCATCCCTGTGATGTGTCATGTCTTGAAGGGGCTATGTAATACAACATCCAACTATAGCCATTTCTGAAATGCCAAGTCCTATGGAAGAAGAAGATCTTCAAGATCAAGATGAAGATAGTGATTACCATCCTACTTCACCAGTGTCATCCGTAGGATCATCCACGTTGCATGAATCAATACACTTGGAAAGCACAAGGATAGGGGAGTACCTTGTGCAGAACATTACCTTTACACCTATCATTGAGTCTATACAATATATGGGAAGACCTAAGTACTTGATACCACCAGTGGCAATAGTGGTTCCACTTAGAGTCCCTCCCAACCAAACCAATTTTATCTATGCCAACCTATACTATGCCCATAAGTCTTCAGACGTAGAAAAGGATTATGATGAATTATTCATGGTCAATGTTTGTTACATCTATAATATCGAGTTTTCTATAAGCTACTTTGATAATTGCCATTGACATGGCTATGGCCTTGGTATATATGAGTAGAGGTGTAGACAGCCATACGAGCCACAATATCAACTTCCCTTTGATAGGTTTGGGTTAGGCTATTATATTAGAGGTTGAAATGACTCTTTTGTAAAAGAATTGGACATATTAAGCTTAGGGTTAGGAGAAGACATCAATTTCATTCCTTATCACCCCCTAAGAAAAAGAAATTTGAGCAACAAACAAGTGGCCACGGTGAATGTACCACCACCAAAAATTTATCATCCAAATATCTCAATTGATTCCACCCCAACAGGGTACAACTCGTGGGATGAAGAGAATGGATATGAATAAAGTGACAATGAGGCACAACTTGGCTTAGCCTACAATGGGCCTCGCTATTTACAAATATTCACATGATCCATCCACAATGAGAGTGGATACATATCGGATGAAAGTGAGTATGAATCAGAGGACTCAATAGAAAGAGCCTACTTAGACCTGATCCATCAACCCTTGACTTTGGGGCAAGAGACAAATGTAAATGGATTCTTCATAAGTGAAGAAGAATATGAAGATGAAATAGAGATGGCCTACTTGGGGCCAAGACATGAGCCTTCTGTTATAGGGCCACATACCAATGCTAACGGTTTCTAGATAAGTGATGATGACTTTGAGGATGAGATCGAGATGGCTTATCTTGGGCCTCACCACTTGTGATAAGTCAATAAGCTATTAGAAATATTGGTGGCACTATGTGCCATAAATCCTATATTAAGGTTCCTCTAAAGACCTGTTGACTTAGGGGCTATTCACCACATGGTCAATCCCCCTCTACCCACATTTTGAGAGATCCTTGAGACAAATGACCCAATTTTGTAGTCTATGCATAAAGAGAATCCAACCACTCACATGCTACATAGGGAGTATCCATTCATCCCAAAACCACTAGAACCTCATCATGAGTATGGAATGGAAACCCTTGAAACAAGATTACACCCATGTGGTCCTGGATATTTCATCCCATATGTCAATATGATCTCCATTGATTTGGCCACTCCATTTCATAATCCAGTAGATCCTACCAAATCATTGCATCTTGATGTAGAGGCTATTGATTGGAATCATTTTGATTCTCCCATAGAGCCTTAAGACCTCTTCCCTAATGAAGATATGTTACAGTTGTTCCATTTTGCATCAGGTTGTGTGTATTATGTATTCCATTTTGGTTTGGATCCTGAGTCAGTAGGACATGTAAATCCTATCGATCACATTAAATTGATACCCATGCCTCATCAACTAGAGGATGGGTCACATATGGCTGTAGAAGTGACTTTTGAGGTGGACATAAGTGATGATCCTATCCAACCAAGGAAAGTCAAGATTGGAGAAAGTCTATCTCTAGAGGAACAAGCCATCCTAATTCCTCTCCTCAAAGAGAGGCCAAATATTTTTTCTTAGAATTACAAAGACATGTCAGGGATAAATCCAAATTTAGTCATTTACAACCTTTCATTGGATCCCATGAAGAATCCAATCAAGAAAAACCTAAGGAAAATGCATCCAACCATTACTTTGATGGTGAAGAATTGAAGAACACAAGCTTATACTGAGAGGGGGGGTGAACAGTATAGCACCCACTTTTTACTTTCTTTCCAAACCAATATCAATTAATGTCCTTAATTGCAATAACCAAATATAGCAGTGTGCATTAATAACTCAGATAGCAATAGTAAGCAAGAGCACAAGTCACCATACACAATTGAGACACAAGATTTAACGTGGTTCCCCCAATGTGGGGTACTCCACAAGATAATCTCCTTATAATATTTCACACAGAAATAAGGATCCTTATCCAATACAATGATTTCTTTGATCTGCTCAAAGCTAGGCAATAACAAGCTCACACAGAACTTGTCCAAATCTGCATAACAAGCTCACACAGAACTTGTCCAAAACTGCTCAACAAGCTCACACAGAACTTGTCCAAATTTCTTTGATCTGCTCAAAGCTAGGCAATAACAAGCTCACACTGAACTTGTCCAAATCTGCATAACAAGCTCACAAAGAACTTGTCCAAAACTGCTCAACAAGCTCACACAAAACTTGTCCAAATCTACTCTAACAAGCTCACCAAGAACTTGCTCAAATATGCTCCAACAAGCTCACTAAGAACTTGTCCAAATATGCTCTAGCAAGCTCACCAAGAACTTGCTCAAATATGCTCCAACAAGCTCACTAAGAACTTGTCCAAATCTACTCTAGCAAGCTCACCAAGAACTTGCTCAACTCTGCTCAATAGGCTCACTCAGAACCTCATCAAAATCTGTCCCAAATATATCTATCTAAAACTATCCACAAATCTATCCCAAAAATTATCCACAAAGCCTTCTCAAAGGCTCAATCAATCATACACAAATTGCCACAAATATATCCATAAATCTATCCCAAAGGCCTTCTCAAAGGCTCAATCAATCATGCTCAAGTAGTACTCAAATCTCATCCACAAATCTATGAAGGCAAGGCTCAAAGATGAACTCAACAATGAATGGCAATGCACTCTACAATGGATGACAACAATGATCCACAATGATCTCAACTCAACTCAACTCAACTCAAATCAATCTCAACTCAAGTCAACTCATAGAAGCATAAAGAGAATTGTTAGAGACTCAATATGTTCTAAGCTCAATCTCAACTCAAATCAGAATTATAGAATAGTTTGTTTCATGGGACTTGAACAATCACCTCACACAATCACTTGACTAGGCTCAATCAACTCAACTCAACCAATCACCACAAGGGACAACTCTTTCTCACAAAACCCTAGTCCAAGCATGTATCAACCAACTCAAATGTTTCCAACAATGCTCAACCACAAATCTCACATAACAATGATACTCATGTTCTTTTCAAGTTCTTTACATAACCAATGGGCTTCAACAACTATGCTTATAAAACAAGGTTTAAACACAACTCTCAAACCAGAAAACCTTGAAGCATTCAACCAACCACTTTTGAAAAGGAAACCACAATCAATCCTTTTCACTCCAATGATATTTCAGAAATCAACCACCATAAACAATCAATAGGAGAATGTGCCCATACCTTTTTGATGCCAAGAAGTTGTCCACAAAATCTGCCACACTAAACACAACTTTCCTTTCCAATCTCAATAAGGGTTAGTGGACTTCAAATAATAATCACAAGATAAAGCATAACTCAATTTACACCTTTTTACTCCAACTTAATAAACACATCCACCAAAGTCCTTTTTAATAAAAACCCTTATAAAAATAATAATCAATAAACCTCTCAAAAATTATTTTATAACAACTCCTTATTTCTCCTAAATCTTAATTCTCAATTTCATGAACATCAAATTAAATCAACAACTCATCCACCTTTGAAATAATAATCACAGCCCTTATAAAAACAAAGTTTAATTAAAAACTTTAATTATTCCTAACCACCTTATAACTCCAACTTAGGGCTTAACAAAATTAATTAGAGCAAAAACGTATTTACCTCCTCAAGGGGATTCGAACCCCCGACTTGCCCACACCGCGAGCGCCTTAGCCATGGCTAAGGTTGCCACACGAGCTAGCCGCTCATTTGAAAGGGAAAGGCACAACGTGCCTTAAAACCTTTCCTCCCTTTCTACAAATCAAAAGCGCTTCGAGCGCTTTTCTTCCAATGCCTTCTGAACGCAGTCAAGGGGATTCGAAACCTTGACGTTTGTGCTGCCACACACCTTAGCCAAAATCCAACTGCCAATGCGCCACTCTGCCCATGATGACTTTGGACTTCGACCAACCTTCGTTTATTCGTTGCTTCTGCTTTCTAAAATATTTTTGCATGAGCTCAATTCGGATGCTTAGCCAATGATTATTAACCATGAGCAAGGATTAGTTTATGAACCTTAGGTATCCCCTTTATATAGCCTCCTTATTATTTTTGATGACGTCGGTGGAAATCTTGCATATTTAATTTTAAATTTTAAATAATTAAAATTTAAACTAAATATTAAAAATTAAATATCTCCATCACCGGGGCACCTTTTTCGATGAAACGAAAGGCCAACTTGGGTTTTAAGAAAAACCCAGTTCAAATCTGCCATCCATGGTTTTAAATAAAACCTTTTATTTTGCCTGCCTTGGTTTTCACAAAAACCTTGTATTTATCCATGCTTTCCAAAATATCATTTGGCCACCAAAACTCAATGTGATCCATGTGACATCAATGACAACATAAAATAACTCAAATTTCCAACAATCTCCCCCTTTGTCATTGATGGCAACACCTCTAATGCAAAAACCATAATCACTGCAAAAACCATCTCTGAGAATCAAAGTTGCTCCCCCTGACTCAATACTCTCTATGGAGGCTGCTCCCCCTAACTCAATGCTCTCTTTGGAGGCTGCTCCCCCTAACTCAATGCTCTCCCCCTTACTCAAATCTCTCCCCCTTTGACATCAATGGCAAAAGGGACACCTATGGGGCTAAAATATATGACTCTTAAGCATAGCCCCCTCACCACCTTCTCTCTTGAGGTGATTAATTTTGGGGTGGGAGTACTTTTACTCCCAACTTACATTGTTTCTTTCCTCTGTCAACTTCCTTCCATATTTTTCTGATATCCTTTTCTTGATGAGTTACTTGATCTTCTTGTCTTGAACCTGTTTGACCTTCTTGTCTTGAACTTGTTTGGAATTGAGTCCTACACCAATTTGCAATATGTCCAAAGTTATTGCAATTAAAACACTTAATGTTGTTATTCCTTGGAGGTGCAACTATCTTAGGACTTCTCCTAGTGAAGCCATATCCTCTTCTGTTATGAACCATGCAATTCATTGCCTTGTGACCAAACTCATTACATGAGTAGCAATACCCATGGAAAAGTTATCCTTTCCCATATTCCTGTCTTTCATGTGTCCTGCATTGTGAAGCCATGTGCCCAAACCTGTGACATGAAAAACATCTTCCATTGAAGAAACCTTGTCTAGACCCCATTGGTCTCTTAGTCTCTTCTACCTGTTTCCTGTTCCATTTGTTCCTAACTTGTGCATTGTTCCTTTCCTTGTTGAACTTTCTATTGTCCAACTTATCCTTAGAGGTCTCACTCTCTCTTTTACTTACTTCTTTTGACTCTTCTTCTTTTCTGGTGTTTGAGCTTGATTCTCCTTTTTCTGCTTCCTGTTTCCCTTGTTCTTCCTTAGAACTAAGTCCTGTTATAGTGACTGATGACTTTTGTGCATTGATAGTCCTTTCCAAGGTCTTTGAATTTTCCTCAAACTTGTGTAGCTTTTCCTTAGAACCTTTTACTTCCAACCTTAGTAAAACTATCTCATGCTCTAATCTTTCACACTCTAGATCTTTTATTTTTAATTTTTTGACCATACCTTCTTCAATTTTTCTTGTCTCTTCAACTTTGATTTTGAAGTTAGTGAGTTCCTATAGAAACCTTACTTTTTCTTTCTCATCTTCTTGAGCTTGATACCTTAATCGTGAGTTCTCCCTTTTTAGTTCTTCAAGAGTAATCATAAGCCTTTCACATTCTATATCTTTTGCCTTTGACTATTTAATCATACCTTCTTCAACTCTTCTTGCTTTTTCAAACTTATCTCTCAAGTCAGAGATATCATGTAGAAGCTTTGTCTTACATTTCTCATCTTCTTGTATTTGAGCCTTCAATTCTAAATTCTCTCTTTTCAATTCAATAAGCTCCTTAAGAGTGGCTTTCCCTTTTTCTTTTTCTGAAGCATCTTCTTTTTCTTCTATTACTAAAAATAGAGTTTCTTCTTCATACCTATTTTGATTGTCCCTGTTATCCTTTCTTGAACCAATCTCTAGGATTTCATTTTTGAGAATATCATCTTCATCTTCACTACTACTAAACCCATTACAATATCTTGCATCATGGCCAAGTTGACCACAAACAAAACATTCTTGTGGACAATGAGTTGCATGGTGACCTGTGTTCCCACATCTGGTACAAAACTTTATCAGTCTGGATACTTCCCCATTACTTGATTCATCTATTGAATCTATTTCCATGTGTCCTCCCAACACAACAATATTAAACTCATCTTCCTTTTCTTTCATAACCATAGGTGTTCTTTTCTTCTTGTGTCTCATGCTTCTACTCTTGCCTTTCTTTGCCATTTGTGTTCTTGTAGAATCTGCCCTCAAGTTGTTAGCCTTTTCGAAGGAACCCGCTCTGATACCAATTGAAGAACACAAGCTTATACTGAGAGGGGGGTGAACAGTATAAGACCACTTTTTACTTTCTTTCCAAACCAATATCAATTAATGTCCTTAATTGCAATAACCAAATATAGCAGTGTGCATTAATAACTCAGATAGCAATAGTAAGCAAGAGCACAAGTCACCATACACAATTGAGACACAAGATTTAACGTGGTTCCCCCAATGTGGGGTACTCCACAAGATAATCTCCTTATAATATTTCACACAAAAATAAGGATCCTTATCCAATACAATGATTTCTTTGATCTGCTCAAAGCTAGGCAATAACAAGCTCACATAGAACTTGTCCAAATATGCATAACAAGCTCACACAAAACTTGTCCAAAACTGCTCAACAAGCTCACACAGAACTTGTCCAAATTTCTTTGATCTGCTCAAAGCTAGGCAATAACAAGCTCACACAAACTTGTCCAAATATGCATAACAAGCTCACATAGAACTTGTCCAAAACTGCTCAACAAGCTCACAAAGAACTTGTCCAAATATGCTCTAGCAAGCTCACCAAGAACTTGCTCAAATCTGCTCCAACAAGCTCACTAAGAACTTGTCCAAATATTCTCTAGCAAGCTCACCAAGAACTTGCTCAAATATACTCCAACAAGCTCACTAAGAACTTGTCCAAACTTGCTCTAGCAAGCTCACCAAGAACTTGCTCAACTCTACTCAATAGGCTCACTCAAAACCTCATCAAAATATGTCCCAAATATGTCCACAAATCTATCTAAAACTATCCACAAATCTATCCCAAAAACTATCCACAAAGCCTTCTCAAAGGCTCAATCAATCATACACAAACTACCACAAATCTATCCAAAAATCTATCCCAAAGGCCTTCTCAAAGGCTCAATCAATCATGCTCAAGTAGTACTCAAATCTCATCCACAAATCTATGAAGGCAAGGCTCAAATATGAACTCAACAATGAATGGCAATGCACTCTACAATGGATGACAACAATGATCCACAATGATCTCAACTCAACTCAACTCAAATCAATCTCAACTCAAGTCAACTCATAGAAGCATAAAGAGAATTGTTAGAGACTCAATATGTTCTAAGCTCAATCTCAACTCAAATCAGAATTATAGAATAGTTTGTTTCATGGGACTTGAACAATCACCTCACACAATCACTTGACTAGGCTCAATCAACTCAACTCAACCAATCACCACAAGGGACAACTCTTTCTCACAAAACCCTAGTCCAAGCATGTATCAACCAACTCAAATGTTTCCAACAATGCTCAACCACAAATCTCACATAACAATGATACTCATGTTCTTTTCAAGTTCTTTACATAACCAATGGGCTTCAACAACTATGCTTATAAAACAAGGTTTAAACACAACTCTCAAACCAGAAAACCTTGAAGCATTCAACCAACCACTTTCGAAAAGGAAACCACAATCAATCCTTTTCACTCCAATGATATTTCAGAAATCAACCACCATAAACAATCAATAGGAGAATGTGCCCATACCTTTTTGATGCCAAGAAGTTGTCCACAAAATCTGCCACACTAAACACAACTTTCCTTTCCAATCTCAATAAGGGTTAGTGGACTTCAAATAATAATCACAAGATAAAGCATAACTCAATTTACACCTTTTTACTCCAACTTAATAAACACATCCACCAAAGTCCTTTTTAATAAAAACCCTTATCAAAAATAATAATCAATAAACCTCTCAAAAATTATTTTATAACAACTCCTTATTTCTCCTAAATCTTAATTCTCAATTTCATGAACATCAAATTAAATCAACAACTCATCCACCTTTGAAATAATAATCACAGCCCTTATAAAAACAAAGTTTAATTAAAAACTTTAATTATTCCTAACCACCTTATAACTCCAACTTAGGGCTTAACAAAATTAATTAGAGCAAAAATGTATTTACCTCCTCAAGGGGATTCGAACCCCCGACTTGCCCACACCGTGAGCGCCTTAGCCATGGCTAAGGTTGCCACACGAGCTAGCCGCTCGTTCGAAAGGGAAAGGCACAACGTGCCTTAAAACCTTTCCTCCCTTTTCGCAAATCAAAAGCGCTTCGAGCGCTTTTCTTCCAATGCCTTCCGAACGTAGTCAAGGGGATTCGAAACCTTGACGTTTGTGCTGCCACACACCTTAGCCAAAAGCCAACTGCCAATGCGCCACTCTACCCACGATGACTTTGGACTTCGACCAACCTTCGTTTATTTGTTGCTTCTGCTTTCTAAAATATTTTTGCACGAGCTCAATTCGGATGCTTAGCCAACGATTATTAACCACGAGCAAGGATTAGTTTATGAACCTTAGGTATCCCCTTTATATAGCCTCCTTATTATTTTTGATGACGTCGGTGGAAATCTTGCATATTTAATTTTAAATTTAAATTTTAAATAATTAAAATTTAAACTAAATATTAAAAATTAAATATCTCCATCATCGGGGCACCTTTTTCGACGAAACGAAAGGCCAACTTGGGTTTTAAGAAAAACCCAGTTCAAATCTGCCATCCATGGTTTTAAATAAAACCTTTTATTTTTCCTGCCTTGGTTTTCACAAAAACCCTGTATTTATCCATGCTTTCCAAAATATCATTTGGCCACCAAAACTCAATGTGATCCATGTGACATCAATGATCCATGTGACATCAATGACAACATAAAATTGTGACACTGAAGAATACTTCTTTCAAAAATTAAATATTCAAACCATATATTATACACTTATATAGTCCAAATTGAAACAAAAAAAAAAAGAAACGAAAGGTGCAGAAGAAGAGATAAGGAATTTGCAAGAAGTGGGATAAGAAGATAGGAAGAAGGAGAAAAAATAGGGATAGGAGAGAATTTGAAACAACTTCCCACCAATGCTACCGACATCTCCCTATCGAAAATCCTATGGTGAAACTAAACTCTAACATTCTCCCCCCTAAAGTTGAGAGGGCTGACAATACAATCTCTCAAATTTATATATTGATCTTTAGTCATGCCTTTGGTGAATATATCTGCAATGTTGTCCAAAGTACTGCAATGTTTAAGCTCAACAATCTGTTCCTCCACCATGTCTCGGATAAAGTGATACTTCATATCAAAATGTTTTGTTTTGCTATGGTGGATAGGATTATATGCCAACTGAATGACACTTATGTTATCACAATACAATATGGTAGGACCACTTTGCTAGTCTCCAATATCTTCAAGGACTGTTCTCAACCATAGGGCTTGAGTACTAGCATATGTTATGGCTATATACTTAGCCTCAATAGATGAAAATGCTACAACAGTCTATTTTTTGGAACTCCATGTAATTAGTCCTGACCCTAGACTAAAACAGTTCCCTAACGTAGATTTATTATCATCAATATTACTGCCCCAATCACTATCACTGAAGCCAACTAACTTGACAGCATTACATTTGTGGTAATGGATTCCAAAATACCATGTACCCTTTACATATCTTAGAATTATTTTAGCTTCTTGCAAATGCAGCTCATATGGATTAGCCATAAACCTTGAAACAAGAGAAACAACATATTGAATGTTAGGTCTTGTGTTCATGAGAAACATCAAACTCCCAACCATGCTCCTGTAAGTGGTAATGTCAACCTTCGGTGCTCCATCATCCTTGCTCAATTGGATCCCATGTCCAATTGGAGTTGCAACTTATTTGCAATGCTCCATGGAAAATTTATTGATCATATCATGAGCATACTTGTGTTGATATATGAATATCCCTCTATATGTTTGATGAAATTCCATGCCTAGAAAGTAATGCATTAAGTCCAAATATTTCATCTCAAATTGTTTCATCATGGAATGTTTGAACTCCATATTTATCTTATCATTACTACCCATAAATATGATATCATCCACATATAAACAAACTTTGAGGATGTCTTTACCTTGCTTTAGGTAGTAGAGATTTGGTTCACTTTTCCTCCGAGTCAACCCATATTCCTTGAAATAGTCATCAATGCATGAGTACCATGCTCTTGGTGCTTGATTGAGGCTATAAAGTGCTTTTTTTAGTTTATAAACAAGGTTCTCCTTACCTTGTTCTTGAAAGCCTTGAGGTTGATCAACATAAACCTCCTCGGTTAAGTACCCATTGAGAAAGGCACGTTTTACATCCATGTGTTGAATTTTCCATCCTTTGTGAGTAGCCAAGGAAAATATTTTTCTGATTGTCTCCTGTCTAGCTACAAGAGCAAAGGTCTCCTCATAATCAATGTCATACTTCTATGTGAATTATTTTGCTACCAGTCTTGTATTGTGTCTTTAAATGCTTCCATTAGAATTGAATTTGGTCTTATAGATCCATTTACATCCAACACATTTCTTTCCTTTAGGAATCTTTAAAAGCTCCCAAGTATCATTTTTTTTATAGAGGTCATCTCCTCTTTCATGGTTTCCTACCATATCTTCTGAGTACAAGCCTTCTCATAGCTAGAAGGCTCTAACTGTGCACTAGTCAATAAATCATAATTGACTACATCTCCTCGAGGCTCTTGGGAGTCATCATCTCCATACAAATACAAATTTTCAAGTCGTTGCAAAACTGGACTCATTTCACTAGCTTGGCTTCTAGTGTATCTTCTTTGAAAATTTTTATCCAAAATTTGATAATATGGATGATGTTGTAATGTTATCTTAGCTCTGGATGGAGAATTAGTATCCATCGGTGAAGAACTAACTGATCATTGTGGATAAGGACTTGGAGAAGTTGTTGACATACTAGAAGTAGAACTTCTAATTTGGATTGGATGGGGTGTGTATTTGCCTTTCTTGGGTGACACATGCTAAATTTGAGAAGAACCTGCCTCATGGAATTCATCATCAACAAAAACTTTTGGATGATCCCATTCTCCCCCTTCATCAAAAATTACATCCCTGGAAAGAATAATTTTAAGGGAAATAACCTATTTTTGGTCATAGGTACCTGTGTGATGACTCTATTACAATTATTCTTATCAAATTACATATTTTCCTTCATCAAAAACAAGTTTTTAATTATTTTCCATCATTTTTTAACACTTAGCAGATTATGTTGGAGTTGAGGGGTGTAGTAGATACCATTCACCTTTTTTATGCCTTCCTTTGTTAGAACTTCCATGGCTCCAATACCTTCAACTTGCAATGATTTATCATATCCCAACTTAATTTAGGATTTATAGGTGGAATATATTGTAGCAAAGAGTTCTTCTTTGCCACTCATATGGTTGGAACAACCAGTATCCAAAATCTAAGTATCATTCAGATTTTGATCCGATTTCCCATAAGAAAGAAATATATTAGAAGTTCCTTGTTCTTCACCATAATGGCCATACTATATACTTTGAATGTTTCTTCCCTAAGAATATTTGGACCAAAAGTCTTGAGAAAAGTGACTTGTATTGCCACAATTGAAACAAACCTTTTTGGATTTATCACTTCCTCTTCCTCGACCTTGATTTCTACCTTTGCTTTGTTGATTGCCTTTGCTTTGATTTCCACGTCTACTGGGATTTACTCCTTTGCTGGTATTTACACCTCTTTGGCTATTCTTGCCTTAGCCTCTTCTTCAACCTCTACCTTGGCCTCTTCCTTGCCCTTTTACTACACCTTCTTGAGATGTGAAGGCTTTATCATCACCTCAATAACTTGTTGATGGAGATTCCTATAATCTCTATTCATATAAAAGTAATTAACCAATTAAAGCATCAAATGATAGTGTAGATAGATCCTTTGATTCTTCGATGATGATTGATATGTGATTCCATTTTGGAAGAAGTGTTCTCAATACTTTCTTCACAACAATTTATGGTTTGACTTCTTCTCCAAGTGTTACCATCTTGTCAACTAATGCTTTGACTTGAACGCAATAGTCACCAACTTTCTCATCTTCATTCATCTTGAGATTCTCAAAATATCATTTCAGTGTCTGAATTTTGACCTGATTCACTCGATCGCTTCCTTGGAAACCTTCTTTTAAGGCCTTCCATGCATCTTGCGCAGTTATACAAGATGTAATTCTAGGAAAAATACTTTTATCCAATGTTGCTTGAAGATGATAAAGGGCAGATGAATTGTTCTTTTGTGCTTCCTTCCTTGCTTTATTATCTGTTAGTGTAGAGAAAGGGTAGGTACCAGACCAACTATAAAAATAAGGGGTCTGCCGGTGCTTTCATCACTTTTCATCAGCTTATAATAGAGAGGGATATACCAATCAACCTTTGAAATAGAGGGGGCTGATCCTAGGTTCCAGTTTTGAAACTGGGTTAGATGACTACTTAGCTTAGAGAGGGCCTTTCGATGTCTTAGGATATTCTTCAATTCATTGTAGTATCTTGGCATTCACCCGTAGATTTAATTTTTATTTGCTTTTGATTTTGGGCTATGCCCCCTCAACCCTAAGGCAAGCTTTAGGCAACTGAATGCAAGGGCCTTCCCTCTATCTACCTGGCGAGGTGCCCTATCGGCTCTATTTTAAACTCCCCGGTTGGCTTGGCGAGTTAACACCCTTACTGCTCCACCCGAACAACCCTCTCTATCTATAACGGGGCAAGAACCTTGTTTATCAGAGAGCATATCTCGAAAAGCAGGTCTCGGGCTCATAAAACCTCGTTTATTAGAGAGCTTATATAAAAGTTCTGAAGGAAAAGAAAAGCAGGCAACTGCCTCCAGGTCTCGGGCTCATAAAATCCTCATTCGTTTATTAGAGAGCATATCGTTAAAAGAAAAGCCGGGCCTTTATCTAATGAACTGGATAGGAAGCACCGTCCTTTCTTTCATCTAGTAAATGAATAAATAGTGGAGTGAACCAATCATCCCCGGCTTTTTGAGTGGTTTAGGAAAGGTGGATTCTTGACCAGCTCCCGCCTTTTAAAATAGAGAGGAGGGGTTCACCTCACTAGAGAGGTGCAGGATTTAATGCGGACTTTGATGGGGATCAGATGGCTGTCCATGTACCTCTATCTCTGGAAGCTCAAGCAGAAGCTCGTTTACTTATGTTTTCTCATATAAATCTCTTGTCTCCAGCTATTGGGGATCCCATTTGCGTACCAACTCAAGATATGCTTCTTGGACTTTATAGATCCACCCTTGAAAATAATCAAGGTATTTATGGAAATAGATACCACCCATATAACTCAAGAAATAAGATTGATAGTCCAATCGAAGGGTTCTGTGTAACCCTCTTCTACTACATTCCATAATCTCTTACCTATGAGTAAGGTCTTCATTTTGATAGACCAGTACTCATAATCGTACCCATTAAATTTAGGAATGGGTAGATTAGCATTGGAGGCCATAGTTATTGAAAGAAACTAGGAACAAAATTTTATTTCTCTATTACAATCAATTTCAAAAGAAAGCAGATACAGATTTAGATCAAGTCTAGCTTGATCTACTCTTTCGCTTATGGCATTTTCTTCTTGCTAAGGTTCTCCATTCACTAGATTCACAAAGTTATCAGCAATGGAGTCTTCATCATCACTGATGAGAATAATTTATGGTGAATCTGGCTCTAGTATTTCAAGTGAAACACTATTATTGAAATAAGGATTTTCTAGCTTCGATGGTGCAATACCTACATATGTTGACTGCTCAAATTTGCTATCGAAGGAATTATCCTCTAAATCGGCTTTGTATCCTAAATTTGTATGTCTTTGATGGGTTATGACTGCATTTTGTAATTGGCTAAAAATTGTATGCAAACCATATCTCCAAATTTTTTCATCAAAATACTCGACGTTCTCTCTTAGTAAAAGAGAACACAGGGCATGATAGTACCCGGTAGATCATATCATGAATTTTTACAATGCTACCCTTCAATGCAAAAATTATCCCCCTTAGAGCCTCTAAGGCTATTACAAAGAATTTCACCCTTCAACTTAGGCTATTACACAATTTGCAAGTTTTTCATCACAATACTTATCCCTTGAATGGGGTTACAAGGGGTAGTGCCCCTAATGGGGAGTCCAAAATTTTTTGGAAGCACTAAAAGGGCGCTCCAGAAGGCTTCCCGTTACTTTTTTTTTTTTAAATTACTTTTAAAGTCTCTCAGACTTTTACAATAAATTGCACCTTTTCAAGCCTCTGGACTATTACATAAATTTGCAAGTTTTAAAGCCCCCCTTGGGTGTATTACACAAATTGCCTTTGATGCAATATTTTCACTTAGCCCCTTTTAAAGTTTACTAAAACAATTTTTAAAGTTATTTTAATAAAATTTCTATTTAATAATCAAAAACTTGCTTTAAAAAAAAAATTAAAAATGATTTTAAAAAACAATAATTTTACAATTATTAAATAAAATATTAAATAACTTAGAAAAAATAAACTTTTCAAAGGAATAAATTTTTTAATAAAAATTGAACCTTATTTATCGTCGCTCATGTGAGTTGAACCAGAGACCTCTTGAATCAAGGTAAACTTCATTACCAACTTAGCTTTGTCCACTGATGGCAATTACAGCTCTTCAGTGTGCCCTTATTCTCTACTTCGCAGTGGAAAGGGCTTTAAAAAAAATTATTGACATCATCGAGTTTCAAGCCCATGATCAAGTGCTAGAGAAGAGCCTTAGCACTGGCTCCTAGAGCCAGTCGAGCCACACACCCGACGTGAAGATACGCCCGACATGATTTTATTTAACAAGGCACAATTTAATGTTTTTTTAAAATCGAGATATCCAAATCCCACATGCATCAGGATGAAGACGATTCAGGTGTTTATAACCCTCAGCCCATATATGCATCAATGATTTCCTTTGGGCAATGCTCCTATCCTTTTTTCCACCACCAAACCAATCAAAATATGCCACCTCAGCACATGTACCCTTGCATCGTGTATCGAGTCAATGTCCAGTGGCTATCCACCATGTGTCAAGTCTACGTCCTCATAAGCCAAAGTCCAATCAACTTTGGCCCATGCCACATGTTTCTTGCCTAGTTTACCATGTATCAGCTCCTTAATCTCTATTTGTGCTCTGCCTCAGCGTCTGTACCAAGTTTGTTGTGCTCCACCTTAAGATCCGTGCTCAGATCTGGAGTATTTGTCTAGTATGACTGCCTTATGAACCATGTCTGTTTCATTTTGTAGCCTCTCCTCGATCTCGGGAGTTGTGCCTACATTGGACCCTCCTTGCTGGTCAACTACTCTCATAGGCTTTTTGGATCTGATACCAAAGTGTGACACTAAAGAATACTTCTTTAAAAATTAAATATTCAAACCATAGCTTATACACTTATACAATCCAAATTGAAACAAAAATATGAAAGGTAAGGTGGGGAAGAAGAGATAAGAAATTTGCGAGAAAAATGGGGATAAGAATATAGGAAGAAGGAGAAAAAATAGGGATAGGAGAGAATTTGAAACAACTTCCCACCAATGTTGCTGATAATCCTATGGTGAAACTAAACTCTAACAAAAATAAATCAAATTGCCAACAAGAATGAATTTAAAAAAACTATTGGACGTAGTGTTCATAGTTCCTATCGACTACCCTAATTGGGTGTCGAACATGGTACCCATGGGGAAACCCGATGTAAGAGTTTGTATCTGCATAGACTTCAAAGATTTAAATAGGGCAACACCAAAGGATTCATTCCCATTTCCAAACATAGATGCTCTTGTATATGCAACTACAGGTCATGAGATGCTCTCCCTAATGGATGGTTTTTCTGGATACAACCAGATCCATATTAAGCCCGAAGATCAACATAAAAATTCTTTTATTACTCTGTGGGGAACATTCTTTTATGAAGTGATGCCATTCAATCTCAAAAATGTTGGTGCCACATATCAGTGGGTCATGATATACATATGCCATGACTATATGCATAAGATATTAGAGGATTACATGGATGACTTACTAGCCAAGTCCCTGTTGCGACAAGAGCACACTAAAGTCCTTAGAAAAGTCTTTGACCACCTCATTGAGCACAATGTCCGATTGAATCCTAAGAAGTGTGTATTTGGCATAACTTCTGGTAAGCTTTTGGGATTCATCGTATCCAAGAGAGGCATTGAAGTCAATCCTACAAAGGTAAAGGCTATATTGGAAATGACCGCCCCTACCAACATTAGGGAGCTAAAGATCCTAGAAGGCAAGATAGCATCCATAAAAATATTCATCATGCAATTATTAAACAAATACTGACCTATGAATTGGTTTCTATGCAAGTAGGTTCCTTTTCATTGGGATGAATAATGTCATCAAGCCTTTGTAGAGATCAAAACCTATCTAGCAACACCACCAGTATTGGCTCCACCAAGGCCACACATACCATTCTTACTATATATCGGCTACTGATTTCGCATTCGGCACCATGTTAGCCAAAAATAATGCACAAGACAAAGAGCAAGTCATATATTACATTAGTCGCACCTTGGTGAGTTATGAGCTAGGATATGCATATGTTGAAATTTTGTGTTTAGTAGTGCTCTTTGCAGCTCAAAATTTGTGACACTACATGTTGAGCCATATGACCTATGTCATATCAAAACAAAATCCTTTTTCATACATGATGAGCAAGACATATCACAATACATGTACTGCAAAGTGGATCATGCTATTGACATAATTTGATCTAGAGTTCATAATCCAAAATTCCATCAAGGGACAAGTCATAGTAGATCAATTAGTAGAGGCACCTCTTTAGGATAACAAACCTCTCACCATAGAATTGTCTGATGATGCAGTCTTTGCATTATCAAATCTTCCAGAACTCGAAGAACCTAAGAAATAAATAAACCTATCATTTTTCTTCGACGGTTTGAATTGTGAACAAGGGGGTGGAGTAGGGATTGTATTTATCACACCACAAGGTACTCCATTTCTCTTATCATTCAAACTAGACTTCCATTGCATAAACAACAACATGGAATATGAGGCATTGATCTTAGGACTCCAAAAAACCATACCAATGGGCATTAAAATACTGAATATATTTGGTGACTCTTTGCTCATAGTAAACCAAGTCAAAGGACTATTTCAATGTAGGTGCCCACTCCTAAAGACTTACAAGGAACTTGTTGACACCTACCTAGCCCGACTAGAATGGTATGACATTGAGGCAATCCCTTGTACATCAAATAGATTTGCAGAAACCATGGCCTCTTTGGGATCCTTAATCTCTTAGAATATGTTCACTAATTTTAAAATCATTCATGTGAAAGTGCTTTCACACTCAACAATATGCTATGAATATTTTGACAATCAAGAATCAGTCAACATAATCAACATTGAACCAAATTAGGATTGGTCCTTCGCATCTAGATATTTCTTGAAAATGACACCTTGGGGGTCTTTTATCTCCCAAGGACTTGTGGAGTGTGGTGCAACCATACAACATAGAGTTGTTTCTCAATCTGTATTCACTAACTCAGGAACATAGGAAGAGCAAGCTATATTTTCTATAAAAGTCATGGCTTATCAAGATTGGATTTCCCAACTGTGGGACTTCCTGAAACTTGGAATAGTACCTCAAGGTTTGTCACATAATCAAAGGTGAACGTTTAAATAGAAAGTAACAAGATACATATTTCTAGGAGAAATCCTCTACATACAAGGATATGATGGAGTGAAATCCTCTACATACGAGGATATGATGGAGTATTACTTCATTTTCTTGAGCCCCAGGAAGCATCCTAGGAAATTTTGCAAGCTCACAATGGCACATGTGGAGGGGGTTTCAGTGGCATGGCCATCGTTAAGCGCATCTTAAGAATGGGTTACTATTGGCCCACTATGGAAAAGAACTACTATGAGTATGTCAAGAAATGCATTAAGTGCCAATATCATGCAAATTTGACACACTTACCATCGCAAGCCATGCAACCCATCCAGGCAGCATGACCATTCTCATAGTGGGGACTAGACTTGATTGGGAATATCTCACCCCCATCCTCAGGCCGACACACATTCATCATAATGGCCACTAAATACTTCACTAAATGGGTTGAAGCGATCCCCTTAACATCGACAATTGGACCGAGGATTATGGAGTTTATACTCCACAATATCATAAGTCATTTTGGGGTCCCTTCGAAGATAATATCAGATAATGGACCATCTTTGAAGAAAAAAAATGTGCATGCTTTAATGAAAAAATACCATATTTAGCACAATTTTCAACACCATATTATCCGTAATAAAATGGGTAAGCAGAAGCCTCGAACAAAATAATAGTCTCCATATTAAGGAAGATGGTGCAAGATAATCACAAGGATTGGCACATGTAGTTGCCTCTTGCACTATGGGTATACAGGACTAGTATATGAATACCCATTGGGGCAACACCATTTTCACTAGTATATGGTACTAAGGCCATCATGCCACTAGAATTGAAAATTCCAACTCTACGCATAGCATTAAAGGACTTCATAGATGATGATTCCATGTGGCAAGGCCACCTTGACTAGTTTATGCTTCTTGATGAATGACAAGTCAATTCTTTAGAGCATCTTCATGTTTACCAAGATCACCTTGCGTGAGCTTACAATAGTAAAGTCCACTTAAGATAATTCAAGGTTGGAGATCTAGTGCTCAAAGAAAACCAACATAATTTGAATTTGTCGCCGCACTTGCAAGATATGTTCTATGTAAATTGGATAGGCTCGTACATGATTTCAAAAAGAGTTATACCTAGAGCATATCGCCTTATATCATTAAATGATGTTGAAGAGCCTGAACCTCTCAATATCATTCACTTGAAGGTATTCTACACATAAAAAAAAATGTCATAAAAAATAAAAACATTCAAATATGTCATAAAAACAAAAACATTCAAATATGTCATAAAACACAAAAACATTCAAATATTTCATAAAAAACAAAAACATTCAAATATGTCATAAAACACAAAAACATTCAAATATGTCAAAAATACAAAAAAATCATAAAAACATAAAAATTCAAAATACAATCAAAATGCTCCAAGGGCATCCAAGTCGCTTGGTCAAAATCAAATCCAAAAGCTCCAAGGGTATTCAAACCACTTGGTCAAATTAAAATCAAAATTCTCCAAGGGCATCCAATTCGTTTGGTCAACTCCAATAAAAAATTCTCTAAAGGTACTTCATGCTACTTGGTCAAAAACAAAAAATCCCCAAAGGCATAATAATCCCTTTGGTAAAATTAATCAAAAATACCAAAACAACATAAAAATCAAAAATACCAAAACAATTGCATCTCACATATTGCATCCACATAATTTAATCACATTTTCATATCCATTACATTCACATATGTCATGAAAGACTTAAAGTTATGCCACAGTTTGTCTCACAAACCATTCAAATCCATATCTTCATCAACACGTGTGTAATTGTATTTTTCAACACAACCATTATCTGTTGCTATACATAATATACTAAGGTTTTTGGTTATTCAACCACACCTAGTGATCTTTAACTTTTATGGAAAACCATCTAGGTTAGTAGATAATAAGGTCTAGTGGTGACAAAGCCTAGCATATCTCAGGATCCCACCACTAATTACAAACACTAAATTCTAGTTGGTACACAAGAACATGAAAGTCATAAAGTGGTTAGGTTACATAAAGTGAAAAGGGACATCCTTTCTTATACCCCTGTGCAACCAGTTCAAAAATGCTAAGAATTGACAAAAGGACAAGCTCCACCCTACCCAAAAATCCCGTGCTTAAGTCAACAAGAAAAAACCCAGGTTCAAAGTTCCAAATATTCAAAGTCACACATCAACACCCATATTCATAGCTCAAAATATCAAAAAGACAAAAGCAAAATAAGTAGTGATTATCATCACTACAAGAATCCCTTGCTCTAAAAAAAATCTGTCAAAAATAAACAATGATTTTTATCACTAAATACGAGCAAGTATCCCAAGTCATAATGAAGAAAAGAAGGGATTGGAGCTTGAATCCCTAGAATTCTTGGCACTATATAGGATTGGAAGGAGAAATCCGTATGCATGACAATATGTCTATCACAAAATCTATGCATTTGTATAGACCAATATTTGAATGTGAATAAGCTAGATTTAGGTAATCCAAAACTGCCTAGTGGTATAGTCCAATTGAGTCCAACATAAGAATAATATGAACACTTGAGGATCCCTGATCTTAGCAATGGGCTGAAATAATCCCACCTGAAATCAAAGGAAATGCATGGGTTCTATCTAAATATATTCATTTGCACACACAGAGAGAATGAGTATCTAGGACCACGATGAAAGCTTAATTTTCAAAAGCCTTAAATTATCAGTACACAGTTATTGATAGTGTAACTAGAGTGTTTGAATCTTTGGAAAGCCCCAAAATTCTTACATAGCAACAAATCATATCATCATTCACACCATCACCTTCTTTATAAGATTCTATAAATTAGGGGTATCAACATAGTAGGACAGATACCGCATATATATTAGAAATAGTATATAGAAAACCACTAAATACTTTATATATTTTAATTTACATAAAATTATCAAGAAAATACATCTCACACCATTACATCGCATATATGAATACTTAATCAATTCTTATGATAAGAGTCATTATTTAAATTCATGATTTTTTTTTTTACTTTATGTGGTATCACCCATTAAGATAGTCAATGTCATATGCATTCCTTATGTTTTAAGCAATTAGAGCATACAGGTTCATTCATACCATCCCATCACATAAGTTAGATGCATACAATTAAAGCAAAATTAAACATGCATTTAACAATAACATCGCATCCGTAAACACAACAACTAAATCACCCATCATTACATCATAAAGAAAATCATAAAACATATAGGCAATATCCATTTGCATACAATGATAAATTCATCATTTATCAACTCAAAATACATCACATCTTATCATCAAATCATATAAGCATCTACACATCCATCTAAGCATCTACAATATCATCTATCATCTAACATATACATAAAGTCATCATAATGCCATCATCACATCACATCATAAAACAAAATAACAATAAAAACATGAGTAATAAACGATACACATAATAAGTCATAACGCAAATATATCATAAAAGTATGTGTGTCAAGTCTATGGATATACAAAAATACCTATGGGCTACATTCATATAGGTCATCCGACCTCAAAAACAAAACCAAGTGCACCATAAATCAAATATTGGGTCTATGCCCCCTGCAGCACCACCCGCTATGGCCAGATCTCTAGGAGAATGGTGCGAGATGGACCCTGCTGGTCTCTCAGTATGAGTTCAGGCTCCATGACCAATCCAGATAGAATACTGCCCTACTATAGAGCTCCTGTTGACCTGTGACCCACTTGTGGCTCCTCTCTCCCTAGGGATGGCTCCTAACCTCCTGATCTGCCTTGATAGAGTGACAATATGGTTTGCATCCTCAGCAACCTATACATCACTCTCATCCAAAAAACCCTGTATATTCCTAATATCATCCTTGATAGCTACCCTCGAAGGACCCTCGAGAGTAGGAGGAACAAAAATAACCTAAATCTGTGCAGCCCCTCCCATAGCGGCCTACAAATCCTGAATCTGGTCTGAAAGTTGTGCTATAGTGGTATCCCGCTAAGCTATGATTGTGTCATGTTGATATACCTATATCTTGGCTGACTAGAGCTTGACCTCCACATCATGTAGCTATGCCCTGAGAGGATAATATCTCTCCTTAGGCTCCATCTCCTCCAGCTACTCCAAGATCAACAGTTGGGGCATCCTCCTCATAAGCTAAATTTGTGACCAATCGGGGAGGGAGGTCTCTCTCTACTCTGATGCACCTATACAAAAATGGTACTAGTGTCACATCCTGCTACAACTTGTACTAAAAAAAAACTTGAGAGTAGAAGTGCTCGCAAATGCTAATCTTGTGGCTGATGAGCCATCACTCATATCACATCCTAGCAGTAAAATTGATCAGGTCATCCCAAGTGGGACACTCATGATATGGGCATCATATGACGTCTCCAGCCTAGAGTCTAGTGAAAGTAGCAGTATAATGGGATAACTACCCTACAAAAGTGTGACCCTTGCACTCCTTACTCTCTCTAGCCCATATGGTGGCATAGCACTGCATCCGCCCATCCACAACTGTGATCTCAATAGGAAGCCCCTTGGGATGATCTACCTTAATGTGCTCCCATCCCTAGATCTACAAAATCCAACTGTAGGCGATGCTGACATGACCCCTCTAGTGGATGTGGTATAACTCATAATAACACTAAGCCAATAGAGACCTACCCCACACATATATGATAGGCTCCTCATTATCCATTAGGTCTTGAACCATCATGAGGAAGTTCCAAGAGAACCTCAAGCCTGAGTAGTTTGGGATAAGGATGTTGTTGATGACCATCAACAACACTGCATGCCTCACTATAAAAACATACTCTTGGTACCAGCAGATAATGGACACTCCCCTAGACTTGGTGTCCTTGAGGGCTACCGTAGAGTATCCTTCGAACACCCGAGTGAAAATAGCCACTTGATCATTAGTGGCCAAAGAAATGATGGCCACTCCATCAAAAGGGATCCGAAAGATCCTATACACATCCTCTGGCATAATGGTCATCTTGCCGATCGAGAGGTGGAAGGTATTAGTCTAAGGGTCCTAGCGATGGGCCAAAGCCATAATGTAAGCCTCATCTAACATGATGTGGGGGAGTCTGGTAATATACTAGAGACTGTGAGCCTTAAGCCATCTCCAATCTGTGTCATATAGAAGAGGTAGAAGGTCATTCATGATCTTTGGGTCCCAAGCCCAAGTAGTAAGGATCTAAGAAAAAATAAAGAAAAGTGAAACGTAACTATAGTGCATCTCAGGCATAAATCCCAATAAAACATGAAAAATATGAAATTCTATTAAATCTGAGAAAATACAGGGATAAATACACCTAGGCATGCAACACATGCTAAAAAGCAGTTCAAAATTCCAAAAAAATTAAAACCTATCTCAAAAATCCAAAAACATATTTGCAAATTTGGCTAAGGGATTTAGTCATTGTTGCCCACAATGGCCAAAATATAGACATTGGAGACAACAACGACCAAATCCCAAAGGTCAAATTTTTGACCGTTGGGTTTCAAACCTAGTCGCTCTAAGCGACAACGGTCAAATTTTTGTCACTTTGAGCGACAGCAGCAAAAAGGCAACACGACAAACCCATGAACCCTAGGTCATAAAATACAAAAAAAAAATTGAAAACATCAAAAATTGGGACCAACCCACCACATAAAAACCTATGATAAGCCTACCTACGGATTACATTCGTTACCAACAGGTTTAGTGAGGTTCATTTACCATTTACTTAGTGAGGTTTAGTTTCACCCAAAAGAGGAAAAGAGTTTAGGGTTTGAAAGAATACCCGAGAAGCTCCGGCTCCTCCAATAGTTGATACCTCACCCTATGCAGCCATATCCTCGATGCAGGTATATTTCAAAACTACAACTATCATTGTCTCACCAGAGCTCTAAAAAGTGAATTATCAACAAAGAAAATGATAGGTCCTAAAAGTGCATTTTATATTTTCAAATTATGCCTTGGCTGTTGCTAACGTCAGTGGCCCAAACTTTGTGGCCGCTCAAGGTGACAACGACCACAGATAGAGACTTAGAGGTCGTTGGACTTGATAGTGGCCTACTCCATAGATTAAAAAAAAAATATTCCTTCCATGGGGGATAATAAAAAACATTAAACAAATGCATTTTGATGAATTAAAATCATCTTGATGATAGAAATAACAAAAAAAATCACATAAAAGCATAATCTCAAGCAGGCCTCGTATCTAGTTACTCTATCCACTTGGTTATTGCAACGATTCACACTCCATGCACTTCGATGAGATGATTAGGTTACCATAAGGCCACTTGGGGCAAAAACATTTCATTTTGGAATCACCATGTGCCACCCTTCAATCCTGAAGAAGACCAAGATGGTCGAACTGCTCCACGGGTGCGATAGGATCATCCTAATTACCCTATGATACCAAAATATTAAGCCAAAGTGATACAATATGAACATAAATAGAATTACTCATCCTAAATCCCTAAGAAGGTTATTGATAGCTAGACCACTCCTCGAGATAGGGATGGATGATTATCATAAACAATTGGAATCACACTTGGATGTGGGATTGCCCATTAAAAGAAAAAAATGTTTGAAAGAAACCAGATTATTCAGTTTGGTCAAGTGACTTGTCGCTTCATTCATTGTCATTTCTTCACTAATCCATTGTGTGAGGAGGTATTTCAAAGCTTCAACATAATCATAATCAAATCAGTAAAATATCACTCGATCACATCAAAATCATGTTCGTCCTACGAATAATTGCATACAACAATCACAAATTTCCCTTGTTTTCTAGGAATGTAAGTAGACATGACATATTTAATTGTAGCTCTCCTATCGGTCGTAACTATTGTAGCAGCTGAAGCTACCCAATTGAGTTTGAGGAATGAGTACAATTTAACATACCCAAGCCACTAAGCTAAGTCCTTCGAACATTGAGGTAATGATTCGAAGGATGTGTGCCATCTTGCATGATTAGGCCATCCAGTGTTGATCAGACCATTGATCACCATACACCCTACAAACAGATCAGTCTATGTTTTTGCTCAGCATTGTGTTTTCCACATAGCGCATCGCAAAAAGGGGCATCTATAGACACCTAAAACGTGTCATGCTTAGGGGAGCTACTCACATAGACACATTCATAAGATCATATGACACAATATTGGACTTTCCAAGCATCAAAAATGGTTCTCACCACCCATTTGGGGTATTTTCAATCCATCCAAGCCTAGCCGCTCAAGCCTAGAGTGACTTGATATTAGCCGTTCAAGCCTAGAGCGGCCAAATATTAGCCAATAAAAATGATAACAGCTAGATATTAGTCACTGTAGATGATAGCGACTGGACATTAGTCATTGTAGATGACATCGGCTAAACCATAAAAGTAGTTTTATCAACAAACAAGCCTAATCACGAGCGAAAGTGGCAGTCTGCATGTAATAAATGTGAGCAAGAGTAACTTTACATTCCCTTTCACGACGAGTTCACATGGGAGACTTGAGTTTGTATTTAGACTTTAGTTAACTGGTCTTTAAACATAGAAAAGACAAAAAACTTCTCATGCTAACTCTCACTATGCATGAGGAATTCATTCCTAGGGCTTGGACATAGACCTAGGGTTTCACACTATAAAAGGTGCAAGCCTAAGAGCACAAAGGATCCAGATTTAATCATCCAAAAATTATCAAGATAGGTCATTGAGGATAGCTTTCGAGACTTGAAGAGTTTCCCTTGGAGATCACATTTACGATGAAACCCTAAAAAATTGGAGAGCATAACAACTACCATTTCAACATCGAACACAAGCTTTGATCCATTGATTTGGAGCAAAGAGGACGAGATTCTCTTTAGCGGCCGCTATCTTGGATAGTGGCCTATAGGCCTAACTTAGGGTTTTAGACATTAGATTCATTATTTTGTTTAGCATATCATTAGCATAGCATGATTTCATTTATTCACGTTCATAGCATTAGTTTAATTTTCACTTACTTTCATTTGTTATATTCATTGCTAAAAACCTCATCCAGGGAGGTATTCTCAGACATCTAAGTGTGTGTTGTTGTTTTATTGCTTATAGGGCCACAGGTTCATCGGATAAAATATGCAACATACGAGAGCAAAAAAGGATCCCTATAGGAAAAAATCCTGGAGAAGGAGGCATTTGTAAGTCCTCATACATTTATATGTGCAGAACTGGGAAGCTTTTGGAAGAATACCACCTCTTTGCGAAAGGGGCACTATTTACCTATTTGTAACCTTATTGTATCGAAATGGGTATCCCTAAGAGGTATCGATATGTAACCAGGTTTCAATACAAATAAAGATATCCATATTTGTTATTTTTGTGTTATATGCTTTTCATTGTCTTTCATTTCATTCTTGTATTTTAATACATTGCAAGTAGAGTAAAAAGAGTGGTGTGTGCATCCCGGGTTGCTACAATTTGAGGCAGGTATTTGAGAATATTTATGGACAAAACATTGTGAGCTTTTGTGGAAGCTTACAATATATATTTGAAGATAGATATTGAGAGCAAATTGGACAAGTTCTCGATAGGACTTGTGGATAGATTAGTGTGAGATTTTGTGGAAGCTTACAATGCACAATTGAGACAAGTCTTGGAGAAGACGTGTGAGCAGAGTTTATTGATTTATTTGTTCAAAAATTAGATTAAGGTTTGGGGAAAATCTAGAAGATTTGATTTATGATTAAGTCAAACTTTATGTTTAGGCTTGATGATAGATTTGAGGATAGATATTGAGCAAATTTGTGCTAGATCGAAGGATTGTGTTTAGTACAGATTTGAGGACAGAGATTGAGCAGATTTGTGCTAGATCGAAGGATTGTGTTTATTATAGATTTGAGGATAGATATTGAGAAGATTTGTGCTAGACTGAATGAATATGTTTAGTGTAGATTTGAGGATAGAGTTTGGTGTATATTTGAGGATAAGTTTGTGCTATACTAGAGATACATATTGAGCAAATTTTTGTCAGACTGAAGGATTGTGTTTAATGCAAATTTGAGATAGATCTAAGAGTAAGCTTTGGAGGTGAAAAAGTATAGAGGATCATAGTCTCTAGTGGATAGAGGTCCATTAGCCAAGGTAGTGAGGATAGGTCTTCTGAGTGAGGACATGAGTCTTCATTGGATAGAGATCTATTAGCTAGTGTAGTGGAGGTAGTAGTTCTTCTAGAAGATCACTAGCTAGAGCAGAGGAGAAAGGAATTCTCTTGTGGATAGAGATCCATGAACCAGTTCAGGAGGTTGGTGTATCCTATGGATAGATATATATGAACTTGATTAGGGGATTGGTGTCTCTTTTAGATAGAGGTCCATAAACATTGTAATAGGGAAATGTTTCCCAAGATATTTGTTGAGAAAATTGTAGTGAAATTTTTTCTCTATGGGGTAGCCCACATTGGTTGAACCACGTTAAATTGGTGTATCTATTGTGTGTGGTGATTTATATATTTATTTGATTACTTTAGTTGATATTGCTATTGATACATTACATACTATTGATTGGGAAAGAAAAAGAAAAAAGTGGTCTTATAATTTTCACCTCCTCTCAGTATAAGCTTGTGTTTTTCAATTGGTATCAGAGCGAATTCCTTCAGAAGAGTTTAATAGCTTGAAGAAAAATATTATAATAATACAAATGGATTCTAAGAGTGGATCCTCAGATAATTCAGAACTAGTTTTTGATGGAAGTGATTATGTATTTTGGAGTATGAGAATGAAGATTCACCTGATGGCACTTAGTAATAAAATATGAGAAGTAGTTGAAAATGGATACACACCACCATCTACTCCACCTAAATATAAATATGGTAAGCTTATACATCATTACAATTCAATATCAATTAATGCAATTTTGAGAGGTTTGCATGTAATAGATTTTGTTAAGGTTATGCACTACAAGTCAGCAAAAGATATTTGGAATAAGTTGCAAGGCATATATGAAGGAGATAAAAAGGTCAAAAAGGTAAAGTTGCAAAATATCAATGGAAAATTTAAAGATCTAAAAATGAAGGATGAGGAAAAAATTAGTGCTTATCTACCTCATGTATATGAGTTTGTTAACTCCATGCAAGGACTTGGACATGAGGTTCAAGAATATGATGTTTGTGATAAGATATTAAGATATCTTCCAAAAAAATTTAGTTAAAATATTTCAACTATAGAAGAATCAGAAGATGATGATACTTTTACAAGGGATGAATTACTTGACATTCTTACAAGTTTTGAGATGAGAATAAAAGAGGAACCTAATATCCATAAAGAAGTAGCCTTCAAAGCCACTAAGAAGACAAAGGGTAAGAAGTCAAATTCAAGCAATGAGTCATCCAATGATGAAGAAGCAAATTATGGCAGAAGGAACAAGGATCCAAGAATATTTAAATATGTGAAATTTGTTAGATGTTTCAATTGTGGAAAGTATGGTCACTATGCAACTAATTGTCAAGAAGCTAGAAATAGCAATGATGAAGAAAAATAGGATCACGAGAATAGGAAATTAAAAAAAATATAGGTACCAAAAGAAAGGCAAGGATGGACAAGGCTAGCAAGGAAAGAAGTTATTTCAAACATAGAATAAGAGTTACCATGCATACAAGGCAAGTAAGTAGTCAAGTGATAGTGATAATAATTAGATAATGATAAATATTAAGTTCTATTTCTGGCAAAATAAAAAGAAATGATTAGGAAAAGGTCACCAATAATACTCAAGTGTTTTAGATGTGGTAACTTTGGTCATCTTGAAGATAGTTTTACAAAGAGTGGTTTTAGTTTCAGTGATGATGAATATGAAGATACACTTGAAGGACCAGAAGAGAATCTTCTAATTGCATTAAAAGAAGAAGGAGGTGATCTTGTAGAAGACAAGTTAGAAAAGAATGAAGATATTTTCAAAGGTAAACAAATAGAGGAAGAATCAGAAATAGGAGAAGTTGATCTTGAAGGTGAACTTATTCATGCCCTTGATGCATTAAAGAATGTAAGAAAGCAAAAATTCCAACTTAAGCTTCAGTTTCAAGAATGTGATGAAGAGAAAGGAAAGCTTATAGAGGATCTAAATAAGTCTATGGCTAAGACTAGGAAGCTCAAATATAAGTTAGAAGCAAAGGTCTTAGAATGTGAAAGGTTAGAACATGAAGTGGATCTACTAAGGGAATAAGTAAAAGAGTCTAAGGATAGGTTACATAAGTTTGGAAAGAGTTCAAATATCATAGATAATATGATCAAGGTACAAATATGGTCAAAAAATAAAATAGGTATTGGTTTTAAAAAGGTACAAAAGAAACAAGGACAGGAGTCAACCTCAAGTTTTGAAGAAGAAGAAACTTTAAAAGAAGAGAGTGTAAGAGAAAGTAAGACTTCTGAGGATGAGTTGGACAAACAAAAGTTCAACAAGAAAAGGAACAATGCACAAAAGAGGAACAAATGGAACAGGAACCAACATAGGATAAAAAGACTAAGACACCAATGAGGTCAAAGCAAGGTAGTTTCAATGGATGATGCTTCTTATGTCATAGGTTTGGATACAAGGCTACACAGTGCATGACACATGAAATATAGGAATATGGGAAATTTAGAAATAGGAAACTTTCTCAAGGGTATTGCTACTCTTGTAATAATTTTGGTCACAAAGCAATCAATTGTAGGATTCATGACAGGAATAGATATGGCTTCACCAGAATAAATACCAAGATATTTGCACCTCCAAGGAATAATAACATTAAGTGTTATAAGTTCAATAATTATGGACATACAACAAAGTGATGTAGATCAGAAATTCCAAAGACAAGTAGTAACATGATCAGTTAGAGGAATCAAAAGGACTAGATGAGAAACAAAGTGGACAAAGGTAAAGATCAGTGCATGCTAGGAGTAGAAATACTCCCACCCCAGAATTAACCACCTCAAGAGGATGTGGGGGAGGGGCTAAGCTAAGATTTTTATTCTTAGCCCCGAGCTCCAAAGGTGACCCTTTGCCATTGATATCAAAGGGAAGAGAATCTCAGGGTTATGCATAACAGTTATTTATAGCCAATTGGCTAAAATTTGGATTTTTGAAATTTGGAATTGGCTAATATTTGGGACCCTTGACCAAGGCCCATTAGGCAAAAAATTTTGGGTGCAATTTTTTTGGGGCATCGATTTGCCCCAATTTTATAATAATTTGACCGTTTTAAGTTTAAATTTCCAACATTACCCCTAATAATAGTTAACCTTCTATATGTGTTTCGATACTATTTGCCTGGATTTTGAAACTAATTTGCTAATTTTTTATAAATACATTTTGGGTCTGACCCCTTATGCATAACCTTGGGAGAGATTTGAGTAAGTCGGGGAGATTTCAGTCAAAAGGAAAGCATTCAGTTAGGAGGAGAAGTTTCCTAGGGGGAGAAGAATAGAAAAAGGTTAAGGAAATGATAAAAGGTAATTGGGTTACCATCAATGACAAAGGGGGAGATTGTTGGAAATATGAACATGTTTTATTGTCATTGATGTCAAGAATTCAGCACCAGTAAGCATCATTTTCAGTGAGCAGCATCAGTTTTAGGTTTCATAATCAAGTGTAAAAGAAATTTTCCTTCTAGGTATTCAGATGAGGTTTAAGGGGCAAAAGGAAGGCCCAAGAAAAATAATATTATAATAATTTATTACAATATTAAAGGTGCAAGATATTTAATTAATTATAAATTAATTATAATAGTTTATTATAATTTAATTTATAGATTAATTTAATAAAATTTTAAAGTTATTAAGTTAATTTTAGATTAATTATAATTTAATTATATTAATTTATAGTTTAATTAAACTAACCGTAAGCATATGGTTATAAAATTCATAATTTGAATTTTTAAATTATCGCCGATGTCATCGAAGGCATAGACCAATGCATATAAAGGAGGAAAATACCTTGGTAAATATTTCATCTGTGATCAAAGTTTAATGGTGTGTTTCATGCGCAAAGCAAAGGATCGATCGTGTGTTTTTTAAAGGCTTATAGAGGCAGCGAAAAGGACGAGGAGAGGATTTTGGTTTACATTCCAAGGTGCGCTATAGCACAACTGATAGTAAGGAAAGGTACTAAGTCTTGGCTAGTGAAAGGTGTGGGTATCGAATCCCATGGGCTTGAGTTTTTGTGAAACAAGATTTATTTTGAGGTTTGCATGCTAGGAAGGAGACAAAGGGAAGGTGTGAGCCTTCTCCTTTGTGTGGAGGCTAGTAGAAAACATGGTGGGCACATGCATTGCAAAGGCACCCGATTGTGGATAGATTTTATGTTTGAAATCCACCAGGTACTTTTTGCACTATACCAAGGTATGTGCTAAGTCCAAAAATTGAGAAGACTCGAAAATTGTGAAAGCTTTGAATTTTGTGGAGATTAATTTTTTAAAAGGTTTTAATTTACTTTTGCATGGTGTAAGGTTTTTGTGAGGGAGATAAAAGGTTTGGAATTTTTATTAGGGTTTGACTTTTCTGAAGTGTGATGATCTTATTGAGAGGAGTAATAATATGTGCATTAGGTGTTAGAAATATTTGTTGAATAAAAAGTTAATAATTGTATTAAAATGAGAAATAAGGTTGATTAAGTTGTGAGATTTTGACTTGATGAATTATTCTTGAAAGGATTTATTGAGAACAAATATTTGCTATCTAACCCTAGTATTGGCAAAAGGAAAGGTTGTGATTGAGACAGGTGTGTAAATACAAATCATATTCAAATAAGAGGTAAGGGCACATTTTTCCTTGAGAGTGATTTTTGGATGTTGTGAATGCTATGTTGAGAGTGATTTTTGGATGTTGTGAATGCTAAGTTGGAGAGAAAAGGGTTTTTTGATAAGCATTGTTGAGTTTGGTTTTTCTAGAATGAAAGTTGATACTAGAAACCTTATTTTATAAGCATTTTTGGAAATATTGAGTAAGCTTTCATATGCTTGAACTAGGGTTTGTGAAAGAACATGAGTATAATTTTTATGTGAATTTGAGAACTATCTTGAACTAGAGTTTGTGAAATAACATGAGTATTGGACATTTTTCGTAGGACTGCCCAAACTACCGAACTCGTTTCGGCCATATCTCACTCATCCGGACTCGGATTGAGCTAAAATTTTGAGGGTAGATGCCTGAAAAACCCTAGAACGTCTCCACCAATTTTCATATCATTTGGAGCAACACAGATCCTAGCGCATCCCTATGTGTGAACGAGATATTTGGCAAGCGGCTATGCGAGGGTTTCATCTGGGTTGAGTGCAAGCAGCTCCAGAGGTTGGTTTTTAGGGCCTTCGGGCCCTAGCGGCCAATATTTTTGTGGTTTATGCTCAATATTTTAGTAGGAAATGTTGCAGGGGGATCCAATATGGGTTAGAAATTTATCTTTCAATAGATCATACTATGAACTTGAGTGACAACGACTTCCAATTTGCTGCACAAAAGAAAAGTGAAAACCATACCTTTCCACGACGTCTAGGGCAAGGATTAAAGAGATCACGAAACAAGTTTCAAGCAGTTGATCAAAAAATGGCTCATATCTCAAGTGAATCTGGTGCTAAGGTGCACCCACAAAATAATTCTACTATGAAAACCCCTGTCAAGGGTAAGAATTTTGAAGACTCAGCCCCAAAAATGAATTTTAGGGATGCCCTTCATGGTGGACAGCCTCAGCCCAATGCTAATATCAATCTTAGGGCTTCCCATAAACCTCTAAGAATGCCTAATATTGATCCCAGGAAAATGGAGTCAGGATGTCTTAAAGCAGCTGATGGAACTCCTATTGTTAAGCTTGATATGGGTAACATTCAGACTGGCATTGAAGATTTGGAAAAAAGAGGACTAATTTGTCGGTTCATGGGTTTTCGTCCGAGTCTATCTGCTTTCAAAGTCTGGGCTGCAAAAAGCTGGAAAACTAAAGGTGAGTTACAAATCTCTATTTATCCAAATGGTTATTTTCTTGTTTTATTTGCTAATAATGAAGATAGAGAGAAAAATTTTCAAGGGGGTCCTTGGTTTTTTGGAAGGGCAGGGCTTTTCATGAAGCCCTGGCATACTAAATTTAAAGTCGAAGAAGAGATGCCTTCTATAGCTCCCGTGTGGGTTAGACTCTTTGGCCTCCCTATTGAATTTTGGAATCCTACTATTTTTTCTTCAATTGGAAACTCTTTAGGAACTTTTATGATGACTCGTTGATTGTACTCAAAATTTTGAACATATTATTTATGCTCGGATTTGTGTTTTAATGGATTTTGACAAACCCCTACCTAAAAATATCACATTACAATTTGGGGAAGACACTTGGGAGCAAGTAGTGGACTATGAGAACATTCCTTTTCATTGTAGAATTTGCCATGAATATGGTCATTTGGCCGGTGCTTGCCCAAATAAAATTCCTGATCAAAATAAAGAAGATATAAACTCAGCAGGTTTCCAAATACCTAAGAAGAAGAACACTAAAAAAAACTAGTTATGAAGGATCAATCAAAGTCATCTGCTAATATGTTTGAAATCCTTTCCACAAATGATGTCCCAAGTGAGGAAGAGGAAA
This sequence comes from Wollemia nobilis, assembly GCA_028583015.1. NCBI lineage: Eukaryota > Viridiplantae > Streptophyta > Pinopsida > Araucariales > Araucariaceae > Wollemia > Wollemia nobilis. The sequence goes on from JAQPPZ010001261.1 coordinate 3,942,116, forward strand.
TAATGGAAACTGAAATCTTAGAAACACAATTTAAATATGAAGGGAAGAACTCGGAGACAAACCAACAAATCAAAGGTTTTCAACAGAAAAAAAGGGAGAAAATTTACACAAGAAAAACAATCTTTCAAATGTCAAAACTTCAAATAATGCAGGTCCCAATATAGACTCCGTTGAACCATCTAGTAAAATTTTGGTTGTGTACGAGCATTCTTCAAGGTTAGAAGCCATCTCAGATTCAATTGGAATAAGTCAAGAAATAGGGAAAAAAATTGAAGATGGATTCTAATCAAAAAGTAGGTCGCAAGACCAATCAATATCATATGGTAAAAGAAGGTGAAAAGCTTGTAGAGGAAGGTAAGATTAATGCCCTTCCCAAATTTTTTAGCCCTGGTATTAATGAAGATCATCACTTGGAATATTAGAGGACTCAAAGGGAGTCTTTCAAAACAAAATGAAATTAGAAGAATGATTCAGATAAATCATCCACATCTTGTTTTCCTTCAAGAAACAAAGATGTCAATGGAGGATATGGACTCAATTGCCTAGTAAAATTTGGCCAGCTGGAAAAGTGGTTTCCCTCAGTTCCCAAGGGACTTCTGGTGGCATTGCTTGTCTTTGGGACCCAAAAGAGGTAGTTATTCACCATATGGTTGGCAGTTGGGGTTTGTTGGCTATAGCTATTCAAAGTAGACATTCCAACCAAATTATGCTCTGCATTACTATTTATGCTCCGACTTCTTTGGAGGAAAAAAGAAGACAGTGGAAGGATATTACTCATATTATCTCTCATTTTCCTGAAGCTTGGATCTTGATCGGAGGAGATTTCAATACCATCCTCTCTCTGGATGAGAAAAGGGGGGGAAATAGAAATTTGGACAAAAGCACTGACCTCATGAGCGAATATATTGCAAACCTCCATCTTGTGGATATCCAACCGAGATAATGGCCTTATGACTTGGTCTAACAGAAGGCAAGGCTTAGCTTGTATAATGGAGAGATTGGATAGGTTTTTGCTCTCTAAAAATTTCTTAATCCATGGTCACATTCCTAAAGTGAAGACTCTTAATAATGTTGGTTCGGATCATTGGCCAGTCATGGTGGAAATGTGGAAAACCAATGTGAGTTTCTCTCCTTTTCATTTTCAATTAATGTGGCTTAGAGACATTTCCTTCAGACCTCGTGTGCAACAATGGTGGAAGGAAGGTAAACCTAGGCATGGGACTAAGATGTTCTATTTTGCCAAAAGATCTGCAATACATTAAATCCAAAATCAAGACTTGGAACTGGAAAGAGTTTGGGGATGTTCATAAAAAAAACATGAAGTTATTGCTCATCTTGAAAATTTGAATAAGAAAATCCATTTAGATGGCCTCACAGAGAAGAGAAGTGCAGATGAAATTAAACTCACAACTCAGTTAGAGGAATGGGAAAAAAGAGAAGAAATCTTATGGAAGCAAAAATCTAGAATTCAATGGCTCAAAGAAGGAGATCGAAACACAAATTTCTTCCACAAATATCTTCTAGCTCGAAGATCTCACAACTTTATTTCTTCCTTAAAATCAGATTCTGGAGATGTTGTTTATACTTGGGATGGCATGAACTCTATTGTTGTTGATTACTTTTCCAATATTTTTGTTGCTACTCCTCTTGACTCAGCTTCACAACAAAATGTTCTTCAAGCAATCCCTTCTCTTATCACTTTCGAGGAGAACTCTATTTTGACTGCTCCTGTTACTATCAATGAGCTTCAACAAGTAGTTTTTAAAATGCAAAAAGGGAAAACCCCAGGTCCTGATGGTTTTCCCATTGAGTTCTACCAAGAGTTCTGGGATATCCTTCATGTTGATTTATTAGAGGTGGTGGAAGAAGCCAGGAAAGCCAAAGAAATTTTGAAGGTTATCAATAAAACTTATATTACTCTTGTTCCAAAAGCTCAAGAGGTTGATCATATCTCAGCTTTTAGACCTATTGCTTTATGTAATGTTCTTCTCAAAATCATTACTAAAATCATGGCGAGAAAGGTTGAAGCCTCTTTTGCATAAGATTATTTCCCCAGAGCAAGGGGGTTATGTGGAAGGACGTCAAATAGTAGATGAGATAGTTCTTGCTCAGGAAGCCATCCATTCCATGGATATGCAAAAATCTCCTTCCATGTTCATTCGGTTAGACTTATCCAAAGCTTATGACAGAGTGGATTGGCACTTCCTTATCAAAGTTTTGAGGCAATTTGGTTTCTCTAAGGATTGGATGGATTGGATTATGGGATGTATCTCTTCAGTTTCCTACTTAGTTCTTATCAATGGCAGGCCTTCTCAGTCATTCCCAGCTTCCAGAGGTATTAGGCAAGGTGACCCGCTATCCCCTTATTTATTCATCATTCTTGTTGAATGCTTGGGTAGGACTATAACCAAAAAGAGGGAAAACAAAACCCTTGAGGGAGTTACCATTGCTCATGGAGCTAGACCTATCTCTCATCTTCAATTTGTGGATGACTCTACTCTTTTAGGTAAAGCTACGGTTAAGGAAGCTTCTAATATTAAGCAAATCATTAGCTATTTTTCTAAGGCTACTAGGCAGTTGATCAATGAAGACAAATCTAAAGTTATTTTCTTTCACTGCTCTGCTAGACAGGAATCCATGGTCTTGGATAAATTAAGATATAAGAAGACCTCCCTTCCAATCACTTATTTAGGTATTCCCATAAATATTCAAAGGCAGAAAAATAAATATTGGAATTGGTTGTTGGACAAAGTCAAGAAGAAAATTGGAAAGTGGACCAACAGGTGGCTTTCTTATGGGGTAGAATCACCTTGGTAAAATCAGTCCTTCAAGCTATTCCTATTTATGTTTCTTCCATTTTGAATATCCCAAAGGCTGTTCTTCGAGAATTGGATCAAATCAGTCATCGTTTCCTTTGGAGTGGTACTAAGGAGAAAAGAAAATGGGCCTTGGTGAAATGGGATACTTTATGTCTTCCTAAGAGTGAAGGGGGGTTAGGATTCGGTATTCTATTAATAACAACAAAGTTTTGGCTGCTAAATTATATTGGAGGATGTTGCATAACCCCAATGCTCTTTGGGCCAATAATCTCCATGCTAAATATGCTCGAGAACAAAAGTCCTGAAGACCTTGTTCGCTATCAACTTCCTACCAAAGGTTCTCCCATTTTAGCGAGTTCTTAAGACTGGTGAGGATTTGATAAAGAAAAAATTATTTTGGATCATTCATAATGGTCAACAGGTAAATTTTTGGATAGATTCTTGGGATGGTCACAAGCCTTTGATAACTCGGTTTCCCGATTGGAGGCCTTGGATGGAGGAGCTTCACCGAGCTAATTGGATAAAGGTGGCTAATTACTATCGGTACCATACTGGTAATTCAAAGGTTGGTAGATATTGGATCCCTATTGAGGACTGGCCTATTCAAATCCTAGAAAGGCAAAGACAAGATATCCAAGGCATCCTTCATATGAGATCCCTCTCTTGGTCCCATGAAAAATATTGTTTTGGATGGAACAACACTACTAAGGGTGAGTATTCAGTTGCTCAAGGTTATTTGACCTTATGCCATAATAATCCCAACCATTCTTCTGACATATTTTCTCGATTGTGGGCTCAAAAGCTCTGGCCTAAGGTGAGGTTCTTTAATTGGATTTTATTGCATCGTAGGGTGCTTACTGGTGAGCAACTTATGAAGCGTGGTTTTCATGGCCCTTTTAGATGTGAAATGTGTGAAGAGAATGTAGAAAATCTCAACCATATTTTTATTGAGTGTACTTTAGCCTCTGAGCTATGGAGGAGAATGGCCACTTTACTTGGCTTACAGTGGTCCAATTTTTTTACTTTTGAACAACTTTGGAGGGATTGGCCTAATCAAGAGGGTGTTGATCATTTTATTAGGCAGTTAGTTTGGATGGGTTCTACCATTCTTCTTTGGAATATTTGGAATGAAAGGAACAACCAAATTTTTAATCAAGATAGGAAGGATATTCACTATATTTGGCAAAATACCATAGCCAACTTAGTTGAATCAGTCCATCAACTCCTTAATCACCCCCAAAACTCCCACCAAAGATGGGATCAAGTGATGCAAATATTGAAGATTAAATCTTCTAAGGGCAACCAACTTAAAGGGAATGTGAGTATTAGTAAGATGGATAGGACAAGAAATTGGCAACCTCCTCCTAAGGATTTTGGAAAAGTCAATACTGATGGAGCCTCTAGAGGGAACCCTGGAAAAGCCAGTGTGGGAGGAATTGGTAGACTTTCAGATGGCTCCCTGGTTTTTACTTTTGCTGAGAATTTGGGTATTCTTTCCAATAACCTTGTTGAGGGGTATGGTATCCTCAGAGGCCTTCAGGAGGCTACTAAGGTTGGATGGGAAAAGGTGTTAGTTGAGTCTGACTCTCAACTTATGATTAATCTCTTGAAGACTCCTTCTAAGAATCATAAGGTGGATTGGAGAATAAAAAGAATTATTGAGAAGATTCAATTAATCCAGATGGGATTTTTGAAAGTTGATTACAATCATGTGGTCGAGAGATCAAAACAAGAGTGTTGATGCTTTAGCTAATTGGGCTTTGGACAAAGGTGATCTTACTTGTTATGGCCACCCTCCTAGATGGTGGGCTTCTCAAATTAGGGAAGCTCTTCTTTCTATCATTTCTTTGGATGGCTCCAGTTCGAAGGTACCTAGTTTCTTCTTGCTTTTTTTTTTTCTTCTCTTTGGTTCATTCAGTTTTTTTAGTTCCCTAGCTCATTCTATTCTTTATTTTGTTTCCTCTGTTGATTCTTGCCTTAATAGTCTTCTGGTCTAGATAGGTCATTGTTATGTTCAATTTTTTTTTTTTTTTTTTTTTTTTTTTGTTTAGTTTTTTAAGGTGGGTGGGTTCTTTTGTTTTGTTTTGTTTTTGTGTTCTTTGTGTTGTTTTTTGTTGTTCTTGTGTTTTTTTTTTAATGTTTTTTGTTATTGTTCTTGTGTTTTTTTCGTTCTTGTTCTTGGGTTTCTCTTTGTTTGTGTTAATTCATGTTTTTATGTGTGAGTGTTTTCTATGTTTTTTGTTTTTGTTTATTGTCTGTTGTTGGTTGTTTTTTATTTTTATTTTATTTATTTTATTTTTTAGGTTTTGGTTGTGTTTATTTTTCATTTTTTTTTTGGGTTATGTCTTTGTAGTGTTCTATTGTTTTTGTCTTGTTTGTGTTTTGTTATGTGGTTCTTGTGTTTTTCTATGTGGTTTGTGTTGTGGTTTCTTTTATCTTATTGTGCGTGTTTGGTTGTGCTTTTGTTTTTGACACACTCAAGGAGCATGTTTTTTATTTTATTTTATTATTTTTGTTGTTATTTACTTATTTTTAAATTGGTTTTGTGTGTTTGTTTGCTCCTTGAGTATGTCAAAGGTGGTAGGCCAGGTCCGAGTCCTGGGCATTTTTGGCGGAATGGATACCCCTGCCTCCTTGGGTCTTACCCGAAAGTGGCATCCCTTTTGGGATGTTTTCCACAAATAAAAAAAAAAAAAAGAACATGAGTATCATTTTTATGTGAGGTTGTTTGATAAGCATTTTTGGAAATAATTGAGTGAGTGGTTCATATGCTTGAACTAGGGTTTATAAGCAAGGAAGTTATTTATTGAGTGATTGATTGAGTGGACTTCATTGAGCCCAGTCAAGTGGAAGTGTTGAAGTGATAGTTCTAATTATGTGAAACAAATTATTCTACATCCTAAATTGATTTGAGAAATAGGTTGAGTGTTTGTAAGTGTGAAGCATATTGAGTCTCTAACAATTCTCTATATGTTTTTGTGATAAAAAAAGAGTGAAAGTGATTGAGAATTGTTATGAGTATGAAGCATATTGAGTCTCTGACAATTATCTATATGTTTCTATGGTAAAAAGAGAGATTGAAAGTGATTGAGCATTTTTGTGAGTGTGAAGCATATTGAGTCTCTAACAATTCTCTATATGTTTATGTGATATTGGACAAGTTCTAGTGAGTACTTATTGAGTAGATTTGAGGCAGGTCTTTGAGAAGACTTGTGGATAAAATGGTGTGATATTTTGTGGAATCTTACAATACAAATTTGAAGATAGATATTGAGAGTAGATTGTACAAGTTCTCGATAGAACTTTTGGATAGATTAGTGTGAGGTTTTGTGAAAGATTACGATGCAGAGTTGAGACAAGTCTTGGAGAAGACTTATGAGTAGAGTAAATTAATTGATTTGTTTAAATTTTGGATTAATGTTTGGGACAGATCTAGCAGATTTTATTTGTGATTAAGTCAAGCTTTATGGTAAGGCTTGAGGACATATTTGAGGATAGATATTGAGAAAATTTATGCTATACTGAAGGAATATGTTTAGTACAGATTTGAGGATAGAGATTGAGCAGATTTGTGCTAGACTAAATGACTATGTTTAGTACATATTTGAGGATAGATACTGAGCAGATTTGTGCTAGACCTAAGGACTGTGTTTAGTGTAGATTTGAATATAGAGTTTGTTGTATATTTTACGATAGGTTTGTGCTAGACTAGAGATAGATATTGAGTAGATTTGTGCTAGAACAAAGGACTGTGTTTAGTGCATATTTGAGACAGAACTAAGAGCAATCTTTGGAGATGATAGAGTATATAGGATGATAGTATCTATTGAATAGGGGTCTATTAGCGAGGGCATTGAGGACAGGTCTTTTGAGTGAGGATAGGAGTCTTTAGTGGATAGATTTCCATTAGCCAATGTAGTGGAGGTAGTAGTTCTTCTATAATATCACCATCTAGAGCAGATGAGAAAGGATTTCTCCTGTGGATAGTGATCCATGAACCATCTTAGGATATTCGTGTCTCATGTGGATAGAGATCCATGAAATTTATTAAGGGATTGGTGTCTCATTTGGACAAAGATTCATAAACATTATAATAGGGAAATGTTTCCCAAGAGAGTTTTTGAGAAAATTATAGTGAAATATTTTCTCTGTGGAGTAGCCCACATTGGGTGAACCATGTTAAATTGGTGTCTCTATTCTATGTAATGATTTATGCATTGCTTTGATTACTGTAGTTGATATTGCTATTGATACATTGTATAATATTGATTGGGAAAGAAAAAGCAAAAAGTGGTCTTATACTTTTCACCCCCCTCTCAGTATAAGCTTGTGTTCTTCATAAAACTTCTAGTTTCTTCCTAAAATTGGACATAAACAAATATTTTTATCAGGTGGAATGGTTATTCCTAATATCTATATTAAAATAATTTGTTTCAGTCAGATTGGATAGACCTGATTGAGTAGTGTATATCAATAGTTAAATTCTTAGTGCTCATAAATGTTTTTGTTGTTGAATGCTTCAAAAGCTCAGGGGGAATTTTCCAAGGAGATCCTTTGTGAAGTAGCAAAAAAGTGGCTCACATAAGTAGATTTAAATTGAAATGTAATCTAGTGTTTATAAGAATGCATGTGAAAGAAATATGCTAAATAGGTAAACAAAGTAAGCTATTTAAATGATGAATAATTTGAAGTAGAAAAGAGGGGTTTCTCCTTGTATTTATAAATTCATCAATCCAATGGTTACAATACATCCCCTTGAGGGCTTCTCATTTTGATACATTTTATATTACAAGTTATGAGGGATCAAATCCCTTCATGAGCTTAATGGCATGCTTCTAGTGTTCTTCTTGCAACCCACACTTGAGAGATATTCTTGGGCTATGTTTATTCAGATCCTTAGCTCCTCCCTTATGCATACAATACCTGCACCTACACACAAGATATTGAGTGAAGTTAATAGCATATGCATTTGATATTAAAAACTATGAAAAACCATAGAAAGTATGCATCTATGAATATAATATTTATTTGTGACTATTCTAAACAACTCCAAATGACTTGAAATTTTGATATGATGTTAATGAGATGATTTTGGAAGGATCTGAGCATAAATTAAAGTACAATTGTGATCATAACCTATGGCCATACCTGGTAGGAGCAACTAAGACTAAAATTAAAACACACAAATTGACACATTAAATCTATTCTAAACTTAACCAAATTTGAATATGCTACTATTTTAATTCTATAGAGTTGATTTATGCTAAAATTAGATGACAATGGTTAGCCATTTCATGGCCATACCTGGCAAGTCCAACTAGGACTGTTATCCATCCCCTATAGGGACGGTCACAAAATGGGATGGTTTTTTCCACCAATTCCAAGAGGATTTGGTTTAGAAATCTCCTATATGTGTTGTCATTGAATTTGGTAAAATTACTCTTAAATTTGATATATTTTAGAATTATTTATTGTATTTTGGGATGCCCCTAAAAGTGCCTTTGAATGAAGATATTTTCAAGGAAAATATGTGGGCAAATGTGAGGACACATATTGGTAGCACATCATGGTCAAATGTTGCAAATATCTCCTCCTTGAAATTGGGTGTGAGCACCTAAATTTATAGACCTATTGGCATTTTTGCCACATTTATTTTGATTGTTGATTATTCATGCTTAAGCTGTTGAAATTCTAACTCCTCTACAGGTTTTGATGCAAAAAATGACTAAGTCCGAAAGTTGTCGCAAAATCGTGACAAAAAACAGCATGGAGAGCCAAGTCGGAAAATCATCGTGATATCGCAACATGTTGCCAAATCGCAGGTTGGACGAGGAGAGAGAAAATCAACGCAGAATTGTCGCGCTTTCGCGACGTGTCGCAAAATCATGGTCAACGCAGTCAACGGTAGCAGGTGGGCAAAATCATCGTGATATTGCGACGTGTTTGATTTTCATAGTCAAAATGGTCAACGGAAGCTGAGCGACAAAGTTGTCGCAAAATTGCGACAAAACCACGACTAGGAGCATAAGGTTAGAAATTGTAGCGAAATCGCGACATAACTAAGCGATGGGTGATAAGGCTCGAAAGTGTAGCGAAATCGTGACACAATATGGCACAAAGCGCATAAGTCAAAAGACGTCGCAAAATCGTGACGCGTCGCATTTTCATGGCGTGGGTAGGCGAAAAGGCTTAAGTTGCAAAACGGTAGCGATTTCACGATAGTTAGAGGGTGAAGCCGAGAAAAGCAAAGAAACATAGCGAAATCGCTATGTGTTTCGTTATCGTGGTCCATTTATTGAAAAAGAGTCTAAGGCAAAAAAATATAGTGATATCGCTACACTTTTGAGGAGTTCGAGCAAGGTGAAAACGTCGCGAAATCATGACAGAAAGTGAGAACCGTACAGAGGGCAAGAAATGGTAGTGATTTCGTGACACATTATTGAAAAGAGACTAAGTGCGGAGAATTGTAGCGAAATCGCGACAGGGTGAAAGTTGAAGAAACACTAAGGCAAGAGTGTCGTGTTTTCATGGCTTAGTAGCAGGACCATACAGCATGCAGAAAAGTTGTAGTGAAATCATGAAATGTCAGATTTTTGCAATGCAGAAAGGAAGATAGAGCCAAAGATAGAAAAGTTGTAGCGAAATCGTGCAGCGTTGTGTTTTTGCGGTGCAAGGTAGCGAAGGAGATAAAGAAGCCGAATATGTAGTGATTTTGCGACATGTTTGGTTTTCGTGGTTCAAAAGCGGCAGAAGCGTACGGAGTAGGAAAACGTCACGATTTCGTGACCTATCGCGTTTTCATGACCTGTTACAGTTTTGTGCTAGAAAGCTGTTCAAACAGTTCGATGCAGTTTTGTGATTTTCGATGATTAAATGCTTTCCAAAATTAAATGTTTTGTTGATTTTTGATGCGATCAAGGTAGAATAACGTGCCCAAGCTACCAGAATTGAAGATTTCTAGGATTCGAAGCTTCTATTCATGATTTTTCTAACGATTTCATGCACATTTCCAAGAACATCATTTAATGAAAATGGTCGACTCTTCCATATGGCATTTAATTTCTGATTTTTTTGAGGCTGTTTAAGGATATTTTCTCCTTGTTTCCATTGCATAAATTGTAGATCTCAAGGAGGTCCATTGTAAGTTTTTAATGCTGCAAAGAGGCAAGGCCTCTATAAAAACCATGTAAATCTCAAGAGCAAGTATCGGGAGTGAGAGATACTTTTGCTGAAATATTTTTAAGTACTTTACATGAATATAAGACATTCGGCTCTCTGGTTTCGCAAGCGATTTTCTGTATATTGTCCCTTCTGCATTCTGCATTCCTAATTTGTGCATGCATTTCTTATTTGCTGCAAGTTTTAATTCTGTATTGAGTTTTAACATTTGCTAGTAAGGGAGTGAGTTCTAGAATGTTATTTTGGAGGTCATCTGCGCAAGGTTGCAAGTGGATCACATCATTGTCTTCTATTATTTGCTGTTAGCATACTTAGAGTTATCTACTGTTGTTATTTTTTGATCAGATAAATTCAGCCTACGGCTATATTTCCCGTTTCTTTCTACATCATTTTCAATTTCTTTCCTGTAACTTTGATCTAAAAACAAATTTAGAATAGTAAGGGAACCAGCCCACTCTGGAGATTGGTCTGGGAGACATTTCTTTCTCCCAGCCTTTCAATTTTGGCCGGGTCTAGGGTGCATTTTCTATAAAAATCCTTTCCTGTGGCAGATTCGTGACCAACAGTTTTTGGCACGCCCGATGGGACAGACTTCTTCTGTCTCAAAAGATCCATAATCGGTGAGATTGATTGTTTTATTGTTTAATACCCGGAGGTCTCAAGATTTTGATGAGTTGTCTTGACCTCATAGCGGAGATTTGTAAGTTCATCTGGCGACTTTGCTGAGTTGAAGATCCGAATTTCTTGATCATGGATGCCTACCTTTTTCAAGCTAAAAGAATGTTCACTTGGTGACTTTGACTTAATGGTGATAGCCGTGATCTCGCAGACCACTGCTATAATGGTGAGGGTTTGTCCTAGATGGGATGATCCTGACCCTCTGAATCTCCAAATTCGACACGAGATTCCCAAAGGTTTCTTGAAAGCCCTAATAAAATATGATGGTACCGAGGGCATGGCTCTAGAGCATGTTGAATATTTTGCTGCTTTGTCAACCACTTATGGCATAGATCACAAAGATATTATGCTCAGAATTATGGTTTTGTCTTTGCAAGGAAGAGCGTTACAATGGTACAGAATTCTCGGGTGTCAAAGCATCAGCTCATGGGATGATCTAGCGGGAGAACTAATCAGAAGATTTGATGAAGACCCCTTTAATGGCTCTCAAGATCCCTTTTAGATCTTAATGTACATCACAAGAGCTCCTATAGAGAGCATCACAGACTTCAATGTATGATTCTTGAGAAGTTGGAAGAGGATTCCAGAGAAGATCTGACCAACACCCACCCAAGCCCACCTCTTCTATGTTCAAGCTTTCCATTCTGACATAGGCCTCCTCTTGCTACAATTAGGTGAACAAAGGTTACCTCAAATATTTGAGGAAGTAGTGCGAGCGAAACAGCTTCTACTCCTATCAGGAAAATTACTGTGGGAAGAAACACCATCACCTTATCTGGTAGTTGCTATTCCTATTTATCCAACACAATATTCATCATGGTAGATCCCACATACTGTGTAGAGACCTGAGATGCAGCTGTGTGGAGCTCAAGAGCTAGGTTTCATCCAAGGCCAACGATGGGCATATGCAAGCACTGTATCAGCAATGAACCATATGGTTGCTTGCAGTTTTCATCAAGAGATGGATCAAGAGGATATAAGTAAAGAAGAACAGAGTCAAGTTCTAGAACCGAAGCACAAGGAGGGCATAACTATGCACCCTTTGCAAGTGTTTAACCAGAGCCATTCAATAGACATGCCTCATCAAGAGGAAGAGTCTGAAGAGATCCTGAAGAAAGTATTGTTGCTGGACAATTTCTGTGATCAGATCCAAGAGTTGGAGGAACCCGTTCTTAGTTCATAACCAGGGAATCCTCCAAGATGGTGGTATTGGCTTCAGTAATTACTACAATGGGTACCTACAAGAGCTTTCCATGTGGCAAATTTCTTTGCTACATTATTTGTCAATTGTGTGGGTACTGGCATGCGGGATAATATGCCTCGGTCTGCAATGTGGCAAAAATTAGGCAGAGGTCAACCTAATTTCAAGGACCGACTCAAGTATGATCAAATCTGGTCGGGACACTACATATTTATCGGATAACCCTCCGAGACTGGGTTTGTGGTGGTGACATGCCAATCATGTCGTAAAACTTGTATATAGCAAAAAAAAAAAAAGACAAAAAGCAAAAAAAAAAAGTATTGTTTTTTTTTGTTCACTTCGGATCTTTTTGCATGCGAGTCGTAGGTGCATATTTTTTGTTTTCTTTTGCTTCGTATTTCCTAGCAGTTGGTGGCTTCCTATCAATTTCTTCCTTCCCCTTCCCTTTTTCTTCCCTTCCCTTCTTCATTTTCCTCCTTCTACTTCTTTTTCTTCTGCAGTAAATAATAAGCCACTGCTATTGTTTCTTTTCCCTTTTCCTATTATTCCCGCTTCTTCTTATCCCTTTCTTCTAAGTTCTCTATTGTTTTACACATTTATTTATAGTTTAGTTCATTCTCATTCCACTTCCATTCCATTAGTTCATTTACTTCCATTCCCCTTTTATCATAGCTGGTAGCATTCTGTTACTGTATCTACCGCATCACTCCACCATTTCATCATATAACTATTCCATTTGCATTTCACCGCCTACGCATCCGCAAGATCTCATTCCATTCATTTCTATTTTTGTATCCCTGGTGCTTTTCTGAAGACAATTTTACAGCACATGATCAGTTGAGCCACATGCAGATTCTTTAAGTTTTAGTTATTCAGCAAAATATGTTGTCGTAGTTCCCTGAGATATACCCCAGCAGCCAGCTTTATGTTCTAAGTTTTCATGACTCTGTTGCCAAATGGATTCAGGCCTGGGATTCTTGTATACAGCAGAACTGTATACCCCGTGAGCCACCAAGAATGTTGGCATTTTTGCCACATTTATTTTGATTGCTGATTATTCATGCTTAAGTTGTTGAAATTCTAACTCCTCTACAGGTTTTGATGCAAAAAATGACTAAGTCCGAAAGTTGTCGCGAAATCGTGACAAAAAAATAGCATGGAGAGCCAAGTCAAAAAACCGTCACGATATCGTGACATGTTGCCAAATTGTGGGTTGGACAAGGAGAGAGAAAATCAACGTAGAATTGTCATGATTTCGCGACGTGTCACAAAATTGTGGTCAACGCAGTCAACGACAGCAGGTGGGAAAAACCATCGCGATATCGTGACGTGTTTGATTTTCGCAATCAAAATGGTCAACGGAAGCTGAGCAATAAAGTTGTCACGAAATCGTGACAAAACCATGACTAGGAGCATAAGGTTAGAAATTGTAGCGAAATCGTGACATAACTAAGCGATGGGCGATAAGGCTCGAAAGTGTAGCGAAATCGCGACACAATATGGCACAAAGCACATAAGTCAAAAGACATCGTGAAATTGCGACGCGTCACATTTTCACGGTGTGGGTAGGTGAAAAGGCTTAATTTGCAAAACGGTAGCAATTTCGTGACACTTAGAGGGTGAAGTCGAGCAAAGCAAAGAAACGTAGAGAAAGTGCTACGTGTTCCGTTATTGCAGTCCATTTATTGAAAAAGAGTCTAAGGCAGAAAACTGTAGCGATATCACTACACTTTTGAGAAGGAGTTCGAGCAAGGTGAAAACATCGCGAAATTGTGACAGAAAGTGAGAACCATATAGAGGGCAAGAAATGGTAGCGATTTCGCTACACATTATTGAAAAGAGACTAAGTGCAAAGAATTGTAGCAAAATCACGACAGGGTGAAAGTTGAAGAAACACTAAGGCAAGAGTGTCGCATTTTCATGGCTTAGTAGCAGGACCGTATAGCATGCAAAAAGTTGTAGCGAAATCGTGACATGTTAGATTTTCGATGCAAAAAGGAAGATAGAGCCGAAGACAGAAAAGTTGTAGCGAAATCGCACAGCGTTGTGTTTTCGCGGTGCAAGTTAGCGAAGGAGATAAAGAAGCCGAATATGTAGCGATTTCGTGACATGTTTGGTTTTTGCGATTCGAAAGCGATAGAAGCGTATGGAGAAGGAAAATGTCATGATTTCGTGACCTGTCATGTTTTCGCGACTTGTTACAGTTTCGCGCCAGAAAGCAGTTCAAACGGTTCGATGCAGTTTTACGATTTTCGATGATTAAATGCTTTCCAGAATTAAATGTTTTGCTAATTTCTGATGCGTTCAAGGTAGAAGAACACACCCAATCTACAAGAATTGAAGATTTCCAAGATTCGAAGCTGCTATTCATGATTTTTCTAACGGTTTCATGCACATTTCCAAGAACATCATTTAATGAAAACGGCCGACTCTTCCATATGGCATTTAATTTCTGATTGTTTCGAGGCTATTTAAGGATATTTTCTCCTTGTTTTTGTTGCATAAATTTTAGATCTCGAGGAGGTCCGTTGTAAGTTTTTAATGCTGCAAAGAGGCAAGGCCTCTATAAAAACCAATGTAAATCTCAAGAGCAAGTATCGGGAGTGAGAGATACTTTTGCTGAAATCTTTTCAAGTACTTTGCATGAATATAAGACATTCGTCTCTTTGGTTTTGCAAGCGATTTTCTGTATATTGTCCCTTCTGCATTCTGCATTCCTAATTTGTGCTCGCATTTCTTACTTGCTGCAAGTTTTAATTTTGTATTGAGTTTTAACATTTGCTAGTAAGGGAGTGAGTTCTGGAATGTTATTTTGGAGGTCATCTGTGCAAGGTTGTGAGTGGATCATGTCATTGTATTCTGTTATTTGCTATTAGCGTACTTAGAGTTATCTACTGTTGTTCTTTCTCGATCAGATAAATTCAGCCTACGGCCATATTTCCTGTTTCTTTCTGCATCATTTTCAATTTCTTTCCTGTAACTTTGATCTAAAAACAAATTTAGAATAGTAAGGGAACCAGCCCACTCTGGAGATTGGTCTAGGAGACATTTCTTTCTCCCAGCCTTTCAATGTTGGCCAAGTCTAGGGTGCATTTTCTATAAAAATCCTTTCCTGTGGCAGATTCGTGACCAACAAGACCAAAATGGTAAAAGGGGAAAATGATTAAGTTATGGCATGCAAGGCAAGTGCCACCACTTTTCAATTCCTTTTCCATGCATAGGGTGAAATAGGATTCCCATTTGGGCCTCCAATTTGTAGGTCTTGATGTCTATGACAACCTCCAAATACATTTTAGATGATTGGGAGGGATAAATGGAAGGAATTGATTGCAATTTGTCCCAAAATTTGAATTTTGGAGGGTCTTGTTCATGGCCATCCCACCCAAAAATAACTACTGGTGGTCATCCCTAGGTGGGATGGTCATGAACTATGATCGTCCCTGGGTGGGATGATCATGGCTACATGACCCAAAATCTCTCAAAAGTGGGGTGAATATCTCCAAAAGTTGTTAGAAGCCTTAATTAACCCTTGAGTGTTGCCCAATGGGGCCATACGATGTTGATAATAGTGGTGCATAGTGGTGCATTAGCAGTCTTATCTAATTTACACAATTTTAGTGTCTATAGATGCCCCTTTTTGAGACGCATTGTGTGTAACAGAGCGCTGATAAAAAATAGATGACTAAATAATTAAATAATTAAGGTTATTAATTAATATAAAAAACTTTAGATACCTTCATTATGAAAAGAGCATACATTCTTGGAATCCTTGCAATTGACATAGTTGAAGGATTGATTTTGGTATACCTTTAAGCCACGCTTGCCATATAATTTTTGGGACTTAGTGTATACTTGGTCTTGGTTATTTTTTTCTTGTATGCCTTTTCATGGGTGAATTATTAAGGCTTAAAGGAGGCCAAGCCTTTTTTTTTTGTATTTTATGATTGGTTTTCCCAGCATGGGCTTGCAAATTTTTCTTTGGCAAAGATTCTTTTGAATGTATGAAAATTGCACTTTTGAGTGTTTAAGTGTTGATTTGATTATGAAATAATTGTTATGACTAACCACTTAAGTTATGAGTTGATGAGGGTATGAGAAATTATAAAGTAATGAGTTGCTTGACTCACATCAGTTTTGCCCATTTCATGATGTACCAATTTTGCTAGGATTTTTATTGTTTTGATGGTGTTTCCTGGAAGCAAAAAAGTAAATACTTGAGTCTTGTGGAGTGTTACAGACATAATGGCCTTCTTGGGGAGTGAAATAGAGAATTTTTAAAGCATCCATAAATACTTTTAGTTCAATATTGATCCCATGTTAATTTTAACCATTTTGACTTGTTTTTGGTGGGTTTTTGGCCCTATTTTTGAACTTTTTAAGGTGTTTTTTTAGAATTTTTTGGTGGCAATACTTGGGTGGGATTGCTGCATAGTTTATGTCTATCCTAGGGTGGTACAGTTGGCCAATTATCCAATCATAACACCAAGGGGCAGCCATTCTTATTGGAAGGCTATATAATCCCAAAATGAGGCAAATGAGCTCATTTGTCCATTATCAACTTGGAAACTTGAGAGGTGAAGAGGAGAGAGCTATTTTTATGAAGTGGATCACTACTAAGATTACCCCACAATAAATATGAGCCATCCATAGGACTCATCAAGCTGTAGAGCCGGTGCGAGACGGGTACTGGATACATTTCCTCCTTTTATTTATTTAATATGAAATTGGAATTTCTTGTGTTTTTTCCATAATATACACTAAATACCGATTAAGTAATCAGAATAGTAGGTTAATGTAGGAATGCATGCTTTTATTTTTATTTTAGATGCATTATTTTTCAATTTTTTTGTTATTTTCATGCTTTTTTAGGGCTATTTTAGGGGTCAAAATGACCCAATTTTAGCCAAATTTGGGGGTAGTCCTTGGGTCGGATGGCCACTGGTGGCCATCCCTGGGTGGGACATATACTAAATTAGGGGCCATACCTAGGTGGTATGGTCACAAAACTAGGGAAAAAGGGTCCCTTTTATTATTTTTGTGATATTTTTGGATTCTTTTATGTTTTTTAGTGTATTTTTGACAAGTGGCTTAACTCTATTAGGTGGTGAAGAGTTGGTATCAATTTCCTAATCTCTTTCATAACACTAGGGATATTTTGATAGAGAGGAACTGGAAATGGCTCGATGCCATTTTACTTAAGCATGTGACATAGTTGGAGCCCATGGTGGGTGACTGTGCTTTCTTGATTGCCTAGATAGACTTATGGGATCATCACACCAACACCTTCCACCTATCTATAGGGGAGATGATGGTGAATTTGGAGGATGTATATTGGATATTGTATATTCTGATAGAGGGGTTAACGATCGTATCTAATCACCAAGATCGGAGAGATGCAATGATGCAGAAATACTTTGACCAGGACTAGGAGGAGAGAGTGCACGACCTACTCAATGAAGGGATATTAGTGGAGATATGGTATGTAGTTGAAATATTGGGTGTTAGAAATGCCTTGTTGATGATATTAATATTAAATATGCTACTTCTAGACTCGTCATGCACTAGATTGCACTGGAACCTTATAGAGTTGGTTTTTACACTTGTAGAGTGCCTTATAGAGCAGTCGCTAGTGATGGCTTGTGGTACTACCTTATTGGCACAATTATATGATGAGCTATATTGTGAAAGGGCTTAGGGTGTAGTTTTCTACTATAGGTTTGGGGATGACAACATATTTCTATGGATTGACCATAGGGATGACTGTGGATGACATGAAAACAACTGGAAGATAAGGATATAGGCTATGGTATTCTATGGTAGTGGATCTAGGAGATAGGTCAAGGTAATCACTTTTTAGGTGATATTGAGCACTATCTAGAGTCTTTCACATGAATTAGGGTAGAGGAGGTGATTTGGAGACCTTATAGAGATTGTCCAGTATGGGTTGAGGCTAAGACATAACTTCATCGAGCGAGGTGAGGTAGATGGCTAGTTGGGTGACATGGTACTGAGAAATATTAATTTGCTTATGAAAGCATGAGATTCTGGGCAAAGGAAACACTAATTATGCAATGTAAGACGAAAATGCAACGCTTTGATCCTATGCACTAAAATAGAGAAAGGAGACAACTCAGAAACAAAAGACAAGATGCAAAGAAATCGCAGCCCTCTTTATTCAAATATCTTATCCTCGGTTACATAGACGTCTCCTCCCATTTTGGGTGCTAGGAGCGTTAAATTTGTCTTCATTACAATGAGTGACCTAGTCTTCCTCTTCTCGCGTGCCCACGATTGCAATGGGCGGGCCAAGATGCTACCGTCGCTGATGTGGATAAGTTCTTCACTTCTGATTGCTTTTCCTGCAATCAAAGAAACAATGAAAATGTCAGTAGCACCTGCTGCAAATGAAAGGGGTTCGTTCTCTAAAATCCATGAAATATGCATGTAAACATCTGCCTAAAACAGTAAATACAGTGAGTCCAAATGGCTTGAAAACTTGACAGAAGACGAAAAATGTTACCAGAAGGCCATTGCCCCTGAGACAGCTGGAAAATCTGCTTTTACCTGGTAATCGTCCCTGATAAGGACGATTGCTACTGTTAATCGTCCCTCTGTAGGACGATTGCTGCTGTTAATCGTCCTTCGACAGGACGATTGCTGCTGTTAATCGTCCCTTGCAGGGACGATTGATACTGTGTTGAAGAAGCCGACCTACCGCTGCTCCAATGTCGATTCCCAAGACCTGCAAAATGCCTGCAAACAAGTGGGTTATGTAATTGGGGCCATTTTGGGACGACCCAGATGGTCGAATTCTCCCAATTTGGCCTCCATCATCGAAAAATTGGACGTTGTTACCTGCAAGTCAGTGGGACAACCAAAATAACAAAAGCATGATAATATTCGATGAAAACCTTTTGAAATCAAGATTCAAGATTCTGAACTATTGAACAATAGAGAATAACATGGAATATGAACAAATGACAGAAAATGAACTACAACTAAATCCAAAAGGTGAGGGGTGCCCAAGTGGGCAGCCCACCGATGGAACTTGATTTTGGCACCAATCCACTTGGGATGGGACCAAAATCTCTTAGGGGTGGAGGGGGTCGGCGAATTGGTTGGTTCAGGTGTCCATGTGTTGGAATTGGGTCGGATTCAAGCTTGCAAAAGCCAACCAACAACCTCCCTTGCAAAAGAGATTGGTGGATGTGGGAAGATGAATAAAAGGGGATGCAAGTGGGTCTCCAATTCGGCAGCACTTCGTTGCTTGAAAACTCCTTCAACCTGTATATTTTGGGTGAGAAAAGTCTCACCTTTTATAGACCCAAGGGGTCTCCTTTGGGAAGGAAGCACAAACGCCATGTGTTGGTCATAGGCGCCATGTGGCGATCATGTCTCCTCATGAGGGAGGGGAGTCCTCCATTGACTTGTGTTTTCATAATTGCTTCTTGTGACCAGTCCTCTAACGGCCCTTCTGTCCACCTACACACGCGTGCAAGGCGGGAGTCATCAAGCGACTGTTCTGGGCTGCCACTTGGCATCGTTTGTCGTTTTGCCCGTTAAACTTGGTAATCGTCCCTGGGTGGGACGATTACAACAATCGTCCCTGGGTGAGACGATTACAAGTTAGTAATCGTCCCTGGGTGAGATGAGTACTGGGCAAAGTGTCTAAATGTACCAAATTGCTTCCTGACCTTACAAAATTGCTAAGGAAGTGGTTAGGACCACTGTTTGACCTCTAAGGGCTGCCCTGGGGGCTGTGTTTGTCAAAGTGATCAGTGTTTGCAGTCACATAATCGGATTGGTGTTGTTTTGGTGTCTACAGATGCCCCTTTTTGGGAAGCGCTACGGGTGACACAGTGCTGAGCAAAAATAGATAACCAAAGCACTAATTATTAGGGTTTATTGGTAACCTAACCAACTTTTGATGCCCCAAGTATGGAAATGGCATGCATTCTTGAATCCTTGCTTCTGACGAGCTAAGGAATTTGATTTCAAGTGTTAACCTATTTTGGTGAGGTGTGACTTGAACTTAGACATTGATCAGTCATGAATAGGCGAAGGGCGTTTTTACCTTAGGGGAACCTTGTATTCATGATTCACGAAATGCCAAGTGTTTGATTGATTTGATTGTTGCTTGTTTACTACCCCAAGAAGGAGCATGATTGTCTTTGTCAATGATTCTTTGAATGCATGTCTTTTTCCTTAATTGGGTGTGTGATTGTTGATTGGTGACTAAGTGTGACTACCCCCTCAAGCGATGAATCGATGAGGGAATGACCTTCATGAGAGAAGCGACGAGTCGCTTGACCCAAGATGACTTGTGCAAGGGTGCCTTTAGAGGGTTTACCATTAAGCGTGTGCAATTTTTCCAACATTTGGACCTGTTTTTGGTGGGTGTTAACCCTTTTGGTGATGTCATAATGAGGTGAAATCATCGAAAACCTATTTCCCGTGGAGCGGTCCGGCTATGATAGCCTTCTTGGGGAATTAGGAGAGTGATAATTTGAACCTCGACATCTATTTTTCTATGCCAAGAGGTTAAGGCAAAAGCACTTGTGTCTGGCAATGTTTATTGCGATGCTTTTGTGTTTCTTTTTTTGTGATGTTTTTGTTGTTTTGTGACACCATTTGAGGATTAAATTGTCTTGAAATCCGTTTTCTCGTGGAGCGGTCCGACTATGGTAGCCTTCTTAGGGAGTAGGATAGTGACAATGTAAACCTCGATATCAGTTTTGCTATGCCAAGAGGTTAAGTGCAAGAGCACTTGTGTCTGGCAATGTTTATTGCTTTTTGTTTTTGTGTTGCATTTATTTGTTGTTTTTGTTGTTTTGGTTTTCTTTGATCTTTTGCATGATGTTTGATGAATATGGATGTATTATGTTGATTTATTTTGATGGCTGCATATGCTATGATGACTGCAAATGTTTTTGATTTATATGTGATATGTAGAGATGAAATGAATGAATGGGATTTGTGATGTTTGGCTCTGGCACCATAGATTGTTTAGAACTCTGTTATTTTGTTTTTAGGCGATTGTTGTGATGCATGAATTTGTTTGTATACATGTGGTTTTTTTTTTTTTTTTGTATTTTCTAATGGTATTGCAAAGATGAAAAGTAGCGCAGTTGGTTTAGAAATGTAGCTAAGTTTTTCTGAGACTCAGACAGTTCCAGCTCTCTAGCCACGACTGTACTTTATCTTACAAGACTTTTGAACAAGGTATGAATCGGACCTGTTTTTGACCAAGTTATTTAACATCCCTGTGTGTGCAATTAAGTTCATTTAGTGGTATTTGTTAGGATACCGCCAGTGCCAGATGGGCTTTCAACCGAACCTGTATTGAGGATCACCTAATTAGCTCCACGAATTCCTTTGTTGTATGTACTAAGATTAATCTGCAATGTAATTCAGGATGCCATAAGCTATCTCATCCACATGCAAACATTGATCTGTATGCAAGTTAATGTGACAGATATATCATCATGCGGGAGGTTTACTTCTGTTACCGATAGGCTATCAACCAAATTGGTACTGAAGCTTGCATTATGACTTATAGAATGCTGAGAGTTCCAGGGATTCAAGGTCAACTCCTTTCTTTTCTTCAATTGTATTGGGATACTTGCTCATTGTAGTGATGAGATCACTGTTTATTTTGATTTGTTTTTCTTTCGAGCAAGGGATTGGGGATATGGAGTGACAAAAATCACTGTTGTTTGTGCCTTTTGATGTGTGCACTATAGTTTGTCAAATTTGGAGTTTTGACATTTTGCTTTTGTGTTTTGCAACTTTTGAGAACTTTAGGGATTCTTAGGGAATTGGGTAGGGAGGATGCTTGTCCTTTTGCCAACTCTCAGCATTCTAGGGGTCATTCGCATAGGGGGATGAGCAAGATAACCATTTCGCTTATGGTGACCTAGATTACTGTTCAGGTTTCATCTACATAACTCTGGAATTGTTAATGTGTTTAATTTGTGTTGGGATGTTACGTATCAAGGTGTATTTCAAGTATGACTCTACCTTCATAAAATCTGTTCGACTTGATACATTACATGGCTAAAGAGGAGAATTTTGGCTGAACTACGAAACTCGTGGTACATTAAAAGACCACTGACTCTAGTGTGGTGGAAGCAATGCATGTTGGTCTATTGTTTTTATGAAATGGAACAGTGGGGAACAAGATGGACTGTCAGAGCTACTACAACCTATGGTGCCTTTGACCTACACGACCACAAATATGCATGTATGAATGCAATGCTTAATGCAGCTACATATTTTTGTATTTTTGATGAATTGAGTTTGGCGAGTATGAAGATGAGATGTGAGAAAACTCTCAATTGATGAATTTGAGAATGCGTAGAAATGAGATGCAAATTTTTGTTGTTTTTGATGTATTTTTGTTGGGTTTTGACCAAGTGATTGCGATAATCCTTGGAGCTTTTTGGGTTGACCAAGAGATTGCGATAATCCTTGGAGCTTTTTGTATTTGACCAAGAGATTGCGATAATCCTTGGAGATTTTTGGGTGACCAAGAGATTGTGATAATCCTTGGAGCTTTTTGGGTTTGACCAAGAGATTGCGATAATCCTTGGAGCTTTTTGGGTTTGACCAAGAGATTGTGATAATCCTTGGAGCTTTTTGGATTTGACCAAGAGATTGCGATAATCCTTGGAGCTTTTTGGGTGACCAAGAGATTGCAATAATCCTTGGAGCTTTTTGGATTTGACCAAGAGATTGCGATAATCCTTGGAGCTTTTTGGGTGACCAAGAGATTGCGATAATCCTTGGAGCTTTTGGATTTGACCAAGAGATTGCGATAATCCTTGGAGTTTTTTTTTTTTTTTGGATATGGCTTTCTTAGATGTGAAATGGTCGCAAGTGACTGATATTCAAGGGTTCTGTTTCCTTGATACCATCAAGAAAAGCTAGCCGGTACGTTCCCTATTTTGCTATCAATAACATAAGGACCTAACCAATTTTCCGTGAATTTGTCTCTCATATGGGATGACAAATTAGAGTTTTGTTGGTTTTCCTTCAGAACCAAATCACCAACCCGAAAGTCTCTTAGGTGAACTTTCATGTTGTAAGCTCTCTTAAGCCGCTCTTGATAGATACGTAAGTTCTCGAGAGCATTAACGCGTCATTCGTCGAGCAACATAAGCTGGTCTAATCGGGCCTGCCACACAGTGTTATCATCGATGAACTCCTACATTGATATGCGCAGGGAAGGAATTTCCAACTCGAGAGGCATTACTGCCTCTGAGCCATACACTAGTGAAAATGGAGTTGCCCCCGTGGGCATCCGAATGCTAGTGCGATAAGCCCAAAGGGCAAATGGGATTTGTATGTGCCAATCCTTATGACTGTTTACGACGGTCTTTTTAAGGATGGCGACTAGCGTTTTGTTTGACGCCTCTGCTTACCCATTTGCTTGTGGATAATAGGGTGTTGAAAAGATGTGCTGAATTTTGTACATTGTGGTTAAAGCACGCATTTCTTTGTTCTTGAATGATGGCCCATTATCCGAGATTATTTTGGATGGAATACCAAAATGACATATGATGTAATGCAAAATGAACTCCGCAATGCGGGGTCCTATCGTAGAGGTTTACGGAATTTCTTCCACCCATTTGGTAAAATATTACGTGGCCGTTATGATAAACGTGTGACGGCCTGACGATGCAGGGGAGGTCTTTCCGATTAGATCAAGGCCCCACTGCAAAAATGGCCAAGCAGACTGGACTGTCTGTAGGTCCTGGGAAGGTACGTGCATCAAATTAGCATGATGTTGACACTTTATGCACTTCTTGACATACTCGCAACAATCTCGCTCTAAAGATGGCCAATAATAGCCCATGCAAAGAATGCGCTTTGTGATGGCCATACCGCTAAAGTGGCCACCACATGTACCGTCATGCGCTTGGGAGACTGCCCAAGTGGACTCTTGCTGGTCCAAACAACGAAGAAGAATTCCGTCATAGCTGCGACGATACAAAATGTCTCCTATCAAGACATATTTTGCCGCTTTCTATTTGAATGTTCGTTTTGCGGCTTGCATCAATCCAAAGGGTAGATTACCTAACTTGAGGTAGTCTCTTATGGGTAAATACCAGTCCTGTTGATCGGATACCTCGACAGTTTGAATAGCCAATCCCTTTTGAAGTTCTTCCCTAACAAATGCTGATTGGGATAGAGCTTGTAAGAATAGTGTTGTGTTGCTATTAATGGGAGTGGGGGAAAACAAAGACCCCCAGTTGGCACGTTTCAAACAGTCTCAGATTCGAAAGAACTTATCCGAAGATGGTTTGATCTGGATCATGTGGACTTCTGGCGTCAAGTCTGAGCTTGCGCGCTCCATCACGGGTTACGATAAGGTTTTGACCTGAATGGTTGTTATATCACCGGAAATGTCTTGCGGGATTAGTGACCCTAAGGAGGCCATTGTGTCCGCAAAATGATTCGATGATCGAGGGAGTGCCTCGATGTCATACAACTCAAGTTTTGCCAAGAATTTATCCACGAGGGCTTTATAGGCCTTCAGAACTGGACATTTACATTGATATACCCCCTTGACTTGATTGACGATTAACAGCGAAAAACCAAAGATGTTCAGTCTTTTGATATTCATGGCGATTGTTGTTTGAAGACCTAGGAGCAAGGCTTCATATTACGCATTGTTGTTGGTGCACTGGAAGTTTAATTTAAATGACAGGGGCATTGGAGTGCCCTGCGGTGTGAAGAATACAATTCCTGTGCCACCACCTTGCTCGCATTTAGAACCATCGAAAAATAAGGTTATGTTGGCCTGAGACTTAGGCTCTTCAAAATCTGGCGATTCTGAGACATGGAAGACCTCATCATCGGGTAGTTCTATGACTAGAGGCTGATCGTCTTCAAGAGGAGCCTTTGCTAGTTGATCGGCTATGACTTGTCCTTTTATAGATTTTTGCACAATAAACTCAATGTCAAATTCCGTCAACAACATGATCCATTTTGTCGTGCGACTACTATGATAAGTATGACTCATCATGTATCGTAATGGATTATCCTTAGACACAACATATGTCATGTTGCTCAGCATGTAATGGCGTAGCCTTTTGGTACCAAACACCACTGCCAAGCAGAGTTTTTCAACGTATGCATAGTTAAGTTTGTAACTGACCAGGGTGCGGTTAAGATAGTAAGTAGCTCTGTTCTTTGTGAAGTTCATTCTTACGGGCTAGCATTGCACCCGAGTGCCACCTCGATGGCTGAGATGTATAAGTAGAATGGCACGCCTGGTCTAGGCGGTGCCAATGCGGTGGCGAAGCCAACTATTGTTTGATTTCGTCAAAGGCTGACTGGCACTCGTCATCCCAATGAAATGTGACCCCCTTGTGCAATAGTTTGTTCATTGGTCGGCATTTGTCAGATAATTGTGCTATGAAGCGTTTAATCGACGTGACCTTTCCTTGCAAACTTCTGAGCTGCTTGATAGTGGTTGGGGGAGCCATTTCAAGGATTTCCTTGACTTTGTTTGGGTCCACTTCGATGCCTCTCTTTGAGACTATAAAACCCAAGAGTTTTCCAGGATGTGACGCCGAACACGCACTTCTTGGGATTCGATCTGACCTTATGCTCTATGAGGCGATCGAGAATCTTGCTTAAGTCACCGAGATGATCTGAGTGCAAGAGAGACTTGGCTAACAAATCATCCATGTAATCTTCCAAAGTTTTGTGCATGTAATCGTGGAAGATATAAGTCATAGCACGTTGGTATGTAGCGCCAACGTTTTTAAGGCCAAAAGGCATGACCTTATAGAAAAATGTCCCCCAAGGCATTGTGAATGCCGTTTTGAGTTGGTCTTCAGGATTGATATGAATTTGATTATATCCTAAGAAACCATCCATTAGGGAGAGCATTTCGTGACCTGTTGTAGCGTCTACCAATGCGTCGATGCTTGGCAAGGGGAAATCATCCTTAGGACTCACTTTGTTTAGGTCTCGAAAGTCTGTGCATATGTGAATCCTCCCGTCGGGCTTCTTGACGGGAACCATGTTGGACAACCATGGCGGATAATCCATGCAGATGACAAATTGTGCATCCAACAGCTTTTGCAATTCGTCTTTGACCATCAAGGCCACTGTTGGGTGCATCTTTCTTAGTTTTTGCTTTACAGGCTTGATTTTTGGATCAAGCGTTAAATTGTGCATGACTAGCTGCGGGTCTAGCCCTGGCATATTTTTGTACGACCATGCAAAAACCTCCTTTTCTTTAAGAAGGGCAATGTAATCGGCTTGCTCCTCGGGGGAAAGGCTTACCCCCAGCTTGAGAATCCGTGGATTCATTGGATCTATGCCGATGTCTATGTCAGTCGTCTACTCGACTGACATGTGGGATCCGTCCTCCAACTGATGTGGAGTTGGTATTAAATGGATATCATCAGCTGAGTTAAGATCTACATTTGGAACCTCAGGTTCCTCTTCAGCTTGAAAAATATCCTGAGTTGTCCTTGGGGTAAAATGAAGCATTTCACTGAAAGGTCAGTACTCTGATGGGTACAATGGTGAATTGACGCGATCCTAGTCGATGGCATCCATGTATATATGCAATGACCGTGATGGATCAGTCGGATTGTGAATGGGTGCGGTCAAATCAATGGAGATCATGTGGATGGCATGAATTTGGTCTCCAGAACCGCGGGTGTGATGACTTGATTCTTTTAGTTGTTCCCTATACTCTAGATCTGGCTCTACGAGAACAGGCATGAATGGATCCTCTCTAGGTGCAAATTCATCTCTATGTGTGAAAAGGAAGGCGGGGTCTTCCCTTGGCACTGCTGTCATGATGGGATCTCGAGGTGGACGATGCTCATCTTGAATTTGGAGCCATAGGCCTCACACTTGGTCCCACCTCGCTGGGTCTACGTGCCATTCATGTCCTAACCATATACCCATTTGTCCCATTAGATCTTCATGATTTAGAGTGTGGTGATGTCGTTGCACATGTCTGAGATAGTCCATTTCAGTTTTGTCTTCTGAATCACTTTCATAGATCCAAAATTGTTCATCCTCTTCAGCATTTGTTGCTTGCGATGTTGAGGACTCTTCCTGTTCTAGTGAATTAATCTGGTCCCATTGCGGTTGTTTCACTCTTAGTGGAGGGACCTAATTCTTTTGAGACTATGTTATTGCGTCTGGAACCTCTAAGGGGAATAGTTTCAAAAAAATGTCTGGAAGCCGTTGTTGTTCTCTTTGAGGATTGCTCTCTGAACTTTCACTTCTCTCTAGCAAAGGAGAGGGATTATTGTTGTTTCCAGGGGTGTTTTTAGACCATGAGAGATAATCCCCTAATGTGTATTCTATGTTTGGATTGGCGTACGGGTCTTGTGCCAATCCCCCCTTGTTGCCTATTTCTAGGCCTTGCATATTTTTAACCAAGATGTCTAATGGCAGGGGATGGTTGAACCCTACCCCTGACTTGTCATATGGCATCTGATATCTTGGTTGGCAAAGGATCCGCATCCCTTGCTCATATCTACCTAGCCCATACCCATGCCAATTGCATTGTTCGAGATATTTTAGGGCAAATTTTGGGTTCGATAGATAATTGATGTTTTTGACAAAAGGCTCTTCATCTGTTTCCTTTTGTTCACATGGTTCAGAACCATGATCAAGGCCCCCATACACAAAATTCGTCTGGTTGGGAGGGTAGCCTAGTGGAACAATTGTCCCTATGGGAAGGCGAGGTCTTCCCATGTCCTGCACTGACTCCAATGTGGGGGTTGCCACAACATTTTGCACTAAGTACTCCCCCAGGCCCGTACTGGCCATCTCAACAGTGATTGTTGATGATTGGGTGGGAGGAAACGGTAGTCCTTCCTGAGTCCATTTCATTTTTGGTGGTTCAGGAGTCTTGGTTTGTGTTGTGTTGGGTGTTTCCTTTGTTGATGTCATTGAAATCGTGGGCAACCCCTCTTCTAGAGGCTTAACCTCTTCCATGATTTGCTTTCCCTTGTCCTTCTATTTGGCCATAGCAGGTGGCATTGATGATGAAGGAGTAGGTGATGAAGTCTCACCTGGCTGGGATTTTGCCTTGTTGGCCACCAGTGGTGTCTGCGGTATTGGACCCTGTTTAGATGGATTTAATTGAAAATCAAAATGCGTTTATGGGAGGGTCGATTGAGGTATGAATTGTACCGCATTGCAATACTTGAAGGGCTCTAAGTCCATTGGGACTACATGTATTTGCCCTTCATAGGCATACTTCAAGCACTGGTGTGCGATCGAGGGGACACACTTCATGTCCCTGATCCAAGGCCGCCCTAGTAGTATATTATAAGCCATTTCGCCTTCCAGCACATGGCACAGTGTGGGTATTGACTTTTGTCCTACCTGGATAGGCAGAACGACTGTGCCGACTGTCGAGCATATTGCATCATTAAAAGCTCACAGTGTGTACGTGGAAGCGGTGATGTGAGAGGCTGGTAGTTTTAAATGTTTTAACGCTGCAGTGGTTATAATGTTATTGGACAAGCCAGTATCTATCAGAACTCTCTTGTACGGGATCCCGTTGACCCGCGCGATAACATGCAGGGGTGGATCCGGCATGTCATTTGATATCGTTTTGACCTCGTCTTCTCTGAATGTGATGACAGGCTCCGTACATTATTTCACATTTCCCACAAAGGCGTTGAAAGAATTTGCTTCGTGGGGTTGTACTTCAATGGATTTTAAAATGTCCATAAGAGCTTCTCTATGGGGAGCTGATTGTTGAATAAGCTCGTAGATGGACAGCCTAGCCGACGTGGTCCGCAAAATCTGCGTGAGTTTGGTTAGTATCGTGGCCTCAGGTCTAGGTGGAGGTAACTACGTTGGGCGTTGTTGAGGCTGTGATGTCGACGAAACTTCCCTCGCAGCTATCTCAGGGGCAACTGCTGGGTATCTTCTGTTCCTTGTTACAATGCTAATCATTCCCACAAATCCTTGCATGGGAAGATCTTGTCGCACATCGTTAATATGGAGTGGTTTTGTTTGTGCCTTATGGGCAGGAAAGGGGTCCTTGAATACCCCCATCTATTGTTTGTTTGGTGCGATGGGGTTGTCCACGACCAATGTTCTGTTATCGATCAAATCTTGGACTAGTTCTTTGAATTTCCAACACCCATTTAGGTCATGTCCTCTGCGCCTATGGAATATGCAATACAATTCCTCCCTATACCCCCTAGGCTTGGGAATGTTAGGGTCAAAATTTTGGATTTTTGGCAGAGTAACTAAATTTGTCGCTGACAAGCGATCAAATAAGGAGTCCCTAGACTCCGCATATGGGGTGAATTGTCGCCTAGGGCGACGTTGCTGATACTGCTCCTGTATTCTGTTATCTCTTTCGTAAGTAGGAGGCACTACCTGGTAGATAGCCTTTTGAGGCTACGTTTCTTGCACAGGCGCGGGAACATTTATCACAACTTGGTTGACTACAGCGTGTTGTGGTTGCGTTGTCCCAGTTTTAGTGGTTTTATTCCACTCTTTCTTCTTAGGCTTGGCAATTGCGCCTTCACCTATCTTAATCTCTTCTATGACTCTGGCTTGCACCAAAGCTTCTTCTAAGTTGTCATATTATCATAGCAATAATAGACCGGAGATTGATTTTAAGCAAATTTTTGCGAACATCTGTGTGAGATCTGAAATAGGAGGACGGTAGGGTAACCTAGAAAGCAAAGCACTCCATCGATTCCCATACGCTACCATTATTTCCTCTTCAAATTGCTTGAGGATCGCTAAATCACTTAGTGATGCCTTCTTCCTTGTGTTGAAGGCAAAGCATTCAAGAAACGCATCTACTAGCTGATCTAAGCTGCTTATGCTGTGTTTGGGCAGTTGTGTGAACCAATCCGAGGTAGGGCCTATGAATGTGGTTATGAATGTTCTAAGCAGCAACGCATCATTATCTTGGATTGCGAAGCACTGGCTTAGAAATCTTGTAACGTGCTCTTGTGCATCCTCCTCACCTTTAAAAACTACCAATTGAGGCAACTTGAAGTGTTCAGGGTAAAGAGGCACAGGCACTGAAGGATGCATCAGATTACTGTGGAGTAGACGTAATGTGGGTTTTTGATGCCCAGCAGCTTTTGTTTCCACAGACTCCAAATGCTCCAATAGCGCTTGGTATGCATCGGAAGATTTTATTTCTTCCTTTCTTGTTCGCTCTTGTTGCAAGTTACGGTAAACTGGAGGCCTAGGGAGGGGTGGCCGAATGGCAGCCCTCCTGCCTTGATGGAGAGTTTCAACATGTTCCTCTTCTGGTTCATACTCCTCGTAAAATTCTTGAGGAGTCTCTGGACAAAACCTATGACCCTGATCAAGCTCTTGCTGAAGGTACCTATCGTTGTTTCGGGGAGTTGCCTCCCTCTCGAATCTATGAGGTCTTGGAGGCAGAGCTTGACGAGGTCGTGGAGACCTGTCCTGCATTAAAGGGTTATGCCTCTCATGTTGTTCAGCTCTTTGGATGCGAGGGGTTGGCCCTCTCTCAAGTATTTCATATTGTAACTCATCCGCTTCACGTTGCATGCGTTCTTTATCCAAGCGGTATTGATACTCTATCTCTTGCTGACTTTGTTTAAGCCACATGATTTGGGCTTGACGGGTGGTATATCTGGCGACAATCGGGTCAATTTGATCTACCCTATTTTGTTCAGAAGGTTCAAATGTTCCTCCTATGGGTTTACCTCGGTTTTGATGCTCTAATATCTCAAGGGGTCGCTTCCCTCTGTCAAGGTAGGCGGTATGTGCTCGAGGTTCTGGCCTCAAGGGGTGATTATGATATCTGGCTGGTGCAGAAGCATAAGTTTCCCATGTTGTATGTTGTTGTCCTTGAGGAATGTGATGATCTTCCTCATATTCTCTCTCATAGGTGCATAAGGGGTAGGCAGAGTTAGGTCACCCTGTGTAAGGCGCCCTACGCTCTGGATTTGGTCTCTCTATTCTGATGAGAGGTAAAGAAGGGACGCCATATCCATGCTATCCCTCCAAATGAACAGTGTGCCCCGTTAGCGCTTCATCGCACTGTGGCCACTCATGTCTAGCTTGAGGGGGCGATTCTTTGTTTACATTAAGGTCTACGTGTAGGGTGTCTTTTTGAGAGGGGCTGCTTTGAATGGGCATACCCCACTGAGGGTTTTGAATTGGATTCTTTTGTAGGTTAGACCGATAAGGCGATATGACCAAATCCTCAAGACTGAAGCGAAGGCGACTTGTGCCTGCTTCTTGTGTACCTTTCGGAGCTGCTGCCCTTGATTGGGCTTGGCTACGGGTGTACACCATTGCGGTGCGTCCACACTATCTAAGTATATTTTTATCTTGTTTTTAATGATTTTTTATTTTTTTTATTTTTTTCTACACTAAACAGAATTAAACACACACATTCACAAAATCGTGATTATCTCTTTTAAGGATTCTTGGTGTGCCCTAGACTGGTTTAGTGTATTTTGGTGTTTTGTTTTGTTTTTGTAGGTTTTTGTAGAACGTTTAAATGCATCATGTAGGCTCTTATAACTCCCAAAAGGTCACCCCTTCAATATACCAGCCAGGTCGATATACCAACCTCTCTATATACCCGCCCTTACGAGAGGGAGACTATAGGTATGTGAGAGCAGAAGGTACATGGTACATAGGCGGTACGGAAGGGGGATTGTCCTGTTAATGGCACCTACCATAGAAAACTTATCCTCGCGCGCATGGGAATCACCCCAGCTACGCTCGGTCTGTCTTCGTCAGGATTTACGCCTAACAACAGTTGACAATCAGGAAATGTATGCAAATCAAGCCAAGGTGGTGATTAAATCCACCAATGGTCTTGATCAAGGGCTGGGGTATTACAACCAGTTCCTTGGTTTAAAATTGTTTCGTGGAGTGTGTGAGGTTCATTTTATCCAACGAAAATGAAACATGCATGAATGACTTTTCCTAAGCAATGTGAGTTAAAAATGAAAACAGTCAAAGAAAAAGAAACAGAAACAGAAAATTTCAACAGAGATGATGAAAATCCCTACCTCTTCTCTGCCTGCTCTAGTTGCCTCTGAATTTTTGCTCTGAAAAGTTGCAGACAAAAAATCGTCCCTTGGTGAGACGATTAACAAAATAGAAATCGTCCCTTGCAGAGACGATTTTACAATCGTCCCAGGGTGAGACGATTTCCAAAATAGAAATCGTCCCTTGCAGAGACGATTTTACAATCGTCCCAGGGTGAGACGATTTCTAGAACAGAAATCGTCCCTTGCAGAGACGATTAACAGTCTGCAAGAAGAAAAATGTACCTATCAAGCACAAACACAAAAATTCAATCAATTTTTGTGATCTTAAAAACAGGGAACAGGTCCCACCGTGATCGCCACTGGAAGCACGAGATTCCAGGCAAAGGAAACACTAATTATGCAATGTAAGACAAAAATGCAACGCTTTGATCCTATGCACTAAAACAGAGAAAGGAGACAACTCGGAAACGAAAGACAAGATGCAAAGAAATCGCAGCCCTCTTTATTCAAATATCTTATCCTCGGTTACATAGATTTCTCCTCCCATTTTTGGGGCTAGGAGCGTTAAATTTGTCTTCATTACAATGAGTGACCTAGTCTTCCTCTTCCCGCGTGCCCACGATTGCAATGGGCGGGCCAAGATGCTGCCGCCACTGATGTGGATAAGTTCTTCACTTCTGATTGCTTTTCCTGAAATCAAAGAAATAATGAAAATGTCAGTAGCACCTGCTGCAAATGAAAGGGGTTCGTTCTCTAAAATCCATGAAATATGCATGTAAACATCTACCTGAAACAATAAATACAGTGAGTCCAAATGGCTTGAAAACTTGACAGAAGACGAAAAATGTTACCAGAAGGCCATTGCCCCTGAGACAGCCGGCCAATCTACTTTTACCTGGTAATCGTCCCTAATAAGGACGATTTCTACTATTAATAATCCCTTTGCAGGACGATTGCTGCTGTTAATCATCCTTCGACAGGACGATTACTGCTGTTAATCGTTCCTTTTAGGGATTATTGATACTGTGTTGAAGAAGCCGACCTACCGCTGCTCCAATGTTGATTCCTGAGACCTACAAAATGCCTGCAAACAAGGGGGTTATGTAATTGGGGCCATTTTGGGACGACCCAGATGGTCGAATTCTCCCAATTTGGCCTCCATCACCGAAAAATTGGACGTTGTTACCTGCAAGTCAGTGGGACAACCAAAATAACAAAAGCATGATAATATTCGATGAAAACCTTTTGAAATCAAGATTCAAGATTCCGAACTATTGAACAATGAGAGAATAACATGGAATATGAACAAATGATAGAAAATGAACTACAACTAAATCCAAAAGGTGAGGGGTGCCCAAGTGGGCAGCCCACCGATGGAACTTGATTTTGGCACCAATCCACTTGGGATGGGCCCAAAATATCTTAGGGAGTGGGGGGGTCGGCGAATTGGTTGGTTCAAGTGTCCATGTGTTGGAATTGGGTCGGATTCAAGCTTCCAAAAGCCAACCAACAACCTCCCTTGCAAAATAGATTGGTGGATGTGGGAAGATGAATAAAAGGGGATGCAAGTGGGTCTCCAATTCGACAACACTTCGTTGCTTGAAAACTCCTTCAACCTGTATATTTTGGGTGAGAAAAGTCTCACCTTTTATAGACCCAAGGGGTCTCCTTTGGGAAGGAAGCACAAACGCCATGTGTTGGTCATAGGCGCCATGTGGCAGTCATGTCTCCTCATGAGGGAGGGGAGTCCTCCATTGACTTGTGTTTTCATAATTGCTTCTTGTGACAGTCCTCTAACGGCCCTTCTATCCACCTACACACGCGTGCAAGGCAGGAGTCATCAACTGACTGTTCTGGGCTACCACTTGGCATCGTTTGTTGTTTTGCCCGTTAAAATTGGTAATCGTCCCTGGGTGGGACGATTACAACAATCGTCCCTGGGTGAGACGATTGCAAGTTAGTAATCGTCCCTAGGTGAGACGAGTACTGGGAAAAGTGTCTAAATGTACCAAATTGCTTCCTGACCTTACAAAATTTCTAAGGAAGTGGTTAGGACCACTGTTTGACCTCTGAGGGCTGCCCTGGGTGCTGTGTTTGTCAAAGTGATCAGTGTTTGCAGTCACATAATCGGATTGGTGCTGTTTTGGTGTCTACACCTTATACTCGAATCCTATAGTAGTTTGGGCTATACCAGGGTTTTCCTAGTGAGTTGATGATCTACTAAAATCATGGGGATGAGAGAACCCTTAGTTGGCCTACAGTGGAGGTAGTGGGGGAGGAGTCAAATCCTATAGTAGACACCTTTGATATGGATGATGTAGGGACTATAGAGGAGTATAAATTATGGTGGGTGACATGATAGTAGCAAGGAGAGGGGCCATTAGGAGGGAATGCAACTACAAAAGTAGAGGAGGCATCTAGGGATTCTCTACAGGGGGAGGGTCAATATGAGTCACCACATTATAAGGAGTCCATTATAGGTGAGCGACATGTGTGTCACCGCATAGTGGATGAGTGGACAGACATCCTTGACTTAGGATCTACAAGGTGACTTTGGTGAGACTATATTTGATGATCATGGAATGTAGGTACAATTGGTAGCATGATATGCTATGATTACTAAGTTATAGGGTGAGGTTATCATAGGTCAATAGGAGAGGGATCTCCTCTAGGTGTAGGTACAGAGTACCCAAGCTATTATGGATAGGCAAGCAACATTGATATATACTCTTAAAGCATAGGTTGGAGTGCAAAGCCCTAGCCATGAAGGATCTAGTAGTGTCAAGACAACCATACCACGAGACAAGGTGGCACAACTTCAATCCTTAGTGGGAGTCTTCCAAGATTAATGTCGATAGGAGTAGACTTATACCAAGAAGTTGGAGGATGAGATAGTGCATATTAGGGGGTGCTTACTAGCCCATCCATCTGCTAATGGATCACATCAAAGTCAAATGACTGGTACAAGATAGTATTCTACATGGATGGAGGTACCTAGATCTATACGGAGGGCAAACAAGGTAGGGGGTATTAGTTCTGGTAGTTCTCAGTGGACTCTAATTGAGGGTCGAGGCAAGAGTCATTGTATCGATCCTGTGTGACCATGGTATTTGAGATTTATGATTATTTTTGTTATTTTAGGATTTATGATGTTTTAGGACCCACTTTATTTTAGCCTATGGGCAATTTAAGGATGATTATGTAGCTTTTTATTTCATACATATATATGAGTTTTTTGTTATCATCATGTGATATTTTACTACTTTATGAGATGTATGTAATGATGATGTTTGATTTATGATGTTATGATGGATGCCTAACATGGATGCATGTATTTTTCCTATGATGTGATTTAATGATATTGATATTTGTAAATGCACAATGAAATGGATGATTGGTTTAATTTGTATGATGTATTATAATTACTAGTTGACACATTAGATGCTAGCACCATTAATTATAAAAAATTTGTCTCATAATTTTCATGATATTATGACATAATATAATGGTTTGTCTAAATGTAAATGAAAAAACATGTGATGGCAAGATATGAAATGGAATGACTAGTATAATGTTTATTATGTGTTTGGGATTTTCAAGAGACTCAAACACTCTAGTTACCAAATCAAAAGTTGTATAGTAACCATACGAGACTTGTTAACAAAGTATAAATCTTCTAGGATAACCAATATATTCAATATTCCTATGTGTGCATGTTATTTCATTACTATGATAATGCATAAATTTATCCTAGTGCCAAATAGGATTGATTCAGCCCATGTGTACTAGAGATCACCCTATGAGTATCATTATCCTAAGTTTTGTACATAGTTGGATTACACCACTAGGCAATATAGGATGCCAAAAGCTAGATTATCTACATGCAAACATTGGTCTATACATAATCGAATCACTTATGTGATAGACATATCGTCATTGCCAAGTGGGCTTGATGCCACCCAACCTATAATGAGGATCACCTTATGGTTCTCTAATGCTAAAAATTATAGGGATTCAAGTTCAATACTTCCTTATTTTATTTTATATTTGAATTGTCCAAGGGATTTGCTCATTTTTTTTATTGTGAGCAATGGATTTTGGTGGTGGTGAGAACCACTATTTATTTTAGTTTTTGTTAATGGTGAAAATCACTATTTCTTGTGAATATTGCTAAGTGATAATAGTCACTGTTTATTTTTCTCTTTTGGATACTTGCCCCATTTTGGTGTGAAGCAAGGTATTTTTATTTGAGGTAAGGAGGAACTTGTCCTTTTATCAATTCTCAGCATTTTTGAACCATTCTCATAGGGGGATGGGCAAGATAAACTTTTTTGGTTAAGGTAACCTAGACCACTTTGTAGATTTCATATTTTCTTATGCTAAACTTGGATTTATTAATGTAAAAATGTGTTAATATTTTTAAATATATAAGGTACAATCTAAGAAATATTATACCTTCTAAAAATCATGATATCTTTCTAAAAAATCTAAAAATAAAACAAGATATGGCTGAGTGACGAAAAACCCTAAATATGCCTCTATGAACAATGGATAAGTGAAGGGAAACATACACACAATATGTAATGTGGATGAAAATGATAAATATAATGTAACTAGGTGTTAAAAATAACTTTTGACACCTTTAATTTTGATAGATACCTAGTGTACAGACTTGGTGCTAGACATGTATGATCAACTTATAACAATGCATGATGCAAATGATGAGGATACCTAATGCAATTGATGTTATAATGCAATGACATGAAATGCAATGCAATGCAATATTATATTTTTGTGTTTTTGATGTTTTAATAATTTTTTTGGATTTTTAATATATATGTATATACAATTTTTACCAATGGGCTTAATAAATGCCATTGGGCATTTTGGGTGACCAAAGGGCTTATAGACACCTTTAGGGATTTTTGGGTTGACCAAAGGGCTTATAGACATATTTGGGAATTTTTTTTGGGTGACCTAGATGGTCATAGACTACCTAGGGGTATTTTAGGTTATCCTAGATGGTCATATATCAGCTAAGGGTGTTTTAGGTTGACCTAGATGGTTGTATACCACCTAGGCATGTTTTAGGTTAACCTTGATGGTTGTAGACCACCTAGGGGCATTTTAGGTTGACCTAGATGATCATAGACTACCTAGTGGTATTTTAGGTTGACCTAGATGGTTTTAGACCACCTAGGGGTGTTTTAGATTTACCTAGATGGTCATAGACCACCTAGGGGCATTTTAGGTTGACCTAGATGGTCATAGACTGCCTAGAGACATTTAAGGTTGACCTAGATGGTCGTAGACCATCTAGGGATGTTTTAGGTTGACCTAGATGGTTGTAGACTACCTAGAGGAATTTTAGGTTGACCTAGATGATTTTAGACCATATAGGGGTATTTTAGGTTGACCTAGATAGTCGTAGACCGCCTAGGAGCATTTTAGGTTGACCTAGATAGTTGTACACCGTCTAGAGGTGTTTTAGGTTGACCTAGATGATCATAGATCACCTAGGGGTATTTTAGGTAGGGCATGGTTCTCTAAGCATGAAAAGGTTGCAAGTGAATGATATTCAAATATTCAATCTATTCATTTCCTTCAATAGAAGTTGAGCAATAAGTTCCAGGTCTAATTTGACTAGTGATGATATACGAACCTGACCAGTTTGCCATGAATTTATCCCATAGATGGGATGGAAAATTTGAGTTTTACTGGTTCTTTTTCAAAAATAAATCACCAACCTGAAATTATCTATGGTGGACTTTCATGTTGTAATCTATCTTAAGTCATTCTTGATAAACATGTAGATTCTCAATAGCATTAACACATCATTCATCAAGCAAAGTGAGTTGATCGCAAGCTTGTTGAGTAGTATCATCATCGATAAACTCCTACATAGATATGCATAGAAATGGTACCTCCAACTCTAAAGGCATGATAGCCCCAAAACCATATACTAGTGAAAATAGAGTTGCCCCAATGGGATCCTAAATACTAGTGTGATAGGCCCAAAGGGCAAGAGGTAACTAATTATGCCAATCCTTATGATTTTCCTTAATGGTTTTCTTTAATATTATGACTACCATTTTATTAGATGCCTCTGCTTGCCTATTAGCTTATGGATAATAGGGTGTAGAAAAGCTGTTTTGTATATTATATTTTGTTTTTAGAGAATGCACATCCTTATTCTTAAAGGATGTCCCATTATCTGAATTTATCTTAGATGGAATACCAACACGACAAATGATGATATGCAATATGAACTTCAAGATGCGAGATCCAGTCGTAGTGGTAAGGGGAATTGTTTCCACATATTTTGTGAAGTACTCAATATCCGTTATGATAAACATGTGATGTCCTAAGGAGGCAGGTGAGATTTTTCCAATTAAATTAAACCCCCACTATGCAAATGGTCAAATTGATTAAATTTATCCACTAGGGCTTTGTAGGTTTGCAAGACTGGGTACCTACACTGGAATATTCCTTTTACCTAATTAACTATGAGCAAGGAATAATAAAAAATATTGAGCTTTGTGATTTTCATGATGATTATCTTTGAAGACCTATGAGAAGGGCTTAATACTCGGTATTATTATTGGTGCATGGGAAATTGAAATTTAAATGAAATGGGTATTGGAGCTCCTTATGTTGGCAATTTTGGGTACCTTGGGTACATTGCCTTTGCTCTAAGTGTAGATGTTGTCATTGATGTCAAGAAGGTCTTGAAGCAATCTGGTTTGATGTCAAAGAAATTGTTTTGATGAAGGTTTCAGTTTGGACAGTGAGTTTCCAAGAAGATCAGAGTAGCCCGAGTTGCAAAAAGATCAAGAAAAAGACAAGTAAGAAAAAGTATGCAGGCAACTGGAAAAACTGTCGCGATTTCGCGACATGTTTTAGGAGAGAGAAAGTGCTGGCAAAACTATCGTGATTTCGTGACATGTTTGAGGAGAGAGAAAGTTTGGGCAAAACTGTCACGATTTCGTGACATGTTGGCAGAGAAGGAGAGCAAGTTGGAAAGTGTCATGATTTCGTGACATGTCGCATTTTCGTGACTCAAAAAGTGCAGGAAGGCAGAGAAGGAAAAGTGTCACGATTTCGTGACACATTGCCAGGAAAGCTGTACGGACAAAAAGGTGTCGCGAGTTCACGACATAATGCAGAAAAGAGAGTCCGTAGTGTGAACTGTCATGATTTCATGACAAGATCGAAGAGAGAGAAAGTTATTCAGGAACTGTCATGATTTTGCGACATGCTACAGAGGTCGAGTTGAGGACTGTCATGATTTCACGGCATGCTGAAAAGCTCGAAGTGAGAACTGTCATGATTTCGTGACATGCAGCGAAGGAAAGAGTTTGATATGAGAAGCGTCATGATTTTGCGACAGGCAGTAGAGAAAGTGTACGAAAGCTGAAAGCATCGCGATTTCATGACAGGATAGAGGAAAAGCTTGCATTAGCAAAAAATGTCATGATTTCATGACAGGTTGAGAAGGTAGCATTGAGTTGGAGTAAGTGTCACGATTTCGTGACTTGCTCCAGTTTTGCAGGCGTAAGGCAGAGAAAAGCTTAAGGCAGCGAAAGTGTCATGATTTCGTGACATGTTCCATTTTCATTGGAG
The DNA here is from genome assembly GCA_028583015.1 of Wollemia nobilis. NCBI lineage: Eukaryota > Viridiplantae > Streptophyta > Pinopsida > Araucariales > Araucariaceae > Wollemia > Wollemia nobilis. The sequence goes on from JAQPPZ010001261.1 coordinate 3,981,625, forward strand.
CAAGCCGAGAAAAAGTTGAAGAAGCGAGAAATGTCACGATTTCATGACAGAAGTGAAGATGACGTCAGTAGAGGCAAAAGTGTCACGATTTCATGACAAAAGTAGAGAAGAAGGCCATGAAGACAGAAGGGTCATGATTTCATGACAGGAGTGTAGATGACGTCAGCAGAAGCAGAAAGTGTCACGATATCGCGACAAAAATGAATAGGAAGCCAAAAGAAGCAAAAGTGTCATGATATCGTGACAGCAGGCAAAAGAAGGTGTACGGCTGTAAAAGTGTCACGATATCATGACATGTTATGGTTTCACGATAGAAGCTCTGAGGTAGCAGAGGCGGTTGAAGCCGACAAAGTTAAATCTGGGCCGACGAAGATTAGGGTTTTGCAGCCGACGATCTTTAGGGTAACAGTCGACTAAAGATTAAGTTTTTGATCATGAATTAATGCTATAAAAGGAGGACTATTTTTGAGTTTCAAGGTATCGAATGCGTGAATCGAATTTGTGCAAGCAAATTCCGTGGTGTGCAGAGACCGAGTCGAATCGATTTGTGCGAAGTGTGCGAGATGCAGCCATAACAGTGCAATTAGCACAGAAGTGGCGAGTTGATGCGCACTGTGAGAAGTTCGATCGTAGAGTGTTGTATGTTGTTGTGTTTGCACAGAGGTGCAAAGGTCGATGTTCGATCGAGTGCAGCTGTAATTGCATAATAAGAGCGAAGGACTGTGTCTTGCAGAACAGAGGAAGAGGACAATTTGTACCAGACCGAAGGACTATGTTTTGGTGCAAATTCGAGGACCAGCTTTGAGGTGACAGAGTTGAGGACAGAGGTCTCCAGCCAGAGCAGGGAAGACAGGTGTCTTCTGTGGATAGAGTTCCACTTGCTAAGGGTAGAAGAGGCAGAGGTCTTCTAGAGGATCACCAGCCAGAGCAGAGTTAGGGGAAGGTATCTCCTTTGAGCAAAGGCTCATAAACATTGTAATTGGGAAGGTTTCCCAAAGAATTTGAAATAAACTTTTAGAGAAAAGTTTTGTGGACGTAGCCTAGCCTTTCTGGGTGAACCACGTTAAAATGAGTTTTCTATGTGTGATGCTTTCTGTCTTGTTTAATATCATGTTGATGCCATTGCTATCTGAATTTAAAATTATTAAATGGTTAAGTCTTATACTGTTCACCCCCCCTCTCAGTATAAGTTCATGTTCTTCAATTGGTATCAGAGCAGGTCACTCCAGAAAGAGCCTAACAGCTTGGAGAAGGATCTATCAGAGGAACATATAAATTCAGAAAGAAATGAAGAGGTTGAGTTCGATCTCAAAAGTGAATTCTTCTTGGCCTTGAGAAAGCTTGAGAAACTCGGGGAAGAGAATTCTGTTCTCAAGCATAAATGTCGGGGAAGAAGAGATAGCAAGATCAGAATTGTCTCAAAGTGTTATAGATTTCAAAATTCTAGCTGAAGAAGGGAAGAAGGTTGAACAGGTTCTAACAGAGGCTCTAAAAGGAAAGGAAGCTGATTGTGAGAAACTAGAAGAAGAAATTATGTCTCTTAGAGTGAAGTTGGAACATTTGACTCTCAGACAGATTACTCCATGTGAAAAGAAGGATGGTATCACCATTCATGAAATAGGGTCTTCGAGCAAGATCAATCTTCATCTTGAAGAACAGTGGATTCCAGTTGATCGCAAGAAGAACAATCATCCAAGGCATCAAAACAGGTTACATAATACCTTCCATGGCTATTGTTTTTCCTATAAGAAATTTGGTCACATAGCTATGCATTGCAATAAATCTCTGAATAGCCATAGTAAGGAAAATGTTAACTCATTTGCACCTCTTATGAACAAAAATATCATGTGTTACAAGTGCAAGAATTTTGGGCATATAGCAAGGATGTGCAATTTGAATAGATTTAGCTTTGAGTTCACTAAAAAGAGGAATGAGATCAAATCTAAGTCAATGATAGTTCAAACTACTTTTCATGCTCAAGACAAAGTAGAAAAATGGTATCTTGATAGTGGTTGTTCAAAACATATGATTGGTGAAAAAGAAAAGTTTTTGGTTTTCAAAGAAACAAACAGAGGAACAGTCAGTTTTGGAGATAACAGGTCCGCAAAAATCTGTGGTAAAGGGACTCTTAGTTTGGATGGGAAATCCAAAACAGAGAATGTGCTCTATGTAGAAGGCCTAAGACATAATCTTCTTAGTGTGAGTCAACTTTGTGATCAAGGGCACATAGTATCTTTCTTTTCGGATAGATGTGAGATAAGTAAAGAAAAAAATGGAAAACTCATTGCTAGTGCTACAAGGACTCCAAACAATCTTTACATGCTAAGTGAGATAAAAAGGGAAAAGTGTTTTATAACTCAAGAAGATGAGAGTTGGTTATGGCATAAAATATTGGGACATTTGAGTTTTGATAATCTTGTCAATATTAGTAACAAGGAAGCGATCAGAGACTTGCCTAAAATAAAAAGGCCCCATAACATCATTTGCGGTCCTTGTCAACATGGTAAACAGACCAGAACCAGTTTCAAATCAAAAGGGTATACTTCTTCCAAACCATTGGATCTTATTCATACTGATTTGTGTGGCCCCACCAGAACTCAGAGCATTCAGGGAGATAGCTACTTCATGTTGTTTATAGATGATTATTCTAGAATGACTTGGGTTACTTTTCTCAAAGAAAAATCTGAAGCTTTTGAAAAATTTAAAGCTTTTAAAGAAATGATTGAAAATGAGACCGACAAGAGAATCAAATGCTTAAGATCAGATAGAGGAGGAGAGTTCACTTCAAATGAATTTGTGGAATACTGTGAGCAACACGGAATCAAAAGAGAATATTCAACAGCAAGAACTCCTCAACAAAATGGAGTAGTTGAAAGGAAAAATAGAACTGTTGAAAGTATGGCTAGAGCTATGTTAAATGAGTCAAAACTTTTAGATGGCTTTTGGAGAGAAGCAGTCAATACAGTAGTTTACATCATCACTAGGGCTCAACTCAGATTCAATCATCATAAAACTCCCTATGAGTTGTGGAAAGGAAGACCAACTACGGTAAAACACTTCAAAGTGTTCGGGAGTAAGTGCTTCATCAGAAGGGAAGATCAGAATTTGGGAAAATTTGATCCTAGGTGTGATGAGGGAATTTTTCTTGGATATTCCAATAGAAGCAAGGCCTACATATGTTTCAACAAAAGAAATCATACTATTGTAGAAAGCATAAATGTAACAATAGATGAAAAGACAGGGATAAAAGAACCAGTCAAGGAACTGGGTGATGAAATCTGTCAAGAAGAATTCAGAGAGGCTTCGGATGAAGAAGAGGAAAGACAACAAGCTGCTTCCCAAAACTCCTTCACGGTATGTTCAGAAACATCATCCCAAAGACTTGATCATTGGTGATCCAAATAGCAGGAAAACAAGAAGAAGAGTCATTCCTTCACATGATTCTACGAATGTTGCTTTATTGTCTCAGATTGAGCCAAAATATTTCAGTGAAGCATGTGCAGATAAATTTTGGATAAAAGCAATGGATGAAGAGCTAAATCAAATAGAGAAAAGTGAAACTTGGGATTTGGTTCCTAGACCTAAGGACAAGAATGTCATTGGCACAAAATGGATATTCAGAAATAAACTCAATGAGGACGGAAAGATTGTCAGAAACAAAGCTAGGTTAGTTTGTAAAGGTTATTCTCAAGTAGAAGGTGTCGATTTCGAGGAGACGTTTGTGTCTGTTGCTCGTCTTGAAGCTATCAGAATGTTTTTGGCCCTTTCTAGTTTCAAATATTTCAAGGTATTTCAAATGGATGTAAAGTCAGCCTTTCTAAATGGGGTGTTGAATGAAGAAGTCTACATAGAACAACCAGAAGGAGTGTCTCTCTCAGAACAGCCAGACTATGTATGTAAACTAAAAAAGGCCTTGTACGGGTTAAAGCAAGCACCCAGGGCTTGGTACTCAAGACTTGGCGGGTATCTTCATGAACAAGGTTTCAGGAAAGGCATGGCAGATAGCAACTTGTATATTAAGAATGAAGGTGATGATATGTTGATCATAGTTGTCTATGTTGATGATATTATTTTTGGGGGAAATAATACTCAGATGTGCAAAGTTTTTGCCAACACCATGTAGAAGGAATTCGAGATGTCTATGATTGGAGAGCTGTCATTCTTTTTAGGGCTTCAGATTGCGCAATCAAAAGATGGTATATTTCTCTCTCAAGAAAAGTATATCAAAGAAATGTTGAAGAAATTCGGGATGATGGACAACAAACCCGTGTGTACTCCTATGATTACAGGGTGCAATCTGAGTAAAGATGATGAATCTCCAATGGCAGATCAGAAGTTGTATAGATCTATGATTGGCAATTTACTATACAATACGACTACCGGACCGGATATCATGCAAGCCGTTGGATTAGTTGCAAGATTTCAAGCAGCTCCAAAAGAATCTCATGTTATAGCAGTCAAGAGGATATTCAGATATTTGAAGGGCACTATGGACTTTGGGCTTTGGTATCCCAAAGGTGATGATTTCACCCTCACAGCCTATACAGATGCAAATTAGGCAGATAGTATTGATGATAGGAAAAGCACTAGTGGTGGAGCATTCTTTTTGGGGAAGATTCTAGTTTCTTGGTTAAGTAAGAAACAACCTTCGTTTCCTTATCTACGGTAGAAGCTGAATACATAGCAGCGATGGTTGGGTGCACACGAGTTTTATGGATGAAAACCACCTTGGAGGATTTCAAAGTCAAGCATGAACAACCCATCTCCATTCTCTCGTGATAATACAAGTGCCATAAGTATTTCTAAAAATCCGGTAATGCACTCAAGGACGAAGCACATTTCCATCAAATATCATTTTCTAAGGGAGAAAGTGCAAGAGAAGCAGGTCAAGCTAGAGTATGTGCCTACTAAAGAGCAGATTGCAGATATCTTCACCAAACCTCTTCCAAGAGATACGTTTGAGTATCTAAGGGAGAAATTGGGAGTTGTACTCTCACCTCAAAATTAATCACCTCATCAGGAGGTGGGGGAGGGACCAAGCCAAGAGGCTCTTTCTTAGTCCCGAGTCCCAAAGGTGGCCCTTTGCCATTGATGACAAAGGGGGAGAGATATGAGTAAGGGGGAGAGCTTCATAGTGAAGAAGAGAGCTTCAAGTCAGGGGGAGCAAAAACTTCAAAGGAAGATTCTCAGTTGATGGATCAGTTGGTTTCAGTTTTGGCTCTTGACTAGTGTTTTCAGTTAAGGTTTGCCATCAATGACAAAGGGGGAGATTGTTGGCAATTTTGGGTACCTTGGGTACATTGCCTTTGCTCTAAGTGTAGATGTTGTCATTGATGTCAAGAAGGTCTTGAAGCAATCTGGTTTGATGTCAAAGAAATTGTTTTGATGAAGGTTTCAGTTTGGACAGTGAGTTTCCAAGAAGATCAGAGTAGCCCAGTTGCAAAAAGATCAAGAAAAAGACAAGTAAGAAAAAGTATGCAGGCGGCTGGAAAAACTATCACGATTTCGTGACATGTTTTAGGAGAGAGAAAGTGTTGGCAAAACTGTCATGATTTCACGACATGTTTGAGGAGAGAGAAATTTCGGGCAAAACTATCGTGATTTCGTGACATGTTGGCAGAGAAGGAGAGCAAGTTGGAAAGTGTCACGATTTCATGACATGTCGCATTTTCGCGACTCAAAAAGTGCAGGAAGGCAGAGAAGGAAAAGTGTCGCGATTTCGCGACACATTGCCAGGAAAGCTGTACGGACAAAAAGGTGTCGCGAGTTCATGACATAATGCAGAAAAGAGAGTCCATAGTGTGAACTATCACGATTTCATGACAAGATCAAAGAGAGAAAGTTATTCAGGAACTGTCATGATTTCACGACATGCTGTAGAGGTCGAGTTGAGAACTATCACGATTTTGTGGCATGCTAAAAAGCTCAAAGTGAGAACTGTCACGATTTCGTGACATGCAGCGAAGGAAAGAGTTTGATATGAGAAGCATCACGATTTCGCGCAGAGAGAAAGTGTACGGAAGCTGAAAGCGTCGTGATTTCGTGACAGGATAGAGGAAAAGCTTGCCTTAGCAGAAAATGTCATGATTTCATGACAGGTTGAGAAGGCAGCATTGAGTTGAAGTAAGTGTCATGATTTTGTGACTTGTTCCAATTTCATGGGTATAAGGCAGAGAAAATCTTAAGGCAGTGAAAGTGTCATGATTTCGTGACATGTTCCGTTTTCACTGGAGCAAGCCGAGAAAAAGTTGAAGAAGCGAGAAATGTCACGATTTCGTGACAGAAGTGAAGATGACATCAACAGAGGCAAAAGTGTCATGATTTCATGATAGAAGCAGAGAAGAAGGCCATGAAGACAGAAGGGTCATGATTTCGCGACAGGAGTGTAGATGACGTCAGCAGAAGAAGAAAGTGTCGCGATATCACGACAAAAATGAATAGGAAGCCAAAAGAAGCAAAAGTGTCACGATATCATGACAGCAGGCAAAAGAAGGTGTACGACTGTAAAAGTGTCACGATATCGTGACATGTTATGGTTTCACGGCAGAAGCTCTGAGGCAACAGAGGCGGTTGAAGCCGACAAAGTTAAATCTGGGCCGACAAAGATTAGGGTTTTGCAATCGATGATCTTTAGGGTAACAGCCGACTAAAGATTAAGTTTTTGATCATGAATTAATGCTATAAAAGGAGGACTATTTTTGAGTTTCAAGGTATCGAATGCGTGAATCAAATTTGCGCAAGCAAAGTCCACGATGCAGAGACCGAGTCGAATCGATTTGTGCGAAGTGTGCGAGATGCAGCCATAACAACGCAATTAGCGCAGAAGTGGCGAGTTGATGCGCACTGTGAGAAGTTCGATCGTAGAGTGTTGTATGTTGCTGTGTTTGCACAGAGGTGCAAAGGTCGATGTTCGATCGAGTGCAGCTGTAATTGCACAATAAGAGCGAAGGACTGTGTCTTGTAGAACAGAGGAAGAGGACAATTTGTACCAGACCGAAGGACTATGTTTTGGTGCAAATTCGAGGACCAGCTTTGAGGTGACAGAGTTGAGGACAGAGGTCTCCAGCCAGAGCAGGGAAGACAGGTGTCTTCTATGGATAGAGTTCCACTTGCTAAGGGTAGAAGAGGTAGAGGTCTTCTAGAGGATCACCAGCCAGAGCAGAGTTAGGGGAAGGTATCTCCTTTGAGCAGAGGCTCATAAACATTGTAATTGGGAAGGTTTCCCAAAGAATTTGAAATAAACTTTTAGAGAAAAGTTTTGTGGACGTAGCCCAACCTTTTTGGGTGAACCACGTTAAAATGAGTTTTCTATGTGTGATGCTTTCTGTCTTATTTAATATCATGTTGATGCCACTGCTATTTGAATTTAAAATTATTAAATGGTTAAGTCTTATACTGTTCACCCCCCCCTCTCAGTAGAAGTTCATGTTCTTCACCTTATGGTGTGAAAAATATTATTCATGTGCCACCCCCTTGCTCACACTTAGAACCATAAAAAAATAGAGTTATATCAGTTGTGACTCAGGCTTTTTAGGATCTGTTGATTCTGAGATATGAAAAACTTCATCATCGAGAATCTCTATAGTGAGAGGATGGTCATACTAGAGAGGAGCCTCTGTTAGTTGATTATGACTTGAACCTTAATTGATGAACTCTACATTAAATTCTATCAATAACATTATCCATTTCACCATGCGACTACTATGGTAAGTTTGACTCATCATGTAGCACAATGAATTCTCTTTCAATACTACATACATGGTACGATTGAGCATGTAATGGCATAAATTTTTAGTGGAAAAGACCACTTCTAAGCATATCTTCTCAGCATATGCATATTTTACCTTATAGCTAACCAGGGAGTAGCTAACATAATATGTAGCCTATTCTTTATGTAGTTCATTCTTTTGGGCGAACATGGTGCCCAATGCAAGCTAAGTAGATGAGATGTAAAAATAGAACAACACTCCTAGTCGCGAAGGAGCCAATACTGGCGATGAAGCTAGATATTATTTTTATTTTATCAAAGTCATCTTGACATTCCTCATCCCAATGAAATATGACCCCCTTGTGTAATAACTTGTTCATAGGTCAACACTTATTCGATAATTGTGTTATGAAGCACTTTATGGATGTGATATTTCCTTGCAAGCTATGCAACTACTTGATAGTTTTGGGGAGAGGTATTTCTAGAATTGCCTTTAATTTGTTTGGGTCTACTTCTATGCCTCACTTAAAATCTATGAATCCCAAGATTTTACCAGATGTGGCACCAAATATACACTTATTAGGATTTAGCCTAACATTATACTCAATGAGGTAATCTAAAACCTTGCACAATACATTGATATGCTTATGACATAATAGAGATTTGGACAATAAGTCATCCATGTAATAATTGATAATTTTATGCATGTAGTCATGGAAGATATACATCATGGCTTGTTGGTAGGTGGTGCTAACATTTTTGAGGTGAAAAGGTATGATCTTGTAAAAAAATGTGTCCCAAGGCATTGTGAATGTCATTTTGATCTGAACTTCTATATTAATGCAAATTTAATTGTATCCAAATAAATCATCCATAAGGGATAACATTTCATGTACTATTGTGGCATTTACCAATGCATAAATATTTGGCAAAGAAAACTCATCCTTAGGACTCGCTTTGTTGAGATCTCTAAAATCAGTGCAAATACGAATCCTCCCATCGGGTTTCTTGATGGGTACCATGTTTGAAACCCATGGTGGATATTCTACTAATATAATAAATTCAATATCCAATACTTTTTGTAATTCATATTTAACCATCAAGGTGACTATTGGATGCATCTTACGTAGATTTTTCTTAACTGGTTTGACCATTAGGTCCAGTGTAATATTATGTGTAACCAGATTAGGATCTAGTCTTGGCATATCTTTATAAGTCCAATAAAAAGCCTCTATCTTTTCTATTAACAAACTTGTATAATCAGCTTCCTCATCAGGGGATAGACCTTCCCCTAATTTTATGTTATGCGGATTATCAAGATCTGTATTGATATCCCTATGAATTATTGGCTCAATTAACATGTGCAATATGTATTCCAACCGATGTGGAATAGGGATTAAGTGAATGGCATCAGATGGGTTTACACCCTCAATTGGTATTTCTTTCTCAACCTTAGTGTGATCAACATTTTTACTAGTTCTTGGAGGAAAATGAAATGGTTGTAACATTTTCTCACAAGGCCAATACTCTTATTGCGATGGGGAGAATCTCTCTAATCAAAGTTAATTACCTCAAAATTGAGGTGTAATGGCTTTTATGGGTTATTCAAACATCTCAATGGTGCATTTAGATCTATGGAAATAATTTTTATGGATACATGATCTCCCTTCCATGGGAGAGTTGGTCTAGAGATATGATGTTGTCTCTTAACTCATGAGGGTGGTCATGGAGGAGGTAGAATGACCAGTGGTGGTCAGTGTGGAAGGCAACAATATTGTTCTTCATGTGGCAAAATATGTCACCAAATAGGATGTTGTATTGGGAACATGTGAAGATAGAAATCATCTTCATTGTCCAAAGGGATGACTCAATCATGTTCCTCATATGATCTTGGATAATTTATGAGAGCTATGCTATAGTATGACTCATCATCTACTGTTCATTTGTGAGGATGACCTTGATCCTCTTCCTCACTATCATATTGAAGGGTGTGCAAACTCTCTCCTACTTCATGAGGTTGAGTGACATCACTATATAACCCTTGATCTACCATGTTTATGGGAAAATAATCTCCTAATGAGTGGACATGATGTATATTGGCATAGGGATCATGCCCAAGCTCATCCCTATAATTTAGAACTAGGCATTCCAAACCCTCTTTGAGTACATCTAAAGGTACTGTATTATTGTGTCCCAACCCAAATTTATCATATGGTAACTAATAATATGGTTGACAAGGAACATGAGTACCATATTCATACAACCCTAGCCCAAAACCATGCCAATTTTAGTAATGTAGATATTGCATGGTGTAGTCAGGATTTGACATGTAGTTTATATCCTTAGATAAGGGTTCATCATATTCTTCTTCCTGAGGAACTAGAAATATTCCATACTCTATACCCCCATTTATAAAATTTGTTTGGTAGGGTAGTATACCTAGAGGTACAATGATACCTATGGGAATACATGGTCATACCATATCTTGCATTGTCTCTATGGATGGAATTATTGTGATGTTTCTTAATAATTACTCTCCTATCCCTGTACTAGACATCTGGATTGTAACTTGGGATGATGAATGTGAAGGATATGTAAGCAAGACTCAATATTACTCAATGTGTTCCTCCTGAGATAGTTCTTGGTCTATAGTACTAGGAATATATTTCATAAATATGGTGGAAATTATGGGAGGGATATCATCAATTGGCCTCTTTGACATATTCCTCTATGGAGGATATGATGATGATGAAGGCTTTTCTAAAGTTACCAATGATTATGATGGTATAGATGAAGATGGTAATGAGGTAATGGAAGGTAATGGATATGGGAGTGGACTATGAATGGATTTTTTAAGTTGGAAGTCCACATGAGTTGATGATAACATTGACTCAGTGATTTTATGCACCATGTTGTAATACTTAAAAGGCTCAAGATCTGTAGAGACTATGTTTACCTTCACTTCATAAGTATATTTGATACATTTATGAGCAATATATAGGACACATTTCATGTTCTAGATCCAAGGTCTACCTAGCAATATGTTATAGGCCATTGCACCCTCCAAAATATGACACAGTGTCAATATAGTTTTGTGTCCCACCTGAATGGGTAGGACTATAGTACCGAATGTGGAGCATATCATATCATTGAATGCTCGGAGGGTGTAGGTGGATGCTACAACATGAGATGCTAGAAGTCCTAGGTATTTAAGGTCACTAGTGGTTATTATGTTGCTTGATGAACCAATGTCTATCAAAACTCTCTTATACGGTATATCATTCACACATGCAATGATGTGCAAAGGAGGATCAACCACATCACTTGCTATGGATTTGAGTTCGTGATCATGGAATGTGATCACTGGTTCCTTAAATTGTTGCACATGCCCCATAAAATTGATGAAGGAGTTAGACTCCTAAGGTTACAACTCTATCAACTTAAGAATATCCATTAGAGCTTCTTTGTGAGGTGGAGATTGCTGAATTAGCTCGTATATGGACAATATAGCCAATGTTGTTCTTAACATTTGTGCAAGATTACTTTTTATTATTACTACTAGCTTAGATGGAAGGCTCTATACTAGAGGTAGGAGAGGTCGTGACATTGATGTAACATCTCTTGAAGCTGCAGGTGGTGTAACTTGATTTGGGTAGCATCTATTCCTAGCCATAATACTTACCATCCTAACATACCCTTGTAAAGGGGGTGTCATATTGATCTCATTTATTTATTTACTAGGATCTACTTTTACCTCATGAGTAGGTAAGGGGTATTTGAAAAACCCCATCTATTGATTATTTGGAGTGAGAGGATTATCCACTTGGAGCTCATTCCTCTCTATCATGTCTTGCACTATATTTTTGAAACCATAGCATGTAGGCAAGTCATGGCCATTCTATTAATGATATCAAAAAAATTAATCTTCTCAACATCCCATAGGCTTTTGCTTGCCTGCATTCAGGTCTATAGGCTTGATTTTTTGTAAAGTAATCATTTGAGCAGCCCACAAATGATTGAATAGGGACTCCATTAACTCAACAATGGTTCTAAACTATTGCCTAGGGTGAAATTTTTAATTTTGACCTTGATTCGCTTGAGTATTATTATTATAACTCGCAGGAGGAGGCTAAGCCTGATAATTTATCTTTTGAAGAGGCATCATTTGTGCAGGCCCAGGGATATTAATGGCCACTTGATTGATTGCTATCATCTTTGATGGTACCAGATTGCTCTTTGGATTCTTTTTCCACTCCTTCTTGCAAGGTTTAGCTATTTTCACCTCTTGGATTTTGATCTCTTATATGGTTATAGATTGCACTAGAGCATCCTCAAGAGTGGGATATTGTTTGAGTTGCAACAATAAAGATATTGGTTTTAAGCAACTCTTTTAAAAAAAAATGTTAACTCGAAAACTAGCAATAGATAGGGTAGCTTAGCTATAAGCATTCACCATCTATTTCCATGGTCAGTGATAGGCTCATCATCATATTATTTTAATCCTGTAAGGTCAGTTAAGGTCACCTTCCTCTTTGTATTGAAGGCAAATAATTCCAAGAATGCATCTACAAACTATTAAAAAGTATAGATGCTATGCCTTGGAATTTGGTTAAACCACTCAATGGCAGGGCTAGAGAGGGTAATTAAGAATATTCTTAGGAGTAATGTATCATTCTACTATATGTTGAAGCACTAATTCATGAATTTTATGACATGCTCTTGAGCATATTATTCTCCTTTAAACTTGTCCAACTTGGGCATTTTAAAATGATCAGGGTATGTAGGGGAAGGTATATATGGATGTAACGATTGATTGCATAACTAGTGCAAGGTGGGCTTTTGAAGCCCGATCCCAACTATCTTACTCTCTATAGTTTCTAAGCGTTCAGGAAATGCTTGATATGCATCAGAGGATTTAATCTCCTCAACCTTATTTTGGACTCATGGAGGGGGATGAGGAATATTAAGCATAGATTGAGGTGGTTGATTGTCATCAACCATATCTCCAAAATATGCTTCTAAGTAATGCTTGCTTTGTTACAATTAATCATAAGCCCCATAAGGTTTTTTTGGAATGGGCCTACAAGGAGGAACCAATGCCTAATGAACATTATCTATATTAGTCCTAGTAGGTAATTTCTGATCAGGCCTAGGAGGTATAGGTAGGAACATTTGATTAGGTCTAGGATACCTATTATAATGGAAATTAGGTTGCCTTTGCTGAGCCTCTTGTCTATGTGTACTTGGAGTAGTAACTCCATTATGCAATGTTTCTTGAATCTACTATTCAAGTGTTTGTCTTTCTAATTGTTGTCACTACTCTAGGAGATCCAAGAATTGTTTATCAGACTAAAGTTGATTAAACTTATCTTGAAAATCAACATACTTATTGACTAGTTGATCAATTTGATTAGTTGTATTGGGCCTATGTGGCTTAGCATTATTTCCCAAATACCTATCTTATTTAGGAGGGTTTGTGAGGTCTACTATAGCTTTCCATTGATTAATATAAGTTGTATTATATCGAGGCTTACCCCTAAAAATATGTTCTTAATAATCTGCTAGCAAAGAGGCACATCATGCTTGCATGGAATGATGTAACCAAGGATAATTATAATATTCCTTAGGTCTTTCCTCATAAATTAGGAATGATAGGGTATAATTGAACCACCTAAGGCGATGAGTATCATACTCATCCTGGTATGTGCATTTTGGAGAAGAATGATTTGAGAGCATAAGATGATCATTTAACCCTACTCTTGGTGTATAGTATTTATATTGCAAACAAGTATGAGGAGTAAACCGAGAAGGCATGTGAATACATGGTATTTCTCTATGTGTTGGTGCCTCATTGCGTGGTTTTCTTTCTTGAAATAAGGCATTGCAAGTATCCATACATGGAAAGTAATTCCATAGAGTGGGACTATGACCTAGAGGGGTACCCTATGTAGGAATTCCTTGTAATCTATATCCCCTATTTGAAACTCTAAGACTTGGAAGTTTAGGTGACCACCAAGGAGGTATAAGCATGTCCTTGGGTTCAAATTGGAGATGATCTATGTCTCCTTGCCTAATACACATAGCATTCACCCTTAAGTGGGCTTGGCTATGGGTATATACCATAACTACTTACTCTAAATCTCTATGTGATTATCTCCTTTACAAATTTTATAGATTTAAATACATAGTCAATAGAAACACATAAGCATACAAATGATTATCTCTTTTAACAATTATGTGTTCCTAAATTTTTTGATGTGTTTCAAATTTCCTACTTTTGTAAAGAATCTCTTTCACATGTTTTAAATATTTTTTGATGTAAATATCAATTTCTTAAAATGGATTTCACCTATATACTCGTAGATCGACAATCGACAATGAAATTCTGGTCATGTAAACCAACCAAGGTATGGATAAGAAGCCCATACCAAATTAGGGTAGGTCCTACTAGTCCTCACCCAGTACTCACTTGGTCAGTGTTATACCCTTCGAAGAGAAGTATATGCAAATTTTCCAAGATACATCAGATCTTGGAGTTGGCTTTGGCCAAAAATGTGGTATGTGGGATTTGAGCCAATGGATGGATATGAAAACCATCGTCATTGAACTCTATAAGTGGTTGGGGATGAATTCCAACTCACTAACATTAAAATAAGTGTGGTGTGTGTGGTTATTTTTAAAATTATGGAAAGAAAACAAGTTAGCATTCAATGACTTTTCACATAATGCATTAACAACATTTCACTTTTAGAATCATATGCATATATAGAAAGAAGGAAACCTACAAAATTTATAGCCTATATGAAAACCTAACCCTTAGGTAGGTCACACATAGGAAAACCATACAAAATGCATTTCTAAAGGTTGTTCATTTTCCTTTTTTTCAATTTGTTAATGTGGAATTTAGAAATTGTAAATATAACCTTGAAGTGCATACAAAAGACAAGAAAAACTAAAATTTAACCTTTTCTAGACAACCTAGCTGCAAATTGAAGGTTCAGGAAGTTACCTTATCTATTTTGAAAGTTGTTGTTTCTAGAAATTTCTGCAAAAAACCCTTGGTTTTCTAGCCATCCCTGGGTGGGATGGCTACAAATTTGGGGGCCATCCCTTGGTGGTATGGTTACAATGGCCATCCCTTGGTGGTAAGGTTACAATGGCCATCCATGGAAAGAACAACTAGGAATTTAGAGGTTGTTTCTGCTCAGAACAACCAAAATTTATAACACACAAAACACTAAAAGAAGGTCAAAAATGACAAAAATAAAAGGATACAATGGATAAGGGTCCCACCATGATCGCCACTAAAGTAGAAAAAAATGGATCACCTAGATAGATTGAAATTGAAATGTAATATAGTATTTATAATAAAGCATGTGAAAGAAATATGCTAAAGGGGGGTTTCTCATATTTTTAAATTCATCAATCCAATAGTTACAATATGTCCCCTTGAGGGCTTCTCATTTTGATACATTTTAGATTACAAGTTATGAGGGATCAAATCCCTTCATGAGCTTAATGGCGTGCTTCCAGTGTTCTTCTTGCAACCCACACTTGAGAGCTATTCTTGGGCTATGTTTATTCAGATCCTTAGATCCTCCCTCATGCATAAAATACCTACACCTACACACAAGATATTGAATGAAGTTAATAGCATATGTGTTTGATATTGAAAACTATGAAAAACCATAGAAAGTATGCATCTATGAATATGAGATTTATTTGTGACTATTCTAAACAAATCCAAATGACTTAAAATTTTGATATGATGTTAATGAGATTATTTTGGAAGGATATGAGCATAAATTAAAGTGCAATTGTGATCAGAACCTGTGGCCATCCCTGGTAGGAGCAACTAAGATTGAAATTACAAAACACAAATTGACACATCAAATCTATTCCAAACTTAACCAAATTTGAATATGCTGCTATTCTAATGCTATAGAATTGATCTATGCTAAAATTGGGTCAAAATTGTTAGCCATTTCATGGCCATCCCTAGAAAGTCCAACTAGGAATGTTATCCATCCCTAGTAGGGATGGTCATAAAATGGGGTGGTTTTTACCACTAATTCAAAGGGGATATGTTTTAGAACTCTCCTAAATGTGGTGTCACTGAATTTGGTCAAATTAATTAACGTATTTTGGGATACACCTAAAAGCACCTTCAAATGAAGAGGTTTTCATGGAAAATACATGGGAAAATGTGAGGATAAATATTGGTAGCACTTCATAATTGAATTTTGCAAATATCTCCTCCTTGAAATTGGATGTTAGCACTTCAATTTATAGCCCAAAAAGGGTAAAATTTGAAAAGGAGCAAGTTTTGGCATGCAAGACAAGTGCCACCACTTGTCAATTCCTTTTCCATTCATAGGGTGAAATAGGATACCTATTTGGAACTCCAATTTGTAGGTCTTGATGTCTATGATAGCTTCCAAATAAATTTTGCATGATTATATAGGATAAATGGTAGGAATTGATTGCCATTTGTCCTACCATTTGACTTTTATAGGGTCTAGTTCATGGTCATCTCACGTAGGGATGACTACTGGTGGCCATCCCTGGGTGGGACGGTCATGAACTGTGACCATCATTGGGTGGGAAATCCATGGCTACATGGCCCAAACCCTCCCAAAAGTGGGTTGAAACTTCAAAAAAGTGGTTGGGAGCCCTAATTAACCCCTGAGGGTTGCCCAATGGGGCCATATGATGTCAATAAGAGTGGTTCATAGTGGCACATTAGCAGTCTTATCTGATTTACATGATTTTAGTGTATACATTTTATCTTCATTACTTTTCATCATTCTCTCAGAAACCCTTGGTCATTCCCTTAAACAAGCTTGTGATTCTAGCTCTCTTTTAGGGATCAAATTTACCTCCAATTTCAATCTAATAACTCATCAAAAAATCATTGACAACATTATTTTGAAAAATATTTCTTCCACCCCCCAAGCCAAAATCTTAGAGACTATCTTGATTTCTTATGAAGAGGATGATGGGAAAAAAAGTAATTTCTCAAACAGTTACTTAATCTTCCTCAATACTATTGTTACTAGATAACAAATTATTGCAAGAATCTTAGGATGCTCTATTTCCAGATTTCCATCAATTTATCTAGGCCTCCCACTTTTCGTAGGAAGAACTGAAGGTAATATGTGGAATGTATTCATTGAAAGGGTTAAAAAAATGTTATTTTATTGGAATGGAGCTCTCTTGATCTAGTTAGGAAAAATCACCCTAGTTCAGGCATGTCTACAAAGTATTCCCATTTACTTCATATCATTATTCAAAACTCTATTTTTTCTATACCATAAAATTGAGCAAATCCAACAAAATTTCCTCTAGTCTAGGACTAAAGACAAAAATAGGTTCCACCTGGTGGTGTGGGAGAAGATTTGATCCAAATTTTTTTTTGGTGACATTGGGCTAAGAAGAACAGATGAATAATGCACTTCTTTCCAATTTGGGATGACGCCTCATTTCTAAAAATAAATTAATATGGAGAAGTATCCTAAGAAGGAAATACCTCACCCAATGTAAATTTATTTGGGATGAATATTTTCCTAAAGTTTTAGTTATCTAGAACTCCATTATTCAAGCTAGAAAAACTTTCAAAACCATAATTGGATGGAAAATTTCAAATAGGTAGAAGAAATTGCTTTTGAGAAGACTTGTGGATACATGACTATCCTTTAATTTATGATATGATGTTGTATTCAATCAATCCTATAATGGACCTGTTGTTTGGGTTAAGAGTTAGTGATTTCATTAGTGAAAAATAAATTGGAAAGTCATCTTACATCAAGGCCTGAGCAATGAATAATTGGCTACTGTTGAAGCACTAATAGGCCTCCTAAGAACCTGTTTAATCCCCTAAAATACCTATGATGATAATATAATTTGGGAATAAACTCAAAATGATTAATTTAGTATTAAATCAACTTACTAAATGACTAGAATACAATGTTCTAATAACTTCCCTTCCAATCAAGTCTCGAGGAAATATCTAACCCCAAAAATCTCTACATTTTTTGGGTAGCTATTCAAAGCAAAATTCTTACTCTTGAAAATCTGCAAACCATAGGTATGGTACTCCATAACCACTATTATTTTTTCATATACAATTTAGAAATTTTCAATCACCTATATCTAGAGTGTCTCTTGTTGTGGGCCAAACACAGGTTAAAATTGATCCTATTTTGTCACTGCATGTGCATTTAAATTGTCAACCTAGGGAGCTTCGTAAAATTTAGAAGTGTATCAAACAAGATCATTTATAATACCCACTGTGAGATGAGTCTGGATAATTATATCATTGGGGGGTTTAAAAGGTCAACAATTATTCATCCACACCACAATAATTTATGTATGAATAATTAAATCCTTAGAAAGTAAATATTCATACGTGCATAATTAACTAGACATGAAAATAATTTCACTACGACAATGAAAATAATAGTACATAAAGAAAACCTATGAAAGTAGGAAATTAGTTTAGGAAAGCACAAGTAAAAGGAAGGAATACTGGCTTGGAGTGGGCCCAGGCTCCAACATCTCCCTTCTAGTTGAACACGTGATTAGGAACTCTCAAACTTTATTATGATTGTAAAATAATTAGTACAATGCTTCAATCTCTTCAGAATGATAAATGTATTATAAATTATCTTTCTGGATATCTATCAAAGATGTTTGTGTGTGTTTATATAACACACACATAAATATTCTGTTACAATAAAGTTACAAAAATAGTTCAATCTAGACTAAACTGGGATAATCTAGTAACATCAATCGATATTTACTAAAAATAGTCATCGTTCCTAATGGTGGCACGTTTGCTGATTGGTTCGAGTTTCTTGAGCTGGATCATGATTCGCCTAGCATAGGTAAGACATTCTCATCCATTGGTATAATTTACAAAATTATCTTATGTGACGTGGAACTAGAACTACACTAGTCAACACTACCCACATCACTTTATTTGGTCAACTGGCAAAGAATGGAGGTGCCTTATCTATGAGGAAGGTGTCTTCCTCAAGTGCTTTGGTAGGCACCTTCTTTATGTGAAAGTTGCATACTAATATTGAGTGCCTTCTTCATGCAAAATGTGCCTACTAAGGTCGAGCGCATTCTTCATGCAGAAGGTGCCTACTGATGTTTGGGTGCCTTCTTTATGCGAAAGGTGCCTTGCCTTGTATGGTGTACATTCCTTATATAGAAGGTGCCTAAGTATGTCGGGCGCATTCTTTATATAGAAGGTGCCTACCTTGTGTGGGCACCTTCCTTGAAGAGGAAGGTGCCTACCTTCTCTTGGTGCCTTCCTTGAAGAGGAAGGCATTTACCTTTTCTTGGAACCTTCCTTGAAGAGGAAGGCGGCTACTCACCATTCCTTGATCCCGAAATAAATAGAGTTCTAGGTCCATGAAAGACCTTGATTGATCCAATCTGTCAAAATAAACTACATTTTTACAAAAACACACTAAACACACAAATTAGATAACACACACAATTATATTAAATAATTACATAATAATTCATAAAATTACATAGTTTCCGAGGCTCATACAAAATATGAGCATTTTCGAGGCTCATCATCTCTTTTCTACTTAGATTCTTCACTCCCTCTTCTCATATTTCAATATTTTTGTGGCTATTCCAAATTTTATTCTTGTTATTTGCATCCAATGGCATTCCCCTTTCAAGCATATATGTATCAAAGTGTTTTGGTCATATATTTTATCTCATACCCTATGATACATTTGGAAAGAAATAAATGTAAGAGCTTTTAATGGAATTTCACGAGATCATGTCTTTGTGTTTTCCTGTATTCTTTCTTCAATATATAAAAATGTCAAGGTCTAAAACACTTATAACTCACCTCCTTCCAACCTATAGTCCAACCTCATGATAAAATTTGTTTTTTTGTCTCTTGTATACTTTTTGGCCTCTATTTCAGTTGATATTTCCAAGATAGAATTGTAGCCACATCATATGGGGTGGATTAAATATAATTTTTATGGTAAAAAAAAGGGAATTTAGGCAAAGCTAGAGCTGGGGGAATTTTTTGAAACCATAATTGTAAAATTCTATTTGCCATTGCACAAAATCTTGGCCCTCAAACCAATAATTTTGTAGAATCTAGAGTGGTGTTTTAGGGTCTTGCTCTCTTCAAAGACATTCCTTGTCTCAAAGTGGTGATGGAGGGAGATTAATTAATCATATTCAACCAGTTAAAAGCTAACAAAGAATTAGGTTGGAAGACTCAAAACTTGACTGATGAAACTAAATTTATTCTCCAATATTTCAATAGCGTAAACATCAAGCATGTGTATCATGAAGGTAACAAGGTCGTAGATATTTTAGTCAACATTGGGGTTTAGTAGAATGGGTTATCTATTTGGCACCATGAATTTCCATATTTTTATTCAAAAATAAATACATATGGTAGGTATATTTCCTATAGAACCAAAGGTCATCAATGATCCATAGATTGCTACTGATCATAATAAACCCTTTGTTAACAACTCCATGTAAGTGTGAGCTTTGGATGGTTAGGTTTACTTTGTTTTGTTTTGTAATTTTTAGGCACTTTGATTTTAGTTTCCTTGGTCTAGTATTTTTGTCAAAATTCTACAAAAGAACACTAGATTATACTAAGGGGGGGTGAATAGTATAAGATCACTTTTACTTGTATTTACCAATCAATATTATGCAATTTATAGATAGAAATATCAAAAAATGTAATCAAAGCAATGCATAAATCACCACACCCAATAGAGACACAAATTTAGCGTGGTTCACCCAATGTGGGCTCCTCCATAGAGAAAATATTTCACTAAAATTTTCTCAATCAATCTATTGGGAATCCTTTACCTATTAAAATATTTATGGACCTCTATCCAAAGGAGACACCAATCCCCTAATCAAGTTCATGGATATCTATCCACATCATAATTCCTTTCTCCTTAGCTCTGGCTGGTGATCTTCTAGAATAACTACTACCTCCACTACAATAGCTAATGGATCTCTATCCACTAAAGACTCCTATTTTCTCTGCCCTAGATAATGGATCTCTATCCACTAGATATTGTCATCCTCTATAATCTATCACCTCCAAAGCTTGCTCTTTGCTCTATCTCAAATATGCACTAAACACATTCCTTCGGTTTAGCACAAATATTCTCAATATCTATCTCTAGTCTGGTACAAACCTGTCCTAAAATATACACCAAAATTTTTCCTCAAATCTGCACTAAATATAGTCCTTTGGTATATCACAAATATATCCTCAATATCTATCTCAAGCCTTAACACAAAGCTTGATTTAATATCAAATCAAATCTGTTAGATCTGCTTCAAACCTTAACCCAATATTTGAATAAATCAATCAATCAACTCTACTCACAAGTCTTCTCAAAGACTTGTCTCAAATATGCCTTGTAAGCTTCCAAAAACTTTTACACTAATCTATCCACAAGTTCTCTCTAGAAATTTTCCAATCTGCAAAAAAAATGTTGTCCTCAAACTTTGTATTATAAGCTTCCAAAAAATTTCACACAAATCTATCCACAAGTCTTCTCTAAGACTTACCTCAAATCTACTCAACAAGTCCTCACTAGAACTTATCCAATCTACTCAAAAATATTTATCCTCAAACTCTATATTGTAAGCTTCCACAAAAGCTCACACAAATCTATCCATAAGTCTTCTGTAAGACTTACCTCAAATTTTCTCAACAAGTCCTCTCTTGAACTTGTCCAATCTTATAGAAACATAAAGATATTTGTTAGATACTCAATATGCTTCATGTAGACACCTAAATCATGTCATGCTTAGGGGATCTACTTACATAGACACACTCATAATATCATAAGACATAATCTTGGAATTTCCAAGCATCAATAGTGGTTCTCACCACTCATTTGGGTCCTTTTCAAGCCATCCAAGCTTGGCCGCTCAATCCAAGAGTGACTAGATCCTAGCAACTCAAGCCTAGAGTGGCCAAAACTTAGCTACTACAGATGACAGTGGCTAGATCATAGCCATTGTAGACAACATCGAGTAATCCATAAGAAGTAGTTTACCAAAAAAAGGCCTAATCTTGGGCAAAAGTGGTAGTCTGCATGCAATAAATGTGAGCATGAGTGACTTTGCCTTCCTTTTCATGACTAGTTCACATAGGAGACTTGAGTTTGCATTTTAGACTTAAGTTAACTGATCTCCAAGCATAAACAAAGGACAAAAGCTTCTCATGCTAATGACCAGTTCACATAGAAGACTCAAGTGGGAAGTTAGATTTTAGTTAACTGGCCTTCAAATATAGACAATGGACAAAAGCTTCTCATGCTAACTTGCACTACGCATGAGAAATTCATTTCTAGGGCTTATACATAGACCTAGGGTTTCACACTATAAAAGGTGCAAGCCTAAGAGCACGAAGACATCCTGATCATATCTGAAGATCTTGAATCTTTTATCACATCAAGGAGACAGACATCCTTTTGAGGAGAGATTTTGACACTTGGAGATTTCTCTTTGAGATCACATGTGTTGTGGAGATTTGACAAATCGAAGAGCATAATACCTACTTTATTCAACATCTGATCATAGTATTTGACCCATAGCTTTGGGGCAAAGAGGGCAAGGTTTACTTTAGCGATCGTTGTCTTGGAAAGTGGCCCGTAGGATTAGCTTAGATAGACATAGCATCTTTTATCCTATTTTCTTATGTCATTAGCATAGATTTACATGATTTCATGGCATTGTTTTATCATATTTCTGTTACATTCTTTGATTACTAACAAACCTCATCCGGGGAGGCAATATCGAACACCTAAAAGTGTGTTGTTGTTTTATTTCTTGCAGGCCCACAGGTACATCAGATGAAGATTGCAACATACGAGAGCAAAGGGGATCCCTCTAGGAAATAGACCTAGATAAGGAGGCATCTGTAAGCCCTCATACATTTTTGTGTATGGAACTGGGAAGATTTTATAAGCACACCACCTCTTTGTGGAAGGGGCACTCCTTGCTCACTTGTAATTTATAGTATCAAAATGGGTATCCCTAAGAGGGACCGACATGTAACCAAGCTTCAATATCAATAAAGAGATCAGTCTTTTGTTATTTCATTTTATATGTTTTTTCCTCTTGTCTTTCCATTCATATTTGGTATTTTAAATAGCATTGCAAGTAGAGTTTTCAGAAAAGGAACTAGTGCGCGCCTTCTTGGGGTCGCTACAGATGGCGATCACGATGGGATGACCACTAATTTTTCATTTTTTTCCAAAAAACTAACTTAATTTTGTGTGCAATTCTAGTTGCTTTGAGCTACAGTGGCCAAAAACTAGATGCTCTGAGCTACAACAGATAGAAACTAGATGCTTTAAGCTACAACGACCAAGAACCAGTCGCTCTAGTCAACAACGACAAGGACTATAGTGTAGTAGACGTTAAAACATCGACTTTCTAAGCTAGATCAAAGGTTGGTATAGCTTCCCTGATATTTTATAGCTTTTTGTCTACTTCTGTGTGTTTAAAACTGAGAACTTAAAGTACATTTATGTTTGGAAATTGAAAGAATAAAAAAGAAATAATTAAGCATTTTGCTTATCTTAGATCTTCTTTTAAATTTTCCACTAGGTGTTGCTAGGAATAGTGTCTTATAACTAAAAATTTTGCCCTAGGATCCAATGTGCTAGAAATTTTATGTTGTTTGCTTGCTTTGAGGCCCTGCTAGAGGCCATAGTTGCACGAGATAAAGTGTGCTCATACAAATCATATTAGTTCATGCATATTTCTGAATATTGAAACATATTTTTGTACTTAGGTATATAGGAAAGACTCATTACTGCTATATGATGCACTTTATGTTATGCAAGTTTAAAATGAACACCACACAAGCACGTCTCATTTAAACATTGGAGAGTTAGATTTCATCACCAACCTTCAATTTAGTCTAGTGACGTTGGAATTCATCTCCTTACACTGGTTTGCCCCCTAGAGATTCCTAGAAATGGATTGGGAAACTTAATTATAGTGACACTACGTTACTTGTGTTCAAATTGTCTCCCACTATTGGAATAATCATTGGTTCAAAGTGGAAGAGCTAGGCAAACCCCCCATTGGGTCTTCAACGATGTACCCTAGCTTCTTTTGAGAAAATCATGTTTGGCACAAGTGTACTTGATTATCACTATGGATGAGTCTTCTCATTCTTAATCCAAGAACAAGAGCAAATAAATTGAAATAACAACACATAAAGTAGTTTAGGGTACACTCAAATTGGTAATCAAGATAAACATTTGTTTGGTATTGTGTGGTCATTCCTAAATTATAAACTAAAAAGATCAAGTCATAAAAAAACATGGTCAAAACAAAAAGTAAACACCCTCGATCTGATGTCGAGGGAGAGATAGAAGTAATTCATACCCATAGGCATAGTCATAGTAATGTTGAATGACCTACTCGTAAGACCATGATACGCAGCTCCATGAGACTAAGGGGTGATAACTCAAATCTTGGGGGATCTCCTCAAGAAACCCCAAGTAAGGAACTACATCATAAAACAAAGTCACATGAAAAAAAAGAGGCTTCACAGCCATCCCCATCAAGTAGACATGAGGAAACCTCAAGGACCTTCTCTAAACATACAAAAACATCTCAAAGACATGAGGAAGCTTCAAGGGCTTCCTACTCACATGGACATAAAGAAGGTTCCAAAATCCATTCTTCACATAGGGATGAAAATACTGCCATGTCTCCATCCACATGGAGGAAGCATGTTACCACCAAGCCCTCTTCATAAAGAAGGCAAACAAGAATTGCAACACCTCAAGACTCACAAGAAACATATGAAACAAGTCTACCCACTGAATGGTAGGAAATTAGAGCTACATATAGTCATAGGAATTATATAGAAGAAACCCTTAACACAAAAGGAAATATTCCCATAGACTATGACCTCATAGGAGTAAATGACATCCCATGGGACTAGCCATAGAAAATAAGACAACTAGACAGGTTGGATTGATTTCCTACTCAACCAACCCAAAGAACTATAGCTACTGAGAACTCTACATCTAGAAGCTCATGAACTGTGAATTCTAAACATACCTCCCAGTCTAGGGGTACTTTAGAGTGACCCCACAGAAGATGCATGGAGTCTGATCATAGGGATATTAAATAGTACACTAAATAAGTAAAATTAACTAGCAAGAGTACAGATATAGTAGAAAACTCCTCGAGGAATCTACGAGTCAAGACAACAAGAACATAGTCATATAAACATGAGTCTTCTACGATAATGTAAACTAACTGAATGAGGTATTTAGAAAATGAATTATGCAAAGAGTGAGAGTTAGTGGAAGCTCTCAAACAAGAGAAACAAAGAGAAAGAATCTTGCACCAACATGAGCAGTGTTTAAGAGAGCAAGTTGAGTAGCTAGCTCTTCATAATTTTTAGATAAATGGTGGTGACCACCAAATAAAAAGATACGCTAACTAACCTAAGGAAATGTGCACTAGAAAATATAGCCCACAATGAAACCCCCCATCGAATCATGAACAAAATCCAACTAATGGGGGGAGAGCAAACAATAACAAACCAAGATCACAATCTTGAGTCCCCTCGTAGGAGGGAGAAAAATGGAACAAATAAAATGGATAGATAGTTACCTCCACGGCCAATGTGAATAGGTTTATAAGAGGAGGAAATACATGCATCAAAGGTATTTCAAGAGCTTGCTGAAAAGATGAGAACCTTTGAGAAACAAGAGGCAGCTGGTAACTCACCAACATTGAGCAAGATACACAATCAACAATTGTGCCCATCAACCCCTAGCCATACATATCCTAAGCACTTTGAGATACCTAGGTTAGAAAAGTTTAAAGGTGAAGAGGATACACAAGAGCATGTCAACCATTGTGCCCATCATCTTGAATATGACGCTCTCATGCTAAGAACATTCATAATGAATTTTTTAGGTGTTGTCACTCAATGGTTCAACCAACTACCTAAGCATAGCATAACCAACTTTGAACAACTAGTAAATGTATTATTAAAGCATTTCTCCTTTGGTGTTAAGAATAAGGTGAACATTTTAGACCTGGCTAACTTGAAATAGTATGATGATGAGCCAGTAATGGATTATGGGAATAGATGGAGAAAAATCATGGCAAAATTATCATTCTCCATTCCCAAAGAAGAGAACATTCACATGTTTACCAAAAGTTGTTCTAAACATATATCCCTCTTGCTACAACTCTAATAGTATCATTCATTTGAGGAAGCTTTGGTGTAGGCCAAGCTCATCAAAGAGATAAAAGTAGATGAGGGAACCATTAAGCTCTAAAACAAAAAGGAGTGGAACAATAATGGTAAGAATGACAAGTACAAGCCGAAACAGGGGAACCCTACTCCAGTCAATCAAGTCATATTGGCTACACCCAAGGATGGGGGTGCACAACAACCGTAGATATATTAAGCACATCCTCCACCAGCCAACTATGACCAAAAGAACAATCAAGGAAGAAACTGAGAATGCAAGCCACATCATTATTTTACGCCTCTGATAGAATCAATGCAAACAATATTTAATTAGCTGAGCGAGTCCAGGAGGATCAGATTTCCTAATATACCTCTTATAGATCCCAACCATCCCAAGCCAAAAGGATATAGGGAAGATCAATTTTGCCCTTATCACAGGATACCGGGGCATGACATTGAGGCTTGCATTCGGTTTAAGAATCAAGTGCAAGACATGATTGAGGCGGGATAACTCAAAGTTGACAACCCACTAGCTCTCGATAAAAGATACATGGGCATATACAAAAACCCATTGCCCAATCATGAGGCCCCTCGAGAGAAATGGGTCCAAGTCAATCAGGTTTGAGCTGACATACCTACCCATGGATGCATTGGTATGGTTGAGATCGTTAACTTAGCAAAAAGGACTAAGCAGTATGGTCAACCACAACTGCCTACATCTCCCATGAACATTCTAGTCACTCCCAGGCAAAGGCAATACAACCTTCCAGGTCCACCAACGAGACCTATGGTAACTATTTGGAGTAGATTGGAGCAAAAACTACATATGACTAGCTAAGTTATCCATCTATGAGCTCATACAATAGTCCCCAAAGCATAGGGATACTCTAATGGAGATTTTAAGAACAATTGAGCTTCAACTGCAAGATGTAAATGCATTCGCTCACTTTGTGGGACAAGTGCAAGAATGATAGGAACCTTTAATCTGATTCTATGATCATGATATTAAGACAGTTTCTGCTGCCTTACCAGAAACTCCACTAAATATTATAGTAGCCATCAATGAATTACCTTTCAATAGGGTGTTTTTCGATACAGGTTCATCAATAAACATCATCACAACAACTACAATAGAGCACCTCAAGATACCCAAGACCAATGTCATTCCAGGAGCTTACACATTGAGAGCTTTTAATGATGCTTTATGCAATACTATTGGAACGATAGTCATACCCATCATGGTGGAGCACAAGACCATCCCCATGATGTATCATGTCTTGGAAAGAGCTATGCAATATAACATCCTCTTAGGGTACCCTTGGATAAGGGTCATGCAGTGTGTGCCTTCGATCTTGCACCAGTGTGTCAAGTATGTGCATGAAAACAAAGTCTATGTGGTTCTGGCCGATGAAGAGCCTTTTAAATATGTTAACCAGGTGGACATTCCAAGAGAATTCATGATCCCTTCTACTCACCTATATGTAGCACCATCATACCCAACCACACAAGTGGATAACAAAGACAAAGGGGTAAGAAAAGACCCATGCACATCAACACCTCCTAGTGCACTCAAGACAGTCAATGCTTCTAAAGGACCATCAACATCAAAACCAAAATACAATCAAAATCTAAAGGTACCCTTAGTTAAGGAAGAAAGGCCCAAAGAAGTGCCAATTGTAGCCATTGCCGAAACGTCAAGTCCTATGGAAGAGGAAGATCCTCAAGATCAATATGAAGATATTGATTATCACCCTACTTCATCAATATCATCCGTAGGGTCATCCACGTTGCATGCATCAATACACTTGGCAAGTACAGGCATAGGGGATTACCTTGTTTAGAACATCACCTTTATACCTATCATTGAGTTTGCATAGGACATAGGGAGACCTAAATATTTGAGGCCACCAGTAGGAATAGTGGTTCCACTTGGAATCCCTCCTAGCCAAACCAATTTTGTCTATGTCGACCTAGACTGCACTCATAAGTCTTCAGATATAGAAGAGGATGGTGATGAATTATTCATAATCAATGTTCATTACCTCTCTAATCCCGAGTTTGCTCTAAGCTAATTTGAGCATTTCCATTGGCATGGCTATGGCCTTGGTGTATATGAGTAGGGGTGCATGAGGCCTTACGAGCCATTATATTAGCTTCCCTATGACATATTTGGCTTAGGCTACTATAGCAGAGGTCGAGATGACTCGCTTGTAGTAGAATTGAAAATATTAAGCTTAGGGTTAGGAGAAGACATTTATTTCATTCCTTATCACCCCCTAAGAATAACAAATTTGAGCAACAGACAAGTGGCCATGGTGAAAATATCGCCTCCAAAAACTTATCATCCAAACACCTCAATTGATTCCACCCCAACAGGGTACAACTCATGGGATGAGGAGAATGGATATGAAGCAAGTGATGATGAGGCACAATTTGGCTTAGCCTATGAAGGGCATCGCTATTTGCAAATATTCATATGGTCCATCCATGATGAGAGTGGATATACATCAGATGAAAGTGACTATGAATCAAAATATTCAACATAAAGAGCTTACTTAGACCTAAGCCATCAACCCATGACTTTGGGGTTAAAGACAAATGTAAATGGATTCTTCATAAGTGACAAAGAATATGAAGATGAAACATAGACAACATACTTAGGGCCAAGACATGAACCCCTTGTCTTAGGGTTACATACCAATGCTAAGGGTTTTTAGATAAGTGATGATGACTTTGAGTATGAGACTAAGATGGCTTATCTTGGACCTCACCACTTGTGGAAATTCAACAAGCTAGTAGAGAGAGAAGTGGCACTTCATACCATAGACCCTCATATCCAATTTTTGG
Organism: Wollemia nobilis; assembly: GCA_028583015.1. Taxonomy (NCBI): domain Eukaryota; kingdom Viridiplantae; phylum Streptophyta; class Pinopsida; order Araucariales; family Araucariaceae; genus Wollemia; species Wollemia nobilis. Next base: position 4,010,448 of record JAQPPZ010001261.1, read on the forward strand.
GGAGACCTATTGACCTAGTAGCCATTCATCGGATGGTTAATCCTCCTTTGCATACATTCAGAGAGTAGTTATATCCCAATGATCCCATTGTCCACCCTTTTCATGGGCCAGATCCAAAAATTCCCATTCCTATAGAACCTCATCACGAGTATGGAAGGGAAACCCTTGACATAATATTACACTTATGTGGTCCTAGAGATTTCATCCCATCCATCAACATGATCTCCATTGATTTGACCACTCCACTTCATAATCCAGTAGATCCTTCCAAATCATTACATCTTGATATAGACGCTATCGATTGGGATAGTGCTAGTTCACCCATAGAGCCAGAAGACCTCTTACCCAATGAAGAGATGTTACAGTCATTCCATTTTGCATTAGGTTGTGCATATGATGTCTTCTATGTTGGTTTGGAACCTGAGTCAGTAGGTCCTATGAATCCTATCGATGACATTCATTTGATACCCACGCCTCATCAGCTAGAGGATGGGTCACATATGGCTATAGAAGCAACTTTCGAGGTGGACATTAGTGATGATCCTACCCAACAAAGGAAATTCAAGTTCGGAGAAAGTCTATCTCTAGAGGAACAAGCCATCCTAATTCCTTTCCTCAAGGAGAGGCCAAATATTTTGGCTTGGACTTACAAAGACATGCCAGGGATAGATCCAAAGTTAGTCATTCACAACCTTTCATTGTATCCCATGAAGAAGCCAATCAAGCAAAAACTAAGGAAAATGCATCCAACCATTGCTTTGATGGTAAAGAATGAATTGCAAAAACTACTGGATGCAGTATTCATAATTCCTATTGACTACCTTGAGTGGGTTTCGAACATGATACCTATAGGGAAACTTGATGGAAGAGTCCGTATCTACATAGATTTCAAATATTTGAATAGGGTAACACCAAAGGATTCATTCCCGTTGCCAAACATAGATGCTCTTGTGGATGCAACCGTAGGTCATGAAATGCTCTCCCTAATGGATGGTTTTTCCGGATACAACAAAATTTGGATTAAGCCCAAAGATCAACATAAAACTGCTTTCATTACTCCGTGGGAAACATTTTGTTACAAAGTGATGTCATTTAGTCTCAAAAATGATGGTGCCACATTTCAGCGGGCCATGATATATGTATTCCATGACTATATGCATAAGATATTGGAATATTACATGGATGACTTACTAGCCAAGTTCCTATTATGGCAAGAGCATGTCAAAGTCCTTAGACAAGTATTCCATCGCCTCATAGAACACAATGTCTGATTGAATCCTAAGAAGTGCGTATTTGGTGTAAATTTTGGTAAGCTTTTGGGATTCATCGTATTCAAGATAGGCATCAAAGTAGATCCTAAAAAGGTAAAGGCTATACTAGAGATGATCCTCCCTATCAACATTAGGGAGTTGAGGAGCCTACAACGTAAAATAGCATCCATAAAAAGATTCATCACACAATTATCATATAAATGTAGACCTATGAACAGGTTGCTATGCAAGGAAGTCCCCTTTCATTGGGATGAAGAATGCCATCAAGCCTTTGTAGATATAAAAACTTATCTAGCAACACCGCTAGTATTGGCTCCACCAAGGCCAGACATACCATTTTTACTATATATATCGGCTACTAATTTTGCATTGGGCACCATGTTAGCCCAAAAGAATGCACAAGATAAATATCAAGCCATATATTACATTAGTCGCACCTTGGTGAGCTATGAGCTAGGATATGCGTATGTCAAAAAATTGTGTTTAGCAGTGGTCTTTGCAACTCAAAATTTGTGACACTACATGTTGAGCCATATGACTTACGTCATATAAAAACAAAATCCTTTTTAGTACATGATGAGAAAGACATCACAATACATGTACTACAAAGTGGATAATGCTATTGATAGAATTTGATCTAGAGTTCATAAGCCAAAATTCCATCAAGGGACAAGTCATAGCAGATAAATTAGCAGAGGTGCCTATTCAGGATAACAAGCCTCTCACCATAGAATTGTCTGATGATGTGGTCTTTGCATTATTAGATCTGCCAAAAATCAAAGAACCTAAGAAAGAAAGAGACATGTCATTGTTCTTCTATGGTTCAAAGTGTGAACAAGGAGGTGGAGTAGGGATTGTATTTATCACACCGTAGCACACTCCATTGCCCTTATCATTCAAACTAAACTTCCAGTGCACAAACAAAAATATAGAATATGAAGCATTAATCCTGGGACTCCAAACAGCCATAGAAATGGGCATTAAAATACTAAATATCTTTGGTGACTCCTTGCTCATAGTAAACTAGGTCAAAGGACTCATACAATGCAAGTGCCCACTCCTCAAGACTTACAAGGAACTTGTTGACAATTACTTAGCCCAGTTGGAATGGTACGACATCAAGGCAATCCATCGTACATCAAATAGATTTGCAGACACTGATGAGGCCTGGAAATGCCTCAATCATAACATGTTTTGAACACTGAAATTACCTATAAACTCTTATGTTTAATCTAATATGCTAGTTAAGTTAATTCAATATGCTGTGTATTAACTATTTGCATGATGAATGTATCTGAAATACTATATTCTAATTTTTATAGCTTTTTGTATAAGTTTTATGTTGTTTTGTTATGACTTGCTAAATGATATATGCTTAGATTGATAGCAACATTTCACTAATCATGTTTTGATATGTCTTAAGCATTCATTTTACCTAAAATATGGCAATAGTTCAAGAAAACTGTTACTGTGTAGCAAAATCTAGGTTTTCCCATGTAAATTCTAGCCAGCTGCCAATGAATGGCAAGGCATGGAATTCACATGTGGAAAGAGATGAATACCATTGGAATCTGATCCTGAGAAGTAACCCACATGAGAAATGCAGAGGAAATAATTTAAGGATCCCACATTTGTTCATTCTGAAGTCTCTTCGAAATGAACAGATATCTTCAAAATGAGAAAACATAATGTCTTCGGAATGAGCGGATCTTCAGAATGAGAACTATAATATCTTCAGAATGAGCGAATATTCAGAATGAGAACTATAGTATCTTTGGAATGAGTGGATCTTCGGAATGAGAATTGCAGTATCTTTGGAATGAGCCACTTATCTTCGAAATGAAAACAAAATGTGCTTTTTGACTTGTTGACCGAATTATGACACCGGAAAAAGGAAAATAAATATTGAAAAGGGTAAGGGAAAATATCTGAGATCTGACTTTGCTATCCTTGCCAACCAAAGCCACCATTTATGGAAAGATCAAGTTTGATCTTCTTCTAGGATAAAACCAAGAATTATTGCAGCATAATAGGATTAGATCTTTTGAGATATTCTCAGCTTGTTAGTAGATCTTAGGGCATCTATAAATATGGCTCCCATTCAGGTTGAGCTAGTAAGTAGAAGGGTAGAGAGAGTGGAGATAGAAGATAGAGAAAGCAGAAAATAGGTGATAATCAGAAAGTAACTATCACAGTCCTGTAACAGGTTTTCAACAGAATTATTGTAATCATGTTCTTGAATAAATAAAGTATACTATTTCTATTTCACATTGCTTGTAAATGAGTGTGAGTAATATATAAGAGAGAGAGATACTCATACCTTCTTCTAGAAAAGGATGCTGGCCACTTCCAGACCTAGGAGGAGGACTAACAGAGGTTTTTATTCTGATTTTGCTGCAGCAGAATGAGTAGTAGAACTTGTCATTTCATTCCTTTGTAGTACGATCCCTCCAAACCAATATTAAGATGAAATAGAAAATATTAATTTTATTTTTATTTCTTGGACCTTGGGGATGACTACCCATCCTTTGCAGAGGACATATAGTACGATCCTTCCAATCCAAGATGATAAAATGAAATATGGAAAATATTAATTTTATTTTTGTTTCTTGGACTTTTGGGATGACTACCCATCCTTTGTAAAGGATATGTAGTACGATCCTTCCCATCCAAGTTTTATGATAAAATGAAAGATGAAAGCTTTGGGGAATCAGATTCTCAACCCAGGTGAGATGAGAATTATGCCCTATCCTTACTACTCCATGAAGGCCAAATCAGAGCTTTGGGGAATTGGATCCTCAACCTAAGTGAGATGAATATTTAATCCTATCCTTACTACTCTGATTTTAGGCTTTAAGCATTATGGGAGTGGTGAAAACCATTGTTTTAAGGATTATGTTGCATGATAGGACAAACATGAAATATTCTTTCGCCTCACCTTTTCTTCCAAGTATGGTTTTGATCATTTTGCTCAAGATTCTATTTAATATGCATAGAACATGCTTAGTTCAAGATAGTTCGGGCATCAGTTTCCAACCTTAGGATCCTTTTAATATATGTTATGTAATAACCCTAAGAGGTTTTAACACCTTCTCAATGATTGCACATGAAATATGACATGTATATGCAATGCGAAATGTGACATGAGATATGAATGCACTGCTTCTTTTGAAATGTGGATGGAGTATTGCCATAAAAAAATATAAAACTGACTACTTCATGCATCACAAGTTTCAAACGATATTATTAAACTGTTTGTGTTTCTTACGGAGCTTTCTACAACATAATTCCAATGTTTCATATTTTCCTGATCTTAGGCATGAGTTGACATCTCAAATTTTTATTCATTTTTTTATTTTTATTTTTTTATTTTTAGACAAACCAAACATGTCCAGAGGACTAACACACAAAACTTAAAACCAAACCCAAAAAGCAACTTCAAAAACAAACTTGAAAACACAAACCAAAACCCAAAAACCAAAATCTATATACAAATGTACAATATAATACAAGATGATGCAAATCTTGGACTATCACTTTCCTGGATCCCAAACATGATTAGAACACTTCAACAAAAATATAATGTGACATGCATGCCAAGTGTTGTAGGAATCCAACAAAAACAATATTAGATCACACCATGCACCAAATTTTAACTTCCCTTGCTCACGCCACCAATTATATTTAATTCCATTAGTACTCTCATAGGTGAGCGTTAAAATACTAAAATGATTAGACAATAAATGATATTCAATTTTATCTTGTCTATTCTTGAAAGTATCCATTTCATAGTTTGATTCATGATTTAGAACTAGGCTCTCTTTATCCAAAATGAGACTTTGTAAGCAAGAGCCTATTTCTAAAAATTTTAAAGCCAAATCATTTTCCAAATTTGTAGGCCAATCAAATTTGTGTAACAGTTTGCAAGCATCTAGGATATTTACCAAATTGAGATCATTAGGAGTTTTTATCCTAGGTTCAAGAATTAATTGTTGATGAATTTGATTTAGCAATTTAAATGCATCAAGATCCTTTTAATTCATTAAAGTAATGTTATCAAAGGTGTGGTTAGAAATTAATCCTTGTTCTACATTCACCTTCAATGGCATTTCATCATAATGCAGTACTTGTTCTTTCTCCATGATTTGTTTATCAAAGGCACCAAACTTAGGTACCCAATTGAACACATGCCCATCCCTTTCAAACCATAAGTCTTGTCTATCTAGGGGTGGGTTAACTAACATATTTCCATGATCAATCACTTGGGTTGTTTTGGATAACGTGGGATTTTTAATTGGATCATCAATGATATCAAACCCAAATGATTTAGGTTTTGTAATTTTCTCATTTTAAAATGGCATAATCGTTGTAGCACAAGTAAGTGGATCAAGAGTTTCAACTTCTTTTCCTTCAAAGGAATCTAAAGCATGTGACTCTATTTCTTGATTCATGATTGTAGAATCCTTATCATGCTCCAAAATTTGATAAGATTCGAATTTCTCTTCCAAACCTTTCTCAAATTGTATAGGATTTATAGTATCCTCATGTGAGGAAGCAATTGAGTTATCTTACATATTAATTGACACAACAAGTTTGTTAGAAGATTTATATTGATAATATTCTTCCCATTTCTTCCACGAATCATAGTAATCATCTTCCAAGTTTAAGTTGTGACGTTCAAGTATTTCTTCTTCATCTTCTGATTCATCAACCTTTTTCTCATCCAATTCATCTTCACCTTCCTTAGATGGTCCCGTTATTTCCAAAAGTGGGTTATTTCTTGAATTCAAATTGGTAAAGCTATCATAATCCAAATTTGTAACCCATGATTCAATTTTATCACAATTTGGAAGGTGTGGATCCTCTTGGTCATCACTTTCGAGAGCATCATCCAAAGTGTCTTTTAAGAACAAGTGGTGAAATTCAATTATGTCTTCAACTTCATTTGTTGATTTTATTTCAAATTCATTTTCAGCCACTTGTGATGACTTAGGAGCTTCTACAATGGGATAAATTTTTGAATTCCGTGTCATATAGTTGCTCCAATACTTTGCAAGTACATCTGCCCAAATCATATCCACATAATTTTGTTCATCCAAATACTCCTTTTTGGGTAATGATTCTGGATATTTATTTTCCAAAACAAGATGGTGATTATTTGATTCCAACTTCTTGTTACCCATCCATAGAATTTCTTCTCCAAAATATTCATGCTCTTCAAGACATTTCAAATAGGTATTCACTTCAACGTGAGTCACCTCAAAATTTCTTGTATCATTTGAAGAAGCATAACATGAAATATCATTAAGATCGGCATTATGAATTTTCTTCCTAGGATGATTTGGATGCATACATTGATGTGCTCATTTTTGTGGTGGAACATGCCTACATACCTTCTTAACCACTTTATTTTGCTCTTTTACTTTTGATACAAACTCTTTGGGTTGAGTGGTAGAAGTAGTAGGATTAGTTGGATTGATATCCACGGACAATGCTTGAACATTGGTTGCAATGGTTCCATGAGTGACCACATGATTCTCTAACTGAGGCATAGTTGGATGGATGGAAGCACTTGTATAAGCACACGTGGGAGCATAAGTTGGTCTGGTAGGATAAAGTTGATTGTAGGGAAAAAAATTTGATATCAAATTTTGTTGTGTCCACACTTGATTTACCATCGAGGTTTGATTGCAAGCCCATAGTTGTCCTACCATAGTTGATTGTTCCATTCCATAACCTTGTGGACTCAATTGTTGATCTACAATCATAGCTTTCGTGTAGGCCGATGCAAGATCAGTAACCAAGGGATTCATCCTGACAGATATGGCAAACAATGGATCCAATGCTCGAAAGTATATTTGAAGAGCACCACTTTTCTCAATAGTATAGGGAGAAATTAATCTTGCATAAAGCTTTCGAAACCTCACGTTGAAACTTCTCACTGGCTCATTAGGTTCTCTTTTGCAAGAAGAAAATTGTTGAAATATCGTGAGGGGATCAATGAACAACCTAAATTGATTGATAAATTCATCTTTCAATTGAGTCCAAGATGTAATAGAACCAGTGGGTAAATTGATGTACCAATCATATGCCACCTCATCTAGGGTTCTAGGAAACATTCTACATGCCACATCCTCATGTTCGACATTCCATCTAACTAGGATATCCACATAAGCTTGAATATGCTCCTTGGCTAATGTTGGATCATTGTGTTTAAACTTGGGCAAATGCTTTTCTACATTCTTGGGTAAATCATGAAAATATCCACTAATGTTCAAAGGATTAGCATGTATCCCATACCACGTTCCTGTAGTTGTAGCCATTAATGAAACTCAGAGAATAATTTCAAAACCAATTTGTTAGTCATGAATAAAAGAAGGAACCATGACAAAGCAATATTCTAAAAATGTAAATTAGTTTCTGATTCACCAGATCACATATGCGTAGGTGAAGAGCATACTCCCAGTGTTGTAGGCTTTCTGATTCACAAGATCGCATTACATGCAAGTGAAGAGCATAATACCGACAACCAATACATTTTAAAAAAAAATAATTCCTTACAAGTGAGCATGAAATTACTAGCAAATATCAAACCTGTAACGTGTTAATAATCATGTTAGCATCAACCAAACAATGTATCCATTAAAATCAAATAAAAGTAATTGCATGGAGACAACCTCGTTAGTCAAGAATTTTTTTTTTTTTTTTTTTTTTTTTTTTTTAAATCCAATCAAGACACATTATTCCTGTATGAACAATAAAAAAATGTTAGAACAATGCATATCAATTGATGTCCTCCTTTTAATAGTACAATGTTGTATTGTTAAAAGAGGGCTAAATATAATAACCAATAGGGCATGAAATATTCAAAATTTAAATCCCTATAGCATTTAAATCACACTGAAATAAACCCATTCAGGCCCTCCTTCTAGCACCAAAATGTTGAGTGGATATTTTGCCCTATAACAAAATGATCACGCAACTAGAGTCTCTGACAGGAAAATCTCTCTTGCAATTAGTTATTTCTTCAAGGTTCTTATGAACAAACATTCATATGCATAAATAATAATATTCAATTTAAATGCTTGGAACACCTTAGTGATTGCAAGTAACTGTAAACAAGGGGCAATGTTGATTTATTTCACCATGAAAATTTAGTGATTGTTCATTGTTTTTTTTTAGATTTTGATATTTTTAGATGTTTATAATTTTTACGACTGCAAATTAAAATAAAGTAACAACTTCTGAAAAAGTAAAGTGCAGAAAAATAAAAATAAAATGCCTTCAGTATGATGCTATGATGAGGATTGATGTTAGATCTTTCATATGACCCCTCTAGTAGTTCCTAGCTAGGTTTGCATAGTTTATTTCTAGCAAATTCATATTGTAAGTGAGTCTCCTTCTCACATGCACTTGTGGGCACTAGTTGTCTTCTAGTTGTCATTTAGAGTGTTAGTTAGTAAGTGTGAACTCAAAGTAGGAAGTGTGTACTTCAAGATAGCTAAAATGGATCTTCTAGTTAGCAATCTTAACTTAGAAGTTTACGTGCATTCTCCTTTGCACCTTTGTAGCTTTTGGTTAAGCATATTGAATCAAATCCATGATTTCATGGGTTGGTTATGTATTTTGGGCCATTAGTGCCTATATATTGATTTGTAAATAATAGAACACTTAGTTGGATTTTCAATCCTTTTCATTGGTATCAGAGCCTAGTTCATGTTTGCACTAGGGCTTGTGAGGTGAGAGGATAGGAGATAGAATTATTATGAGAAACATTTTCTCATTGAGGACTCGGTTTAAGCCCAAAGGGAGCTTGAAAACCATTCGGAGAAGGAAGTTCCTTCGTCGACAAACCCCTCGTTCCAACTTTTTGCTTATGCTTAAGAGGTATAGGAAAAGTTTGCCCCAGAGTTCTTCGTATACCGATCCTTGGAAGGGATTGGATCGTAGCTACGGTCCAATTAGGATTAGGGAGCCATTTGACCCTGCTGCCCCCCCCATTTTCGAGTACTGAAGAGCTCAAGGAGGACTTCAAAGCTAGGTCGTGTGTCGACTTAGATCTGGGTGCCTTTCAAACGCTGGTCGTGTGTCGACCGGATCTTGAAAGGAGAGCTACTGGTGGGAGCTGGTTGCTCGCATTTTTACAAGTTAAGCTTTTAAAATTTTAGAAATTAACCCCCCTGGTTAATTTTTAAATTTTTTTAAAATTGTATTAGAAAGCTTTTATTTTTTGATATATTATTTTCTTAATATATTAAATTTGCATTTGTAAAAAAAAAAAAAATATACTGCAAATTTTATTTCAGGCAGCTTAGGCCCAGCCTCGGCTGCATTCGGAACACAGGCCAGGCCTTCGGCCGTATTCGGCAGCCCACGACCGACTTCCGTCGAGCAACAGCCGACGGCAATCGTTGTCCGTCGGACAGCGATCGCGGTCGACGCTGCACTATCGCCCGACTGCTGTCAAGTATGATAGCAACTTTGCTGCCAAACTGACAGTGCCAGGCGCTACTGCAGTGCTCGACGTTTCCCGATGTCGGCGTAGCGCCCGGAGTGAGCTAAAAGCAGTCTGAATTTCCTATCGTCCTGACAGCCTGATGCTTCGTCAGGCGTCGGCTCCGATGCCGCAGGCTAGCCACCGCAGCGCCTGACATCTTTGTCAGGCGTCTGCAGGCTTGGCGCTGCGATGTAGCACCGACAGCTCTGTCGAGCGGCTGTTGTGCTGCGGCCCTCGGACACCTTGGCCGCGACACGACAGATGCTATCGGACGTCTGTCGGGCTGCGGCCAACGAGTGCCGAGTCCAGACTACCGGCTGGCAGGCGGCTGCGTGCTTGGATCTCTGGCTGGTGCACGAAATTTTGTGCACAGTCATTTGTGCAGCAAAGGCAATGATGAATTGCCTTGGAAATTGAATTTTTTTATTTTTTGCACATTTGCCTTGGGAATTGTGCCAGGCAAGATTGGTTTTCTGCACTTCGGGATCCGTGCAACTGGAGGTTGACAAATTTTCATGCAGGGTACTTGCAGATCAGTCCCAGTTAAGACAGCCAAAGCATGGGTAAATTATTGTAATTTTTATTTTTTACTATTTAAGGTAGCTTATTAAATTTAATTTTTATTAATTTAATTTTTAATAACTTAATTAAAATTCATTAATCTTTGATTTAATGAAATTTAATTTTTTTTAATTAAGTTATTTTTAAATTAATAAATGTTAAGTTGCACCTTAGATTAGTTTAAAAATTTAAAAATTTTCAGCCTTAGGAGTAAAATTTTCAAATTTTGAAGCACTCCATTGTAACAAGGAAAAAGTTCCATTTTTCTTTCCTTGATTAGTTCTGTCTCATTTTTACTCCTGGCTTATACCCGGGAACACATGGCTTCTGACTTGGCTGCCCAAGTGGCAGAATTGGCCCATGTTGTAAACACTTTGGCAGATAAGGCTAATGACACTACAATGGCAGAAGTTCTTGGCAATCTTGCCATGAAGGTAAATGACATTTCTTTGCATAATGCCTCAACTTCTGCTCATGATTCTCGTTTGAGAGTTCGTTGTGAAGTTCCATTGTATGATGGATCCAGGAACCCTGATGTCTTGAATAGTTGGATTCTTGACATGAGTTCTTGGTTTGCTTTCTCTCAACTTTCAGAAGATGATGTAGTGCCTTATGCTAAGCTAAAACTTTATGGCTTAGCCAAAGTACTTGTGGAACGAAAACGAGGACAAGAACTCACTACATGGGATGAGCTTGTACAATGTCTTAAGACCAATTTCTATCCTTCAAATTATTCTAGGGAATTGGTTATTAAATGGTTTCGTTTTCGCCAAGGTACTAATATGTCCGTACAAGAATATATTTTCCAATTTAACGAGGTTCGGAATACTTGTGAATGTGGAGGATGATGTTCCGAGGTTTGATTCTCAAGTTTCAAAGTGGCTTGTTAGAACATTTGTACGGGGAACTAATGTTTGTTTCTATGGAAACTTTGGATCAAGTTTTCAACCGAGGCACGACTTGCGGAGGACAAGTTCAAGGCTCAATCGCAGGCATTCCGCACACTGTTACTCAAGTGGTTGCAAACTCATCAAAAGGGAATAATTCTTTCTTACAAAAGAAGAATTTTGCTCAAAAGAAGAATGTGTCTTCTCCATCTCCTTCTTCTCCTTCCCCTTCCGCTTCTACTCCTCCTTCTTCTTCTTCTAAATCTTCTTCTTCTTCTTCTAAGAAATTCTGCAATTATTGTAAGAAGAAAGGGCATGAGAAAGCTGATTGCTTTAAGCTCAAAAAGAAGAGTTTAGTAATTACTACTCAAGAGGAGGATGCTTCCAAGGGTCCCCTTGAGTCTGTAGGAGAGAGTAGAGTATATACGGAATTACGAGGTAAGCTTAATGAAGTTACCTTAGTAAATGTAAGTTTGTCGAAGGGGCTCGTGATGCTTTGTTCATCACTCGAGCCCACTTACTTCACAACTTTGCAACTGATTGTATAGTGGATAATGGCTCGCCAAAAAATCTAATTGCGAGGTCCATTGTCGAGCGTTTGAAGTTACCTATGGAGCCTCATCCTCAACCTTATTCTTTGGGTTGGAAGGATAGTGGAAGAGGCTCAGAAATCACCCACACTTGCACTTTAAAATTTGCACTTGGCCCACATTTCATAGATCAAGTCACTTGTGATGTGACTCCTATGGATTGTTGTGGGATTTTGCTTGGACAACCTTTTCAGTATGATAGGAGATCTGTTTATGATGCTTTCAAAAGAACCTACACACTTCAAAAATATGGTAAGGTCTTTCTCATTAAAAGCACCAACACTCCTAATATCATTCTAAGTTCCAAGCAAACGAAAAGAGTAATTAAGAAAGGTGGTGATGTTGCTCTAATTTTCATTCGCTCTCAAAACACTTCTACATCTACATCCATTACAAAGCAACACTCTTCAATGGATAAAATATTGCAAAGTTATTCACACATATTTCAGGAGCCAAAGTCTCTTCCTCCAATTCGCACAATTAATCACAGCATTGAAATAATTCCAGGTTCTTCTCTTCCTAATGCTCCCATGTATAGACAATCTATTTTGCAAAATGAAGAAATAAAAAAGCAAATAGAAGATTTGTTGTCTAAGGGTTTCATTAAGGAAAGTACTTATGCTTGTGCCTCACCTATTTTGTTAGTTCTTAAAAAAGATGGCACTTGGAGATTATGCATTGATTTTCGTGCTTTGAACAGAATTTCTGTGAAGAATAGATATCCCTTACCCCGTATTGATGATTTATTAGATCAGCTTCAAGGAGCTAAGTTCTTTTCAAAAATAGATCTCAAAAGTGGATATCATCAAGTGCGTATCCAAGCTGAGGATACATGGAAGACAACTTTCAAGACGAAGATGGGCCTCTTTGAATGGTTGGTCATGCCCTTCGGTCTTACTAATGCTCTTGCAACCTTTATGAGGTTGATGAATGATGTATTTCGTGAAGTCCTTGACAAATTTGTCATAATATATCTTGATGATATATTGATTTTCTCAAAAACTTGGGAGGAACACCTTAGGCATATCCAGAAAACCCTTGATCTTCTTGCGAAGAATCAATTATATGCCAATTCTTCCAAGTGTTCTTTTGGCAATACTTCAGTTTCTTACCTTGGCTATGTGATTAGTGAGAGTGGAATTCAGGTAGATCCCCTAAAAGTTGATGTTTTGCTTAAGTGGTCCCCTCCTACAACTCTCACTGAGTTAAGGAGTTTCCTAGGACTTGCGAATTTTTATCGCAAGTTCATTCCTCAATATTCCACCCTTGCAGCTCCATTGCATTATCTCACTAAGTCCAAAACTCCATTTCATTGGGAGAAAAGCCAAGAAGTTGCCTTTGAGAAACTCAAAAAGAAACCGTGTACAACACTTGTGTTAACTTTACCTGACCTTTCTCAACCTTTTGAGATTGAAACAGATGCCTCTAAAGTTGCCTTAGGAGCTGTGCTCAAACAGAATGGTCATCCAGTTGCTTATCATTCAGAAACTTTTTCTGCTGCTAAGTTGAACTATTCTACATATGACAAGGAGTTGTATGCTTTAGTTCAAGCCATTAAGTATTGGAGACACTATATTTTGGGAAAAGATACAGTAGTACACACTGATCATATGCCTCTCAAGTTTTTACAATCTCAAAGTAAAATTGAAGAATCAAGACATATGAAGTGGGCCTCTTACCTCCAACAATTTCACTTGGTGATCAAGTACAAAAAGGGGAAGAGTAATACTATTGCTGATTGTTTGAGTAGGCCTCCAGCCGCTCTTGCCTTAACGATTATGTCCACTTCGCACTTGGGATTTCAGACTTGGCCTAATCAGTATTCTCGGGATCCCGATTTTGGAAAAATATTTGAGCAAGTGAGTAAGCCTTCTTCTTCCAATTTGCGTCCTTTCCAAGATTTCTACATCAAAGAAGGACTTCTTTACAAATTGGACAAGGTTTGTGTTCCTTGTGAGCCTAGAGTGTCACTTCTTAAGGAAGCTCATTCTACACTTTATGGTGGTCACTTTGGGAAGCATAAAACACTTCATCATTTGCAACGATTTTTCTATTGGCCAAAAATGCGAGAGGGATGTGTTGAGATTTCTCAAACGAGTGTGCGGTTTGTTGTCGCTCAAAACCAGCTAATAGGAAGTTTGGCTTAGGCATGCCTTTGCCCATTCCTTCCCGTCCTTGGGAAAGCATTTCCATGGATTTGGTTAGTGGTTTTCCTATGACAGTGCGCCAACATGATTGTGTGTTCGTGGTGGTTGACAGATTCAGCAAAATGGCTAAGTTTATTCCATGCCGCAAGACAAGTTCTGCATCAGACTTAGCTCAATTTTTCTTTGACAGCATTTGGCGTTCCTTTGGTCTACCTACCAGCATCATCTCGGATCGTGATTCACGCTTTGTGGGTCACTTTTGGCATTCTTTGTGGAAGATTTTGGGAGTTTCCCTTAACTTTTCTACCGCCTATCATCCGCAGTCCGATGGGCAGACTGAAGTGGTAAACCGTACACTTGTGCAAAGTTTGCGAATCTATCATCACGCTTCACCAGCAAAGTGGGACTTGAGTCTCACGCATATTGAACATGCCTATAATAGGGCCCTACATTCTTCTACAGGTCATTCACCCTTTGAAGTTTGTATGGGATTTCAGCCCTTGGCACCTTATGAGTTACCTTTGTCTTTGCCTTCTCCTGTCACTTCACATCTTCAGAAGGAGCAAGACAAGGCACACTCATTTGTTCAACACTTGCACAATCTTCAATCAAAGGTGGTTGAGATTTTGCAAAAGACATAGCAGCAACAAAAAAAGGCCATGGATCGACATCGAATTCCTCATCCATTTCAGGTTGGTGATAAAGTTTGGTTGCATCTTGACAAGCGACGTTTCACTGATAAGACTCATAGCAAAATCAAACCAATTCGCTATGGGCCTTATACTATTCTTCAACAGGTGTCCGAGAATGCTTTTCGCCTTGATCTTCCCGCACACTTGGGAATTCATGACGTCGTCAATGTAGATCTTTTGAAGTTGTACTTTGACTCTACATTGGAGACCGCACCAGCTATCAGTCATCCTGTGGACGTGGTTCCTGATGCTCGGTTACCATTGGATGCGGATCAGATCTATGACACGAAGACTCGACAGACTCGCCGGGGGTCTACCACCTCATATCTTGTGGCTCGACGAGGACAATCGCCGCATCGGGCTCGTTGGATTTCTTTTCATCGGATGTCCCGTGACTTTCCTATTCTTCTGAAAGCATTGGAGTCCAATGCTTCTATTGTGGGGAGGCATGATGAGGATTGATGTTAGATCTTTCATATGACCCCTCTAGTAGTTCCTAGCTAGGTTTGCATAGTTTATTTCTAGCAAATTCATATTGTAAGTGAGTCTCCTTCTCACATGCACTTGTGGGCACTAGTTGTCTTCTAGTTGTCATTTAGAGTGTTAGTTAGTAAGTGTGAACTCAAAGTAGGAAGTGTGTACTTCAAGATAGCTAAAATGGATCTTCTAGTTAGCAATCTTAACTTAGAAGTTTACGTGCATTCTCCTTTGCACCTTTGTAGCTTTTGGTTAAGCATATTGAATCAAATCCATGATTTCATGGGTTGGTTATGTATTTTGGGCCATTAGTGCCTATATATTGATTTGTAAATAATAGAACACTTAGTTGGATTTTCAATCCTTTTCATGCTATCCTATTTCGACAAAATTGAAGATATGAGGTTTCCATGCATGCAACCTAACCTATTGGACCTGCAAAACATGCACAATCCTGATAAGCTAAGTTCGGGTTCCTAAGGAGTTGAATTAGGTTTTTAGATTTAAGCATTCACATGCAGCAACCAAGAAAAACTTGTATCAACTACATTTACAAGCTTAAAATCTGAAAAGGGAAAATAGACATTTAATCTTGCATGTAGAAAATGACTCCTTCTTTCTTGCCCATAAGATGCAAATTTCTGAAATATTGTCTGCATTAAATATTCATCATTTTACAATAGCAGACATCTGGTTCTCCAAAACCAAAAAAAGTGGGAGAAAAGCACTCCAAAGCAGGCCCAGAATGGCTCATCACCCTCAGCTCTACAACCCTGCTCCCAACATTTTTTGACCCCCTATAACTGCCTTTGGCTTCTGCTTTTAAATTTTTTGGTACGGTTCTCTGTTTTGCCCTGTGACGCTTCACTTCATCTCCCAGGTCTCTTTGTTTCATCTTCCCGCCTCTTTGCATTATTTTTGGCTTTTGTTTGAGCCTCGAAACGTTTGATCTTCTTGCTAACTGTAACCGTTCTGTAACCCTTACACCTTTATGCCATGTGTTCAGTGCTTCACTGCACATTCCATAACGGCCCCTTGTAAATCGTGACCAAAAATAGCATGTCACGATATCGTGACATTTTTATGTATGCAGCCTTGCTCCTCTACCTACTCTGCAAAAATGAGACATGTCATGATATCGCGATATTTTTCTATCAACAGCCTTTTTCATCATCATGCATCACGAAAATGAGACATGTCGTGATATCATGACATTTTTCTATTCCGGACCGAGCAAATGCAACCTATTGCAAAATCACAACGTTTTCTCCTTCGTTGTGTTTTGTTGCACTTAGCCACGAAAACGCGACATGTCACGAAATCGTGACACTTTTTCATTCCGTACCATCTTGCTACTTTATGTCATGAAATCGTGATGCTTTTCTCTTTTGTACCATCTCGCTGCTTTTCATCGCAAAATCATGACGCTTTTCTCTTTTGGACTGCTCTCGCTGCACTTCGCCACGAAAACACATGTCATGAAATCATGACATATTTTCCTTCCGTACCATCTCGCTGCTTGGAGCTACAAAAACGTGACCTGTCGCTATATCGCGACGTTTTTCCTCTATGTTCATTTTATCTACTTTACGTCACGAAAACGCGACATGTCGCGATATCATGACAACTTTTGCATTGAATCTTCTCTTGCTGCCTTCGACCGTGATTTCATGACAAGTCACGATATCGTGACATTTTCATTTTTTCTTTCTCTCTCCTCTATGAACCGTGATTTCATGACATGTCGTGATATCGCGACATTTTGAGTCTTTAACTTGGTTCTTTGTCTTGCATCGCGATTTCACAACACGTCACGATATTGTGACATTTTCTCTTCATGATGCATTTAGCTGCTCTTAGCTGTGAAAACATGACATGTCACGAAATCATGACTTCTTTTCATTTCTAGCCACGACGAAGCAACATGTCACGAAATTGTGACAACTTTTCATTTGTAGCTGTAACGAAGCAACATGTCACGATATCGTGACAACTTTTCATTTCTAGCCGCGGCGGAGCAACATGTCGCGATATCATGACAACTTTTCATTTCTAGCCGTGACGGAGCAACATGTCACGATATCGCGATAACTTTTCATTTCTAGCCGTGATAGAGCAACATGTCACGATATCACGAAACTTCTCTTTTGTGAAATTTTTCTTTTTTCCTTGATTTTTTTAGCATCTGGGTCAGTACGGTCTTCTTTGAAAACATGCAAAAAAGGTGGGTCCCCAATTTTGGGGTGTGTTGTGGATCAGCCACAACATAACCTAAGCCTAATTACTGAGTTTTTTCATTGCCAGTAGGTTTAGTGATGTTCATTTTGCTCATTTCTTAGTGAAGTTCAATTTTACTTAGGCAAAGAAAATAGAGCTAGGGTTTTTAAGAGAAATACCCAAGAAGCTCCAGCTCCTCTAGCAACTGATGTCTCACCCCGTGCAACCATGTCCTCAGCACCAGCAATTTTTGAGGTTGCAACTATCGCCGCTGCACAAAATCTCTGAAAATAGAATATTCAATAGTAAAAATGATAGGTCAAACCCTAGGATTGCAAATTTTATATTTCCTTAATTATGCCTTGGCCGCTACTGACGTCAGTGGCCCGAGATTCTTGGCCACTCAAGGGGACAATGGCCACAGGAAGGAAATCAAAGGTCATTGGACCTGACAGTGGACAGACCCATAGATCAAAATAAAGCAGTTCCTTCCATGATGGAATAACAAAAACAATAAATAAACACACTTTGGTGGTTTTGAATCACCATAATGACAAAAATAACAAAAAAATTACATAAAATCACAATCTCAAGCAGGCCTCGTATCCAGTTACCTACTATATCCACTCGATGATTATAGCGAATTGCACTCCATCTATTTTTATGATATGATTAGGCAACCATAAGGTCACTTGGGGTAAAAACAACTCATTTTGGAATTACAATATGTCACCCTTCAAACCTGAAGAAGATCAAGATGGTCGGACTGCTCCACTGGTGTGAAGGGGTCATTCTAATTCCCCTATGACATCAAAAACATTAAGTCAAAGTAATACAATAAAAACATAAATAGAATCATTCATTCTAACTCCCTAAGAAGTCTATTAATAGCCAGACCACTCATCGGGATAGGGATGGATGATTATCATAAGAAATTGGAATCATACTTGGAGGTGGGATTGCCAATTAAAAGCAACAAATTCTAGAAAGAAACTAGATTAGTCATATTGATCAAGCAACTTGTCACTTCATTCATTGTCATTTCTTCACCAATCCATTGTGTGAAGAGGTAGTTCAAAACTTCAACATAATCATAATAAAAAACAACAAAATATCACTTGATCATAGCAAAATTATGTTCATCCTATGAATTATTGCATACAAAAATCACAAATTTCTCTTGTTTGTTGGGAATGTAAGCAAACATGACATATTTAATTGTAGCTCTCCTACCGATCGGAATTGTTGTAGCAACTGAAGCTACCCTATTGAGTTTGAGGAATGAGTGCAATTTAACATGCAAAAGCCACTGATCTAAGTCCTTCGAACATTGAGGCAATGATTCAAGGGATGCATGCCATATTGCATGATTGGGCCATCCGACGTTGATTAGACCATTGATCACCATACACCCTACAAACAGATTAGCCTATGTTTTTTCTTAGCATTGTGTTTTCCACACAACACATCACAAAAGGGTGTATCTATAGACACCTAAATCACATCATTCTTAGGGGAGCTACTTACATAGGCACACTCATAAGATCATAAGACATAATCTTGGACTTTCCAAGCATCAATAGTGGTTCTCACCACTCATTTGGGGCATTTTCAAGCCATCCAAGCTTGGATTCTCAATCCAAGAGTGACCAGATCCTATCTGCTCAAGCCTAGAGTGACTAGACCTTAGCTGCTACAGATGATAATGGTCAGATCATAGCCACTGCAAACAATAATGACTAATCCATAAGAATCGGTTTGCTGACAAACATGCCCAATATCAGGAAGAAGTGGAAGTATGCATGCAATAAAGGTGAGTGGGATTGACTTTGCATTCCTTTTCATGACCAGTTCACATAGGAGACTTGAGTTTGCATTTTAGACTTAAGTTAATTGACCTCCAAGCATAAAAAAAGGACAAAATGTTCTCATGCTAATGACCAGTTCACATAGAAGACTCAAGTGGGCAGTTAGATTTCAATTAACTGGCCTTCAAATATAGACAATGGACAAAAGCTTCTCATGCTAACTTGCACTATGCATGAGAAATTCATTTCTAGGACTTGGACATAGACCTAGGGTTTCACACTATAAAAGGTGCAAGCCTAAGAGCACCAAGACATCCTGATCATATCCGGAGATCTTGAATCTTTTATCACATCAGGGAGAGAGAAATCCTTTTGAGGAGAGCTTTCAAGACTTGGAGAGTTCTCTTCGAGATCACGTGTGCAGTGGAGCTTTGACAAATTTAAGAGCATAATACCTACTTTCTTCAACATCAGATCATAGTCTTTGACCCATAGCTTTGGGGCAAAGAGGGCAAGGTTTACTTTAGCGGTCATTGTCTTGAACAGTGGCCCGTAGGCTTAGCTTAGATAGACATAGCATATTTTATCCCGTTTTCTTATGTCATTAGCATAAATTTACATGATTTCATGGCATTTTTTTATCATATTTTTGTTACATTCTTTTATTAGTAACAAACCTCATCCAGGGAGGCAATCTTGGATACCTAAAAGTATGTTGTTTTTTCATTTCTTGTAGGGCCATAGGTACATCGGATGAAGATTACAACATACGAGAGCAAAAGGGATCCCTCTAGGAAACAGACCTAGAGAAGGGGGCATCTGTAAGCCCTCATACATTTTCATGTGTGAAACCGGGAAGCTTTTATAAGTGCACCATATCTTCGCAGAAGGGGCACTCCTTGCCCACTTGTAATTTATAGTATCAAAATGGGTATCCCTAAGAGGGACCGACATGTAATCGATCTTCAATAGAAATAAAGAGATCCGACTTTTGTTATTTCATGTTATATGCTTTTTCCTCTTGTCTTTCCATTTCATATTTGGTATTTTAAATAGCATTGCAAGTAGGGTTTTCAAAAAATGGACCGATGAGCATGTTCCTAGGGTTGCTACACTTCACATTCACCACAATGCTTAAAAAATTTCAATATCTATTTTTGCCATAGAAAAATATAGAGAATTATTAAAGACTCAATATGTTTCACACTCATAAACACTCAATCTCTTTCTCAAATAAATTTAGATTATGAAACAATTTTTTTCATAGAACTTGAACTATCACTTCAACACAACCACTTGAGTAGGCTCAATTACAACTCTACTCAACCAATGACTCAATGAAATAATCCTTTCTCACAAACCCTAGTCCAAGTATATGAAAACTCACTCACTTATTTCCAACAATTCTTATCAAACAATCTCACATAACAATGATACTCATGATATTTGCAAACCCTAACTCAGGTTCTTCACTCAACCACTCATTTTAAAAACAATGCTTATAAAACAATATCACATAACAATGATACTTGTGATCTTTGCAAAACCTAGTTCAAGTTCTTCACTCAACCACTCACTTCAATAAAAATGTGTATAAAACAACTTCACATAATAATGATACTCACAATATTTGCAAACTCTAGTTCAATTTCTTCACTCATCCAATAACTTCAACAAAAATTCTTATAAAACAAGGTTACTCTCTTTAACCTCTATTCCAGAAAACCTTGAAGCATTAATTCAAAACACACTAAAAAATGCTTACCAACCAATCCTTTTCACTCCAACTTAGCATTCATAACATTCAAAAAACACTCACTAGAAATATGTGCCCATACCTTTTTGATTGATGAAGAAGTGCCTTCAATAATTTGTCTCAAAATAGCCAAACCTTCTTGTGCCAATTCAAGTTTAGATAACAACAATTTTATCTCAAAACACTCACAAGGATATTCTTCTTGATAAAAAGGTACAATAAAATTTAATCCAAATTTTACACCTTATAACTCCCTCTAACTTTCTAACCACTCACAAATATCAAGGATATAACACTTTACCACTTAAATGCCCTTTACAAAAATTAATCACATAAAAATAATTCTCATCACCTTATAAATCCCCTTAAAATTTCAAACTTTAGGGCTAAAATTAACTTCTCCAAGAATTTTTACGCCAAACAATAATGCATACCTTTGTCTTTTCCAAAAGGAGGTTCAATGAGTTTCAAATTGCCATCTCCTGACAGCCAAATGCCTTAGTTATTTGGTGCCCACTTCATGGGCTATAGGCACCCACAAGAAGGAAGGGAAGCTTCCTTCCTATTATTATTTTCATCTACTGATGATGCTACAAAAATAAAAATGCTTCCCATAGATTCGAACCTGCGCCAATCGCTACCCCTTCCTCTTTGCTTTCACCATGGTTTCCAACTACACTACCTATGCTTGGTGACAAAGGTACCTTCCTTGGTGTGTGTTGTTATTTCACCTGCCTCATTTTCAAACCAATGAAAACCCTCTTCCTTTCTTTGAAAAATTTGCACATTTTTTGCATAGCACAAGATATTAATTCGAATGCACATTAGACTTTGGCTAAGGTGGTGGACTCCCTTTTATACATGCTTTTCCATATGACTCCCAAATTGGCACTCGATGGTTGAATTCAAAAAATTGAATTTCGACCTTTTTTTTTAAATAAAGGGGTAAATAGTTATTGATAAAAATTCTGGATTAAAGAGTACAACTAAGCTTCCAACCAGGACTCAAATAAACAACCAAACAGGCTAAAACCACTAGACTAGAATGACAACCAAAAAATACAATAAGAATAAACCACATTAAGTCTGTACATCCTTGTGGATCAACTACCATAGGCTTTGAGAGTCCCCAAACAAGAGACTCTCCCAATTATCGATACTCCAAGGATCTAGCAGCTTAGAAGCCCTTTTGGCCAGGTAATCAGCAACCACATTTCATTCCCTTGGAATGTGCACAAAGGATATAAATTCAAACTTTTCACTCATTCTGATAATCTGAATAGCTATAGAGGCAAAATGCCACTTAACTTCCTCCACCCTTTTACTATTTAAAATATTAACCACAATTTGAGAGTCGGACTCGCAGATAATCCTATGCCAACCAAGAGAAACCCCCTTCGCAAGGCCTCAAGAATTGCAAGAGCTTCCATAAAATTGTTGGAGTGAACACATTTATAAATGGAAAAGAAAAACTGACACCACCATTATAATCTCTTCCAACACTGCCAATGCCAACATGTCCATGATTACCCCTAGACGATCCATTAGTATTAATTTTTAAAACTCCTCTAGGGGGTGGACTCCACCTACCATCTCTCCTAACATTCTTGCTGAGCTGAGGAACCCTACTAGGGCTAGAAGAGTTCATACCATCCCCAAAGAGACCAATTGCTTGTTGTACCTTGTCCTCCTTAGAATACAAAAGAGGATCCACATCACATTTGCTATAGGATGGTTTCCTGAACCATATACATGATCCTTTGCCAGATCTGTTGAACAGCCAAATAACTGCCCTGAAATATGCGTTGGTTTTGTTTGAGCCAAATTTACTAGATGATGCAAGAAGGGCCTAAATTCCAAGCCACCTAAAGGAAGGGGGCCTTGGCTAGAGGTCTGCCCAGACTACTCCAAAACTCCACCTGGGATAGCACATGAAAACATGGATGGTTCCAGGTGCTCCATCAACGGTGCCAAATGTCTTTGGCAAAGGAGCATTGGAAAAATGGACACAAAAAGATGGACCCTGTAATCCTCTATTCCTCACATTATACCAAGTGAGGCATTTATTACGAGCTACCAACTAGAGAAAGAAGTTATATTTTTCCAAAGAAAATTTTTTGCACACCTTTTTCCACCAAGTGACAAGAAGACTCCCATACTTTTGCTTATTAAGAACCTGATAACCATAGGCTACCGAGTAGGTTCCCTTAGGATCAGGGTTCTAAGCCAGAATATATTTACCCCTCAATTAATAACAAGGCCTCCCCATAAGAATAATAGCAAGCACCTCTTTGTCCTTGGCCAGTCCCCCCTGGGGCCAT
Source organism: Wollemia nobilis (assembly GCA_028583015.1). NCBI lineage: Eukaryota > Viridiplantae > Streptophyta > Pinopsida > Araucariales > Araucariaceae > Wollemia > Wollemia nobilis. Next base: position 4,033,672 of record JAQPPZ010001261.1, read on the forward strand.
TCTTGTAGATCTTTCCACCTATACATCTCCATATTTCCAAAGACTGGATTTTTTTAAAGTCCTCCACACTAGACCAGCCTACTTCTAAGAAAAAAATGCTTAGGGAACGTAACCTAGGATATTGATTCAATATAGGAGGGTGGCCATCCCAAGAATCCTCCCAAAAAATAGCATTTGATCCCCGATTGCAAATCTAGAACAAACCCTGCTTGATTAAATTAGCTCCTCTTTTCAAAGTGTCCCAGATAACTGAACCTTTCCCAACCAAGCTAACTCGAGGGATTTCAGCCTCATAAATACCTCTCAAGTATTTACAAGATAATATTTTAATCTTGAGAGGTACACAATCTCAAATAATTTTTTGTAGCCAAAGCTTGCCCAAAAAGAGTTGTCTGTCACAACCCATGTCCTCCCTCTTGCACCAACCTACATATAGAATCCCACCTAACCGAAATCCATTTAGATTAATCAAGTTTTCCAGACCATAAAAAATATCTTGATAAAGGATCCATGTCCTTGATGAAGTGAGAGGGAGCTATTTGTACAAAACATCTATAAATGGGTAAAGCTTGAACAATATATTTTAAAAGCAACACTCTACCTGTAGTGGATAGCCATCTAAAAGTCCAGTGGTTCACCTTCCTTCTAAACTTATCAAGCATAGACTGCTAAGAAGATCTAGGTAGAGGGTGGGATGAAATTGGAATACCAAGATAAATGAAGGGGGGAGTACTAACCTGGAATATTAGAATGCGAGCAATCCTGGCTTGAATAAGAGGAGGGGTATTGAAGAAGAAAATAGAAGATTTGTCCTCATTAATCAACTATCCAGAAGCACCAAGATATATGTCAAGAGACTGTATAATATTTCTAGCTTCCCTGATAGTGGAAACTCCCAACAAAGTAGTATCATCAACAAATTGAAGGTGGGAAAGATGTGGCAAACTACTATCCCACTTCCACCCTTGAATGAGACCCTGCATGACTTGAGACTTGAGAAATCTTCCCAACCCTTCCACCATAATGATAAACAAATAAGGAGATAAAGGATCTCCTTGCCTTAATCCCCTTGAGGCCTCAAATAGCTCTGATGGCTCATTATTAACAAGAATAGAGAATGAGGAAGAAGAAACATAGCTCATCACCCATATAATCCATTCATCCTCAAATCCAAAAGCAACAAGATCTTTATGAAGAAAGGACCATCTGACCCTATCATAGGCTTTGGCCATGTCCAACTTAATGAACATAGTTTTATCCTTAGAAGTTTCCATCGAGTGAATAGCTTTCATAGCAATAACAACCCCATCCAAGATTTATCGACCAACAACAAACCCTCCTTGATCCTCAAATATGATTTTGCTCAACCATATCTTCAACCTCTTAGCAATAATTTTTGTGATGATCTTATACACAACATTGCAGAGAGCAATGTGTTGTTGGCACCCATTTGAGGGATATGGAGTTTATCCAGTTCTCTCATGTACTATGGTAGTTTGGTCTTGTTCAAGATATTTTGTATGTGCCTATTACGTACATGTGATGGGGTGATGAGTTGGGGTTGCCTGTTGCTCCTGATTTTTATCGAGTCAACAATACTGCTAACGACTCAGAATTGGAGGTGCTTGACTTGGATGATGTTGGCATGACTATTGAGTATGATGCTTGGTTTGCGAGTCAGCCTATGTGGACTCCTTGCATCATTGTAGATAATGATGAGAGTGGTGATGATGTTGATGTGGGTGGATGGGTTCCTTGGTTGATGAAGCACCAGCGTGGTAGCTCTTCGAGAGTTGACACGAGAACAAATGTTCAATAGCTTAAGGAGGGTGGTGGCAATGATGATGAGGGTTTACCTCCTCGATGGTCAGAGGAGGAGTGGGGGATTCTCTAGGCTGAGTGAGATAGCCTGGATTTGGATCTGGGTCGAGTGAAGGCTGAGTTAGCACGGTATCAGGGTGTGGTGACTCATATTTAGGCTGAGGTGGATGGGTTATGGGTTAGACCTAGCATCACTGCTCTGGCTACTAAGGATGCAGATATCACTAGAATCGGTGGTGATATTACCCATTTACAGGGTGATATTTATCAATTGCAGTCAGATGTTGGAGGTGATGATTTTTCTTTGACTATTGCTTCTCTACGGGTAAATATTTCTCAGAGGGTTGCTCGCCAGGGTGCTAATTTGAGGAGCCTACGTAAGCAGGTTGTATACATCAAGATGTTGTAGAACATTATTCATGAGTGTTATATTCCTTTACCTCTTCCTCCTTCATCATTTGTTGCCATTGCTACCTGAGGGACTGAGACGAGTCGCATGACTCATCATACTTCTAGCTCTCATGGGGCTTCTACAGTGCAAGGTCCATGAAGGGATCCTGCCAACACTAGCTAGATGTTGTATTACCTTATTTTTGTTTTTTGTATATTTTATCTTAGTATGAGCCTCAGTGCTCCGATGTATACTGCCTTCGGGCATTTTATACTTTGTAGACTTTCATATTTATATATATACATGGCATTTTATTTTGGTATTCACATGCATTATTTGTATATGTATTGTTCTTGTTTATGCTTTGCAATGTTTATATTATGCAATATTATATTTCTATGTTAATTCTATGATAATGAATGAAAATGAACATGTAAAATGCATTTTGATTTAAAGTTATGTAACTGAATGAAGGTATGCATGGTGCTCATGTAATCTTATTTAGCTCAGAGTATTTGACCTTTACTCATTCATATTTGCAATTGGGGGTATCCCACATGATTATTATTTGTGGTTATGTATGTGGTATGCATAAATTGTATGTGGATGGTGATATGGATTATTATTTGGTTTTTGACATGTAACTGAAAATATTCTCAAATACTCAAAGAAGCTAGTAATGTTAACCATTTTTCTTGAATGTTATCTTACTTTATTTAGGACCATATTGTGTGCAAGTGAAGTTCATTTTCTAAATATTGCGTGTCGATGACCCTAAGAAATCCAGAACTAGTGCATGTGATTGTGATGTTTATTGCCCCATATTGAGTAATTTTTGGACGGTACCTTTATGGGTTTTCATTTTGGCTAGCTTACCTGTGTGTGCGTTCAGAGGTCTCCCTCTTGAGAGAGAGACATGTCACCCTGCATGAGTTTACTCCATTGCCAGTCAAACATCTATAGCCCCGGTGGAGGCTCACTCCATAGTCCAATGGTTTGATCTTTAAGCCTTTGTGATGACTACATAACTTTCTTATGGGAACATAGTACGATCTTTTCAGCTTTAGAGATTTGTGGTATGTGTTGTTAATTGTTTCTTGTGTAGAGTTTTGTGGAATCGTATTCTCAACCGAAGTATGATGAGAATGTTACCCTATCTTAATACTCTACATTTATTTATATTTGTTGTTTCACTATGGTAGTGGTGATAACTACTATTTTTGTTTTTGGACTATGTTGCTTGATAGGGTAAGCAAAGAATTTGACTTTTTTTTTTTGCTTTGAGGTTTACCCAAATTGGTGTTATCTTTCTATTATTCAAGATGTTTTAAGATTTGTAAAAGTGTATTTGGTTCTAGATTGCTTTTGGGTCAATCTACCATACTCAATATTTTCTTAATGTGATGAAAGTGCTTTGGTCCTAAAGAAAATTGGACACTTCATGAAGTTTGGTTTTTCACTAGACATGTTTGAGTGATTGAAAATTGTATGATATATCATATATGATTTGTATGATTTGTGAGTTGTAAAGAATCTTAGTTGAATACCCCCAACTATTGGAATTTGTTTTTTTGGTCGTATCATAACCACTATTAAATATTACTGAGCAAGGGATGGGATGGATGCAACTATATATATATATATATATATTTGTATGAACATATAATTGAAATGCAAATGCAATATGAAAAATGCAATTTAAAATATGTCTATTTACAATGTGAAATGCATTCAATGTTGTAAAATGGAATCTTTTGTTTATTTTATTTTTTTATTTTTGTTTTAGCCATGTACATATATATACATATATTGCAATTTGTTTTATGCATAAAATACCTTTATGTGCGTAATGTTTAATGGTTATGGCTCCAATTTCCCTTCTAAATTGGAAAGTCTGTACGTTCCTTGTCCGAATTTTTGCTTTACTATATATGGACCCAACAAATTTGCTGAAAATTTATCCCTTAAGTGTGGTAAAGCATTAGTATTTTGTTGATTTTCTTTGAGCACCAGGTCCCCCACTTGAAATTCATGAGGATGGACTTTTGCGTTGTAGGCGTGTTTGACTCTATCTTGATATACTCATAAATGTTCTAGAGCATTGATACGTTTCTCATCAATAATTTTCAATTGGTCAAGACGTTCCTGTCTAGTTGTATCATTGTTAATGAATTCCTGTATCTCAATTCGCAAGGATGGTATCTTGAGCTCCAATGGTAATATTGCTTCTGCACCGTAAACTAGTGAAAATGGTGTTGCTCTCATTGGCATTCTTATGATTGTTCCGTAAGCCCATAGTTCTAAAGGGAGGTGAGTATGCCAATATCGATGATTATCTTTTACCACTTTCTTGAGAATGGATATGACTATTTTATTTGTTGCTTCAGCTTGCCCGTTTGCTTGTGGGTAATAAGGTGTTGAGAAGTTGTGTAGGATTTTGAATTTATTGCACAATGCTCTAACATACTTATTCTTAAATGACTTTCCATTATCAAAAATTATTTTTAAGGGTATTCCAAAATGATAGATAATATACTGAAGTATAAAATTCACTATTCGAGGTCCAGTTGTAGTTGTCATTGGAATTGCTTCTACCCATTTTGTGAATTATTATGTAGCAGTTATCATGAATTTATGTTATCCTGATGAAGCAGGTGTTATTTTATCGATCAAGTCAAGGCCCCATTATGAAAAGGGCCACAAAATTTGAATGGGTTGCAAATTTTGTGATGGCACATGGGTCAAGTTTGCATGATGTTGGCATTTTTGGCATATTTTGACATATTTGCAATAGTCATTTTCCATTTTCAGCCAATAGTATCCCATGCACAATATTCTTTTTGTAATTGGCGTTCCGATAAAGTGACCATTGCAAGTACCATCGTGGGCTTCTGATATTACTCTTTCTACTTCAATTGGATTTAAACATCGTAGTAATATTCCATCATAACTATGTTTATATAATACATCTCCAAGTAAAGTGAAACGAATGGCTCTTTGTTTGAATGTTCTTTTTGTAGTTTGTGTCATTTCTATTGGTAGTGTGCCTGACTTGAGAAATTTTTTTATCTCATCAAGGTAAGAATTGTAAGGTTCGACATGTATCAAATAAAAATTCTTCTCACCTGAATTGATGGTTTAGACACTGTTGTTATGATTAGCGATTGCATTTCTCAATGTTCATTTTAGGGATGAGAGATCCCAAGGAAGCCATTGCATCTACAAATCTATTTGTCGATCGTGGCAAGTTACTAATTTCATACCAGTCAAATTTTCCTAGCAACTGTAATGCTACTTCATGATATTTCTTTAAGACTGGCTCTTTACATTGGTATTCTCCTTTTATTTGGTAGACAACCAATTGAGAATAACCAAAAATACTTATTATTTTTATTCCCATTGCTATAGTTGATTTAAGACCTAGTATTAAGGCTTCATATTCTGCATTATTATTAGTGCATGTGAAGTCGAGTTTGAATGATAAAGGAATGGGTATTCCTTTAGGTGTGTAAAACACAACTCCTGCACCTTGCCATTTTTTGCACTTTGATCCATAAAAGAACATTGTCATCTCTACTTCATCCTAAGGTGAAACTATTTCTTCTTGTTTTGTGACAGAAAATATTGAATAGTCAGGAAGTTCAATTATTAATGGTGTATAATTATGTAGCGGAGCTTCCGCTAATTGATCAACTATCACTTGCCCTTTTATGGATTTTTGACTTGTGAACTCGAGGTTGAATTTTGTTAAAAGAATTATCCATTTAGCAGTGAGGGTTTTGTTGTAAGTGCGAGTCATCATGTATCGCAGAGGGTTTTATCTAGCTATAACATAGGTGGTATTGCTTAGCATGTAATGTCTAAGTTTCTTGGTGGTGAAAACCACTGCTAAGCATAAATTTTTGACATAAGAATATCTTGTTTCGTAACTTACCAATATTCTACTGATGTAATAAACCACTTGCTCTTTATTTTTCTCATTATTTTGTGCAAGCATTGTTTCTAAAGCAAATTCTATTATAGAAATGTATAGGTGAAATGAGACTCCTATTTTTGGTGTCGTAAGAACCGACGGTGAGGCTAGATATTTATTTATATCATCAAATGCCTCCTGACATTCAGTTGTCCAAGAAAATATCACTCCTTTTTGTAATATATGATTAAAAGATCTACATTTATCTAAGAGTTGTGCAATGAATCATCGAATAGATTAGAATTTTCCTTGCAAACTTCACAACTCTTTCAAGTTTTTGGGAGGTGATATTTCTAATATTTCTTTACCTTGCCTAGGTCTGCTTCAATGCCTCGCTTGGAAACAATGAATCCTAGAAGTTTTCCTAATGTGACACCAAATACACACTTCTTAGGATTTAACCTTACCTTATGTTCTATTAATCGATCAAATGCCTTTTCTAGCACATCTATGTGTTCAAGATGCGTTTTTGATTTAGCAATAATATCATCTACATAATAGTTGATTATCTTATGCGTATAATCATGAAATATGTATGTCATGGCATGCTGATATGTAGCTCCTATGTTATTTAATCCAAAAGGCATCACTCTATAGCATAATGTCCCCCAAGGCATTGTAAACATTGTTTTATGTTGATTTTCAATATTAATCCAAATTTGGTTGTATCCGAAGAAATCGTCCATTAAGAAGAGCATTTCATGACCAACACAAGGGTCTACTAATTGATCTATATTTGGAAAAGGAAAATAATCCTTGGGACACACTTTGTTTAAATCTCAAAAATCAATGCATACTCGTATCCCCCCATTTGATTTGCGAACGGGTATCATGTTGGAAAGCCATTCAGGATAATCGATTGGTACTATGAAGTGTACATCCAATAACTTTTGCAACTTTTCTTTCACAATTAATGTGACTATTGGATGAACTTTCCTAAGTTTCTACTTGAATGGCTTGGCATCATGTGCTAGCGTAAGTTTGTGGACTACCAAGTCCGGATCTTAGCCAGCCATGTCTTTGTAGGACCATGTGAACACTTCCTTATTTTTAATAAGCATGTTTATGATGCTTTCTTTTTCTTCTGTGGATAATTATTTTTCTATTTTGACAATCTACGGATTGTCCACATATTCACTAAGGTTCACATCTATAGACTCTTCTATTAGCATGTGAGAACCTTCTTCTAGCTAATGTGGAGTTGGGATGAGGTGGATACCATATGCCACATTTTCAAATGTGTCTGGGATTTCCCCCTCTATCTCAATTTGAAAAACTAAATTGTTTAATGATGACGATTATTGCGGAATATAAGCGTTTGAAGCACATAATAACTCTTCGGATAGGATGAAGTTAGTAGTGGATGACGGGGATGAAATCCTATCCATTTCTATGAGATTGGTGTCAATATAGATAGGTTTGGTCTCATTATATGGATTGCAGAGTGGAGTGAGAAAATCAATAGAAATTATGTTGACTTGATGGAAATGAGGTGGTTGTGATTCAAGAATTGATGACTCGTATTATCTAGGTTGTAACTGACCTAATGTGTGTGATTGGTTTTGCTGTATGCTTTAACAATGTGATGAAGAAGGTTCTGGTTTAGGATCCTCATGCTCTTTGTTTAGCTAAAAAAGTGTGCGGTCTATTGGAAACTTCTATTGATACCAGTTATCCTTCTGCATGGTTTCTCCATATATTATCTCTTCTTGAGGTTCTTATTCTTCTTGATTAAACCATTCAGGATGTGCTTCATCTTAGAGCATTCTCTTGGATTGTATCTCAAGAGCATGGTTGATAAAAATGATTTCAGTTTCATCATCATTATTATCACTCATCCAAAAGACATTAGCATTTGTATGAGGTCCTAGCATTAGTGGCTCAAGGTCTTGCCTAAGGTATGCTATATTAGTAGGATCTTCATAATCTACTTCTCATTGTAAAGCTTACTCTCGAGGGTAAAAATTGTAGATTTGGTATCTACTTTCTATTTGTTCATCCTCATCATCGCTCTTTTCCTCCTCTTGTTCGTATTCTATGTCAAGTTCTTAGAAAGATTGATTAAGCGAAGAGCTTGCAATGGAAGGTTTATAGCCTAGACTAGAGAGGTCACTTGGCTCTCTATATTTTGGTTCAATAATGTGGTGAGGACCTTGTTCATGTATTCCAAGTCCATATCCTTGCCAAATAACCCTTCGAAAATATGTTATTGGGAAACTTGGGTTTGATAGATAATCAATGTTTTCATTAAACTCTTGTAAAGAGTTGTCATTTTTAGGAGGTGGGTCCTATGAGGAATCCATACCTCCATATATGAAATTGATTGCATTTTTTTGATAACCCATTCTATATATATCACCAATAGCTAAAGGTGGGTTGCAAGGGTGACCGTAATCTCTGACTGACTCGATAGGTGGTGTAGCACCCCAAAATTGGTGCAGTAAACCTTAGCAAATAATTAAAATTACTTTAGTAATAATTCAAAATTCAATTTTAACCCCGAACCGCCTGTTAACCGCCTGTTAAACAGCTTTCCCCATTTTTCGTGCCATTTTTAGGATTTGTTGTGACCGTTGGACGATATCGTCTCCGATCAGACGATATCGCCTCAGATCGGATGATTTCGTCTGGAGCAGAACGTCCAGACGATCTCGTCCCAAACTGATTTGTGCATAATTAGCTTCTGTTTCAACGACGTCTCTAATCTGGGCAGAAGCGTGTCTGCGCCGTTAGAGACCTCCCCCATTGGAGATCTTCCAGATTAGGATGATCTCCAACCTCCTAACCTCCCTCCTAAGCCTATTTAAACCTTAGGACCCCCCTTGACATTCCCCTGGCTGAATTTTCCTGTAACTTGACCTTTGCGTGCATTAGAATACCCTGGATTACCATCTGCATTTGTGCTTTCCAAGTTTTCTTGCAGGGACCTCATTGATTTTCAGCCGGAGCAAGCTCAGATCGTCGTAGACGATCCTGTACAATCTTGGACGATCCCATCAAAATTCGAGATGATTTCGACTGCAGTTCTGCATTGGGGGCAATCAGTGCCCGAGTTTGCACTTTTCCTATACTTTGCTTGCTATTTTATTATGCATTTAGTCAGTTTTATTATTATTTCTTGTTATTCTGCATCTTGGAGTTCACCCATGTAGTTTAATTGCATAATAAAATCATGATTAGCTATTAAAGCATCGTAATTTACTTGCATTTCTATTTGGGATTATCTTATTAACATCCTTATTATTATTTCACATCATTTTCCTTTATCAGTATAGTTGCATTTTCTGTATTTTGTATCTATTTCTCTGTTTGCGGGTCTCTGGACGAATTCGTCAGATCTCGGATGATCTTGTCGGATTTGAGATGATTCTGTCAAATTCAAGATGATCTTGACTGCTTCAAAAATTAGAATCTCCATCAGACATCCGGAATCAGGTATGGCTTTTCTCATCTAGCTTATTCTCTGTGTTTTATGTTTAATTTTGTTTTTTGTATTCATTTAATTTGCATTTTCATAATAGAACAACTTAGATTCATTTGGCCAAACCTAGGATTTGAATGTTTAAAGATAAAATTGAACACATTAAACACATTCCCAACCTAGGCGTGGAGACTGCCACTAAACGTTTCCTGGTGAACCCCACCATCCGTCAAAAAATCACCTTAATACACCTCCCTCGAGAGGCGGGACCTTCAAAGGGCCTCTCAGTCTGAGGTATTGTCCCATCCTTCCCGCATCCCCCTTTCGGGCGTGGATCCTTTAGCTTGAAGGTAAGGGTGCGGAAAATTTGGAACGATACATTTTGGTGAACCCGACGTGAAACTAAAACCTTTTGAAAACAAAAAAAAAAAACAAAAACATAGATGCATTTAAAATCATTAGAAAACTACTAAGTTGCATATCATGTCTAGATGGTAGCTCCTAAGAAAAGACTAGTTGTCACTATAAATGTTGAAAACCAATTAGCAGCCATAGAAGTTAATTTTGTGCTTAGTGTGCACGAAACGGATAGAAACCAACTTTTGTGGAAAGAACTTGATAGGAGGCTAGGTATCATTTCATCTAGATCAACCGAACTTAGACAAATCAAGAGGTTTGCCCTAGATAGGATCCTGGATCCTCATCAACTCATTTTTTATCATGAACTTCAGAGAGCTTGCCATAGGTGGTTAGCTTATAGGAGAGCTCTTGTGTCTTCAGAATTGTTCACCTTCGAGGAATACCTCGAGAACGTAGCTATTATACACCAATTCCTAGGTCGTGTAGAAGATCAAGAGGTCGTTCTTACAGATAGGGAAAGGTGGAGGAGAGTTCCTCGGGCTGTGTTATATCGAGAGTATTGCCACGAACTTTATTTCTACCAACCAGAATCTGAGACAGATAATATCACTATAGCACTTTTTGTCAAATTCTTGAAAGAAAATTTTCAATTTGAAGAAGAACACTTCATGACTCCTGAAGAACTCGAGCCCATTAATGATATTTATAAATTGTTTATAGAAAACTAGATCATTGCTTTCATTATTATTATTTCTTGCATTTAGTGTGTTGTTTGTTATCTTTATAATATTGTTACAAAAACAAAAAAATAGAAAAAACAAGAAAAACCAAAATATAACAAAACTAAAACATTTTATTTTAAATACTATAGTAGGTATATAATTAAAATATATACCTCTTAAGCTTGTTGCACATATATATATATATATAAGTATATATATATTTGCTGAAATCTAAATTTAAGCACAATGCCTAGACTTAGGAATGGTAAACAAAGCTGAAGAAGAAGAAGAAGATTGGTTAGGAGACAAAACAAAAAACCCAAATGTCCTTCCTGAGGATTCAATTCCGGAAGGAGGAACTCTAGAACAGCCAGAATATGAGCTTGTTGTAGATGAACAAGAAGAAAATCTTAAAGAGGAAGGATCCTCATCCCCTAGAATGGCTCCAGATGGAACTATTGCTTTTGATAACTTAGATCATTTCTGGAAATTTTTCAATAATAACATTGGTGCTCTTAATATGGCAGTTCGTATTGATAGAGGACAAATTAGTGACACTCAAGCAGCCATGGAAGATATGTTTAACATACACACTAATCCCTTGTCCTTTGTTGATCAAGAAAGTGATAAGGTTGGACCATCCAATAGAGATATGGTCACTATGATTCAGAACATGCAAAAACAACAGGTTACCCAACCCCCTAAGGAACCTGTTATTGAGCCTAAAATCATTCCCACACAAAAGAAACCTTCATTCACTGCTTTATTTTGCCAAACTATTGATCAATATGCTTCAAATCGACAAAAACCTAAAATGAAGCCAAACACCAATTTTCAACAATCAGGGATACAACATAATACAACTTCAAAACTTCTTCATAACACCCTTCCTACCAACAATTTACACAATAGCAATATAGCATCTAATCTTCATGTCCCTCCATCATATGCTCACAAATCCCATATTAATACCCTACCGAACCAATATGGTGGGCAAACCGATAGTCTGGAAGCCATTGTGAAACAGTTAGCTTCGCGTATGGACCGAGATAGATCCCTACCGTCCCTCGTACAATTATCGAGAGATGTGTAGTCAGCCTTTGGATCCCATAGTTGTAGCACAACCATACCCTAAACACTTTCCCATGCCCGTCCTGCCTATATATAAAGGAGCTGAAGATCCCATAGAGCATCTTCGCATGTTTAGGATAGCATGTCATGATATATCACATGATGACTTGCTATTACTAAAAATGTTCCCAAAAAGTTTAGGAGGAATGGCATTAGAGTGGTACTATCAATTGCCCACTCATTCTTTGAGAAATTTTGAAGAAACAGCTGAATCTTTTGTCCATCAATTTAGTGCCTACATCGAGAGGCATGTCACCATTAAAGATTTATACAACTTAAAACAAGACAAAGATGAATGTTTTGCTGATTTCTTAGCTAGATGGAGGCAGTTGATAGGAAAACTGCACTTTGTGCTACCTTATAGGGAAATGTTGGATATTTTTATCAATAATTTACAAGAACAAATATCCTATGAGTTATCAACTGCTACCTTGACCACCTTCGATCAAGCTATAGACTTAGCTCGAAGAGTGGAAGATGCTCTCATTAGGAGAGGCCAGCTTAGGAAGAAAGATGATGAGAAAACATCCAAAAATCAGTATAAAAATAAACAAGTTGTAGGTGACGGAGTCATCGACAGCAGAAATGTTGCTAATATCAATACAACGAAGACAACAAAAAAATTTATATTGAAACCTCTTGATAAACCTCCTCGAGAATTTACTAGACTCAATCAACCATTATCAACTATTCTACCCCAATTACTCGAAAGAGGTTTGATTCAATTACCAACTATCCGGGAACCTGATCCAACTATACCCGGATATAGAGCTGATTTACATTGTGATTTTCATAGAGGACCTGGACACTCTACAAACTCTTGTAAAATATTGAAACATAAAATACAAGATCTGATTGATAATAATGAAATGGAGGTGCAAGCCTTCCAACCTAAACAAAATGCTCCTAATAATGCTCAAAAGACCATTCCCCAAAATCAGAATCAAAATGCTAATCAATCATTGGATATATTTCAACATCCTTTACCAAAACATGGTAAAGAAGTGGCCAATCAAATTGAGCATCATAATGTCCCTCCTCCTACCCGATATGTAGGAACTATTAGCGGACATTTACCTAATCATGATTTACAAAAATTTGACACAACTTTATCCATGGTCACGACCAGGCCCCTATATAATACTCAAACTCCGGATCTCAGTGATGTAGAATCGGATACTGAAAGTGAAATAGACATCACCTCAAATCAATCGAATAGTTCTAAAAATGAATCAGACCCTATTCAACCTATCACAGATTTTATGGTTCCAGAAGAACCATTTCCTAGAAGAGTTACTACTCGACCCTCTTCTAATCAGTTCCTTCCTAATGAACAAGCCATAAACGCTCAACCGAGACCAGTTCAGCGTCCTCAATATAACATTGTAGGTACCATCGGAGTCGTTACCAGACAACAGGCTCAAAATTCTCAACGGAATCAAACTCAGAATGATGGATCAGCTCCATTTATTTTGAAAAATCCCAATAAAGGGAATCATATGTCTAATGTTCAACCAAAACCTCCTTACAATATTAACGAACAATTATCCAATACTACAGCCAGAATTTCCCTTTTGGACTTGTTAAGATCTTCTCCTACCCATAGGGATGAATTAATGCTCACATTAAGCCAAATGATGGTACCTCAAAATATTCAACTCTGAAGCCATGTCCAATACTATCATCACTCGAGAAGTCGATTGTATTGACTTTCGAGATAAAGATATACCACAACATAGTCTACATAAGGATAACCCCTTATATATTACTGCCCTAATTGGAGATGTAGTTGTTAAACGAGTCTTGATTGATAATGGTTCATCTCTAAACATATGCACTTTTGACTTTTACCAAATATTTGGCTTTAGAAGTGATGAAATGAAAAGAACGGATATGATTATCAAAGCCTTCAATGACGAGACACAAGAAACGTGTGGAGTCATTACTATACCCTTGCAAGTTGGTCCTAGAACCCTAGATACAACCGTGTTTATTGTACATTGCCCCGCATCATACAATATACTCTTGGGTCACCCTTGGATCAATGCGATGCGGGCTGTCCCATCAACTTTACACCAATGTGTTAAATTCGAATTTAAAAATCAGTTGGTCACTATTCATGGTGATCCTAGACCCTTTGATATGTGTGCCTTGGCAGAACCTGTTGGAGTTCAGTTTTGCCCTGCTCTGTCATCCACACATCCTAATTCTTATTTTTCATCTAAAAGTGTGAAACACACACCTACAAATTCATCTATTTCTCCTCCATTAATTTCACCCCCATGTATAGCTCAACAATATTCTGAACAAACCACACTAGAACCTCAAAAAGATCTTAGATCTACAACCAATCCTTCATGTTCCATCCCTATAATTTCAAAACCTATAGACCCATTTATTAACACCTCCACATTATCTACATCTATCATACCTTCCACATCTAAAGATATAGGGAATGATCCTTCTACATCTTATGCTCTTTATGATGAGCTTTTACCGGATTTATCTAAAATTTTAATATCAGAAAAAACAAATGCTTCTATGCAAGATTCACTTCTTTTAAATAATTTGCCGCCATCTCCTCGTACTTTGGGCCTCCCACAACCTATGGGAAGTACTTACCAAGTCGGGAGTTGTGCTTTTATTTATAAAGGATATGATTGGGGAAGAATACCCCGAAACATCAAGACGCATTGTGATGGATATGCTCGATGCTATTTTGCTAATGAATATATTAAAGCTAAACCTATAATGCTTAAAATGGGATATAAAGGGAAAGGCTTGGGACCTTTCCAAAATGGTATGAAAGAACCTATCGAGGTAGAACCATGGCCCGCCCGATGTGGTGTGGGCCTATTTCCTAGTAAGGGTCAACCCTTCCCTTTTGAAGGTGATGATCAACTCATATGTTATCAAGATTATCTAGATAAACAAGATTCTTTGTGTCCAAAGAATAATCCCTTTACATGCAATATGCTATCCATAGCTTACCCTGAATTGATTGTTGAATCCGATGATGAGTTGGAAGGAGATATTTTCCATGATGTCTCCGTTGAAGAGTTGTTACACAATGGTTTTTATTTTGATGGTTCTATACCTACTATAGCCCAACTTGAGGCCACGACTCCTCAAGATGAATTCTCCAAGTTAACCTTAAAATAATTACAAGAATTGGGCGTCTCACCCGCCCCACCTAATTTTGAAAGAGATCTACACATGGAAGTAGAAAACGTCATTAAAGTTAACATTGGAGCTGAGGATAATCCTCACATAATCAATATTGGATCAGAATTAAGTCAAGAAAAACAAAATGAATACATTGTATTTATTAAAGAATATGAAGATGTCTTTGCTTGGACATATGAAGACATGCCGGGTCTGGACCCTTACTGTAGTCATGCATCATCTAGTAGTCCATCCGGATGCTAAACCTGTTAAACAGAAACTTAGAAAAATGCATCCCAAAGTGGCCTTGCTAGTCAAAGGGGAGTTAGAAAAACTCCTGAATGTTGTTTTTATACAAGCTATTGATTATCCTGAATGGATCTCAAATGTAGTTCCAGTCACCAAGAAAGAAGCTACCAAAGTTAGGGTTTGCATAGACTTTAGAGATATTAACGTTGCATGCCCTAAAGATGATTTTCCTCTTCCAAACATGGATCAAATCATTGATTTTACTATCGGGAGTGGAATGATGTCCCTAATGGATGGATTTTTTGGTTATAATCAGATCAGGATAGCTCCTGAAGATCAGGCTAAAACAGCCTTTATTACCCCTTGGGGTACCTTTTGTTGGAAAGTGATGCCATTTGGTTTAAAGAATGCGGGCGCAACATATCAACGAGCCATGACTTATATCTTTCATGATATGATGCATGATATCCTACATGATTACGTAGATGATATTATAGCTCGCTCTATTAAAGAAGATGATCATTTAGATGATTTGAGAAAAGTATTTAATCGGTTAAGAGAATACCTTATTCGATTAAATCCAGCCAAATGCATATTCGGAGTTAAGTCCGGTAAACTATTAGGGGTTTTAGTTTCTTTACGTGGTATCAAAATCGACCCTCTCAAGATTGCGGCTATCAGCGATATGCCCGCACCTACCAATATATCTGAGTTACGAAGTTTACAAGGTAAGCTTCAAGCCATCCATCGCTTCATCGATAAGCTGGCGGAAAAAACCGGTCCCTTTCTTAAGCTTCTTAAGAAGGATGTCCCTTTTAATTGGGACGACGAATGTAAGGAAGCTTTTGAACTTCTCAAACAATACCTCCTTAACCCACCTGTGCTTTCACCGCCTAGACCTGATCGCCCGTTTATCCTGTATATTTTAGCTTTAGATTTTGCTTTAGGAGCTATGTTAGCTCAACTTGATGATGAGAAAAGAGAGCGTGCTAATTATTATATTAGCCAAACCCTAATCAGTTATGAAACCCGCTACACAACATTAGAAAAACTATGTCTAGCAGTCGTATTTTCTACGCAGAAATTATGCCATTATATGCTCAGTCAAAAAACATATGTCATTGCTAAATATGATCCCTTGCGGTATCTTATGAGTCGACCTTATTTATCGGGTCGTACAGCAAAGTGGGTTCTTGCTCTAAGCGAGTTTGAACTCACATTCATAGGACAAAAGTCTATTAAGGGTCAAATCATAGTAGATCAATTAGTTGTTGCACCCTTAGAGTCTACCCATCCCCTCATCATTGAGTTTCCTGATGAATGCCTTCAATTAGAGGCAGACCATGTTGAACAATGGTCCTTATACTTTGATGGAGCCCGATGCATGAGTGGGGCTGGTGCGGGTATTATTTTAATATCCCCACAAAAACATCTTATACCTTTGTCCTTTAAATTAACATTTGCTTGCACCAATAATACTGCTGAATATGAGGCTCTAATCCTTGGATTACGAGCTGCCTTAGCGCTAAAAATCAAACATCTGCTAGTTTTTGGTGATTCTCAACTTGTTATAAACCAAATTAATGAAGTTTATCAGACCAGAGATGATAAATTGTGCCCATATAAAGCATATGTTTTGCAATTATTATCCTTATTTGATAAAGTTACTTTGGAAGCTATTCCTCGAACTAGCAACCGTGCGGTTGATGCTTTGGCCGCAGTTGCATCTCTTCTGCCCTTGGAGTTAGATGACGAATATGCCACCATCATTATTCGTCGAACTCTAGGAACCCACTTCAAATAAGTCATGCTTAGAACCTTTGGATGTGTTTCTAATCAATGAAACTACTCCTGAACCTTGGTATACGGATATATTTGATTTTCTTCAAAATGGGACTTTCCCTGCCAATTCTAATAGAAACCAGCATCGGTTATTACGTAGACGAGCAAGTCGATTTGTAATAATTGGCAATACTTTATATAGGAGATCTTTTGAAGGTATCCTATTGAGATGTTTGAATCTAGAAGAATCCAAATCAGCTTTAAGTGAAGCCCACGATGGATCTTGTGGAGGACACTTTAGTGGTAGTGTCATTGCTAAAAAGCTCCTTAGGATAGGATACTTTTGGCCTACCATGGAGAATGATGCACATGATTATGTGCGCCATTGCGACAAGTGCCAGAAACATGCTGACCTTGTCCATGCACTGCACAAGAAGCTGCAAGCTATTTCATCTCCTTGGCCCTTTTCAAAATGGGGCTTAGACATTATTGGAAAAATTAATCCTGTGTCATCTGATGGACACAAATTCATCATAACCGCCACTGAGTATTTCATGAAGTGGGTTGAAGCTATGCCTTTAGCTTCCTGCATTGGAACACAAGTCTCTAAATTTATTTTTAATCAAATTATTTGTAGGTTCGGAATTCCTGCAAATCTCATCTCTGACAATGGAACTTGTTTCAAAAATAAAGATGTTAAGAAATTATGCCAAAAATATAAGATTCAACATCGCTGGTCCACTCCCTATTATCCTCAGGGTAATGGTCAAGCAGAAGCATCTAACAAAACCTTAATCAAAATTCTTAAAATATTGGTCAATAAATCTGGTCGCGACTGGCACATTCAATTATATCCTACTTTGTGGGCATATCGCACTAGCGTTCGAACTCCCACTAGAACTTCACCTTTTGTCTTGGTTTATGGCGCTGAAGCTATTTTTCCCTTTGAATTAGAAGTTCCTTCTTTGGCTCTACTACTTCAAGATACCGAAGTAGGAGATGAATATCGAGCTGGAAGACTCAGTCAATTGGAACTCCTAGATGAAAAGCGCATCAATGCTTTGGAGCATCTTCGTGCCTACCAAAACAAGCTTAAAAGATCATATGCTAAGAAAGTTCGTCATCGATCCTTTGAGGTCGGCGACCTTGTTTTAAAAGAAAATCAAAAAAATACTAATGCAACTAAAGACCTTAAAGGTAAATTTGAGCCCAAGTGGCTTGGACCATATATTATCATTGCTAAATTTGAATCGGGAGCATACAAATTAGCTACCTTAGATGGTAAAGATTTAAAAGAACCTATGAATATTATGCATCTTAAGCGATATTACGCATAAAATTTGGTCATTTCATCATTTGTATATATTTTGCATGTTGTCTCATTTTAAAAATATATATATAACCGTTTAAACAAAAACAAACAAACATAAAAGTAAAAACAACAATATTATTGACTCTTTCGAAACCAAAAAATAAAAAAAATAAGAAGAAAGAGAGAGTCAAAATCATCAAACTCCTCAAAAATATTTGTTGTATATATTTCTTCTTAAAGTATTGCAGTTATATTTTCTTATTATCTTGGATAAATTAGCATTTATTTGGAATCCCTCACTTTCACAAACACAAAAATAAATATCTTGATTTTATCTGGCATGATTACTAATCTCTCTTATATCAAAGTCCACAAAATTCAATTAAATAAAGTTTGAGCATAGAGAATTGATCTTGTTATTTACTTAAACCAAGCATATCCTTTCACAATAAAATGATTATATTTGTAATGTCCATGCTATGCTACATAGTAGAAGTGGTTTCTTGAGCGAAAAGTTTCCCCTGCTATCCTATCATGCACATGGTCTAGAATCTTTGAGAATTGACAAAAGGACAAGCTCACCCCTACCCAGAATAAAAATCCCTTGCTCTACAGCTAATCCGAGCAAGTATCCCTAGCATAGGAAGAAAAGAAAAGTTCAAGAAAAAGAGAAAAGGAAAAAGTTATTTCAGCATTATCTCAAATATCAAAGCAAAAATACAAAAAAAAACAAAAAAAAAAAGCAAAAAACAAAGAGAGCAAAAGAGAAAAGCAAAAAGAAAAAGCAATAAAATCCCTTTCCCTACCCATTGAAAAGAAAAGAAGGGTTGATGAGCTTGAATCCCTGGAATTCTCAATTATTCAAAAACTGTGAGGTAAGCCCCATAACAGGTGGTTTGTGCCCAACCCGCTTGGCCTTGGGTAACTCCTAGCGTGGTGATATGTCTATCACATTAGCGACCTTCTTTTGTACAGACCTATGTCTGCTTATGGATTAGCTAGCTCTTGATAACCCGACTTACATAGTAGTTTGGTATGGTTATATGCATCTAAATCATGGTTAATGAACACTTATTTGGTTAATTCAAATCACTTGTATCAAATTATCTTGCTCAAAAACTGGTAAATGCACAAAGCAATTGCACACACATTTGTATTTGAGAGATTTTGTGTATCATTATGATAAATCAAGATTGGTAATGAACTCACATACGCACATGGGATTCCTTATAAATCTAACTTTTGTCTTTAAGATACTTTGAAATATTTTTGCAAATTGTTTGGAATAATTTCATTTTCTTATTTGAGAACAGTTGTTTAGTATAAAGACAACTACATACATTTTCAAAAAAATCAAAATTTCTTTCAAAACATACACTCAAATCATATATATATTATCGACTTTCGCGACGATGGTATAGTTCCAAAACTTAAATTGGAATTTTATGCCTAGCGCAAGTCCTCATCTTCATATTATCTGTTTATTTTCAAAAATTAAAAAATCAACCATGCAATAAAACTATCAATTTCTTCTTTGGATTTCGCGATGATGGTATAAGTCTATACCTAAATATTCTATGCCTAGCGCAAACCATTGTACTAATTTTATTTCCCATTTATTTAAATTCATCAAAACATGTGACTTAAATCATTATGTTACACAATTATGCTTTAACAACAACGCACATTGTTTCTATTTCATGTCATTATGTCAACTTCAATTTTGCAATGATGGTATAATTCCTAGGGAATTATTCAAAAAATTTATCACACTTAGGAATTTATGCCTAGAAAAAATCATCTTTAATATATTTCATGCATAATATTTTCATGGAAATCTGAAAACAAATCACCATCATCATCATCATTTGCATCATCACAACAAAGTCTTAAGACAGTCTCTTAAGCACTCTTTTTCTTTTAACAATATTTCTATACTGGGATTAGCTTGACGACCGAGTGAGCGGCGACTCCATGAAATGGTCTATAATAGCGACAATGTCCTTTGAAATTATTGTTAAAAGTCCCCTTTATTTTTATCAAATTATCACACCACAACAACCAATTTGTTTACATCAGATTATTTCATTTAAAATTTTAAAAGCATGACATTCAAACCATAATATTTCCAAACGACATAATCACATGAATCATCAAATCAATCACACCAAAACATTAAAGCATCATACAAACACATAAGACAAGTCATATGATCAAAAAAATATATATATATATATATATATATATATATATATCTCAACAATATATGTACATCATATCAAAACTAGATTGGTATGCCACAATCTACATCTTGGCATACTCAATCCTCTCAATCATATATTCAGTCTATGTAGTGCAGTAGCCTAGCCTCGAGAACCCCTCGAGCTCTCAGCCTCATCTCCTCCCCTACCCTGAGGTGGACGAGGTGGCCCCATCGTAGTATGTGTGGTACTATGAGTCCTAGTCGTCGATCGGGATGAAGTCCTCGATGACCCAACCCTGATCGGATCTGCAATGTCGATTGGTAGCTGTACCCTCTGGCCCTTTGGCACCAGCTGGAAGTAGATACCCTGATAGAACGCGGTCTGAGAAATCGACCGCGCTAGCTCCCGAGTGCTCGCTCCTCCGCTCCGTGCTCTGAGGCATGCAACCTCATCTCTGAGCTGTGTAGCCTCAGCTCGGTGGCGTGTAGCCTCATCTTGTAAAGTCTGCACCTGTGCTTGGAGATGGACAGTCTCCGCCCGGAGAGTAGCCATCTCACTACTCTCTCCTGTGTCCACACCCTTGCCCTTATCGGGTGATGGTGGCCTCTCTCTTCGTGGAGAAGGGGGTCTCTCTGTAGCCCATGTCGGACCTCTGTCGATCTGTGCGCTGTCTCGACCATTTTGTTTATAGAGCTCTACAAACCAGAAAATGAAAATGAATAGTAAAAATGAATTAGGGTTTTTCCCTATTTTTCTTAATTTTATTCAAAAACAATTAAAAACATTTTAAATTTTGCTTTTTCGCATTTTTACCTCAAACGTTCGATTTGGGTAAAAACACGGAGGGGGCACCATAGTAAGCTGTCATACGATTCGACCTAGAATCGTCGCCTAAAAATGGGAGTAAATTTTTTGCTTTCTCGTAAATCGAGAAGAACTCGTCTTTAATGCATTTTCCTCGAAAAATTCACTAAAGAGGGGGGAAAATGTAGCACCCAAAAATTGGCGCAGTAAACCTTAGAAAATAATTAAAATTACTTTAGTAATAATTCAAAATTCAATTTTAACCCCGAACCGCCCGTTAACCACCTGTTAAACAACTTTCCCTATTTTTTGCACCATTTTTAGGATTTGTTGTGACCGTTGGACGATATCGTCTTCGATCAGACGATATCGCCTCAGATCAGATGATTTCTTCTAGAGCAAAACGTCCAGACGATCTCATCCCAAACTGATTTGTGCATAATTAGCCTCTATTTCAACGACATCTCTAATCTGGGCAGAAGTATGTCTGCGTCATTAGAGACCTCCCCCATTGGAGATCTTCCAGATTAGGATGATCTCCAACCTCCTAACCTCCCTCCTAAGCCTATTTAAACCTTAGGACCCCCCTTGACATTCCCTTGGCTGAATTTTCCTGTAACTTGACCTTTGCGCGCATTAGAATACCCTGGATTACCATCTGCATTTGTGCTTTCCAAGTTTTCTTGCAGGGACCTCATTTATTTTTAGCCAAAGAAAGCTCAGATCGATGCAGACGATCCTATACAATCTTGGATGATCCCATCAAAATTCAAGACGATTTCGACTGCAGTCTGCATTGGGGGCAATCAGTGCCTAGAGTTTGTGCTTTTCCTATACTTTGTTGCTATTTTATTCTGCATTTAGTCAATTTTATTATTATTTCTTGTTATTCTGCATCTTGGAGTTCACCCATGTAGTTTAATTGCATAATAAAATCATGATTAGCTATTAAAGCATCGTAATTTACTTGCATTTCTATTTGGGATTATCTTATTAACATCCTTATTATTATTTCACATCATTTTCCTTTATCAATATAGCTACATTTTTTGTATTTTGTATCTATTTCTCTATTTGTAGGTCTCTGATGAATTCATCAGATCTTAGACGATCTTGTCTGATAGGAGATGATCCGTCAAATCAGAGGCGATCTGGACTGCTTCAAAAATTATAACCTCCATCGGACATCCGAAATCGGTATGGATTTCTTCACTTAATTTATTCTCTATGTTTTATGTTTAATTCTATTTTCTGTATTCATTTAAATTTGCATTTTCATAATAGAACAACTTAGATTCATTTGGCCAAACCTAGGATTTGAATGTTTAAAGATAAAATTGAACACATTAAACACATTCCCAACCTAGGCGTGGAGACTGCCACTAAATGTTTCCTGGTGAACCCCACCATCCGTTGAAAAATCACCTTAATACACCTCCCTCGAGAGGCGAGACCTTCAAAGGGCCTCTCAGTCCGAGGTATTGTCCCATCCTTCCCGCATCCCCCTTTCGGGCATGGATCCTTTAGCTTGAAGGTAAGGGTGCGGAAAATTTGGAACGATACAAGTGGTGTAACTATGACACTTTCAATAATGTACTCACCAATACTTGGATTGGTGAGATGTACTGAAACTCTAGATGGTTGTGTGGCTAATGGCTCGGTGGATGAAGAGGGTTCCTGAGCCTTAGATTTTGGCTCTGCTGGCAGTGTTGGATTATCTCTAACAGGTGGCCTTATTTGTGAAACTATGGGTTCTAATGACTGTGAAGTAGTGGTCAATGATGTGGGTTGTGTTTTGAATGTGAATGGTGGCTTTGAATCTGGAAGTGTACTAGATGAATTTGGCAATTGATTAGTAGGATGAGTGGATGTAATTTAAAAATAAAATATGATGTTTGAAGGATGCACTGAGCTAACACTTTTAGACGCGAAAGCTGGATCAACTATAAGCAACTCTTTTGGAATGGGTGCTTTTGATGATGTGGTGCTTGATGGAATGGTTCTAATGACTAGTGGTTGGATGGTTAGATGTGTTGATGGGAGTAAAGGCTCATAAGGATTTGAAATAAAGTTATAGTATTTGAAAAGTTTAGTGTCAGCTAGTATGCAATGTACCTTGCCTTCATGCACATAATTTAAGCATTGATGCAAAATTTAAGGCACACATTTCATTTCCATAATCCAAGGGCATCCAAGAAGTGTGTTATATTGCATCTCCCCTTCCAATATGCGAAAGATAACATGTATTTTTTTCACCCCCATGATGACGGGAAGAACAAAATTCTCTACAGTTGAGCATAAAGCATCATTAAAGGCCCTAATAGTGAATGTGGATGTTGTGATGTGAGATGATGGGACATTGAGCTTCATCATGGTAGGTGTGGTAATGAGGTTGATTGAAGAACCTGTATCAATAAGCACTCTCTTGAAGGGTTTCCTATCAATGTGAGCTACTATGTGCAATGGCGGATTAGGTGAATCTACTGATATTTGTTTTTCCTCTAATTCATATAATACTATCGAGGGTTCCATGGACTTTTGCACACTACCCACAAAGGAATTGAATGCATTGGGGTCTTCTGATTGTACTTGAATAGAATTTAAAATTTCCATCAATGCTTCCCTGTGAGGTGTTGATTCTTGTATTATTTCATAAATTGATAATTTTACTGAAGACATCTTGAAACTCTGTGTTAACTGACTGTTCAATGTAACAACAGGGCAATTGTGGAATGGTGGTGGTGGCCCTCGATCCAAGTTGTATGGGTACATTAGTTGGTGATGATATCGAAGCCTGGGTTGTGCGATTCGCTTACCTTTGTCCATGGGTAACTATACTGATAGCCCCTACAAAACCTTGTGGTAATTGAGACACATAATTAACCTGATTGGGAGGAACTATAGAAGTTTATGCTCTTGTCGATTGTTGATTCACCTCTCGATGTGGCAAATATGTCTAATATATGCCTAGGTTTTGGTTATTTTGGGCTAGTGGGTTGTCAATTTTGATTGTACCGACTTCCAATAAATCTTGCACAATTCATTTAAATCCATGACAACCTTCAATATCATGTCCTCTTTGTCTATGACAGATGTAAAAGAGGTGTTCTTTGTAACCTTTTGTATTTGGTTTTTTAGGATCACCAGGTTTCATTTCTGATAAATTAAAAAGTTTTGCTGCATACAACTTATGAAATACTAATGAATATGGCTCTTGTACTGGCATGCAATTTCTTTTTGGATTAAAATGATGTTGTTGCCTTTTCGTAGGTTGTGTCTTATTTTGTGCCTACTGTGGGGGTGGAACCACTTGATAATTCAATTGGTGTGGTTGTTGTTGTTGGGGTTGTTAGATTTGTGTTTGATCTGGTTGATTTGACTGTGGTTGGATCAAAACTATATGATTAACCTGTGTGGTCTTGGAATAATCATGGTTATTCCCCTTTTGATTCTTATTGTGCCACTCTTTATTTTTAGGCTTAATCTCACCTTATTGAATTTTTATTTCTTCAATCAATTTTGCTTGGACGAGTGCCTCATTAAATGTTCTATATTGTTGTAGCTATAGCAATGAAGAGATGGGTCTACCAAAACTCTTCATGAACATTCATAATATCTCTAGAATTGGGAGTGAAAATGGTAACTTGATCATGACTGATCTCCATCTGTTACCAAAGTCATAGACTGATTCATCGTCATATTGTTTTAGGTAAATCAAATCAGTCAATGTTGTTTGTTTTCTAAAATTTAGGGGGAATCTTTCTAGGAACTTGTCCACTAATTGTTCAAAGGTAAAAATACTTTGATGCGAGAGGTGGTTGTACCAGTCTTGGGCTTCACCCCATAATTTTTGAGTAAATGTATGTAATAGCAATGCATCATTGCTTTTGATTCTGAAGCATGCATTCACAAATCTTGTTACATGCTCACAGGGATCCTCTTCTCCTTTAAATTCAAGCTTCGGTATTTGGAAATCATGTGGATATGGTAGCTCTGGTACCAAAGCATGAATAGGGTGATTGATTAGTTGAATTAAAGTTGGCTTTTGGTATTGCAAGCCTAGGGTTTGCATGGCAAGACTATCAATCTAACTCTATAAAAACTGGTATCTATGATAATCTACAGGACTGAAACTCGAATGTACTTGATGCTACTGGTAATTGGGTGGATTGTATGTAGGTTGGGGTTGATAAGACATGTTTGGTGGAAATGTGTTATGGTATGGATGTTGAGGGATGCTATGATATGGATGGGTTGATGAAGGTATGATATTATGCTGAACTACTACATTAGCATATGGGTGCGGTGGTTGATTGTGAACCACAGTGGTAGAGGGAGGACGCATTACCCAATATGGATCTTGGATAAAGGCATTAGGTTCATGAGATGTAGGTGGAAGATTTTGCTCAATCCCTTGCAAATGTTGGTTAGGGTTATGGTTCATGCTACGGTTAGTATTATCTAAAATTATTTGCTGCAACTGTAAGAAAGCCTATTGCATAGCAATTACATTTAACATAGGGATGACTACCTATGATGTGGTGGACTAAATTGGTTATGGAACAACCATGGTAGTGGAGGTATATGGGGGGTAACAAAGAGTATCACCACTGACTGTGGAATGGTATGATATGTATGTCCTACAAGTGTGGATGGAGGAATGGATGTTGGGGCTTGCAAAAAAATAGGAATTATTTCATACAAGGGATTAATGGTAATGGTCATTTGTTGTGATAATGTTGGGGGAATTTGATTGGATGACAATGGTTGATTGGCTAATGCTACAACAACCAAATAAAAGAGAGGATTGGTGAAAATCTGTTGTGACTGCTATGGATAGGCGAATATGGATTCTCATTATGATGAGGGTACGACATGTGATGGGATGGAGAGTGGTGGTAATAATAGGAAGACCATTCCAACTACATTCAAGTACATTCTAATAGTGTCCATATCTATCATGGTGACTTGACTGTATACCATTGCAAGAGGTTCACTCCTAGGTGTCTCAGGTATAGCTGTGTGAGCAGCTCTATGCATAATGTCTATGTCCATGTTGGGGGCATTACTAGAAGGCCCTACATCAAGAATCAGGGACATAGAAATGGGCACATATACTTGTCACACCACCGAAGTGTGAGGGACATTGCAAGACTGAGAGGCCATAGGGGACGACCACTGACTTCGGCTTGATACTAATTTCTTAGCTTGATTACGAGTCACTACCATATGCTACTATGTGATAAAATGCGGAGTGATACTATCTATGCAAGTAAAGTGACAATACAGTGCAATACAACACACAAAGCAAATAACCACACAAAATTTTTGATGTTAAATTTTCGTATATATATTTATTTTTTTGGTGTGTTTTTTTGTGTGTTTTTTTTTTGAAGTTTTTGAAGAGATTTTGGTCTTTTTGGAATATAATAATAGAAATCAATGAATATGGTGATTAAGAACACTAGCACCAAGCATGATTTCTCAAAAGAAGCTAGGGTACACCGCTTAAATCCCAGTGGGGGGTTCACCTAACTCTTCCACTATGATTCAACAATCATTTCAATAGTGGGAGACAACTTGAACACCAATGATTTATACCATCTTAAAGAGTGTTTTTATCCTATATAATGATGATCTAGGGGGCAAGCCGATGGAAGGAGATGAATTCCAACGTCACCGGTCTAAATTGGGGGTTGGTGATGAAATCCAACCAGACCAATGTTTTAATGATATGTGTGTGTATGAAGGTTTTGTTTTCTATTGTGAGATGCAAATATAACATGCAATTCTATTTTTATGCCTAATGCAGAAAGTAGGAAAGACATAGAATATGAGACAAAATCATATCAAGGGTAAAATTGCAAATTTAGGTAAGACTCGACCAAATTTTGTTTAACAGGGCTAACCATAGGTGGGCGGTTAGTTATGGTAAACTGCAGGTACGCGGTTTGCCAACCACACATGTGCATTTAGGAAATCCCAACCGCAGGTGTGCGGTTCCTTTCTATCAACAGAATAAAGTTGAATATAGGCCCAAAACTCAAAAAAGAAATACCTAAGTTATTTCTAACTTGGTATATGCAAGATGATTGTTCCCTACTATGCATGTCAATTATTGTTTTATTTCCCTTTATTATTTCGTATATGAATGCAATATTTAAGTAAGTTTTTCTATTCCTAAGACCTAAATGCAAACAAAGGCATACAATACTAAGACTCTTAATCTACTTAAATGCAACCTAAAACTAGCATTAAATAAATTTTTTAAAAGATGGCACAGGGTACATACCTATGTTATTTTTGCTAATCCTTCTAGCTTTCAACCGTCAATCCACATTTCAACAGTGTAGCAATCACGAATGAGCATTTCATTAGAAGATAAATCACAGATGTGCGGTTCCACAATAACAGGTTAAATAATTCAAAATCAAATTCCCGTGCATTTCAAATCCTTAGCACCTATACATGCAAATAGAGATTAGTAATGTTAAAATAAAGCAAGGCAAAAAAATGAAACCCTTGGGAGGTCCCACCGTGATCACCATTTCTGTAACTAAAACACTTGAACACTTGCAATATAAAATTACACAGACACAAAGAGATTGCCCAAAATAATGAAATCCTTTATATATATTGACTCTTGCGATACAAATTTACAATATTGACTCTTGCGATACAAATTTACAATATTTCGGATTGCCCAAGTAGCTTGGGTACAATGTTACAATCTTTGCCTCAATGTGATAAAAATTTCTCTCTGGGAGTTTTCCAGATCTTCTAAAATGTACAATGTTCTCCTCGTATCCAGTTACAGCTTCAAAGGGTGAGTGGGTTTTGGTATCCAACACGGGACCACTCCAGCTTTAGTGGCCTATCCAAGATACCTGTTACCTACACACATGCAAACCAGCAAAGGGGATTAGTAGCACCCGTATATTCAAGCAATAAATTCAATGCTACACATAAACCTATTACTGATATGGATGAAAAGTAGATAGCACAAAATAGTTAACAAATAAAGCCTTGCTTAATACTCAAATCACTAATCTTTGTTGATGAAATCCATTTTTGTTCTCGAGACTATGGAACCGCAGAAGCGTGGTTGTGGGCTGGAAATCACAAACCTATGGTTGTGAAATCATTGATGTGCATTTTTGACTATGGAACCATGGACAAGCAGTTTCAGCTAAATAATAGACTGCCTCAGAATTTGAGCCAACGATCAGAGTCAAGCTCACGCTCTCAATTTATCATTGGGTCTAGATCTATTTCTATAGCCTGTCGGTATAAAAATTTAGCTCCCTTTGTTTGGTGGATTGATGGTGCCTTTATAGGTTGCCTATGGATTTGGAGGGGAATATGAGGTGGCAAGCCTGACTTACCAAGTGGAAAATCTGGAATTCCAGGTGGAAGGGGTAGTTACAGTGAGTCACTTAGTGTGTCTCACTTAACTGGGGTGATGTAGCTCCAAGTGGAGTGGGATGTGGGATGTTTTATGTGAAGGGACAAGGGGAAAACAACAAAGGATTTGTGGCATGGGTGTTGGGAATCTGTCTCATGTGCAAGGAAAAATGGGATAGGAGTGGGTAAGATGTGGCATGGATGTTGGATGAAGTGTCCAAGACACATGTCCAATGGGTAGACAGGGTATCCTAGGGTGATTTTTCTAATTAAATAATTTAGGAAAGTATAATGATGTGCAGGATTTTATATCCCTAAGTTATAACATAGGCATATATCTTTATTATGTAGGATTTTATGGTGAGGTGGTGAATGTGAACTAAAGGGTGCTAGATTTTGGTGTCTATAGTGAGAATATTGCCTTGGATGACAAGCCAAGAAAAAAAATGATATCTTAGGAATCAACTTTTTAGTCCACACTGGCTGAGTTTGAAATGGAGGATCCTCAGGTTTCAGCAAAAGCTTATAGGTCAACTTGATAGAAAATTTACCATTCTCTATTTCCACCTAACAAACATGATCTTCTACCCCTGCTGAAGGAATAAATTGCTACCTCAATAGATTTTCTAAAGCCTCAGATTCTGCCTCCAACCCATAAATCTTAATGGATTTCCACCTAGGCTTGTTTTTATCAAGATGCAAGAAATTTGACACCTTTTTCCCAAACAATTCATAAGTGTGAAATTTTAACCTAGCCAGGTTAGGATATTGTATGAGGACTTCAGATCTAGCCTACTTTTCCTCCCAAAACCTAATATTGTGGTAATTTCCCATGATCCACCTTAAGCCTTTACTAAATGTATCTCTGCTTTTTAGTATGGCTTTCCAAAAATCTGATCCTCTACTTGGGATTGCAATGTTCAAGAAATCTGATCCTTGAAGATACTTCCTTTTCACAATTGTAGTCCACTCATTCTCCATGTTGGTGATCAAGTGCCAATATTGTTTTGCCAACAAGGCCGTATTGAGGTGAATGATTCTTCTGAGGCCCAATCCTACATCCTCCTTTGGTTGACAAATATGTTTCTAAAAAGGATTGAAAATCCAACTAACT
Organism: Wollemia nobilis; assembly: GCA_028583015.1. Classification (NCBI taxonomy): domain Eukaryota; kingdom Viridiplantae; phylum Streptophyta; class Pinopsida; order Araucariales; family Araucariaceae; genus Wollemia; species Wollemia nobilis. The sequence goes on from JAQPPZ010001261.1 coordinate 4,063,525, forward strand.
TCATATTATTTACAAACTCATTATATAGGCACTAATGGCCCAAAATACATAACCAAACCCATCAAATCATGGATTTGATCCAATATGCTTAACCATAAGCTACAAAAGTGCAAAGGAGAATGCACGTAACTTCTAAGTTAAGAGAAAAGGAATAATGCTAACTATAAGATCCATTTTAGCTATCTTGAAGTACACACTTCCTACTTTGAGTTCACACTTACTAACTAACACTCTAAATGACAACTAGAAGATAACTAGTGCCCACAAGTGCATGTGAGAAGGAGACTCACTTACAATTATTAATTTGCAAGAAATAAACTATGCAAACCTAGCTAGGAACTACTAGAGGGGTCATATGAGGGATCAAACATCAATCCTCATCATGCCTCCCCACAATAGAAGCATTGGCCTCCAATGCTTTTAGAAGAGTAGGAAAGTCACGGGACATCTGATGAAAAGAAATCCAACGAGCTTGATGCGATAGCTGTCCTCGTCGAGCCACAAGATATGAGGTGGTAGACCCCTGGCGAGTCTGTCGAGTCTTTGTGTCATAGATCTGATCAGAATCCAATGGTAAGCGAGAATCAGGAACCACGTCCATAGGATGATTGATAGCTGGTGCTGTCTCCAATGTAGAGTCAAAGTACAACTTCAAAAGATCTACATTGACGACGTCATGAATTCCCAAGTGTGCGGGAAGATCAAGGCGGAAAGCATTCTCGGACACCTATTGAAGAATAGTATAAGGCCCATAGCGAATCGGTTTGATTTTACTATGAGTCTTATCAGTAAAATGCTGCTTGTCAAGATGCAACCAAACTTTGTCACCAACCTGAAATGGATGAGGAATTCGATGTCGATCCATGGCCTTTTTCTATTGTTGCTGTGTCTTTTGCAAAATCTCAACCACCTTTGATTGCAGATTGTGCAAGTGCTGAATAAATGAGTGTGCCTTGTCTTGCTCCTTCTGAAGATGTGAAGTGACTGGAGAAGGCAAAGACAAAGGTAACTCATAAGGTGCCAAGGGCTGAAATCCCATACAAACCTCAAAAGGTGAGTGACCTGTAGAAGAATGTAGGGCCCTATTGTAGGCATGTTCAATATGAGTGAGACTCAAGTCCCACTTTGCTTGTGAAGCGTGATGATAGATTCGTAAACTTTGCACAAGGGTACGGTTTACCACTTCAGTCTGCCCATCGGACTACGGATGATAGGCGATGGAAAAGTTAAGGGAAACTCCCAAAATTTTCCACAAAGAATGCCAAAAGTGACCCACAAAGCATGAATCATGATCCGATATAATGCTGGTAGGTAGACCAAAGGAACGCCAAATGCTTGTCAAAGAACAATTGGGCTAAGTCTGCTACAGAACTTGTCTTGCGGCATGGAATAAACTTAGCCATCTTATTGAATCTGTCAACCACCACGAACACACAATCATGTTGTCGCACTGTCATGGGAAAACCACTAACCAAATCCATGGAAATGCTTTCCCAAGGATGGGAAGGAATGGGCAAAGGCATGCCTAAGCCAAACTTCCTGTTAGCTGGTTTTGAGCGACAACAAACTGCACACTGTTTGAGAAATCTCAACACATCCCTCTGCATTTTAGGCCAGTAGAAAAATCTTTGCAAGTGATGAAGTGTTTTGTGCTTCCCAAAGTGACCACCATAAAGTGTAGAATGAGCTTCCTTAAGAAGTGACACTCTAGGCTCACAAGGAACACAAACCTTGTCCAATTTGTAAAGAAGTCCTTCTTTGATGTAGAAATCTTGGAAAGGATGCAAATTGGAAGAAGAAGGCTTACTCACTTGCTCAAATATTTTCCCAAAATCAGGATCCTGTGAATACTGATTAGGCCAAGTCTGAAATCCCAAGTGTGAAGTGGACATAACTGTTAAGGCAAGAGCGGCAGGAGGCCTACTCAAACAATCAGCAACAGTATTACTCTTCCCCTTTTTGTACTTGATCACCAAGTGAAATTGTTGGAGGTAAGAGGCCCACTTCATATGTCTTGATTCTTCAATTTTACTTTGAGATTGTAAAAACTTGAGAGGCATATGATCAGTGTGTACTACTGTATCTTTTCCCAAAAGATAATGTCTCCAGTACTTGATAGCTTGAACTAATGCATACAACTCCTTGTCATATGTAGAATAGTTCAACTTAGCAGCAGAAAAAGTTTTTGAATGATAAGCAACTGGATGACCATTCTGTTTGAGCACAACTCCTAAGGCAACTTTAGAGGCATCCATTTCAATCTCAAAAGGTTGAGAGAGGTCGGAGTAAAGTTAACACAGGTGTTGTACAAAGTTTCTTTTTGAGTTTCTCAAAGGCAATCTCTTGGCTTTTCTCCCAATGAAATGGAACTTTAGACTTAGTGAGATAATGCAATGGAGCTGCAAGGGTGGAATATTGAGGAATGAACTTGCGATAAAAATTCGCAAGTCCTAGGAAACTCCTTAACTCAGTGAGAGTTGTAGGAGGGGACCACTTAAGTAAAACATCAACTTTGGTGGGATCTACCTGAATTCCACTTTCACTAATCACATAACCAAGGTAAGAAACTGAAGTATTGCCAAAAGAACACTTGGAAGAATTGGCATATAATTGATTCTTCGCAAGAAGATCAAGTGTATGATGGATATGCCTAAGGTGTTCCTCCCAAGTCTTTGAGAATATCAATATATCATCAAGATATATTATTACAAATTTGTCAAGTACATCACGAAATACATCATTCATCAACCTCATGAAGGTTGCAGGAGCATTAGTAAGACCGAAGGGCATGACCAACCATTCAAAGAGGCCCATCTTCGTCTTAAAAGTTGTCTTCCATGTATCCTCGGCTTGGATACGCACTTGATGATATCCACTTTTGAGATCTATTTTTGAAAAGAACTTAGCTCCTTGGAGCTGATCTAATAAATCATCAATGCGTGGTAGTGGATATCTATTCTTTATAGAAATTCTGTTCAAAGCATGAAAATCAATGCACAATCTCCAAGTGCCATATTTTTTAAGAACCAACAAAATAGGTGAGGCACAAGCAGAAGTACTTTCCTTAATGAAACCCTTAGACAACAAATCTTCTATTTGCCTTTTTATTTCTTCATTTTGCAAAATAGATTGTCTATACATGGGAGCATTAGGTAGTGAAGAACCGGGAATGATTTCAATGTTGTGATTAATTGTGCGAATTGGAGGAAGAGACTTTGGCTCCTGAAATATGTGTGAGTAATTTTGCAATATTTTATCCATTGAAGAGTGTTGCTTTGGAATGGATGTGGATGTAGGAGTGTTTTGAGAGCGAATGAAAATTAGAGCAACATCACCACCTTTTTTAATTACTCTTTTTGTTTGCTTGGAACTTAGAATGATGTTAGGAGTGTTGGTGCTTTTAATGAGAAAGACCTGACCATATTTTTGAAGTGTGTAGGTTCTTTTGAAAGCATCATAAACAGCTCTCCTATCATACTTAAAAGGTTGTCCAAGCAAAATCCCACAACAATCCATAGGAGTCACATCACAAGTGACTTGATCTATGAAATGTGGGCCAAGTGCAAATTTTAATGTGCAAGTGTGAGTGATTTCTGAGCCCCTTCCACTATCCTTCCAACCCAAAGAATAAGGTTGAGGATGAGGCTCCATAGGTAACTTCAAACGCTCGACAATGGACCTCGCAATTAGATTTTTCTGCGAGCCATTATCCACTATACAATCTATTGCAAAATTATGGAGCAAATGAGCTCGAGTGATGAACAAAGCATCACGAGCGCCCTCAGATGAACTTACATTCACTAAGGTAACCTCATTGAGCTTACCTCGTAATTTCGTATATACTCTACTTTCTCCTACTGACTCAAGGGGACCTTTGGAAGCATCCTCCTCTTGAGTAGTAATGACTAAACTCTTCTTTTTAAGCTTAAAACAATCAGCTTTTTCATGACCTTTCTTCTTACAATAGTTACAAAACTTTTTAGAAGAAGAAGAAGAAGAAGGTTTGGAAGAAGAAGAAGAGGGAGTAGAAGCGGAAGGGGAAGGAGAAGAAGGAGATGGAGAAGAAACATTCTTCTTTTGAGCAAAATTCTTCTTTTGTGAGAAAGAATTATTCCCTTTTGATGAGTTTGCAACCACTTGAGTAGCAGGTGCGCGGAATGCCTACGAATGCGCCTTAAACTTGTCCTCCGCAAGTTGCGCTTGGTTGAAAACTGAATCCAATGTGTCCATAGAAACAAACATAATTTCCCTGTACAAATGTTCCAACAAACCACTTTGAAATTTGAGAATCAAAGCTTTAATATCTTCCTCCACATTCAAAAGTATCATGTACCTGTTGAATTGAAAGATATATTCCTGCACAGTCATATTAGTACTTTGTCGAAATCGAAACCATTTAATGACCAATTCCTTAGAATAATTGGAAGGATAAAAATTGGTCTTAAGACAGTCTACAAGCTCATCCCATGAGGTGAGTTCATCATGACCTCTTTTTCTTTCAACAAGTACTTTAGCTAAACCAGAAAGTTTGAGTTTAGCATATGGAACCATATCCTCATCTGCAAGTTGAGTGTAAGAAAACCAAGAACTCATGTCAAGAATCCAACTATTCAAGACTTCAGGGTTTCGGGATCCATCATAAAGTGGCACTTCACAACGAACTCTCAGGCGAGAATCATTAGTGAAGTTGAATCATTATGGAGAGAAATATCATTTACCTTCATTGCAAGGTTACCAAGAACTTCTGCCATGGTAGTATCATTAGCTTTATCTGCTAAAGCATTTACAACATGTGCAAGTTCTGCCACTTGGGCAGCCAAGTCAGAAGCCATGTGAGACCGGGTATAAGCCAGGAGTAAAAGGGAAAAGCACTAAAAAATCAAGGAAAAATTGAAGGTTCCTTGTTACAATGGTGTGCCCTGAAAAATACTCCTAAGGCTAAAAATTGAAAAATTTAAACTAACCTAAGGTTTACAATTTATATTTTATTAATTTAAAAATAACTTAATTAAAAATTAAATTATAATTAATCAAAGATTAATTAATTTAATTAAGCTATTAAAAATTAAATTAATAAAAATAAAAATTACATGCAACCTTAGAATAGTAAAATTTTAAAAAAATTACAATTTACCCTCGGTAAACTGAACTCCACTAGCTGTGCATGGATTTTTGAACTCCATTGGCACGTTTCTCGAGGTAGCCAATCATGCAAAAATTTCTATGCCCGATACTAAAAATTTTGTGCCTGATGCAAAAATTTTGTTGCAGCCTCGGGCTGCATGTGAGCTACATGTTGCCATTGTTAGCGACGGACGCAGCACAACCGATGTTTTGTCGATTGTGGAGCGCGTGGACGTCTGTGCCTGTAATTTGTGCAGGCGAACAGACCATTCGGCTAACCGATCGGTCTTGGCGGGATCGACAAAGCCTCGCGACTTGTCGGCCATAGTAGGCCTAACATCTGTGTCAGGACTATCAGTCGTAGTGGGACTAACAGTCCGCTACAGGTCTATCAGCCGTGATAGGCCTGACAGGCCACTGCAAACCTGTCAGCTGCGGTAGGCTAGACAGACCGCAGGGTCTGTCAACTGCAACAGTCCTGATAGACCGCAAGGTCTGTCAACCACGGCGTCACATAGCTGACCTTCCATCGGCTATGTTGGACATCGAACGACGTTCGTCGACAGTCGACAGGCAAGGTCTATCGATCGACGGACGTCCGATGGCCGACGTCGGCAAGCGATGGTGTCGACTCGACCGAGCCGCCTGCACAAATTAGCCCTCGGCTCCTGTTGAGATGGGGCCGAGGAAATTGCAATAATTTTTTTTTTTACAATCAAAAATTAATTAATATATAAAAATATATATATATCAATTAAAATATAAGTTTTCTAACAAAAACTAAGAAATTTTTAAAAATTAACCAGGAGGGTTAATTTAAAAACATAGAAAACTAGAACTATTACAAATATGAGCAATTTTTGAAGGCAAATTACCTTCAAAATAAAAAAAAATTGCTAATTTCTCTTGATTATCCCAAGACTCCTTCAGTAGCTCTCCTTTCAAGATCCAGTCGACACACGACCAACATTTGAAAGGCAACCAGATCTAAGTCGACACACGACCTAGTTTGATGATGCTCGATCTTCAAGACTCCGAAATGGCAGGAACATCAGGAACAACAGGCTCCCTAATTCGCATTTCATCGTAGGAGAAATCCAACCCTGCCAAGGGATCTTTGTAAGAAAGAAATCGGGGTAAACTTCTCCTATACTTCTTGAGCATACGGAGAAAGTTGGAACGAGGATTTTGATGCCTAAGGAACTTCCTTCTACGAATGGTTTTCAAGCTCCCCTTGAGCTTGAACCGAGTCCTCAATGAAAACAAGTTTCTCATAAGAAAAACTAATCTATCTCCTATCCTCTCACCTCACAAGCCCTAGTGTAAACTTGAACTAGGCTCTGATACCAATGAAAAGGATTGAAAATCCAACTAACTTCATATTATTTACAAACTCATTATATAGGCACTAATGGCCCAAAATACATAACCAAACCCATCAAATCATGGATTTGATCCAATATGCTTAACCATAAGCTACAAAAGTGCAAAGGAGAATGCACGTAACTTCTAAGTTAAGAGAAAAGGAATAATGCTAACTATAAGATCCATTTTAGCTATCTTGAAGTACACACTTCCTACTTTGAGTTCACACTTACTAACTAACACTCTAAATGACAACTAGAAGATAACTAGTGCCCACAAGTGCATGTGAGAAGGAGACTCACTTACAATTATTAATTTGCAAGAAATAAACTATGCAAACCTAGCTAGGAACTACTAGAGGGGTCATATGAGGGATCAAACATCAATCCTCATCATTTTCCAAGATACTAAATGGAGACACTGCTTGTCCTCATAACCAGACCATAGGAATTTTTTTTGATACTGTTCAATTTTATGGTACACCTAAGTCGGGGCCTTAAACACTGATAATAAATAAACTAGAATGCTTTTGAGCATGTTAGCATCCTATCCTAACACCATGTTGTAATTCTCATTTACCTATGTAATAAACCACTTCTAATGCGGGGATCCTATTTTAATGTTATTATGCGATACTTAGTAATGTAGGTGGCAATAAGGGTACCTCGCCAAGTGGTACCATCTCATGTAACCATTTTTATCAATATTGTAACCGATGTAGTAAGATACCTTGCCAAGTGGTACCATTTCATGTAACTATTTTTATCAAGATTGTAACCGCAATTTAGGGGGAGATTCTTTCTTGAGTGGCATTTTGCATGTAAGCCATCTCTTGAGCATTTAGGTAGGGTTGCATGTAGTTTTCCTTAAAAAAGATATGAAGTCATGTACGATATCATCCTTTTGCAAGCTAAAGAAATATTGAAGGAGGTTGCCCCCTCGAAGAGGCCCGTGATTCAGTGTTACTGTGATATTGTTTCATTTATGTAATTGATTTTTGTATAGTGATATTGAGTTATTTGATGTATGTGAGTTATTTTTCAATATTTTGTGTGTGTGCTTTATTTTAATAGTAGGTTCCTAACAAGTGGTATTAGAGCACTTTTCAGGGCCAAGTTCTGCTACAGCTAAGATGATTCTTGCCAGTCATTCTTCCTGTTAGGTATAATTTTTCTATATGTTTTTTATTTTCCATTTTTCCTTTATAAAAAAAAAATCCAAAAAAATACAGTCTTTTTTTTCCGAGAAAATCAAAAAATCCCCTCCCCCAAAAAATATAGTAGTTGTGTAGGTTAAAAACCCTGTTCCAGGGGTTTTAAGTTATCGTGAAGGAGTTATCATTATTTTCTAAGCTAGATAGACCATAAAGTGTGTAGTGAAGTGAGGGGTGATCAGGCTCCAATACCCAGGCCTCAGACATCACTCACGCATGAAATTGAGCTCCCACATATCTTTAGGTATATCGGGAGACAATCTAGGTTTAAACAAGATTTTATCTATTAAGAAGCTTTTCAGCCTTGTATTATCCATAGTCCATGGGACACAACATCTCGGACGATTACCCTCCCATACTGTCAAAGAGGCAAATAGTGTCGTCAAGGGTATGTGTGGAATATTCCTTGAGTAGTGGCCTGAACTATTGGTCTGAGCACTATTTTTTGTCACTGCGGTATAATAGAGGGCCTATGGGTATTACATACTACCTTACTTAGCATACCCTAGTTCAAGAAAATAAAACAAAAAAAAAAGTATCATTCCCCTGTAAATCAACCCATCCCTATTATGCTAACTTGCTTTTACGAACCCCAAAAGTGAGCATGCGAAGAAGGCTTTCCCTATCACAAAAAACAACTTGCATGCACCAACAGTCAAGAATTTTTTTTGCAAGTGTTTGAACCAGTCTGTGGTCATAATCTGAATAGTCAGGATAGTGACAGTAACAGTGGTAGTCGGGTCGACAGTAATAGTCCTTTGTACCAGTCCAGAATTATAGACTTTTAGTGTCAAAAATAGAGTTGTTAGTGTCAAAAAATTCCCTAAGGTCAGAAGCAGAAACTATGTTAGTAACCCTAGTATAGGTTATAGGAACAGAGAATAGTGAGTGACACGATGGTTAGGATGCAGTATATAGGTCCAAAATAGTTGATACCAGGTCCCAAATTTTGAACTGTAACTCCAAATCAGAAATTGAAAACACCATAAACACACAAAAAAAGGCATTGAAATTTTATTAAAACAAGGATATCTCTTCACACAGAGCTTATATTGACTCAAAAATTTAGCAAAAAATTCTACACTCTATTCTAGACTAAATTGTCCTTGGCAGCTCCTGGTCAAAATTTGCACCAAATTTCTAATAATAGCAAATTTTGATTTTTCTTGCTAAGGCCATAACTTTTCATTGGTCCATCAAATTGATCCAAATTTTTGGGAATAGAATATAATTGTTATTCTGCACAAAATAACCTCAAATATTCATTGATGAAATTTTAAGTACAAGTGGAAGAAATTACCTTGACCTCGACTTGCAACCAACAGGAGATCACAAAAAGTCAAAAAATTTAGTATATCTCCTCATTGAGCACTCAGATCAAATAGCCATTGGAGTGGACCCTATCCTAAAATCAATGTTGCAACTCATTTCCCAAATTAAATTTTGGACCTTTACTAAAAATAGTAACTCCTGAAAATTCGAGGTCTATTTTTAGTAACTGAGCACAAGAGGGACCGCAATGGTAAACGAAACTCAAGGATAACAAAATGATTTATACTTGGGCACATTATTGGCTACCATACAAAAATCCATTGCTGACTTGACCTCTACAAAAAAGAACATAGGCACAAATATTCAAGAGCTTTGACTAGATCAGGATAACACTAGAATCCGTTTAGAAGAACAACTCATAGAGATGGAGACCAAATTGCATGGCAGTACCAAAACTAAACACCATGCTGAAAACTCTGAACGAGGTCGACGAAAACCAGATGAAAATCACTTTGATTGGGATCCAACCTTCATAATGCCTAAATTAGACTTCCCTAAGTTCAACGGAAAGGATGTCGATGGGTGGTTATGTCAGGTTGATAAATTCTTTTGACTTCATAATGTCCCTGTCTATCATCGGGTTCAGATGGCTTCCTTCAACCTAGCATCTGAGGCCTTACATTGGTTCCAATGGCTATGGGTTGCTAACCCTTATCTATCTTGGGAGGACTTTGAGTACCAACTACTCACTTGATTTGGCCCTAATGATTATGATGACTTTATAGGTGCACTGACAAAGCTGAAACAAACCACATCAGTTTGTGATTACCAAACCCAATTTGAGAAATTGGCCAATAAAACTAAGGGTCTGAATGAGGGATTTTTTACGATTTGTTTTGTTAGTGGGTTACGAGATGATCTCCAGGCTGAAGTCAAGATGTTCAAACCCCACACCATGATGGAGGTTATCAGTTTAGCCCGATTGATTGAATCTAAAATCTTAGCTCAAAGGCGGACACCATGATTTTCACATAACCTACCTTCTTTCACTCATCGGGTCCAAAAAAATACTGATAATAAACCTCCTACTCCTAAGCGAATGACTACAAAGGAAATGGATGCACGACGCACATAAGGGTTATGTTATAATTGTGATGAAAAGTTTACGAAGGGGCATAGATGTGCAAATAAGAGATTGTTTTTAATAGATGTGGAGGAACCAAAAAACAATGACCATAGTGATGAGGAGAGTGATACAACTGAAGCACCAACTCCACAGGAACAAGAACCATTAGACACACCAGCAAAAATTTTAGTCCATGCTATTTCCGGTATTACCACCCCATAAACCATAAAAGTTATGGGTTATTTCAAAGGACAAAGTCTCACAATTCTTATTGATTCAGGCATTACGCACAACTTTATTGATCCTCAGGTGGCCAAATGGACCAACTACTATATACACTCATGCAATTATTTTGAAGTCATGGTGGCCAATGGAGGCACCTTACCTTGTAAAGGTAAATGTCGAAATGTCAAAATTTAGATAGGGGATTATGAACTCAAGCAAGATATGTTCGCCCTCCAATTGGGAGGATGTGATGTTGTGTTAGGATCCCAATGGATGAGCACCTTGGGAAATTTCTCCTGCAACCTTGTAGAACTATGGCTGCAATTTTCACAAAATAGACAAACATATACCCTCAAGGGTATCAAGGTTGGCCCTACACAAATTATTAGTTCCAATCATGGAGAAGTTTTTGAAAAAGTCCTCCTGTGGGATCATTGCATAAATATTTTCAATTCAGCCACCCACTTCTATAGCAGATCCAATTCTAGCATATTTGCAACTTGTTCTAACAAAGCACAATGACATATTTTCAGAACCAACTACACTACCACCTCGTCGCTATCATGATCATGCTATTCCACTACTTTCGAGTAGTGCACCACCGAAAATTAGACCGCATCGGTATCCTCATGCTCTAAAGTTATAAATCAAGAAGATGGTATAGGAATTTTTCAAGGCAGGTGTCATCCGACCTAGTACTAGTCCCTATTCTTCTCTAGTTTTACTAGTTCATAAGAAAGATGGCTCATGGCGATTGTGCATAGACTACCATGACCTCAATAAGATCACCATCAAGGATAAATTTCCCATTTCGGTAGTGGATGAATTATTGGGTGAATTACATGGAGCTATGTACTTCTCCAAGTTGGACCTTAATTCGGGGTACCATCAAATCAGGCTCAAGGATGAGGATATTCCAAAAACTACTTTTCGTACTCATGAAGGTCACTATGAGTTCTTGGTAATGCCATTTGGTTTGAAAAATGCACCATCCACATTTCAAATCCTTATGAACAACATCTTCCATCCCTTCATGCAAAAGTTCATCCTAGTTTTATTTGATGATATATTGGTTTATAGCTGCTCGTGGGAAGAACACCTTACCCATGTGGATCAGACATTATAGTTATTGGCCCAACATCAACTTTTTGCTAAGCAGTCTAAGTGCTCCTTTGGTCTGACTGAAGTGGAGTATTTAGGACACATTGTTTTCAAATATGGTGTCAAGGTTGACCCTAAGAAGATTCAGGCAGTTCAGGACTGGGCAAAACCTCGCACTCTCAAAGGATTTCAAGGATTCTTAGGACTTACAGGTTATTACAGGAAATTTATTCGTAATTATGGGAAGATAGCAACTTCTCTCACATATATGTTAAATAATGACTCTTTTAATTGGACAGGACCCACTGATCAATCCTTTCTTGAATTAAAGCATGCCATGACCACCACACCTGTTCTAGGCATGCCAAATTTCTCTAAACCATTCATCATTGAAAGTTATGCTTCTAGTCATGGTATTGGGGCAGTATTGATGCAAGAAGGGATACCCTTGGCCTTCACGAGTAAGGCACTCTCTGAGCGTAATTTGGGAAAATCTACATATGTGAAGGAGATGTTGGCCATCTTACATGTTGTCACCCATTGGAGACCATATCTCATTGGGTGCCATTTATCCATTAAAACAGACCATAAAAGTCTCAAATATTTCTTAGAACAACAGGTTGCTACCCTAGAAAAACAAAAATGGGTTTCTAAACTCATGGGTTATGATTATGATATCACATATAAGAAGGGTAAAGAAATTCTTATGACTGATGCTCTCTCTTACCAATTTGAGGCCCTTAGTATGATATGTGCTATATCTGCACCTATCCCCCAATGAATAGATTCTTTATGACAAGAAGTACTTCAAGATGCAGACTTGCAAGCTTTGATGGGTTCACTTCAAGCTGATCTGACTTCATCCCCAGGCTACAATTGGGATGGCCAGGATTTGCATTATCACCAATACCTTGTTATTCCCTGTGCCTCACCACTTCATGACCTCTTCATGAAGTAACTACACACTGCTCCCTCTGCAGGTCATTCTGGATTTCTCAAAATGTATGAACGCCTCAAGCACACATTCTTTTGGAAAGGGATGAAATAGGACATCCGTGACTTTGTGGCAGCTTGTGATACCTGCCAATGGATGAAAGGTGAAATAGTTCATTCTCTAGGTACTATTCAACCCTTGCCCATTCCATATCAGGTCTAGACTAATATTTCTATGGATTTTATCGAAGGGTTACCTAAATCAGGTGGTAAGTCTGTTATTCTCATGGTAGTGGATCACCTTTAAAAGTATGCTCATTTTTTTCCCCTTTCCTATCCTTACACAACCTCCACCATTGCCCAAATATTCCTAGATTCCATTTTTCACCTTCATGGTATGCCCACCTCCATTGTGTCCGATAGAGACCCAACATTCACTATTCATTTTTGTTGTTTAAGTTGTAGGGAACAAAGCTCAAAATGAGTTTAGCCTATCATCCGCAAACGGATGGTCAAACTAAGATTGTCAAAAAATGTTTGGAGATCTATCTTCGTTGTTTTGCATCAGATAATCCTTATCAATGGGTGAAGTGGCTTCCTTTGACCGAATGGTGGTACAACACATCCTATCATACAACTACCAAACTCACTCCTTTTGAGGTTGTTTATGGGCGACCTCCACCCACACCTTCTTCATACATTCCAGGTAGCTCTAGGGTCTAGGCAGTCGACATTACTCTTTGCCAGTAGATCGATGTCCTTCAATAACTAAAGCATAATTTAGACATGGCCCAAAATCGGATGCGACAATAGGCCAACCAACATCTATCCAAGCATAGCTTTGATGTTGGTGATATGGATTTCCTTCGCTTGCAACCATACAAAAAGTCATCCCTCCAACTTTGTTGTTGTCAGAAACTTGTTGCAAAATTCTATAGGCCTTACCAAGTCCTACAGCGGATTGGTTCCACTACTTACAAATTGGCTCTTCCGCCCACCTCTAAGCTCCATCCTATTTTCCATGTTTCATCTCTCAAGAAAGTTGTGGGTACATAGGTACAGGTTCAATCAGCATTACCAAAATTGGATGAGGAAGGGTCCATCTTACTTGAACTAGAATAATTACTAGATCACTGCACCCACACTCTCCACAATTGTACCATCATAGAAGTCCTTGTACAGTGGCATGGGATCTAGCCAGAAGATTCTACATGGGAGTCTCTTCATCAACTCCAACACCAGTTTCCTTAATTTCAGCTTTGAAGACAAAACTTTTCTAAGGGGAAGGACATGTTAGGATCCTATCCCAACACCATGTTGTAATTCTCATTTACCTATGTAATAACCCACTTCCAATGTGGGGATCCTATTTTAATGTTATTATGCAATACTTAGTAATGTAGGTGGAAATAAAGGTACCTCACCAAGTGGTACCATCTCATGTAACCATTTTTATCAATATTATAACCGATGTAGTAAGATACCTCACCAAGTGGTACCATTTCATGTAACCGTTTTCATCAAGATTGTAACCGCCATTTGGGTGGAGATTCTGGTTGGAGTGGCATTTTGCATGTAAGCCACCTCTTGAGCATTTAGGTAGGGTTGCATGTAGTTTTACTTTAAAAATATATGAAGCCATGTACGAGATCATCCTTTTGCAAGATAATGAAATATTGAAGGAGGTTGCCCCCTCAAAGAGGCACACGATTCAGTGTTACTGTGAGATTGTTTCATTTTTGTAATTGATTTTTGCATAGTGATATTGAGTTATTTTATGTATGTGAGTTATTTTTCAATATTTTGTGTGAGTGTGATTTATTTTAATAGTAGGTTCCTAATAGAACGAGGCCATAGTCAAAGTAGCTTTACCAGCCTAGGATAAGAGATGCCCTTTCCACCCTATGAGTTTCTTTTGGATTCTTTCCAAAACATTATTCTACATAGATTCAACTAGAGTGTTTGTGAAAAGTGGGAGACCTAGGTAGGAGGTAGGAAGGGTAGTTATAGAGAACTCCAGTATCCTTGTGATCTTGGCTTTCTTGGGAATAGGAGTGTTGAGAAATTAAATCTTGCTTTTTTTTAAATTTACCTTTTGGACAGCACCATCCTCATAGAGAGTTAGAATGTGTTTGATGACCTTGGCCTCAACCATAGAAGTGGGGGTAATAAAAATAGTATCATCAACAAATTACTGGTGAATAATCAGATTGGTTAAGGACACTGCTTTTACACCCAAATTGAGACCAACACTACAAGCAGATTTGATTGTCCTTCCAAGGGCTTTCACAAAAATTATGAAGAGCATAGGAGAAATTGGATCTCCTTGTCTAAGGCCTCTGTTGCTCTGAAATAACCCTATCGTGGAACCATTGATGAGGATGGAGAACCATGGTTTACAAATGCATCCTTTAATGAGCCTGACCCAATCAGGATGGAACCCAAACTTCAATAGAATAGCAATCACAAAATCCCAATTGATGCGATCATAGACCTTGTTCATGTCTAGTTTGAGGGTAAAGGTAGGCTTTTTGGATTGAGATACGGAGTGGAGGGCCTCATGGATGGTGATGACTCCATCGAGAATAGACCTTCCTTGGACTAAAATTCCTTGGAAGGGATTAATAATGGAAGGCAACACTTATTTCATTTGGTTAGCAATAGATTTGGTAAGGATTTTGTAAATTACATTACAAAGGCTAACAGACATAAAATCCACCATAGATTTAGGAGCAGCCCTTTGTGAATAAGAGCAAATAAAGTTGAATTATAGTTGTGGGGAATGTGTTTGGAATATTGGATTTCTTTAATGGATAAGCACACATATTGCCCTACGATGTCCCAAAAGGCTTGGAAAAAGTGGAGTGGGAATCCGTCAGGGCTTGGAGCCTTATCAAGATCTATGGAGAATAGGGCTTGTCTAATTTCCTCATCCAAGAAAGGAGCATTGAGTTTTGCATTGATCTCACTATTGATGGATTTAGGAATGAATTGAAGAAATAAATCTTTGGTAGTGGCAAGATATGGGGCCTCATTACCAAGGGGGGAGTTGAAATAAGAAATCGCTTCATCTCTAATCTCGTGGATGTTTTGAGTAGAAGAGCAATCCCCTTTGACCAAATCCTTAATCATGTTGTTGCTTCTATTCCTTAGAGTTGTAACATGAAAGAATTTGTAATTCATATCCCCATGTTTGGGCACAGAGCTCTAAAATTCTGCCTCCAATAAATTTCCTCACAAGCAAGAATGTTATGGTATTCAGCTAGAGTGTTTCTTTCCTTGATTTTGGTAGCTTCATCACAGGCTCCATTTTGAATTTTCTTCTCGATGCAAGCAAGTCTATCAGACACAACTAATTTATTTTCAAACAAGTTACCAAAGATATCTTTGTTCCATACCTTGAGGTTGTCTTTGAAAATCCTTAGCTTTTGATATAGTTTGAAGTATGGGCTCCCCTGACCAGAGTGTTGCCACCATTGGGTGATACGATCTCTTAAATCAAGATGTTTTAACCACATTGCTTGAAAAAAAAAGGCCTTCTAAGAGGATGAGCCTTCTGCTTTTCTAATAGGATTGGACTGTGGTCAGATGCAATCTTGGGTGAAGCATGAAGAGTTGCATCTCTAAACATAGTAATGGTTTCTTGGGATAACAATAACCTGTCTAATATTTTTTGAATAAGTTGGTTTCCCGACCTTCTATTACTCCACGTAACAAATGAAACTATGATTGATGATGGTATTTTATATTGTCGATATGTCATTCTACTATTTGAATATTTGTAACTAATATTATGGTTCTATGAGTTGGAGGTATATTTCTAATGGTAATAAATATCACTCTTTTTCATCTATACTTTCTTGCTTTTGCCACTTAAGTATCGAAGACTGCTTTTTTGGCTCCACACTTTTGTTACTGTACTCTAGTAACTCGAATGATAGGTCCACTTGTTCCTTGATGTTTCTACACCAATATAAAAACCAAAAGCACTATGCTTTCTTTGCCAAACATTGGTATATTTGGTTCCCTTGTGATTCCATGTAGAACCATAATATTGTTGTCTTAATCCATGCCTCTAATATTCTTGCCACTCTTGGTGGTGTGGATGGTGATATGTTGCAACCTTAACCTGATGTTTAAGATTTTTTATCTCCTACACATTTTGCTCTTCTATTTTAAATCCTTCTACATGTTATTCTCTCTTGTTCCCTTCATTTGACATGTCATTGTATTCATTTATGATTTTATAGTCCTTTATTATTGTATTCCCATATAATTTGTTGTTGTTGTTTCTCTCATAGACTCTATTGCTACTAGGATTTTTTTTAGGTTCTAATACTTATTTTTTAATTTTCTTACTTGTAATAGCTTCTTGGTATTCCATTATTCATTTCTCATTGAGTTGAGATATATCTTATGGTGTTATCTTATTTTGCTAAACCATGAATCCATAAATTTATTTTTCATATTAATATTATTATTACCCAAGGATATATAAAAACAATATCCACTTCATTCATATCAATGACTTGAAAGTTATCATGCAAGATGTACTTATCCATAGAAAGCTTTATGTCTTCAAATATTTGAAACCTCTCTCCTTGAAACTATGTGCCATTAAATTTTTTTACTATAACTTGTAAACTATTAACAAAATTCCTGCTGATGAAGTTATGCTTGCAACTAGGATTTATAGAGATAATAAATTTTTCCTTCTGAATGCAACCATAAACTTGTAAAATAATTTTTTTATATTTGCATAAGACCTTTTTTAACATGATTTGACTCATCTAACATCCAAGTTATGCTTATTGTAGTTTGCACACTATAATCCTTACCTTTTTTTTTTCTAAATCTTGGAAATCATTTGCGTGTTTATTTCTTCTACATTTTTTTTGGTCTACCTATTTATTGTGTTTATATTTTCTATGCATTTTGGTAGGCATAGACCATTTTGAACATGGTTTGACTCATCTAACATTCTATATGCACACTATCATCCTTCTCTTTTTCTTTTGCTAATTGCTCATAAATTAGCTCTTTCTTAATTTCCTTTTGTTATTTTTTAAATCTATTTATATATTTTGCATAGCCTTTGATAGTGATATCCAAAAATTTTATCTTTTTATATGGGCCCCATTGACTAAAAAAATTTGTTCTATTTTGTTTCAAGTGTTTTTTTATTTTCCTTAATAAAAGTTATCCACCAAGAACGAGCTTCTTTGCCTAAAAGTCTATAAATGTAAGCTTTTCAATGATCATCATCTAAATATAGAGATATAAACTTTACCCACCATTCTAGAATATCAATATCATATTTTCTAGAGAATGTTTGCAACTTTGTGGCCTGAAACCCCAAAAATTTAAAAACATGATTTTATTCAAATTGTTCCAAACTATAGACTTTTTTCTTTATAACAAACTTCCACTTTTAGACTGCTAGAAAACTATGGATATTTTTTCCCAATTATTACCAAATTGCAAACCCTCTTATTTTATTTACTACCAATTTACGAACTATGTATTTCAAAACTACTACTAGACTATGGATACTACTATGCGAACTACTACCAGACTACAAGTTACTACTATGTATAAATTTTTTTGGCACTTAGCTTAAAATTGTTAACAACTTGTAGGATATGTACATTAGGAAAATGATTTATAGATTATTATTTTATATTCTCATAATGACTTAATTTATGGATTAAGTATTTTTTTCACTCATACTAGCATTGATAATGGTTTGCTTTGTATAATTATTTTTATGAAAAAATTGTTGTAAACTATTTTTTTATGGTATGAAAAACTACTACCAATTATAGACTAGTTATTTTTTGTACTCACTTGTAACTATCTACTCTATTGAAGCTATGGAATTATTTTAGACTATAAAAACGATGTAGATACTATTGGTGAAGTTGTTGATGATGACTATATGATACTTTTGTAGGAATACTGACAATGAACCAAGCCACAAACTTTGGATTTCTAGTGTCTTAAGGAAAATATCACCAACCACAAAGGTTGTCTATTTGAGTATCACTTTCTAATTAATAATAATATTTTCCTAAGAAATAATTACTTAGAAACCATTCACAGTTTAATCTCTAAATGATAGAATTTTGTATACTCTCATAGGGTAAAAATACTACTAATAGGGTGTAGGGACATTAACATTTTCAATTTGTGACACACTCAAACTAGTTAATCTAGGGTTCTTGGCATACTCAAAATGCATTTTATGACTATTATAATCCCAAGTACTTTCCTGAGTTAAGGAGTCAAGATTTACATCCAATTCTACAAGAGGTTATTAGCCTAATGCAGGCACTTATTAAGCACCAAAATTTAGATCCAATATTGAAAAAATGGTTGAAAATTTTGGAATGAAACATGGCCCTAGAAAGTGCTTTGATACCACTTGTTATGAACCTCATTTTTCATCCATAAAAATATTAACAATATACAAAAATATTTATTAAACAACCACAATGACTAATCCACATAATACAATTATGAATTTAATACAAATTAATTAAATGCTTTCAATTAATATTTCAAACCCTTGAGGTAGATTTCAATTTATAATTTAAACCCTTAATGTAGGGAAACAATATACAATCTCCTTATTAGAAAGAAGTCACTTCTTATTATTTCAACTTGAGATAAAATATGCTATTTTTTTCTTCATACCCATATGATTCATTTTCCCACATTATATAATGCTCAACTACCTACCATTACCGCTATACAAACTTTTTATTGGAAATAAGTCACTTCTTATGATATATATATTTTTCATAAAAGGTCCCCAAATATTTTACAATAAAAATAGAGCTAAGCCTACAATATTGTCAAAAGGGAAAACAAAAAGAAAGCATTCCACATAGGGAATTAAGGCTAGCCAACCCACAAGGGCATAACAATAACAACCCAAAAATAAATCATGAATCTAGCCAAAATAATGCATAGATCCCCAATAGAAATAGACTCGCAAGTATCAGTAAGAAACATCACATAAACTGTTCAACTTCTATGGGAAAATTCTCCCTATAAATTGAGATATTATCTTGTCTTAGCCCTAAATTAGCTAATAATTCAACACTCTTATTACCTCCTATAAAGATATGCTTAACTTGAATTCTATCCAAATTTTGATAGAACATCTTAGCTTCCTTAATTAGGTTGAAGTTGTTTCAACTAGGATTTTGATCACCGAAAAATGCCTTAACCACATTTAAGGAGTCCCCTTCAATAATAGTTTTTTTACAATTCAAAAATTCCATTAACGCAGTGCCTTGATACAATACCTTGCTTATATAAAATGATAAGTTTGAGGCCCTAGGTTTTCCACAAAGGTAAGGAGAATCTCCCCATTATGATTTCTAAAGAGGTCACCTACCCCCATAGGCCCTAGATTCCCTTTCAATGCTCTATAAAAATTAAATTTAATCAAATCCTAAGGTGGGGGTTGTCATTTAATATAGGTTACGATATTATTTGGAAGATTTATCACTCTAGGACTGATTGAAAAGCCTAAGTTTTTCAAGAGAGAAACATCTACTACCCCTCCATGACTCGAAATAGAAATCGGACTTTCTATATTTTCAATAGTTATTGTTAATGCTCTAAGATATATTGATTCAAAATTTCTATATTTTGAAAACTCTCTTATTTCTCTCCTTCCAAACCCCCAAAGGAGATGTGGGAGGCTGGAGAAAAAGAAACATAATATAGGTTTGATAGATAGAGAGACCCACTGCTCAATGACATCCTGTAATGAACTAGGAGACATCCATGAAATTTGCAAAAAATCCATCAAGAGAGAAAATACTTCCCTCAAAAAAGAGCATTGGAAAAAAAAATGACGTGTGGATTCATCAATTTTTTTACAAAGGAAACACCAATTTATAATTATCATACATCTTATTTACATATTATCCACCATAAGAATTTTATCCTGATATGTCAACCAAAAGAAATAATTCACTTTTGGCATAATACCTTTAACCCAGATTCTCTTGAAAAGAGGGCCTTCCTTCGAGGCATTAGAAACATACTTATAGGTTGATTTCACTAAAAATAACCCATCACTTTCATTCTTCCAAATTAAGTTATCTTTATCTTCCATGTTCACTATAACTTGAAGCTTTAATAAATCTTCAATGAGGCTAAAATTCCTCTATTTTGGCATATTAATATTATGCATTCTAAGTGATTTCCAATATTTAACACCTTTTTGAATCTGCATATAATCAACCATCTTGGAACCAAATATAGGAGTGGCTATGGTTCAGCTACAACCAATTCTTGATAGGCGATTAGAGGTTGATCCTGGATCCAAGTATCCTTCCTGAACTAACCAAAATCCATCTATACCCTCTACAGATGATGCTTTTTGTTCTAAAAATATTAAACCAAAAGGTCAATCTTGAGGCTAGAGATGGATAATTCAATATATTAAAATTGGTGGAAACATATTTATCCAACACAATATTCACCCAACCAATGTTTTTTTTTCTAAATTAGCTTCCATGTATGCTTCACCATCAATGCTTCATTCATCCACTTGACCCTTCTAAAACCTAGACCCCCATATTTAATTTCTTTACAAACTTTTTCCCATGAGACAAGATGAAATATTTTCTTATTTTTCAAGTCAGACCATAAGAAAGACCTCTATAGCTGCTCAATAATTTAAACTACTTTCATCAAAACCTTGAAAAAAAAAAAATAGACAAGAATGCTCTGCAGAGTTGCCTTAACTAATTGGATGTTTCTAGCCTGATTTAGAAGAACCCCTTTTTAGCCAGTGAGATTTTTTTAATCCTCTCTAAGACTAGGCCCCAGAGGTTGTCTTTCATTTTACCACTGAACAAGGGTATCCTTAAATAAGAATACATTAGAACTGCTATCTCACAACCCAAAATTCTTGTAAACTTCCTTTGCCTATTGATGGGGGTATTTACAAAAAAAATTCTACTCTTGTGAAAATTGATCTTCTAACCCACAATATTTTCATAAAAGGTCAAAATCTCTTTAACCTTTTTGACTTGGGGAATGGATGCAACAGTGGACAGAAAAGTATCATCCACAAATTGTTATAAGAGATACAATTAGAGAGTAAATTTATACTAATACCCTCGATGTCAAAAACCAAATTGGTTTACCTAAGACTGAAAACCAAGATGTTGAAACATATTCTTTAATTAAATTGAGCCACTGTTGATGGAACCCAAATTTATGCATAGCATTTATCAAAAAATTTTAGAAGACATGATCATAAGCTTTGTTCATATCTAATTTAAGAAAAATACCCGCTCTTCCACTTTTATCCACAGAATGGATGATCTCATACATAGTAATAATCCCATCCAATATTTGTCTTCCAACCACAAAACATGTGTGAGCTGGATCAATGATCTTTGGGAGAAAGATTCTTAGTCTAAAATATTTCAACTTGAGATAAAATACAATATTTTATTTTCATACCCATATGATTCGTTTGTCCACACTATATAATGATAAAATAACTACCATTACCACTTATTCACGCATATAAAATAATTACATATAACATAATATTTTTTTTATTTGGTTAGTGTGAGAAACCCTGTGACCAACACATAGGCTTGAGCATTATCCTCCCATCTATGACCCCTCGTAAAAACGAGAGCTATGATTATCAATAGAAAATTCAACACACACCCACCCCTCACACACTCGCCCACTCCGCGGTTTGAACCTTGGACCTTCCGAAGAAAAGCCAAAACTCAAACTGTTACGCTGCATATAACATATATTATAATCCTAAATACAATATTATAAAATTAAATTGCTAACCAAGATACTAACATTTACATATATGTTATATGGGTCTTCCACCATTTGTGTTATATTATAACAGTTATATGTTATATAGGTCTCCACCATTTGTGGTATATGTATTTTTTTATGGGTTTCCTAGTCATTTATATGTTACATAAGTTTCCTTGAAAATATTACGAAATTTAATGAGTTAATTCCATACCATTTTTTTTTTTTAATTTAATTTAAAATGTAAAATCTTTCAGCTAATTAATTGCTCTAACATAAAGAGTCAGACATACAAACTACCTATATTGTCTATAATTGTAACAATGGTTAAACTAAGACACGACTAAATAAACTCAGTTGTAAACACCTTGTAATCAATCATTATATTCCAATTTTACCGTATGCATCTGCGCGACATCCCTTGCCGCTTGGTTTGGCGCAATTGCCGACAGTACACGTTTATTTTCTTCTCTTCCTTCCTTTTCCTTCAGTGTGCTTTATATCATTTCTTTCTTTCACATTTCTTTCTTTCACACTGTAGCGCTACACAGGAAGGAAAAGCTGAAAGTACTTTTTTTTTTTTTTGTGAAAGAAGATTATATATTTTGTAATTTATCTTTTGTATATTATTTAATTTTATTTTATTAGATTAAAAATTAATTTTAGTTTCTATATTTTGCTACAGGATAATATATACTTGATAACGCCAACAGAAGCCTGTACTGGGTTCCTAAAAGCCTTGAACTTTATTATAATCTTTGATCTGACAGAACTGACTTACAAAAAATAAAAATTAAAAACTGACGTACAATGTACGACGGATCAGTTGCCGAGTCGGGTCGGGTCTGGTCTAATCTTCTCTTTTTGGGCGGCTTCTATGCCTTGACAATCGGTAGCAAGACAATCTAATCCGGCCGCAAAGGACTATATGAATTCATCAACTTGTTTACATTTCATTACAACTCAACTTTTGATTAGGACATGAAATGAAAGGGTAGAAAATAAAAATTTTAGATGCTTCTGTTCATTATTTGATTCCGTATGTCAATCAATGGACTGTTTTCCATTAGAGTGTCGGCAGGTTTTGGTTTTAACATTTTCCTGCTATGACTGTTGGCAGAAAATCAAACTTACACTTGTTATTACTCAACTTTACAGGTTAAGCTATATATATCAATATTATGTAAAACTAAACCGGTAATTTGCAGAGAGTAATACATCAATTTAGTTATCTGTAGTTGAAACATTCGGCATCCTTCAATAGTCATTCTACCTCTAGCAACGCTTACCATTCAATCCACGTCCACTATAAAAGAAGTTACAGTTGTCTAATGTCATCAAATCATGTGTCATTAGTTTGAAAGGAGCAAGAATTTTTTCACCAACTTTCAAGAATGCTGTTATATTTGTGTTGGACATATAGATATATATTTTTAAAAATAATTTATTATTATTTTTTCCTTCATCCATAATATTTTTGTTAAAATTGTTATTCGTAAGGTTTTGCACCATATATTTCTTCTTGTATAGGAAACTTACTAAACATGTAACATTAACCGTTGCTTAGATAGGTATAGATGTAATGTGATGTGATATGAATTTTGCACCTCACAATTTGTGTTTTTTTTTGGAAGTTGGCTCTTCCATGTTTATGGTTTTACATGTTTATTGTTTTATATAGAAAGGAAATAGACTTCTGAAGTTGAGCTTAAATAAATCTAGTATGTACTCCATTTCGAACTTTTGATGTTTTTTTAAAATAGATTAATAATTGAAGCATCTGTTCTAAGGATAAGGTAATTGTTTGGGTTTTAATTTTATTTTTGAAAGATATAATGTTTAAACCTTAAAATGGATGAATATATGAGAGAGTGGGTGTGTTCATAAAAAGGTATGTTCATAAAAAAATAATTAAAACATCTAAATTTCCTAAAAATAATACAAGTGCATGGGATTTGACTTTTCTTGTAAAGATTAAAGGGTCACACCTTTTATATATATATATATATATATATTATTGTATGTAAAAAAAACAATGAAAGTATTTAAATTAATATATCTTGGTTATGTGATTCAAACTTGAGTGTTGGCAGAGGTGGAAGTCACCTTATCTATGACTCAAACTTGAGTGTTTGCAAGGAGAGCTCAATACCATTATATATAACTATATATATCACGAGATTTTTGATGTTTTGTTTAAAATATATAAATTTTCACTTTACCCATCAAGGGTGTGCTCCTAAGGAAAACCCTATACTTTTATTATTGTGAGGTAGTGTAAATTTTTTATTTTTTATTTAAAATATATAATTTTTTAATAATAAATATTTAATATGTTTTTTATATTATAATAAATTTAGTTAATTAAATATTATATATTTTATTTATATTTATTGTATAATATATTATTATTATATTAATAACTTATTTATTATTATTAAAAATGGTATTCACACATAAATATTTTAGACTTTAATATATTGAATCTTTTTTGAATTAGCTATCATTTCTCACTTATAGACCTATTGACCTTGTTGTAAATATATTTAATTCTATATTAATCATTTAATTTTTTTAAGTGTTTTTTTTTATTTGGTTAGTATGAGAAACCCCTACTACAAACATGACCCTTCGATAGGAAATTTAACACACAGCCACTCCCTCACACACTTGCTAACATTGCGGTTTGAACCTTGGACCTTTAAAATAAGATTCAAAGCCCAAACCGTTGAGTTGTCCCCTTTGGAACTATTTTTTTAAGTATTATTAAACTTATATAATATTTATTATAAAATAGATTAAAAAATTTAAGTATGATCTCATAGTTAATATATTTATTTTTTTTATCAATGATTTAATTTTTGAATTGTTATTAAAACTATAAAATATTTATTAGAAAAAAGATAAAACAAAATTTAACCTTATTTTCTATGGGAAAACATAGTGGTTAGGGTTATGGGTTATTTTCTTCTCATATACTTAGGTTCAAACCATGCTAGGGTGTGCTTGTGGTTGTGCATGTGATCTTTTTACAAATAAGAAAAGGTAAAAAGTAAAAAGAAAACTAACTTGCATGTGATATTGGAAAGAATGATGAATAAGATACTTGCATATATATAAAAGGATTATGCTCTCATTATAAATGCTTTCTCCAAGGAGGAAAAATTCAGTTCAATATAGCTCCATATCATATCGGACATAATAAAAGAATTAATTCATAAATTCACACACATGCAATATATCCATATTTGTCAAGAATTAAAAAAAACAACATATACACTTGACAATAGAAGAAGAGAACATTCCAATCTAATTACAAGGAAATTTTTTTGGTGAAAATGTCATGGTCAATGAGATAGGGAAAGCAATAGAGTTCATGGAGATTTTAGATCGTTTGAATATTCTAGCACCTTTGGAGATCCAACACCTCTACACAACATCAAAATATTGGATGATTCTTGTCACCTATGGAGATCCCACTATTCTTATTTTGCAAGAAACTAAAGTCGATGAAGTTTTGTCTAGAAAAATTGCCCTCAATATCTGGAAAAAGGGAGATGCAATTTTTTGCAAAGCCAATGGAACCTCAGGTGGTCTTCTTTGTATCTGGAATCCAGGGAAGGTGGAAGGCAAGGTTATTCAATTAGGGGAAAGGGTAATGAGCATTATTTTTAAGGATAAGGTTAGTGACCTTTCTTGGATATTAACAAATGTGTACGCCCTTAATTCTATATCTGGGAGAGCTAATCTATGGAATTTACTCGGTCATTTCAAGGAAGCTTTTCGGGATATCCCATGGATAGTGGCGGGGGACTTTAATACCCCTCTTTACCCCTACGATAAAAAATGGGGAGTAGGAATTCCGAGCAAGAAGTATGGAGGACTTTCAAGATTTCATCAACAACAACAATTTATTGGATGTCAAATTAAAAAATGCTAAATTTACTTGGAGCAATAGGAGGTCTGGAAATCAACTTATAATGGAAAATCTTGATAGGTTTTTTTTTGTCATAGGAAGCAATACAATCTTTTGGGGATGCAAATCTGTTGTCCTTGCCTCACATTGGGTCTGACCACAACCCGATTTTACTTGAAATTGAAGAGACTCCAAAATTCAAAAGGCATTTTAGGTTTGAATCTATGTGGATGCACCACCCTGATCTCAGAGACAAAATTTCTCAGTGGTAGCAGCATTCTTGTCAGGGCAGACCTTCATTCAGATTAGCACAAAAACTTAAAGTGGTGAAAGAAAATCTAAGGATCTAGAATAAAGAAATTTTTGGAAATATTTTTGAAAACAAAAAAGTCATCTCTGAAAGGTTATCAATCATTGAGAAAAAACTTGAAGAGGGATTTCCAGACCCTTCCCTACAGGCAGATGAAAAGAAAGCCCTTCTTGAGTACCATAATGTTTTAGCCTGCGAGGAGACTTTTTGGCGGCAAAAGTCTAGAGCTACCTGGCTAAAAGAAGGTGATGCCAACACAAGATTTTTTCATGCATATACCTTAAGGAACATAAGCCACAATAGAATTAAAGAACTTGTTAGAGATGATGGGTCATTCCTTTCTAGTCCTAATGAGATCAGAAATGAAGCAGTTTCCTATTTTCAGAATCTTTTAGGAGAAGAACATTTCAGTTATGCCTTAGCTTCAGAATCAATGCTTTACCATATTCCTCATTTAATTTTTGATGACTTGAATGGGGAGTTAATTAAGCCTTTCACAGATGAAGAAATCAAAGAGGCCCTCTTCTCAATGAACCCTGATAAAGCTCTAGGTCCGGACGGGTTTTCACCTCATTTTTTAGGCTTTTTGGGATATTGTAGGTTTTGATGTATGTGCTACTATCAAGGAATTTCAGTCCACAAAGCATATTCCGAGAAGTTTTAACTCCAATTTTATTGCTTTAATCCCAAAGATTCCTACTCCTAGATCTATGATGGATTTTAGACCTATTAGCCTTTGTAATGTTGTTTATAAAATTTTGACCAAGGCGATTGCAAATAGAATGAGGAAGATCCTTCCTATGTTTATTGATGTTTGTCAAGGCGGTTCAGTCCCTGGAAGGTCCATCCTTGATGGTGTCATAACGAGTTCATGAAGCCCTCCATTCGGTAGTCCGGACTAAAAAACCCGCTTTTGCTCTCAAAGCTGGATATGAACAAGGCTTATGACCGCATAAAGTGGAGTTTTGTCTCTGCCATTCTTCAGAAATTTGGTTTTCATCATGAATGGATCAAGCTTTTGGAAGGATGTTTTATGAAACCTTGGTTTTTAGTCCTTGTTAATGGTGCTCCTGTTGGATACTTTCAAAGTAAAAGGGGCCTAAGGCAAGGTGACCCTATATCTCCCATGTTGTTTATCATTGTGGCTGAAGCCCTTGGGAGGACAATCAAATTTGCCTGTAATATTGGTATTATTTCAGGAATTAAAGCATCATCACAAACACAGGTAGTTACACATGAACAGTTTGTGGATGATACTTTGTTGTTAACTCTTGCATCAGTTTTTGAGGCTAAGGTCATAAAACATATTCTAGAGCTATATGAGGATCTTTGCGGGGCAAAAGGTAAATTTTTCAAAGAGTAAAATTTATTTCTTTAACACTCCCATTCGGAGGCAGATTAAGATTGCTAGGATTCTTGGATGCTCAGTGTCTACTCTTCCATCCACATACTTAGGCCTTCCTTTATTCACAGGCAAAGCTACTGATTCCATGTGGACTAATGTAATTGAAAGAATTTAGAGGAAGCTGGCTGGATGGAAAGGGAATTTGTTATCTCAAGCTGGCAAGGTAGTTCTCACCAGGTTTTCCATTCAAAGCATCCCTATCTACTTTCTCTCTATTTTTAAAGCTCCTACAAGTGTCTACACTAAAATTGAACATATCCAGAAGAGGTTCCTATGGACTGGTTCTGAATCTAAGCAACGCTTTCACTTGGTGTCCTGGGATAGGGTTTGCAAACCAAGGGAGTTTGGAGTTATTGGGCTAAGGAGAATACAACATTTAAACATGGCCCTCCTGGCCAAACAAGCATGGCGTCTTTTGACAAATGCAAATGCAGAATGGATTACTATAATCAGAAGAAAGTACTTGCAAGAAATTGAATTCTTAAGCTATTCCTTTCCTCCCAGGGGATCAATTTTTTGGAAATCAATCCTTCAAACTAAAAACCTACTAAGCAAAGGGCTATGTTGGAAACTGGGAAATGGAAGAAACATTGATTTATGGGACCACAAATGGTTAAAGGACTATCCCCTCTCTACAGACCCCATCCTTTCAACCCTTAGAGCTTGGACAATTGAATTTTTTGGTACCAAATTTGCAGATTTTATTACTTTGTCAAACAATAGAAGGGTATGGAAGCCAATAATGAACAATGATCTACCAGGGGCATCAATAATACTGGAGAATGAATTAAGATAGTATTTACTCCCTTTTGGCATTCTTGAGGACCAGATTATCTGGGAAGCTTTAGACAATGGGGAATTTTCTGTCAAGACTGCTTATCTGATGCTTATTGATAATGATGAACCTACTTTCCCTCACTTGGAAGTTTGGCCCAAAAGCATTGTTCCGAAGGTTGGGTTTTTTGCATGGCTGACCATCCAAAATAAGATCCTCACCACGGATAACTTAATAAAAAGAGGTGTGATTGTTGTTAATAGGTGTTATCTCTGTATGTCTGAGTGGGAGTCTATTGATCATTTATTTATGTATTGTAATTTTTCTGTCTCAATCTTATTAGGTCTGTTACAAGTGTTTCATATTTATTGGGTCCATCCTCAGTCCATTTTTGACTTATTTGTCCAGTGGCCTTCTCCATTTTTGAATAGGCGTCTTAGGTATATGTGGAAGATCCGCCTTCATCACTACTTGTGGCAGATATGGTTGGAAAGGAATCGTCGAGCCTTCTTGGATAAGGTTTCTCGGTCATCCTCTGTCTGTCAAAAATTTTAGTATATGCTAATGAGAATGCTTGTTTAGTGCCTGCAGCATCTAGACCTCCAAATCCTTTTGAAGCTTCATTAGGCCGGTCATTAAACTTACCTCTCATTGATGGCCTCAATCATCCTCAAGTCTGTCCTAGAACCATGATCACATGGACCCCACCCCCCCTAGGGTGGATTAAATTAAATTTTGATGGGGCATCTAGGGGCAACCCGAGTGAAGTCGGAGGTGGTGGCTTACTTAGAGACCACAAGGGTGAGGTGCTTGTAGCTTTTGCTTGACATCTTGGAGCTCAAACTAAAAATGTGGGTGAAGCGAGGGCGGTTTGGAGGAGCCTCAAGGTGGCGGAGAGAATTATCCAGGGAAACTGTTGGTGGAAGGTGATTCTCTTATTATTATAAATCTTCTAAAGAACACTAAGAGAGCTCCTTGGATATTTGATGACTACATCCACGAAGCAAGGGCTCTAATTCATGATCGACCTGAGGCCATAATTTTGCATACCTTTCGGGAAGCAAACATGGCAGCTGATAGGCTGGAAAATGAAGGCATTGTAGTAGCAAATTTGATCACGTGGACTGAAAATCTTCCTCATGCAGTCTCAATGGTGATAGATAATGAAAAATTTTAGATTGGAAGGCTCAAAGTGGATCAATGACAGAAAATGGGGGTATTTTTAAAAATATTTTTTGAACCTTATAATGGCTTTTGTCATGTTTGTTTTTTTTTGTTCATGTGACTAGTGTTTTTTGCAGTTGGTGGGGCACTGATATAGGTTTTTTATCTACAAATTCATGCATGGGAAACATCTACTTTGGCCTCAAGTATTTCCCAAGGTGTGTTTGGATTCGATGTCGCAAAAATGCCCTAGCAAGAAATAACAAAGTGTTGGAGATCCATGACAATGAGGTACCAGACCCCACCATAATAGTCTTGGAGAAGATGACAATTTCATCAGCCTCCAACAGTATCAACCGATTGAAGAGTACTGTCGGCCTCATCGGTGCAGTTGTTGATTTGTGTGATTCTCTAAATATTACGTTTTATAGCCAGCAGTTCCAGGGGAACAAGGAGTCGAAGGCAAAATCTAAAGATGATGGCAAGGAGGATGATAAGAAGTTAGATGAGGACTACAAGGAATACTGCTTGGCCTCTTGGTTGTCCATTCTATGGGATGTTTTTTTTACCATATTCTATTATTTTATATGGGCACAAGCTACTCTGCATGGTTCTTGCATGATTTGTTTTTGTCTTTGTTAGTTCTATTTTGCGTCTTTCTTTTCTGATGGCCATAATATTAGGCTTCCATAGTTTAGTTTGGTTGTATTCTGATGGAAGAGTAGGTCTTGGCCCTTTTTGTTGTCAGTTTAAAATTTTAGGGCTTGGCCTTTGTCCAGTTGGTCAGTGGACCCTATTTTGTAAAATGGTTTTGGGTCAACCGGTTAAAACCCGGTGTTAATTATAATATTCTCTTACTTACCAAAAAAAAATTTTTTTAGATGATTCCATAGCTTTTGGATTTTTGGTCTTCTTTGTGAACCTAGCGCCCTTTGTATTTCTCGTGCCTTTTGTAGTTTGGTTTTTTATGATTTTGTATTTGATTTTCTAGTGCCCTTTATACTTTGGTATGCTTTTGTATGTTTTTTTATTTTTCTTTACAACCTATACTTCCTTTTGGATAGCAATCTTGTGACCTTCAAGTCAAATGTGGGATATACTATTTATTCTTTGTAAATTTTATTATCAATATATAAATCCTTTATAGAAAGATTAAAAATTTATCTAAATTTTAAATAGAAATGAAAAAATATTCTCATGATAATTTTCTATAATATAAACAAGATGATAATGCTTAAGATAAACATTTAGATAAAATACTTTCTATTGTCTCGATTAAGACTACTATACTACTTTCAATAAAATGATAAAGAAATGCATTCATGATTTCTTATTTTATTTAAAAATGAGGCTCTAAAGTCTAACTGATTTTTGGTAGGATTGTAGACCTTATAGAAAAATGACTAGTGAAGGTTTTATAAGATTTTTTATTTTTTTGAGTAAATACTTCATATAAACATCCACCTTGGGGATTGAACCAGGGTTACTTAACCGATAATGCAAGTGGCGTACCATGTAAAATTAGTTGAAGCATTTTGATTCCTAAATTTATATCATTTTTTAACTAGAGTAATTACATTTCACTTTATTTTTTATTTTTACTTCATGAGGGAACAATAATATTTTAGTCATGAAAATAAGGCAATATATATAATTTATAAACAAGTTGATTCTAGGATGGCTATCAATTGAACATGAATACGGATAACAATTGGTTTAACTAAAATAGATTTATTTATATTTTTATGAAATTGGGTTTAAATAATTATTAGCATAAATGCATTTAATATTTAAAATAATTAGTATTGATTAACAATAGCTTCACATGTTCAATCATAATTTATGTCTCCATGTATCAAGATAAAATTTGGAGCTATAAAATTTTTATTGATAGGTGAATAGTTTATAAAAAATAAGAGAGTATATATATATATATATATATATATATATATCATATCATATTATATCATATCATAAGATCACTTTTAAGATAGGTTTAAGGGAAGTTAAAAATAATATGGCAAAATAGAAATAAGTGATCCTCTTGATGAGAATAGTAATAGAGTAAGGAATTACAACTTTATATATTTATGAAGATTTAAAATTAGTGATAAATTGGGTTGTAAATCGCATTGAGATGAAAAACGTGCTCCTCAAACCTTTCTATGAGCAAGTGCAATTATTAAAATATTCTATAATATAAATTTCATACAAGCACATCTATATGGAACTAAATGTAGCAATAGATGGTCTTTCAAAAGATGGTTTTAATTGTCGAGCAAGCGCTTGGCATAAGGAAGAAGTGGTTAAAGGAATTGAGATTTCCTCATAGTCTTCCTCTTATTTAGGATCATATCAAATATCTATAAATAGCAAAAAAATATTTTGAAAGGGACCCTTACCTTTATTTTATAGAAAGATAGGCTTCAAAATGGCATTAGTCTTTAGAACTAAAACTTGCATCCTTAGTTTTGGTACTGAGGTAAGATTCACTCGAGAGCTATGATTAATCAAGAAGTTATTCTACTTTCAATATGTCTATCATTTTATTAGAATTTTATTTATGGATTGTAAGTTCACTATAACATACTACAGGAGGGAGGTCCTATCAATTCAATCTAGACCAACTACTAGATAATATGAAACTAAAATTATTGAGGGTACTTCATACATGTAGCATTGTAATTTTTTTCAAACTCAAAAATGAAAATTATAGATTATATTTTTTTGATAAATAAATAAATATATCTAAATGTATGCATGTAATATTTTGAAATTTTAATCAACTAGAAAAAAACAGCCCATAAAAATACCCGAGGATTAACTTTACAGTTTTCTTGTGTGACTTTGCATTAGAGAAAATCACTAAGAAGGAAAATAAACTATCATTTCCATAAACACTTCAATTCAATGCAAAGAAAAACATTTACGAATAAAATTTACTTTCTCAATAATCAATTTTGTTTCAAATTATTACCTACGAATGATTCTATATAAAAATATATATATATAAGATATTTTTACATAAACAAGGTTCTATAAGACTAAAAAAAAATGAGATATGAGATTGTATGAAATGATTTGAACCTTTGACATTCTAACTTATATATTTATTATTGGAGAAATATTTTGTAGTGTGGGTCTTTCTAACATATGTATTTGCTTAATATAGCTTCAAATAAGACATTAATAAAATATTAAAAAATATATATTTTATGATATGAAATTGAAGATAAATAGATATTTAATATTTATATTTAGGATATAATTTGTAACCTAAATATGATTAGCAATTTTGATTGAGAAAGAAAAATCACAACTAATAATTGGGATGAGATTAAAATATATATGTTGTAGAATAATCATATTAAATTATTATTAGGATGAAATTAGAATAGAAATGTTTAATGAATAGATATATCTTTTAATGTATAATTATAAATATAAAAAATTTACAATGAACAGATTTGGAGAACCTATTTAAAAAAAAGAATATCCTAAAATATTTAAACTCTAATATATTGTGAATGCTAATATTTATCCTAGAGAAGATAAATATTAGAAGAATGATTCAAATAAATCATCCACATTTTGTTTTCCTTCAAGAAACAAAGATGTCAATGGGGATATGGACTTAATTGCCAGTAAAATTTGGCCAGCTGGAAAAGTGGTTTCCCTCAGTTCCCAAGGGACTTCGGGTGGCATTACTTGTCTTTGGGACCCAAAAGAGGTAGTTATTCACCATATGGTTGGCAGTTGGGAATTTTTGGCTATAGCTATTCAAAGTAGACATTCCAACTAGATTATTCTCTGCATTACTATTTATGCTCTGACTTCTTTAGAGGAAAAAAGAAGACAGTGGAAGGATATTACTCATATTATCTCTCATTTTCATAAATCTTGGATCTTGATCGGAGGAGATTTCAATACCATCCTCTCTCTGGATGATAAAATGGGGGGAAATAAAAATTTGGACAAAAGCACTGACCTCATGAGCGAATATATTGCAAACCTCCATATTGTGGATATCCAACCAGATAATCCAGATAATGGCCTTATGACTTGGTCTAATAGAAGGAAAGACTTAGCTTGTATAATGGAGAGATTGAATAGGTTTTTGCTCTCTAAAAATTTCTTAATCCATGGTCACATTCCTAAAGTGAAGACTCTAAATAATGTTGGTTTGGATCATTGTCTAGTCATGGTGGAAATGTGGAAAACCAATGTGAGTTTCTCTCCTTTTCATTTTTAATTAATGTCGCTTAGAGACATTTCCTTCAGACCTCGTGTGCAACAATGGTGGAAGGAAGGTAAACCTAGGCATGGGACTAAGATGTTCTGTTTTGCCAAAATACTGTAATACATTAAATCCAAAATCAAGACATGGAACTGGAAATATTTCGGAGATGTTCATAAAAAAAAACATGAAGTTATTGCTCATCCTGAAATTTTGAATAAGAAAATTTGTTTAGATGGCCTCACAGAGAAGAGAAGTGCAAATGAAATTAAAATCACAACTCGGTTAGAGGAATGGGAAAAAAGAGAAGAAATCTTATGGAAGCAAAAATCTAGAATTCGATGGCTCAAAGAAGGATATCGAAACACAAATTTCTTCTACAAATCACTTCTAGATCGAAGATCTCACAACTTTATTTATTCCTTAAAATCAGATTCTGGAGATGTTGTTTATACTTGGGATGGCATGAAATTTATTGTTGTTGATTACTTTTCCAATATTTTTGCTGCTACTCCTCTTGACTCAGCTTCACAACAAAATGTTCTTCAAGCAATCCCTTCTCTTATCACTTTTGAGGAGAACTCTATTTTGCCTACTCCTGTTACTATCAATGAGCTTCAAAAAGTAGTTTTTAAAATTCAAAAAGGGAAAATGCCAGGTCCTGATGGTTTTCCCATTGAGTTCTACCAAGAGTTCTGGGATATCCTTCATGTTGATTTATTAGAGGTGGTGGAAGAAGCCAAGAAATCCAAATAAAGTTTGAAGGTTATCAATAAAACTTATATTACTCTTGTTCCAAAAGCTCAAGAGGTTGATCATATCTCAACTTTTAGACCTATTGCTTTATGTAATTTTCTTCTCAAAATCATTACTAAAATAATGGCAGAAATGTTGAAGCCTCTTTTGAATAAGATAATTTCCCCAGAGAAATGGGGTTATGTGGAAGGACGCTAAATAGTAGATAGATAGTTCTTGCTTAGGAAGCCATCCATTCCATGGATATGCAAAATTCTCCTTCCATGTTCATTCGGTTAGACTTATCCAAATCTTATGATAGAGTGGATTGGCACTTCCTTATCAAAGTTTTAAGGCATTTTTGTTTTTCCAAGGATTGGATGGATTGGATTATGGGATGTATCTCTTCAGTTTCCTACTTAGTTCTTATCAATGGTAGGCCTTCTCAGTATTTCCCAGCTTCCAAATGTATTAGGCAAGGTTACTTGCTATCCCCTTATTTATTCATCATTCTTGCTGAATGCTTGGGTAGGACTATAACCAAAAAGAGGGAAAACAAAAAACTTGAGGGAGTTACCATTGCTCATGGAGCTAGACCTATCTCTCATCTTCAATTTTTGTATGACTCTACTCTTTTAGGTAAAGCTACAGTTAAGGAAGCTTCTAATATTAAGCAAATCATTAGCTATTTTTCTAAGGTTATTGGGTAGTTGAGCAATGAAGACAAATCTAAAGTTATTTTCTTTCACTGCTCTGCTAGACAGGAATCCATGGTCTCGGATAAATTAAGATAAAAGAAGACCTCTTTTCCAATCACTTATTTAGGTATTCCCATAAATATTCAAAGGCAAAAAAATAAATATTGGAATTGGTTGTTGGACAAAGTCAAGAAGAAAATTGGAAAGTGGACCAACAAGTGGCTTTCTTCTAGGGGTAGAATCACCTTGGTAAAATCAGTTCTTCAAGCTATTCCTATTTATTTTTCTTTCTTTTTGAATATCCCAAAGGTTGTTCTTCGAGAATTGGATCAAATCAGTTATCATTTCCTTTGGAGTGGTACTAAGGAGAAAAGAAAATGGGCCTTGGTGAAATGGGATACTTTATGTCTTCCTAAGAGTGAAGGGGGGTTAGGATTCCAGTATTCAATTAATAAAAACAAAGATTTAGCTGCTAAATTATATTGGAGGATGTTGCATAACCCCAATGCTCTTTGGGCCAATAATCTCCGTGCTAAATATGCTGAGAACAAAAGTCCTGAAGACCTTGTTCGCTATCAACTTCCTACCAAAGGTTCTCCCATTTTAGTAGTTCTTAAGACTGGTGAGGATTTGATAAAGAAAAAATTATTTTGGATCATTCATAATGGTCAACATGCAAATTTTTGGACATATTCTTGGGATGGTCACAAACCTTTGATAACTCAGTTTCTCGATTGGAGGCCTTGGATGGAGGAGCTTCACTGAGCTAACTGGATAAAGGTGGCTAATTACTGTAGGTACCATATTGGTAATTCAAAGGTTGGTAAATATTGGATCCCTATTGAGAACTGGCCTATTCAAATCCCAGAAAGGCAAAGACAAGATATCCAAGGCATCCTTCATATGAGATCCCTCTCTTGGTCCCATGATAAATATTTTTTGGATGGAACAACACTACTAAGGGTGAGTATTCAGTTGCTCAAGGTTATTTGGCCTTATGCCATAATAATCCCAACCATTCTTCTGAAATATTTTCTCGATTGTGGGCTCAAAATATCTGGCCTAAGGTGAGGTTCTTTAATTGGCTTTTATTGCATTGTAGGGTGCTTATTGGTGAGCAACTTATGAAGCATGATTTTCATGGCCCTTTTAGATGTGAAATGTGTGAAGAGAATGTAGAAAATATCAACCATATTTTTATTGAGTGTACTTTAGCCTCTGAGCTATGGAGAAGAATGGCCACTTTACTTGGATTACAGTGGTCCAATTTTTTTACTTTTGAACAGACTTTGGAGGGATTGGCCTAATCAAGAGGGTGTTGATCATTTTATTAGGCAGTTAGTTTGGATGGGTTCTACCATTCTTCTTTGGAATATTTGGAATGAAAGGAACAACCAAATTTTTAATCAAGATAGGAAGGATATTCACACTATTTGGCAAATTACCATAGCCAACTTAGTTAAATCAGTCCATCAAATCCTTAATCACCCCTAAAACTCCCACCAAAGATGGGATTAAGTGATGCAAAGATTGAAGATTAAATATTCTAAGGGCAACCAACTTAAAGGGAATGTGAGTATCAGTAAGATGGATAGGACTAGAAATTGGCAACCTCCTCCTAAGGATTTTGGAAAAGTCAATACCGATGGAGCCTCTAGAGGGAACCTTGGAAAAGCCAATGTCGGAGGAATTGGTAGACTTTCAGATGGCTCCCTGGTTTTTACTTTTGTTGAGAATTTGGGTATTCTTTCCAATAACCTTGCTGAGGGGTATGGTATCCTCAAAGGAATTCAGGAGGCTACTAAGGTTGGATTGGAAAAGGTGTTAGTTGAGTCTGACTCTCAACTTATGTTTAATCTCTTGAAGACTCCTTCTAAGAATCATAAGGTGGATTAGAGAATAAAAAGAATTATTGAGAAGATTCAGTTAATCCAGATGGGATTTTTGAAAGTTGATTACAATCATGTGGTCAGAGATCAAAATAAGAGTGCTGATATTTTAGTTAATTGGACTTTGGACAAAGGTGATCTTACTTGTTATGGCCACCCTCCTATATGGTGGGATTCTCAAATTAGGGAAACTCTTCTTTCTATCATTTCTTTGGATGGCTCTAGTTCTGAAGGTACCTAGTTTCTTCTTGTTTTTTTTTTTGCTTCTCTTTGGCTCTTTCAGTTTTTTTTAGTTCCCTAGCTCATTCTATTATTTATTTTGTTTCCTCTGTTGTTTCTTGCCTTAATAGTCTTCTGGTCTTGATAGGTCCTTGTTTTGTTCAATTTTTTTTTCTTTTTTCTTTTTTGTTTTATTTTTTTGTTTAGTTTTTTAAGGTGGGTGGGTTCTTTTGTTTGTTTTTTTTTTTGTTGTTCTTGTGTTTTTGTTGTTTTGTTTTGTTTTTTTTTTAATGTTTTTTGTTATTGTTCTTGTGTTTTTTTCGTTCTTGTTCTTGGGTTTCTCTTTGTTTGTGTTATTTCATGTTTGTATGTGTGAGTGTTTTATTTTTTTTTGTTTTTGTTTATTGTCTGTTGTTGGTTATTTTTTATTTTTATTTTTAAAAAAATTTAGGTTTTGGTTGTGTTTATTTTTCATGCTTTTTTTTGGATTATGTCTTTGTAGTGTTCTGTTGTTTTTGTCTTGTTTTTGTTTTGTTATGTGGTTCTTGTATTTTTCTATGTGGTTTTTTTTGTGGTTTCTTTTATCTTATTGTGCGTGTTTGGTTGTGCTTTTGTTTTTGACACACTCAAGGAGCATGTTTTTCATTTTATTTTATTATTTTTGTTGTTATTTACTTATTTTTAAATTGGTTTTGTGTGTTTGTTTGCTCCTTGAGTATGTCAAAGGTGGTAGGCCAGGTCCGAGTCCTGGGCATTTTTGGCGGAATGGATACCCCTACCTCCTTAGGTCTTACCCGAAATTGGCATCCCTTTTGGGATGTTTTCCACAAATAAAAAAAAAAAAATTGTGAAAGAGTGCTAGATGTTATTGTGAGAACACAATAGGATTTAATTTCAGGAGGGTTCATGATGTTCACAAGGGTTCTTTGATATGATTTTCATTCTACATGATAAAAAGAAAAACGTTATTGCCTAGAAAATACTTACTAATTTAAAAGGTCATAAATTATAATAATAATTTCTTGGCCATGCCTTTCAAATTTAGGACATATTCCAACTAGTGTTGTTTTCATTTATTTACTGGTAAAAAAATTGAAACTAAAAATTTATTTAAAATAATCCTTTCAAGCACCTACCAGTTATTTTTATTTTTTACTAATAACAAAAACAAACTTTAGGTGTTGGTTGGTTTAGTGACCCTTTTTATGGAAGAAAAAATTTGGTTTTCTTTAATATTTTGATCTTGGTTGGGTAACTCCATCTTTGAAAGATATTGATAGAATGGAAGATACCTTTTGGGTTTCCTCTTGTATAAAAAATATGGTCATTGAACACTTTTTAGAATAAATATATTAATAAAACTACTAAAGAATTAAATCATAAAGATAATATTTTAAGATAATAATATTTATTATTTTATTATATTTTGAAAAAGTTGTAAATACATGTTCTATAATAATTACTTAAAAAACAAAGGATAAAGTGTAGAGTAACATTAGGTAATAGGTTTTCCCGTGCAGGTTCTATGGTTGTCTTCTCATACACGTTGTGTGGTGTGGGTGTTGATGTGGCCTTTGTTTGGGCTTATTTTTTGTTGGTCTATTTGTGTTCTTTGTTGGGCTTTCTCATGAATCATATGTAAAAGGTTGTGGGGTCCCTTTCAAAATCCTCTTTTTCTTAATATTATCAAAAAAAAAAAACATTAGGCAATACTACAACTAGAACTTGAGATACTCAATAATAAGTTTTAGGCCAAGATATATAATTACAACAAAGATGAAATGAAAAGGATTTTAAGAAGACTATATACAATTAAATTTCAAAATGATTTCATAAAATCTATGAAATTTGATGAGTTAGATATTTTTAGAAATCATTTTAAAATAAATTTTTAACATCACATATAATGAATTAGTGTGTAAATTATATAATTTTTAAAAGCACTAATAATTCTACTTAGTATAATATTTTTAGTAGAAAAAGGACTATGCAATTTACATATAAAAGGGTTTCCTTAATTAATATAATGTGTTTAATAATATAATTGAACTTATTACACTGAAAATTGATTGGTTAATGTGGGTGGTTCAACTAAAAATTAATAAAGAATAATTTTTTTATTTTCCTTAATGTACAACATATTTTGATAGGTAACATAATATCAATACATGGAGTATTCATGAACTTTAAAATATATAGTATATATAACATTAATATATTATTCTATAGAAAATAAACTATTGCAACATACATAAATTTCTCAATAATTGAATAGCAATATTGAAAAGGTGCACTTTAAGTATTAGTCTATATAGTTAATATTATTTACAAATTAAAAATTATAGCATTTGTAACCATTGATATTATACTTATATTCATTTCATAATATTGAGTTATAATTGATTGGTTTAATCTTATTATATTAATACAATAATGTATTTGATTAAATTAGTCCAAGGGGGAAGGATGGAGGCTGCAACTGGAGAATGAGAAGGCTACGATCAGTTACAATGAATATTGCATCCAGCTAGAGTAAATGGTGGAGACTAAGACTAGGTGAACGCAAAGGTTATAACCAGTTGTGATGAACACAAAGTTTGGGGTCAGCTAGGGTGAACATGGAGGTTATGGCAAGGATAAAAATGGACATGGGAAGCATATTATGAGCTACAAAAAATGCATAAGCTAAAACAAGCACAATAATAGACATGGGCAAGAAGACTCCTATGAAGATGCAAAGGTAGGTAAGGGCGAAGAAGCTCATAGGAAACCAAAGGTTTATAAGAAGCACCAATAGCCATGACATGAGTTGGATGAACCATCCTTCATGTGTAAAACTTAAGTGCACTCAAGTGTTGAAGGGAGAGGGTTGTTCGCAGACCATATTTTCAGTATCTGAGAAAATCTCTTCATTCATAGGAAATATCTATGAAGGATCTTTGGGTTCTTGGGTGGATGAAACTCTACGATATATCAAGATTTTGGAGGATGAATTTTGGTTTGATCTAATTATTTATGAATCTCAAACAATTATTTGCAAACTCAAGGGCAAAATTCCAGGCTTGGAGGAGCTCAAAGAATAAATTAAATTTTGGTGGAGTACAAAATTCCAACTAACTCTCCTACCAAAAAAAATTATTTTCTATTTTATTTTATAATTTAGTGGATAGATATGAGGTAATGGACTATAGATATAATTGGTTTTTTGGACAAAGGGGTGTCTATATAAGACCTTTGACTCCTACTTTCAACCCCTTTATAAAAAAAGTTAATGTTTTTCTAGTCTAGGTGAATATTTATGCTCTCCCTATGGAGTTTTAAGGGGATACGATATTAACAAAAATTGGTAACGCCATTGGTGCATTCTGATATATGGATACCCAAATAGAGGAAAATTTATCCAGTGAAATTAATATGAGTAAAGCAAGATTGGTTGTTTGGGTGGATGTTTCAGTTCCTAGACCTCAATCCATTATCATATCCTAGATCAAATGGGAATGGATCCAAAATATTGAATATAAAAACTTCTTCCTAATATGTTATGGTTATCAGTAAAATGGCCACATGAATAAGAGATGCCCGAATATCTTATAATGCTTTGATTCCTCCATGGTGGAGAAGGCCTTGCATGTGAATGATTCAAAACCTTCAAATATCTTGGTTCAAAAGAAAGAAGCTCATCTTCCAGGGGCACCAATTATCCAGCAAGAATCAGGTGAGCAACAAAAGAATCAACTCCAAAAGGAAAATTTGAAGTAGATCATCGATAAAATTTAAATAGTCACTAAAGTCCATCTAGACGGTTCCATGGAAAATATTGGCATCTCAGATGGTATCTTGAAGCTAATTATGAAATAATCGATGATGGTTAGTTTTCTAAAAATGAAGATCCTACAAAATATGTTACAACTAGATATTACCTTAGGAGATTGAAGTGCAAAAATGAATTCTCATATCTTGCCACTCTACAGGAGGAAGAACTTATGCTATAGAAGAAAAATAGTCAAAATGGATGACTGAAGGAAACTAGCAATCCAGATTTGGTAAAGTGGACTATGATAGTGCGATGTTTTGGAAATATTACTTTACTAAGATGCAATGCATAAATAGTAGATGTGAAGTTTTGGTATTCATATAGAAAATTGAAAAGATCCAAAAAATGAAAATAAAAAATTTAGATATTTTATGTAAAATGATGTAGGTTTTTAGCTATAGCATCTCAATTGAGATGATAAGTGTATCTATTTGTAAACTCTCAAGCTCCAAATAAGAGAGTTGTAATTTTTAAAGGGTGGGGTACCCAAGTACAACCCCTTATTATCCAGTAAAACAAAATAGGCCAAAAAAATATAATTATATTTTTAAAATTATTAAAAACACTTATAAAACAAAATGTTGATATAGACAAGACTATTGAATTGAATAT
This sequence comes from Wollemia nobilis, assembly GCA_028583015.1. Taxonomy (NCBI): domain Eukaryota; kingdom Viridiplantae; phylum Streptophyta; class Pinopsida; order Araucariales; family Araucariaceae; genus Wollemia; species Wollemia nobilis. Next base: position 4,105,477 of record JAQPPZ010001261.1, read on the forward strand.
ATACTATAAAATTTATATCATAATTTGATCTCTCGAGTATTTTCCTTTTACTATATATATAATAAAATAAAATAAAATAAAATAATATGTTTCAATTTCATATATCAAGTCTATAAGTTAAATGTAGATGTGCTTGACATAAGAATTGAAGATATTTGGACCTAAAAGTATGCATAGAATTGATTGAAAAATATGTTTTTTTTTTTTTTTCTCTCATTTGTTTGGTAGTGTACTTATAATTTTCATTAAGGCTAAAGTTAGTTTATTTTACCTTTTAAATATGTGAAAATTAAATTTGGACAAGTTGATTATAAAATTTAAATCAAATATCTTGGTTGATCTCATTAATCATAAAACTTGAGATAAGAAAAATTTACACAAACATTTTAATTGAAGACAACAACATATCAAAAATAATGTTGAAAAACACTATCTCCATTCATAAAAATGGGGATAAAGCACAATCATAAACTTATTTAATCCAAAGAGGATTTCCACAAGATGGAAACCAAGGAGCTAGTTCATCATGAATGAGTCTCAAGTTTTTCCATCCTTCAATCAATTAGAAAAAAAATGATAAAATATAGGCATATATCTACAATGATTCACTTGTGAAACAAGTACACAAAGGTTTATAGAAAAACTATAAATGAAAAGAGGCTTATTTGTAAATATTTTCTATCATATTGAAATTTGAAATTCTCTATTTTTAAGAATACATCATGGAGTTCTATTAGCATTATATCAACATAGCTTTATGACAACATAATTTTTTTTTTTTGTTTTTTGTTTTTTTTTTGTATTTACATGGTGGAATCGGTAGCCACCATGAATTCGGGCAAGTTGTCCAGCTTTTATGGCCACCATAGTATTCTGCGTTGTCCGCCCTGGAATCCGCCACACAGATCTTCGTGCAGTCCGCCCCTATAACCACCATGCCACAATCATTTTAAACATTTTACGCCATTGAAAGCACCGAGAAAGGGACAAGCGTTCAGTCCGACAAAGCCTGAGATTTGAACCTTGGATTTATGACAACATAATTGAAAAGTAATTTTAAACATTGTTATGATATATGAACACATTTTTCTAAATTCATGCTATATTTATGTAGGAGACTTCATATGAAAAAGGTGCAACAAAAACCTTCATATGAACACATTTTTCTAAACCTTTTAATCCGCTAAAATCACCAGGAAAGGGACAAGCGTTCAGTCTGATGAGGCCCGGAATTTGAACCTTGGATTTATGACAAAATAATTGAAAAGTATTTTTAAACATTGTTATGATATATGAACACATTTTTCTAAATTCATGCTATATTTATGTAGGAGACTTCATATGAAAAAGGTGCAACAAAAACTTATAATAACTGGAAGCCATATATCTCACATAGTTATTTGTCATTTTGAAACTATTGATAGCTATCTATATAAAGGTTTCAACAAATATTGTTTTTCATGTTGTAGATATTAATATAATTTTTTCTTATTTATGGAAAATTAAAATGTAAAAATTTTATCAATATTTAAAAAAATATTTTTAAATAATTATATAATACTTAATAATGTCAAACAAGTAACATAAATCAAAATATATTATAACAAATTGATGTTTACATACAAAATGATAAAATTAAAAACTAAAATATAAAAAATGGATATCCATTACCTTAAGTCAATTAAATTTTAGTTAAACTATTATAATAATAAAAAATTGTTATCATATATAATACACTTTTATCTAACAAATTAGCATATTTCCTAAATATGTCAATTGCATGCTTAGATATCAATAATTTTTCTTTTCAAAATCATCATGCAGCATTCATATTATTAATATAATATATAATTTATCAAGAAAATATGTAAAAAATAGGGGCAACATTTATATGATATACAATGATGAATGAATAAGTCATCCATAACACATAGAACTAATGTGGTGTAAGCATTAAGAAACACAAGAACAAAATGAAAAAAAAAATCTATAAACAATGTAAAATAATGAGTTTATAATAAAAACATTAATGTCTTTGGTAAAAGTGGTAAGAAGTTGTCAAAAATAACAAAATTGGTTAAATTTGTATGTCCCAAATAGCATATACTATAGGAATGTGTCATAAATAATGAAATAAAATGCATTCTAGTTTTATAGATCCAATAGTGAGTTAAAAATTTTAATTAGATGCAAAACGGGGTAACCTAAGAGGCTACTTTGGGCCATGAGGATTACAGTTTAGAGGAAGCATAGACCCCTAAAACAAGAAAATGATATTTACTACAACTATACCTTAAAATAAAAAATTATTATGATAAGAAACAAAATGCAATGATATATTACATATTTTAATACACAAATGCACAAAACCAATGTTAAATAATACAAAATTTAACTAATATAGCAAACTAATAGCATCATGAAATTTCATATGCAATGATGCATTATGGTTTAAATTGATCCAATCTAATAATTCTATAAAGTTACATAAAGAGTTTTTTCAAAATAAATTGGCCAAGTATTATGTATATTTTGTTATGTCTACATATTTTTAATGGAATTTACCCATAACATTAGTAAAGGCCAATTGTAAAAGAAACGTTCATCAATAAAATTTTATTAAAAATAAAAAATTTGTACTATATTCATCAATAGATCTCTACATGATTTAATCTAATATAAAAACAAAAATCTATTATTAAATCATAAAGAACATGAAGAAATGGATAGATTTTGAAAACATGATCTACTTTATTTAAAGCATATGAAAAGAAAATTTATCTTATGCTTGAGTGAGATCCTAATATTTTCAAATATTCATGCTCAATAGGATATAAAAGTCATTGAAGAGGAAAAAGACACAATTTATGAGGTCATATAAATCTACAATGCTCACATCCTAAACATTGTGATATGTATTTGAATAAGAAGACCAACCTTTCAAACAATAAGACTCATCTAACATTAATAAATTCAAATATTTTATTGCAATGTTAGTAATCTAACCTTAGTAGCCAAGGCTGAGTGAAGAAGTGCTTATAAGCACATCTAATGTTAGCCTACAATCATGTGCAATGTAATCCTCTGATAATTCTATATGTAGGATTGTGGGTGTTGTCTATACAAATCTATGGATATGTTTCTGTAAGCCTATGAGTATTTTATATGTAAAACTATGGGTATATTTATGTAAGCCTATGGGAAATTTGATGTATTGACCCTTAGTGATATTTATTAAGTTGTTTATACAATTAACACTAATCAAACATATTTAATACATTTATTATATTGTAATTTAACCTTCAAGTTAGGTTATGTCAGTTTGATGTTAGAATTTAATTGGATTAGATATCATTACAAATACTACCAATGAATGATACATTGCATCATTTAATTAGATGTGAGATCATAGAGGTGTCTATGAGTATCCATCCCTTATTTCTCTTCTCTCTCTCTCCCTCTCTCTCTATGTTATTTCTATGTCATTTATATGCTCTTTCTCTTTTTATCTTTTATGCTTTTGTATATGATTGTGGTGAATATATGCTTCAATGAATTCATAGAAAATATTACAAATTCCAACATGGTATTCAAGCTAATATAAGGTAACTTTGATCAATTCCACAAAATATTTGTATAGGAATATGCTAATTATTTTGGATTCCTTGTGAGAATTTATTAGGGTTTCTTAGTTCAACCCTTTTGAATATTTCTCCATCTAGTTGCATTTATTTTGTATTTAAAATATTTTTCCATTCATTTTTTTTTTTTAGAATTTTAAATTTAAAAAATGATTTTTTTTGTCAAATATCCCTCCTCTTAGTGGGCATAAAAAAAAACTTTCTTTATCTTTATATTATTGTTGATAAAAGTAAGCATGGGCATAGGGATATTTATTGAGCATTGACACCTTCAATAGTTGTATGGAGTAGTTTAGCATCAACTTGCACCGTGGGATGCTAATAAGGAAATGTATTTGCATGAAAGATACCCTACGTCCTATCAAGGTAGTGTATCCTCACCTTTTTGAAGGTGTATGTGACTTTTTTTCCTTGAGTACTTGGAGAGGAGCATACATTTTTTACAACACTCTAGAGTCTAGATAAATAGCATGGCATTGTTGGAGTATATTACATTATTTGATACATGCTAATGTACCATCTTGGGTACATCATTAAATTATGAGTGTGTTTTAGATTAGAGTGTGAGTAAATATTTTATGTAATGTAATAATGTATAGGAAATGCACAAGTGGATGTATGTAATAAATAAGTGGATGTATGTGACCTTTATTCCATATTAGTTTACTATTATTGGGAGCATTTATTAGGATCCATTATATGAGTTATTTATAAAGTTATTTGTGAGTTATATCTGAATACATAATTATTGTTATTGATTATTTTATATTACAACTTTATATTTTATTCTATGGATATTTACATTAAGATTTAAGCATCAAAAGCTACCAGTGGTATCGAAGCTATAGCAAGGTTTTATTGCACATGTTTTGAAAAGTTGCAAATAGTCTAAGGATATTCTACTGGTCAAGGAGAAACCAGTAAAGTTGAAGATATTAACTCTGGAGAAAGAAAACCAAAGAATATAGTATTTCCACTATGTTGAAGAAAAATTATTGAAGATTAAAGATAGATTGAGTTTACCTATCCTAAGAATAAATTTGGAATAGAATGCAATCTACAACATAGTTTCATGTATTGAAGATAGATCTTGATATTGACAATATTAAGAGACCCAAGAATGAGGTCCTATTAAAAGTCTTGATAGTAAAAGCAAACTTGAAGGTAGAAGAAGACCTCAAGTTGCATTTGGCTAGAGTATTTCCATAGGGTTGTAGAAAAACTCGTGAAGACTAGGACTTAGAATAGATTTTACCACTAGGAAAACTAGTTAAGTTCATTGATTTTAGAATTTTGAACATATGAATGAATTTGATTTCTATTGTCTAAGATTTCACCTTCGAGTGCCTAAAGTTCTATTTGCTTTTCTCATGTAAGAATTACTTTTGGGATTGTAGCAAAAGATTAGACGTTGAAGATTAAGAAGGCCCAAGAGAAAGGATCCATTGAATCTTGAATATTGAATATTAAGGAGGTCCAAGAGAAGAGGTCCCATAGAAGATTGAAGAGAGAAGAGAGAAAGAGGGTAGAGAAGCCCTATTTAATATTGAGAAAAAGGAGAGCCAAGAAAATAGGTCCCATTGAAGATTTGATAAAGGAGATAGGAGACTTGGGAGAGAAGATTAAGGAGGCTTAGTAAAAGGTCCCATTAAAATTTGAAATGAGAAAGAAGGAGAATAAAAAAGACCTATTGGAAAAGTTGAAGAAGTGGCCACTGGAGAATACTTGAAGAAAGTTTGAGGTAGAATATTGTAAGACGAATAAACTCTTGATAAGAGGTAAACACACCAAATTTGGATAATCATTATTATCCGATGACAAACCCAAAAGGATTTATAAAACTGATTCAAGGAAGAAGGATTTGACAAGAAGTTTGTAAAATTTTAGAAATTATTTTTGAAGACTTCAAGACATTGAGAATATTGAAAAATGTGCTAAAAAAATAGGCTAAATTTGAATACATAAAACAACAATATATTGAAGAAGAAATTTGAGATAGAAGAGGCCATAAATTGATATTTTTGAAGGCAGCCATTAAATATTTGAAGGCTGAAATCTGAAGAATAAATTTCAGAAATTTTGGGGCAGAATGTGAAGGTTTTTTGGACAGAAAATTTGGGTAACATTAGGATGAGATAGAATAGCTATGAATTGGATAAGTTTTGGGAATATTTGAAAGTATTTTTGGATAGCTAATTGAAGGAGGACTTGATAGAATTATGGGCAACATTTGTAGGAGAAATAAAGTTGCATATTTCAGAAATTTTTGATGGGAAATTGAAGGATGTAGAGACCTTTTTTTAATAAATAATTTGAAGAAGAGGAAGGCAGATTTTGGGCACCATTTGAATATGTAGAAGAGCTGAAACTTCTAGTGTTTTGTGATTGCTATTTGAAAGAATAAACAAAATTTCATGGATAACATTTTGAGGAGGAGAATAGCTGTAAATTTCAAAGTTATTGGGCAGCATTTTGAAAGGAGATAAAGAAGATTTTGAGGTACCATTTTTGAGAAGAGAAGAATTTGCATTCTTACAAGTTTGGGTAGTAATTTTGGATAGCAACAAGGTGAGTCAAATCAGCAAGAAAGCAAGGGAGGAAGAAGAAAAAAAAAGTTTGCAAAGTGGTGCTTAAAAGTACATTTTGTCTATGTAAAAATAGTGAATTTATCTCTAATATTGAAAGCGCCATATTCAAGTCTTTAAAACCAAAAAAAGGATATCTTTAAGTTTTATGTTTCCAAGTTGAAAGAGCAAGCATCTTCATTATCTTCGAACCTGCATATTATAACAACAAAAAGGTAAGTTGAGAATGAATAATCAAGGAGAGAAGTATTTATTTAAAACATACTATAAATGATATTTGATAAACATAAAATATACCCATTGTAGTGAATATTTTACAAGCACTATTGAAGTCAAGTAAGATATGGGATTTCATAGAAAAAAATAAAGACTAAGGAGCAAGAGAGATAATATTGATTTTTGAAATCAAAAGTAGTCATAATATCAAGTCAAATAGTTGTATTATCTGGATAAATATCAGTCAAAGAAAGGGATAAAAAAATGAGGAATCATAGTGTCTAAAGCCACCTCAAGAGGATGTCGATCTTGAAATATCTTGGGCATCAAATCAGGCATAGTCTTCAATGTTAAACATAGAAGTACAATTAGAGTATTCAATCACCAAGAGGAGGTTATCCAAAGTCCATACGTTGTAGAAACTAAGGAGGTTCATTTTTGGATAAGATCTAATGATGGGCAAGTGAAAGTGAAACATCAAGTGTTGGATGTTCGAGGAGAACATAGTAAGAAAAGGCAAGTTAAATATTCAAGCTCTTCAACATGCACACAACAAGTTTAAAATACCTTGGAAATAAAATCCATCATTTAAAAGCATTTACAATAGTCCATATGTGGAATTTTTTATTGAAGAGAATCTTGTAATATTTAGGAGGAAGAAGTTTCATTCAAAGTTAAAAATCCCAAGTGTCACATGTCTTGACGGAAGGAAGAAGCACCATTTGAATTTGAAAATCCCAAGTTTCACATGTATTTATGGAAGGAGTAGTGCCAACCACCATTATGGGAGAAAGAAATGTCTCTTACGTACCAATAAATGCATGGGACAAAGTTCCATACGAAAAAAATGAGGCAACTAAAGAAGCCTAATTAGGATACTCAATATGTTCACCAAGCAAAAAGCAAGAAGTTTTAGCATGAAATAAAGAAGGAGATTCACCAAGGAGTACCTAGGAGAAGGTCAGATGGCTTTGACTAAAAATTTGCGTGCCTCTTTGGGAGGTAAGAGTAATTTAAATTGGTTGTGTGTGTATTGCTAAAGATAGGAGTTATAAGATTGAGAGATATTATTTTATTTAAGGTTTCACAAAATTAATTGAATGAATGGAGAGATAAGTTTTAAAATCATAATATTGAAACCCTAGAAACCTTATAAAGGTATTTTGAAAAGTTTTTGAATATTATTGAAAAGCCAATTTGAAGTTTAGGGGAATTAAATTACAAATTTTGTAATTAATGTTTTCAACTGGAAAATCAAATTTATTATTTTCAAATAATTTGAGATTAGGAAAAATAAGGTTTTCTATATCAAATTAGAAATATTAAATTTGCAAATATTATTTTACAAAATTGATAAAATTATAATTTGGGAGTTACAAGGTATTCAACCTAGAAATTTGAGAATTGAAATCTTCATCAAAAACTATTGTTGGATTATTAGGTAGATATAAGGTATTCAACATCAAATATTTTTTGTGAAATTTAGATTTTAGTAATTTTATAATTAACCTATGGATACATAAGGAATTGAACTCTAGAGCTTTAAAAAGTTGAAAATTTATCTTTCAATTTCTTTCTCAAAACTAGGAAGGCATAGAGAAGTCGACTATAAAGATTTTTTTTAAATTAGGGAGCTATAAGGATGTTTGCATCAAATAATTCATTGGATAATGATATGAAAAATATAATTAGAAAAGAAGAAAAGGAAATACCAAAATGGTTAAAAGAAATATTTGAGAACTCAAAATCACAAATTGATAGTTTGACAAGAGTACATTCTATAAGAACATATTCTAACAATATGATAGAATATACAATGGAAGAAATTGATGACAATTATACTAATGGAAATATTGAGAGTAAACTCAAAGAATATTCTCAAAATGTAGCAAAAAAGGTTGATAAAAGAATAATAACTCATAGGCAAGAAGATTTCTTATAAATTTATAGAAGAAGCAAAGATAGAATTGCCTCAATTGTACACAAATGGTTATATCAGTTGATCAAGAAAATAGATGAAATGAAAATTTTCAAAACAACAAGAAAATATTTGAAATGCACATATTGTAATAGAGTTGGACATGAAGAAGCCAATTGTTGGAATTTACATCCTTGTAAATATTATGGAAAAGAATCACATTCATCTACTTTCTGCTATCACAAGGAGAAATATTATAGCAAATTTGAAAAGGTTTTAACATAAATATTAGAGTGTTTATTTCAAAATATTATTTCTAAATCCTTTTCTAACAATGGATACAAGCATGAAGAGTAGGAAAGAATATTATCCAAAGAATAAGAAAAATAAAATTGGACTAGAGAAGTAATTAGATCTCTTGCTCAACAAGGCTATCTAACGATAGACTATATTGAAGAACACAAGCTTATACTGAGAGGGGGGAATGAACAGTATAAGACAACTTTTTACTTTTTCTTCCAATTCAATATTATGTTGTGTAAAGATAGCAATATCAATAGCAGTAATCAAATCAATGCACAAAAACCATACACAATAGAGACACCACAATTTACTTGGTTCACCCAATGTGGGCTACTCCACGAAGAAAATATTTTACTAAAAATTTCTCAATCAATCTATTTGGGAATCACTCCCAATTACAATGTTTATGGATATCTGTCTAAAGGAGATGTTGATCCCATAATCTCAAGTTCATGGATCTCTTCCACAAGAGAACTCTTTCCCCTTATGCTCTGGCTATGTGATCCTCTAGAAGACTATGTCTCTTTACTACACTGACTAATGGACCTCTCTCCACTTGAAGACTCCTCACTCAAATCTGTCTTCAACTATGCTAGATGTTGGATCTCTATCCACTGAGACTCTATCCTATGTACTATGTCACCTCCAAAGCTCTGTCAATAGGCTCACTAAGAACCTGCTCAATAGGCTCACACAGAACCTGCTTAAAAATCTCACATAGAACTTGTCCAATATTGAATAACAAGCTCACAGAGAACATGTCCAATGCTAAATAACAAGATCACATAGAACTTGTCCAAAACTGCTCTAGCAAGCTCACCAAGAACATGCCCAAATCTGCTCTACAACTTTGTCCCAACACTATCCTCAAATTTGTCCCAAAGCCCTTCTCAAAGGCTTAATCAATCATGCTCAAGTAGTACTCAAAATGAACTCAAAAATTAATGGCAATATCAACTCAAATCCACTTCATAGAAGCATAAAGAGAATTTTTAGAGACTCAATATGTTCTAATCTCACTCTCAACCCAAATCAATCTCAAATCAACTCATAGAAGCATAAAGGGAATTGTTAGAAACTCAATATGTTCTAAACCCACTCTCAACCCAAATCAATCTCAACTTAACTCAAGTCAATCTCATAGAAGCATAAAGAGAATTGTTAGAGACATAAATATTTTCTAATCTCAATATCAACTCAACTCAACTCAAATGAAATCATCACAAGGAACAACTCTTTCTCTCACAACCCTAGTCTAAGTATGTATCAACCAACTCAAATGTTTCCAACAATGCTCAACCACAAATCTCACATAACAATGATACTCATGTTATTTTCTAACTCAAGTTCTTTCACAACCAATGGGCTTCAATAAAAATGCTTATAAAACAAGGTTTAAACACAACTCTCAACTTATAAAACCTTGAAGCATTCAATCAAACACTTTAAAAAATGAAACCACAAACAATCATTTTCCCTCCAATGATATTTCAGAAATCAACCACAATAAACAATCAATAGGAAAATGTGCCCATACCTTTTATGAAGATGAAAAAATCTTTTTGTAAATCTACCACAATCACAAAATAATTTTTCCAATCTTCACAAGGGTTAGTATATCACAAAATAATAAACATTACTCCACTTTTCAATAATCATCACCAAGGCCTTTAATTGCACAACTTCCTTATCTCTTCTAAGACCACTTGTACCATAAAATAAAATAAAATAAAACATTGCATAACCTTTTCACTCTCAAAACCACTTATACCATAAAATAAAATAAATCACAATATTGCATATCTTGACACCTAATAAAATAATTAATTCTCTTGAAAAATAACAAGGTAAACTTCACTTTTGGAACCCCTTTGTAAAATCATAAATATCTCTTTACACACACCTTATTTCTCCTTCTAAATAAGTTAGTCAAATAACCCTCAAAATAAGCTTTCTGACAATATATAATATGACCCCTTTCCAAAATAAATTGAAACCTTTATATATATATGCCAACCTCCATTAATTGCACATAGGTCGACCTCCATTAATTTAAACTTAAACTTTAAACTTTAATATCTTCATCATCGGAGGTCTTTTTTTGATGAAACAAAATTCCACCTTGGCTTTTAAGAAAAGCCCTTTCCACATAATCCCACCATGGTTTTAAATAAAACCTTTTATTTTGCTTGCCCATGTTTTCATAAAAGCCCTGTATATATCCATGCTCTCCAAAATATCATAGATGATTATCTACGAAGTGCTTTTTCCACTAAAACTCAATGTGACATAAATTATCCATGTTACATCAATGACAACATAAAATAACTTAAATTTCCAACAATATCCCCCTTTGTCATTGATGACAACACCTTTAATGCAAATCACTACAGTCACTGCAAAATCCATATCTAAGAATCAAAGTTGCTTCCCCTGACTCAATACTCTCTATGGAGGTTGCTACCCCTAACTCAACACTCTCTTTGGAGGTTGCTTCCCCTAAATAAATGCTCTCCCCCTTACTCAAATCTCTCTCCCTTTGACATCAATGGCAAAAGGGACACCTATGGGGCTAAAATATATAACTCTTAACCTTAACCCCCCTCAAGCCCTTCTCTTTTGAGGTGATTAATTTTGGGGTGGGAGTACTTTTACTCCCATCTCAATTTGTTTATTTCCTCTATCAACTTCCTTCCATGTTTTTTTGATATCCTTCTCTTGATGAATTACTTGATATTTTTATCTAGAACCTGTTTGGAATTGAGTCCTACACCATATTGCAATATGCCCAAAGTTATTGCAATTAAAACACTTGATATTGTAACCTTTGGATGGTGCCCATATCCTAAAATCATTCTTAAAATAATTTCCATATCCATTATTTTTTTGAACCCTGTATTGTGAAGCTCTATTTTCATGACCATTATAACCATGACTTCTGAAATGTGTAGCTCTAAAACCAAAACCATGTTTCTAATTTTCTTTGCACTAAAAAGCTCTATGACCAATCTTGTTGCATGAGAAGCAATGTCCCTGAAAACCATACCTTCTTCCCTTGAAGTTTCTTCTAGCAAAATCAAACTTCTTTGATCCATGGATCCTACAATGTATAGCCCTATGTCCAAATCCATTACAAGAAAAAAAATATCCTTGAAAATCCCTTTGTTCATGCCTTGGTTCCTTATACCTTTCTTGACCATTATCCTTATGATCATCTTCAACTTGTGCATTGCATTCTTGAACCTTCTTTGTAGTATCTAAAACCTCTTCCATGCCTTTCTCTTCAAGAATTTATTTTCCTTTTGAACTTGATTCACCTATCTCAAAAAAAAAACCAAACTGAATATTTGGAGCCATAGGAACTTTGGAAATTTCCTCACAAATCTTAGGTGCTTCCTTGCTTTCATATTTTAGAACTTCCTTTCCTTTTGAGTGTGATTCCCCAAACCTGAAATATGGGACCTTTGGTGCTTTGGAATCTTCCTCTTGTTTCTCTTCATTTGTGTCAAGTAGCAACTTTGCACACATCTCTATAGCCTCTAAAATGCAAGTATCCATATCTACTACTTCATTTTATTTGATAACTGATTCTTCCTTATAGATTTCTGAAATGAAACCTCCTAATACAAATATAGGACCTTGTGTACTTATTTTCGATTTCCCTTCTTCATAACCAAGCCCTGTCTTTATAAATGGATCTCATTGTAAATCCAAAAAATTATCCAGTGTTTTTGAATTTCTTTGAAATTGTGCTAACTCATTTATGTAGGTCCCCAAAATTTTTTGATCTTCTTCTTCTAACTAATCACATATTTCTTTCCTCTCCTTTAGTTTCTTATAAATAGTGATGTCATGTGTTCTTGTAGAATCTTCCCTCAAGTTGTTAGCCTTTCTAAGGGAACCCACTCTGATATCAATTTAAGAACACAAGATTATACAAATATGGGGGGTGAATAGTAGAAGACCACTTTTTACTTTATCTTACAATTCAATATTATGTTGTGTAAAGATAGCAGTATCAATAGTAGTAATCAAAGCAATGCACAAAAACCATACACAATAGAGACACCACAATTTATGTGGTTCACCCAATGTGGGCTACTCCATGGAGAAAATATTTTACTAAAACTTTCTCAATCAATATCTTTGGGAATCACTCCCAATTACAATGTTTATGGATCTCTATCCAAAGGAGATGTTGATACCCTAATATCAAGTTTGTGGATATCTTCAATAGGCTTACTAAGAACCTACTCAATAGACTCACACAAAACCTACTTAACAAGCTCACATAGAACTTTTCCAATGCTGAATAACAAGCTCACACAGAACCTATCCAATGTTGAATAACAAGCTCACACAGAACTTGTTCAAAACTGCTCTAGCAAGCTCACCAAGAACTTGCCCAAATCTCCTCTACAAATTTATCCCAACATTGTTCTCAAATGTGTCCCAAAGGTCTTCTCAAAGGCTCAATCAATCATGCTCAAGTAGTACTCAAAATGAACTCAAAAATGAATGTTAATCTCAATTCAAATCCACTTAATAGAAGCATAAAGAGAATTTTTAGAGACTCAATATGTTCTAATCTTACTCTCAACCCAAATCAATCTCAACTCAACTCATAGCAGCATAAAGAGAATTGTTAGAGAATCAATATGTTCTAAACTCACTCTCAACCCAAATCAATCTCAAATCAAGTCAAGTCAATCTCATAGAATCATAAAGAGAATTGTTAGAAACTCAATATGTTCTAATATCAATCTCAACTCAAATCAAATCAAATCAACGAATCACAAGGAACAACTCTTTCTCACACAACCCTAGTCCAAGTATGTATCAACCAACTCAAATGTTTCCAACAATGCTCAACCACAAATCTCACATAACAATGATACTCATGTTCTTTTCTAACTCAAGTTCTTTTACAACCAATGGGCTTCAATAACAATGCTTATAAAACAAGGTTTAAACACAACTCTCAACTTATAAAACCTTGAAGCATTCAATCAACCACTTTCAAAAAGGAAACCACAAAAAATCATTTTCCCTCCAATGATATTTTAGAAATCAACCACCATAAACAATCAATATGAAAATGTGCCCATACCTTTTATGAAGATGAAAAAACCTCTTTGTAAATCTGCCACAATCACAAAATTCTTTTTCCAATATTTACAAGGGTTAGTAGATCACAAAATAATCAACATTACTCCACTTTTCAATAATCATCACCAAGGCATTTAATTGCACAACTTCCTTATCTCTCCTAAAACCACTTGTACCATAAAATAAAATAAATCAAAACATTGCATAACATTTTCACTCCCAAAACCACTTATACCATAAAATAAAATAAATCACAATATTGCATACCTTGACACCTCATTAAATAATTAATCCTCTTAAAAAAAAAATGCAAACTTCACTTTTGGAACCCCTTTGCAAAATAAAAAATATCTCTTTACACACCTTATTTCTCCTTCTAAATAAGTTAGTCAAATAGCCCTCGAAATAATCTTTCCGACGATATATAATATGTCCCCTTTCCAAAATAAATTGAAAGCTTTACATATATATATATATATATATATATATATATATATATATATATATATGCCAACCTCCATTAATTGCACATAGGTTGGCCCTCCATTAATTTAAACTTAAACTTTAAACTTTAATATCTTCATCACTGGAGGTCCTTTTTCGATGAAACAAAATTCCACCTTGGCTTTTATGAAAAGCCCTTTCCACATAAGCCCACCATGGTTTTAAATAAAACCTTTTATTTTACCCGTATTGGTTTTCATAAAAACCCTGTATATATCCATGCTCTCCAAAATATCATAGATAATTATCTATGAAGTGCTTTTGCCACAAAAACTCAATGTGACATCAATGATCCATGTGACATCAATGACAACATAAAATAACTCAAATTTCCAATATTTTCTAACAATGAATACAAGCATGAAGAGCAGGAAAGAATATTTTCCAAAGAATAAGAAAAATAAAAGTGGACTAGAGAAGTAATTAGATCTCTTGCTCAACAAGGCTATCTAACGATAGACTATATTGAAAGTCCAAGACAAAAGCAAAATCCAAAGACAAAGAAAATAAATCAGATCAAGAGAGGTAATATGAAGACTGAACCTAAAGAAGATACTTATTTGAAGACTCTAGATATAAATCTACAAGAGGTGGAGTGAAGATTTAAGATGAATATTGTATTGAAGACTAAAGTCTTCAATAACCAAATAATTTAATACACGGGGGTGTTGGAGTATATTACATTATTTGGTACATTCTAATGTACCACCTTAGGTACATCATTATATTAGGAGTGTTTTCTAGATTAGAGTGTGAGTAAATATTTTATATAATGTAATAATGTGCAGGAGATGCATAAGTGTCATGTAATTGAGTGTGCAAGTATGGTGAGTATAAACATGCACAAGTGTTTGTTATGTAAGAGTGCACATGTGCATTAGAATAGGAAAGTTAGGAGTATTATAGAAGAGTGAAGGCCAAGAGTACTCCATATGAATAGTTGCAATCTATTATATATATGTGACAAAGCATTGTAAAAAAGTGGATGTATGTGACCTTTATTCTACATCAGTTTGCTAATTTTTAGAACATTTATTAGGGTCTATTTTATGAGTTATTTATGAATTTATTTTTGAGTTATATTTGAATAAATAATTTTTGTTATTGATTATTTTATAGTGCAACTTTATATTTTATTATGTGGTTATTTACATTAAGAGTTAAGAATCAAAAGCTAAATTGTAAGACTACCCATTGGCATAATGGAAGTTCTATATTTTAAACTTGATGGCATATAATGTTTTTTTAAGTGTATATACAAGATTTCATGTACATAAATAGGATAATATATTTTTAAGTTAGTTGTCATAGTTGTAGTGTAATGATTAGTCAAATTATTTATGTAGTGGTTGCATGTTTGAAGTTAGGGAGTGATGATCCTACATTGGCATTGAATGCTCTCCTTTTTTGATATTTTATACTCTCCAATGATAGAGTAATTTTTTATAGCCCCAATTGCCAATTCCAAGTAGTGGCATAATGGTAAGGTTACATTGAGTCATCTTGAGTTTAAAACTCATGAAATGTTATATTGATGATAGGTCATAGGATATTTTGTATGATGCGTCATCCTGAGTTTAAAACTCATGAAACCTACCCATATTTATGTCCAACCAACTCACATGGACAATGGTATTTTTTCCTCCTTTCAATCCATGGTTACATGTTCAAGTAGTTTAAATATCATGGTATTCTTAAGTCAAATACATCTAATGGTGTGGTAGTTGGTAAATTACATTGCTTGGATTATGTCATACTTTTAAACCCTATTTCTAGCATTTCCTAGATATTTATACAGAGATCACTACTTTGTCAATTCAAATGATGTATGGCATGTTGGAAGCTATATAATTTTCTTTAGAATTTCTATAGTTTATCCTCCATTGACAACCCTTTCATTTATGGATGCTTTATATACCTATCCAAGTAGGAGAATATATTTTTTGTTCTCATTGAATGGATGGATATACTGGTTTACACTACATTCAATTTTCATTATTGTTGTAGGTCTATGAATCACAAAATTTGTTTCACCATACTTATAGGCTAAACCACTATTAATCTGCAGTCCCAGTAATACTATCATATTCTAGTTTACTATTGTAGGTTCTATAAAATTAGTAATTTATCCAACCATATCTAGGTAAAAGTACTATCATGTACTAGAACTATCAATGCATCTATTGATACCAATTTGTTTCAACACTTAAATAACTTGGTCTAAATCCTAATACCATTCACCCATTTTTGGTTTTTTTGTCATAGGTAATTTCTAGAATTTTTAGAAAAATGTTCTGACTAAGGTAGACCCTTTAGAATATAACGTATTATAAGAACTTTGTATTTTATATTTACGCATTTGCAAAGGAATATAAAAATAAAAAGTGCATATAGGTTGGAAGACTTGTTTTTAAAGTCTTTCCATTAATGCTTAAAATATTTAGAATAAATATTAAATTTTCAAGAGAAAGTATAAATCACACATAGGTTAAATTCTAACTATTGCACATAAATGTCCTTGCATCCTTGTCTTGAATAATAAAAGGTTTTTTTATCATGTCATAAAAATAAAATTACACATAGGATGGACAACTTATTTGACTATGTCATGTGTGTCTTGCATTTGTAGCCTAAGGTAGAAAATAGTCCAAATTCAATTATTTTTAGATTCCTTCTAGAAGAAGTGGATCAAACAAGAATATTTTGAAAACATTGGTGTTTTCCAATAAAAGAAAAAATGTTGACCTTGCAAATTTTTTCTTATCCTTTAATTATTGAATGAACCCAATATGAAAGGGGGATAAAGGAGTTAGTGTGTCTCTCCTTGTTTTCCCACGGATATTTCCACATTATTACAATTTGGAGTGCTTGCTTAATTTATAATTTTAAAATATTTTAGGTAAAATTATAAACAAGATTTATATTAACTTATTTGCATTACACTAAATTATACTAACAAATATAACCAGAAATTAATCATAGTGCTAGTCCTACTATCCATTGAGAATACAATTTATGAACTATTTTAATATATTGAGTGTATATTGAGCATGCATCATAGCCATCCATATGGGGTTGCATGTGTACTTATGCCAAATATGGAGTATATTATATTAGAATAGAGAGGATATCACGATGGATAGTAGGATTTAGGAGGAATTTATTATCTCTTATGTATCGATATTTAACACTTATATAAGGACGCTACTTCCCACATATCAACTTTAATATCACCTACAAATAGGTATATCAAGAAGGATCAGACATGTAGTGATTCATAATTATATAGGGATGCCTTCAAAGTATATAGGATAGATAATTTATATAGAGAAAATAAGAAAAAAATTGTATAAATACTCCTTCCTCTTTTCTAAAAAATAATTCTAAAAAAATCAATTAATCTCTCTTTTCACCAACCCTTAAACCATAATCAAGATATATTACCTAATCTATAGCATTTCTCATCAAATTCCTAGTCACTTTTGATCCTCCAAAAGAGGGATAAGATGTGTCTCTTATCCATGATAACCCTATATTTATTCAAGTAGTGGAGGGTCTATCACCTAAATATCCTTCAAGCCCTATCCAAGAAAAGGATGGAATATTAGTTTTTTGATCCATAGTACATATGGCCCACATCCTTCAAAGACATAAGGATTTTTTTAATATCTTCTTCAAAGAGCATAATGAATCTCAAGATATCTCTCTAGATTATTATTCATTATTGGATCATACCCAAAAACCATCATCTAAACCCTCACACTTAAATTAAATGGACCTATATTTTGTATTTGTTAATGTTACTATGTCAATGATCAATGCATCAATGCATAACTTAGTTTGTCTAAACCCATCTACTATCAAATAGTAATGGATAGTGGGAGACAATTTCCTCCTAAAATTCCATTGATGCAACACCCATCCATACCTACCCTTGAAGAACTTCTATAGAGTAGCTCTAGCTATCCTACATTATAATATATGGGGACCAATCATAACCCTAATCAAAATTATATATCTAATGTCTATCTCATAAAATTAGTCCCTACCTTAATCCTAGTTCATAATATATCACTTACCATACAATCCCAATCCTAATATACTTAATCATACAATTTCTAGATTAATCACAAGACAACATTTCAATCAGTTAGTATTTTATCCATGATCCACTAGTTAAATAAATTCTCTAAATTTTAGTATTTTAGGATCCAACTATTTTATTTCAATGCCAACATCATATTTCCAAATATCCCATCCATAATCACAAGTCTTGATATAGATATCAAGTTTTAAAATACGAATATATTATTTCATTGACAATGCATACATATTTATAGGTATAAAATACCTATTACATTACCATGGTATAAAGAATACCATGGGCCAATACCATCATAGGTGGCAAGATAAGATTGACTTGCCACATATCGAACTTATCTATAAGGTGCTAATTTATTTAATATGAGTGTCATCATCAAGTCTACTATCAATAATTAAATTCCATTTCACAACCTATGTTTCAACAATCATCACAACACATACCCTTTAATCTAGTTATGATAGTCTAATAATTTTTTTATAAAATTTCAAGCTCTAAAAACTCAATTATAATAATTGAAATAGTAGATAGCTACTATCCAATGTTCATCCTCTAGCCAAAAATATTCTTAAGATGACCTCTACAACCAATCCCTATATCCTTTTGTAGATAGCTAGTCTTTTCCTTCAAAAATTTTAATTTCCTATGTTTCAAATGTATAAGGAGAAATAATATATTATTCATCATATTATATTATTTACAATAGCCTAAAATGATATTGCTTGTGATGAAATGCTACTCCTAAAAAATCTCTCCTAAGAGTCTATGAGGCCCAACCCTAGAATAGTATTATCAAATAATCAGGTATTCCTTAAAAATATTTAGAGTCATAGACGAGATGTCCATCAAGTAGTTTTTAGTCTACATTAAGGACAAGGTCACCACTAGTGATATATATCAATTCAAGCAGTCTAAGGATGAGAATGTAGCCAACTTTCTAGGAATATGAAGATCCTTGGTGGATAGGCTATAATATGTTCCCCTATGAAGGGATCTACTTGGAAAATTAGTCTTTTACCTAAAAACTACTAACATGTCCTCCTATAAATATGTCATTAACATGGCTAAAAAATTAGAAACTATGGTCATCAAATGAGAGAAAGTAAAAATAAAGGTAAACAAGGATGAATATAAGTGTTCCTCTTTAAACTAATTGGGGTAATACAAGAATTAACATATTATTTTTTATGAGGTCACACATTCAAAAAAATCCAACAATATATGCTACTAAGAACCTTTAGAAAACTCACCTTTGATTTATCAACCTAGTAAAATCCAATATGGAGGTAGACTAATTTGGATGAATCTCTTTCTAAAACTCAAATACAAAATGGTAGAACTACCTCCAATAAAACATATATAACCCAAAATAGAAAATGCTTCTTAGTTGAAATAAAATAAGAAGTAAATCTTCCATAGAGCCAATGGTCACTCAACCAATAGGTGTATGAGCCTCAAGAATGTGTTCAAAGATCTCATTGATAACATATATATTATTGTCAATAACTTTTATTCATAATCTTCATCTAATTAAGACTTTGAAAGCTTCAAGAATCTACTTCCCAACCACACCAAAAAAAACCAACTAAGTGTTGAAAATAATATCAATTATTATAATGTACCACCTCATAATTAAGGAATAGTTTGTAATATTAATCAATATTATCACAACAATCATATCTCCCATGTATGTGTTTTCACATGGCAATAACACAAGATATCACCTTTAGAACTATCACAAACTAATCAGCCATCAAGGTTTCCTTTGGTTATTTGGTCCAAATTTCCAATCCACCCGATGGAATTTCCTTAATCATTAAGTTACAATAGAAAACCAATACTAGAACACCCCCAAAAATCTATCTCTAACTTCTCAAATATTCACATATACATTGGGATATTCTCTTCAATATTCCATGTGAACACACAGTTCCACTTAAACTATGACATGTTTTCTCTTATAGTTAGATCAATTGGGGTAAATCACATCAATATATAATTGTATAAGTATGACATCCATCAATCCTCCTTGGATGGAGAATCGTCTTTATACATTATAGGACAAATCAATGATAAGCTCATAAAGCAAAATTTAGTTGACAATAGTTTTGGATCAAATGTATGTGGCTTAAAATAATTTTGGTCTAACCAAAATGGTAGAGAAATTCAATCTAGTATGTTAAGCCTTTGATAATGGAGAACATGAGGTTAGACGTATGACAGTATTCCCCCTCAATGTTGGGCCCTAAACCCTCAAGACCCTATTTTGTCATGCCATGTGATCTTTCCTATAAAATTTTCTAGGTAGGATTTAGATTCATAAAATCTAGGTTGTTCCATACACCTCACATGAATTTGTCAAATATAAATATAAGGGCAAGACTTATAGTGTTCCCATTGACCCCAAACCCTTAAAATATTTTGTATTCAAGATAAAAACAAAGCCTTAGTCTCTATCCTCATCTTACTAATTTTTCTAATCCATCTATTGACCCTTTACATTATGAGTCTCCTATTATTGATGCATTGATGCCACTTCATCTACATACTTAACATAAATAATATTTAATGGAAATATTTAATAAATCCATAGTGATGATAAAAATTAGTCAATAACAAAACCTTCATGGACCTATAGCTAAGATACCTCATTCACCATGAACACTATTTTTTTCTTTTAGTTCTAGTAGTAGAGGAAAAACAATGTAGATAGATATCTGCTCCTTCATTTATGTTGGAAATACCACTGATAAGAAGATAAATGGTTGTAATGTTATTAACCTCAATTTTTCTAATAGAAATTATTAATAATTTATGCAAATATATTTAAACATCCATCCACAAATATTATCCATAATAACAATCCACACAATGAGATAAATATAGATAATACCCTTCAGGTAGTGCAACACCAATAGTATTCCTGAAGGAAGGGATCATTGTAGATCTTCTCCATGAACCGATACTATTACAAGAATACTTGATATGAATTGCTTGATTACAATAACAATACCCCTTATTTATATACCCATATTCCTAAACCCTTATCTCACTCATTATTACAATAAAATATTAAAATATAATAAACCCTGTGTTATGGGTGGTCCATTCCAATTACCCATATACATTATATCCCCATATTCATATTCCTAGTTACCTAATAACTAAATATAACATATCATAAATTAGAGGTACTTATTTCATCGAAATCCCAAAGAGGATTTCATTGTCAAACTAGGCCTTTTGAGTATCTTATTTGTCATAAAATATATTGTTGATACCTTGTAGGTTATTAAGGAACACATTTATGTTGTTTCATATTCCACCCAAAGACTTGTCAAGTTTCTAATCATAACCATTTTATGGCTAGTCTTATTGGCTTCATATGCTTTGCATATTTTTTTCCAATTCATTAGGGTATATAGACTTTTTCACAAGTTCTCAATGATCGTTACCTAGTGAATAATGTAAATAGCCCATGGAAACACATTCTTTTCCTTAAGACACTCTTTATACATATCTTCATCATGCTTAGATAGTTTGAATTTGAAAATCATCCATAATCCATTCATCATGAGGATTATCTCCATGTTGGACTTTCATTCATGTAAGCTTTAGTCAATAAATTTTACTTGAGATAAACTCTTCATGTTTGTCAGAAACATTAGAAGCTTTTGGTGCGTTAGGAATTGATGCGAAAACAACGTTTTATTATGCTACAAATTTATTCATTTTTTTATCACTAAGGTGTCGAAAGTGGTGAAGTGAGGGTATACAATGGGTAGTTATATCGTAGTATGCCACTAACTCAACTCTTAAATACCATTTGTATTAGATTTGTAGAATAACATCCCACAACTTTTATCACTTTTTGATCACCAAAATATTCATAAATGCAAGATGAACGCATAGGGTAGATAGTTATAGTAGGTCGAAAAATATCAAATTTTAGATCTCACTAACTCAACTCTTAAATCTTATTTGTATTAGATTTGTAGAATATCATCCCACAACTTTTATCACTTTTTGATCACTAATATCTTCATAAAGGCAAGGTAAAAGTATATGGTAGATAGTTATAGTATATCACAAGCTCTCAACTTTTAGAACTTTTAGATCTAAACAAGATTTCAAAATCAAATCCTAATGAGTTTAAGCAAAAGAAAAATAGATATAACTTACAAGAAAATAAATTCAAAAATATGATACATAGATAATAGCTACTTGTATATTATCTTTATTATACATAAAATAATACATTGATAATAAATAAGGCATATAACAAACTAAATTTATAAATTTTTATTTTAATATTTAAAACATGCGTGACGGTGGCTACCGATTCCACCATATAAATTCAAAAAAACATTTAAAACATATTTTAAAAATATATTTAAAACACATAGTTAATTAATTATATATATAAAAATCAATGTGCTAAAATATGATTAGAAGTAATAGTACCCAATATTCACTTTGGCAATGCCCATTTTCAAAAGGATGTATGTAAAAAAAACCCTTAAGCTTTAAAGAAAACATTTATAAAAAAAAAAATTGTGGTTAAGTCACTCGACTAACCTTTAAGTCGTCTTTGCAGTTATTTTTTCAATTTTTTTTTGGAACTAAGTTGGCTTTGCAGTGGGTTTTAAACATTTTGAGGACACTAGGAAGAATAGCTAGAGATCCCTCTTGATAGGTAATGGTATCTACAATTCATAGGTTGGGAAGTGGACGGATTGAAAGGAGGCTGTGTTAGCCCACTTTTAACAACTATTCAAATTTTAGGAGGTCGATAGTTAAGAGGTAACAAGTGTTTCTAACCAAAAGCACAAAATTATAACAATTCAAAATAAACAAATATACATATAAAAAAATTAAGCAGTCAGACATCATCCATAGTTCCAGTTTCATAGCCATAGCCAAAAATGTCCAAAATATATCAATACAGATCAAACAGAAATGCTCCCCCATGCCTCTAAAATAGACACTTTGAATAAACAAAACTTTGAAATTTAAAATCTGAAAAACTTTTTATACAAACTGTCTTTAATGAAATATTTTTCTTAAAAGATACTCTGATTATTATAGGATGTAATTCCGAGAAAGGTTGTAGTTGTAAAGTTAGATTTTGCTTTCAAATATATATTATTATAAGTTTCATAGCCCTTTTAAAGGTCACCCATGCGATTCATGCACTCATTTAAGACCTCACTATCTACAAACATGTACTTCTAGGACAGTTTAGTTTATCTGGTACCACGACTAGCTTTAAATTTTCCCGGGGTTGGCGTATTCGCGCTGGTTGAGATTCCACAGTCGACCTTGCCCATGAGTTGAAAGCCTGCTATGGCTTTCTCTGAACTTAAAGGTTCTTTTCACACTAAAAGGGCAGAGTTATTATAAAAATGATGACTGAAGACTGTTGATGATGGCAGAATGTCATCTATGACGGTCCTATTTGTTGTTGGACGCGTGAAATACGTTTAATTTTTTTTGAATTCAATGTGAGTGATAAGACAGCTTTCGTCCCTTCGTTTTGGATGCAACGTCGAATCAATCTCGTGCACTGAATTCATGTTTTTTCACCACAAAGAGCTGAAACACTGCAGCAGGTATCCCTGGTCATAGATAGGTCGTAGCATTTGGTTTCAGCTCAACATAGGCTGAGCGTTTCTTTTAAAGGCCAAAATTTTCAATCTTCATAGCTTAACTGAAATTGAATGCTGTGGGTTTTCAGGAAGTCACTTTTCGGTTGATTGTTTTACTTCGCATCTTGCATTTTCGTTTTCTCAATTATTGCATCTATTTTCCTTTGTCTTGTTATGCTATTTCTTATTGCATTCCTGGGCTGTATTCAAAAGTGTACTAGTAGATTCAGAATAGGCAATCTTTGAAGATTGTTTCAGTGAAATAACAGGAGTAGAGGTATAAGTTATTGATCCAATTTACGTGAGATTCTTCTGCTGAGTCACCGCAGATGTATGGGATAATTGACCTTATGGGTTACTGGAATGCATATTGAAATTCATTTTTTAAGTATATGTTGTTATACATGATGTTCGTCGCTGTGTCA
Organism: Wollemia nobilis; assembly: GCA_028583015.1. Lineage (NCBI taxonomy): Eukaryota > Viridiplantae > Streptophyta > Pinopsida > Araucariales > Araucariaceae > Wollemia > Wollemia nobilis. The sequence continues at coordinate 4,129,928 of JAQPPZ010001261.1, forward strand.
CTCAAGTATATCGATAGCGGAAATCAATATAATACATTGCTTCTTTCGTGTGTCATGATGATCAGGTGTGCAGAGGTGCGGGAAGAGTTGTAGACTAAGATGGCTCAACTACTTGAGACCCGAGCTGAAAAAAGAAGCCTTCTCCCCCTTCGAAGAAAAGCTTATCATCGAAGCACACGCAATCCTCGGGAACAGGTAGAATTTATGGAAAGCCCTTAACATCTCATTTCAACTTAAGCGATATGTGTAAACGTAATGTAAGTTTAAATTAAAAACTTATGGAATTCGTGCATTAAGAGGAAGCTGATTCATATGGGCATTTATCCAAGCAATCACAGACGTCGTGATTCCATCCCTGCATTGAAAACTACAACTTATGCGAGACAAGAGTCTTCTGAGAATGATTTGACATGTCTCGACATATGCAAATCACTTCCAGGAGCTACTCTCTTGATGCACCTACGCTACAAGAGAGAATGATTAGCCAAGTCTCTTAGTACAGGATGATGGTGGAAGTTTTGGTAGCATTCAATGTCCTCATCTGACTCGAACTGCTAGCGTAGGAGCAGAACCTACGCTACCAGACACAGATTTCATTAACTTACAGCTCTCAGCAGAAGACTTCTATTCTTCTCCAAAGCCAGAGATGGTAATTCTGGGTGGGCATGACACAAATTCTCCAATTGAAGGGTCTCAGGCACGAGATAACAGCGAAATACTGACATGGGAAAATCTCCCTACTGTGATGGAAGGAGAATTCGGTGCAGGACATATCCAGATGGACATGGAAACCATGGGATTGAACACTGCCATGAGTTGGGGCTACGAATCAATTTACAGCAACCCTGAGTAATGCCATGAGCCGTGAATTCATGAAATGGACAATGATAACTCAAATAGACAAAGCACCGCCTTAGAGCGTATTGTTATTTCACAGATAATATTGTTCTCAACTTTAGTTATTAAATTCATCGATTTTTTAGGTAAATTTTAGTTAAATTATTCGACGAACAAACCCGAAATAATTCTTAGTTAAATTATTCGACGAACAAACCCTAATTTCGGCATATGGAAAAGAAAAAATACCGAGAAAATTGTTTTGGTCCTCAACATTGAAAAAGATTAAGTGGAAACTTACGGAAAAGAAAAAATGCATGCAAAAATGAGGCGTGCTGTGTGGTTTTGTATTTTTACAAAGCTCTTATCATATGCGTTTGTGGTTTTCTTGGTTTAAATTATGGGTTGGAGTTTTTTTTATGGATTTTTGAAAAAAATTTAAGAAAAAGAATAGAAATTATAAAAAATAAAATTTAAAAATTTAAAAATATTATAAAATTAAAATTATTAAATTTTACGTAGTTTAAATCATGCAATTTTGTGGTTTTTCAGGCGATGGAGTTTTTTTTTAGAGAGTTCTTAAAAAGTTTCAGAAATACAAATTATATATATATAAAATTATGAAATTTAAAATTTGGTGGTTTAAATCATGCAATTTTGTGGGTTTGGTGGTTTAAATTAAGCGATGGAGTTGTTTGACAAGGGTTCTCGAAAAGTTTTTAGAAACAAGGGAATACGAATATTATAAAAAAAAATTATAAAATTTAAAATTATTAATAATTTTAAAAAAGTTTTGCAATTTTCATTTTTAGTTAGTAAGGGCAATGTGAACTTGGTTATATATATCGAATTATATCTCGAACTTTCCTTTTAAGGGTGTTTAATTCGAATACTTGATAACTAAGTTATCAACTGGTAAATTATCCATAACCTTTAAAAAAATTAAAAAGCAATTATGATCTCCGTTGGATTGAATTATGATCTCCGTTGCATTCAATCCAAGCACTATTAGACTTCGTTTTCTTGCAAGACAAATGTGTTGCATGTGTCCACATTTTCTTATTTTCTTATTTTATAGTTTTTTCAACATTTATGAACTTGACTCATACGGAATTCTTTCACACTTACCATTTTTTCAACATACATGAACTTGACTCATATGGAATTCTTTCACACTTATCTCCGTACACCAAAATTCAAAAATTATTTTAAAATAAATTGAAGTTTTAATATTAAAAATATTAACTCTTAATTAAGACTAAATTAATATAAAGGAGTTAATTATTGAGGCTTATGTGTCCACCAAAATTTCAAAATTTATTTTAAAACAAATTAAAGTTTTGAATATTAAAAATAATAACATACACTTACATTAAATTAATATAAATTAATTAATTATTGAAACTTAAGCAGGAAGGAGTTAATTCTTTGGATATTTTCAGAGCTATTGCACTATGTAATGTGAGTGTGGTCTATCGGCTCTACCGGCAAGGATGACACTTGCATTATCGGTGATGTGACCCGGGTTCAATCCTCATGGTGGATGTGTATAAGAAGTATTACTCAAAAAAAAAAAAATTATCTCAGTTGATTGTTGAGAGACTTAAGCTTTGGTTCAATAAAATTAATATTGAAGAACATGAAGGCTATGTGGCGGGAAGACAAATCCTTGATGGTGTGACTATCGCTACTGAGGTCATTCTTTCTATAGGAATTTTTTAAGAAAAAACTATGTTTATAAAATTGGATATGGTTAAGGCTTATGATAGGGTTAAATGGTCTTTCTTAAGTAAAATTCTCCTTGCTTTTGGTTTCGAATCCAATTGGGTTAATTGGGTGATGAGTTGTATTACGTCTCCATCCTATTTTGTCCTTATCAATGGTGAGCCTTCTACTTTGTTTCAAGATTTGAGAGGTCTTCGTCAGGGGGATCATTTGTCTCCTTATTTGTTTATTATTATGGCTGAGGGTTTGGGTAGACTTCTCAAATTGTATGGCAGTCAGGGGTTGATTCATGGTTGGAGGTGGGGTAGTAGTTTACATGTGTATTCTCATCTTCAATTTGTGGATGATACTGGTCTAATGGATCTTACCTCTATTAGGGAAGCAACTAATTTTAGAACATCTCTAGATATTATTTGACTGCTTCAAGGTAGAAGATAAACAAGGAGAAATCCTCCATCTTATTTTTCAATACTAATCCTCTTATACATGTTAGAATTACTCAGATTCTTCAATTTCAGATTGGATCTCTTCCTTTAACTTATTTGGGAATTCCTCTTTATGTGGGCCCTCTACCTTGAGGTATTTGGAATAATATTTTGGATAAATTCTAGGCTAAAGTCTCTCATTGGAATGTTAAGTGGCTTTCTTTTGATGGCAGAGTGTTGCTTCTTAAGTCGACGTTTCAATATTTATGTATATATTGGTGCATGATTCAGGTTGCTCCTCCTAGTTTTAATCATGAGCTTGAATCTCTGTCTAAAATATTTTTATGTATTGGAAATTAGGATTCTTCAAAATGGAGTCTAGTTAGGTTGGAGAGTATTTGTAAACCAGAACAGGAAGTTGGTTTCGGTCTTCATTTGACTTCTATTTCTGGTTAGGTTTTGGAGGTCAAGCTTTATTAGATATGGTCCAATGTGCATTTCTCAAGACCATGCTTGGGCTAAAATTATTTCTTTTAAGTATCTTAATGGGGTTGAGGGCTTTGAGATACCTAGATACAGTTTGTCTAGTAAAGGCTCTTTGATATAGAACACCCTTAAGAAGGGGACGACTCTTGTTAAGCAAGGATTGTTTTGGATTTATCTCAAAGGCTCGAAGGCTCTTTTCTAGCATGATTCTTGGGATAGTTTCCCTACAATTTTATCTATGTTTCCTCATCTTCAGGATCTATGAAATTGTTTCTTTGCTACTGGTTGGTATAGGGTGATGGATTATAAAGTTGCCAAAATATTTGGGGAGGTGGAGGTAGTTCAGTGGAAAGATCTTAGAGAGTGGTTCTGCTCAGGATAGAGAACAGTTGGCTTGTATTTTGGCTAACAGGGAGTGCTCTTCTTTACAAGATAATGATGTTTTGGATTGGAGTCTAGATCATAGAGGGGTTTTCTTGGTGGCTTCTGGTTACCATGTTTTAGATAGGCAGCATTTTGGGGATGAGGAGGTTCCACAGTAGAAATATGTTTGGAATAAGTTTTCCTAGCCCAAATGCAATTTCTATTTGTGGTTGGCTACTAGGAACAGATGTCTTATTTAGGATAATATCCAAAAGAGAGATTTTCAAGGCCCTTCATTTTGTTTCCTTTGTGATAATAGGGATGAATATTTAGGGCATTTGCTCTTACAATGTTCGTTTATGCGAGAAATTTGGCATCTTTGGGGGAGGGTGTGGAAATAGTCTTATTTGCATGCCTCTTCTCTTGTTGAGTTCTTGAGGATTTTAGGAAGACCTCCTACTAAGGCTTTTTTCTTCAAGTTGTGTTGAGTATTGGTCCCTCATGTATTATATGGCATATTTGTCTTGAAAGAAATAAAAAAATGTTTCAAGGTAGAAAGTTAACTGTTTATCCTATTTGGCAGAGGATTATTGGTATGATCCAAGAAACAGTTTTTTCTAAATGTCAGATCAGTCTTCATTTGGAGCAGTCTGAGATTTTGATGATGTAGGACCTAGGTTTAGTGGAGAATAGCCCTCATCCTTATTTATCAATTAGGAGGAAAGGCCTCAATCAAAAAGTGCAGAGAGATGGTATATGGCATCCTCCGCCTCAGGGTGTGTTTAAGATTTATACTAATGGCTCTTTTAGATGGAATCCTAGGTATGCAGGTATTGCTGGTGTTGGGAAAGATAGTAGTGGTGCAACTCTTTTCATTTTTTCCTATTATAATGGGAAGCAAACTAATAATTATATGGAGGCCTTTGCTATTTGTTTTGATTTGGAAAAAGGTTATGCTCTGACATGACGAAATATAATCTATGAGTCATAATCTCATATTATTATTAATTTGTTGAAGACACATAATATTTCTAATGTTCATTGGCAGCTTGTGTTAGTGGCTCGGTAGATCATTCAAATTTGTTGACATCTGGAGTTTATTTCCTTTGTTCATATTTCCAGGGAATGTAATAGTGTGGTTGATTGCTTGGCAAAATGGGCTTTTGAGTTTTAGGAAGACTAGAATGTTAGGGAATGGGATCAACTCCCATTGGATTGTTCTTGTCATCTTGTTAATTTTCTTACTACGGATATGTTTGGTTGAGGTTGTTGTTTGTTGGGTGTCTTTTTGTCAAGTGCTCAGTGGTTTTGGGGGTCTCTTTCTTCTGACCCTTATAAGGGTTATTGTTTTGGGATTCTTTGTTCCTTGTATGGTTTTATTGATTCAATAGAATTTTACCAACATAAAAAAAAACTTAACAATTTAAAAATAATAACTTTTAATTTTACTAAATTAATGTAGAGTTAATTATTCACACTTATTTGTCTACCAAAATTTCAAAATTTACCCATGTGCTATAGGTGAATTGGAGAGGGTAGGGCAATCCTCCAAGGGAGGTCCCACGTTCGAATCTCCACCCTATCAAATGCACATTGGATACCCAAAATCCAGTTGATAATGTTGGTACGACCAAGGTAGAACGTGACTCCTGGATGATTTTGACAGTGTAAAACCCCTGGTCATGGTTTCTTAGACTAAGGCAGCCCCTCATGGAGTTTTTTGTTAAATTAAAAAAAAAAATCAAAATTTATTTTAAAATAAATTAAAAATCTGACAATTACACTAAATTAATATAAATGAGTTAATTGTTGAAACTTAACAAAACATGGATAATATATTGATAAAAAGATAAACTAAATAAGGTTTAATTAATTTGATAAAAAGTACAATATAATATTTTCTTTTTGTAATGGGACTGGCTCCAATAAAAACCACATATAACTTTTGTATATCCATTTGAATGATAGATTAATTATATATATATAATAGTTTTATAATTTTCTCTAATTAACAATATATCTGCATATGCATATTTTTAAATAAAAAATAAACAAATAAAATAAGATTAAATCTCAGCGGTCAAGTATACTTTAAATTAAAATAGTATTGAGTTTAGACACATTTCATTAGATATGCCATAAACACAGGAGAATAATATAGATAAAGAATTTAAAATCATTGAATTTAGACTCATTCATAAAGATACGATGAAAAACAAATAATAATATATAATTAAATTTAGTCAATATTTCCAACTAAATTTTACGAACCTAAAACTGAAATCTTATGTATTCCTCAGTAATAAATCTCTTTAATTATGTATATTGAAAATAATTGAACTTAAGAAAATACACTTATCTTATTATATGTAAAACAATAGACATATTTCATAAGATATGCCATAAATATAGAATAATAATACATAGATAAACAATTTAAAACCAATGAATTTAAACTCATTTCATAAAAGATGCCATAAAAAAATAATAATATAAATTTAGTCAATATTTACAACTAAAGTTTACCACTCGAACTGAAATCTTATGTATTCCGTCGGCGATAAATCTCTCTTATTAAGTATACTGAAAGTAATTTACTTATAAACTAAGGAAATACACTATATTATTATATTAAAAAAAAAAGCTTAATGCCTATATATTATAAAGTTTAAATAAATTTTAGTTTAATTAAAAGATAAATATAATATAATATATAAGGTCCGATGTCTAGATCAATTGGTTCCAACAAACCCCATAAGAGATGTGGAGGTTCAAGGTTCAAATCTCAAGTTTTGCTGGACTAAACGTTTGTCTCTTTTCTGGTGCTTTCAATGTTGTAAAAGGTTAAAATGATTCTTTTTTGGTGCTTTCAGTGTTGTAAAAGGTTAAAAATGATTTTGGCATGGTGGTTATAGGGACGGATTGCGCGAAGATCTATGTGACAGCTTTCGGGGCAAATAACACATAATACTGTGACGGCCATAAAAACTAGACAGCATGCTCGGATTCGTGGTGTCTACTAATTCCACCATGTTTTATATATATATATATATATACTTTTATTCAATGCATTTATATTGAAATTGACTAAATTCGTTCAATGAATTATGTGCTTACTTCTTTTTTAATTTTTTTAAAAGTAGCTTTTTAAAATGGTTTTTCTTTTCCTTTTACATCAACTTAGATATATCATCATATCAAGCTATATAGCCTATTTCAAGGTTATGCATAAGGTTCGGGTCCAAAATGTATTTTAAAAAGTTAGGTGAATCAATTTCGAAATTGAGGCGAATTGTGTTTAAACTCATGTAGAAGAGATGACAAATGGCATTTTTTTTCTAGCAAAAATTATAAAATTGTGGTGAATGAATTGAAAAATATTGTTACCACTTAAAATAAGGGTTTTTTGAGAATTTTATTAATTTTTAAATGTATATCTCATCGAGCTAGGTGGTTCTAAAAAATTTGAAAATAGAGCTCTAGATCAAAAGTTATGCCTTTTAGAAGGGTCTCTACAAAAGAACACCTCTACAACTGATCAGTTGTAGAGTTGCAACCGATCGATCTGCAATCGATCAATACTGTTGGTAGTTTTGCCACACTAAATTTTTTATTGTAAAAAATTAAATAGTATCAAATGAATGCTACATTTGTTTTGATTTTACTGTTGTAATGTAATGTTTATTTTTCTTCCTTTGAGCAATTCTTTAAATAAATAAGGTTGATTTCGTCCTTGGAGATGCACAATAATTTTTTTCTAGTAAGCATTCATGAAGCAAAATATAAAAGGAAGAACTACATAACAATGGACGATTCAAGGCTGAAGGATCAATGGAAATACTCTAAAGATTTTGCAATTTTTGTTTAAACAAAGGCGTCAGTGGATACGAAGGGAAATACATTTTTTCCTCATGGAGGGGCGAAAATCAGTTGTGCCCTTCCTTTGGGGTGAAACTACCTTGATGAAATATTTTATCCGAATGAAGAAGAAAAAATTTTACAAGTGATGAAAATTAGTTAAAGTCAAAGGCACTCTTGGGAGAAGACAAAAATTCCTTTCGCCCGTCTTTGGGGTGAAATCCTATTTTAAGGTGATTTGGATCAAAAACCCTTAAAGAAAAACACTAGGACGAATAAAATGCTTTGGTCAAAGTCAAAGTCGCTCCAAGGAGTGAGCGAAATGTAGTTCACCTTTCTTGAGGGTGAAACTCCATTTCTGGGTATATTTGGGTAAAAGTATCGAAGAGACAATAATTGGAGCAAAGGCAACATTGGTCAAACTCAAAGTCACCCCGACTTGGGGTGAAAATAATTTTCGCCATATTTTAGGGGTAAAACTCCTATTTTTACTTAAAATTCAAGCAGGATGATGTTATGAGGCGAAATTAATCAGTACAAAGGGAAAAATTCCAGCTTTGAAGGCAATCATTAGCATAATAATTTTTTTTTGCCCCTGTTTACTATGAAAATACCTTTCACCCCATTGTATTGGCAAAACCAAGTTTTATCTCTCCCTCTCAGCAGAGTTACTTTCATAAGTGCCATTGTTGCATATCTTTTTGAGAAAGGATAGGGATCAATTAAATTTAATGCTTAGGGTAGTGAGAGCGATGATCCAAAATTTTGGCTAAAATTTTACTAGAATTAAATGCTACATTTTGGATTTTGGTATGATCTGGTTCATTTTCAAAGTTCTTCCAGTGATCTCACTCCTTATCGAAATAAATTTAATGATTTATTGGGTCTCCGCTAGTGATGGTAAGATTCCGAGACGTAGGATGATGGAGTGGTGTCCATAATTTAATATTTGAGATCTTATTCACTAAATGATATTGTTGAGTTTCAATACATCGACACTTGGAATATTTTTTGATCATCCATCTTAGCTCATTTTCCATGCGCACTTCATGAAAACCAGATCGATATTCCCTGAAGAATGATTTGATTTGAGCATCGCCATTATCGAGGAGAGAATTGTTGCTGCTGATTTTTGACTAGTTGATATTTTGTTTGTATGTGCATTCAATGAATTAGGCAAAATCCTCTATAAATACTAATATTTTCAATGTAATGAAGAGAGGATAGACACTCTAGAAAAACACTTTAATCTTTTGGCATAAATAGAAAGACATTCAGCTTCTGGTTCCTTGAGTAGTATTGTGTTTGATCTCTTTTTGTTTGTCATTTCTAATTACGTTCATGTCCATTGTTTTCTAATTTTAAATTTTGCATGTGTATTTAAGTACTACTTGTGAGGGAGTGAATACTTGAATGCTTTTTTGGAGGTTATCTTGGTAAACTATGAGTGGTTCATGTGCCTTTCTTTCTATTATATGCTAATTAATACTTGCTATGAATTTTTGTTGTTAGTTTATCCCCACTTTATATTTCTAGCTTATAGCCACATTTCCCATTTCTTTCTATTATTTCCCATCTCTTTCCTATTACCCTAAGCTTTAAACCAATCATTAGTTTTAGTACGGGAACCATCACTCTTTGGATATTGGCTTGAATAAGATCCCTTTCCTTTGGCCTTTCAATGTTGGTTGGGTCTAGGGTGCACAAATAATATTTTATACTTAGGCAGATTCAAAAGTTCCACTTTGAATAGTATCAAGGTGTTATGTTCACCTTTGTACTGAATTATTAGAACATCTAACAACTTGGCTTTACCCAGAAGCCTTCAAATTTTAAGTGAGCAAAAGCTTCCTTCATGATCACAAGATTGAATGTCAAAAATCCAAAAGATCTTGTTGAGTTTTATGACCTTGACACCCAAGTGTTAGGGGAACATCCTAGGTTAATTACTTTGGCTATCCCATCAAGTGTTACATCTTCACTATTATTTGGTGTGTTCTCTATTCCTTTAAGTATTACTAGCACAACCACTAGTTTTCCACCTCCCCAGCCAAACACTACATGGTCCAAAATCCACCACCACAACCAGTAAGGAAATTCCTAGCATGGAACCACTTTGAACCTCTGAACCTGCAATCTTAGAACCCAATTTTGCAAGCAGCGATGAATGCTCTACCTACCTATTATGGAACAGGTAATATGACTTAGGAGCATGTCCAATATGTAGCTACCTTGGAAATAATACATAGCATAGCATACAAGGATCTCATGGTAATATTACTCATGCTTTCTCTTTGAGGTAAGTTGCTTTACTAGTACTGGTCATTACAACCTGCCACCATTACTACCTAGGACCAGTTGGAAAAATTGTTGATCAAAGGATTAAATGAACAAGCAAATTTTTTCTCTATGTTGCATCATTTTACTACCATTCATAGGTATCTGTAGGAGGAAATAATAGACTTTAATGTCAGGTTCACCCAAACATGGCATAGAGTTCTTGATGGTCTTTGGCCTACTCCTGAGCAAATGATATTTTACTACCTCTGAGATTTCAACTCTAATATCAGTATGGCCATCTGATAATCTAATGCTAATATGTTTCCTAATCTATATTCTTCTACATAAAAGGTTGAAGTTGATCTGATTGCAATTTGTAAGATTCCACCAAAAATGACAATGCCTATTTTTCTTGATATTCCACAGTATTTGTATGCTAATGCATCTTATCATCCTTTTCCCATATCCCCCATGTATCCAATACCTTGTGGAATACAAGTACATATCAAACCACAATGATAGTTTATGTTCCTCAACTGCCTGCTTAAACCATCCCACATTTACCTTCTCCAGTTCTACTTCTAGCATTACCATCTCTGCCCATACCACTTCCATTACCAGCTCCTCCAGTACCTTTAAATCATGATCCACAAGAAAATATGATGAAATAGTTGCATACAATGAACTCAACGATAAGAGTGATGGGTAATGAGATCACGATTATCAAAAGAGAGTAGGTTGAAAGAGATTTTTATCCTAGGATAATTCAGCCATCGTTGATCACCAAGGAGCAAGTAGCTTCGACCAACAAGATGCCTAAGAGAAATTTGACTATACTAACAAATGAAGAAGCTAGCACATCAAAAAAAACATATTGGTTCTCTATGTGCAATGATCCACATGGTGATAAAACTTTCATAGTTCACTTGAACTACGTGCAAACATTGGTAGAAATTTCCTCTGCTAGTCAAATCAACATTATCATAGAAGTCGATCATAATTTTATGGTTCCTTCTAAAGAGCAATTCCCAGTTCTCATGAGAACTAGGATAAAACCCATTACTATGGACCCATCTGAGATGGAGTCCCTAAAGGTACTCATTGACTCAAAGGTGTAAAATGAGAAAAAACAAGCACAAGCAATAGAAGTTATCCCGGTGCCCAAACCAGATGGACCCATCCTACTAAAAGATATGTTCCCTCCATGAGTGAAAGACAGATTGTAATAAAATGCCTCAACTTCTCATGCAAGTTCTAAAACAGAAGAACAAGCTAGAGAAAATATAAAATACCCATCCTTGACCAAGAATTAGAGGGTAGAAGCTATGTAGAAGTATCAGAGTAGATATGAGACTACCGCTATAGTAAAAGAGTCTTGTTCATCCATGTATAAAATTTTTGAAGAGTTGGAGAGGATTCCAGCCAAGGTGAGTCACTATGATACACTACAATTGCTTGGACAAGTGGACTTGTTGCAAGAATTACTAAAATTTGTGAAAGATAAGGGGAATAATATGAATCAGATAGTGTTAGTGCAAAGGCTAATGAATTTGCCACTGAAAAGAATACACCACCCTCTTTCTATCTATCTCTTAGGATGGAAGGTTGGATTGTGCACAATTGCATGATTGACTCCGACACTACGATGATTGACATGCCAAAGGTAATTTGTGATGTTATGGGTATGGAATACACAAGAAGCAGCCCTGGAATTTTGCAATTAGATGGAACCTCTATCAGGATAGTAGGGATCATAAAATACATCATCATCGTGTTGCACAAAATACCTCAGATCACAGTGATCCAAGAGGTGGTCATGGTTTATCTAGAGCCATATTTTAGCATGTGCCTATCATTGGTGTTAATTACCAAGTTGGGAGGTTACCTTTCTCTGGACTATTCCCATTTGGAAATTCCTATTAAATGGAGGAGAATATGAATTTATAACGAGAAGCCTTCAACTTATCATGTACAAAATATTTAAGAAGAAGATAAACCTATTAATTCTATCACTTTGATAACTAAAAAATTGGAGGAGTTAGACTTGATGGAAGAAGTTATGGACAAGCTTCAGATAGAAGATGAGTTTTCAATGATCAATTTTAACGCCATGATGGAAATTGAAATCCGTTGTTACACTATCACTAAGCCTAAAAAAGTTGAAGTGAAAGTTCCTAATGATGAAGATCCTATTCCTGATCAACTGTGGAAGTTGTGTTTTTATGGTGCTAGATGCAAGAATGGTGCAAGAGCTAGAATCGTTCTTATTTCTCCCTCTAGCATACAAAATACATACTCTTACCAATTGACCTAGTGTTTTAAAAACAATTTCATTGAGTATGAAGCACTCTGCATGGGTTTGAAAAAGGCAAAAAATCTCAGGATCAAACAATTGCAAATATTTGGATATTATGACCTAATCAATAACTAGGTAATGAGTAAGTGCATTTCCAAGAAACATTACTTGAAGGTGTACCGTAATGAATTTTGGGATCTCTTCAATGCTTATATAGCATTGAACATCCAAGCAATCTCATTGGAACATAACAAGCGCGTCAATCTCTTAGAATCCCTTAGCACTAATTTTTCTCTAGTGGAGCATGTGGTGAGAAATCCCAAGACTATAAGATTAATTTATAGACCTTCAGTCTGTGATAAAAATATCCATTGGCAAGTGTTCAAGAGTGACAAGAATATTATTAATTTCTTGATAATAGAAGCTAGTAATGTGGAAGAAATAACAATTGATGAGGAAGAAGTCAAGGGTTTGATTCAGTTGCAGAATGATCATATCCCAAAGGGGTTTATTACACTTGAGAATATTTTGATCAAAATTATGGAGAAAAAAATTGTATAATAAAGGTGGATGAAAAGGAGTATACTAAATTACATCTAGGACCCGAGAAGTCGATAAAATTTGGTATTGATTGCACTCAATAAGATTTGAAGCAGATCAAAGAGTTATTTCATGAGTACCTAGAAACTATTTCTTGGAGCTACTAGGATTTGAAAGGCTACAACAAAGATAAAATCCAGTATATCATTGAGTTGCAGGAAAGAGTGAAACCCTTCAGGCAAAATCAAAGACCGATCAATCCCAAGATCAAAACTTTGATGAAAGTAAAACTTTTGAAGATGTTGGAAGCCAAAATCATCTACTTGATTAAGCACTCTACTTGGGTAGCTAATCTTTTCCATGTAATAAATAAGAATGAATTTTAAAATTTAAACCAGACATCTTTGAAGGATCACTATCCGCTACAGCAAATTAACCAAATTATTCATGTGGTTGCTGGTGCTCAAATATTATCTTTGTTAGATGGATTCTCTAGCTATAACCATATTTGGGTCAATGATGAAGATCAATATAAAATGACGTTCACCACAAAATGGGGATATTTTGTGTATTAATGTATGTCATTTGGTCTTTCAAATGTTGGCGTAACTTTTCAGAGAGCAATGAACATAGCTTTTGATGAGTTTTTGAATTAAGTTATTGTGATTTATTTGGATGACATGATTGTTTTCTATCATAACACGAAGGAACATAGTTTACATCTAAGACAGATGTTCAAAAAGTGTTGGGAGTTCAAAATATCGATCAACCCGAAGAAGTCCATTTTTATGATAAAAGAAGAAAAAATACTAGGCCACGTTATTCTAGAAGAAGGTTTAGTGATTGACCCAACTATAGTTGAAGCCCTCCTAAAGATTCTATTTCTAGCCAACAAGAAGGATTTGCAATCATTAATCGAGCAAATTAAATTTTTTTGAAAGTTTGTTGTATATTTCACCCAAGTAGTAAAGCCAATGACAGAGCTATTTAAAAATAATGTTGAGTTCAAATGGACCGAGCAGAGGATGTAGGCATTCAAGGAAATAAAAGAGAGAATTTCTCAAGCCCTAGTACTGGTGAATCATGATTACTTAAAATATTTTATCTTGTATGTCATTGGTGAATAGGAAAGTTATGCAGTAGTGCTTACGTAGAAGGTAAATGATGGAGATGAGTAACTGATCACTTTCTTGAGTCAATTCATCTAACCACATGAAGAGAGATATAATTTCATTGAAAAACAAGTATATGTGGTGATGAAATCCTTGAAAAAGTTTCGGTATTTTGTTTCTCAAATCAAGACGATAGTCTATGTTGTTCATCCATATGTTCAGAGTTTCATCATTAAATGAGATCTTGGTAATAATAAATTTGGATGGGTCTCTAATATTTAGGAGTAAAACATTGAAATATTTCCAACCAAGCTAGTTCAAGGTCAAGCATTATGCTAGGAGCTTGCCAAAAGTGTTCCATCAAAATCCATGGTTTTCCAACTTGAAGGTTCAACAAGGAAATTTTCTAATCGCTCTACAAATGATCATGATTGGATAGAGGACCTTGTCGAATATTTCCATATAGGAATATGTCCTTCACACCTTAATGCCTCACAAATAAGGAGATTCAGACTTTAGGTCCTTAGGTATGTGATTCTGCCAAATGGGTTGTTCCATAAAAATATTGATGGAGTACTTCTCAAGTGTCTTCGAGAATCAAAGAAACAAATAATCCTAGAAGATTTTCACTCTGGTCTATCAGGATGCCATTATGCATGGAGGCCAATGACATTAAATATTATTAAAGTAGGATATTTCTGGCCTATATGCTTTCAAAATATGTCAATATTATGACAAGTGCCAGAGATATGTTGGTAGAAGCAAGAAACCATTATTGTCCCTTCATCTGATTCAAATCGAAGCACCATTTTAGCAATGAGACTTAGACTTTATTGGTATCATTGATCCCAATTCCTCTATCGGATACAAATACATCCTGACGATAACAAAATATTTCACCCGATGATCAGAAGCAATTCCAATGAAGAAGGTGGATCAAGCAAAAATTATTGGTTTTATTGAAGGTTTAATTACTCGTTTTGGCATACTTAATGCAATCATAATAGGAAATGGGACTCCCTTTATTAGTTCCAAGATCATCGGAATTATGGGTAAGTATAGGATTTACTTGAATATATCATCTAACTATTATCCGCAAGGGAACGACTTGGCTGAGTCCACAAACAAAAAATTGCTGAGAATTTTAAAGAGGACCCTGGGAGATAACAAGCACAGTTGGCACTTGCTTCTGAACCAAGAATTTTGGGCTGATCATATCTTCATGAATAAATCCATTAAAACATTTCCTTACGCCTTCATGTACAACAAAGAAGTAGTGTTACCTATTCATATCGAATTGCCAACTCTTCATTCATGGCACTTGTTGTAAGATGAAAATGATGATGAGCCTGATCCCATGAGCGCGAGATTGGCACAAATTTTACTTTTGGAGGAAGTGAGGGAAAAATAATATAATGCCTTCATGGAACATGCTCGGATGACACAAAAGTGGTTTTGCAAGAAAACTTCTGAGAAATCATTTGAAGTGGGTGATCTAGTGTTAAAAATGGAATGAAAACAAGGCTAAGCCTAGAAAGCATCACAAGTTTGAAGCGATATGGGATGGCCCATTCTAGATTTTAGGTGTAAATCAAGTCAACTCATTTTATTTACAGTATATGTATCGACGTGCGCTGCTAATTCCCATAAATGGTCTTCATTTTAATGCCTACCATCAATGATAGAATTGTGATCAAGTATTTATATATGTACACAAGTTGTTATGTTGGTTTCTTTTCAGTAGAGTAAAAAAAATGGATGAAATGTTTTCACCGAGAGAATTTAATTCTATCCCAAGCAAGTGTTTTTTCCCCGAAACTGTCCTTGCCAATTACAAATTTTTCACCCGAAAATATTTTAAAGAGAAAAAAGGGGGATTTTCACTCATGTGTGGAGAAAATCATTAAAAGAAAAAAATATATAATTCCTCGGCAATTTATTTCGAAGGAAAAATCAAGGTTAGTTTTGTCAAAGACATGATTTAATTTTATAAAAATGCCGCACCTTTTTAATTTGCCAAAAAATATATAAAAGGAAAAAAGGGAGAAATAAAAAGAAAAAAAAATAAAAGATAAAAACTTTTATTTTCACCCCACAATGAATATATTTTTTTTTTTTTTAATTTTGGGATGAAATACTCAAGTATTTCTAAAGTGTACCAAATGCTACCATTTGATCAATCAAATTAACCATAACAAATTAAAATGCTTAGAAATGTTTTCAACTCATTTTATTAAGAATTTGATACAAAATTACAGGGTGAATCTCCTTTTCTTTTCTCAATGAGATGTGAAACACTCTGATGGTTTCTCTTGGGACCCCTCGAATGTAGGTGGGCTTTAATGCATGTATGCCACCATTGTGTGTTGTTGCTGCTATTGTGTTTGCTGCTATGATAATGTTTACTGGCGTTGGAGGGCTTGTAAATGGTATTAGTTCACTTGGGAGCCTGTCATGGATCAGAACCCATATTTATGAAGACAAAGAGACATTAAAAACATGAAATAAATCCCAAAATGAAGTTTAAATGCTATATAAATATGAAAAAAAGGTTACCTAAGGTTTTTTTTGGTGTAGATCAGTTGTACGGCCAACTCACACGACAGGGGGCAATATGACACCCGAATTTGTAGGTCAAGGGGTGAACCCAACTGCAGGTGCTTTCTGATGGAGATCCTTTTTCTGGATGGGCTCCTAGGATGCTTAGATGTTTTTTGTACCATACACAATCAAAATAAGGGTTTCTTCTGGGATTTTGGTAGAGTTTTTATGAGTTAGCTAAAAAGGGAGAAAGAGATAAAGATAATGAGAGGGGGGACCCTCTATTTATAGGTAAATATAAGGTCAGGAGAAGGGGTTAGATAGGCCAACCCTTATGGTTTCTCCATGCTAGAGTTAGGTTAGGGTTTTGACTAGGTGTCAAATCCTCATAGCCTAGAGAAATATCTCATCCTCACACATGTGTGAGGAGAGATTAGGGATGACTAGGGTGAGTTAGATCCTAGGTTAGATTAGGGTTTAGTTAGGTTTTCTAGGAAATATCCTAACCTAATGTGCACACATCTGTGATGGAATAATTAGGACTAATTTGGGTTTAGGATCCTAATTAACATTTTTAAGTCATAAAGTACACTTAAGTGAAGTGACTTTACAGTTAGAAATTCAAATAACTTAATTAGGAATTATGGGAAGTAATAGTCCTATGGGGTCCTAATTAGGTATGGGAAAGGGCTTAGGTTACCTTAGGGAGCTAATAGGTGACCTCCTAATAGATAGAATATGGTTAGGACAATTTAGTAGGGTTTCCTACCTATAGTTCAATGAGATGTCTAGGATGGTCTATGCAAACCTACAAGTATCTAGAAGGATCTACAAGTATGTAGAAGTACACATGTGCGACTTTTGGGTGTCTACATTTGTCTATTTTTGTACTATGTTGTGTAAAACATGGTTTAGTACAAAAATGTGATGGTAGAAAGTAGAAGATGAAAGAGGGAAGAGAAGAATGTAATCTAATTAAATGTATGTAGTCACTCGAAGTGTGACCATACAACATTGACCAGGAATCCGGGGAGAGAAGAGAATAAGAAATGAGGAAGAAGAAATAAGAAGAAGAGGAAAAAAGGAAGGAGGAAGAATAAGAGGGGGAGAAGAGAGAAAAAAGAAGAGAAAGAAAATGGAAAATGCTAATGATGAAATAAAGTGGATGATTGTGGATGCAATGCGATGATTTTGCCGATTTTGTATGACATTTTGCAGTGTCATATGGGTTGCTTGCAAAGGCAACTTATGGTTGCTTTGCTTTTGCAACCAATGCAAGATGGTCCAAAGTACGAATAGAACAAATTCTTATTCAAATTATTTCTATTGATTGTTTTATGATTGCATGGTGACATGTGTCAAACCATTTGAGCTAGTTAATATCAATTATTCAAATGTGTCATTCATTGTGAATCATGAACGCCAGAGTGACATATCTGGATGTTGCACATGGATTATTCAAATATATCATTCATTATGTGATCGTCGTCAAAATACATGAATTCCAAAGTGACATCTCCATTGTTGTGCATAGCTCTCGTGATCTAACAAAAATCTAGTTAGTTGGATTTAGTATTATCTTGAGATAATCTTCAGCAAATATTTTTGTAGATAGATGTGATATCCATGATTTGGATATTTGATTTTTGGGTTGAATGAAAATATGACTTTTGTATATGACTACCCCCTCAAATGAGGAATCAGCAATGAGATGAATGAAATGTGGTAAAATTATGATGAGTCGATTGATAGAATAAAATGGTTTGCAAAAGATGGTAAATTTACAAAATGGCATGAAGATGGAGGGGAAGAATATTTTGGAATGAACAAAATTTGAATTTTGTGTTGTTTGGTTGAAATTGTAGGGTGACCTGTGATTTGGGGCAAGATTCACATGGTGACCTATGATTCAGGGTTTGGAGGCATATAAAATCCTTTTGGCGCATGTGTGGGTTAATTTTCACGGTGTGCGAGTGGAGGAGTGAGGTGTGTGTGAATAATTTCAACACGGAGCGCTTGCAAATTTTTTAGTCAGCTTGATTATGGCGAGGGGTCAGACCAATGTTGGCAGTCATCATGGGGAGACATAAGTAAGTGTTCCAACCTTTTGTATTTGAATTTTGGAAATCGTGTAATTGAAAATGAATGTTGTAGGGTAGTGTTTTTCTTGTTTTCATTACTTGCATGGTTAATTTGATGAAAATTTAAACACAAAGTGCTAAACAGCCCAAATGGGTAATTGGAATGATTGCCTATTTTTTGTTTTAACCTATTTTGGTGACTATTTGACTGTGTGATAAAAGACCTAGTTTGACCTAGATTTTCATGCCAAACCATGTACTCTTTGCAAAATGTTTTTGAACTTTCACAATGAAATAGCAAAATGGGTGTCCAAATTTGTGATTGTTATTTTTATTTGACTTGATTTGATGATGTTTTAAATTGACACATTGTATGATGTAACTGATAAATGTGGATGTAGTTGTTTTTGGACAAACAGTGTATTATTTTCCAAATGTTTTTGAACTTTTACCATGAAATGGTGAAATGGGTATCAAAAAATGTGATTGTTATTTATTTTATTTATTTTTGGTAATTGTTTTGAATGGGATGATGTAATTCATAGTTTTTGGATGTATTATTGAATGTTTTGGACAAACGATATATTGTTTTTCAAATGTTTTTGAACTATCACCATGAATGGGGAAATGGGTGTTCAAAAACGTGATTGTTATCATGGCGTGGTGTGATTTGGTGATGTTTTGAATTTTGTACCATGATGGTAGTTTGAATGCATGTAAATTACTCTATTTTGTGTTGGTTATGCACTTTTTTTGAATTTTGTTCACACTTTAAACATGAAATGGTAAAATGGGTATTCAAAAGTGCTATTTTTTTTTTGTGTTGAGGTAAGATTGAGGTTGTGAATGTGTAGTGTCTTGAAATGCATGAAGATGTATATTTTTTTGTACATATGATGCATTTGTATGATTATTGTATTGTAATCATAGTGTTAAAATTATGTATTTTGATTCTAACACAAATTTTATTGTGATATTTTTTGGTAAAATAGGTGAAGATGATTGAGCCTCATCATCACGTACAAATTATGAAGGTGATGTTGATGACAATGTGGACTGATAGAGTGGTTAGATGCAGTATGGATAAGAGAATTATGAGAGTGTTTTAGCATTCATGCTAACTGAGCCTACATATCAGCACTGTGTGAGAGGTGGGATCATGATAGGAACACCTTTCATTTGCCAATGGGTGAGATGACGATCATCCTAGAGGATATCTATAGGATTTATAAGTTACCAATTTAGGGTGTTCCTGTGAGGGTGGTAGAGGATGGTAGGCATGATGTGGCACTACAGCATATATTTGGTGAGATGTGTAGGGAGGTAGATACAAATAAGGGCAGTGATTATGAGTATAATTGGTATCAAAATATGTTGTCTAATCACCATTGTGTGGTGATGTTGATGATCTCGACATGGGCGCTTCCTAATGCTTTAGGGGTGAAGTTTACCTAGAATATGTTGGATGTGGTGTGTGATGTGGTCGAGCACAAGTTTGTGTTCATGTGGGTGCCTACACTACTAGCTCATGTATGTCAGGAGCTACATGATGTGGTGAGGACAAGGTAAAAGGTACTGAATTGGGTCTCTTTACCATAGGTTTGGGGGTGGGAGCACATAGAAATGGAGCAACCAACACTATCGCCATACTTGGTGTATGAGAAGAAGAGTAAGAATTTACCTTATGCACTAAGGTGGAAGATAGATGAAGATAAATGCATGAAGATATGGCATGAAGGTGACTATTTATTTTGGAGGGGATATTTTAGATAGTTGGAGCTAAAAGATATCCAGTGGAGGCCCTAGAAGGGGGTGGTGTGGGAGAAGGATGATGAGCATCTTAGGGCTATCCAATATGTATGATGGGTTGTAGGATGATATACCCATTAGGTTGAGTTATTTCCCTTCAGTAGGATGATGAGGTAGTTTGGATTGAGGTAGGGTATTCCAGATGCACCCATCGTGATCTACAAGTGGAGAGGTGATAGGGGGATGCATCCTATGGTACCTCCTTGGAATGGTGAGAGGGATCCACCAATGGTGATTCTAGATGTAGCTGATGTGGGTACCACTCCTAAGTATGAAACTTAGTGGGCTAGGTAGGATTGGGAGGCAGGTATTAGAGTTATCAAGCATGTGATGGGGCCAGTTTGTGAGGTGCCTTCACGATAGGGAGAGGCACCAGGAAGATCGATGGTTATGGTTGAGACATATTTTTAGTGATCGAGGCAACATTAAATAGGAGAGTCTAGTGAACCTAGTGATATGGATGGGGTGGCATAGGATGTGGAATCTGGTGAGTAGCCCATAGAGTGGAATGTGGTGATGGAGGATGTAGGTGTAGATGTGGATGTTGATGATATGATTGATTTTGGGGATATGGGAGATATCCCATTAGAAGAGTAGAAGAGGAGATATGTAGACGAGGAGTTAGTTATGATGCATGATCAGGTACAACACTTAGAGGAAGAGATACATGATTATGATGAGTGATTTATGGTAGTTGATACATCGAGTGATAGGGAGAATAAATATCTAGATTTGTAGTGTGCAGAGATAAGATAGAGGTTGGTAGCATTAGAGACAATGAGGGATGAGATGAGGAGGAAGTTGGAGTTATGTTGTGTGAAGCTAAAAGGTAGAATTACAGTAGAGGAGAGGAGGCATGTTGAGTTGATTGAGAGTTTGCATGTTCTTACGAAATAGGTTGTAGTGGTTGTAGAAAAGTTTAATATTGATGTTGTTAGGATGGAGCATCTAGAGGTATCTATGGAGATTGAGAGTGTGAATTTTGTAGTTGAGGTGATTTATTTGCATGCTGATATGGAGTGGTTATGGTAGGAGCTGGGAGAAGTAAGGATTACTATAGATGTGGTTGCTCTTCAGGCTAAGATAGAGCGACTGAAGAAGGAGAATGAGGATTTGGTGGATAGGATGAGATATGATATTTTGATTAGGCATGATTGCAATATGGTATTAATGGTTCAATGTTAGGATCCTACAATAAAATAAACTCAAATAAACACACTCTCACACAATTTCTTGGAAATAAACTCACATAAACATCATATTAATATTCAAAACAAAATACACATTATAACAAAAATTTGCATAAAGGAAAAATCTCACAATAATATAGAATCACAGGCCTCTTCGAGTGGGAAACCTCATTCAACACTTCATTAACTTGCAAAAATATGAATACATTGGTGCCTTCTCGGGTATTTAAAGAGTTCCCTTCCATGGTTCGCTTACATGCAAAATGCCACCTGTATTACATGCATAATTCCACCCGAATTACATGCATAGTGCCACTCGAATTACATGCACAATGCCACTCGAATTACATGCACAAGGCCACCTTACATAACCTATCTACCATGTGTTACATAAAAAGGGTATCATTTGTCATAGGCACTACATAAGCTAAAACGTAGAACATTACAAAATATTAATAATGGGTACCACCCACATTTTTAGGAATTATTACATCATGGAATTTATTACATTAAGGGTTAGGATGGGATCCTAACATGTCCTTCTCCTTGAAGAAGCTTTGTCCTCAAAGCTGAAATGAGGAAAATATTGTTCGAGTTGGTGGAGAGACTCCCATGTAGCATCTTAAGGTTGAAGCCCATGCCATTGACAAAATCTCTGTAATTGTATGATTTTGAAGAGTGCGAGTCCGACGATCCAACAACTTCTCAGGTTCAAGTAAGATGGAGCTTTCTTCATCCAATTCAAGAAGTGTGTATTGAACCTATACCTATGTGCCCACAACTTTATTGAGAGATGAAACATGAAAAATAGGATGAAGCTTGGAAGTAGGTGGGAGCACCAATTTGTAAGCTATGGAGCCAATCCTTTGTAGAACCTTGTAAGGACTATAGTATTTTATAGCAAGCTTCTGGCACCTATGAAGTTGTAGGGATGATTGTTTGTACGACTGCAAGTGAAGGAAAACCATATCACCTACATCAAAACTACACTCAAAATAATGTTGATCACCTTATTGGCGCATCCGATTCTAGGCCATGTTCAAATTCTGCTTAAGTTGGCGAAGGACCTCGGTGTGTTAACTCAAAGTGTTGTCGATGGCCTAGACCATGGAGCTGCCAGGAATGTAAGAGGAATGCGTATGTGGAAGGCACCCATAGACTACTTCAAATGGTGTGATTTTGGTTGCGGTATGATAGGAAGTGTTGTACCACCATTCGGCCAAGGATAGCCATTTTTCCCATTGAGTGGGATGATCTGAGATAAAGCAGTGAAGGTAGGTTTCCAAGCATTTATTAACAACTTTTATTTTACCATTTGTTTACTTATGGTAGGTTGAACTCGTTTTGAGTTGAGTCCCTTGCAACTTAAACAACTCTTGCCAAAAATGACTAGTGAAGGTAGGATCACAATCAAATACAATGGATGTGGGCATGCCATGAAGGTAAAATATGGAGTCAAGAAAAATTTTTGCAATAGTGGATGTTGTATAAGGATGGGCAAGGGCACAAATGTGAGCATACTTTTAAAGGTGGTCCACTACCACAAAAATTTTGGGAGACCTTCTATAAAGTCCATGGAAATGTCAATCCAAACCTGATCTGGGATAGGCAATGGTTGAAGAGTGCCCAAAGAGTGCATTGTTTCACCTTTCATACTTTGACATGTGTCACAGGAAGCAACAAAAGAGCAAATGTCACATTTCATACCTTTCCAAAATAAGGTGCACTTGAGTCGCTCATATGTTTTAAAAAACCTTGAATGGCCTGTAGAGGGAGTGGCATGCAATTCCTTCATGAGGAACTATCGAAGTGGGGACTTATGAGGCAAAACTAGGCATTGATGGTAGTGTAGATCATGACCATTCTAACTATACCCTGGTGCAGAATCTATATCATCCATTAGTGAGGCTATCAAAGATTACAAATTGGCATCCTGACATGCTTCTTGGTGTAAGGAATAAATCCATTGGGGAAGTGATGTTGAGATGGCACACAACATACTTATAGTCTCCATTTGGCAAGAAAGAGCATCAGCCACAATATTCTCCTTTACCTTTTTGTAGGTGATATCATAATCATAGCCCATGAGTTTAGACACCCACTTTTGTTGTTCAGGCATGGCACCTCTTTGTTCCACAAAATATTTGAGACTTTGGTGGTCGTTTTTAATGCAGAAGTGATGCCCAATGAGGTAAGGTCGCCAATGTGTGATTGCATGCAATATGGCTAATATTTCCTTAGCATATGTGGATTTCCATAGATTACGATCAGAGAGTGCCTTGCTAGTAAAAGCCACAGGTCGTCCTTCTTGCATCAATACTACCCCAATACCATGACCAAAAGCATCACTTTCAATGAAAAATGGTTTAGAGGAATCTAGCATGGCAAAAATGGGAGTGGTGGTCATAGCATGCTTGAGTTAAATGAAGGCTTGGTCATCAGGCCCTATCCAAGTGAAGGAATATTTTTTCAAAATGGAAGTGAGTGAGGCAGCTATCTTCCCATAATTGTAGATAAATTTGTGATAATAACCCGTAAGCCCTAAAAATCCTTGAAGTCCCTTTAGAGTGTGAGGTTTTGGCCACTCTTGAACTGCTTGAATCTTCTTAGGGTCAACCTTGACGCCATCTTGTGAGACAATGTGTCCCATATACTCTACTTCAGTCAAACCAAAGGAACACTTGGACATTTTGGCAAAAATGTGATGGGTTACCAATAGCTGTAAATTTTGATCCACATGATTGAGGTGTTCTTCCCATGTGCGGTTGTAAATCAATATGTCATTTAAGAACAAAAGGATGAAATTTTGTAGAAAGGGCTGAAAGATGTTGTTCATAAGACTTTGGAATGTATAAGGATCATTTGTGAGACCAAATGGCATTACCAATAATTCATAATGACCTTCATGAGTGCAAAAGGTAGTTTTGGGGATGTCCTCATCCTTGAGCCAGATTTGATGGTACCCAGAGTGGAGATAAAACTTGGTGAAATACATGGTCCCGTGTAGTTCATCGAGTAATTCATCAACCATTGGAATAGGAAATTTATCCTTTATCGTAGTCTTGTTGAATTCTTAGTAGTCAATACATAGGTGCCATGAGCCATATTTCTTGGGAACAAGTAGGACAGGTGAGGAGTAGGGGCTAGTACTAGGCCAGATGACACTAGCCTTGAGTAATTCCTATACCAATTTTTCTAGTTTTGATTTCATGGCATGAGGGTACCTATATTACCTGATATTTGGTGGTGTACTACCCAGGAGCAATGGGATAGCATACTCATTGGAGCGATGCGGTGGTAGTGTAGTTGGTTCTACAAAGACAACATCATGTTTGTGTAGAACTAGTTGTAGGTCTAATGGAATTTTAGCCATTAGTGAAGTGGTTGGTTGGATGGAGAAGAGTTGTGCAATGACCCCACGTTTTTATTTCTTTAGAACTTTCTCCATATGATTGGAACTAATGAGGTGAGGTGTTCCTGCAAGGGATCCCTTGAGTGTGTTTGTCCATTTTGGGAGAATTACATCTAGAGTTCTGCAAAGTTCCAATTGATAGTGCCTAACGTACTCAACTATTGAGATCCGAAAACCATATCACATCCTCCCAACGAGAGGGTAAACATGTCCTGCTTGAGTTCATAGTACTCTATCATAATATTGACATTGTGGCATTTTCCTTTACAAGGTAATGTTCCCCCATTGGATACCATGATATCGAATGAATTACAAGTATGGATATAGCAATTTTTCCACTTAGCAACTCGAGTATCAATGAAGTTGTGTGGGCTACCTAAATAAATAAAGATGGTAAGACATTGGCCCTTGAAACATCCCATAAATTTCATGTTTTGTGGAGTGGTAATGCCTACAAGAGCATGGACTAAAATCTCTTCCTTAGATCCTTGTGTATCTTCTTCCCATGGAGAAGGTGTTTCAGGAGGGTCTTGATCCTCATCACTCTGGTCATTGTTAGAAGGTTCCTCAACATCTATCAAGAACAATCTTTTGTTTGCACACTTATGTCCTTTAAAAAAAATTTCATCACAATTATAACATAATCCTTGGGCACGACGTGCATCCATATCCTCTGTAGTCATTCGCTTGGGTGTATTAGTTTTACTATCCATCGAATTTTGGGTTCGAGAAGGAAATGAATATCAGTTTTAAGGAAACCGTGATGGGCGCCTTTGGTTTGAGAGTTTAGATTTGGCTAGACGGGCCAAACTAAAATCTTCCATCATGGATTATGGTTTCAACATATTTAATTCAGCTTGGAGATCCCCTTTTAACCCATTGATAAAAAAACTTGTGAAGAACCCTTTCGTTAATCCTCTTGTCTTATTGGCCAAATTTTCAAGTTGAGTTTGGTAGTCACGGACTGAGGATGTTTATTGCAGTTTGATCAAGGCCCCTGTGAAGTCCTCATACTCACTAGGCCTAAATCAGATCAGTAGTTGGGACTCAAAGTCCTCCCAAGAGAGATTTGGGTTGGAATTACGTAACCACTAGAACCAGTGTAGAGCCTCAGATTCCAAATTGAAGGAAGCCATCTAAACTCGATGATATATGGGAACATTATGAAGTCTAAATAATTGATCAACCCTACATAACCACCCATCAACATCCTTCCCATTAAATCGAGGGAAGTCTAATTTTGGCATTTTAAAGGATGGGTCATGGTCATTCCTTGTAGATTTTTCAGCTTGGTGTTCTGTTTTGAGTGGTCCCTTCGGTAACTTGCTACCCACTTCTATCAGTGTTTCTTCTAAGTGAGCACTAGTGGCCTTATGATCTATACGAAGACCTCAGACCTTTTCCCTTATGGATAAAATTACCAAGTTCAAATTCTCAATGTATTTTGTTAAGGAGTCCATGTGTTTTATCTCTTTTTGATGTCCACAGGTACCTTGGGCCATTTTGGAACCTTCTGTGACCAGTTACTAAAAATAGAATTGGGTTTCAAGACTTACTATTTTTAGTAAGTGTCCAAAAAGTGCTTGGGTGCTATATATCAAAATGATCAGCTCGAAGAGGTGGTCACAATGAGCTATATCCCACAACACTACTTTTTGGCACCTTAGACATTTTTTCTCCTATTTTTCCGAGTCTAACGGTGTTTACAATTTTGGATTCTGAGCTACAGTGCAAAAGTTGGGTACTGGAGCACTATTTGTAATTGGTCTCTGGTCACTCACTCAATTTTTTACTTAGCCTTTATAGTCTCTCTGACACTGCTTACCTCACTATTCTAAAGATTCTTTGTATTGTGTAGGTTACTGTTATGACAGTTCTATTTTGACACTGAAAACTACAATTTCTGACCTGATTGTGCTAACTTGACTAACTTGACTTTTAATGCCACTATAAATCTGATTGTTATTCTCCACACTATCAACTTAACTGTCACCCTCATATTATATCCTCAATTCATGTAGTTTATGCTATTTTTTTGGTAGAGGATTCCTTTCTCATATGCTCACTTTTGGGAATTTGGAATGCAAGTTTATGAATAGATAGTTTTGGTTTGTGATATTGTTGTAGGTTGATGTTTTAACAAAACCAGGGTATGCTAGGTAAAGGAGTATGTAACACCCATAGGACCTTTTTTATACCGCAGTGACGAACAATAGTGCTCGGACCAATATTTTTGGCCACTATCCAAGGAGGATTCTACACATACCCTTGAGTACACTATCTACCTCTCTAATAGTATGGGAGGGTAATCGTCGAGGATGCTATGTCCTATGGACTATGGATGATACAAGACCAATAAAATTCCTACTGGATAAATTTTTTTTAACCCTAGAATGGTCTTCTGATACACCCGAAGATGCATGGGAGCTCAAGTCCATGTGCGAGTTCTATCTGAGGCCTGGGTATTGGAGCCTGGTCACCCCTCACTTCACTAGACATTGTATGGGCTATATAGCTTAGCCAATAATGACAGATTCTTCATGATATTTTAAAACCCCTAGCACAAGGTTTCTACCTACTCAACTAAAAATACTATTTTTTTTACTGGTCTCTGTCTTTTTTTTTTATAATAGTAAAAAGAATTACACAAAAATAATAGGGGATTATACCTAACAGGAAAGAATCATTACTGTTGTAGCAGAACTTGGCCTTGGAAAGTGCTATGATACCACTTGTTAGGATCCTACTATAAAATAAACTTAAATAAACACACTCTCACACAATTGCTTGGAAATAAACTCACATAAACATCATATTAATATTTAGAACAAAATACACATTATAACATAAATTTGCATAAATGAACAATCTCACAATAAGATAGAATCGTAGGCCTCTTCGAGGGGGAAACCTCCTTCAAAACTTCATTAACTTGCAAAAATATGAATACATTGGTGCCTTCTCGAGTATTTAAAGAGTTCCATTCCATGGTTGGCTTACATGTAAAATACCACCTGGATTACATGCATAATGCCACCTGAATTACATGCATAGTGACACTCAAATTACATGCACAAGGCCACTCAAATTACATGCACAAGGTCACCTTACATTACCTATCTACCATGTGTTACATAAAAAGGGTGTCATTTGTCATAGGCACTACATAAGCTAAAACTTAGAACATTACAAAATATTAATCATGGGTACTATCCACGTTCTTAGGAATTATTACATCATGGAAGTTATTATATTAAGGGTTAGGATGAGATTCTAAAATTCAAGGGATTGCACTTCCAGATTATTATAGATCCCAATCGAGATCGATGTCATGGTCACAATCACGAACTCTATCTAAGCATATTTGTTGGAGTGTTGCATCCATAGGATGGAGAGAGGTGGATATGGGTAGGATTATAGTAGTACAAGTGGGTCATAGTGCTTTAGTATTAGAGGGAGTTGTACCATTTGCAAGCATTGAGGCATCTAGAGTTGGTGCTAAGTCAAGCAAGGTGGTAGTAGCATACAAAATGGAGCGGGCAGGTGGGGCTCATGAGGGGAGTGGAGAGGCTCCTGGTGATCAATACGAGTGATGTGTGTGTATGGGTATTGATACTTGTTGTAGCTATTAGGTATTTTTGAGGATAGATAGTGGACACTATCCTATTTTTTAGCCTAAGGGTATTTTGATGATTATATATATACAAATACAACATTTTTGTTGCAGATCTTATATGTGTGTGTGAATTTCTGATTAGCTTTTTGTGTTGCTTTTGTGTATGATTATTGTGATGTGTGGATGTATAATGTAGAATGTTGGTATGTACCTGTATGATAGATGAAATTATGTGTATGGAGTAACACATGGAAAAATTAGATCATTGTAACGTAAATAACACTACTTAGTGATGTGACACTGATAAATACATATTGGAAAGATGTAGTGTTGCATGATGGATATGGAGATTGATATGTTGATGTGTCATGCAATTTAGATAAATTGTATGTTTGATAGATGGGATGTTGCATGTATCTTGATATTTTAAATGCATCGAGGAAACACTAGTATCATAACATAAACCTATGTGGATGCAATCCATACCATAATATCATGGATATAAGATGGTATAAGGGTATGTGTAAGACTCTTGACTAACATAGTTATTGCAATCAAATATCCTAAATAACTAAACTTTGTTTTTATTGATAACTTATGACTAACCTTGCTAGGTCAAAGTCTATCATGGCCTAGTGTGTGCAAATTAGTGATGTTCATTTATCTATTTTGAGGGAGGTAGGATGACCCCATTGTAAACATAGCCAAGGTATCTAGCTCATCCATAAGTTCTCAGTGACCTGTACAAAAGAAGGTCACTAATGTGATAAATGTGTCACCCCTTGTAAGACTATCCCTATGGAAGGCAAGTGCTTAGAGCCTATAGCTGGTGATGGAAATCATCCCATGATGTTATATTAAACCTAAGGATCAAAGGCGATTATGCATAACAATTGTGATATCTTGAGGCTTTTCCTTTTGGTTTCTACCCCTCATTTATTATATGTGTTTCATTGTGTGGTGCTCTTTTTTTTGTATGGGCATTGACTTATGTTTTCTGCCTATATTTGTGATGCTTTGTTATACTTATATCTTTTTTATTTCTAGATCGTATGTTGATAATGCAAATGATAGGATGAGCAGGGGAAACCATTCACTAGATGGTGATTTCTATGCAAGGTGTTATCTTCCCTAGATTCAAAAGGTACTTTAAATTTATGCCATGTATGAATGGTCCCTGGAAGAAGTTGAATCGGTAATGGAAAGCTATAAGGAGTGTAATAACCAGTTAGCTAGAGGTGATGCTTGATTAATTATAACTATTAGATCATCTAAACTTATAGAATACCCTATAATCTATGATCCAGAGTGAAAGGTGTGGACATCCATGTGGTGATGTTAACAAGCGTGTATGTTATTTCCTGGTATGAGCATATTTTTAGAAGGATAATATACAAAATTGAATAAAATCATGATAAAAAAAGTGATGAATATATGCAATGCAAGGTGGGATGTAAGAAGAAGATTTGATTACAAGAGGAATTTGCATGTAATAAATCTAGGTGAAGATTTATTCATATGTACAGATAATCATGTGTAATTATGGTGATGAGAATCACAATGTGTGGTGAGGTTTCTCTAGCATGTGTGGGATGTATAAAACTTGAAGATATTTTGTAGGCTTAGATGATGTATGTGATGAGAATAAGTGAAGAAATTTTGAATGAAAAGGTGACATAGTAACAAAAAATAAATAGACTTATGAATAAATAGGAGGATATTAGAAATGTAAGAAAAGTAGAGGAAGACAAGGAAGACGATAGAAGTAGCATATGTATGTAGCCGCTCGAAGCATGACCATACAACTATGCTTGATGATAGAATAAGAAGAAATAGGAGGAGAGAAGAAATATGGAAATAAACTAGAGATTTTAGAAATTATGAGGGTTAGATCGTGCTCGATTTGGTGATGTGACAAGGCAATCTGGGTGTTGTTGAGTTGTATAGTTTGCCATCCATTGGAATTGGTGTGATGATTTTGTTTTGGATTCACGGGGTGGCAATGAGTGAGATACCAGGTGGCATGGAGGGCTTTGAAGCTAGATGGATGAAGGGGCATCTTTGGGTAATTGGATAATTTCTTCAAACAACATATCATTTATGAGGATTTCAAATGTATGACACATGTTGATGTCATTCCCTAGTTGGTGATGGTAAATGTAAAATTGATTCTCATGAAATTTTTATGGCTTGGGGTACAACGGGTTCATAGGATAAATTTTGGGTAAGGAAATGAGACGTTGGTCCAGTAACTAATGGAATTTTTTTTCTTGTGGTGTGGATCATACTGGCATGGGATAAATATAAGGTTCAAGTGGTGTTGAGAGGAAGGGGTGGAGTGGAGGTGAGTGTGTGGGAGGTAGATCGATAATATGATTATGGTTTAATCCTAGGTCTAGTGGTCATCTTAGGATGAGGTACAGAGATTTGGATCGTAACAATTTGGTGAGGAGATGTATAATGAAAATGACTAAAATGTAGTTCAAGATTATCGAGGTGGGATAAAATGTGTTGGATATCAAGTTAAGAGGGTGATAGAATCGAAGGTGCCAGGGATCAAGATTTTGGTGAATATGTCAGAGTGTGGTATAACTATGAAGAGCTAGGTGAAGCTAAAGGAGAGTGGAACTGTGCCACTAATGATGAGGTAGGTTGAAATTTAAGACCACGTAGTGTGGATGGTGGTGTCTATAGAATTGGAGTGGGATATGGCTCGATATAGCATCGATTACGAGCTAGGATAGGCTACCCTATGGTGAGTATGACAATATGTGCTTGGAGGGTTTGTATGTATGGGGACATACCGCTCAAGAAGGGTGGAGGTAAACATGGAAGGTGTGTTGGATAAAAGGTAGGACTCTTATTAGGTGGGTAGTAACCTAAAGAGGGATGATGGGCCAAATATGGTGGTATGTAAGGGTCCCTCTCATCACTAAATGGAGAGGGTGGGGATCCCCACAGGCGAGGGTGTGAGTCATCCTCCTTGTCATAAAATAAGGATAGTGAGACCTGACTATCACCTGATCGATGTGAGTAGGAGGAGCCTTTATTAATATGTGAATGGCACTAGGGTTATGGGTGAAATACATAGGCATTAGAACTGAATCTGTGTGTGATAATGTATGGACTGAGCTAGTTAGGAGTGAACTTGTCTCACTTTTGGTGGGGTTGAGTCATGATTTGCTAATTTTCCTTAAGTACTAAGTAATCAATTTGAAATTTGCATTGATGTACCTTATTTTTGTAGGCACGATGAAGGTGATCTTGATAAACATGCATGTGTTTGATGGTGTGGATACGTCGATCATCTAGGAGTGCTAACTAATCAAGGTGGGCTTGATGAGTAGTATTGTCATCAATGAATTATTTCATGGGCACTTATAAAGAGGGTATTTCAAGCTCAAGGGGCATGATAGCTTTAGCTACATAAACTAATGAGAATGGGGTTGCCCTAGTGGGAGTACAAATACTTGTGCGGTAATCCCACAAAGCCAATGGAATTTGGTTGTGCCAATCATGGTGTGACTCTACGACTATCTTATATAGGATAGAACATATAGTTTTTTGGTGGATTCCACTTGACAATTACCCTGAGGGTAATACAAGGTAGAAAAACTATGTTGGATGTGAAATTTGGTATAGAGAGTGTGGATAGTTTTATTCTTAAAGGTTTTGCAATTGTCTAAGATTATTTGGGATGGGATCTCGAAATGACATATCATATGATCAGTAATGAATACCATAATTTTAGGCCCCATGGTTTGAACAAGTGGGATTGCTTTGACACACTTTGAAAAGTATTATATGGTAATTATGATAAACTTATGGTTGCTTGATGAAGTAGGTGTGATTTGGCCAATAAGTTCAAGTTCCCATTGAGAGATGGTCCACATGGACTGGATAGGATAGAGCACTTGCAAAGGGATATGTGTGAGTTTTGCATGTTGTGGACACTTGAAGCATCACTTTAAATACTCACAATAATCATGCTCCATTTTAGGCCAATAGTAGCCCATGTGTAGGATACGCTTTGTGATGGACATACCACTTAAATTACCACCATAGGTACCATCATGAGTTCTTGCACTACTCATTGCAATTCGTATGGTTCTAGGTAGCATAAGAGGATGCCATCATAACTACGATGATAGAGGATGTCCCATAGTAATGTATAATGAATTACCCTTTGTTTGAATGCTCGATGATGAGCATGTGGTAAATCGCATGGTAAGAAACCTAGTTTAATATAGTCCTTGATTTGGAAAAACCAAGGATCATGAGGTTCAATTTGGACAATGTGAATGTCCTTGTCATTTGTGATGGGTGAAGGTACAATGGTAGATTGATTTAGGGTGTGAAAAGACACATGTGCGTTATCAAAAAAGGGATTTTGGGGTATGAGTGATCCCAATAAAGTTATGGTATCCATAAAATGGTTTGACGAGCATAGGGTAGCTTCAATAATATACCACTCAAACTGGGTGAGAAGTTGGGCAATTTATTTGGATTGCTGGAGAACTAGATAGCGACATTTCCAGATATCCTGAAACTGATTAACAATTACGAGGTAATAACCTATGATGTGAAGGCTTTGAATGTGCATGGAGTGGGCTTGCTCATGTTTGAGTGCATTCTTTTGTGCTAACAACATACCAAGTATGAATTCTATAGCGGTGATGTATAGAATAAAAGGTAGTTGTGTATGTGGAGGAGATAATACTAGTGAGGAGGTGACATAAACTTTGATCAAGTCAAAATTGTGTTGACATTTGTCATCCCATTTGAAGGAGACTCCTTTTTGCAACAGGTGATTGAAGGGCTAACATTTATCCAATAATTACATTATGAACTATCATATTGATGTGATTTTACCCTATAGGTTACATAATTATTTAAAGTTGGTGGGAGGAGGCATATCGATGATAGTCTTGATTTTTTTATGGTCAACTTTGATGCCTCATTGAGAGATAATGAACCCTTATATTTTACCCGATGTAACACCAAAGATGCACTTCTTTGGGTTGAGGCACATGTTGTGCTCCAGGAGATGCTCAAATATTTTACGTAAATCAGCTAGATGTTGCGATCATTATTTAGAATTTACAATGAGGTCATCTACGTAATATTTCATGATATTATGCATGTAATCATGAAATATATGTCATTGCATGCTGGTAGGTTGCACCATAATTTTTGAGACTGAATGACATGATATTATAACAAAAGGTCCCTTAGGGGATTGTGAAGGACATTTTGTGTTGATCTATGAGATTGATCTTTATTTGGTTGTAACCAAAAAATCCATCCATGAGGGATATCATTTCATGGCCAATAATGGAATTGACAAGCAATTTGATGTTTGGAAATGGAAAATTATCTTTGGAATAAGATTTTTTTAGATTGTAGAAGTCAATACAAACTCGCACCTTGCCTAACTGTTTAGACACTGGGACCATGTTAGACACCCATTCCAAATAGTTGATGGATTGAATAAAATATACATCAAGGAGATTTTGTAGCTTGGATTTGACTAACAAAGCAACTGTAGAGTGCATACGTCGTAGTTTTTGTTAGATAGACTTAGCATCTTTATCCAATGTAAGATTGTGAACTACTAAGGAAGGGTCAAGGCCTGGCATGTCCTTTTAGGACCAGGAAAATACCTTTATGTAATCTTTAAGGAAAGCATATAATAACACGTGCTCTTCAGGTGAGAGGTTGGTCGTTATTTTTATGATATGGGGATTGTCAGGATCATCACCAATATCAACACCGATGGTTTCTTCTATCAACATGTGAGAACCATCACAAATTTGTTCTAGAATTATAATAAGGTGGAGGTCATCGATGACCTCAGGTATGTCATATTTTTCATCTAAATATATGTCCGTGTGATGGATGCATGGAATGTGAGGTGGATTTGATGATGAAGGAGCATTTGTTGCATGGAGGATGTGTGGTGACAATAGGAATTCATGTGGAGAATGTATTGACATAATGTGAGTTAGGTTGATGAAGTTTGTGTTGGGGATGTTATCCCAATTTGTGTGAGATGCATATATAAGTGGTGTGAAGAGGTCCACATCAACCATGTTAGCATAAGCTATGGAAGAATCCTATAGTGATAAATATGATGACAAATATTTAGGAGTTTGTGAGCATTAGGGAAGGTGTAAAAATGGATACAATATAATGGGTGGTGATTGAGACCATGTTATGTATTTCCAAAGCTAGCGACACATGTGTGAGGGTCTAGCTAGATACGTTTTAAAGAAAGGGGGAGGTGTGATGTTGCACTATGGGGCTTTAGGTATGAGGGATAATACGATGAATTGATTGACTAGTTCATCAATGCAGCATGAGAATGTGTCATATGAGGAAGGGAATTCATGAAAGAAGTCTAAGGGAACTATAATTGTAGAGTGAAGATATGATTTCTCATCGAAGAGGTCTATATCAACATAATCTTCTAAGGTATGCACAAGAGGTGGTGTGGGATGCAAGGAAAGATCTTGCAGTTCATCCTCGAGTGTATGGATAGTTGTAGGTTGGTATCCTAAACCTAATTTTTCCATGGGTAGTTGGACATGAGGATTTATGGGGGTACATAGCCCTTGTTCGTAACATCCTAACCCAAATATGCACCAATGAAAGAATCACATATAATGTAATAAAAATTTTGGGTTGGATGTGACCTAAAGTACCATATAAAATG
Source organism: Wollemia nobilis (assembly GCA_028583015.1). Lineage (NCBI taxonomy): Eukaryota > Viridiplantae > Streptophyta > Pinopsida > Araucariales > Araucariaceae > Wollemia > Wollemia nobilis. Next base: position 4,165,214 of record JAQPPZ010001261.1, read on the forward strand.
GATTGTGGTGGTGGAGGGACGATAGGCGAGAGTGAATAATCAATGCCTACATACATAAATTTGGTATAATATTTTGGGGAACCTAAGTGCACGACTATACCAATGGTAAGTACCGAAGTGGATGGGCGACCAAAGTCACGAGTAGACTGGATTGAAGGAGGATGCAAACGAGTGTTGTGGATGTTATAGTCACTAGGACCAGTATTTGTCATGAAGATAGAAACTTGGGGTGACACACACGAGTGCATGAGGTAGTGATTCTAGGTCAGATAATGATGATTAGAGGTAGGAATCCTGAATTGTGGTGATAGATGATTGAAATAACTGATCATCAAGGTAGGTAGCTCGTTGCTCCCAATCATGACACTTGATATTCGTAGATAGGATGGGCTGGTAAGCATGTGGGAACTACGAGGGAGGAGGGGTAGGTGTTGATGGTGATCTATGAGGGGATGTGAATGACTGAGGTTATGGGAGAAAAGGAAATGGTGGAATTTATGATGTAGGTAAGAGAGGAGGTTCCATAGAGGAATATGGATTGGAAGTGGGGGTTGGTCATGACAAATATGACAAGCCTGTTATCGATATGGGTGGTGGATTTTTATATGATGAGGCTTTTGAAGGTGGTGAAGGCCATGAAGAGGGTGGTGAAAAGGATATGGTAGCATAATAGGGTGTTGTACTAGATGATGATGGTATGGACATTGTTGGCTGTGAGTGTGTATGTTTCCTGAATGAATGTTGTGGTGAAGGCATTGATGGAAGAGGAGGTATGAATGCTCATGATGGGTGAGGATTAGATATAGGAAGGACCTATGTCATATATGAAGAAGATCCATGTGGGAGATTTGTGATGTTGTAAAATTTTAAAGGGTCCCCATCGGTAAGAACATAATGGATAAACTTGTTGTAGACATATTTAAGACAATGGTGCAATATAGATGGTACACACTGCATATATCTAATCCATGGACATCCAAGTAATTTATTATACTAAATTTCACCCTAAATAACATGTAATAGAATTAGAATAGTATTTACACCTACACAAATGGGTAGGACAATGGATCTGACTGCGGATTGTATTGAACCATCAAATGTACGAAGGTCCAGTGAGGATATGGAAAAATGAGCAGGCAGAATATGTAGGTGATGCAGAGTCGTAGTAGAGATAATGTTGATTGAGGAACCAGTATTAATGAGAACATGCTTATAAGTTATGTCATTGCTGGTGGCTTTAATATGAAGGGGAGGATCCGCTCCTTCGCCTATGAAATCTATGATCTTGTGGTCATGAAAACTGATAGATTACTAAAGGCAACATAGGATATTTCCTACAAAGTTAAAAAATGCATTGGTATCATGGGTCTCGAGTTCAATTGATTAAAGGATGTCATTTAATGCCTCACAATGAGGTTGATATTGTTGTAGGAGTTCAAATATAGATAATATGGCAGGGGCATTACATAGTTGGTGTGTAAGGCTACCATGAATTGTAATTATATTTTATGGGGAATGAGGTGGAGCTTGAGGATCTATAGGAACTTGCGGGGAAACAAATGGTGTTGGTGTAGGGGCTACCGATGTAGGATGATATGAAGGATACTATTGATTTCAAGTGGTAAGGTTAATCGTGCCCACTATGCCACATGAAGGAGGTTTGTGATGGACATTGTTGACTTGTCTTGGTGGCCCTAGGGAGTTATTTTAAGGTGTTTGGGATTAGTCCCCTGATGTTCAGTTAAGGTATTCTGATATATCCCTAGGTTCTATTTCTATAGTACAAGATGTTTTGAAACTTGAAAGGTTCCTTAATTGATGAGATCTTGGACCATACCACAAAAAGAATGATATGATTCGATATAATGGTCATGTTTTCTATGGTATCCATAGTAGTCTTGCTCAATGTAACCTTGAGGCTTAGGTATATTTGGATTGAGATATCAAATTTTTGGTAGGGTGATGTGACCTGCATCATATAGCCTCTAGAATAAGGTTGATAGAAGCTCAGAAAGCAATGCTAAGTTACATTGTGAGGTACTCAAACCTACTACAGTATAGGTGTAAGAGGTGCATTGGTTTGAAATAGTTGTTGTTGTGGAGGAGGAGGCCATGGGACCTATGTCAAGGTTGAATAAGCTATTGCCACTTGATTGTCTTGTGGTGGTCATGGGAAAGGTTGATTGGGTGTGTTCTTGTTAAAGTGGAATTTGGAGTTATATGAAGTATTTTGTCTTAGTTTAATTTTTCCATATTATAATTTGATGTGCTCAATGACTTTTTCTTGAGCAATGGCTTACTCAAAGGTGCAACTTTGGTGAAGATATAGGGAGGTGGAGATGTGCTTATGGCAACTCTTTGAAAATAGTGTAACCAACTTCATAGATGAGAGGCTATGATCAAGGTCATGTATGACCGATCTCCATCTAGAGATAAATTCTATGATTGGTTCATCATCAGCCTGTCATAATGTGTAGACATTAGAGAAATTTGTCTTCTTTTTTATGTTTATGGAAAAGTGCTCAAGGAATAAATTTTCCAGTTACTCAAAAGTGTAGAGGTTGTGGAACAGGAGCATGTTGTACTAGTCTAGGGCTTGTCCCCCAATTTAAAGGTAGAAGGTACATAACATGAGAGGATTATTACTATGAATCTAGTAGCAATATTAGCGGTAATTACTGACGTGTTCACATGGGTATTCCTTGCTTTTAAAATTATTTAACTTTAGCATCTCAAAGTGATATGGATAAAGAGTAATTAGAACTTTAACTAGCGATGCGAAGGTTTAACATCTTAACTTCATATTGTAATATTTGAAGTTTAGGTGTTAATGGCATAGGAGATGGTGCTAATGGGAGTGAAGACTACAAATTTGGGGGTATTGAAATTATTATTCTTCCCAATGTGGGGGAAGAACATATTGCAACAGATCCTAGGGATATTATTGTTGCATAGGATAATAATTTAAAGTAACTAGTATAGTCTACTATAGAGCAGGTGGCTACTGGGAATAATAGTATTGCAGGTGCACGGTCTGAGGTTGTTTTATAGGGGCTTGTTGGAGAGGAACCTGTTGCAATGGTTGTGTTGTAGGGGGAAAGGACCAAGAAGGATTTTGTATGAAGAATGCAAGTCCAGCAGGGATAGGTGGATGTGAAGATGCCTGAATGGGTTGTGTGACTTACAGACAGGATGAGGGATCCAAGGGTGACTCCTACATCCTGCTAGGTGGAAAATTATAGGAAAAATCTTGGTTGGTAAGCTTGGGATGTTGGATACGTAGGCTATGAATGATTTCGAGGCTTGAACGTGGGTAGGTAGCTCAAATTTAGAATCTAAAATGAAGGAGGTGGATGCAACTAAAAGGAAGGTATAGATTAGGATGGACTAGACGAGGGTGTATCATACAATCTCAATGGATGAAAGGTAGGTGGTAGTGATGATGAGGATGGGTCATAGGTCTTTATGGTAGGAACCTAGGGAGGTGGTTTGGTAAGTGTATTCACACCTAATTGAGAAGAAACAATTTTTTGACATTATGGATATTGTGTTTTTTGGGATTGCATAGGTGATTGTGATGTAGCCTTGAACAACGAAAAAACAATATTGTTGAGGAAGGGATCATGGTGTTGCCTTCTTATGTATTAATATGTTTAATTTTGTGGGGTTGATCATTTTTGTAGTGGAGGCTACTCTTATGGGGATGCATGTGCATCTATGATAGAGATCAATGGGTCTGAAATCATCCCTATAGTAGGGGTGAATGACAAAATCTCTAGACAGGTGTGATTAAGTAATGAAGAATCACTCTAAAAAATAGATTGATCTAGGATTTGGTAAAATGGATGAGCAAAGGTAGGGGATGTAGGATGAACCTCCTCACTGATTATGAGGTAAGGATGAGGTTATCCTGGTGTTGTGTAGATAACATGATCACAAAATGTGGTAGAAGGGTGAGGTGATGGTGGATGGGAGAGGAGTGGATGATCCTCCTAAAATGATATGGTAAAAACATCCCCGAATGTAGAGGTATCGACATGAGATATAGTACCAAAATGGTCTAGTCATGCAAAGAGGTCTATTGTGAGCATAGACTTGCCCTTCATGGCTAAAATGGGAAGGATGGACTGGCTAGAAGGAGCGCTAGTCACTTCTTCCCTAAGGTGTGCTTGTTCGCATACCTGGATATGGGTGATAATAGGAATGGTACCATCTATCAGGTTTTGGTTATTAGAACTATACAAAATATAAATCTGGTATTCTAGGTATGATCTATGTGGGTTTTGTATGCAACCCAATAAGATCTATGAGGTTTCTATGTCTAAAAACTAAAATTGTAGGCTGGGGGTGATATAAATAGTGAATTCATAGGGTAGGGGGAAAATTGGATTGTGAGTGTGAAAAAGATACAAAACTAAAAATGATAGGCTAAAAATAGTCCCTAGGTGGTATTCCAATAGGTGAATGTGCTAAAACCAATCTGTGAGAGCATGCAAACAACGTATGACTAGAGTTAGTTCTAAATGCAAAAAATTAGAAGTGTTGCTTTGTTTAGTGTGTTTTGATGTTAGAATATCCTAGGAAGTATCACAATCAGTGAGGTGAACTTCTATATAAAACGATAATGTTGTAAAAATGGAACCTTCTGCAACACCCAAATATGCACAAAATAGAACAATGCTTCAATAGGCAAATGGTGACCTAATGTAAAATGCATAGTAAAAATGATGCTAGAAGGGGAAGAACTCAAAATGATAAAAATATTTCATTGTATCCTCTCATGAGAAGAGGTGGTACTATCTGAGACCTACTATCAACATACCCATGCTTTCGCTTCACCCTCGAGTGGGATTAGTCAATAATGACAGCTACCGTGTTCACTAATTATGTAATTATTATGATTGAAGGCGTCTAATCATGTCCTACTCTTAAGGCTCCTCCCGATGATGAATTCCAAAATACCAATCTTAAAAGTGGAGGATTTTCTATGGATGAAGTCCAAAAAATCACTCTTATGGGGCTACTAGGTGTCTAGGTAGGTGAGCTGGTGGAGGGTGAAAATCCTGCCTCACAAATTTCAAGTGATGGATTGGGAATAAATTTCAATATCACCACTATATGCACCACGTGAATGTGTGGTTTTAAGTTGTTTAACGATGATGGGAAAGTAAAGTGCAACTAATTAAATGACTTTTCAAAAATAAATTTTAGTCCTATATGCATATTTTGAAAAAAACGAAGTGTCTAATTACCTTTTCGAAGAGAAACAGAGTCTAATCCTAGATGCTTTTCTGAAAATAAAACTGATCTAGGAAATTGTGGAAACATGCAAACTAGTATACATGAGAATGAAGATGAACTATATACATGTATTAGAAAGAACTGCAAGTTCTACTTTAGATGTTTAAGTAAATCCAATGCAAGTTACCCTGAGGATTTGCAAAGTGATGAACATTCCTTAACCTAAATGTGTTGTGAAAATGAATACACGTGATGTGAGAAGAATTTAGCAATTATATATTAGAATCAATGTTTGAAAGGATAAGGAAATTGGAAATGCATTTTTGAATAATACAAAGAAAATTTGCAGGGTGATGTAAAGGCAATTTTGAATCTAACCCTAGATGCAAAATTTGAAAGAAAATTTTGAGTAATGTGAAATACAATTTGTTAATTAGAATTGAAACAAAATTTGAAAACTAATCTTACATGTGCATGTGAGGAAAAGCTTACTCTAAATGTGCTTGAAAGGAAACTTGAAAAGTGATTAAGAAAGACATTAAGCAATTTACAAAATTCTAATCTAATTATTTCTGAAAGTAATTCTAAAAATGAACTATTCTCACTGTATTTATATCAATTTGAAACCCTAATTTGCTATGTTTGAATTAGGATTTTGATATGCTAACATAGTAAATGTATTAGAAAACTAGTCTTGCAAATAAATGACACCACAGTGGTTCTTAGTAGAATACTTGTGTTCTGAGGTGAAAATTGACTTTTTTGAAGTCTCTGTTGTGACTCCTTGCTATTTTGGGGTCTGTAGAGCATTTTTTTCATAAATCATAGGTCAGGGATGATTTGAACTTGGATTCACAAGTAGGGGTGTGAGCCATGTTTAGGAGCCTAAAAATCCTATTCTGATGACCTGAGAGGTGTCTTGGGGTTTTAGGGATCCTGTAGCAGTCATAAAAAACTAAAATTATATTAGATTTACACTAAAATAACCTAATATAACCTATTGTGGACGGTCCTACCAGACATGCTAGAATGAAGTGTACCAAAGTCTACCATTTGATCAAGAAAATTAACCATAACAAATTAAAATGCTCATAAATACTTTCAACTCATTTTTTTAAGAATTTGATACAAATTACAGGTGAATATCTTTTTATTTTCTCAACAATATGTGAAACACTCTAATGGTTTCTCTTGGGGCCCCTCGAATGTAGGTGGGATTTAATGCATGTGTGCCATAACTATGTGTTGTTGCTTCTATTTTTTTGGCTACTGTAATGATTTTTGTTGTTTTTGGAGGGCCTGTAAAATGGTGTTAGTTCACATGGGGGCCTATCATGGATCAGGCCCCATATTGATGAAGATAAAGCAAAATTAAAAACATGAAATAAGCCCAAAATGAAGTGTAAATACTATATAAACATGAAATAAAGGCTACCTAAGGTTTCTACTATTGTAAATCAATTGTACGACCAAATCATAGGGCAAGGGGTGATCTAGAACCTAGATTCGTAGGTCAGGGGGTGAACCTAACTGCAGGTGCTCTCTAGTGGAGATCCTTTGTTCGCATGTGCTCCTGGGATGCTTGGATGTTTTTTGTACCATCTATAATCAAAATAAGGTATTATAGTAGGAATTTTGTAGATTTTCTATAAGTTAACTAAAATGGATAGAGAGAGATAATGAGAGTGGGGCCCTCTATTTATAGGGAAATATGAGGTCAAGATAAGGGGATATATAGACCAACCCTTACGGTTACTTCATACTGGATTTATTTTAGGGTTTTGAATAGGTATCAAATCCACATAGCCTAGAGAAATATCTCATCCTCACACATGTGTGAGGATATATTAAGGATTACTAGGGTCAGTTATATCCTAGGTTAGATTACGATCTAGTTAGGATTTTTAGGAAATATCCCAACTAACCTAATGTGCACACATGTATGAGGGAATAATTAGGACTAATTTAGGTTTAGGATCATAATTAACCTTTTTAAGTCATAAAGTACACTTAAGTGAAGTGACTTTACAATTAGAAATTCAACTAACTTAATTAGGATTTTTGAGAAGTAATAGTCCTATGGGGTCTTAATTAGGTATGGAAAAGGGCTTAGGTTACCTTAGGTAGCTGATAGGTGACCTCCTAATAGATAGAAGGTGGTTAGTACATGAATTATGCAATTTAGTAGGTTTTCATGCCTATAGGCCAATGATATGGCCTACGTAGATCTACGAAGGCCTACAATAGTCTAGAGAATTCTATGCTAGTCTAGAGTAGTCTACGCTGATCTAGAGTGGTCTACGCTGGTCTAGAGTAGTCTACAGTGGTCTTCAATGGTCTACGCTATCTAAAATATCCTAGAGGGGTTTAGTATGGTCTATGCAAACCTATAAGTGTCTGGATAGATCTAAAAGTATGTAGAAGTAGACATGTGCAACTTTTGGATGTTTACAATTTTCCCAGAAAAAAAATTGGAGTGAAATTGCTAGAAAAAAAAAAACAAATGCATGCTTTTTAGAACTCCATTTGGTAGTACTAAGTTTGGAAAAAAGGAGGCAAAATTAATTTTCCCCTACTTTTTCATCTAAAGCGCTCTCAGTAAAAGCTTGTTTCTAGCAATAAGCTTTTCTAGGGTGAAGTCAGAGATGAGTTATTTTAAAAGGACCCTCAAACATGGAGTTTTGCCAAGAAGAAAGTGGAAGACTTTTTTGGAGTGCAAGCATCTTGGTAGTTTCACCTAGCAGACTATTTTGGAAGGAAAGGCGTGCCTAGCTAATATTTTTATTGGCTTGTGATAATTTTCGGGTAAGCTCTAGTTAATTGCAGGAAATCGAGATAGATTTGCTTATAAAAGCTCTCAAAACATGTTTTGGTGGTTTTATACAAGTGTAATTAATATTTTGGCCTTGAAAAGTTCCCATCACTCACACATGGTATTTTTCATTCCCGAAGTGAACCATTAAACCCAAATTGCACTTTTAAAGACAAAAGTAGCTAAATTCAAAATTCAATGAAGATTCACAGTGTGAGGGTGTTATTGGTAGTCAAGTCCCCATTAAAAAATATGCCAAGTTAAAAAACCAAGGAGCACGTTCACCCAAATTCCTTAGAGGTGCCACCTACATTTAATCTAGTAGTTGGGGGTGAAATTTATAAAAAAGGTAAATTAGAGGATTGTGGTTGAAGAAAAGATTAGAGTTATTTCTTTGAAGCATTGCCAGCACCCCAAATTACTACTTTGTTATAGATTTATTAGATTGTTGCAGTGTAGTTGACTGAATAATAATAGGAAGGAAAGCCACCAAATAAATTAAAACTATAGAGCCCAAGAAAGCACAAGGATGTAAGAAACCCAAAAAAAATAGGAGGAATGAAAATACAGATCTTGACTCATATTTTGATGCACTGGCCTAGATTGAATACTATACTATTTTGAAAAAAGGCATAGAAAAATTGCACCAGGATGTGGAATCTACTTTTAGGCCAGGTTTGATTCTAGAAATCCCATTAAGCATTGCTAATCATGAGTATATTTCCAAGTACTTGTGTACACCCATGAACTCTTGCCCTAAATTGGTGATGGTAATTGTAAAATTTTATCATCCTGCAACAAGGGTCGTTTAGAATGCAAATGGAGAAAAATCATTCACCATTTCACCCAACACAGTCAAAGAGGTGTTTTCTTATGGAGTGAAGCCTTCCTCGATTTCATGTTCAAAAATATGAATCTCAAGGAGCAAGAGGAGAGGTACCAGTCGACTATGATGTTACACCAATTCATGGAGAACTAGTTGATAAAGGTACCCTAGTTTAAAGAATTGTCATATTTTCTAAAGCCTTTAACAAAGTTTAAAAGTCTAGATATGTATTCCATGTTGGCTTGGGTGTCTGGTATTTCTATTGATATTGTAGTGTACAAATGGTAGGCTACATTAGTATAGTGTATAGTGTAGATGGAATTTTATGTCCCTACAACCATGCAAGCAAGAACAAACCCCATTTCATTCGATTGGATAGATTATTTGGCTGAAGTAATGCACACCCAGTTGGAGAGAATACAAAATGAAAGAGCAGTTTTATTTAGGCATACATCATTTTTGGCTCGGTATTTTTTCTTCCATATGCACCAATGTTTTTCTTTCACAGCAGTTAAACAAGTTGATGGGGCATATAGGAAGCTACCAGTTTATTCATGGACTCCAAGCTTGTATAGGAGGGAGTCATTTTACAATTTCAATCATATGTTTTTGGGACCTACCCTTGAAATAATTTTTAGCACATGTGATATAGTGCCAAGGGCAATGAGGGAAGAAATTTTTGCTAAGGAGAAAGAACATATTTTCTTGTTGATGCAAGGCATCGTGGTGTGAATTTTTGGATTCACTAGCAAGCCATTTCTACTTCTGTATTTTTCTACCAAATGCATCTTTGCTATAGAAGTTGTTTGTTAGAATTATTACATAAATGATGTCTATGGTGCAAGACGATACAATAAGAGTACATGCACCATGCCATTTCGCTTCGATGGCATTGAGATTGACCAGGTTGGCCAGAATAAATTAATTAATGAAGCGCTCTATGACATGGAAATGGTAGAATTACCTTAGAAATGGTAGTATGATCCTTTGGGGTGGTTTACAGATGTGGTTAAAGTCATAAAATTTCATTGTTGTCCTTGGGTAAATATTGGATAGATGAGAAATAATCCAGAGGGGCATGATCTCAAATGGCATGTTGAGTAGATGATGACGTCCCCACCCTGGCATAATTTTTATAAAATGGAGGCTGAGTATAATATTGTAGTTCATAAGCACCAAATTCCTCCTTCAGGATTGTTTGAAAAAATTAAATAGCAGTTGCTCGCTTGGACTAAGGAGAAAATCACTAACTGGTGGGTTATGAGGGCCCACATAGGGAAATCTAGGTCAACTTATAGCCTAGAAATAGATGATACATTTTTGAAGGTATACAATGAGTTCTATGATAGCTATCAACCAATATCATTTGCAAAAGATTATACCTTATCTTTCAAATATCTTACAGTAATAAGATCATGGTCAAACATGAGCGACAAATGGTTGAGGAAGCACCACTTTTGGAAGAAGAGAAACAGTCATCGTTGGAAGTGCAAATCCAATGAAAGAAGAATAACAAGCATGAGGTTCTCCCTTTTTCAAAAATACCCAAAATTCCAATAATAGGTATATTTTATTCATTAGGAATGAACCCTCCTTCTACAGCCAAAGTCAGACAGGTTGACATTTCAAAAAATCCTCCTTTGGTTCAGGTAGAACAACTTGAATAGCAACATAAGTGATAGATCTAGAGAAGGATATAGAGGAGGAACAAAACAAGGGTGAGATAATGCCACAACCACCCTCATCATTGGCTCAAAATGTGTCCAAAATTGAAGGTATATTTTTCTCACATTCTACCTTTTCTTTTGAGCATTCAGTGATTATTGTACCTCATTTTGTAGTTATTGCTTTTGTCTCACCCCCATTCAACATACCCACTACTTCCATTTTGATTCTAGTTTCCCAATATCTAGTTCTTGATGCTCCCTCCTCTTCTACTCTTTCTTCTACTATTCCCATTTCTTTTATTTATTTTGCATATGGCCCCAATCCATTTTTTATCTCTTCATCATCCATTCCAGTAATTTCCATGACTATAAGTACGTAGGCTCCTCTTCGAGTAAGCGTAAATGTCACTGAAACCCTCACTTATACCCCATTAACCACTTTAGTTCCACCAACTATTCCTATATCTACTTCCCTTCCCAAGCTAAAACCTTAGCAGGATCATTTTCCTCCTACTTATTTTGTTGGGTTGTAGGTGTTGTTGAAGCTAGATATGGAGATTGTGCCAAAGAATATTGTTGCAATGAATATGATCCAAGCTCAATAAAGTTCATCACAATTGTTGAAGAGTCGTAAGAGAAGAGAATATCAAGTCTAGCAAAGACATTAAATAAGGTCACTTTTGACAATGAAGCTATGTATTCTTATACTGTAAAAATGATTTCCCAGGTCTAGAAGCCCCAAGGAGAAATGGCTCCAAATGATTACACTTATGAAGTAATTATAGAGGACCTAAAAAATATTGACACCATGGAGAAGTTGGAAAATATACACGTGGATATGATCTCTCTTTACTCGCACGACGAGCATTACAAGAAAAGATTTTTCGAGGCTGAGGTGAAGATTATTAAGTTGAATGATGCTCTAGCTGAAAATAAGGACCAACTGAAATAAGCAAAATCAATGGTAGAGTGCTGGCAGTGGAGGGCAGAAGAGTTGGAGAAAGAATCCAAGGGATACCCGATAGCTTGGGCAGGAGCAAATAAATAAGTGTAAGCATTAATCACCCAAATTGAGGTTTTTATAGAAATAGCTGGTCGAGAAAGCTATGTAGTCAGTAGGCTTCTCCAAGGAGAAAATCAAAGAAACTTGTCACCATTTTATGAAATATTGTGTGACAGTGGTGATAGACACTCTCAAGGTTTTATTCTATATTCATGAGTCTTATATAGTAATTTTTCTTGGATAACATGCCTTGTAGTATGCTAAGGAATAGATGGATCACGGTTGAGACAAGTCTAGGATGATTTTGTGCAACTTCTTTTCAAAGTTAGAGCTAGCGAGAGAAGGTTGAAAGCTGATAACTATGTTTGAATAGGAGCGTTCCATTTGACTCCTCTATTTTGAGGGTCTAGCTGATGCTGGTTTCCCATGCTTTGTCAATGAGAAGGGTGAGATTCTACCAAAAAAAGAATTGAATGTAGTCTAGCATAATTTTACAAAATATAGTTCAAAAATTGATAGCTGGGAGGAGCCAATCATGGGGGAACAAGCATTGTCGTATATGGGGAATCTCACCCGCATCAAATCATCCCTATTGGAACTCCAGTAGTGAGCGAATCACATCAGCATGGATCATATTGATATGTTATGTTTTTTTGTTGACTCATGGAGTTCACTCTCTACATTCACTCTTGACTCCTAGGCCAAAGTAGTTGTTGTGTATGAGACTACTAGTGAAATCCTTGCCAAACAATAAATAAGAGCACATGTGGAGGTGGAGCATAAAGCAAAAAAATAATAGGAGAAGTAGATGTAGGATAAAATGGAAAAGAAAGAGGTTGCTATATGAAACGTCCCACCTAATGTAGCCAACTATGATGACAGTTGAGTCCAATGGATGAAGGCCTGGGTTTGATTGCATTTAGAATAACTGAATATCCTGAGAGGCGTAAAAAGTTTTGGCAGTTTTCCCACACTAAATTTTTTATTGTAAAAATTTAAATAATATCATATGAATGTTGGAGTTGTTCTAATTTTACTGTTCTAATGTAATTTTTTTTTTCTTCCTTTGAGCAATTTCATTAAATAAATAAGGTTGATTTTATCCCTGGGGATGCATAGTAAAGTTTTTCTAGTAATAATTCATGAAGCAAAATATAAAAGGAAGAATTACATGAAAATGGACGTTTCAGGGCCGAAGGATCAATGAAAGTACTCTAAAGCTTTGGCAGTTTTTTTTTTAAATGAAGGCATTAGTGGATACGAAGGGAAATGCATTTTCACCTCATTGAGGGGTGAAAATCATTTGCACCATTCCTTTGAGGGGAAATTACCTTGACAAATGATTTCATTTGAATAAAGAAGAAGAAAAAAGTTTACAAGTGATGAAAATTAGTCAAAGTCAAAGGTGCTCTTAGGAGAGGGCAAAAATCCCTTTCGCTCATATTTGGGGTGAAATCCTATTTAAGGTGATTTGGATCAAAAACCCTTAATGAATAGAACTAGGGCGAAGACAATGATTTTGTCAAAGTCAAAGTCACCCCAGGAAGTGAGCACAATGTATTTTCACCTTTCTTGAGGGAGAAACTCAATTTTTGGGCATATCTGGATGAAAGTATCGAAGAGACGTTAATTGGAGCAAATGCAGCGTTGGTTAAATTCAAAGTCACCCTGACTTGGGATGAAAATCGTGTTTACCCTCTTTTAGGGGTAAAACTCTTATTTTTTCCTGAAATTCAAGCATGACGATGTCGTGAGGCAAAATTAATCAGTAAAAAGAGTAAAATTATATCTTTGAAGGCAATCATTAGCGTAATAAATTATTTTTACCCTTGTTTGCTACAAAAATTTCTTTCACCCCATTGTATGGGCGAAACCAAGTTTAATCTCTCCCTATTAGCAAAGTTACTTTCAGAAGTGCCATTACTATAGATATTTTTAGGAAAGTGCAAGGATCAATTAAATTTAATGCTTAGGGAAATGAGAGAGATGATCCAAAATTTTAACTAAAACTTTACAAGAATTAAATGCTATATCCCAAATTTTGGTATGATCTGGTTTATTTTCAAAGCGCTTCTAGTGATATCATTCCTCAAAACAAAGTTAATTATTCGTTGAATCTCCATTAGTGAGGAAAACATTCTGAGGCATAGGATTATGGAGTTGTGCCCAAAATTAGATATCCAAGATCCTATTCGTTGCATGATATTGTTGAGTTTTAATGCACTGACGCTTGGAACATTTTTTTCATCATCCATCTTAGCTAATTTTCCATGCGCACTTCATGAAAATCGAATCGTTGTTCCACAAATAATTATTTTATCTGGGCATCACCATTACCGAGGAGAGAATTATTGTTGCTACTTTTTGACCAACCAACATTTTTTTTGAATGTGCATTCAATGAAAGAGGAAAAATCCTCTATAAATACTAAATTTTTTAATGTAATGAAGAGAGGATAGACACTCTATAGAAAACACTTTAAGATTTCTACATAAATAGAAATTCATTCGGCTTCTAGTTCCTTGAGTAGTATTATTTTTTATCTCTTTTTGTTTGTCATTTTTTATTATATTTATGTCCATTATTTGCTATTTTAAATTATGCATCTAGATTTAATTACTGCTTGTGAGGGAGTGAATATCAAAATGCTTTTTTGGATTTTATCTTGGCAAACTATGAGTGGTTCATATGCCTTTATTTCTTTTATATTCTAATTAATACTTGCTATAATTTTTTGCTATTTTTTTATCCCCAATTTATATTTATAACTTACAACCACGTTTCCAATTTCTTTTGGTTATTTCCCATCTCTTTCCTGTTACCCTAAGCTTTAAATGATCATTAGTTTCTATACGGGAACCAGCCCTATCTGGAGATTGGCACGGAGGACATTATTTTCCTTTGACCTTTCAATGTTGGTTGGGTCTAGGGTGCATAAATAATATTTTATACTTAGCAAGATTCATGACCAACAGATACTTTTGATAATCAGTTGCAAGTCAAAAGTATCGATCGATTGCAACTCTACAAATGATTATTAAAAGTGTTGGTAGGTTGTACCTCTACAATTAATCGATTACAAAGGTGCTCTTTTGTAGAGAACCTTCAAGATGGTATAAATTTTGATCGAGAGCTTTGTTTTTAATTTTTTTTAAACCACCTAGCTTAACGAGATCTACACTTTAAACTGATAATAAACAATTGATCTATATATATTTTTATCATTTTCACCTCTACAAATTATTGATAGGTTTTATTGATTATAGAGGAGAAACCGATCCAAAGAAGATTCGATCAATTATAGAGGAGCAAACGATATGCATAAGAGACATAAGAGTTGATCGGTTATAGAGATGCAACCGATCAACAAAAGTGTCAATTGTTTGCACCTCTACAACTAATCGAATCTTATGCAAATCAATTTCTCATCTACAACCAATCAACTCTTCTTTGATAGTAAGTGACCCTATTTCTTATAGGTAATCCTATACTCTACAACCGATTGACAAATATTTTATTAATAGTTCTCTACAATTGATCATATTTTTATCGATAGACAATCCTCTAAAAATAATAGTGTTTTATTTTTTTGCTACTTCATGTCATGTTTGTTTTCTTTATGGCTTTTCCTACTTTAGATATATTTTTAAGGATTTCAAGTTTTTTAGATGTATGTTTATTTGTATCATGTTAGGTATTTATATAGGTGGTATAAGAGGTAAATTGGGCAATATAAATAAAAAAAATTATAATTTGAAGGCAAAAAGGATCCACGATTTAGGTAGGAGTGTTGACGATTTAAAATTAAAATGGTGAAATTATTTTCTACTTGTGGCGAGCCAATCCCAAAAACAAATTTCTCTAAAAACATTTGGGTGAATGGGCTGATGTGTAGGGTCCCCATATTCATCAATTTCCAAATTCAAAAATCATAATATTTGTGAATTTATGATGATTCACCACTATGCATAACACTGGTTTCTGGATTATTTGATGTTGTCATATTTTTAACTTGTGTGTGAGCTATATCACTCATATGTATCAACCATTGAACCATGGCCCCATTAGCTACACTTATTGAATTTTAACTTATTATATAATTTTATCATTTTATTAAAAAATTAGACAATATAAAATAAATGCCTTCATTTTTTGTTGAAAGTGACTTTTGATCCTATTAAAAATAAATAAGAGTACATCATTTAAAAACAATTGAGTGGTATGGAAGCACACCCCAAAATCCTATGCAAAAAATCAACCCAGGTCTAAAAAAAGGCCTAGGACAACTATAAAATAGTTAACATATCAAAAATAAAGAAATGGTAGAAGACCCACTAGTACTCAAGTCACTATAGGAGTAACACCAGTAGAGGGAGGGGGTCCTTATCCAAAGAATTTTTATAGACGATGGGAGGATAAAGGTCTATTAGAATTGAATCCCACCCAAAATCATCATCTTGCAATGTTGATGTGTCCCCTACAATCTAAGGCAAAGTGGTAGCCCAACCAAATTATGAGCCCCAATGGTAATATTGTGGCATGAAGTAAAATCCTTCCTTGGAACACTAGTCCTACAAGCGAAGGCTATAAGCAATCAGAGTCCTACGACCTCAATCCAATTATTGAGAAGAAGAATGTCTTT
The DNA here is from genome assembly GCA_028583015.1 of Wollemia nobilis. NCBI lineage: Eukaryota > Viridiplantae > Streptophyta > Pinopsida > Araucariales > Araucariaceae > Wollemia > Wollemia nobilis. Next base: position 4,181,405 of record JAQPPZ010001261.1, read on the forward strand.
GGTGAGGTGGGGAGGCAAAAGCCTAAGTCATAGTATAGGAAGCATTTGCCCAATTATCCCATAGCGTTAGTAAATGTTGATCCTCAAGGAAAACCTTTTTTGCCTCTACTTGAATCTAAAGTAAAACATTGGAGCATATTAGAGCTTTTGAATACATGGAAAACTTTGGAGATGCATGTTGAGCAGAAAAAAATTCCATTATGGTTTTTCCATATGTTAAATAGAATCTCAACCCTAAAAATATGTCAAATTTTCTCCATATGTACTAGCATTTAAGTTGTATCCACAATAATAACAATAGGCCATGAAAAGGGTTACGGTCTTAAAGGTTTTTAAAATCATGAATACATTTCCATGTTGCTTAGGCCTTAAGACAACACCAAAATAAATGTTCAATGGATTCCCTACAATGACAAAAAAAATAGTTGGGAATGTGTAGTCCTAAATGATGAAGGCATTCTCCTATAGGAAGTCCCTAAAAAAGGAGACACCAAAGAAAGTGAGCCACTTTAGGCTCTAAAAAAATATCCCATAGAGTGTGAAATCTATTCTATCAATCTTTGTTGGTTGCCTAGATTCTCCATCACTCATTTAACTTGAGGACCATATGTAGATGTGGTGATAGCCAACGATACCATTTTCTCAGCTTATAATTACTAAAAGGAGTGTCAGAATACCATTTCCAGTCCTTCCACCAAGGACATAGGGTTTGAAACCCAATTTTATGAAGAATTTAAGGTGGAACTATGGCTTGAATTACGTGAAATGTTTCTTTATTGGCATTAGAGAGATGAAAGTATGTTTTAAATTCTACTAGTCTACTTATATAAGAGGTTGAAGATGACCAAAATGCCCTTATGCAATAATCAAAGGGTATGAACTTAAGTAATTTTGATCAATGGCTACTCTTGATATGTGAGAATGAGAGACCACCACAACAACTATTGATTAAAAATAATTGTCATTCTTGAACAACCAAGGTCGAAGAGCTTCCCAAGCCTTCCAAATACTCTTAGCAAAAAAATTATCTTGAATTTGAATTGGCACCTTCATTAGAAAAATGGATTGTAGACTAAGGCCCCTATAGGATTTTCTCCCATGGGGGATACTAGAGGCTATGCAATGTCAAAGTAGGTGTTTCCAAGCTTCATTGCCATGCACAACATGAATGACCCATTTGGCACACAAGGTAGTGCCCTGGAAAAAAGTATCAAGGAGCCCTAACCCTCCTAACTCTCGTGGAAGACAATAGTAATCCCATGCAACTTTATGGAAACCCTATTTTTTTGGTAAAGAGACCCATAGGAAATCTTGGATAAGCTTCTCCAATTTGTGATAGGAAGATTTTGAGGGTACCTAACAAGAAGAATAATAGACATGTGTGGCATCAAGTATCTTGGAACAAACTTGAAATTTTCTTGCTAAATAAAGTGGTTTGGGAAGCCACTTCTAAAGTTTCTTTTCTACCCTATCTAGAACATACTGCTAGAGGTCAGTGGATGAAGCCTAAAAGGCAAAAGGGATTCCAAAAAAATGAAACATATTGCCATGTTGGATCCACTTCCACCTATAATTATTGATCCAAAGGGTGTGGGAAGAAAATATTTCTTGTAACACTACATTTTCCCCATTGAATTCTCCAAAAAGAGGCCAAAAAAAATATATCTAAGCAATGAAGGGTTTGTGCCACATTTTCCTCTTCCTTAGTTAGGGTGAAAAATGTTCATTGACAAAATACCCATTGACCAATTGTTGGGAGGTGTCAAGAAGCATGATCCCTTTCACATGACCTTTGGTAACAACATCAACAAGGAGGTAGCCAAAGCCCTCAATAGCTAGGACATATAGAGCTAGGGCAAGAGGACACCCTTGTCAAATAGATCTATATAAACTAAAAGAAGAGTATTTTTTGCCATTGATAGTAATGTAGTCTCGAAGCATGTAAAAAAAATATTTTAATAGTGCTTACAAATTTAGGACCAAAACCAAGGGCTTGTAGCATGGCCAAAATGAAAGGCCACTCAATCCTATCATAGGCTTTGGCAAAATCAATCTTGAGAAACAAGGCTTTCTATTGAGATTTTCTTACCTATTACATTCCCTCCTAAATAGTTATTATGTTGTTCAGGATGTATCTTCCCTTGATGAATCATGTATTTTCTAGTTGAATGATGAGATATAAGAGGTCACACAATTTGAGAGTAAGGGCTTTAGCAATATCTTGTAGGAGACATTGAGAAGAGAAATTGACCTCCAATTACAAAATTCCTATATCTAGCCTTGGAAATAAGCTTGACATTGTACCTGTTGATTAGTGGGCCTAAGGTGTGAGTCTTGAAGACTTTCAAATAAACTTGATATAGGTTTAGATCCATTGTGTCCGAAATCACCTTATAGAATTCTTAGGATAATCCATCAATGCTAGGAGCTTTATCATTGACCATGGAAAAGGTTGTAACCTTGAGTTCATTCAATATCATAATATTGTCATAAAGAGATTATTGGGACATTGAAAGGTGACAAAAAACTACTTGTAGACATTATTACAAAGAAAGGACTTTAGTAGGAGAGGGATCTTGTATAGTGAACACCTATTGATAGTTATGAATGAAATCTTGCACTATATTTGAGAGGTTTGAAAGAACCTATTGTCCCTCCCAAATAGAATTGATAGTTTGGGTTGGTTTACAACCTTTGATTCAAAGAAAAAATTCTTTGGATAATTTATTGGCCTAAGTGAGCCAGTGCAGTATAGACTTGATTTGGTCATCCCAAGTTGCATAAGTATTAGCCATTTGTTGTTGATAACTCAACTTGGCTACCTCTAATTAGAGAGAGGTAGAGCAAGGTTGGGGTTTCTTGTCATTATATCTTTCTTGAGTATAAAATAAGTGGTTGCATAGGACCATCGATGAAATAGGGCCACTTTGAGACCATATGTGCATAGGAAATGCATGGTGCATTCAATTATAGTGTTCCACCATTCTATCCAACCATTTGTAGAATGAGGATGAGGTGCTAAATTCCACATGTGGTGAATGTGGGTTAGAGAGGGTGGATGAAAAAGTAATGATGTGTTAAAGTAAAATTGGCTATTTAAAACAAACATCCCACTAAATGGTCATTCAATGCAGAACCATATGGAGGAGTGGTCCAATAGAACAACCTTGGGGAGAGGTTCCACTATGAGACCTGAATGGTTACCAAAATTAAATGTAGACTACCCCAATAACATTGCTTAATAGAGCCATTTTATGCTTCTCTTATGGATAGCTCACATATTGGACCATGTGAACCAAGGAAGGTGTAATTGGCACTACCCAATATTAGGATTAAATAACTCCAACTTTTGGTACATGTAAAACTAATAAAATATTTCACCAGTTGTCTAGTGCATGCGATGTCCACCTTGCTTGTTATAGCCATATTTAATCATATTGAAGTCACCACATATGATCCATGTGGTGGAAGGAAGAGAGTCTACAATCCAAAGCCAAATATGGGACCATTCTATGGCATCATTTGAGGTATAAACATTAATAACCCCTAACACATGGTTATTAATGTGGAACATGGTCCATAATGCTTGATTGGTGGGATCACAACCATGGTCCACTAGCTAGGACCGCCATCGTGCCACCATGAAGGTAGCAAAACCACCTTTATCTGGCTCATGGTTGTTATGTAATAAAAAACTTTTCAGCCAAATAACATGACAAGTTGAGGATATTTTTTTTTAAAAACCTTCACTTCCTGTAAACACAAGATTCCCAAATATGGAAATTTTTGGTAAACATTTTGAACTGTAAATTTGCATTTAGAGTCCATTAGACCTTGAACATTCCAAGAGAGGAAGTTCATTGGGTGAGGAAATCTAGTGATATATCATCATAGCTAAGATACTCCAACACACTATAGTTTTTGAAGGAATTAAGAACATAACTAACCTACTAAAAACCAGTCATATGAAGCCACTTCCCTAGAGCAACATCTTCTTCTAGAAATCCTCTTCTCTGGCTACAAGAGTGCCTTGCACTAGTTTTGGAGGAACGTACTAGAGGACTGACTGGTTGGGTAAACTATGAAGCAACCATAGTTTTCATTCTTAGGGTACGAATCTGTTGATATTGAGGAGCCTTATTATTAGTAGTTTTAGCCGAGGACCCATTTTTTCCTTGTCATATCTTTTTTCCATTGGCTTTGATATATTCTTAAGATTGAACTATGTATCTTTACAAGTAGTCGAATGTGTATTTTTATGCCCTCCCACAGTCTTCTCACCATCCTCTTAAGGTTGAGGAGTAAACACACTCATTGTGGTAGAGCTCTTCTATCCTTGCATACTCATTGTGGTAGATATCTTCTATCCTTGTTGTGCAACATAAAGGAATAATTTTTGATCTTGTGTGTTGAGAACTGGCACCAAAAACATATATTGGGCAAGTTGATCTTTGATCTTGTATTTTGTTGAAATTTATTATTTTTTGTACTTGATCATTAAGTGTATTTATTTTGTTGTTTTTTCATTTAAGGTGTTTTCTATTTATTTTTTAATCCAAATAAATTGCATTAGTTCTTAATGTAATAGTCATATTTTTTATTTAATGAGAGTTAATTAAGGTTAAGATTATTTTTTAAATAAAATTTTCTATGATGACACACAAGACATTAAATATTTTTCAAACAAATATTCTAATAACAAATGAATAATACATAATTATTGAATTAAAAAATTACATAATAAATTTAGTAAAACACTAAATTGTTATTCTTTAAGATTATATTTTCAATTAAGTTTGAATTATAAACTATTAAAATTTTCTATTTAGTAAGTTCTTCATTATCAAATTTTTCTTGCATGAAAGCTAAAGGACTATGAGGTAACTTGGCCTCTCAGTTTAACATTAGTCAAGCATGAAGATGATAATAAAATTCTAGGAAAAGACCTCATGCTAAGAGAAATTAACCTTTGGAAATGTACGATCTTCATGTCTATACAAATGAAAGTTATCATTTTTATTAACAAGAAAATAGGTTAATCATATACTTAATGTCTTTTACAAAATAATTTTACATCTTCAAAAATATTAAGTTTAGAATATTCATTTGGGTGAATATAAAATATGAGTCATTGGTCAAACAAATTAAGTGATAAAATATATTTAAGAACACAATTCCACTATTTTGCATAATTTTTTTTAAAGAAGAATCAAAGATCGTATGGTTCTCATAAGATCTTAAAACTCTTCATGTTTGTGAATACAATATAAATTTATACTCTATATATTTTAAAATTAGTCAAATTGATTGTAGCCACTGGATGCAAAGTTATGGAATTTTTTAGAGTTGATAATTTTGTAAAGTTTTTTTTTTTTTGGTAAATAAAAGTCTTCATTACTGGGATTTGCAGGTTAACCCAAAACCTATTACAATATCCAACCTTCTGCTAATATTGTAAAGTTTTTTTTAATAAAGTTAGTAGAATGAGTTTTTAGCCATCAATTATTGAATATTTTATATTTTTATTAAAATATGAGATTTTAAAATTAATAATACACTAATATTTGTTAATAGTCAAGAATTTTATTTATAGTACACTATTGTTTGTTAATTATTAAGATTTTGTACAATGTTATTTACAAGTTTTTTTTAATTAAAATAGTATTTTATGAAATATTTTGACATCTTCAAAGTTTAAGAATTTTTTTCCCTTTAAAAATATGGTCTTGGGGATAATAATAGTAAGAAAAATTATAAATTAATCAAATTGAAGATATAGTCTCACTGAAATTTTTTTAATCCTCGTTTCTCTAAACAAAATATTTGTCATTTTCTTCAAATATTGACCTTTACAAAGTATAGAATTTTAAACATTATCTCCATTAAAACCAAGTGAAGAGTATTTTTTTAAGCGAAAAAACCCTTGTGAGGCTGCCTTGGTCTGATAGACCATGACCAAGAGGTTCTACACTGTTAAAGTCACCCGAGAGTCGCACCTAGCCCTACCCGCACCAAAATTATCAATTGGATTTTGGGTACCCAATTTAACTTTTTGGTAGGGTGGAGATTCGAACCTAGGACCTCCCTTGGAGGATTGCCCTCTCATCTCCAACTCACCTACAACACCTGGGTAAGTGTGAAGAGTATTTTTACCTTTCTTCGAACTATTCAATTTGTTCTAAAATATAGAATTATGATATTTTTTCTTTAATTGCATCTTACACCCAATAATGCTAACCCTCATTTATTCCTTCATTTATATAAAAAAATCAAATAAAAATATTACTTAAAAAGGTATTAACAAAAAACTATATTAATTCATTTCCTTTTAGAGTGTATGTTAGGAGCAAGTGTGAGCCAAGAGTAATAAGAAAGTATAATTAGGAAATGGAAAGCAAAGTGTAAGCAAGGAGTGAAAGAAAATATGGAAAAATAGCTCAAGGAAGGATATATAAATACAAAAGTGTTTCATGTTGCATGATGTGGGACTAAACCAATTAAATATTTTACTGATGCATGAAGTATTTTATAGGCAATATACTAATATGATATCTCCCAAATCATAATCTAATAATGAGTTAGAAGATATCAGCTGTAACAAATAGATAACTAACATGTTAACATAGGCTAAGCTATTAACAAAATCTAGCAGTTAGCTGGAAACTAAGAGCCTAACTCTAGAAATATGCATCAGATTACTCACATTTAAATAATATTTATTTAATAATCCTAAGGATATCCTTATCATTCCTCCCCACCATAAAAGCATTAGACTCCAATACTTTTACAAGAAAGTGGAAGAGAATATGGGAGTGTGCATCTCCACATTGGAAATATGGAGAAGAAATAATGAGAAAATGAGATGGTTGGGACGATGGATATCATAACAAGAAAAAAATCTATGCAAATAAAATTAGATAGAGGGATTTATGGTGAACAATGGAAAGCTTTACTTGTATGGGTTGATTTTGGTCAATAAACACTCTAAGTTTCAATGCATCGTAAATGCACTCTATGACGATAAAATTCTTATGCTAGCAAAGGAATTTCCACATACCATGTGGGCAAATGGATATTGGTGTGAATTTCATTGAAATTCTAAATGTGTTAGGTAATTCATATCCACATTTAACCACACCTCCATGTCCTCATCAGGGGCAACATCTGATCTCCCCCAAAGCCTTAGTCTAATCAAAATTCATGGTTGTCCCAATTTTAGCCAGAGGATGATGTCAATGTTATTTGATACTGGTATTTTTATTTTTATACACTTAGGTCCAAAAGCAATACAATGAAAGACCCATTTTAATTATGTCAAAAAATGGATAGGGAGAAGACACATTAAGAACTCTTTAGAATGCAATGGTGGTGGTCATAAATCCAGGTAGGGTATTGGGCCTATGATTGTAATGTTGTTATTGGCATTGGGATCAACTACTTCTATGAAGCATGTCACATTAGAATCTATTCATAGAGAATATTTAGGCTTTATTGGCCAAGGAAATCAAATTCAAGAATGTAGATATTAAGACTCCAAGGAATCTTGTAATGCTTGTTAAAGAAAACACAACTATAATATCAAGATATGGTCAATCTACATAAAAAAGATAAATCTTTAAATAGTAAATTACATAGACAAATGAGAACAAGGATGAAATTGTAGAGAGGATGGAAAATTTCCATGAGGGAAATGCCCCCATATGGCAAGATCCAAGATTCTCTGATACAAACTAATGTGGTATTAACCCAACTAAATATTTTATTAATGTATAAAGTATTTTATAGTTAATACACTAATAGGATATATTCCAAATCACAATTGAAGCATGAGTTGGAAGATATAAATTACAAAAAATATATAACTAACATGCTAACTTAGGCTAGCCTATTAAAAAAATCTAGAAGTTAACTAAACAAACTAACTCTAAGATGATTCCATGGTCTGGAACCTTGAAGAATCTAGAAATTTCACTATCAAATCAGCTTACTACAGTTAAGAAACTCCCACAGATGGTTGGGACTTATCAAATCAGGTCTGGATTCCCAATATCATTCCCAAGGGCAAATTATTTTGTTGGTTGGCCATCCAAAACAGAATCCTCACCATTGAAAACTTGATAATCAGAGGGTTACTCATTTCCAATTGGTGTATCCTGTGCAAAAATGTCTGTGTCAACTTGGCATGTTTTTTTGGAATGTCCCTTTTCTATAGTAGTTCTCAACCAGGTCCATAACACCTTTGACATCTCCACAATCCTCCCACATTCCATTACCCTCCTTATTAAGTAATGGCCCCAGAATTTCAAGAAAAACCAACTAAAATTCATGTGGCAAGCTTGCCTCCACCTTTACTTGTGGCAGATATGGCTCGAGAGAAATGCCAAAATTTTCAAAAATCAAGCCACTGATAAGAATATTATCATTGTCAAAATCATGGCCCTTGCTATGGAGAATGCCTCTCTTGTTTCATCTCGAAACCCCCCCTGGCTTAGAATTGGACCTAACCAAACTTTTCAATCTATCTAACATCTCTGTCATGCCCCGTAATTTTGTTGATAGGTCTGTCATCAAGTGGATCTTACCACCTACTGGGTGGCACAAGCTCAATTTCAATGGTGTGGCTAAAGGCAACCCAAGAGCAGTTGGCAGAGGGGGAATTCTCAGAAACCACAGAGGAGAAATAATTTTGGCCTTTGCCCAGAACTTGGGAATTCAATCCAACAATATGGCAGAGGCGCGGGCTCTGTTCCAAAGTTTGATCCTCATGGAAGGGTTGACCATCAATAAACTTATCATAGAAGGAGACTCATTGCACTGTATCAACTGACTCAATGGTACCGCTAAGCCTCCCTGGGCCCTTGCTTCGATTTTCCAAGAATGCAAGGCCCTAATTGGAAATTACCTAGAATTAGTCATTAAGCATCAATACCGGGAAGGAAACAAAGTTGTAGACTAGCTTGCTAACAAGGGAGTCAACGAATATGACATTCAAGTGTGGAGAGACTCCTTCCCCATTGGCCTAAGGAATGATCCTACAAGTTTCAATGTTTGCACAATGTGAGATGTTGCCAGGGGATTGGTTTGGTATGTTGTTGAAACTTGTCGCGATATCGTGACACTTTTTCCTTCTTCTCCTTTGGCAGCAAAAATGCAACATGTCGTGTTATCACGACACTTTTCACTTTTGGCCATGAAAATGCAACATGTCGCGATATCATGACATTTCTTTCTCCTTTGGCCATGACGTTGCAACATGTCATGATATCGTGACACTTTTTTCTCTTATGGTCGCGACGTTACATCATATCGTGATTTCACTACACGTTTTCTCTTTCGGTCGTGATGATGCAACATGTCATGATATCATGACACTTTTTCTCTTTGGCCGCGATGATGCAACATGTCATGATATCACGACACTTTTTCCTCCTTTGGCCATGGCAATGCAACATATCGTGATATCGTGACACTTTTTCTCTTTTGGCCATGACGTTGCAACTTGTCTCGATATCGCGATGCTTTTTCTCTTTGTCTTTGGCCGCGATGATGCAACTTGTCGTGATATCGCGACACTTTTTCTCTTTGGCCGCGATGATGCAACATGTCGCGATATCACGACACCTTTTCCTTCTTTGGCCACAACAATGCAACATGTCGCGATATCGTGACATTTTTTATCTTTTTGCTGAGATGATGCAACATGTCGCGATTTCATGACACTTTTTCTCCTTTGGCCACGATGCTGCAACATGTCATGATATCACAACACTTTTTTTCCTCTAGCCACGACGATGCAACATGTCACGATATCGCGACACTTTTTCTCTTTGGCCATGATGATGCAACATGTCACGATATCGCGACACCTTTTCCTTCTTTGGCCGTGGCAATGCAACATGTCGCGATATCGCAACATTTTTTATCTTTTTGTCGAGACGATGCATCACGTCATGATATCACGACATTTTTTCTCCTTAGGCCGCGATGATACAACATGTCACGATATCACGACACTTTTTCTCTTCTGGCCACAACATTGCAACATGTCACGATATCGTGACACTTTTCCCCCTTTGGCCGTGACAATACAACATGTCACGATATCGCGACACCTTTTCTCTTGTAGCCACGATGGTGCAACATGTCACGATATCATGACACTTTTTCTCCTATGGCTGCGATAATGCAACATGTCACGATATCCTGACATATTTTCTTCTTTGGCCTCGATGATGCAACTTGTCGCGATATCGCGACACCTTTCCTCCTCTGGCCGTGACGATGCAACTTGTCACGATATCGTGACACTTCTTCTATTCTGGCAGCGATGTTGCAACATGTCATGATATCACAACACTTTCTCTCCTTCATCCGCGATGCTGCATCTTGTCGCGATATCATGACATATTTTCCTCCCTCGGTCGCGATGGTGCAACATGTCGCAATATCGTGACACCTTTTCCTCCTTGCTTTTTCTCCATGCTTTGGACCACAAAAATGCAACATGTCGCGATATCGCGACAACTTTCTTCTTGTGGTGTTTGGATTTTTCTTTGATATTTAGCTCTTGGGTCTCTTTTGTCGGTTTGGAAGACATGTAAAAAATACTTGTACAAGGTTCAGGGACCTTTCAACACCCTTTCAACCAATAAAAAACACACAAACTAACTCTAGAAACCTGCATGAGATTAGAATATCACATTTAAATAACATTTATTTATTATTCCTAAGGCTATCCTTATCACTATAGTAAAATAAAAAATTATTTTTGTTATATCAAAAATTATTTTAACTCGAAATGGAAGAAATATTGAGGAAGAAGAAGATATGAGGAAGGTGTAGACACTTAAATTTGAACACATGGATAATCTTTAAGACTACCAATCCCTTCATCACTTAGCCTTCCAATCACCCAATTTGAATTAACCTTCCTTATTCCTAAAATTACAATATTTAATGCTCTAAAAGTGATAACATTAAGGTATGATCAATAAAATCGGTGATGTTATCATGACTTATCAATGATTTTGCAAAATCTTTCACACTTTTCCTTCATTATCATTTTTGACCTCCAACAATCATGAGGTAATAACACTAGCTCTATAGTGCCAACACTACTATTACTTCCTAATCCTTTTGATTGTTATGTGCCAAAACCAAGATTTTTGACCTTTTTCCTCCTTCACATTGTTTTCCAAATCTCCTAAACTTTGATTCATAGTATCTATGGCAGATCCCAAGCCCAACTAAGCACTTTTAGGACCTTCATTTTGATACCCTTTCAATTTCATACCTTCCTCACTCCTATCACCATTTAATGCATCTTCTCCTTACAAGAGGGCATGGATGCCTATAAATCCAACCGTTGGGTGACCTTACAAGGAATAAATATCAAACACAAAAACTCTATCAAATTTGATCTATGCTCCTTGTCATTCAACCTCTCATTAAATTAAGAATCTAGATGCTCAAGAATCCATCTAAGAAATCAACAAGCTCAAGCTTTTGGAAAGGTCCATCAATAAATGAACTTTTAATAAGCTTCTACCAAGGGGGGAAAAACCTACAGTATTTGGTTGTACTCTCCCCCCTTACCTATGCTTATTGTATTTCCTTTACTTCATAGTTGGTATCTTTAATATTTTTTACTTCATAGCTTTTATCTCTAATCTTATTTTCCTAACTTATCTTGCATCATATGCTTGCATCTAGCATAGTCTTTCATTTGTAAGAATTTAGTCTTATTTTAAGTAATTCAATATTTGTATTTCAATTGTATAGCATGGTATCTATTCTTCTAGATCAAAACCCTTTTATCATTATTGTAATTATCATATTTTAGCTTGCATTTAATCTCTTTATCATGTCCATAGAAGTGGTAGCATTTCCAAACTACAATTTAGTGGTGCTAGTGACTCTCTATTTCACACAAAGTAGAAGTGTAGGTGGTGATAGCACTGGTGGTGCTATTTCTCTAATGGTGATTCTACCATATCAACATTTATTTCTAATGCTTTGTCATTTTGTCACTTTCTCAATTTTATCTCATTTGAACAAGGGTCTAATAATTATAGTAAGATAGCTAATTGTCCTTTGCCAGCTTAAATTGGCCCTTTGCCAACTTAAATTGGCCCTTCTATACATATTATCATCATTTTATATCTATTTTATAGGTTTTAATGATAGCATCACTAGAAAGCAATATCATGAGCAGGCAATGCTTTGGACACTATGGAAAAAATAGTTTTTTTTTCTCTCACACTCTGTTATTTTAGCATTTAGATCTAGAATATATTTGCTCTATCTAGTTTAGGTTCTATTTTTATGGATAAAGAGAAAGGAGCGAACATGGTTAATCTTAATCATATAGGGAATGCATATTTATCTTCTTAGATTTAAGAATTAAATCAAACTTACATGTAGCTTGTATTTCAACCTAAAAATGGTTTCTTGCATATCTCTTTTGTACCCTTGATTAATAAAAAAGAAAAATAATTATTTAGTTTTCAAAATCGAAAAATAATTAGATTCATAAGTATTTTATGTTGCATTTGTGTATGTGCATCTAGACTAGATGAAATTTAGACTTAGAAAAGAAGAAATATTAGGAGTCTTGGTCCAAAATTTGCCTAGTCTATGAAATATGCCCTAGAATTTGGCCAATATTGGATGATTGGGATTTCTTCCAAGTTCAACCTTTGAAGAAGGCCAACTCCTTGTAATATTTTGAAAAATTAAAGCAAGTTTATAATACTAAATAAATAAATGCAAGGGTTATAATGGGATAATGGTTTAGATAATTGCTTGAAGGTAGATAAAATATAGTGTAACAACAATGAAATACATTGTATAAAAGCCTTACACAATCAAATTTAAATGGAGCTTAACATACCAACCACCAATAAAAACATTATAGAGTTTATTAAATTTTTGTTATAAACTTAAAGCATTCCAAATACCCTATGAAAAGCAATCCAAATAGTGATCCAATTATGTAGAATTCACTTTAGTAGAATTCATTATTTATAAAGTTCAAAAAAAAATGCATCAAAGCATAAAATTCATTTATAAAAACCTATTAATGCTATCACAATGGAGGCCAAACATATTTAACTTTTCATTTATTGGTATCAATCATCTTACATTATACAAAAAGCAATTGATATAGAGTTGACCCTCATTATGAGGTGAATTGAGCTATTTATTGGATGATGGATCTTGCAGCCCAAGATTTACAATAGTTTATTACAACTCTATTACAAACAACTTGGCAATAATGCTCATGGGAGCAAATACCATTTTTATACTCTATGCCAATCAATTATTCATGTTCTAGTTTTGTTGATGTGGTTGCTCCAAATTTCTCCCTTTAACTTTACCTTATGTGTGTCTCTAGCAGGTCCATCAATCTTCAACTATCATATTTTGAAATTAGGCTTAGTTGCTATAACTAGTTTTCAAATATGTTATTTTTAGCTCAATGACATTGCTTTGAGCAATTGAGGAGAATTTGACAAGTTTATTCTAAATGAAAATGACATATTTGGGTATTTTTTCTTATTATAAAAACTTGTGATGTTAGGCTCTTTCAACATTTCAAATATTTCTTGAGATAAAGTCAAGATTTTAGGGAGGTTTGGTTGATGTCATCCCTTACAAAGCATGTATTCGTGCTTTTTAAAGTAGTTCTTTGATCCTTTAGACTCATGTATTTTTAGAATTTTTTAATGCTTATGATCATGTAAGCATTTACAAATACCATATTTGCTCCATTCTGACATCTAGACTTTTTTAGGTTTTTGTACCATTTTGGCTAACATAAGTGATTGAAAATCCTAACTTTGTGTTTTGTTTTGAACTCAAGCTTAAGAGATGATTCAACATAGTCAAAATTAAAATTGCATCATTCTGGTCTCCTTGTTTTTAGACTTTCCTAGAGCTTTGTGTGTTGTCATTACATGGAAAATTCCAAAATTGATTGATCCTTGATTTGCATGTTACAATAGCCTCTTGGGACTTAGCCAATTTTTTCTTTGATGGAATATGTTTTGCTTTACTACTTTTCCATGATTCTAGGTTTTCTAAAAACACTTAGTTGCCTTGGAATTTAGCTCTAGATTGATACATTTGAGTCTCTGATAGCTTAATTGTGTTCATATGATGCTCAAGACAACCTATGGGTTATTTGCCTTAGCAGAATTTGGACAAAAATTTAGAAAAATAACAAGCTATTTTGATTTACAAGGACATGCAAATAAGGATAATCACATTGGCTTACATTCTTGGTGCCTCTTGGGACTTTTTTATTGTATAAGTGAAGAACTTAGGAGCATTATTTATTGGGTATAGAGTAAAAGAGATTCAAAATATAAAAGAATTACAAAATAATGGAAGGGAAGGTATTCATGATGAGGAGAAGGGTGATGGATTATGATAATGGATGATGTGTAATAGGGAGTAGGAGCTACAATAAATGGATGAGGTTATGGATAATAGTGGGATAAATAGGGAGAAGAACATTGTAGGGAAGAGGGAGGCAAGCACAAAAAGAGGAAGCAAATATGAGAAAATGAAGGGAAAAGAAAGGGAGTGGATATACCTGAATAGTGGTTCTCCTTACAAAAATAAAGCTCCTCTAAGCATAGTCCTTCCTAGCTATGAGTTGCTTCAGATCTAGACAAATTACCTTAGGTAAATATTCTAGGTACTTGAAAACTAGAAATTTTCATTGCTCTTTATTTTATTAGCAACATTGCATAATTATTCTTCTACAAAATTATAGATTGTTGTACAAGCCAGCTCTAGTGCTTCTAAAATATGTATGGTGATCTAGTCACTTAGTCAAAGTTCTAACTCAAAATTTCTTTGTGTTATCTTAATATTATCTTCCCTTTATGGATTATGCCATCTAGCACTCACAATAACTATGAATACCCTTATCTGAGATAGAAAAATTTCCTAATAATTTACATCTAGTGTGATGGGTTCACTTACATGTTTTATTTTTATAGCTAATAGTAAATATTTCTCACTTGGACACTTCATTTTTTTCTTTGTGTCGTTAGGGTTATGATGCATCATTTTATGAGTTTGATGTGTCCTTTACTTATGTCTAAATGTTGACTATTTTCTAACTAGATTTTTTCATCATAGTCTTGTTGAGCAAGGTGCAGCAAAAGCATTGAGAAAGTATTGTCATTGTTGTCAACACAGACAGATTGATGCAGTTGATGCAGTTCAGAGGTCAGTCAGATCAAGTGCAAAAAGTTTCAAGCAAAATAGAGGTGACCCAGATTCAGAAATTGGCAAAAAGAGACAAGGAAGAAAACTGTCACGATATCGCGACATGTTTTCTGTCGCGATTTTACGACAAAAAGCAGGAGAGAGAAAATGCATGCCAAAATGTCGCGATGTCGCGACATGTCGAGTTTTTGTTGAGGAGAGAGAAAATGTGTCGCGATTTCATGACAAAAAGTAGGAGAGAGAAAATGCACGCCAAAATGTCGCGATGTCGCGACATGTCAAGTTTTCGCTGAGGAGAGAGAAAATGTGTCGCGATTTCACGACAAAAAGTAGGAGAGAGAAAATGCACGCCAAAATGTCGCGATGTCGCGACATGTCGAGTTTTCGCTGAGGAGAGAGAAAATGTGTCGCGATTTCGCGACAAAAAGTAGGAGAGAGAAAATGCACGCCAAAATGTTGCGATGTCTCGACATGTCGAGTTTTCATTGAGGAGAGAGAAAATGTGTCACGATTTTGTGGCATAAATGGAGGAAAGGAGCTTGCAATGAAGAGAGTAGCGATTTCCATGCATGTTGAAGTTTCGCATTTCAAAGCATAGCTAGAAATGTATGGAAACAAAGGTGTAGCGATTTCGCTACAAATCGGAAGTTAAGAAAACTGAGTTGCAGCGATTTTGACACAAGTAAAAATTCACAAGAAGGTGTAGCGATTTCACTACATGTTGAAACAAAGAGAAACTAAGGTGTAGCGATGGCGCTACATGTTGAAACAAAGAGAAACTAAGGTGTAGCGATGGCGCTACATGTTGAAACAAGGGGAAACTAAGGAGTAGCGATTTCGCTACTAGTCAAAAGTGTAGAACTGAAAGATGCAACAATGATATTATAAGTCAAAATTTCATGAAAAGAGGCAAGGTGAAAACACAAGGCACAAAGATGTAAAAATTTTGCCATTGCATGAAGCATAGTGTCGCGATTTCACGACATGTTCCATTTTCGTTGGAGTTGGCAAGGAGAGTTGTACGGAAGAGCAAAGTGTCACGATTTCACGACATGTTCCTTTTTCGCTGCTGCTGGCAAAGAAGAGTGTACGAAAGCTGAAAGTGTCATGATTTCGTGACAAGCAGGATGATGACATCAGCAAGAGTCAGAAACGTCGCGATTTCATGACAAGAAGGATGATGACATCAGCAAAGTTGAAAAGTGTCGCGATTTCACGACAGGATGAAAGAAAATCCACTAGAAGCCGAAAACATCACGATTTTGTGACAACCTTCAGGGTGACATTAGCATAAGTTAAAAATGTCACGATATCGTGACAGGCAACAGGTTGGCAGGTAAAATCTGAAAAAGCAGGCATGGTGACACGTGTCATAAAAGACATCATGCAGCCAGTTACATAAAATGTAACTGATGTCAGATCTGCAGTTACAGATTGACAAGTGTTAGTCATGCATTCGAACAGCCGTTTGCATGTATTCGAAGAATCAAATATAAATTATCGAAAGGTTTTCAAAAAGTTTTTTTTGCTTTCGAACGGTCGCACTCATGGAATCGAACAGACATTTTGCTTGTATTCAAAGAGCCGAATATGAAGGATCGAGATATGCTTTTCGAGAAGATATGTTTGCAGCATTCAAAATAGCCATACCATAAGAAATCAAAACGTCGTATTGCAGGGTTTCAAACAGTCGTTTTCAAACAACCACTTATTTGTAGGAGAAAATAATTCGAACAGTTGGGTATATGATTCGACTGCGTGTCGGATTGGATGTATATAAATGAATAACTGTAAAGAGAAATAGTTGAAGAAAGATAGAAGTTGTTGCAGTAAGAAGGGAATTGCGATGAAAAGAGGGTCTGTATAGAGAAATAAGCAAAGACATGATATTGTGCAGAGGTTGTTAAAATTACAGACCAGTCAGGGTTGAGTTAGTAGTGAAGAAATTTTTATGTCATTTTGATTTGATTAGAATTGCAGTCCAAGTTGGTGCTTGGTACTAGTTGTTGGTGCTCCATCTGTTGTAGCAGAAAATTACAGGGGTTGGTGCTCCTTCCAGTGGATGCTGGTAAAGAAGTTGTAAAATTGAAATTTTGCAAAGATTGGATTTGGATTGAAGTCCAAACAATTAATTTTTGAGGAGTAGACAAATTGGTGAACCTCGTTATATTGTGTGTTGTGGTGTGCTCTCATTTTGTTCTTCTGGTTTTATAAGTTTTATGTGCTTCAGTATTTGAATGTTGTTGTTTTGAAGTTAAATAACTACACTGATTCACCCCCCCTCTCAGTGTCATTGTGTGAACATCAATTGGTATCAGAGCAAGGTTCCTTGTACAAGCTTAATCAGCTAAGGAGATCTTGGAAGAAACAATGGCAGGCGATGAAGGATTTTCATCTAACAAAGCTCCCTTATTTGATGGAACAAATTACACCTTCTGGAAACTCAGAATGCAAACATACCTGAGTGCATTGGGATATGATATTTGGGATTACGTAGATAGTGGATACACGAGCACCCACTACTCCTCCAACAGATACTACTCGAGAAAAAGAAATTTGAGAACAACTCCAAAGCTAAGAATGCCATAATGTGTGGGCTTGTTGACGAGTGAACCGATAAGAGTCATGAGTTGTAAATCAGCAAAAGACATGTGGGATAAATCGAAGAGCATCCATGAAGGAGACAAGTAAGATTAAGGAAGCAAAGCGCAAACTCATCGAGCACAGTTCGAAGCACTGCAAATGAATGAAGATGAAAACATAGAGACATATGCTGAGATTCAACGGAATTATTAATGCAATCAGAGGACTCGGTGAAGAAATTGATGATGCAGTTGTTGTGAAAAAGGTTCTCAAAACACTTCACAAAATATTTAACTCCAAAGTCTCTACAATAGAAGAGGCAAAAGATCTAAACAACTTCAGCATGGATGAGTTGCATGGTTCCCTGATAGCATATGAAATGAGAATAGGACAAACCAAGTCTACAGACAGAGAAGCGGCTTTTAAAGCACACAAGAATGTAAAAGCTGAACATGAATCTGAGGATGAAGGAACATTGGATGAAACAGAAGCCAATTTTGTTCGAAAACTCACAAAAGGAAAAGGAAAATATAGAGGGAAGCTACCTTTTAAATGCTTCAATTGTGGAGGAGTCGGTAATTTTGCAGCCAAATGTCCAATGTAGAAGAGAACCAAAAATGGTGAAGGTTCACACCAAGAAAAATGTGACTGGAAGAAGAAACAAAATTTCAGAAAGAACAACTTCAAGAAGAAAAGCTTCATAACCAAGAATGTCAGCAGTTCTGAAGAAAGCACAGATGAGGAGTCTGAAGAAGAAGGAGGTGAAGCTCTGTTCATGGCACTTGAAGAAGAAAGAATAGAGAAAAATTAGGAAGGTGATGAAAATTCCAAGGATGAAGTTGAAGTGTATTTGGAAGGAGAATTGGTTGCTGCACTTGAAGAGTTGACTGTAGAAAGGAAGAAGAATAAGAAATTTTCAAAGAAATTAGAGAATGCCATAGACATAATAAACAATCTAAAAATACAGATAGAGGAATTCAAGAAAATGTCTAAAGTTCTTGATGAACAATTAACTGTAAATACAGTTGAATGCAGCAAGCTAGAGGAAGACATTGTTAAGTTAAGGATGCAGTTAGAGGAGATGAATAGAAAATTGAACTGTTTTCATAAGTTTGAAGAAAGTACTATAAAACTGGATAAAATGTTAAATAACCAAAGGCCTTATGGCATAAAATTTGGTTTAGAATTTTATTAAGGAGAATCTTCAAAGGATTCAAAGAACTTGAATATAGAACCCATAAAAAAAGAAGAAAAGATCAGGGTTGAACCAAAAAAACCAAATCATGCAAAAAAAAACAATAATGCCAGATTCAAGAAGAATACTGACAAATATGGATTCACAAAAGTCACACATCTAATGAGGAGAATAGTCATGGCTCCTACTTCAAACTGGCAAAGACCGGCACCCAGGTTTAATCATGCATTTTTTGGTTATTGTTTTAAATGCAATGCTTATGGCCATAAGATTTCAGATTGCAGGCATAATGTATCTCAAAGGAATTTTACCAGTAGAAATGTTTTTTCTCATTTAATGAATTATGCAGTTGAATGTTATAATTGTCATAATTTTGGACATATTGCTAGAAACTGCAGAAGCACTTTTGCATCAAATAAATATTAGGGTAGAAAATCTCAGCCAAGTGGGTTGAAACAAAACCAAAAATTTCTTGAAAAACAAGCACATGCTAATGAAAGGACAAAGGCAAAACAAGTAGCAAAATCTGCTATCAAACCAGAATGGAAAGAAAAGGAATCTTTGATTGTCCAGACTGCTTTTAAATCTCATAACAAATCAGCACCTTGGATACTTGACAGTGGTTGTTCCAGTCACATGACAGGTGACAAGCAAAAGTTTGAGAATTTACAGAATTATGAAGGTGGTTCTGTGAAATTTGGAAATAATGATGGAGCAAAGATTGTTGGAAAGGGATCAGTCAAGATCGGTGATGGCAATATAAAATCAAAATAAGTCTTGTTTGTAATTGGCATGAAGCATAACTTGCTAAGTGTAATTCAAATATGTGACAGAGGTCATGATGTAATCTTCAAGAAGGAGGGCTGTGAAGTAAGAAAGACAAAAAATGGAAAGTTAATAGCCACTGGATTGAGAAATTCTGGAAATCTATATACACTTTCAGAAACTACATAAGGAACATGCTTGATTGGACAGGAAGATGAAAACTGGCTATGGCACAAGAGGCTTGGGCATATTAGTTTTGACAATCTGGAAAAAATCAGTTCAAAAAGAGTAGTTAGAGATATACCAAACATTGGCAAACCTATAAATAGCATCTGTGAGTCATGCCAAAAGGGAAAACAAACCAGAGCCACTTTCAAAGCAAAATAATACTTCACTAGCAAGCCATTAGAACTAATTCACACTAATCTATGTGGACCCATGAGAACTGAAAGCATAAATGGACACAAATATTTATGCTGTGTATAGATGACTACTCAAGAATGACATGGGTACTATTTTTGAAACTCAAGTTAGAAGCCTTTGAGATGTTTAAAACCTTCAAAAATCTTGTTGAGAATCAATCAGAAAAAAGAATTAAATGCCTAAGATCATACAGGGGAGGAGAGTTTATCTCCGAAGAATTTGCTGAATACTGTCAAAAACATGGGATAAGAAGACAATTTTTAGTAGCTAGGACACCTCAGCAGAATGGTGTTGTAGAAAGGAAGAATAGAACAGTGCAGGAAATGGCAAGGACAATGCTGGCATAAAACAAAATAGCTGATAGATTTTGGAAAGAGGCAGTTCATACTGTAGTTTACATTCAAAATAGGTGCATGCTAAGACCACATGAAAGCAAAACATCTTATGAGTTATGGTTTGGTAGAAAGGCAACAGCAAGACATTTCAAAGTATTTGGCAGCAAGTGCTACATAAAACGAACTGAAGATAACCTCGATAAATTTGAAGATAGAGCTGATGAAGGTATCTTTCTTGGTTACTCAACAAAAAGCAAGGCCTACACATGTTACAACAAGAGGTTGAACAAAATTGTTGAAAGTGCTAATGTGAAAGTTGATGAAGGTAGAGAACAAGAAACTACTTATCAAGAAAACTACCCTATGTATGAAGAATTCATTGAAGGTGATGATGAAAAAGAAACAGAGAATAATCAAAAAATTGATCCAGATGGTGTAAAAACTGAATCTGAAGAAGAAAACAAAAAATTTAAAACAGGCAACTGGCAGAAAAATCATCCAAGTGAACAGATTATTGGGGATCCCATAGATGGTATTCAGACAAGAAGAATAGCAGTGAGGAACTATTCTCTATTATCTAGTATTGAACCTAAAAATGTTGCTGAAACAAGCACTGATGAAAGTTGGATGAAGGCAATCAATGAAGAACTAGATCAGATAGAGAAAAACAATACATGGGAATTAGTACCTAGACCAACAAATAAAAACATAATTGGCACTAAATGGGTTTTTAGAAATAAATTGAATGAAGATGGGCAGGTTGTCAGAAATAAGGCAAGATTGGTATGTAAAGGCTATGCTCAGGTTGAAGGCATTGATTTTGAAGAAACTTTTGCACCGGTAGCCATACTAGAGGCAATCAGAATGTTTCTGGCATTAGCAGTTCATAAAAACTTCAAAGTATATCAAATGGATGTAAAATCAGCATTTTTGAATGGAAAACCGGAAGAAGAGGTTTACATTGAACAACCATATGGCTTCCAACTTGGTGACAATCCATATTTTGTTTGCAGAGTTAAAGAAAGCTTTATATGGATTAAAACAGGCACCCGGAGCATGGTATGCAAGGCTGGATAATTATCTAATTAAACAAGGGTTTAAGAAAGGTTTGGTGGATAGCAACTTATATGTCAAAACAGAGAAGGGTCATCTTATTGTTCTTGTTGTTTATGTAGATGACATAATATTTGGCAGCAGCATGGATGAATACTGCAAAGACATATCAATTAAAATGAAAAAATAATTTGAGATGTCAATGATTGGTGAACTTTCTTATTTCTTAGGACTATAGGTCAATCAAAATGAAAAAGGCATTTTTATTTCTCAAGTTAAATATGTAAAAGAAATGTTGAAAAAGTTCACAATGGAAGACAGTAAACCGGTCAGCACTCCCATGACAACAGGCTGCAAGTTGAGCAAGGATGATAAATCTCCAGATGTGGATCAAACAATGTACAGGTCTATGATTGGAAGCCTGATGTATTTAATAGCTACTAGACCATATATACTACAGGCAGTATGCATGGTTGCTAGATTTCAGGCAAGTCCCAAAGAAACTCATGTCACAGCTATAAAAAGGATCTTCAAGTACCTCAAAGGTACCATGGATTATGGGTTGTGGTACCCAAAAGGCAAAGACTTCACTTTGATTGCATATTCTGATGCAGATTGGGCAGGGTGCATTGATGACCGGAATAGTACAAGTGGAGGAGCATTTTATCTTGGAGACGGGCTGGTAGCATGGCATAGCAAGAAACAAGAATCAGTCTCTCTATCCACTGTAGAGGCAGAATACATTGTAGCCACAACTTGCTGTACACAGATATTATGGATGAGACAAACTTTGAAAGATCTTGGTATCCACTTCAAAGAGCCAATATCAATAAAATGTGATAACACTAGTGCTATCAACATATCCAAGAATCTAGTTATGCATTCAAGAACCAAACACATTGCAATCCGATATCATTTCTTGAAGGATAAAGTTGTAGAAGGAGAGGTCAAGTTGGATTTTGTTCCAACTACAGAGCAAGTAGCTGATATATTCACAAAACCATTGCCCAAGGATGTTTTTGAGTACCTTAGGAATAAGTTGGGAGTGGTCACAATTCCCAAGAACTGACTATAATTAGGGATCACATTCTCAATGGGTGCATGCATGCCTATACTTATAGTTTTGCTTATATTTATGATTTTTGCTAACTATAACGATATTTTCCTGAGAATGGTGTATAGAGACTCAGGGGGAGTCTGCAGCAGCCCTTTGGTATTATTGGCAAAGGGGGAGAAGAAGTTGAGCAAGGTTGCTATGTGTTGCCAACAATTCCAAAGGGGGAGATTGTTGAGCAAGGTGCAGCAAAAACATTGAGAAAGTATTGTCATTGTTGTCAACACAGACAGATTGATGTAGTTGATGCAGTTCAGAGGTCAGTCAGATCAAGTGCAGAAAGTTTCAAGCAAAACAGAGGTGACCTAGATTCAAAAATTGGCAGAAAGAGACAAGGAAGAAAACTGTCGCGATATTGTGACATGTTTTCTGTCGCGATTTTGCGACAAAAAGTAGGAGAGAGAAAATGCACGTGAAAATGTCGCGATGTCGCGACATGTTGAGTTTTCACTGAGGAGAGAGAAAATGTGTCGCGATTTTGTGACAAAAATCAGGAGAGAAAATGCACGCCAAAATGTCGCGATGTTGCGACATGTCGAGTTTTCGCTGAGGAGAGAGAAAATGTGTCGCGATTTCGTGACAAAAAGCAAGAGAGAGAAAATGCACGCCAAAATGTTGCGATGTCGCGACATGTCGAGTTTTCACTGAGGAGAGAGAAAATGTGTCACGATTTCGTGACATAAATGGAGGAAAGGAGCTTGCAATGAAGAGAGTAGTGATTTCCATGCATGTTGAAGTTTCGCATTTCAAAGCATAGCTGGAAATGTATGGAAACAAAGGTGTAGCGATTTCGCTACAAATTGGAAGTTAAGAAAACTAAGTTGCAACGATTTCGACACAAGTAAAAATTCACAAGAAGAAGGTGTAGCGATTTCCTACATGTTGAAACAAAGAGAAACTAAGGTGTAGCGATGGCGCTACATGTTGAAACAAAGAGAAACTAAGGTGTAGCGATGGCGCTACATGTTGAAACAAAGGGAAACTAAGGAGTAGCGATTTTGCTACTAGTCAAAAGTGTAGAACTGAAAGATGCAGCAATGATATTACAAGTCAAAATTTCATGAAAAGAGGCAAGGTGAAAACACAAGGCACAAAGATGTAAAAAATTTTCCATTGCATGAAGCATAGTGTCATGATTTCGTGACATGTTCCATTTTTGCTGGAGTTGGCAAGGAGAGTTGTACGGAAGAGCAAAGTGTCGCGATTTCGCGACATGTTCCTTTTTCGCTGCTGCTGGCAAAGAAGAGTGTACGGAAGCCGAAAGTGTCACGATTTCGCGATAAGCAGGATGATGACATCAGTAAGAGTCGAAAACGTCACGATTTCATGACAAGAAGGATGATGACGTCAGCAAAGTTGAAAAGTGTCACGATTTCACGACAGGATGAAAGAAAAGCCACTAGAAGCCGAAAACGTCGCGATTTCACGACAACCTTCAGGGTGACGTCAGCATAAGTTAAAAATGTCACGATATCGCGACAGGCGATAGGTTGGCAGGTAAAAGCCAAAAAAGTAGGCATGGTGACACGTGTCATAAAAGACATCATGCAGCCGGTTACATAAAATGTAACTGATGTCAAATCTGTAGTTACAGATTGACAAGTGTTAGTCATGCATTCAAACAGCCGTTTGCATGTATTTGAAGAATCAAATATAAATTATCGAAAGGTTTTCGAAAAGTTTTTTTTGCTTTCGAACGGTCGCACTCATGGAATCGAACAAACATTTTGCTTGTATTCAAAGAGCCGAATATGAAGGATCGAGATATGCTTTTCGAGAAGATATGTTTGCAGCATTCAAAACAGCCATACCACAAGAAATCAAAACGTCGTATTGCAGGGTTTCGAACAGTCGTTTTCGAACAGCCACTTATTTGCAGGAGAAAAGAATTCGAACAGTTGGGTATATGATTCGACTGTGTGTCGGATTGGATGTATATAAATGAATAGCTGTAAAGAGAAATAGTTGAAGAAAGATAGAAGTTGTTGTAGTAAGAATGGAATTGCGGTGAAAAGAGGGTCTATATAGAGAAATAAGCAGAGACATGAGATTGTGCAGAGGTTGTTAAAATTATAGACCAGTCAGGGTCGAGTTAGTAGTGAAGACATTTTTATGTCATTTTGATTTGATTAGAATTATAGTCCAAGTTTGTGCTTGGTACTAGGGGTTGGTGCTCCATCTGTTGCAGCAAAAAATTACAGGGGTTGGTGCTCCTTCCAATGGATGCTGGTAAAGAAGTTGTAAAATTGAAATTTTGCAAAGAATGGATTTGGATTGAAGTCCAAACAGTTAATTTTTGAGGAGTAGCCAAATTGGTGAACCTCATTATATTGTGTGTTGTGGTGTGCTCTCATTTTGTTCTTCTGGTTTTATAAGTTTTCTGTGCTTCAGTATTTGAATGTTGCTGTTTTGAAGTTAAATAACTACACTGATTCACCCCCCCCCTCTCGGTGTCATTGTGTGAACATCAAGTCTTAGTGGTTGGGGCTTCTATAATTTCATCTTGCCTTTCTTGTCCATGTCTAGGCTCTTCTAGTTCTTCATTCTTCTTTGTTTATCTCTTGTTTGGCCAGGGCATTCTCTACTTTCTACAACACTTGATAGACTATCTTCCAAGTCTTCATGGTTGGGTACTTAATTTCTTTGATCCCATTATTGATTGATTTTAGCTAAAAGGTCTTTTCATATGAAGGATATTTGTATCTTCTAGCCATTTCTTGAATTTTAGCATGTATCATAACTATCTTGTTCAAAAATATTTAAAAAAAAATCTTAAGTTTTCTTAATATGCTCTTATCATTGATTTAACTCTTCTTCATTGCTAGCTATTAGCTCTATTTGAGCTTGAAGTTCTTCCATAGAGAAAAATTAATATTTCTCATCCTAGAAGCCTAAAAAATCCAAAATCTCTAGCTTCATTTGTTGGAGCCTTCATTTTTTTTGCTTTTATTAGTAGCTTATCCATTATCTCCATCCTTAGTTGACTAGTTTTTTTCTTTTATCAATTTTTGGTAAAGTATATTGCTCCATTTCATTCTTTGATTATTACAACCACCAATGGTGGTTTGAATCTTATTTTGGCTAGATTTATAATGGATTTCACTTGTTCTATTTTATATTCCATCTTGGCTTGGTATTTTGCAAGATTCACCTTTGTATTTTTTGTGACTTGTATTTTGACGATCAAGTAGTAAATAATTAGATATGCCT
The DNA here is from genome assembly GCA_028583015.1 of Wollemia nobilis. Taxonomy (NCBI): domain Eukaryota; kingdom Viridiplantae; phylum Streptophyta; class Pinopsida; order Araucariales; family Araucariaceae; genus Wollemia; species Wollemia nobilis. The sequence goes on from JAQPPZ010001261.1 coordinate 4,207,326, forward strand.
CAAGATACCTATGGAGGATTTTGTTCCAACATTCCTTTTTAAGTTGCATTAAAACCTCCTAGGATAATCGATAAGTTTATGCCTTCTCCATTTATTATTCTATATCTTATTTTATGTTCTATATTTGCTCTTGTAAAACCTTAATCATTTCATCATTTTCTTGGAATTGCACTAGACTCTAGAGTCAAAGCTTTGATGATGGTTCATCATAATTGCTAGATATCATTTTCAAAGACTTATTTTCATTTTACTCTACTTTTATCATTTCCTCTAGGCTCTTTATTTTCTATACCATCTTGTTGCATTTTCTTCTTAGCTTATCTCTTTGGAGATATATTGTTCTTACATGAGTTTGAGCACTATGTAAGGTGTCTTCTAGGATTATGGTGATATCTACTTCTTATAGTACCATGTTATAGTCAAATAGTGTCATTTGAGACTCAAAATTAACTTTTAGGATAGTTTCCACCCTTATTTTCTTGTAGGTTGTGGTATTGACTAGGTTCATCAACCTTGGTGGTACCCTTTTCTTTCCTTTTCTTAGAGTTTTTCTTTCCACCATTTTTAGGTATTCTGATCCATTTGCTTGAGTTTGTTGATTATGAATATGAATAAATGGTAAAAGGGTGGTGATATCATGAATATGGTTTGGTGAATGGCAAATGGAGATGAAGGAGTTTTTAGTATTGATGCAACAACACCTATGGGGTTTTGTATTTTTAAATGGATATGGTGTGGAGTGAATTAGATGTCATTTCCTTTTGTATGAATTACCTTTGTAGGGAATGTAGTAGTGAGAGAGAATATGAGGAGGTATTAGTAGGGAGATAGAAGAAGAAGTAGTTATAGGAATTTGAGATGTCATACTCATTCCTTTTTCTTGAGGTGGTTCCTAAATTGGAATGGTTTCTTCTTATGTTGTTGGAAGTGCGCTCTAGCTTTTAATTTTCTTTTCTACCATTTTTGGTTGACTTTTAGGGAAGATTTTTCTTTTCATCATATTTTATCCATTTTATGAGGTTGTAGGATTAGAATATGGTCACTTATGAATATTTTCTCCTTTGTCCTAGTGGCTAGTATTATTCTCAATTGCTTCATAATGTTGATCCCACTACTACTACATATACGCTTTTAGGATCATATCTAGCTCATCATTACTTATTATGGTTTTGGCTATTACATTTTAAGCCTTGCTACCTCAAAATTGTGTGTGCATGTTGGAATCCTCATCAAGTGTGTGTGTATATTAAAATATCCAGGATGATAATGAAGGTGCAATTGTGATATGTCAAGTGCGGTGAACTAGAGTTCAATTTTGGAGTAATCCTTTATTACGTGTAACTAGAATGAGGGATGTGAGGTGGAACTAGAATGAAGTGGAGAATGATGTGACCATGGGAATGTTCTCATATTGTCATGAGTGGATGGAGGGTGGAAATGGGTAGGATAAGCATGGTTGATTAATTAATTAATTAGTACTTACACAGATGCATATTTAATTTAATATTAATTAATTAATATTAAATATAATAATAAATTTTGATTAATTAATTAGTATTTAATGTGCTTGATTTTGGTGTCTACACTACCTATATCCATGGTCATGCACAGTGGTGAATATTCACAAATTGGATGAATATTAGAATTTTTAAAATTGGAAATTGGCGAATATGAGAACTCTTGACGTCGGCCCATTCGCTTAAAATTTTTTAGATCATTTGTTTCTTAGAGTCAATTCACCATAATATATATCCAAACATAGGCATATTTGTACTTGTTGGAAAGCTCTTTTTGAGATTTATCTAATGGTGGTGTTTTTATGAAGTTATAATGTGATTTAATAGGTCAAAATGTATCCCAAAGATGTTCTTACCTTTTAGGGCTTCAAGTGCCCCAAATTTTTGTATGAATATGATTGATTTGATTTTCTTAGGATTCACCATGATTCATCTTGATTTTGACTAGGATTCACCACTTTTTTACAAGTACATTTTGAGTCCAACCCCTTATGCATAACCCTACATATATCAATAGGCATCAAAATATCATCCTTAGAATGATCAGTTGTTTCAACAAGATTTAAATGTAAATAATATTTAAATGTTTCAAATCTTTCGTTCATAGCTTCTTTATAGATGAATTGCATTGCCATATATAGTTACCCTTAGATTTTACAATCAATTTTCCAATGCCAAATTTTATAACTTCCAATATTTTCTTTCTAATTATGGACTTCATATTTTCTTCCATAATAATCAAAATTTGCAATTCAATTTATTTGAAGTTTAAATCCTTATATCTCCCAAGTTAAAAATAACTCAACTATGAAATTTGTAAATTTTAAATTTTCTAAACTATTTTATGTAGTAATCCTTTTGTAGTAATCTATATCTATGGTCCTTTTGCTTTCCCCATTTTCTATGGTAAACTTGGCTTTAAAGGAACAATAGAGCCTTTTGGAATTCTTATAGAGAACTAGGGTCTATTTTCTCCAAGGTTCTTTCGATGGTAATTGATAATGTTAATATTGTTCCTTCTCCTAAGGTCCTTTTCCAAGGGAATAAATCTAGACTAATTGCTTAATTCAACCTTCTCTTTGGTCCCACCAAGTCTGATTTTCCTAAAGTTGATATATCTAAAGTTGTCTGGTCTCCTCCTTCTCCAGGATGGTTCAAAATAAAATTTGATGGAGACACCAAGGGTAATCATGATAAAGCTAGTTCTAGAGGAATTGTCAGAGATGAGCTTAGTAGGATCATCTTGGTGTATGCAAAAATATTGGCATCCAAACCAACAACATGGTTGAAGCTAAAGATTTATTCCAAGGGCTATCAATGGTATAAGGCTTCCAAATTCAAAACCTTATCATTGAAGGGGATTTCTTGAATAATATCAATTATTTCAAAGGTTTTTAACCTCCTACATGGTCAATTATTAATATAATTGATGATTCAAAGAACCTTCTCTACAAATTCAACAATGTCATCATTCAATATGTTCTCATAGAAGACAATTGAGTGGCTAATATCATGGACAATATTGAACTAGCCGAGGATTACCTACATTTTTGGGTTGACAACTTTTCCCAAGGTACCATCAACTTTTGTAATGGAAATGATTCTTCAAATCATAATTATATTTGGAAGGATGCATGGTAATCCCACTCATCTCTTCCTTCATTGTCCTATAACCTACCTTCTATTTATATCACTACCAAAGCCTATCCCTTTGGTGTTTTCCAAGTCCAATCATAGATGGCAACTCGATATTTTATGGAGGTCCTTTATCCTCCAAATTGCTCTACCTCCCATGAGTGAGTTGTGCTATATTTCAAAATATGAGCTATTAATCTCCATTTTGTCATTTCTTTTTGCTTGGTGATCCATTTTAACCCATGAACCCTTTCAAAACCAAAATTCTTGTGCTGATGGGTTTTCCAATTTATCCATGCATTGTTATCATTATTTGTAGTGGAATTGCTCCTATAATTTATCTTCATTGAGTTCCAAAGAAACAAGTACAAAGCTTTGGAGTCCTAAGGTCTCAAGTGGAAAGTCCCTTCCTTCACCATGTCAAATGATCATTGGTTGCTCCCCTCATGACTTTGAGTTGGTATGTAGAGCAATGTAATATTGTTTCGATATGCTCCTCCAATGGTCCTTCATCATTTATGATTCTTGAATTGGTGGCATGCAAATTTGCATCAACCCTAGCATTTTAGCTCCCTAAACCTATTTAAATTTCTACAGATAGAGACCCTCTACTCATTCAGTTCAATCTATGTTCATCCTTCATATTTTATTCTATGAGGTGGTCTAGACAATAATTGAGTAGGAGGCTTATCTCAAGTGGTGATCATCGATGGATTTTATTGAGCCTAATATCCTACAACTTGATGTAATAGTTGAAGAAATTTTGGGCGTATACGAGTTTCTCCCTTCCCTTCAAAAGTTTTGTGGTAGAAATCCATATTTTTCAATGGAGCTCACCAAGACTTAGGACGATGGAAGGGTGACCCTTAGAGGAGTTTCGTTTATAATTACGATTAATTTGATTGTTAATGTTCCTAAATTGATCAACTATTGTGACTTGATCCACTAGGATAAACATTCAATAGTCATGGAGTTAGGGTATTTTAGGGATAAGGGCAAGCACATTACAAAAGAGAATAGTGGTGTTATACAGAAGGATATTCCTACTCCATGGAACAGAGTACTCATCCCTGTGATGCAATACTTTACCATAAATGATCCTAATTCCCCTATGTGAAGTTTCCATATAGTATTCCATAAACATTTAAGAGACATCCATTTTATTAATATCTTTGAGTACCTATTTCACTCAATGGAACTCTCCATTACTAGTTTCAGGGAAGGTAAATCCTTACATCCAAAGCACCAAGGGCTTCACTTGATGATATTTAATAAAATGGTTTAGCTCCAAGCCTAGGGTCCCACTCTATCCATCACTTATAGGACTGATGATCAGCCCTATAACTCTACACCCAATCAGTGGTCTCCTTAGGGGAATGAACTAAGTGATTACAAAATGGATATGGAAACTACCATATCTAGGAAAGTAGGTAAAAATAAGTTGGTATTTGTCTCCCCTAAGACCACTCCCTCCTCATGTTGGTGTTCTTCCAAAAACAAATCATCTGGTGATAAGGGTAAAATTTTCATCATCCTGGACTAGGATATTCCTATTTTTGGATCACTTCCTTTGAGATGTAATAAGCATAAACTTAAAGGTGTCTCTAGAAGCATTCTTTCCCTTAGAAAAACCATGATTCAGTTTATCTTTTCTGATGGATCTAATTTAATGTTCAATTTGGATGACCTCGTCAGTTTGGCATCATCCCTGCTCCTTTAGGTAGGGAAATTTATCAACAAGATCAAGAATATAAAGGTGGTATTCCAAGATTTGGGTATGTCTCATAACATTGATGGTGATGACCAAGACCGTCCTGCCACCTTGGGGTGATCTTGTTGTTTCATTTTCCTTCTTTTTTTTGTTGGTGTGCCTCCTTTTGGGTTGATGGTTTACCATCCTTTTGGCATTTTCATTCCTTTGTTATGTCTATTTGCTAAGGGTTTCTTCAGATCCCTCCTTTTGTATCTCAAATTATAAAAGGTTTGGGGTTTCTTTCAAAATCCCCTTTTATCAATAAAAACAAAATGCAAATCTAAAAATTAAAATATCTTCAAAAAATTTAAATAACTTCAAATAATTAAGTTAAAAATATTCAAATTTCAAAATCTAATAAACCTAAAAAACTTCAAACCTTTAAATCTTATATCTCCTCAAAATTCAAAAACATAAATTCTAGACAATCCAAAAACCTAATAAAAATCCTTGTCACTCCATAAACTCAAATATATTTAAATCTTTCAAAATAACTAAATAAACTTCAAAAAATGTGCAAAACCTTATAACTCCTCCTTTAATAAAACTTAATAAAAAGTCAAATATAATTTGCTAATTTTCCATCCAAAATTTTTAAAAGGTGACTAACATACCTTTTTTATGAAGTTATTAAAATAGAAAACCCCTCCTATAGTAACGTATGAATGTTACCTACATTTATGACTCTACTATTTCCATATCTATCTAAAATTAATTGAATAACATTTAATATTATGGTTCTTAGGTCTCCAACTTATCTCTTTAGCTAGGAAGTAATCTTGGGCAATGTCTACTAGAAAAGACATTGAGAACTCATTAAAAGATCTTTTGCTAAGGCTAAATCTCTTTTGGATGATGCTATGGTAGCATTCTTAAACCTTTTTGGATGTTGTTGCTTATTCATGTTGGTTGCTCAGTCTTCCATGTTGGCTGCTATGTCGCTCTATCTCTCTTGTATTGGCTTATTGGTTGATTCCTTCTCTCATACATTGGTTGCTCAAATACTTTCTTCTCTCCTGTGTTGGCTATTCTGTCACTTCTTTCTCTCCTACATTGGTTTCTTGGTCATTTCTTTTTTTTCTACACTAGTTGACAAGTTACTTTCTTCTCTCCTACATTGGACACTTCCTTCTCCTAGTTATGTTGATTTTTTTAATCTTCTAGTCTTATTGGCTACTTAGTCACTTTGTTCTCCTGGTTATTATGCCTTATTGTACACTCTATTATCCTAGTTACATTGGTCATTTGAATCTCCTAGTCATTCTAGTTGCTTGAACACTTTATTCTCCTAGTTATGTTGGTTTCTCTTGATAGTGCTTCTTGGCTTACTAAAGGTTTTTTATTTAGCTACTTGTTGTCTCATTAGAGCACTTTGATATAATGATTTTTTTTTTGTTCTCTTATGTAGATAGCACTTCTACTGGTGCTTTTATACCTCTTTATATAGATAGTACTTTTGATATTGCTTTGATGTCTCTTTATGTAGATATCACTTTTGATGGTGCTTTGACATCTCTTTATGTATATAGCATACTATGCTCTAGTAGCACTTTTATTATTTGATTTCTCTTGCTATTATCTTCTATGTTCCCTAATTATTTTTTCTTTTTGAAAGACTAAAATACTTCTCAAAGTCTTTTAAAATGATCCAAGGCCAAAAGTGAAATACTATGAAGTGTTTCCAGTCAGCCTATACCTTCGGGTCTTTATCTTTGAATGAATAGAACTGCTCTATATCTATATCTATACTTATCTATGGAGACTTATTGTCTATACATCTTAGTGCTAATATTTTATCAAGAAGTTTATACTACTTATCTTACCTATATTTAGGAAACTTAGATGCTTCTTAATGTTCTATCTATCTTTGTACTCAGGAATCTTAGATGCTTCTCAACCTCCTAAAGCTTTGATCATTTTCTATCTCCTGGAATCTATATTTGAAATGAATTTTCAATGTCTTAGTGTTGTTTCCATCACACAACATACCCCAATTTGGGGACCCACCTAATATTTTGAGGTTAATGTGAAATTTTGTTTGCATTGAGTGTTTTATTGATTAGTCTATACCAAGAAATTTTATAATGTGGATTACAAAGTTTTGAAATTATAGGTCAAGGTTTTGAGATATTATGGTTGATTTTTAGTTTATGATGTCATAAAGAAGTCAATGAAGTTTGAAGGTTTACCATTGTCATGGTTTTAGAACTTGATATTTTTGTGATTGATCTCATTAGAAGGGTTGTTTAGAGATTAATTCTTACCTGTATCATCATTCATTTAACCATTAAATTCACCCCATTTTGAATAATATGTTATGTCCATTTGGCTTAAATTATATTTTCCAATATCTAAGCTACACCATCAATTATTTTCCATTTAGAGTTCCTACTCTTCTGTACATCTATGCTGAACTTGAAGGTTTGTGCTTTGATGTATACTCTTATTTTAATAAAATAAATAAAGGAAATATACATCACGAAAATAGATCCTTTTTTTCACATTAAAAGTTTTCCAATTATATTATTTGTAGGTGAATACTTGTTTGTGAGGGTAGAGAACAAAAATGCCCAACGAAAGTTGCATTATGATTACATCATCATGGGTGGTGGAATAATTAGGTGTCCTCTCATAGCCACTCTATCATGTGATGATGTTGGTGCTTGAAAGGAGTGGATACCCCTACTTGAATAATAATATTTTGAGTATCGAGCAGTTCCTTCAAAATTTTCTCATTGACAATGGATACCATTTTCCCACATAGATATTTGTTTCATAATATGGGGTGTCAAATCAAAGATCATGAGTATTGGGGGTAACATGTGACTTTATATTGGGTTCTACAACCATGCAATCCCTCAAGAAATTAGATAAAAGGGATTGAAACTTGACCTGGTGGAGGAGTCGTATCGATGGGAAGTTGGCTATTGCAGAGGGGTTGGTGGAATATGGCATTGATTCATTCCATGGTTTCACATAAGAACACAATCTTGGCACAAACATTGATGGGACTACTTTTAATGAAAGAGGGTATCACTCTACAGTGGTTGACTTTCTTCACTACTCAAATCTGATCGCACTCATAGTTTTGTTGTATGCTTTTGTCCAATGTATTCTCTTCCAAACCAAAGGAAGAACAAATCCCAAAGTTTATGGGGTTGATTTTACGAATGTAGACGATGTAGAACATGAAATATTATTGAACAAAGAAAAAATTGAGGTGCATTCAAAGGAAATTCTGATATTTGGGGTATTGTAGACCACATATCATATCTAAGATGGTTCATAGTTTCATCGTGAGAGAACTGCTACCTATTTCTTGAGACTAAAGATGCACCATGCTTTTTGGTTTCCTCGTTTAATTGATATTCTCCTAGGAAGGATTCCATAAAGTATGAAAAATATATCTATATTATAGTATTCTATAGTTGCAAATTAAGTCATGTGATGGACATCCATATGAGGAGGATTATCCCGTACTTGACATTGTTGCATCTCATATAGTTTGAAAATAATTGAAGAACCTTCATATGGAATATCTTCAAATAATTAAATGAGGGAAACTACGAATAATTTGTTGGCCTATATCCGTCATCGAATGTGCCATAAAATAGCTATTTGTAATTGATTTTATTCTCAAATATAAGGAAACATCAATGCCTTGTAATATCAATTTTGAAGCATCATTACAATGTATAATTAAGGATCAATTTATGTTAACAAACATAGGAAGAATTTGAATTATGTGATGTCTCTTAAAAAACAAGTTGTGGTATAATATTTGAAATATTTGTACCATTGACAGAATGAAGGCTACTTGTTACTAAAGTTTTTGGATTCTCAAGTTCTAGAGAATAGTGGTATTCAATATTATCTTGGAATACTTCAATGTTGCCATGTACTTTTGCAGCTTTTGGATTTTTGTTTCCAGAATTAGAGACTTAGTTATTGATGGTGCTCTAAAAAATGTTATATTATAACAAATATGTCACCACACCGATAATACAAGTGCTACAGAGAATGGAGCCCATTGCAAAAATAGTTATGAAACTGAACAAATGAAAAGCTGAAATTATAAAATTATAAATAGTCATTAAGACCTCAGGAGAAGGGGTTGGAGGCCATTTAGAGCAAGAAATATTTTAGAAATTTTGTTTTTTCTTTGTTTTCAATGAACATCTCCTCCTTGGTTTCCGAAATTGAGAATTTTATCTATTGTAATTGCATGATGTAAGGAAATCAAATACGTATTAATTGAATATCTCTTGTTAATGCAATATATTGGAGTTTTTATGAGATATGCATATGTTGATGGTGTTCTTGTTTGAGATAATTCTGGTATGTTGTTTTATTCCCTTTATAATATTGCACCAACTTAATTCTATATTATGTGAAGGCTGATCAAGTTAAGATTAGTTAAATTCAGAGAACTTGTTTCAACATATTTATAATGAAGTTCCAAAAATTATAGTGACCTATTTGTTTTCTTTATTTTATTTTTCTAACCCTATATTTTGATTTTTCTTTAAAATATGAATAAAATAGGAGTATATTAATTGAAGATTTTATTTCTAAAATTTATTCTTATGATCCTATGTTTAATTTTGGTAAAAAAAAAAAATTGTAATAATTTGAAAAAACTTGTATTAAAACAAAGATCATTTACAAGTTGGGAAGAGACTTTTCCCAGCCTTAGTCAGAGAGAACACATGCTTACAACAGTAAAAGAAGATTTGCATTGGAGCCAAATCTCATAAACCATTACCTAGCTAACAGGGGAGTCAGTGAATCTGACATTCAAGAGTGGAGAGACTCCTTCCCCATTGGCCTAAGGCACGATCCTACAAGTTTCAATGTTTACACAATGTGAGATGTTGCCAGGGGGATCGGTTTGGTCTGTTGATGCAACTTGTCGTGATATCGCGACACTTTTTCCTTCTTCTCCTTTGGCCGTGAAAATGCAACATGTCACGATATCACGACACTTTTCTCTTTTGGCCACGAAAATGCAACATGTCGTGATATCGCGACACTTTTTCCTCTTCTGGCCACGACGATGCAACATGTCGCGATATCGCGACACTTTTTCCTCCTTTGGCCGCGACGATGCAACATGTCACGATATCGTGACACTTTTTCTCTTTTGGCCGTGACGATGCAACATGTCGCGATATCGTGACACTTTTTCTCCTTTGGCCGCGACGATGCAACATGTCGCGATATCGCGACACTTTTTCTCCTTTGGCCGTGACGATGCAACATGTCACGATATCGCGAAACTTTTCCTCCTTTGGCCGTGATGATGCAACATGTCGCGATATCGTGACACTTTTTCTCCTTTGGCCGTGATGATGCAACATGTCGCGATATCGTGACACTTTTTCTCCTTTGGCCGTGACGATGCAACATGTCGCGATATCGCGACACCTTTTCTCCTTTGGCCGTGATGGTGCAACATGTCGCGATATCGCGACACTTTTTCTCCTTTGGCCGTGATGATGCAACATGTCGCGATATCACGACACTTTTTCTCTCTTGGCCGTGATGATGCAACATGTCACGATATCGCGACACTTTTTCTCTTTTGGCCGCGACGATGCAACATGTCGTGATATCGTGACACTTTTTCTCTTTTGGCCGTGACGATGCAACATGTCGTGATATCGCGACACTTTTTCTCCTTTGGCCGTGACGATGCAACATGTCGCGATATCGTGACACCTTTCCTCCTTTGGCCGTGACGATGCAACATGTCGCGATATCGCGACACCTTTTCTCCTTTGGCCACGACGATGCAACATGTCACGATATCACGACACCTTTCCTCCTTTGGCCGTGATGGTGCAACATGTCGCGATATCGCCACACTTTTTCTCCTTTGGCCGTGACGATGCAACATGTCACGATATCGCGACACCTTTCCTCCTTTGGCCGTGATGATGCAACATGTCATGATATCATGACACTTTTTCTCCTTTGGCCATGACGATGCAACATGTCGTGATATCACGACACCTTTTCTCCTTTGGCCTCGATGATGCAACATGTCGCGATATCGCGACACCTTTCCTCCTTTGGCCATGATGGTGCAACATGTCACGATATCATGACACTTCTTCTCTTCTGGCAGTGACGTTGCAACATGTCATGATATCGCGACACTTTCTCTCCTTTGGCCACGATGATGCATCTTGTCGTGATATCACGACACCTTTTCCTCCTTTGGCCGTGACGTTGCAACATGTCGTGATATCGCGACACTTTTTCCTCCTTGCTTTCTCCCTTTGCATTGGACCACGAGAAAGCAACATGTCACGATATCGTGACACCTTTCTCCTTGTGGTGTTTTGCTTTTTCTTTGATCATTAGCTCAGGGACCTTTCAAGACCCTGCCTAATCACCTCATCCTCAATAGCCATGTCACTGTGCCACTGAACCCCTACCTCCTTCTCAACACCCATCTTAGCCAAGAAGTCTGCCACTTTATTTAGATCTCTACTCACATAGACTGGAATCACATCATCTAATTCCCTCCATAATTCCTTAATTTGAGTGACAAGAATCCTCAACCTCCATGCTTTCAAAGCAAAGTTCCTCATGCAATCTAGAGCTCCAACCATTATTTGAGAATCTGATTCTAGTATTATCCTCCTGTGGCCTTGTTTTACTGCCCAAATAGAAGCAGATTTGATAGCTAAGGCTTCTGCTTCATTGTTTGTGGCTCTTCCCAAGCCTTGCAGTTCCCAATAGAGCACTGTTCCAACATGATTCCGACAAACCACTCCAATTCCAACTCTACCCGGATTGCCTTTTGCAGCTCCATCAGTATTAATTTTAATCCAACCTTCTAGGGGTGGTTTCCAACTAGCTCTGTCCTGTCCCTCTTGCACTTCAACTTCCTCTTCCATTGCCCCAATAACAACCTGAGTTTCCTCTTTAGCATAGACTCGCCACAGTTTCGTGACTTTGCTCCAAATGACCTCGCCAAACTCCATCTAAAGAAGAAAAAGTTTCTCTAAAAATTCTAGCATTTCTCTCCAACCACACTTGCCACCAAATAAAGTTTAATCCAAGCTCCCAACCAATACAAAGAGATTTAGATTTAAATCTACCCCTCTTCCATCTTTCCCAAATATTAATCCGATTCAAGTCACCATTAACTTGAATTTTATAATATAAAAACCATCTCTCCCAAATTTGGCGCATGAATGGGCACTCAAACATCAAGTGATCAGTTGTTTCCTTGCTCTTGTAGCATAAGACACATTGAGATGGACCGATGATTCCCTTACATCTGAGATTATCAAAAGTAAGAATTCCATTATGCATGAACTGCCAGGCAAAAAAGTTTACTTTCGGCCAACCCTTGGACTGCCAAATCTTTCTCCAATCCTCAACCTGATATGTATGAGGGGGAGGCTCTGGAAGGATCTTATCATATCCGTCCTTCACTATGTAGACACCAAGGCTCCCATAGCCCCAAGCTAATTCATCCTCCTCGTCTCTACCTGTGAGAAATATTTCTGTCAAGATTTTAGTCATGATGGGTGCCAAATCCGGAGGGATTGAAATTGGCCACTCATCCAACTTCTTAAACTGCTTAAACTTATAATCCCCCAGCTGACTAGTGGTGAAATAACTTTCAATTTGGACCCATCCCTTGGTTTCTATGGCTATTTTTATTGGTTGCAATTCAAGAAATTCAACAATGATAGGTGGGTATTGATCCCATGAATCTATCCAAAATCGTGCCTTCTCCCCTCTCCCCACTTTCCAAAATAATCTATCTTTTACTACCTGAGATCCTAACTTGAGAGCCTGCCACACTAAGGATCCATTACCATCCAAAGGGAAATGACCCACCTCATTTGGGTTTACATGTCCCAAATATTTACTAGTTAAGATTCTACCGAATAAAGAAGTTGGTTGGGAAATCCACCTCCAAGAAAGCTTTCCACCCAAAGCTTTATTATTTACCTTTGATCTTCTCAATCCCAAACCTCCTTTTACCTTGGGCTGGCTTACTTTGTCCCAACCTACTAAGGCCCATTTCCTCTCTCCTTTTACTCCTTCCCATAAAAATTTTCTAGCCATCTTGTCCAACTCTTTCCATATAGTATGTGGGGCAAGCAAGGATAGAAAATTTATAAATTGGCATGGCCTCGAATGACTCGACTTGTAAAAAAGTTAATCTACCCCCATAGCTTAACCATTTGTGAGACCAATGATTAATTCTATCCTTGATACAATCCAAAAGATCCCTCCAGATATCTATTTTTAGTTTTTTAAAATGCAAAGGGACCCCCAAGTATACCACTGGGAGAGAAGTCCTTGTGAATCCCAAGATCTCTAAAACTCTGTCCTGAAGCCTTTGATCAAGATTGAAAAAGACCACTTTGGATTTTTTATCATTGATGACTTGGTTTGTAGCCCTAAGGTAGACATTAAGTGTATCTCTAATCATTCTTGCTTCCCTAAAGCTGGCCACTCCCACCAATCCCGTGTCATCCACAAACTGTAGGTGAGTCAAAACTTCCTCACCCACCTTGATACCTGTTAGCAAACCTTGTTGTCTTCTCCTCAAGAAAATTCTACCCAATCCTTCAACCAATATGAGAAAAAGATAGGGAGAGCAAGGATCTCCTTGATGAAGGCCTCGAGTGGCTCCAAACGGTTGCGAGGGAAGACCCTTGATTAACACTGAGTATGTCAGAGTAGAAACACAACTCATGACCCATTCTATCCAATCCCGAGAGAAACCAAAGGCTGCCATCATCTTTGACAAGAAGCTCCACTCCACCCTATCATAAGCCTTTGACATATCTAATTTTATGAACATTCCTCTATTACCAGATGTTTGCATTGAGTGGATTGCCTCCTGAGCTAGAACCACACCATCCAAGATCTGCCTACCCTCTACAAAACCCCCTTGCTCTGAGGAGATAATGTTATGTAGAAGAGGTTTTAGCCGCTTAGCCATTACCTTTGTGATTATTTTATATATGACATTGCATAAGGCAATAGGTCTATAATCTGAAATATGTACCCCCTCCTCCCCTTTTGGAATTAAGGTAATGAAAGTATGATTTAATGCTTTAAGCATTCTTTTACTACCTTTGGACTCCTCTATAACAACCATTACATCCTCCTCCAAGTTATCCCAAAAGGCCTGAAAAAACTCAATTGGAAAGCCATCTGGACCTGGAGTTTTTTTGGTGCTCATTCCAAAGACTACATTCTTTAGTTCCTCTCTATCAATGGGTTTAAGTAGGGTCTGATTTTCTTCTTCAGAGATAACAGAGGGTATGACAACAATAACATCTTTTTGAGCCTCTTCATCTTGCACCATACTTTCCTTAAATAGTTTAGAAAAATAATCCATTGAATGGAAATGCATACCTGGAAGTGTATCAAAGGAGTGTCCGTTCTCATCTTGAAGAGTTTCCATGTTGTTCATCTGTCTCCTAGCACAAGCAGTCCGATGGAAAAATTTGGTATTTTTATCACCTTCTAATAACCAAGTGGTTCTTGCTCTCTGTTTCTAGTAGGTCTCCTCTTGGTTGTCAATGTCCTCAACCACTTTACGCAATGCATCATCCTCTTATTTGAGCTGCTCTGTAATTGTTCCTTCCCTAAAGTGTTTTTGAACCTCATCCCATTTGGCCACCAATGGAGCTCTTTGGACCTGGAAGTCTGTCTTGTTAGCTCGCCTCCATTGTTTTAGTTGATCTTTGACATAATGAAGTTGTTTGTGGAATCTAAACATTGTTGTCCCATATGTTGGGCGACCTTCTTCCCACCATTGTGGAATTTTCTTTCGAAGTTCCTCTTTTTGTAACCAAAAGTTTTCAAATTTAAATGGTTTGTGATGCTGCACTATCTTAATCCCTCCTTCCAACAAAATGGGAAAGTGATCTCAAACTGGACCCTCCAAAATCTGAAATTTTATATTCCATTTTACAAATGCCTCCTCTCAAAACCAAAAAATGGTCTAACTTCACCTTCCCGCTATGTGGCTCCCTCCTCTTATTAGTCCAAGTATAGTTGGTTCCAGGGCATTTAATATCCACCAAGTGTAATGCCTGGACTTGGGCAATCATAAGTCGATCCCCTGGGTCCAAAATTGGGGTTCCCCCTTCCTGATCTCTAGAGGATAATTTAGCATTAAAATCCCTAGCAATAATCCAGTCTAAATCTTCCCTTGAGACTCTCATGTTATGCACAACTTTCCATTGAAGCCTCTGACCATCTAGGTTTTGAGCCCCATAAAAATTTGTGATTAAAACATGTTCAACTGTGACATTATTTCTAAAATGTGATGTGAGAACACCCCTCCAAGCTATATGTTCTATTGCAGTCCATTCAAGAGAGTTCCAAAGAGTAACTATCCCCCCCGAGGCACCTTGGGCAGCCACTTCCATATGACCAACACCCCTCCAAATTCTGTTAACTATTTTACACATAAGATCTAACGACATTTTTGTCTCCTGGATAAGCAAAAAATTTGTTTTACATTTTTCTAAGAGTCTTCGAACAATAGATTGATGGGTTCTACTGTTTAAACCCCTAACATTCCATGATTGTATAATCATTGGTTACCTTGAGAGCAGTAAGAATCTATTGGCCTCACCGATCCTCCAGTGATCAGTTTGTCTCCTTGAACTGCTAGCAATTCCTTATTTGATTTTCTACCCACTCCTTGAGAGTTGCTATTTTTTTATCTCTTTTCCACCTGAGTAATCCCTAAAGTTGGCCTTTCTCTGTTCTTTTCTGCTATTCCCATGCTGACATCCTTAATAATTGGCTGCTCTTGGTTATGCACTATCAATGCCCCTGCACTCTCTGACTGCGGTACCTCACTGTACTCAATTACCTACTCTATGACGGGGGGAGATGAAAGAGGAGCTTGAACATGGATGTTATTATTTTCATTATTCCCATCCACTCCTTCCATGAATTGTTCTTCTTGGTCCATTAGTGTCTTAAATATCTCATACCTATTGGAGGGCTTGAGTTGGGTTTGCTCTTTACCATATTTTTTCTTTTGCCTTCTCCTTCTTTTGGGTTGTTCAAAACCATCTCTCTATGCTTCTTTACCCTGAGAAATATTGGTTGGTTCTTTGTTTATTGTTGACTTACCCTCCTTAGGAAGATTTGGCATTCCTAGAGGAGCCTCCAATTTTGTGTTCATATTATTTGGGCAAGATCGGGCCAAATGCCCATATTTGTGGCAAACTCTGCATCTGAAGGGCAATGCCTCATAATCCAACTGTTGAATCCAAGATAGTCCTGCAAGTTCAAGTTCCACCTCTATCGGTAGAGGTTGGCTAAGATCCATTTCCACACATAATCTTGCATAAAAAGTTGTGTTTCCTTCTATTGTGTCTTTGGAAACACCCAAATGTCTTCCAAGGGAATTACCGATAATTTCCAAAACCTGCTCACTCCAAAACTCCATTGGAAGTGCATACAAATGGATCCAAACCGAGACAACAGTGGGTTCAATTCGAGGATCAAATCCCACTCTCCAGGGTTGAACAAATAATCCTGCCGGACCATGATTCCTCTTTTTTGATTCGAAAGCCCTATTTCTATCGGCCAGTGAAGAAAAACTAACAATAAAATATCCATTGCTAATAAACCATAAAGAATACTCACCAAGAGGCTCCTAGTTTTGCTGGACCCAGGAATGCAAAAAATTTAGGGTAGGGCGAATACCCATGAATTTATAGATCAAATCATGATTGGCTCTATATAAAACTATTTCTTCAACCATCCTTTGCTCAATGACAATATTTGGCCTTGATTCTGACTGTGGCAAGCATCCATTAACTCGTTGAGATGTTGATCTATTTCTAGTAGTCGTAAAGAGCATTTTTAATGCAGTTTTTTGTGCTTCTTCAGTATTTGATGGAGATTTATCCTTTAAAAAATCTACAAAAGAACTATGTCTCTCTAGAAGAGGATCCGGAGGTGTCCCCATTGGACCCTCCTGGGGTAGCAATCTTGTCTTCAAATCCATAGTAACCAAAAATCTCTTCGGCTACCCAACTGATGCCCTAGTTTTTCCCTAGCTCCAAAAACCCTAGTTCATGCGCTTCGCCAGAGGTTTTTCCCGCTCTGATAAAAAGAATACATAATTTTGGTAAATTTTAGAATTGCATCAACTGTAATATATAAATAACTCCAAAAATATTAAAATTTTGGTATAAAAACATAAAAATAAAAAAATATGTAGAATATCTTGTTTGTTATTGACATTCTGAAAGTAATTTGTAGTATTAAATGTATATCCTGATAGTTTCATGAACAAAAAAATTGAATCCTTGACAAACAAATTAATTAAATTTACCCCTTGTTAACAATTATATATTTTGTTGAGTTGTTCACCTGACTTTTACATTGCATAAGTATACAACTTACCCAAACCTTGGGGAGATCAAGTATTTCCTATCAAGAGGGGATATCCAAAATGAATCTTGATTGTGGGTATGTGTTTGTAATTTGAAAAATACATCACTCAACAGAATTGGGTTTAGAAGGAGGGCATGAAGGTAATTGATTTAATTTTTAAGAGTTTGAAGTTGTTCAAATTTATTTAAAAATATATATTGAAATTCTTTGATACATGTTGCATTAGTTCTGATCTATTACAAATTCAAAAAATAACTTTTATGGTTATATTTAAATTTTTATTGTTATAATTGTTGAATATGATGATTTATCCTTCTAAAATTTGAAAATTGTGAGTCTTTTCACATATCTTTACATGTTATATTTCTTATATTATCAAAGCTAGAACCAATAGTTATAATCACTAGGTCTAAGGCTTCTAAAAATACTAAATTCTATAGCCTTTCTCCTCCAAGAAGGTCTATAAGGTCTAAAAGTCAGTCAAGTACTATTCCACCCATTAACACTTCATCTCAATCCATTGTACCATTTATCACCTCTCCAACCATATCAATGGTAGGAATTACACCCTGGTTAGGTGGTCATAACAGTCCATTAAGTATTCCTACATCAGCCCATGATATTCCTAAAAATTCAGAAAGATATTCACCCAAGTATAGACATTATGGCACCACAATGACCGAAGAGCACATTCAAGCATATAAGGATGCTTTAATTAGTCTGTATTTTGAGCATGAAGATGTTGCTTGTAGAATGTTTTCCCTCACTTTGGTCATGATCCTTGGCAAACTTCAAACTTGATGGATTTTATTTAGCTAAGATATTTTTTTTTAAGGAACAATTAACATGCTAAGATTTATTTATGCAAGTATGGATGGTTTGTAGGAAATAAATATTTTAATGAAGAAATGCTTTGGCAAATAATGGTTCATTATTTCAAGGATGTATTTTTATGAAATAATATGATGTTGCTAATAGACTATGTGCTTGTGCAACAAATAGATTTTTGTGGGTGGAGAAAGAATAAACCACTAAGAACAAGAATGCCTAGGGAAATGATGTGATGGGTTATGTTGTCAGAATATTTAGGGAAGCAACATGGATGAATGCTTCACCCTTAATGATGATGATTTTCATAGTTTGCACATGATAAATAAATTTCAAATTTATGATTGCTTGCATGATTTTTATGATAATTGGATTATGATAAAATATTAAGAATAAGATCATAGATATATGTTATATGCATGACTTAATTGCTTTCCCTAAAGAAATAAATAGTTTATAAAATATCTATTTTATTTGATAATTCTAACTTGAAAGTGAATGATGTATAACGTATAAACTAGTGGCTAGGAGTTAATGGAACAAAAGTGATTTTGCAATAATGGCTTACATATTGGACTTGGATGATAAACCATCGTGGTTATAGTAGAATTATATGGAATTTATGAAGTAACGATTATTGGAGACTACATGGAAAAAAGGCTACCAAAAAAGTTGGGATGATTGATGGAGGATGAAGAACATTCTTTGAAGTGAGAAAAAATAAGAGGTTTTTTTTGGGTTGTTGGTTTTTGGCTGGAGAGAACTGAACCAACGGTGGTAGAATTCTTGGCTGGAAAGAGAGAATGAAGACTTGAGAACCTGTGTGGAGTATTCATCTCATTCATGGTTGTAAAGGTAAGTACGTATCGTATATGCTACATACAATATTAAGTTATTATTTTTATCTCCTTATATGTGTAGTTGAAAATATTATTGTATGGTGTTATCCATTTCATTCTGTAGTTCTATATGATTTTGGTTTGTGAAACCATAGTTCAATTGTGAATACCGTAGAAACTCTTGTAGTGTAGAATTACTTGAGGTAGAGTTTGTTTAATATTCCTTTAGAGATGAACATAGGTTCACCAGGTGTACCTCAGATGAATAAACTACATTTCTTTGGATGAGTGTGATGGCTGATATCCGATCAGGTTGCTAACTAGAATTAGACTTCAAACATACCATATGTGGGACGCTAGTTATGGATAGTGTAAATTTTGGAAATGTTTACATGTAACCTTTCAAAGATAGAGAATATTGGTAAGTTTAGTTGTGAATATATTTAAGCATGTTTGTGCTGGATATTTATTTCTATCTATTGGAATATCATTTCATGGCATTTTTGGATATTTTGAGTTAAAGTTGTTATGTGATATCAAGGATAAATTTTCATTGATGTCAAAATATCAAAAGAAGCAATGCAAGAGGTTGATGATAGATGAGCTCCATAATGTTTATTTTTAAATATTATGTGGAGCATGATTGTAAAGGTTTTTTCTTTAAAACCAATGGTGGCAAAAATTAAAAGGTTTTTCTTTAAAACCAATGGTGGCAAAAATAAAAGGTTTTTCTTTAAAACCAATGGTGGACAAGTTATAAGGTTTTTTCTAAAAACCAAGAAGACCTTTAGTTTGGTTTAAAAGGCCCAAAGTTTATTTTATTATTAAATTATAATATTTAAATTCTAAAATAATTTAAATTATTATATTTAATAATTACAAGGTCAAAGTCTAAGTTTGGCACTGATATTTTTGCATATGAAGACGACGTACTTCCTCCACCGACATGGGAGATTATTGGAAGGGAAATGATATTTAAACCATAACCTTTCCAAAGGCAAAGTTATCTATCCTCATTTCTAAAAATTAATGCCTAAGACTCATGCACATATTTTGTAGTGACAATTCATGCAACATGTGGTTTCTAGCAAGTGAGGGTGAAGGAGCCTTTTGGCTCATGGGCGCTAAGGAAGTCAAAGCGCAATTGGTGCTTGGTGGCTCCAAGAGGAGCACGTGGCTCACATGGCATGGAATTCATGGACAAGGCATTTTTTGGAGAGAAGTGCCAAGTTTGACTCCTACGCATGCTAAAGTGGTAAACATTTTGATTTTTGAATTAATTTTTGCATGGGCAAAAGTTAAAAATAGGAGAAATAAAGTGATAGTTTTTTTATTTGGAATTTGAGCCAAAGTTCACAAGGAAAATATTATTAAAGTTTTGAGAGGTTATTTTGCTGAGATAGATTTGATTTTAAAAGTATTTTTACCTTTGAAAAGGGGAAATTATTTTATTGCATTGTTTTACAAGTGAGTTACTTAATAAATGCAATATTAAAGTAGGGAATCATAAGTTGAAATTGGTTTATTATTTGAAGATAATTTTCTGAAGTGAGTTGTGTTAAATCTGAATGGTTTAGATGATCTAGTGATAAGTTAGGACTTTAAAGAAGTGATTAATTAAAATTGTGGTGTTGGATATTATTTTAAGAATGGATTAATAAGGTGTATTTGTGAGATGTTATATACTTTATATTGTTATCTAACCTTCTTGAGATTGGTAAAGTATTATCTGTGATTGAGAAAAAAATTTAGATTCATTCTTCTTCAAGAAAAAAGGTATGGGCACATTCTTCCATGTTGAGTTGATTGGTTGTTTTTTGAAAAACAAGATTTGGAGTGAAAAGGACTTGGTTAGGATTTCCTTATTGAGTTGTTGATCTATTGTGAAATGAATGCTATGCATCTTGGTTTATAAGCATTATTGTTGAAGTAAATGGTTGAGTTAAGAGCTTGAACTAGAGTTTGAAAAGAACATGAGTATCATTGATATGTGAAGATCATTTTATAAGCATTTTTGTTGAAGTGAATGGTTGAGTAGAAATTTAACTAGGGTTTGAAAATAACATGAGTATCATTGATATGTGAAGATTATTTTATAATAATTATTATTGAAGTGATTAAATGAGTGAAGAAATTGAACTAGGGTTTGAAAATAATATGAGTATCATTGTTATGTGAGATTGGTTGATAAGTATTGTTGGAAATATTTTGACTGAGTGTTCATATGTTTGGACTAGGGTTTGTGAGCAAGTAATATTTCATTGAGTGATTGGTTGAGTGGATTTGGTTAAGCCTAGTCAAGTGAATGTGTTGAAGTGATTGTTCAAGTTCTATAAAACAAATTATTCTATATTCTGAATTGAGTATTGAGGTGAACAAGAAGCATATTGAGTCTCTAAAAAATCTTTGTATGTTTCTGAAAGAGTGATTGAAAATAATTGAGTATTGTGATGAGTGAGAAACATATTGAGTCTCTAAAAATTATCTTTATGTCTCTATGAGATTGGACAAGTTCTAGTGTGGACTTGTTGAGAAGATTTGAGGTAAGTCTTTGAGAAGACTTGTGGACAGATTTGTGTGAGCTTTTGTGGAAGCTTACAATACAGATTGAGAGCATATTTGGATAAGTTCTAGTGAGGAATTATTGAGTAAATTTTGACAAGCTCTATTGAGGACTTGTAGAGCAGATTTGGACAAGTTCTAGTGATTTTTTGTAGAGCAAATTTGGACAAGTTCTAGAGAGAACTTGAGGACATATTAGCGTGAGATTTTGTGGAAGATTACAAGGAATATTTGAGATAAGTATTTGAGTAGACTTATGAGTAGATTTGATTGATTGATTTTTTCAAATCTTGGTTTAAGGTTTGGGTTAGATCTAGTAGAGTTTATTTGAGATTGAGTCAAGCTTTGTGTTAAATCTTGAAGATAGAGATTGAGGACAGATTTGTGCTAGATCAAAGGACTGTGTTTAGTACAGATTAGAGGACAGATATTGAGGACATATTTTTACTAGACCAAAGGACTGTGTTTAGTGCATATTTGAGGACAAAGTTTGGTGTATATTTGAGGACAGGTTTGTGCCAGACCAGAGATAGATATTGGGTATATTTGTGCTAGACTGAAATATTGTGTTTAGTACATATTTGAGATATATTTATGGAGGTGAAAAATTATAGAAGATGACAATCTCCAATGAATAGAGATCCATTAGCCAGGGAAGTGAGGATAGGTGTCTTTAGTGGATATATATCCATTAGCCAAAGAAGTGGGGGTAACAGTTCTTCTATAATATCACTAATCAGAGCTAAGGATAAAAGAGTTCTCTTGTGGATAGATATCCACAAACTTGATTATGGGATTGGTGTCTCCTTTGGATAGAGATCCATAAATATTGTAATAGGGAAAGGATTTCCAAAATATTGATTGAGAAATTTTTAGTAAAATATTTTCTCCGTGGAGTAGCCCACATTGGGTGAACCACATTAAATTGGTGTCTCTATTGTGTGTGATGACTTGTGCATTGATTTGGTTTATGATATTAATATTGCCATTGATAATATTGGATAATATTTTTTGGGAAAGAAAAGTAAAAAGTGGTCTTATACTGTTCACCCCCCTCTCAGTATAAGCTTGTGTTCTTCAGGTATATGGGTTACTTGTAATGTTGGTTGAAATGTGTTTTTATGTATTATATGGAGCCTTTGATATAGGAATTGATTAATGAAGGAATAATCTTGAAATTGCTATGAGAAATCGATGGAACGATTTATGGATAATTGATGTTATTTCATGTTTTGATTATTGTTTGTATTTCACCTTGGAGATCCATAGAGTTCATTGGAAGTCTACATATTGATTTGTGAACCTATTGAAATACTTATATTGAATGTGATTAGTGTGATTGCCTAAACTAGATGAGTTCTTAAGGTATTGTTGAGTCTTTATTTTATGGAATGACCTTGGAATGGGTAAAACATAAATGAACATGTTTTAGAATTCTCTTGCATGTGAATTGATTTACATTGTAAGAAAGTTATTGTGTGCAAAGTATCTGACTTCATGGAAATGTTGTTGTGTGCAATTGGAAAGCATCAAAGAGGGTAAAGTGTGCATTTGAATACTACATATAAATTTTATTGGAGCCATATTTTATCCCCACTAGATGAAAATGTCTATCCTTATTTGGTTTATTTGTGAAGATCATGGTGGAGATGAACGTTGAATGTGGGGCCAGGTTACTAGGAGCTTCAGAAGACTACTTTGACACTACAACTATGATGTTGAGGAAGCTGGGTTTGTCCAAGTATTATGACTAGATACCATAATTTGGATTAGTATATTGTAATAATGAATCTCTATATTAGATTTTGTAACTATGATTCTCTTATTTTTAAGGATTTATTGGAGAAGTGATACTATTGTTAATGTGAATGATCACCTATCTGATAGATAAATGACTCTTGAATTTTATATTGAGATTTGTAAATGATGAAGGTGTATAAATTCCAATATCTATGATAGTTATGGTAGTTATCTTGATATAATGCCTTAATATCATATTTATTAATATCTAGATCTCTATTTGTAATCTAATTAATTTGTGTGATATTGTGATAAAATAATGTATGATTTTCATTCAATTTTGAGTGGGGATTCGATGGAATATTTTCACTCAGGGAAAAAATTAGTACAGATAAGTCTTAGTGTGTTAAACTAAAGTGTCATTACTAGAAGGACCTCTAGATTTTCTTGGGAATTCATGTAGTGTAATGGACTTACCATCCGAAGGAGTTAACTTAGAATGTGTATCTCCATAATTATTGAAGATCGAGGTAAATTAGGAGTAAGCTAGTCAGGTTGTATTCTACTGTTGTGATAATAAAGACTCTGCATAATAGTAGTGGATATTCCTTTTGGGTAGATGTTTAATTGATCTTCCTAAAGGAATGAAAATGTTACCTTCATAGAGGTTGAAGTGTGGTCAGTGTGTCTATGGCATAGAAGATTTATTGTGTTAACTTCATCAAAGGATGAGTGATTGGAATGTTAAATAAATACTTGGTGTTAAATGCACCCACATAGAGGGACTTATGTGGTCATGTAGGGATTGGCATTTTCCTTTTCAAAAAACTAAAAAGAGAGTAACCTTTCAAAGTATTGTAAAGGAATGCCCTTTTGAAGGAATGAAAGGAGTGACCTTCATGATGGATCAAAGAGGGATAATCCTTTCAATAGACTAAAAGGAGTAGAATAGTTACTAAAGAAAGTTAACTTGAGTCAAATATCTCTTTAGGAATGGTAAATAGGGAATCCTTATAGAAATATAAGGATAGGGTCCTTGAGATCTATTTTATAACTAATTTTGATAGTTGTGTAGTGGAAATTTTAGATAGGGTATTCTAAGTTTCAATGTTGTCTAGTTGAGGGGCAAGTATTAGGCTTAGACTTATGCTTAGAGTATAATTTATATATTAAAAAAGCACTCTCAAATTTTTAAGGATATAATAACTGTGATGGGTTATGATAACTTTAGATGAAATAGCATACAATTGGTATATCAGCCTACCTACCAATTCCATCACCTCTTGGGTTGAATTAGAAATAACTTTTATCAATCAGTTTAATCTACCTATAGATCCTACTATTATATAACACCAGTTTGCCTCATCTAGGAGAGATCCCAGTGAGCCTTTAAAGCTATTTAATACCATATTTCATAAATTGTTTAACAGGTTGACTACTCCTTATATGCTTCAAGTAGATGCAACCATACAAATGTACTTTAGAGCATTGTATCCTTTAACATCCATGTTTGTGATAATAACACCTCAAATCACCACTCTTACCATGGCATACGATGAAGTATTCACTGTAGAACAATAATTGATACCTCAAGGCTTTGGAATAGTACAACTACCTTCCATAGGATAACCAAGTTTTTACAATCAAGTTCCCATGATAAACTAGGCTTTGTTACAAAAATTTCCAATGTTGAATGTCATACCATACAATAATTTCAATAAGCCATATAATCTTCCTATCACTCCCACACATCCTACCACTCCACTATATTTAGACAACCAATTCATTGCTCACAAAACCATTGAAACTAATGCTTAGGCCATACCTACATTTTTTAATACAACACCCACTTAGAACTTGTCAACATTTCCCAATATTAATATTCATCAAAATAACCCAGCATTTCCACATTTTGTTTAGAATCAAAATATACCAAATTTCTTGAATCCCACTACTGTTGCAGATAACACAACTAACCAGACTACTGTAGGACAAAATAATAAATCTAATTCTCAATTACACAACATACAAATATTAGTCCAAAAACTCAAAAACTCAGTAGTGACATGGTTTATTTGTAGAAAAAGTACCTCAAAATTCACCTCAAAATAGGAATTTCAGTTTTCAAATAAGATAATGGAACACTCATCCAAACAATGGAGGAGTACCCAATCCTATTGCTAATCAGACCAATGCTACCATTAATTCAAATAAAATAATTACCATAGTTAATCTTTCAAATTTGGCCTTGAAAATTTGGTTTAGATTGCATTCTACTGCATAACATAGTGAAAATGAATTCCTTGAGTTCAAGACAACCCTGGACATACTCCAAAAATATATGGACAACATGGAAATAATTCCAAGTGAAGGTACTTCCGAATAGGCTAGTAATAACAAAGGAAAAGGAACACCATTAGTAGTTGAAACATTTGAATCAATTGAAGGAGATGAAGAAGGGTATAATGGATCTATAGAAGATGAAGTACAAGCTTTTAGACAATTCAATAAAGGAAATCATAATTACAAGCTTAGGAGCAAGAGTAAAGCTCCATTCACTTCTTATACTCCACCTAATGATACCATCATTCCTCTTGATACACAAGCTAATAATAATCCCATACCTCCATCTAAAGCTGATTTTTCCCAAACACCATGTAAAGCACTAGAACATGATAAAATTACATATTACATCATAGAATATTTAAAGAAGACAAAAGCAAATATATATTTATTTGAAGTTTCTCAATTGACTAATCAACAAGAGTTGTTGATTAAGGTTTTTAGTGATCAAAGTAAAAATGAATCCCAAAAAACCATGGATGCACAATTTATCTCATGAAAGGACAAAGGATAAGCTCTTCCCTTTCTCTTAATTATAATAATTGTAGAAATAAATCTACATTACTACCTTGTTGATTCAGGAGCATCAGAAAATGTTATGCCATATATTGTTTGTCAGAAATTTGGTTTGAAACCCATCCCTTCCAATAGAATAGTAGTGCAATTGGAAAAAAATGAATTTAATGTGGTAGGTGTGCTCAATAAAATTCACATACAACTAGAATAAAAACCCAAGATACAACAATATATAGATATACATGTTGTAGATATACCATATAGGTATCGAATGCTATTAAGTAGATACTGGTCTAGAAATTTAAATGGATACATGGCCACTAATTTCTCACATATGTGGTTACCATGTAAATGAGTATCTAACAAAATTAGAATAGAGAGAGAAACTAGACTTATATAATTGATTACTGAGTATAATAAAATTAATGAAGTTCTCTACAATGAGTCTGAATTAGGAGTTTACACTCTAGAAACCAATTTAGATGTAGAGAAATATGAAATTTAAATACTATCCAATAACCTAATTAAATATTAAAATATAGTTTGGACTCTTTAATTTGATGGATCTAAGTCCAAACAAGGTAGTGAAGCAAAATTTGAACCTATCAGTCCCAAATTGAAGTCATGTCTAATTGCTTATAAAATACACTTACCTACACTTGCAATACTGTAGAGTGTGAGGCTCTGATTTTCATATTGTAGTTAGCTTTAAAGAAGAACGTCAAATTCTTAAAATTATTTGGATATTTTGAGTTGGTATTTAAAAAATTAAAAGGTCAATATACATGCCATGATAAAATATTAATCCATTATAGGAATAGAGTGAGATATTTAATCGATGAATTTTAGGCTTTTAATATTACATTGATTTCTAGACAGAAAAACTGAATTGATGACTCTTTAGTTGTAGTAGCAAGCACTCTGAAACCCATAGATAAAAAAAGGCTTAAGAAATTTTCAATTAAATTAATACCTTGTCCTTCCATATCTGATAATATGAAAAACTTGCAGGTATTTGAAAATGACAGGCATATTTTCAATTTTGTGACTAATTATGGTATTTTTGAAAATCAAGTTATTGATGAAGATGGAAGGCTACACAATGGCAAAAATAAATATCATAAGGTAACCATGAAAAACATTTCAATTTCCAAAGGTATAGTTTATCTTGAAAGACTCTTTGACATTGATTACAAAAGTAAAATATGTAATAAAGTCTCATTTCAAAATGATGCTTATAACACTAGTAATATAGAGACTAGTGAAGATCCACACAATGTGTTAATAGGAAAACCTTACTAGTCAAGAAAACGAAGAAATCATACATGCTCTTAAAGACTATGTAGATGTCATAGCTTGCAGTTATGAAGAAAAAAGCATACAATGAAAATATTATAACACATACCAACCCATTGAAACCAGATACAAAGCCTTTTAGGAAAAATTAAAGACCTGTTAATCCATTGTTAGAACCACTTATTCAAAAGGAATTTAATAAAATTTTATATGCTAGAATCATCTTTCCTAGTAGGCACTCCACTTGGGTAGCCAACATAGTACCATTCATAAAGAAGACTGGATAAATCCACTTGTGCATAGATTTCATAAATCTTAGTAAGGCCTCTCAAAAGGATAATTACCATTTTCCCTCTATTGATCATATCTTGTACATGGTAAATACATAAGATATGATGCCATTCCTAGATGGATATTCTGGGTATAATCAGATCCTTATATATCCCAAAGATAGAATGAAAACAACTTTTACTACTAAATGGGGCACTTTTGCCTATAGAAGGATGCCCTTTGGACTACTAAATGTAGGTGCCACTTTACAAATAGCAATGGATTATGCTTTTAGATATTTAATTGGAAAATGTATTATTATATATGTTGATGAAATCCCTTTATTTTTAAAGAAAATAACTGCCCATATTAATGACTTGAGAAAAGTTCTCCAAAAATGTAGAGAACATGGTATTTCATTGAATCCTAAGAAATGTATTTTTGGAGTGATCGAAGGAAAATTATTGGGTCATGTTACTTCAAAGGAAAAAATCTCAATAGATCCAAAAAGTGTAGAAGTAATTTAGAAAATCCCTCTCCCTAGTAGTAAAAACAAATTAAGATCAATTTTTGAAAAGATTAATTTTATCAAGAAATTCATCTCAAGACTTGCAGAGATAAATTATTAAATGATATGCTTAAAAATATGCTAACATCACTTGGACATTTGAAGCTAAAACAACTTTCCAAAGTATTAAATATGCTATATCTAATGCACCAGTTCTTGTGAGCCTTGATAATAAGAAGCCATTTTATATTTACTCATTTTCTTATGAACATTCATTTGCTAGTTTTTTGACTCAAAAAAATGAAATTAGTTCAAAAAATCCCATAAATTTTATGATATCTCCATTAAAATATGCTTAAATGAAATACACAATTCTTGATAAATAGGCATATGCATTATTCAAAGCTATGAAGAAATATAGGCATTATATTCTGCATAGTAGGACTTTTGCTATTGTACTTGACCCAACTGTTAAAACTATGTTGATGTAGAATGAATTGGAAGAAAGAATTGGTAATTGGATGTCTACATTGCAGGAATTTGATCTACAGATTCACCCTATGAAACTAGTTAGAGATCAAGGATTAACTAAAACTCTAGCAGAAATTGATCCTCAAATTATGTGTCAGCAATATATTGTGGAAGATATCATAACATATGAGTGGTACAAATACATTGTGTACTTCCTAATGAATGGTAAATGCCCAGATCATTTCAATTATACTCAAATAAGAGAACTATATTTAAAGAATGCTAATTTCATGATTAAAACAAGTATTTTATACATGAGAAAGCATGAAGGACTTTTCCTTCAATGTCTAAATAAATACGAGGCTATAAAAATCATCAATGACTTTCATGGTAAATATAGGACTAGATATGGTTCAGCCAATGCTACTACACATCAGATTTTAAGTGTTGGTTATTACTGACCACATATTTTTAATGATTCCCATGCCCATGTTTGATCCTGTCATACATGTCAAATTCCTGCAAATAGAGAAATAAATGCTTATATGCCTTTGCAAATTTTACTTGAGGCTAGAAATTTCACATAGTGGGGATTAGACTGTAGGATTCATTAGCCCAAATTCTTCAGCTTGCCACAAATACATCCTAACTACAACAAATTATTGAACTCAATGGACCGAAGTCATACCTACCAAAAACTACACCATAAAAGTTGTCATTCAATTTCTAGAACATTCATTACTAGATTCAGAATATCTTAGTCTATAGTCTGTGATAATGGTTCAACATTTATCTCACTTCATTTGTAGAATGGGCCTATCACAATAAAGTGAATATTAATTTTTCTTCTAATTACTACCCATAGGGTAATGGTTTATCTGAGTCTACCAATTTAAGCTTATTGACAATAATTAAGAAACTTTTAGAAATAAATCCCAGATATTGGCACAATAAGTTAAAATATGCTTTATGTGCAGATAGGACCATAAAAAAAAGATCCATAGGTACATCACCTTATCATTTGGTATATATCCAAGATCCTATCTTTCCCTCTAATTTGAAATTGCATATCCTCCAATTCATGAAGGATTATTTGGAAACTGATTATAGAAAAGAAGCTAGACTCACAAATCTAATGAATTTAGATGAAAAGAGCTAGAATGTCTTACAACACTTCAGTAAAAATCAAGGGATAGTCAAAATATGATTTTATAAGAGAGCTAAAATTAA
This sequence comes from Wollemia nobilis, assembly GCA_028583015.1. Taxonomy (NCBI): domain Eukaryota; kingdom Viridiplantae; phylum Streptophyta; class Pinopsida; order Araucariales; family Araucariaceae; genus Wollemia; species Wollemia nobilis. Next base: position 4,237,248 of record JAQPPZ010001261.1, read on the forward strand.
ATCCTTTAGATTTTTTGACTTAGTCTTATTGTAGAATAAGGCACATAAAAATAAAGGAGATCATAACAAGTTTGATAACCTTTGGTTAGGCCCCTATAAAATTTTTAAAATACTTGCAGAGAATGCCTTTATATTGAAGAATCTAAATGGAGAGGATGTTCCTTTCCCTATCAATGGGTAGTTCCTAAAATACTATTTTCATCCCTGATATAGTATAACACATTCATCATTTATACATAACTCCTTGTTTTACGCACTTTATTATACATAATATCTTGTTTGTATGTACCTATTGTGGTTGATCCACAACACACCCTAAAATTGGGGACCCATCTTTTTTTGCATGCTTTCAAAAGGAATCTCAGTGACACAGATGCTAAAATTCAAGAAAAAGGGGCAAAAATGCACAAGTATAGAAAGTGTCGTGAAATCGCGACATGTCGCGAAATCGCGACCTGTCACGCTATCGCTGCCGAAAAACAAAAAAATGTTACGAAATCGCAACATGTTGCTCCATCATGATCGAAAGAGGAGAGAGAAAGGCAAAATGAAAAAGTGTCGTGAAATCGTGACATGTAGCTCCGTCGTGGCCGAAAGAGGAGAGAGAAAGGAGAAGTAGAAAGGCATAGCGAAATCGTGACATGTCGCAAAATCGTGGGTCAAACCAGTAAACAGGTTGCAGCCAAAGCAGCACCGAGGGAAAAACATCGTGAAATCACGACAGGTTGCAGCCAAAGCAGTGTCGAGTGAAAAACATCGCGAAATCACGACAGGTTGCAGCCAAAGCAGTGCCGAGGGAAAAACATTGCGAAATCGTGATAGGTTGCAGCTAAAGTAGTGCCGAGGGAAAAACGTCGCGAAATCACGACAGGTTGCAACCAAAGCAGCGTCGAGTGAAAAATGTCATGAAATCGCGACAGGTTGTAGCCAAAGCAGCGCCGAGGGAAAAATGTCTTGAAATCACGACAGGTTGTAGCCAAAGCAGCGCCGAGGGAAAAATGTCTTGAAATCGCGACAGGTTGCAGCCAAAGCAGTGCCGAGTGAAAAACGTCGTGAAATCGTGATAGGTTGTAGGTAAAAGGCATGAAGTGCAAAATGGTCACGAAATCACGACAGAATCGACAGGAAGGCATGAAGCACGAAAATGGTCACGAAATCATGACAGAAAGTAGCAAAGCAGTACGAAACGAAAAAACATCGCGAAATCGTGACAACATGCAGCAAAGGTGCCCGAAGTGAAAAAGCGTCGCGATTTTGTGACAGGTTGTAGCGAAGGTGCCCGAAGTGGAAAAACGTCATGATTTCATGATAGGTTGTGGGCAAATGGTACGGAATGAGAAAAGTTTCATGATTTCATGACATGTCACGATTTCACGACATGTCGTGTTTTTTCTAGGCGTGATGGCAGAAAGGTTGTTGGTAGGAAAGCATCACGATTTTGTGACATGTCGTGATTTCGCGACATGTCGCATTTTCGCGGACAGGAAGGCAGGCAAGGTTGCATGCTATTTTTTGTCATGATTTTCATGGGGCCATTATAGAACGTGCAGAGAAGTGCGGGACACATGGCATATAGGCTGTAGAAGCGTTACAGAGAAAATCAAACGTCTCAATGTCAGGCATAATGCCAAAACACACGCAATCAAAGAAGATGAAACAAATCGATCTGGAAGATGAAGCGAAGCGTCACAGGCCAAAACGGAGAGCATTGCCAGAAAGTATAAATGTAGAAGCATAGATTGACATAGGGGCGAAAACCACTGGATCAGAGTTGCAATGCTAGAGGCTAGAGGGTCATTCTGGGCCTGCTTTGAGGTTGTTTTCCTTCCTTTTCCTGGTTTTGAGAAAACTAGAAAGTTCTGCTGCTATAAAATGACATATTTTTTAATGCAGAAGTGTTCAAAAATTTGCATCTTGTTGGCAAGAAAGAAGGAGTTATTTTCTGCATGCATGTTTTAATATTTATCATTCCCTTTTTCAGATTTCTAGGCTTATAGATGAAGTTTAATGCAAGTTCTCTTGGTTGCTTCATGCGAATGTCTAAATCTGAAAATAACAGTAAACTCCAAAGACCAGCACTTAACTTATCAGGATTGTGTGTGTTTGTAGGTCCCATAGGTTAGGTTGCATGCATGGAAAACTCACATCTTCGGTTTTGCTAGGACGGGATAGCATCAAACTGAATGCAATTTTTAATTTCTTTTCTTTTACATTTTATTTTCTTTTGCTGTATTTTATTTTTCCAGAAGCTCCAATTTTATTTACAGGAATTAAAATAAAATTAAAAAAATTAAAAAACTCCAAAATCCATAAATAATTCCTTCATGCTATTGCATTTCATCAATTTACATTTTGAAGTCACAGCATGGTCATACAAAGATCAAATCACATTTGCTTCATTCGGGTTCAATGAATAATCATTAATATTTCATAGTAAAATAAACCATAGTGCCCCTTGTTTTCAGTTACTTGCAACCACTAAGGTATTCCAAGCATTTTTATTAAATATCTTTATTTGATATTATTAATACATAGATGCAGAATGCTGACATAACAAGAACCTTGGAGAAATTACTTGTTTAATTTCTTTGCAAGCAGAGGATTTAGAACCCAAATCCTATCGAAGAGTGTGTTTTCACAATCGGGTGAAAATACCACTCAACAGATTGGTGCTAGAAGGAGGGCCTGAAAAGGGTTTATTTTATCATGATTTTAGATGCTACGGTTTTTTAATTGTTTGAGAGCTTTACATTGCTAAAAAATTCAAGTCCATTTGATTAGCATCTTCAGCCTCTAACACCACTCAACGGATTGGTGCTAGGAGGGCCGTACGGGTTTATTTTTAGTGTAATATAAATTTAAATTTTTGTATGCATTAGTCCTCTAACACTCAGCCGATTGTAAAAAGAACGGCCTGAATTGGCTTATTGTATTCTATTTTAAGCAATTCAGGTATGCTGTATATTTTTTCTGATTGTTCATACAGAATTAAGGTGATTTGATTTAATTTTTCAAAATTTTGGTCTCATGCAATTACTTTTCATTTGATTTTTAATGAATACATCTCTTAGTTGATGCTAACTTGATTTTTGTTTATACATTGCAGGTTGAATATTCAACAGATTTGGTTCTAAATTTACATTTTAAGCTTTACTAATGGCAACACTTGAGGAGCAAATGGTATCCCTGAGAGCTGAAATAATGTCTCTAAGAGAGAGAATGCTATCAATGATAGAGGATTATTATGAGGGTTTACATGTGATACCCTATCATATTCCTACAATGTTATTGGATTTTTTACGATGTTTTAATCAAGAGGTGCCACTAGGATACTTGCAAAAACTGCATGTTTACAAGGATGCATTATGTAAATTCCAGATTTTTTATGAGGAGGTAGCTTGTAAATTATTCACATACATTTTGGATGATAGACCATTCTTTTGGTATAGTCAACTACCCATGGAGGTTAGGACTTCTTGGATACAATTAGAAGCAGCCTATCTTCATCATTTTGGTAATCAGGTTGACTTAGAAATATTGAAAAATCAGTTTACCTCCATATGTAAAGAGCCTAATGAATCCTTGAGTCAATTCAATGGAATATTTCGGGAGTTGCACTCCCAAATGTGGGAAAATTTTAACACATTGGAAGAAGAAGCCATGGAAGTATACCTAGGAGCCATACACCCCACACTTGCTTCACTCATTGAGGAAAAACTGAGTGGTTTGTCCCTAGAGAGAATCCATGAGATCTTAGAAGAGATAGAATGGCAAGGTCTTGAAGAAGAAAAGGCACAACATGTTCACATAAGAGATTGTCCTTCTAAAGATATTGATGCCAACCTACACCAACCATCAAATATAGCACCCTCTACTCCAATGATACCTAAGGTGAATGATCAAGGGGATGAATTTGAATATCCAAATCTTACAACCACCTTAGATGTAGTCCACGAGGAGGTGCAAATTGATAAGCCAACATCCACTAGTGAGGATTATGCAGAAATGAGCTCATTCATAGAGATACACGATTATTTGGATGAAGGGGTTCTAAATTCAACAATGTTTGAAATATGTGATAGGATGGAACCCACCATAGAATTGAATGAAGTGGTTGAAAGTGAAATGGAAAGAAAATCAATAAATAAATTTGAAGACATGATAGAGTTTCACCACTTGTTCTTGGAAGATACTATTGATGAGATGTGTAAAATTAAGGATCAAGAAATTCTTCACCCTCAAAATTATGATAATGAATCATGGGTTACTAATTTGGACAATGATAGCCTTATAAATTTGAATTCAAGAAATAACCCACTTTTGGAAATAATTGAACCATCTAAGGAAGGTGAAGATGAATTTGATGAGAAGCACATTGATGAATTGGAAGATGTTGAAGAAGTATTTGAACGTCACCACTTGATGTTGGAAGATGATTATTATGATGCTTGGAAGAAGTGGGAAGACTTCACTCTTTCCAAAGCTACTAATGAAACTTGTCTGCCAATTGATATGCAGGATGACATAATTGCCTACTCAAAGGAAGATATTACAACTCCTGTACAATTTGAGGATGTTTTGGAAGAGGGTTTCAAATCTCATCAAATTTTGGAAGATTATAATGATCCTATCGCCAAGGACAAAGAAGAAAAATAATTGATGAATGAATCAAGAGATCATGTCACAAACATCATGGATTTTCATTCTATGGATTTGGATGATGATTTTTACAATGGTTGGGGGAGATATGATGATGCATTCTTTTCTCACATCCCTATAGATGAAACTCATATTTCACTTGATATGAAGGATGTTGAACCTTCTACATCATACGAAGATCTCATATTCATAGGATTTGAAAGGGTGACAAAATTTGATCATGTTGAATATAAATTCATTGAAAGTGTGGATGCAAGTTTGCATGATGATTTTGAGGATTCAAATGAAGAGATACCATGGATAGTGAACAAAGAATTAGAACCAAATGACAAAGAGATTGATCAATTGGAAACAACTCAAATGAAGGATCATCATGAGTCATGGGACATACGCTTTGACCAAGAATGTTTGAGGATTGAAAAGGATGACCATATTTTAAATTTAAATAATGTTTATGGTGAAATGTCATTAAAGGTAAATGAAAAACGAGGTATAATTTTTAATCACACCTTTAATAACATGGTTGTAATGAATGGAAAAGAAGTTGATGCACTTGAATTGTTAAATCAAATTCATCAACAATTGCTAATTGAATCTAGGATAAAAACTTTTAATGATCCTAATTTAGTAAATATCCTAGATGCTTGTAAATTGTTACATAAATTTGATTGGCCTACGAATTTGGAAGATGATTTGGCTTTGAAATTTGTAGAAATAGGCTTCTACTTACAAAATTGCATATTTGAAAAAGATAGCCTAATTCTAAATCAAGGAGGGAATTATGAAGTTTACATTTTTAAGAATAGACAAGATAAAATTGAAAATCATTTATTGTCTAATCATTTTAGTAATTTGATGCTTACCTATGGGAGTATTATTGGAACTAAATCAAATTGGTATGGTGAGCATGGCAAGTGGAAATTTGTTGCATTGTTTGGTCTAGTCCTGTTTGTGTTGGATTCCCACAACATTTGGCATGCATATCATGTTATATTTTTGTTGAAATGTTCTAATCATGTTTGGGATCCAGGAAAGTGATAATCCAAGCTTTGCATCATCTTGTATTATATTGTAAATTTGTATATAGATTTTGGTTTCTTGGGTTTTGGTTTGTGTTTTCAAGTTTCATTTTGGGATTGCTATTTGGATTTGGATTTAAAGTTGTGTGTTTATTTGACATTTTTGTTTTTATATATATATAAAAAAAAATGATGAAAAAGTTGCCTTGAGATGCTAACTTATGTTCTAGATCGGGAGAATATGAAACATTGGAATTGTCTTGTAAAAGCTCCACAAGTAACACAAACAATTTAATAATATCGTTTGAAACTTGTGATGCATGAAGTAGTCGGTTTTATATAGCAATATTTCATCTGCAATTCAAAATACAATGCATTCATATTACATCTCACTTTGCACATACATGCCATCGTAGTTGCAAGTGCATTTCAAATGCAAATCATTAAAGTGTGTCAAATCCTCTTAGGGTTGTGTTATAACATAAATATAAAAAATCCTAAGGTTGGGAACTGAGTCTTGAAATATCTAGAACCAAGCACATTTTATATACATTAAAAAGGATCTTGAGCAAAATGATCAAAACCTAACTTGGAAGAAAAGGTTGGGCAAAAGAAGTTTTTCATGTCTATCCTATTATGCAACATGATCTTTAAAACAGTGGTTTTGACCACTTCCATAGAGCTTAAAGCCTAAAATAAGAGTAGTAAGGATAGGGTTAAATCCTCATCGAACTTAGGTTGAGGATCCAATTCCCCAAAGCTTTGATTTGACCTACATGGAGTAGTAAGGATAGGGCATAAATTCTCATCTCACTTAGGTTGAGAATCTGATTCCCCAAAGCTCCTATGTCTCATTTCATAATAAATCTTGGATTGTAAGGATCGTACTACTTGTCCTCTGCAAAGGATGGGTAGTCATCCCCAAGGTCTAAGAAATAAAATTAATATTTTCCATTTACATCTAAATTTTGGATTGGAAGGATCGTACTACTTGTCCCTAGCAAGGATGGGTAGTCATCCCTAAGGTCCAAGAAGTAAAAAAATAAATTTTTCCCATCTCATATTTATATTGGATTGGAAGGATCGTACTACTTGTCCTCTGCAGAGGATGGGTAGTCATCCCCAAGGTCCAAATAAATGAGGATAAGTTTTGGATTGTGGGGTTAAGTATGCCCATGTATGGCAACATGTCTTGTCTAAAAAAACAAGACCACTGATTGTCCAAAGGGTTAGACTAGCATGACCATTTCTTCCATAATTGGTTAAATTATTTTGCTCAAAGTGAGGTAATGAATTCTAAATTAGAGTAGTAAGAATAGGGTTAAACTCCCATCTCGATTAGGTTGGGAGTCTGATTTCCCAAAGCTCTAATTTCACTTTCACTTGCACATGGGTTCAAGATAGTAGGGACTCATAACCAACTTTGGGATATAATAAAACAATTCATATAGTTGATCCTAAGAGGGTTTGATAATCTTGAATGTTTGTGTATGATACTAGAAGAAATACTATGCCTTTTATAAAAGCAAAATCTCCTAGCATATTCATTAGGTTACACAAATCATTCATAATCTCACATATGCATTCATGTAAAATTGACAATGGAGTGTGGATCAATTTCAAATGATAGAGAAAGAAACACATTGCACACACTGAGCTAATACTTGATGATTTTGATGATTCATGTACTTCTGATCTTTGGGCATTTGTTATATTGCTTATGTGCTAACGCATGTTTTCAAGTTTGTATATGTTTCAGGTTGGGTTCTCACTAAAATGCTCAAGAGAATTTGATAGCAGAGTCACCATTTATTGTGGCTGATCTACAACACACCCCAAAATTGGGGACCCATCGTTTTTTGCATGCTTTCAAAAGGAATCTCAATGACCCAGATGCTAAAATTCAAAAAAAAGGGGCAAAAATGCACAAGTATAGAAAGTGTCACGAAATCGCGACATGTTGCGAAATCATGACCTGTCGCACTATCACTGCCGAAAAATAGAAAAGTGTCACGAAATCGCGACATGTTGCTCCGTCGCGATCGAAAGAGGAGAGAGAAAGGAAAAATGAAAAAGTGTCATGAAATCGCGACATGTAGCTCCGTCGCGGCCGAAAGAGGAGAGAGAAAGGAGAAGCAGAAAGGCGTAGCAAAATTGTGACATGTCACAAAATTACGGGTCAAACCAAAGTAAAAGCAGCGTCGAGGGAAAAACGTCACAAAATCGCGACAGGTTGCAGCCAAAGCAGCACCGAGGGAAAAACATCACGAAATCGTGACAGGTTGTAGCCAAAGCAGCATCGAGGGAAAAACGTCACAAAATTGTGACAGGTTGCAGCCAAAGTAGCGCCGAGTGAAAAACATTGTGAAATTGCGATAGGTTGCAGCCAAAGCAGTGCCGAGTGAAAAACATTGTGAAATCGCGACAGGTTGCAACCAAAGCAGCGCCGAGGGAAAAACATTGAGAAATCGTGACAGGTTGTAGCCAAAGCAGCGTCGAGTGAAAAATGTTGTGAAATCATGATAGGTTGTAGCCAAAGTAGCGCCAAGGGAAAAACATCACGAAATCATGATAGTTTGCAGCCAAAGCAGTGTCGAGTGAAAAACGTAGTGAAATCACGACAGGTTGCAGGTAAAAGGCATGAAGTGCAAAATGGTCGCGAAATCACGACATAATCGACAGGAAGGCATGAAGCACGAAAATGGTCGCGAAATCATGACAGAAAGAAGCAAAGCAGTACGAAACAAAAAATCATCACGAAATCGCGACAACATGCAGAAAATGTGCTCGAAGTGAAAAAGCGTCGCGATTTCGCGACAGGTTGCAGCGAAGGTGCCCGAAGTGGAAAAACATCACGATTTCATGATAGGTTGCGGGCAAATGGTACAAAATGATAAAAATGTCATGATTTCACGACATGTCATGTTTTCGCTGGGCGTGATGGAAGAAAGGCTGTTGGCAGGAAAGCGTCACGATTTTGCGACATGTCATGTTTTCGCGGCCAGGAATGCGGGCAAGGCTGCATCCTATTTTTTGTCATGATTTTCATGGGGATGTTACAGAATGTGTAGAGAAGTGCAGGACACGTGGTGTATAGGCTGCAGAAGCGTTATAGAGAAAATCAAACGTCTTAATGTCGGGCATAAGGCCAAAACACACGCAGTCAAAGAAGATGAAACGAATTGATCTGGAAGATGAAGCGAAGCATCACAGGCTGAAACGGAGAGCATTGCCAGAAAGTATAAATGCAGAAGCATAGATTGACACAAGGGGGAAAACTGCTGGAGCAAAGTTGCAGTGCTAGAGGCCAAAGGGTCATTCTGGGTCTGCTTTGAGGCTGTTTTCCTTCCTTTTCCTGGTTTTGAGAAAACCAGAAAGTTCTGTTGTTGTAAAATGACATTTTTTTTAATGCAGAAGTGTTCAAAAATTTGCATCTTGTTGGCAAGAAAGGAGTTATTTTCTGCATGCATGTTTTAATATTTATCATTCCCTTTTTTAGATTTCTAGGCTTATAGATGAATTTTAATTCAAGTTATCTTGGTTGCTTCATGCGAATGTCTAAATATGAAAATAACAGTAAACTCCAGAGACCAGCACTTAACTTATCAGGTTGTGCATGTTTGCAGGTCCCATAGGTTAGGTTGCATGCATGGAAAACTCACATCTTCAATTTTGCCAGGACGGGATAGCATGAAACTGAATGCAATTTTTAATTTCTTTTCTTTTACATTTTATTTTCTTTTGTTGTATTTTATTTTTCCAAAAGCTCCAATTTTATTTACAGGCATTAAAATAAAATAAAAAAAATTAAAAAACTCCAAAATCCATAAATAATTCCTTCATGCTATTGCATTTCATCAATTTACATTTTGAAGTCACAGCATGGTCATACAAAGATCAAATCACATTTGCTTCATTCAAGTTCAATGAACAATCATTAATATTTCACAGTAAAATAAACCACAGTGCCCCTTGTTTTCAGTTACTTGCAACCACTAAGGTATTCCAAGCATTTTTATTAAATATCTTTATTTGATATTATTAATACATAGATGTAGAATGTTGACATAACAGGAACCTTGGAGAAATTACTTGTTTAATTTCTTTGCATGCAGAGGATTTAGAACCCAAATCCCATCGGAGAGTGTGTTTTCACAATCGGGTGAAAATACCACTCAACAAGCACCGTTTGGACATAGTATCCATTTATTTGTTTGTTTTGTTATATTTGATTTTGATATTTTATTTTGATTTATTTTTTGTGCTTTTCATTAATGTAAGTTCATGTTAGGTTATATTTTTTGGTTTACTTTCACATTTTTCTTTTCATTTTCACAATGCAGTTTTGTTTTGCTCCTCTGATTGTGGTATGGTTATGTAGCTGCAATGGACTCTTGGTCCCTCTAAAGGAAATATTTCTTAGTAATGGAATATGAATTGCTTGTTTGAAATTAGGTGAAACTGAAGCTAGAGAAATTATATTATTTAGTAGTTATTCTTGGATTGTGGATTAAAATGGTGGATATTGAAATAGTACAACATTTTACTAAATCTTCACATGTAACACCACATTTAAATGATATTTTTGGATCCTGAAGGATGAATTCATTTTGGTTTTTTGATTATGAAAACACTTATACACTCCATATTTAGCCTTAGGTGATCTTTAAATCAAGAGGCTCATAGGATATTTGTAAAACAATCAAATTATAGCACAAAAAAATTCAAATCAATAAAATGCTTGGGTGTTTCATATAATATCTACTGGGGCTATAGATGCCCGACTAGCAGTAAAGAAAAGTCTAGAAGAGATCAAGGTCATCTCCATTGGAGCTATGGATTCTTTACTGATAGTGGAGCAATGCAAGGTAAATATTTATGAGTGACATATTTAATAGCCTAATTGCAAAACAGATGATTCAATTTTGGTTGAATCAATAATAAAGAATGAATACACAAAGTACACACTAAGCTAAAGTGAGTGGAGTAATTATTTTTAGTTGAAACTATTTAACCCCATGCTTCTTATATATTATTAGATGATCTATATTTTGTTGATCTTTGGTTTTCCTAATTTCAGATTGGGTTATTTATCTAAAATGCTCAGGATCATTTTAAGTAGTCGCCATTTGTTGTTGCCATCACACAATGTACCCCAATTTGGGGACCCACTTGAAATTTTGAGTTTAATGTGAAATTTTGTTTGCATTGAGTGTTCTATTGATTAGTCTATACCAAGAAATTTTATAATGTGTATTACAAAGTTTTGAAATTATAGGTCAAGGTTTTGAGATATTATGGTTGAGTTTTAGTTTATGATGTCATAAATAAGTCAATGAAGTCCAAAGGTTTACCATTATCATGGTTTTAGCACTTGATATTTTTGTGATTGATATCATTGGAAGGGTTCTTCAGAGATTCATTCTTACCTGCATCATCATTCATTTAACCATTAAATTCACCCCATTTTGAGTACCATGTTATGTCCATTTGGCCTAAATTATGTTTTCCAATATCTAAGATATGCTATAAAATATTTCCTATTTGGAGCTACTAATCTTCTATACATATTTGTTGAACTACAAGGTTTGTGCTTTGATGTATACTCTTCTTTTAAGAAAAGAAATAAAGAAAATATACATCACAAAAAATAGATCCTTTTGTCACATAACATGTTTATCTATTATTTTATTTTTATATGAATACTCTTTTGTGAGAGTAGCAAACAAAAATACCCAATGGAAGTTGTATTACGATTACATCATCATGGGTGATGGAAAATTCAAGTGTCCTCTTGCAGCCACACTATCATGTGATGATGTTAGTACTTGAAAGGAGTGTATTCCCTACTTGAATGACAATATTTTGATGATCAAGAACTTCCTAAAAAAATTTCTCATTGATGATGGATATCATTTGCCCACGTAGATATTTGTTTTGGAATATGGGATGTCAAATCAAAGATCATGAGTATTGGGAGGCAAAATATGCCTCAATTTTGGGTTCTATAACCATGAAATCCCCTAGGATATTTGGTAAAAGGGATTGAAACCTGACCTGGTGGAGGTGTCATATCAGTGGGTAGTTGGCTATTGCAGAGGTGCTGGTGGAATCTAGCATTGCTTCATTCCATGGTTTCACATATGAGCACATTCCTAGCATGAAAATTGATAGGACTACTTTTAAAAAAAGTAGGTATCACTCTACAGTGGTTGATTTTCTTCGCTACTCAAATCTTACCAAACTCACAGTTTTGTTGTATGCTTCTATCCAATGTATTCTCTTCCAAACCTAAGGAAGAACAAATACCAAAGCTTATGGGGTTTATTTTACGAATGTAGATGGCAAAAAATATGAAATATTATTGAACGAAGGAAAAATAAAGGTGTATTCAAAGGAAATTCTGAGGATGGGGGTTTTGTATACCGCATATTGTATCCAAGCTAGTTCATAGTTTCATCATGAGAGAATTGCTGCCTATTTTATAAGACTAAATATGCACCATGCTTGTTGGTTTCCTCATGTAATTGATCTTCTCCTGGGAAGTATTACATAAAGTATACAAATATATCTGTATTGTAGTCTTCTGTAGTTGCAAATTGAGTTATATGATGGACATCCATACAAGGATGATTATCCTGTACTTGACGTTGTTGCATCTCATATTGTTTGAAAATAATTGAAGAACATTCATATGGGATACTTTTAAAGAATTAAACTAGGGAAATTAGGAATACTTTGTTGGCCTATATCCACCACCAAAGGTGTCATAAAATAGCTATTTATAATTTAGTTTCTTCTCAAATATAAGGAAGCATCAATGCCTTGTAATCCCAATTTCGAAGCATCATTGCAATGTGTAATCAAAGATCAATTTATGTTAACAAACATGGGAAGAATCTGACTGAAATTATGTGTCTTCAAAAATAAGTGATGGTATGATATTTGAAATGTTTGTACCATTAAGAGAATGAAGGATAATTAATACTAAAGTGTTTGGAATGCTCATGTTCTGGAGAATGGTGGTCTTCAAAATTATCTTGGAATGCTTCAATGTTGTCATGTACTATTGTATATTTTGTTTTTTTGTGTCTATAATCAAATACTTAGTTATTTATGGTGCTTTAAAAAAAGGTCATATTAATTTTATAACAAATATGAACCAACAATTACAATTATGAAATGGAACCCATTGCAGAAACAATTATGAAACTGAACAACTGAAAATTTGAAATTATAAAATTATAAATAGTCATTGATACCCGAGGAGAAGGGGTCGAAGGCCATTTGGAGCAAGAAATATTTTAGAAATTTTGGTTGTTCTTTGTTTTCAATGAGCATCTCCTCCCTGGTTGCTGGAATTGAAAATTTTATCTATTGTAACGGCATGATGCAAGGAAATCCGAGTATGTATTAATTGAATATATATTTTTAATGCAATATATTGGAGTTTTTTATGAGATATGCAGATGTTGATGGTGCTCTTATTTGAGATAATTCTGGTATGTTGTTTCATTCCCTTTAGAATATTGCACCAACTTAATTCTAGAATTTGTGAAGGTTGATCAGGTTAAGATTGGTTAAATTCATAGCACTTGTTTCCATATATTTAGGATGAAGTTCCCAAAATTATAGTGACCTATTTGTTTTCTTTATTTTCTTTTTCTAACCCTATTTTTTGATTTTTTTTTTTTAATATGAATAAAATAGGAGTATATTAATTGAATATTTTTTTCTAAAATTTATTATTATGATCCTGTGTTTAATTTTGGTAAATTTTAGAATTGCAACAATTGTAATAATTAATAACTCCAAAAATATTAATTTTTTTTTATAAAAACATAAAAATTAAAATTAAAAAATATATAGAAGATCTTGCTAGTTATTGGCATTCTGAAAGTAATGTATGATATCAAATGTATATCCTAATAGTTTCATGAAAAATAAAATTGAATCCTTGACAAACAAATTAATTAAATTTACCCCTTGTTAACAGTTATATGTTTTGTTGAGTTGTTCATTTGATTTTTACATTGCATATTTTGATAAGTATACAACCAGGTTAAATTAACCTTACCGAAACCTTGGGGAGATCAAGTATTTCCTTTCAAGAGAGGATATCCTAAATGAATCCTTACTGTGGGTATGTTTTCGTACTTGGAAAAATATAGGACTCAACACTTAGGTCACACCTAAGAACAAAATATTATTCTCTTATTTTCTAGAGAACCCAAAATCAATATCAGGGTGACTATGAATATCCTCAAATATCCATTTTTCTTCTAAGTTGACTCTCTCAATCTATTCAATTTGAGTCGTAGTCTTCACTAGTCTTCCTTCAACCAAGTGGAAATACCCTAGCATCCAAATCAATATGACTATACCTTGTCCCTGTAATCTCTACTCGATCAAAATTTCAAAAATAAATTCCAAGTCTTCACTACTTTCAAAATGGATAGACTCCACCCAGGTGTTGTAAGTGAGTTGGAGAGGAGAGGGCAATCCTCCAAGGGAGGTCCCAGGTTCAAATTTCCACCCTACCAAAATGCTGAATTGGGTATCCAAAATCCAATTGATAATGTTGGTGTGGGCAGGGTTCGGTGCGACTCCCGGGTGACTTTGATGGTGTAGAACCCCCTGTTCGTGGTCTCTCAGACCAAGGCGGCCCCGCAAGGGGTTTTTTTCTTAAAAAAAATGGATAGAATCCAATGTAATAGTAGCTAATAAAATAACTCTATAAAAATGGACAAAGTGTTACCTCTAATACCACTGTTGGATTTTAAGCCTTTCTACCTTAAAATATCATAGGTCCCAATATAAAAAAGCCACAATATTATAGGTCAAACTATCAATAATCAAGAGTAGAATTATATATGTGAGTAATCAAATATATATCTAGGCCAATATAAAAATTAAATAACATTCATTTATAATATCAAATATGGATATAAAATGACCAAAATCATTTATGTAAATGCATGAATAATACTTACAATATAAATTGCTCAAAATGTTGTATATAGGCTTTATTATCACTAATTTTTATGTGGTGATCACTACAGATCATTTTCCCTTACATTGTATTGATATTTATCTCTATAATATTGACATAGAAAGTGACTCTTCCTATTCTTGACTATTGCTCTCCATATGACAGCTCACATGACCTTTAGCTTATCATATTGCAACTTTTATACTACACTCTTCACTCTCTTCTTACATGCATACTTGACTCTATGACACTTGCACACTTCTACATGACTCTTACTCTCCTACATGAACTCCTAGTACAAGATACTTGTGCACATCCTCATATTTAATATTTTCACACTTACATACATGGCATTTGTGCACATTCTCTGAATGCACACTTGCACTCTTACTTACATGACACTTGCATATATCCTACACATTACACTCTTACATGACACTTGTGCATATCATGCACATTGACACTTACATAAAAGAGGAATATAAATCACTCATCTAAAGTATATAATAAACCCTAATATATTATATATTTACTTTTGTACCATGAAGGTACTATGGGGGTACATTAGCATATACCAAATAGTGTAATATTCTTCAACATTGGCGTAGCCTTTGCTTAGTATTAACTATTTTTACTTGTCTTGGGTAAGATTGAGGCTCATGTGGTTTTTCCATAAACTATGTAACATTCCTTTTCTTGGACTTAGTGGTGTGAGCTCCTAGAGCTAGAGCTCGTATTCATATAGTTTGTTTCTCTATAATATCTATAACACTAGTGCCTAAAAAAAATTAAAGAAATTTTATTTTTATCATTTTCATAATTGTTTTCATTTTTTTATTTAATTACAATTATTTTTGTAATATTTTTAATTTTATTTCCTTCTATATATTCTTCTATATCTTGAATTTTTTGAACTAAATTTCCTTTTTAATTTTCTTCTCTTGATTGTACCTAATATTTTTGTTGTTGACCATATTGATACTAAGACTAGTATTCCCTTGGTTGGAAATTATAAAAATGTCTATTCTTTTGATTTCCTTGATTCAAAGAATTATATCTACAAAAAATTGTAGTATGATCCTTTTTTTCTGCATATGTGACAAAATCTTGATTTCCATCTAGATTGTGACCTTGATATTGTTGTAGTATTACTTGGTACATTCTCTTTAGATACGAAAGCATTATTTATCATTTCATATTTGAATAAATTTTCAACCTCATATTCTTGAAGAATATTTATTTAGTCATCCAATATTGTTTTCTTATTGAGTACTTGTAGTGAAGTAATTAAATGTTTATAACTCTTTGGAAGTGATTTTAATGTAACTTGAACTAGAAACTTGTCTTCTACATTTTTTCATAGAGTAATAAAATTTGCTTTTATATTTGTTATTTTTCAAAGAAAGAGTTCTATACTCTCTCCATTATTAACCTTCAAAAAATATAATTGAGATTATTAATTCAAAATGGTTGCTTTGTTATTTCCTTCAAATATTTTAGATAATTTCTCCCAAGCATCTTCAAAGTTTTCTACTCCACTCAAGCATGGTTGAATTTAATCAATTATCTCAAATATAATTAACATAAAGGCTTTTAATTTTTTCACGGACGAGGCTATTAATTTTTTCAGTTCATTATTGCGTGAAGAACGGGCCTATAATGCCCAAGCAAAGGACTCTCTCCTTCAATTCATTCCACAGCTCATTGATGAAATTATTAACGAGTATCTTACAGTAGATTTTTCAGACGAAGAGGTCAAGGAGGCTTTGTTTAACATGAATCCTGACAAAGCTCCTGGGCCGGATGGTTTTTCACCATGGTTTTTCTATGTTTGTTGGGATATTGTTGGAGCAGAAGTTATTTCTACAATCAAGGAGTTCCAAAGTTTAAATCATATTCCAAGGGGTTTCAATTCAACTTTCATTGCTTTTATCCCTAAAGGCCCCAACCCCAAGACTATGGCTGACTTTAGTCCGGTTATCCTATGTAATATATCCTATAAAATTTTGTCCAAAGTTTTAGCCAACCTTTTGAATAAATTTCTACCAGTTATCATTGATCCAAGTCAAGGAATTTTTGTACAAGGAAGATCAATCTTAGATGGAGTTATTATTGTTCATGAGGCTCTTCATACAGCCACTCAGACCAAAAAAGCAGTCATGGATTTAAAGTTAGACATGAACAAAGCTTATGAAAGGATAAATTGGGAATTCCTAGAGGCATTTTTATTAAAATTTGGCTTCAACATGAAATGGGTCAAGTTAATAAGAGAGTGTATTTCTAAGCCTTGTTTTTTAGTTTTAGTTAATGGGTCTACTACAGGTTTTTTTCAAAGCAAATGTGGTCTAATACAAGGAGATCCCATAAGTCCTATGTTGTTCATCATTGTAGCTGAGGCCTTGGGAAGAACCATTAAGGCAGCAGCGGTAGCTGGACTCATATCAGGTATCAAGGCCACGTCGCTAACTACCTCGATGACACATCAACAATTTGTTGATGATACATTGCTATTGACTTTGGCTTCTGTGGTTGAGGCAAGAAGGATTAAAAATATTCTCATAATGTATGAATAAGAGGCTGGATAGAAAGTGAATTTTGATAAGAGCAAACTTTATTTCATCAATACCCCCATTCCTAGGCAAAACAGCATAGCAAGGATCATGGAATGTCATATTGCATCCCTTCCCACCTCCTATTTAGGTCTTACCCTATTTACGGGGAAACTTGAAGGATCAATGTGGAACATAGTTCTGGAGAGGATCCAAAAAAATCTAGCAGGTTGGAAAGGACATCTGTTATCTCAAGCAAGCAAAGTAGTTTTAACTATGGCTTCACTTCAAAGTATACCCATTTACTTTCTATCAGTCTTCAGAGCTCCTAGCAAGGTGTATCACAAAATTGAGCAGCTTCAAAAAAAATTTCTCTGGTTAGGGACTGAGGATAAGAAAAGGATACATTTAGTAGGTTAGAACAAGGTTTGCAAACCTAAAGCTGATGGGGGGTTAGGATTGAGGAGAGTTGCTCATCTCAATACAACTCTGTTAGCCAAACAAGCATGGCGGTTATTGACTAAGGTCGATAATGAATGGACTGCCATAGTTAGGAGGAAATACCTCCAAGGTGTCTTGTCAAGAAAGGTCTTAGATGGATTCTAAGAAATGGGCAAACAATAGACTTTTGGAAGGATCGATGGGTGAGAGCTGAGAAGTTATCCCAGAATCCTTGTTTGTCTAGGATTCAAGAGCATATGGAGTAGCATATTGGAAATAAGGTTGTAAATTATATGTGGCAGGATATAAATATCAACAGGTGGAAACACATCAGAGTACAGGGTTTTGAAGCAGAGTTTGAAGATCTTTATAACATTTTAACTCAGCAAATTATTCCCTCTGGAGAGGATGAATATCACATTGTTTGGGCTGAGACTGAAAGTGATGAATTCACAGTTAAGTCTACCTATAATTTGCTTCTCAATATGGAAGGTCAACAATTTCAATCGAGTTTGGTTTGGATCAAAGGCTTAATTCCTAAAATATCCTTTTTTTCATGGCTGGTGATTGAAGGAAAAATCCTCACTATGGACAATATGTTATCCAAAGGTATGGTTATTGCTAACCATTGTTACATGTGCAAGGCAGGATGGGATACAACCCAACACTTGTTTTTGGAGTGTCCGGTAGTGGAGTCCATCCTAGATGAACTTTTCCAAGCCTTTAGGATCTTGTGGGTTAAGCCTGCTCTTATATCGGAAGTGTTCCATCAATGGCCTCAACCATTTGTTAGCCTAAAACTTAAGTACCTATGGAAAATCTGTTGGCATCATTTTCTCTAGCAAATTTGGCTATAAAGGAACCATAGAGCCTTTAAGGATACCATTCACAACCCAAAAACCATCCTCAATAGGATTATTGTCTTTGCGAAAGAAAACCTTAGCACCTTAGTGTATGAGAACCACTCAATTCTTCCCCAAGAAAAAAAATTAGCTCGGGCATTAGGTATTGAGGACACACCTTCCATTCCTTTGCCCAATCCCAAAAATGGTATTTCTTAGGAGCCACCCCCCAAGGGTTGGTTTAAACTAAATTTTGATGGTGCAGCCAAGGAGAACTTAGGAAGAGCTAGAGCTGGAGGAATAATCAGGGATCATCAAGGAAATCTGGTCAAGGCCTTCGCTAAACCATTGGGAATCAAAACTAATAACGAAGCAGAATCTAGAGCCCTTTGGAGAGGGTTGCAAGTAGCCCAAGCAACTCAAGGTAACTTGATGATTGAAGGTGATTCTATGAACATCATCAACCTATTAACCAATGGAAAAAAACCTCCATAGAGAA
This sequence comes from Wollemia nobilis, assembly GCA_028583015.1. Classification (NCBI taxonomy): domain Eukaryota; kingdom Viridiplantae; phylum Streptophyta; class Pinopsida; order Araucariales; family Araucariaceae; genus Wollemia; species Wollemia nobilis. The sequence continues at coordinate 4,256,249 of JAQPPZ010001261.1, forward strand.
TCGAGGGAGTCATCCATGAAGTGAGGATTATTTTTGCAGCAAGATAGAATAGGATGGCTCGTCATGTGTACCGTGAGGCCAAAATGTCAGCTGACAAGTTAGCCAACATAGGTGTTGATGTTGGTAGTTTGTTGACATGGACACAAGGTGTGCCACGTGAAGTGGAAAACATTATTAGTCATGAAAATAAACCTACCTGTTGAGGATAAATATGAATGGGTGTTATTTCCCCATGGAGCTGGTAATAACTATGGGATTTCCCTCTAAATCATACCAAATTGGAAATAAAGGTAATAGGGTGTAAGCCTTGGAAGATTTCGATAGAGAATAGGAAATGGGCAAGCAACAAGTTTCACAAGTGCAAAGTTCCAAACTTCAATTCCTGTCAATGTAAGTAATGTTTACAGTTATGTTTAAGTATGGGTGTGCTTTGTTAGTAATGTGTTGTAGGGGATTCAACACAATTTATGGTAAGAAAGTTTCAAAGATGACTAGGATCTACAATATCAGTAGAAGGCTGGATATTGTAATAGGTTTTGGGTTAACCTATAAAACTCGGTAATTAATGAAGACTTTTATTTACCAAACAAAAAATTAACATAAAGGCTTTTGCATAACTTTCTTCATTTTTTGTTTCTCTTTCATCTTCACTAGGCTTTTCTTTGTTCCATTTACTATTTTCCAAAGTTTTTCTACAATAAGAATTTATTTCATTTTGTTTTTTCATTATGCAAAATTTGGGTCTTTCAAAAGTTGTGATTAAGAAAAAAAAATTATTATTTGACATAATGGAACTCATAACAAATTTGCAACTCAATAGTTTGAAGTAGATATCCTTTCCTCTCCCAAACAGATAATCAAATTTACAAATTTTCTAATTCTTCAAATTTTTAAATTTTCTTTTTGGATTAGAAATCCTTATCTCTCCAAAATTTAATCAAATTATAAAATATTTAAATAATAAATTTTTTTAAGTTAATTACATATATAAAATATCAATATTTTTAATTTATTTCAATTTTTCAAAATATTGAGGTTGATGTCCGTTTAACTCCCAACTTTAATTTTTAATTCCAATGGGGTAAAATTACTTTTATTTCCCACTTTTAATAATTCTTCAAATGTCAACCTTATTACTATATTCATGCACCGAATATTTTCCTTTTTCAGACAATCAAAGCTTAAAACTTAATTCAATAAAGTTTTGAAAATTTAAATTTATGCACTAATTAGGTTCTTTTAAACCTTATCAGTCCAATATATTAGTGCTCTAATATTTTCCCAATATAATATAACTACCTAAAATTTAATTTAAATCCCTTACCTCAGTTCGCATGCATTTGTTCTTCACACTAGAATATTTGATGACTTCTTAAATTTAATGGATCCTTGTAGGTCTTGTTAAGGCACTTGGCAAGGAAAATTAACATCTCCAAAGGATGTTATGCATGCAATATTTGTGTAATTACACAGGCGACCTTTATTTATCTCCTATTCATTCGAAGACTCTTCAATTATCCTCAAGCAATTCTTCAAGTGGCTCTAAGCATCTACAATTGCTTAGACATCCTTAGGTGGATCCTTAGGAGACATATGGATCATATAACATCTGATTAGGTGCTTAGGATTCATCAAGATCCTTCTAAAAATGTCGATCTAGAGTGAAATTTAGTTATTGCTACAACTTCAAGTTCTCTAGAATAATTTTATGGACATCTATTTTATTTTTATGTTTGGATTTGACATCCTCCAAGCTCCAACTCCTTAGACTTTACTAAACCATTCTCCAAATTTCTACTCGTAAAATGCATTGCTCCAACCTCTACTCAAACTCTATATTATGTGGCCCAATTGGCAAAAACTTTCTTTCTTTTCAATTATTGTTGCATCTTCAATATTTTAATCTTGTTGATTTTTTTATCTATTCTATCTTGAAGATAGAAACTCCTCCTAGGCTTGAGGTCTTTCATTTTTTTTGAATATTTTTGGGTGGCTTTCAACCACTCAATCCTACCTTTCTCTTTGAGAAAGCTAAAACTGAATATCTTCTTCAATTTGAGTTACAACTATTAACCCAAACTTCCTTATAGAAGCTCACACTGGATTTCTTCTCCAATGCAAGACTTTAATGTAATATCATTTAATAAATGAAATAGTGTTGTACCTATGATACCACTACTAAATTTTAATTCAAGTTATCATAGGTCCAAATATTTAGGATCAAATATAACATTCAAAAAATAAGCATATAAATGACCAATTTCAATGAAGATAATATTTATAAAAATAACAACAATAATATGAATATATAGCCAATATAATTCATGAAATAACATGAAGAAAACTTCAAATAGATTACTCAAACTATAAACAAGCTTATATATCTTGATTCTTGAAATACATACAATATGCTAATCATTTGATACATTACATGGAGCCTTGTCTCCATTATATAAACTTATAAAGGTGACTCTTCAATACTTGACTCTTGCACTCCTCACATATCCAAGAGTTGCAACATTTCCTATTCCTTATATAAGACAAAACTCACATGTCCTTTTGGCTTCTCATATTGCCACTTGTATACATGACTCTTGACTCTTTATTTACTTTTTCACTTCACTTTATGACACTTGCACACTTCTACATGAACACCTAATAAATGATGCTACTTTCTCATATTACACACTTGAAAAAAGGGGAAATATAAATCGCACTCCTAAACTATATATTCAAACCCTATTCTAATATTTACATTGTACCATAGTTACCATGGGGGTACATTATCATGTACCAAATAATGTAATATTTTCCAACATGCACCTATATATCTGTAGACACCCAATTTTAACATGCTACCCAAGAAAAATACATCAAATATCATTCCAAACATCAACATACAATAAATCAACTTATCTTGAGCAATTTGGGTATCTTTTTTAGCCCCTATAAAAATCACCACTTTTTGAAAACAATGTCAATGGTGATTTTTCCACTCAATGGCATTTTTTGAAAAAGTTAGTTTTTAGCCTTGGACTAGTCAAACTAACTGTTGGTCACAATTACCAATCCAAGACAAAAAATCTAGTGGTTATTTTGACACGAAGTGGAGATTTTTTCAAAATAATTAGAATCCATTAGCATAATCCAAAGGCACACAAATTTATCTATCCCACTACCTCCTCTAATATCACATGCTCCAGCCATGAACTAGACCTACAAATTTAAATTTGGTCTAAAACCCTAAGAGCATCTCACGCCTAGTTTTTTGTCTCAATCCCTCCTCCAAAAATATATAAATGTAGCCCTTGGGGCAAGCATTCCATATGAAATTGAAGCTAATTGCACTCTACCAAATTTTCATACTCTCTCTCACACATTAGCATTAACTCATTCTCTCATTTGGAGCATCTTCATAAAGCATTTAGGGCAAGTCAAAAAAGGCAAAAGGGGGCATTGGAGCAAGGTAATCACCTTGGAAGGAGAGGAATCCATTGCTAGGATTGTATAGCTTTCTTAGCATCCTTCTCTTTTTATTTTCTTGTCTTCATTTCATGCATTTTCCCTCTTATTTTGGCCTTGCTAACTTGGGTTTCTCATTTGAAATTTGCTAATATTATATTTAGCATTTTTAACACTTCTTTTTGCGCCATTTTTTATGTTTATTTGCATTTATATTCTTCATTTATAACAAGTTTCTTCCATTTCATAAGCAATTTCTCTTTCATTATAGCATACTAACATCATTTTCTCTTTGAATCCATGCATTTTAGTCATTAATCTCTTTCATTTTGGAGGCATTTATCTTTTCTTTCATCTAACTCATATCTACTTGCAGCTCTAACCTTTATTTAGCTTCTCTTCCATGCTCATTTTTTATTTCATATGTTAGATTATATGCTCATTTAACTTATTATTTACATGCTCTTTACTTTCATGCATTTTAAATAATATTTTTATATCATATTGCTCTCATTTCACATTGGTATTTGTTCTTCCATATTCTTGAATCCCTTCTAGTTCCATACTAGAGGTATTTTAGGATTTATCTTAGCATTTAGGTCCCTTTGCATCTCCATTTGGAGGTCTACACCTCAGAGGAGAGGCACTTGAGGTCATGCCCTCTTTGGTGATTTTTTGATGAATTGGGTGGGTTCACCAGGAAATATTTGTTATGGCAGTTTCCATGCCTAGGTTGGGAGTTTGTTTGATGTGTTCTTTTTATTTTGCTCACAATCACCTAGTTTTGGCCAAATGCAACTAATCTATACTAAATGCAATTTCTTTTCAAATGAATACAACATACAGCGAATTACAGAAGGTAAATTAATGCAATGCTTAATTATAAAAGAAATTTGACACTCTTACTCAACCCGGATGTCTGATGTAGAGTCTGTTTGCTTGGTTGTAGGCCAGATCGGATGTTGCAGGGTGATATCGGATGTTTGATCTGCTATCGGTAGGTCCGATCTGATATCGTTAGATCCGATCTGATCAGAAACCTATAGTTTCACAGATAGAGAACAAAACAGGAACTTGCAATACAATATGAATCTTGTTAAGCATGGATTAGGATAAATAAAAACTTATTGTATGCTATATTTAAAGAAAACACTATGAATATGAGCTATGATATGCAAATAACACAATTGAATGCAAGGATGGTGAACTCCAAGTATGATAAACAATAATTTCTATATTAAATGCAATGATAAATGATAAATATGATGCTAGAAATGCAGATCTGAGATTAAAGAATGCAAACCAAAGTCTGAAGGTGCCCCAACAAGAAACCTATAGACAAGATCGGATGTTGTAGAGCAAGATCAGATGCTTCTAAGAGATATCGGGTGGCATATATCGTATCGTATCCATCGATGCACAGTTACCGTACTTTTAAACTTGCAAATTCTTATGAAAAACAACAAGAAATAATAATGCAAAGAGCATGAAAGTGATTACTAATCAGCTAGGGAGTCAAGAGGAATTTAGGAGGAGGATGTCTGATTAAATAGGCTAGGTAGGTTGGAGGGGTTGGGCCAAAAATAGGAGTTGCAACTTCTTCCAATCTGGGTGTGATCGATAAATCCGATCCCGTAACCTCCATGCTATTAGGCAGATAAGGACAAAAGGAGTTGCAACAAATTTGTCATTTTGTTGTTCTAGGCACTTTTTAGTTTTGGATGAGATCGGACATCCGATCTCGCATATTTAGGTCCGATATCGGGATTGGACATCCGATATCGGTCAAATAGAGTCGATATCATCAAGAGGTTTAAAAACTAACTAGGCACAAAAATTGAGGCAAGGAGGTTAGGAAGTTGTTTTTATTAAATTTTTGAATGTTTTTGACTTAGGGTAAATTAATATGGGTCAATTTTAGGGTGTTACATTTTGCCCCCTCTTTAGCACATTTTTGAAAAAAATGCGTTAAAGAAGAAGATGGCACGCTTTATGAGAAAGCAAAAATTTATTGCAAAAATTATTGATGTTTAAAGTTTTACTACAAACTGCATTAGGTGTGATACCCCCTTCGAGTTTTTATGCCAAACTCTACATTTGGTGGAAAACTCAAAATTTCTAAATTGAGGGTAAAATGAATAAAATAGAAAAATTATATGCAAAACCTAATTCATTTTCTTTTCACTATTTTTTGATTTGGTGCTCTGAGGAGAAAAACATGGTAGAGGTCACACATCAAGAAGATGAGGTGCGAGCGAGGGAGGGGAGCATAAGGGTAAGGATCTTAAACTTCTTTAGCTTAGGAATTTCATGTTTTTACATTTAATTTGATTTAAATTTGGATTTTTAGGGCACGACTACCATCGTACAGTTGCACTATGCAAGATTGGATCGATTTTGGCAATATCAGTCCTATTTTGGTAATATCAGACTTTTCGATATCATCAAAATGGGTCTGATATTGTCAATATCGAGCAAATTTTGGTGATATCAAGAAGTACGATATCATAAAAATAGGTTTGATATTGAACAATTATGTATGATATTGTAAATTTAGGTTCGATATTGAAAATTTAAGTTCGATTACTAACTTAAAATTTTGTTGCTTTATTTGTTAATAGAAACCAGTTTTGAAGAATAGGGAATGGAGATATAGTGGTCTCCAGGCAGACTTGGGTGCACTTTCAGATGGAGAGAGGACCACTCTAGAGGCAGTTGGGTTGAGACATGTGGTAGAGATGCCACAAATTCTAGTTGACTTGAGGCTCCTTACAACATTGGTTGAGAGATGGTATCCGAGATCATCTTGCTTTCGGTTACCGATAGGGGAGATGACCCCTACATTAGAGGATGTCTGGAGGATCCTTAAGGTGCCTATTAGAGGTATCTTTATAGCTCCATCTGGAAACAAGGGCTAGAAAATGTTGATATTATCTGGGGATCCTAGCTTCATCCTAAAGAAGGGTGGGATCGACATTGAGAGGCTTAGATAGATAGAGGGGATCTCTAGATTGATAGTGGTTTTGAGTGGTACAGTGGTAGGACTATTATTATGCCATATTAGTGGTTGCCATTTGCCTTGGACCTTAGTAGAGGTCATTTGTGATATGTGGGACCAGAGTATATAATTTTCCTAGGGTCCCTATATCTTATGTCGATTGTACAGGACACTCTACAGGGTTGTCTACAAGAGGGGTAAGGCTTTGGTACTTACCTCTTTCCTATAGGTATGGTGTTGGGAGCACATGGCCATCAGGAGACCTATAGGATTACCTTTGACATGGGTAGAGGATGGGAGACCCGAGGTGGAGGAGGGGAGGCCCAGGGTATTCTATTAGCACTTGCATAGAGGGCACCATGGGTGGATCAACCTTGACACAAGGAGGAGGCTACTTGATGAGTTGATAGTAGATGATATCTAGTGGAGACCCTAGAGAGAGCTACAGGGATGGGGAGAGGATGGTTATGAGCTAGCTCATATGAGGTGAGTCATTTGGCTATGGATGGAGTAGGGGGATTTGGAGCTACATCATGTAGACCGAGTTTTAAACTAGTTTAGATTACAGTAGGACATTCCTAGGACTAGGGATGTCACATTCTCTAGGGTGACTCAGGACCACATGATAGTTAGTGGTGCTCCCAACATGGCTAGTTTATGGATCCTCAGCCAGATGATGATGTGGTAGCCATGATAGAGGGAGATGATGTTGGGGTGACTGATAGGTATAGATAGTGGTATGCTAGGATCCAGCCTGCATAGATTACCAAGCCAAGGAGTGTAGTAGAGTAGGCAATTGAGTGGGTCTGGCAACAATGATGCCTACTAGTGAGCAGCAATAGTAGAGGACATAGGTACCCCCTAGGAGAGAGAGACCTCACACTAGGGAGGACAGATCATATGAGGTATGATACAACACCTGGGACTAGAGAGGGATCTAGGGGAGGGAGGGAGGAGAGAAGAGCATCTCCTCAGTAGGAGAGGAGAGCATCTTCTCAATAGGAGAGGAGACCTGACTCACCTAAGAAGGGCATCATGATAGAGGAGGGAGAGAGTAGTGAGATGGCAGCTCTACAGTAGAGAATACAAGTCTAAAGGCTCATATTTAGACTCTAGAGGAGGAGGATGTGAGTCTGAAGACCAAGATTCAGACTCTAGAGATAGATCTCGTACAGGCACAGGCTCAGGTGGCTCAAGGAGTGATGGTTCCTACTCTGACATCTTCCTAGTCGACTCGATCCAGGAGGAGTGGTTCAAGGGATGAGCTATTTTGGGCTATTGGATGAGCATTTCTATCAAGGATTGTATTTTGTGATGCCTACAATTAGATATAGCCATTACCTATGATGTTTGAGCCTTCAATCCGATGAGATTCGATGTCTCATGCTACATCTAGGATAGCTACTACTATAGGGATGATGGAGTTTCGACCACCATGACCCCCTAGTGGGGATGATGATGCATAGAGTTCTAGGGCCTCAAGAGGATGACTAGAGACTTATGATGTGATGATTTTTGTTATATATTTTAGTGACTGAGTATGTCGATGTTGAGGATTGTGGCATATCAGTTGACCTCATTTTGTATATATACTTTGATATATATATATTTATATTTATTTTATCTATGCAACTTTGTATGATTTATTTGTATGATTTATTGCATTTGATTATAATGTTTGAATTTCTTGTAATCATGCTTTAAATATTTTGATCATGCTTAACATAAAAGAAAATGATTTTATTTTTGTAAAGTGTGTTTTTGAAAAAGATGTTTTTGTATGATGATAGAATTGATGGATTAGCAATGAACCTCAAAGGATGTTGTGTTGTTATATGACCATTGGTGGAGATCAATGCTCGCTAGGTCATGAAGTGGATCCTATTGTGAGGAAGTTTTGTATTGCTAATAATAAGAAAGTTTGTAGGGCTCAAGAGTGACCTTGAGGCTTATGATGATGAAAGAAGATGTTGATTTTAAAAGAAGTTGATTTTGAGAAAATAGGTTGATAAAGATTGTATTTGTGATGGATATAAAGTGATTTAAGCATGAAAAATTGGGAAGGATGACTTGCGCTAGGCATAGAATTCCTAGTGTGAAATTTGAGGAAAAATAATTACTAGGAATTATACCATCATCGCGAAGTCAAAATGCAATGCATGATAAGATGATGTGTGATTTTTAGAAATGCAAGTTCTTTTGGAATAAATCATTTTGTCACATATTTGAATATTTTGAAGATAATATATATATATATATATATATTGCAAAAATGAAGTGATATGGATTAATGTAAATAGTTATAAACTAATGTTTTCTAAAAAATTTTAAAGAAATATTTTAAATTATTTCAAAGACAAAGTCAAATTTATCAAGAACCAATGTGTGATGTGTGAGTTCATTATCCATATTGATTTGTCATAATGATACAAAATCTCTCAAGGATCAAATGTGTGTGCTTTGTGAAATTGATTTACCGATTTTGAGTGAGGTAATGATACAAGCCAACTTTTATGAACCAATGTGTGTGCAAGTGAAAGATTCATTAACCATGATTTTGTGCATGCAATTGTACTGAACTACTATGTAAGTCAAGTCACCAAAATCTAGCTAATCCACAAGCGGACATTGGTCTATACAAAATAAGGTCGCTAATGTGATAGACATGTCACCACGCGTAAGGATACCACCATTGCCAAGCCAGCTTGATGCCACCAAACCTGTAATGAGGATCACCCCATGGTATTCGAATAACTGAGGAATTCTAGGGATTCAAGCTCATTACCCCCTTATTTTATTTTGATTTCTTGGAGTAGGGATTCTTGTTCATTTTTGAACAAGGGGATTTTATTGCTTTTTGTAGTAAAACTACTTTTTCTTTTTTCTTTTCTTTTCTTTCTTTTCTTTTCTTTTATTTTTTTTCTTTTTGCTTTTCTTTTTTGGGATACTTGCTCAGATTAGACAAGGAGCAAGGGATTTTATTCGGGTAGGGGGGAGCTTGTCCTTTTGCCAATTCTCAGTATTCTAGACCATGCGCATAATAGGATAGCAAGGGAAAATTTTCGCTTAAGGAACTAAGACTACTATGTAGTATCATTTTTTGAATTTGCAAAAATCATTTTAAGATGTGAAAATGTGTTCTTGGTTCAAGAAGTAGCAAGACCAGTTCCCAAAACTCAAAATTTTATTTAGTGAAGTAGTAGTGATTTTGGTACAAGAGAGATTTATAATCAAAGTGACAAAATCAAAATTTAGTAAAGATGTGAATTAAGTGATTGGTTCAAGATAAATTTTGAGTTTATCCGAAATAAAATAAAATATAACTTGAATTTTTGGAAGACAACACACAATGATGCAAAAATGAGAACTTAACAATAATTTGAAATATTTTTGGAAATTTTTCATGTTTTTTATGATTTTTTTTGGTTGTTTTGATGATAGTTGCAAACTGATGAAGAAGTTATTTACAATTATATACAGAAATGGAACTTTTGCTTTATGCATAATATCTTTTGAGATGCATGATATTCATTGGCTCTTTGAGATCTTTTCCATCCAAAGTAGCCAAGCGATATGCACCTGATCCAAATTTAGTAGTGATGACAAATGGTCCAAGCCAATTAGGTTGAAATTTACCTTTAAGATATTTTCTAGCATTAGTATTTTTTTGGTTTTCTTTAAGTACTAAATCACCAACTTCAAAATATCGATTATGAACTTTCTTTGCATATGATATTTTGAGTTTATCTTGGTAAGAGCGAAGATGCTCTAGAGCATGAATACACTTCTCATCTAGAAGCTCCAACTAACTTAGTCTACCAACATGATATTCATCCCCTACTTCGACATCTTGAAGTAGAAGAGCTAGAGAAGGAACTTCTAACTCAAATGGAAAAACTACTTCAACACCATAGACCAAGACAAAAGGTGAAGCACCCATGGGAGTACGAACACTAGTTCGATAGGCCCACAAGGTAGGATATAATTGCATATGCCAATCATGACCTGATTTATTAACCAATATTTTTAAAATATTAATTAAGGTTTTATTAGAAGCTTCAGCTTGGCCATTTCCTTGTGGATAGTATGGAGTGGACCATCGATGTTGAATTTTATATTTTTGATAAATTTTTTTAATGTCTTTGTTCTTAAAGCATGTTCCATTATCAGAGATGAGAGTTGATGGAATACCAAATCTACAAATAATTTGATTAAAGATGAATTTGGACACTTGGACTCCTATGCAAGAAGCTAATGGCATAGCTTCTACCCATTTTGTAAAATACTATGTTGTTGTTATGATGAATTTATGACCATCAGAAGAGATAGGATTAATTTTACCAATGATGTCTAAACCCCATTTAGAAAAGGGCCAAGGAGAAGATATAGCTTGAAGTTCCTGAGCAGGAGCATGAACAAGGTCTGCATGTCTTTGACACTTGTCACAATGATGCACATAATCATTAGCATATTTTTCCATGGAAGGCCAAAAGTATCCCATTCGTAGGAGTTTTTTAGCAATGGCACTTCCACTAAAATGTCCTCCACAAGATCCATCATGGGCTTCACTTAATGCTTTCTTAGACTCTTCTAAATTGAGGTATCTCAAAAGGATACCTTCAAAAGACCTTTTATATAGGGTATTGCCAATAATTACGAAGTGAACAACTCGCTTACGTAATAGCCTACATTGGTTTCTATCTAATCCTTCTGGGAAGGTTCCTTTTTGGAGAAAATTAAAGATGTCTATATACCAAGGTTCTAGAGTTATCTCATTAATTAAAAACACATCCAATGGTTCTAGACAAGACTTAGATGAAGTTGGTTCTTGGAGTTGGTGAATAATGATTGTAGCATATTCATCATCCAACTCCAAAGGTAACAAAGAGGTAGCAACAACCATGGCATCGACAACATGATTGCTAGTGCGAGGGATGGCTTCCAAAGTTACTTTCTCAAATAAGGATATAAGCTTAAGAACATATTCTTTATAGGGATGAATTTTCTCATCTCATGTTTGATATACTTCATTAATTTGATTTATCACAAGCTGAGAATCTTCAAAGACTAATAAAACTTTAATTTTTAAGGCTAAAGTTGCTCATAACCCAAGGATTAGAGCCTCATATTCTATAGTATTATTAGTACAAGCAAATTGAAGTTTAAATGACAAAGGAATAAGATGCTTTTATGGAGATATTAATATAATACCTACACCTGCACCACTCATACACCTAGCTCCATCAAAATACAAGGACCAAGATTCAGAAAGGTCCTCTTCTAAGTTAAGACATTCATCAAGAAATTCAATGGTTATAGGATGAGTAGATTCAAGAGGTGCAACAGCAAGTTGATCAGCTATAATTTGGCCTTTGATAGATTTTTGGCCAATAAATGTGAGTTCAAACTCACTTAGAGCAAGAACCCATTTAGTTGTGTGGCCTGATAAATAAGGCCTACTCATCAAATACCTTAATGGATCAGATTTAGCAATAACAAATGTCTTTTGACTGAGCATATAGTGGCATAATTTTTGTGTAGAAAACACAACCACCAGAAAAAGCTTTTCTATAGGTGTATAATGGGTTTCATAACTTATTAATGTTCTACTTATATAATATGTGGCTCATTCTTTCTTATCATCATCAATTTGAGCCAACATTGCTCCAAGTGCAAGTTCAAAAGCAAAAATATACAAAATAAAAGGACAATCTGGTTTAGGAGGAACAAGCACTAGAGGAGTAAGAAGATATTGTTTAAGGGCTTCAAATGCTTCTTGAAATTCATTATCCCATTGAAATGGGATATTTTTCTTAAGTAGCTTAAGAAAAGGTCAGGTTTTATCTACCAATTTGTCAATGAAGCGATGGATAGATTGAAGTTTACCTTGTAGACTCCTTAATTTTGATATATTTTTGGGTGGTGGCATATCAAGGATAGCCTTAATTTTAAGGGGATCTATCTCAATGCCATGCATAGAAACAATAACTCCTAACAATTTTCTTGATTTGACTCCAAATACACATTTTTTTGGGTTTAAGTGAATCTTATATTCCCTTAGTCTATCAAACACTTTTCTTAGGTTAATGATATGATCTTCTTCTATAGTTGAGTGAGCTATGATATCATCTACATAATCATGTAGAATATCATACATCATATCATGAAATATGTATGTCATAGCCCTTTGATAGGTTGCACCTACATTCTTTAAACCAAAGGGCATTACTTTCCAACAGAAAGTACCCCAAGGTGTAATGAAAGTAGTCTTGGGTTGGTCTTCAGGAGCTATTCGGATTTGGTTGTATCCTAAAAAACCATCCATAAGGGATAACATCCCACTCCCAACCATAAAATCTATAATCTGATCCATATTTGGGAGAGGAAAATCATCCTTAGGGCATGCAACATTAATGTCTCTAAAATCAGTACACACTCTAATTTTAGTGGCCTCTTTCTTGGTTACTGGAACAACATTTGATATCCAATCAACATAATCAATGGCTTGAATAAAGTCAACATCCAAAAGTTTTTGTAATTCATATTTAACTAATAATGCTACTTTTGGATGCATTTTTCTAAGCTTTTGTTTAACAGGTTTTGCATCTGGGTGCACCACTAAATGGTGCATGACCATAGAAGAGTCTAAGCCTAGCATATCTACATATGTCCAAGCAAAAACATCAGCATATTCTATGAGAAATGTAATATATTATTTTTGTCTCTCTTCACTTAATTCTACTCCAATTTTAACCAAGTGAGGGTTGGTTTCAGTCCCAATGTTGACTTGTAGCACATATTCTACTACAATGTTTAAATCTCTTTCAAATTTGGGAGGAGTGGGTGACACACCCATTTCTTGTAATTCTTCTAAGGTTAACTTAGCTAATTCTTCCTGTGGGGTTGTTGTTTGAACATGGGCTATGCATGGTATAGACCCATCAAAGAAAAATTCATTTCTCAAAATTTCTTCAATAGAAATATCATGAAAAATATCTCCTTCTAAACATTCATCCGGGAAGCAATCATTTTTGGAAATGCTATTGATAACATGTTACAAGAATGTATCCTTTTACTTGTTTTAAAATATTCTTGATGTGCTAAGTACTCTTGATATGTTATTAGTTGGTCATCATCCTCAAATGGGAATGGTTGAGTTTTGGTAGGGATATAACCAATACCACATCGGGCAGGCCATTCCTCTATTTCTAAAGGTTCATGTATACCATTTTTGAGAGGTCCCAAACCTCTACCTTTATAACCCATGTTGCACATCATTTTTTTGACTTTACATATCCATTAGAAAAATAACATCTAGCAAATCCATTTTGATCAAGAGTAAAGCTCATTTTAATATTAATCTTGCCAAGATCATACCCTACATAGATAAAGGTACAACTCCCTATATGGTAGATGCTTCCCAAATTTCATGGCAAGCCCATCATTCAGGGAGATGGTGATAATTGGGATAATACAAGGGAATATTGGGTAGAAAAATTAGTATATTCTAAAGTTGTGAGTATTGAAGATAAATCTAGTAATACTTCATCCGAAAGAGGATATGAAGTAGAAGGACTATCCATTTTAGTTGTAGGTTTTGATGGTGTGGGTTTAGATGATGAAGGAGAATATTTAGGACTAGGGTTTGTTGAAGATATGGTAGGACAAAATGGGACTCCTATTGGTTCTGCCATAGCACACATGTCAAATGGTCTAGGGTCACCATGGATAGTGACCAATTGATTTTTAAACTCAAACTTAACACATTGATGTAATGTAGAAGGTACTACTCTCATTGCATTGATCCAAGGTCGACCTAGAAGGATGTTGTATGATGCGGGGCAAGATACAACAAACACGGTCATATCCAAAATTCTTGGACCAACTTGCAATGGTATCGATAATACTCCACATGTTTCTTGGGTTTCATCATTAAATGCTTTGATAATCATTTTAGTTCTTTTTAAATCTTCATTTCTAAATCCAAATATTTGAAAAAAATCATATGTGCATATGTTTAATGATGATCCATTATCAATTAAGACTCTTTTAACACCTACATCCCCAATTAATGTTGTAATGTATAGAGGATTATCTCTATACATGCTTTGAGGAGGAATGTCCTTATCTTGAAAATCTATATAATTTGTTCCATGAGAAATCATAACATTTACCACAACATCAGGTTCTATATTTTGAGGTACCATAATTTTGCTTAAGGTACTCATTAATTCCTCTCTATGTATAGATGAAGTTCTTAGAAGATCCAAAAGAGAAATTCTAGTTGTGATATTTGCTAATTGTTCATTAATGTCATAAGGAGATTTTTGTTGTGGATTTGATATATTATTTCCTTTTGTAGGTGCTTTTAATACAAATGGAGGTGATTTCTCATTTTGAGTTTGAGTTTGTGATTGAGAATTTTGATTTTGGGCTTGTTGTCTAGTGATGGCTCCAATAGTGCCCACAATGTTATTATTTTGTAAGTAACCAAAGTGGGGTCTAGCATTTACTACTTGTTCATTTGAAAGTGTTTGTCGAGATGAGGGTCGAGTGGTCATTCTTCTAGGGAATGGTTCTTCTAGAACTAATAAATCTGTGATGGGAAGAATTTGATCTGACTCATATTCAGAACTATTTGAATTATTTGAGGTGATGTCCATTTCACTTTCTATTTCACTTTCTGTGTCACTTCTTGTATCTTCTGAAGATGAAGATTGAAAATATTGTATGGGCCTAATTGTAACTATAGATTGAGAAGGCATATATGAAGTTTGCAAATTTTGTTGTGGTAAAAAGTTGCTAATGGTCCCCACATACCGAGTTGGAGGAGGAACATTATGATGTTCTAGTTGATTTACAACCTCTTTACCATGATTGGGTAAAGGATGTTGGAAAATATCTAAAGTTTGATTTGCATTTTGAGTTGGTTGTTTTTGGGTATTATTTTGAGGATTATTGTTTGAAGGAAATTTTTCTACTTCCATTTTACCTTTATCAATCAAATCTTGTATCATATGTTTCAATCATTTACAAGAATTAGTTGAATGTCCATCCACTCTATGAAAATTACAATGTAGATCAGCCCTATATCCAGTTGCAGTGGTATCTGGTTGTCTTATCTCTGGAAACCATATTAAACCTTGTTCTAATAATTGAGGTAAAATCAAGGTTAAGGGCTGATTTAGTCTTGTGAATTCTCTTGGAGGTTTATCAGGAATATTTAACAAAAACTTCTTTACAACTTCTATAGTATTGATGTTTGAGGTGTTTCTACTATCAGTGACTCCATCACCTACTACTTGTTTATTCTTATATTGGTTTTTGGAAGTTTTATCTTCATCCTTTTTCTTGAATTATCCTCTTCTGATAAGGGCATCTTCTACCCTTCTTGCTAAGTCTATAGCTTGATCAAAAGAGGTTATTGTAGTTGTAGCAAGTTCATAAGATAATTGTTCTTGTAAATTACCAATGAATATTTCCAACATCTCTCGATGAGGTAAAGCAAAATGTAATTTTCCTAGAAGTTATCTCCATTTAGTCAAGAATTCAGCAAAGCTTTCATATTTCCCTTGTTTCAAATTATATAAATCCTTAATAGTGACATGTCTTTCTATGTATGCACTAAATTGGTGAACAAACATTTTTGTTGTCTCTTCAAAGTTTCTCAAAGAATTTGTTGGTAATTGATAATACCATTCTAAGGCCATGCCTCCGAGACTTTTAGGGAATATTTTTAGTAACAACAAGTCATCATAAGAAATATCATGACAGGCTGTCCTAAACATGCGAAGATGCTCAATAGGATCTTTGGTTCCTTTATATATCGGGAGGACCGACATAGGGAAATATTTGGGGTAAGGTTGAGCAACAACAATAGGATCCAAAGGTTGACTACACATCTCTCTATAACTGTATGAGGGATGGTAAGGATCTATCTGATCTAGACGTGAAGCTAATTGTTTAACCAAGGCTTCAAGTCCTTGTGGTTGCTCACTAAATTGATTTTGTGGTATCATATTGTTGTGTCTTTGATGATATGGTTGTGTTGTCATATAAGGATTTCTAGTAGAAATACTATTATGTAAAGTATTTGTGGGAAGGGTGTTGTGAAGTTTATATGGGATTGCATTTTGTTGAAATTTTTGTTGATAATGATTGGAATTTTGCATCTTCTTAGCCTTTTGTTGGTTAGGAGCTTGAGAGGAAGAAGAATGTTGTTTTTGCTTGGAATTTGGTTGTGTTGCTGGTTTTTGATTGTTTGAATCTATGTTTTGATTGGTGTTTTGAGATGGTCCAACTTGATCTTGATCTGTTCTATTTATGTATGTCATTGGATTTGCATTTAATTAGAGAGTAACTTCTATAGCGGCCTCCATTGAATAATCTCCCGATGGGAGTAAATATTCTATCTTTATTACATGATGAAGTTCATCTATATTATCTTTTAAAAAATCAATAAATTGTTGGATAGATTTAAAGCTAACATTACCTTGAGGATCTACAAAAGGTTTGTTAGGATCTTCTTCTTCTTCCCCTTCTCCATTATCATCCTCACCTTGTTCTATGAGTTTATCATCTTCAATAATTACCCTATCATCAAGGTTTTCTTGATCTGGTTCATCAGATTCTATTTGTTTACCATTTCTCAAAATTCTAGGCATTTTGTTTTATTTGGATATATTTATCTGTTGTATATATATATACTTTAAATTCTTGGGTATATATGTTATATATATACCTATATATAATATATTATAATATATTTTATTTTTTGTTTTTTTTGTTTTTGAAAACAAAGTAAAATTATAATATTCTAGATATTATATTTAATTTTCTTGAAATAGTTTATAAATATCATTGATAGGCTCAAGTTCTTCAGGTGACATATAATGTTCTTCTTCAAATTGAAAGTTTACTTTTAAGAATTTGATAAAATGAGCTATAGTGATACTATCAATTTTAGAGTCTTGAGCATAAAAATATATTTCATGACAATACTCACGAAAATGGATTACCCTAGGAGTTTTGTGATATCTTCTTTTATTTTCCAAGACTATCTCTTGATCCTCTATGTGTGCTAGAAATATGTGTACTATTATAGCATTTTCAAGATAATCTTCAAAAGTATACACAGATGAAGAAACACTTGCTCTCTTATCCGCTAACCACCTCTCACATGACCTTTGAATATCAAAGTAGTGAGAAGAGTTATCGGGATCCAGGATTCTAGCTATGTCAAATATCTTAATTTGGCTAAGTCTTGGTGTGTTGGCTTTTATAATGTCTAGTCTCTTCCAAAGTTCAATCCACTATTCTTGAGATGGAATACTAGAATTTTCAACTACTAGGGAGATTTCCTGTGTAGATAATAATGCTCTAACATCTATGATTGCAGCTCTTCCTATGTTGAAATCTAACATCTAAGAAATGAATCTAAAGTGTGCAAGTTTGACTAATGATATTTTTGGATTTTTCTTGTGTTTTATATTTTTTATGTTTTATGTATTTTTATGAATCAGAAATATGCCTATGTTATTCACGTCGGGTTCACCAAAGAATGTAGCTCTAAAATTTTTTCACTCCTTTCCTTCAGGCTAATGGATCCGCGCCTCGAAGGGGAATGGGAAAATGCTAGGTCTACACCTCAGAGGAGAGGCACTTGAGGTCATGCCCTCTTTGGTGATTTTTTGATGAATTGGGTGGGTTCACCAGGAAACATTTGTTATGGTAGTTTCCATGCCTAGGTTGGGAGTTTGTTTGATGTGTTCTTTTTATTTTGCTCACAATCACCTAGTTTGGCCAAATGCAACTAATCTATACTAAATGCAATTTTGATTTCAATGAATACAACATATAGCGAATTATAGAAGGTAAATTAATGCAATGCTTAATTATAAAGAAATTTGACACTCTTACTCAACCCAGATGTCTGATGTAGAGTCTTTTTGCTTGTTGCAGGCTAGATCAGATGTTGCAGGGTGATATCGGACATCCGATATGCTATCGGTAGGTCCGATCTGATATCGTCTGATCCGATCTGATAAAAAACCTGTAGTTTCATAGATAGAGAACAAAATAGGAACTTGCAATACAATATGAATCTTGTTAAGCATGGATTAGGTTAAGTAAAAGCTTATTGTATGTTGTATTTAAAGAAAATAATATGAATATGAGCTATGATATGCAAATAACATAATTGAATGCAAGGATGGTGAACTCCAAGTATGATAAATAATAATTTCTATATTAAATGCAATGATAAATGATAAATATGATGCTAGAAATGTAAATTTGAGATTAAAGAATGCAAACCAAAGTCTGAAGGTGCCCCCAAGCAACCTATAGACAAGATCGGATGTTGCAGAGTAGGATCAGAACTTTTGAGTGATATCGGATGTCCGATCTCGGATCGTATCCATCGATGCACAGCTACCGTACTTTCAAACCTGCAAATGCTTATGAAAAATAATAGGAAATAATAATGCAAAGAATGCAAAAGTGATTACTAATCAGCTAGGGAGTCAGGAGGAATTCAAGGGGAGGATGTCTGATTAAATAAGCTAGGTAGGTTGGAGGGGTTGGGCCAAAAATAGGAGTTACAACTTCTTCCAATCTGGGTGTGATCGACAAATCCGATCCCGTAACCTCCGTGCTATTAGGTAGATAAAGACAAAAGGAGTTGCAACAAATTTGTCATTTTATTGTTCTAGGTATTTTTTATTTTTGGATGAGATCGGACATCCGATCTTGCACATTTAGGTCCGATATCATATCAGACATCCGATATCGGTCAAATAGAGTCGATATCATCAAGAGGGCACAAAAATCGAGGTAAAAGGTTAGGAAGTTGTTTTAATTAATTTTTTGAATATTTTTGACTTAGGGTAAATTAATATGGGTCAATTTTAGGGTGTTACGGGGGTATATCCAAATATTTGACAACTTATCTACCTTCATATTACCTTCATTCACTTATTTAATATGTTTAATATTTATAGTGTAGACATAGAAAATTGACCCACTTTCAATGGGAAATATTCCTTATAATTCCTAAGATGTCCCTAAGCCTTGCCTAAGGCAAGGATAGGCATCTCCTCTCTTAGCTTTGCTTATTTTAGTGCCTTTGGTGAAATCACGCTTAGTCATGGTTGGGTGCAACTTCGCCATACCAAGGTGTGGCTTCGTCAGTTTTAATTTAATTTTAACTTTTATTCTTTTGGACCACTTAAAACTAGGTCTAAACCCTCCAAAGGTGTTTTAGCATCAACTTTGGGCTTATTTTTCCTACATTTTTCCATCCGATTTTATCTATAAAAGGAAGGATGTTCTTCCTTGAAAAAAGGTACAAGTGATATATGATATTAATGCAAATTTTTGATTATTTATTAAGCTCAAAATTTTTATGATAGCCTACTCTTCTTCCTTTGCTTTCTTCTATTGCAAGCTAACCCTGAAGTGAAATTTTTGAATTTGATCTTATATTGTGTGGATTGGTTTTTGTGTGACTTGGTGGATTTGTGATGTGGTTCAGACAGAAAAGAGTGCCCACTTGGACACTTCTATCTTCTTTGTCTGCTTCTAAATTGTCCATCAAGGTTTTACTACTTTATTTCTAGTATTTATTTCATCTTCTACATCTGCATTTTATTTTTTGTTAGTCTATAGCGATATTGTGCCCAAAATTTGTGAGATACAACTTTGCTTGCCTATATTAGGGTAAACCAGTCTGCAAAAGTGAGATCGTGCCCCGTCCAGGAAGGGCATGAATTTACTACTACGTTATCACACCCGCTCTAGGAGAGGCATGACTTTTCCCAAGACCACATCAAGGGCAATTTCAATATTTTGTTTTCAATATGCATTCCATTTGGCATCTAGATCGTATTGTTGCATTCTATTTTCTATTTTTTGTTACTGCATTTTTATTTAATGATTAATCATCCAAAGGTAAATTTTTTATTTTTCTTTAAAAGGTAATCTAAAAGGACCTAGGGGGCTTTATTGTTGCACCTCTGAGGAATTTTACACAATTTCCTAATAAGGCCCCCTAATGCTAATCCCATTTTTAAGTGTTTTATGAGTTATTTTGCAAAAACAGGTATTTATGATATCATTAGGCAAGAGGCAAAAAAATATAAATAAACCACCAATATAGATAAGTGCTCTAATCATTTTATTGGTTGAAGCTCTAATCTAGTAATTGATTCTTAGACATCTAAAAGTGAAAAGCATTTAGTTTGCACCTAGGGATAATTTATGTGCATTTATTTTACATGTTTCTGCTTTAAATATTTTATGGATAAAATCCTAGGTTAGTGAGCATTCAAAATAAATAATCATATAGGGTTTAGCTCTTGTATTATTGCATTCTCCTTTTAGCTATTGTACTCTATTTTTTGCATTGTCCTTTATCTTTCCTAGTCCATAAATGGAAATGTCCTTTATATTTCCTAGTCTATAAATGGAAAGGCTAAACTTAGGCCTTTTTTCTAAAATAGACAACAAACATTCTTGAATATCCTAAGGACTTGGAGAAAGTCCTTAAACCATTCTTGGTTAACCCTTCCCTTAGAACCAAGTGTATAGTAC
This sequence comes from Wollemia nobilis, assembly GCA_028583015.1. Taxonomy (NCBI): domain Eukaryota; kingdom Viridiplantae; phylum Streptophyta; class Pinopsida; order Araucariales; family Araucariaceae; genus Wollemia; species Wollemia nobilis. The sequence continues at coordinate 4,277,301 of JAQPPZ010001261.1, forward strand.
AACATACCCCCACAGTTCACCCCATAAAAGGTTCTCTCCCTATAAATCCAACCTTTTATTTGGGAATTATATGCGATAGAGCAGTTTTCCCCCTCTACATATTTGGTGAACCCAACGCGAACACCTCATTTTCTTTTAAACAATAAGAAAGATCATTAATTTATGTATCAAATATTTAAAAATATAATTCATTTGCGTATGAGTGCATAAGTTCTTCTTTGGTCTTAGTTCTTCCCCTTGTATTTTTCCCAATGGCTTATGACCTTGGGGATAGACGAATAATCCTTAGGTTTGATGAGAATTTTTATGAGAATGATAAAATTGATATAGAAAATCATAACCTAGAAGAAGATGCTGATAATCATATTGATCCTATCCATGATTCCAATGGGAATATCGTCTTTAAATATTTTGACCATATTTGGATTTTTTATAACTATCATATGTAGACACCTAAAATATGTCATGTTTAGGAGACTACCCATATGGACACATTCACAGACCATATGAATCCTCTTGAACATTTCCAATATCAAGAAGTGGTCCTAACCACTTAAAAAATATAGTTCTAGACCATCCAGGCTTAGCTACTATCAAGCAAAGCGGATGCCACAACTGGTCGCTGAAGTTGACAATGACCACACCTAGTTGTTGGACCTGATAGTGGATAGAACCATGCACCATATGGCCATGAATATGGACCCAGATCACATAGTCTAACTGCACCTTGCATTTTTTGCATGCAAATTTTGGTGAGGAACCTCTTGAGTTCCTCCTAGCTACCCCTTCAATGCCAGATTGTGATTGATGCTTCCCACATGGGATAGTAAATTGCATGCAATTTGGATTGAGGCTTCTCCATAAATCCAAGATTCAGATCTAAAATGAGGTTGGGCTACATATGGACCCTCCTAAGAAGAAAAATATATTCGTGAATATTCAAATCTTGCACAGTGAAGCCCTGGTAAAATAGAGAGTGAATCAATGCCCTTGGAGGAGAAGTGAATTTTTATTTAGTTGAGCTATGTCTACGCACCCATAAATTTTCCAAACACAACCAACTATCCTTAAACATCAATTGGATCATAGAAGATAGTGCTAAAACCCTTGGTTCACTAGGAGGGAAGTTGCATTTCACTATCGCTATCTTGGATAGTGGCTCGTAGGCATACTTTAGGGCATTAGATATTATTTTGTTTTGTTCTAGCTTATATCCATAACGTATTGATTTATTAGTTAGTCATAGCTCAAATCTGATTTCATTAATGCACTTGCATCATATTTCTAAGCTTTCAATGCATTTATTATTATTCAATTTACGTTGGTATTTCATTGTTATCATGATCATTTACCTTATTTATTAGATTTAATAATAAGAGCCTCTTCTAGAGAGGTAGCCCATACTACTTAATGTGCTTTGTTGTTTCCATGCCCATAGATATAGGTTCACAAGATTATTCCAAGGTATCCAGAGCATGTGATGCCTCCAGGATGAGATCAAGAGAAGGAGACATTTGTAAGCCCTCAAAAATTTTGGTGTGCGAGATTGGGAGGCCTATGAAGGTGCACCATCCCCTTATGGGGGATACATTCTCTGTTATCCCACTTATAATATATTGTATCAAAATATTATTCCTCATAGGGATGTACATGTAATCGATATCTAGAAGCATCAATAAAAATAATATTTTATTGCTTGTTATTTTCGGGTTATATGTGTTTGTGTGTTTTCATTATTCATTCTCATTTGGTATAATAACATTGCAAGTAGGGTAAGTGTGGTGCACACTTCCTGGGATCACACAGATGGTGATCACGATGGGACCCCCACCAGGTTTTTATTTTTTGTTGATTTACTAACATTTATGGGTTTTCTGTGCACAGGTTTAGTCGCTCTAGTCGACAATGACCAGCAGGTTTTGGCTTCTCTAGTTGATAGAAACCAACAAATATTAGATACTCCTGCAGTTAGCGGCTAGTAACAGCCACCCTGGTCAACAATAGCTGATAGAAAAATTGTAGTAGAAGGTAAAATTTTCATCATCAGACTAGGATTTTAGGTTGGTAGCATTCTTTTTTTCTTTGTGTTTTTCTATCTCCAAATTTTTTACAGAAAACAACAACTTAAATCACATTTTTTTTATTATTAATAAAAATATAAATAAAAATGGAAATATAAAATGCATTAGGTGTTTTTTAGATTTTTATTTAGTTTCCTCTAGGTACTTCTAGGAACAGTGTGCCTCTGCTTTTAAGGTCTACCCTAGTCTCTAGTGTGCTATGCTTCTGTGTGTTTAGTTTACTTGCATGCAGCCAATCCAGTGGCCATTAATTCATGAAGTTCATATAATCTGAATACATGCATCTTTTTGAAATGAAACATATTTTATCTTAGGCATATAGAAAAGATCATGTTTTCTTGGTGATGCATTTTTTTTACATGAAAGGTTAAAAATAACCCCACACACACCATGTGCCACTTAAACACTAGTGAGTTGGAATTCATGACCAATCACTAGTAGAGATACAACGAGGTGGCTTTCATCTCCATCCGCTACCTTAAATCTCATGTACCCTTTATTTTTGGCCAATATCAGATCTAAGAACCGTCATAACCCATGGAAAATCTGCACATATCTCTCTTTGAATATTTATATCATTGACTATGGGTGAACTTGGTGAGGATATGGAGCACCTATGCTCCTTGACCATGTGTGGAAGTCATTACCACACATTATAGGTTGGATTACATGGCCTGGATTTCATCACTAGGTTGTTGAGTTGTGAGTGTATAGGTTAAATCCCTTAAATAATTTGAGTATACCATCCAAAAAAAGTATAAAACTCAATGAGAGTTAGATTATATATTCAAAAAATAAAAACACACAAACTAGTTTAAGGAACACGCATAAATCCTTAAATGATATAAACATCTACTTGTTTTGTTTGTGTGGTTTATAATTTACTTAATAAGGTAACTCATAAGTCACCATGGTATACACATGAAGCAACCACCCTCATTCCAATATCGAGGTGGGAACTGACGCTTCACACACTCACAATCACACTTATGTTGAGCCACCCATCCATAATATTGTTGGATGCAGTTTAGCCAATCGTAGGGGAAATAACTCAACCCTTGGGGGAACTCCTCAAGAAACCCCAATGAGAGATCCACATCTTGGTTCCTCATAACATAGAAATAAGGAGGACTCAAGGCCTCACTCATCATACAGACATGAGGAGGTCGTATTGCCTCTCTCATCACTCATACATATGAAGGCATCACGACCTCCGTCATTACATAGATATGATAAGGTCTCAAGGCCTTCATCATCTCACTAACATGTGAAGGCATCATGACCTCCCTCATCACATCGACATGCAGAGGCATCATGACCTCCCTCATCACATAGACATGTAGAGGCCTTAAGGCCCCCATCATCATGTCGGTATGAGGAGTAATCAACAACTCTATCATCACATAGGTATGCATGGGTTGCAAGACCCCAAGCTTCACATGATACACATAGGATATATCAGCCCACTAAGGGCCAAGACATTAGGGCTACACCCAGTCGTAGACTGAGGACATAATATAGCCTCCCTGCAGATGGGCGGGTACCCTTAGATTATGAGATTATTGGTGCCAATGGGATTCCATAGGATCAACCATGGAGAACCAGATAGCTTGATGAGTTAGATCAAGTTCCCTCAATACCAGCTCCAAGAAGCATTAATACCAAATATTTTTCTTTAGGAATTTCATGCAGTATAACTACTAGACACACCAATGAACTAGGAGAATATTCAAAGCGACCCTACAACACATACACTAATTTTGACCATGGGGGTACATAACACATAACACAGTACATAGAACAAGTCACCCTAGTGGACAAGGGCAAGAACACAATAGGAGCCTCCCTGAGATGACTAAACATTAGAAATCCTCACATGAAGTTAGAAAGGCATGAACCTTCAGTAGTAGGTTAGTCCAATTGTATACATAGGTTAGAGGAAGTATTGTGCATTGAACGAGAGCATGTAGAAATTCTTGAGCAAGAAGAGAAAAGGAAGAGGTACATGTGAGTACAGGAGCAATGCTCAAGAGAAGAAAGAGCTAAGCATGAAGAGTTAGCAGATAGGTTAGCTCAAGCTAACACACACAAAGGTGATGAGAAATACCCACATGAGAGATACACCAATTCTCAGCAGAAGAGAAGCACTAGATAAATAAATGAGCATACTCACCACGCTGCACAACATAAAAAAACACCTGGACCTATAACCAACACAATTTAATGATAAACAAGTAGGGATGGAATATTAGGAATAGATATATCCTGAACCTCCATCCATGGTTATGGGGTATGAGTACATATGACCAAGTCAGGAATACACAATATTACCTCCCTTACCACCATGAGTGAAACTTCAAGAACAAGAGATTATTTATTCAAAGGCATATCATATATTTTTTGAGAGGGTCAAATCTCTCAAAAAAAATACACGAGTGGGTAGAAGCTAACATTGAGAAATATACACAACGAGCCTTTGTGCCCCTCAGTCTTTAGTCTTGCATATCCTAAGCACTTTGAGATGCCTAGGCTAGACAAGTTTAAGGGAGAGGAAGATGCGCAAGAATACATTACCAACTTCATGAATTCATGCTTCCAAATTGAGTAAAATGATGCCTTAATTCTAAGAATGTTCATTATAACATTATTAGGCACAACAACTCAATGGTTCAATCAACTTCCCAAGCACAAAATTATCAGTTTTGAGAAACTAGTTAATGCCTTCCTTGAATTCTTCTCCTTTAGCACCAAGAAGAAGGTGAACCTGTATGATCTGGCCAACTTAAAGAAATATGATGATGATCTAGTAATCAACTATGATAATATATGGAGGAAAATCATGGTGAAACTATCGTTCTCTATTCCCATTGAAGATATCATCCGAATGTTCATAAAGAGTTGCTATAAGTACATCTTATTGTTATTACAATTGTAGCAATATGAATCATTCAAAGAAACCTTGTCTCAAGCCAATATTATTGAGGACATAAATGTTGATGAAGGAGACCTCAAGATCTAGAACAAGGAGTGTAACAATACCAACTATAACAAAAATCAACAGAAGTAGTCCAAGCCTACTCAAGTCAACTAGGTTATTTTAAGTACGCCAAAAGGAGGTAATGTCCAACAATCACAAAACTATTAAGCTCATCCCCCATTGATAAATTATGACCCAAAGAACAACCATGGCCAAAAAAAGGAGCAACGGTTGCCTTGCTATTTCATACCTCTAAATAAATCGATGCAATCGATATTTAATCAGTTGACCGAGGCACAAAGAATCAGGTTTCTTGATGTACAACTTTTGGACCCTAACCATCCCAATCCAAAGGGATACAGGGAAGATCAATACTGCCCATATCATAGAATACAGGGGCATGACATAGAGACATGTATCAAATTCACTAATGTTTTGCAAAACATGATTGAAAAGGGAGAGCTAAAAATATATAACCCATTAGATCTTGACAATAGAGATATGGGTATATTAAAAAAACCCTTGCCAAATCATGAGGCCCCTATATATCAAGGTACCTATGTCAACCAGGTTCGAGTTGAGCCACCCATTTAATGATGCATCAGAATGGTTGAGATAGTCAACATGGAAAATAGGATTTGGTGATATGGTCAACCACAACCTCCAGCAGTGCCTATTCATATCATGGATACACCTCAATAGAGATATGTGCAAAACAATCCTCTAGGTCCACTAGCACGACCTATGGTAACTATTCAGAGTAGACTAGAACAAAACCTACAAATGACTCTAGCCAAGTTATCAATTTATGAGCTCATACAAAAATATCCTAGGGACAAGGATACTTTGATGGAGATTTTGAGATCAATCAAGCTCCAACCTTAGAACCCATATGCATTCACACATTTTTTTGGGGAAGTGTAGTAGTGTCAAGAGCTCATGATCCGTTTATACGATCACAAAATTAAGGTAGTTCCTACTACCTTAGCAAACCCACATTTGCATATCATCATGTCAATCAATGACTTACCATTCAAGTGGGTTCTAATCTATATGGGCTCATCGATCAGAATTATCACTAAAAAGGCTATAGGGCATCTGAAAATCCCCAAGTCCAACATTGTCTCAACCTCCTACACCTTAAGGGCTTTTAATGATGTGTTGTGCTCCACAGTGGGTACAGTCATTTTTCCTATAAAGGTAGGAAATAATACAATCCCCATGATGTGTCACATGTTTGAAGTGTCAATGCAATACAACATCCTTCTAGGGTATCCTTGGATAAGGGACATACAGTGTGTGCCCTCAATATTGCACCAATGTATCAAGTATGTGCATGAGGTACAATTTCACATGGTTACATCTGATGAGGAGTCATTCAAGTATGTGCATCAGGTTGACTTTCAAGGATACTTTGTCCTTCTGTCAATACATATGTACATAAGGCCTTCATCCCCAACCATGTAGCTAGAAAATAAGAGCAAATTAGTGTGAGATGACCCATCCACATCGATACCACATCCTGCATCTAAGACTAATGGTACTTCTAAAAAGCCTCAAACATCTAAAGCAAAATATAATCATAAGCTTAAAACACCCCTAGTGGAGGAAGAACCTAAGGATCTTCCAACTATAACAGTTACAAAATTCCAAATCCCATGGAGGAGGAATATTCCCAGGACATAGTTGAGGAGGTACCTCAACCTGCCTTGCCTGCATTATTAATAGTGTCATATGCACTATAGGTGATAGTCCACTTAGCCAACATAGGGTTAGGTGAATATCTTATTCAAAACATGACTTTCATGCCTATCATTGAGTCTACATAATACATGGGATGACCAAGAGTCCCAAATTTTCTAGTAGGTACAACAATTCCATTAGGGGTTCCCCCTAATCAAACCAACTTCATCTATACTTGTTTGGAATGTGTCCATACTTCTTTTGATGTTGAAGAGGATGAGGATGAACCATTCACCATGAATTTCCATTATTTATCAAATATTGAGTTCACTCTAAGGTACTTTGAGTAATGTCATTGGCATGGCTATGTCCTAGGTCTTTACGAGCAAGGGCATCATCTTCCATTCTAGTCGTAGTACCAACTACCTAATGATAGGTGTGGTCTAGGGTATGAAATACAGATCCATGATTATTCTTTGGAAACCACCCTAGATAGGTTAAGCTTAGGGTTTGAGGAAGATGTTGACTGGAATCCCTATCAACCCCCTAGCATAAAATACTTGGGTTATGGATGGGTTTTTATGGTCAATGTCGCACCACCTGATGAGTATCACCCTGAACCCTCTCTTGAAGTGCGCCCCTTAGGAACCATTCTATAGGAGGAAGATCCAATGCATGTATATGAGTGAGAGGAGTATGATTATGTCTTAAGTAAGGATGAATACAAAGTTAGCCTAGCCTACCATGGGCCACGGTATATTCAAAATATTTCTTGGACAGGCCACGTAGAGAGTGGATACATCACGGATGAGAGTGGATACATCTCGAATGAGAGTGGATACATCTCACATGGGAATAGATACATATCAAAAGAGAGTGGATATGAGTTAGAGGACTCAATATATATGGCCTACATAGGGCCTAGACACAAACACCATATCATAAGGCCAAAAGTATATGCTAATTGATTCTTCATAAGTGATGATAACTATGAAGATGAAACTGAGATGGTTTATCTTAGGCATCAACAGGAAATTCACCACCCCATCCTAGGGCCAGAAACAAATGCCAATGGTTTATTTATAAGTTATGATGACTTTGAGGATGATACTGAGATGACTTATATTGGAACTCATCACTTGCATATAGTTGATTTTCTTGATGAGAGAGAGGTGATGCTTCACTTCATAGATCCTAACCTTTGCTTCCTAGGAAGACCAACAAATCCAGACGTCATCTATCGCATGGTCTTCCTAGATCTACCAACATTTAGAGAACCATTATAGCCTAACGATCCCATAATATCATATATTCATAGACCAGATCCTAATATCCCCATACCCCCAGAGCCACATCTTGGGTATGGAAGGCAAATCATTAATGAAGAGTTTCACCCACGTGGTCCTAGAGATTTCATCTCGTCCATCAACATGATCTCCATTAATTTGACCACTCCACTTCATAACCCAATAGATCCTTCAAAAACATTGTGTCTTAACTTAGATGCTATTGATTGTGATCACATTGATTCACCCTTAGAGCCTAAATATTTCTTCCCTAATGAAGTGATGCTACAACCATTCCATTTTACACTAGGTTGTGCACATGATTTCTATCACATTGGTCTTGATTATGATATGGTTAGACCTATAAATATAGCATATGACATCCACTTAATCCCCACTCCTCACCATATCAATAAGGTTTCACATATTGTAATAGAAGAGACTTTTGAGGTGGACATCAACGATGATCCTTCTCAACTGAAGAAAGTCAAGTTCAGAGAAAGCTTATCTCCAGAATAACATGCCATCATTATTCCTCTATTGAAAGAGAGACCAAATATATTTTCTTGGATCTACAAAGACATACTAGGGCTAGATTCAAATTTGGTTGTCCACAACCTTTCACTAGACCCTATGAAGAAATTGATCAAGCAAAAGCTCAAAAAGGTACGTCCAACCATCGCTTTGATGGTAAAGAACAAATTGTAAAAATTGTTGGATGTATTCTTTATTTTTCCCATTGTCTATATATAATGGGTATCAAACACGGTGCCCATAGGAAAAACTAATGGAAGAATCTATATTTGCATGTATTTTAGGGATTTCAATAATGCAACACCAAATTATTGATTCTCATTGCCCAACATAGATTCTCTTGTAGACATAGCTGCAGGTCATGAGATGCTCTCCCTAATGGATGGTTTTTTTTTTTTTTACAATCAGATTCAGATTAAACCTGAAGACCAGCATAAAATCATGTTCACCAATCCATGGGGAACATTCTTCTACAAAGTAATACCATTTTGTCTTAAAAATATTGGTGCCACATATCAGCGGGCTATGCCATACATTTTCCATGACCACATGCACAAGATCTTGGAAGACTACATCGATGACTTACTGGTCAAGTTGTTGTTGCATGAAGAGCATGCTGAGACCCACATAAATGTCTTTGATCATCTTATTGAGAACAATGTCAGGTTGAATCCCAAGAAATGCATCTTTGGCATAAATTATAGAAAACTCTTGGGATTCATCATTTCTAAAAGAGGCATCAAAGTAGACCCAGCAAAGGTAAAGGCTATCCTAGAAATGGCACCTCCCATGAACATAAAATAATTGAGAAGATTACAAAGAAAAGTAGCATCCATAAAGTGATTCATTGCACAACTATCGAATAAATGTTCACCCATGAATCAACTGCTACATAAGGGAGTCTCATTCGAATGGGATGAATAACATCAGTAATCCTTTTCTAAAATCAAGGAGTACCTAGAAATGCTGCTAGTTCTAGATCCACAAAGGCCAAATTTGCCATTCCTACTATATATATCCACTACTAATTTTTCTTTGGGCACCATTTTGGCTCAAAAGAATGCACAAGATAAAGAATAAGTGATATATTACATCAGCCACACATTGGTGAGCTACAATGTAGGATACACATACATGGAAAGCTATGCTTAGTTGTGGTCTTTGCAACCAAGAAATTACATCACTACATTCTGAGCCATACGACATATGTAATATCCAAAAAAAATCCTTTGCAATATATGATGAGTAAGACATATCATAATACACGTACTGCAAATTGGATCATGTTATTGATAGAATTTGACTTGGAATTCATAATCTAAAAGCCCATCAAGGGACAAGTCATAGTTGATCAACAAACTAAGGTTCCTCTTCATAATAGTAGGTCCCTCCCCATAGAAATTCCTGATGATGTAGTATTCGTATTATCAAAGGCACCCAAACCTGAAGAACCTGAAAATAAAGTTGACATGACTTTTTTCTTCGATGGTTCAAAGTGTGAGCAAGGAGGCAATGCTGGTATTGTATTTTTCATGCCACAAGGTGCTCCAAATGACATTTTCATTTAATATATACTTCCTTTGCACAAATAACAACACCAAATATGAGGCCCTAATCTTGGGTCTCCAAAAAACCATCACTATGAAAATCAAGAGGCTAAACATCTTCGGTGACTCCATATTCATAGTTAACCAAGTAAAAGGACTATTTCAATGCTGGGATTCAATATTGAAAGCTTACAAGGAGCTTTTTGACACCTATATAGACCAACTATAATGGTATGACATCGAGGAAATCCCTCATTTATCAAACATATTTGCATACACCATGGTATCTTTAGGATACTTGATCCCTCAAAATCCATTTATTGATTTCACTACCATTCATGTGAAAACGCTTTCATACTCAGTGTTGTAGCGTGAGGATTTTGATAAAAAATAATTAGTCAACATGATTCATATAGATCCAGAACATGATTGGTTTTGTAAAGCCAAAGAATTTTTAGAGAAGGCACCTTGGGGGTCCTTGATATCGTAGGGTCCTATGAAGAATGGTACCACTATTCACCACAAGGTTGTTTCTCAATATGAATTTGTACAAATTGAATTGTAGGAGGAACAAGTCATATTATCAATTGAGGTTGTAGCCTATGAGGATTTGCTATCCCAAGTACAAGACTTCCTAAAGCTTGGAATTGTCCCATAGGAACTTTCACATACTAAAATATGAGCATTCAAATAGAAAGTGATAAGATGTCTTACTAGAAGGTATATTGTATCGTCGAAGCTATTATGGAGTCCTCATTCATTGATTAGAGCCCCAAGAATTAACTTGGGCAATTTTTCAAGATCACGATGGTACATGTGGTTGTTAGCATATAGGTTAACATTATATTATTGCTTGCCGACACTTTCTAGTCTTATACTATGGTCGGCATAGTTGTGTATTTGATGACATATATTATTTTAGCTATTGCTATAGTTTAGAGATTCATCTTAGGGATTTATTCTATTAGTATACCATCCAGGATATTTCCTACAGTATCCTAAAGTTGTAATTATTTAATTTGAGCAAATATCGATACAAATCTAACTTTTATGTGACTACTTTCACATTTGGTATCAGAGCGAGGAGGGATTTAGGCACTAGATTTATCTTAAGAGTGGACAAGTGGGCCGAGATGAGTCCAAACAATAAGTCTGCCTTTCCACTATAGATCGTGCGATGACCAAGGTCATACTGGCCGTAACTTGGTTGACCCTTATTCAGACTAAGTGACATAGAAATCTAGTGAAGACATGGATGACACTATACACTGGTGACATGACTAGGCAAACACGGATGTTGATGACCTAATGTGACTAGCATAGCTGATTGGATGAAACTGGTGATGTGACTAGGTAGACACAGATGGTGATGTGGACACCTGACATGACTAGTATAGCCGACCAAACAATGCGTGGTGATAAGCCACTGGATAGATCGTAGCTCGATGGCCGACTTGACAAAATTTGGCTTGGAGGACGATTGGACACGCAAGAGACTATGGTAGCCAACGCGGTAGACATCATGGTCCCATGCCCATGAGGATCCATTCTCCTCTTGGGCAGAGTCTCCTCGAGAGGAGACAACCAAATAGGTTATCCTTCACCTATTTAAATAGCCATTCGGCTGTTTTCCCATGTATGTGGGATAAAATATTTTTTTTTTAAAATGCAAATTGTGCTTTGTCAACCCCTCAAACCATCAACCTGATGTGATTTTTGATATTTTTTGTTATCATTTGAGACAATAAAACCCCATTTTGCTTGATATATTATCATAAATACTGCATTTTGGAACTTCTGGGTGGATTACTTTCTTGATTTGGTCCTCATATTATTCCAAATTTATCACTCTTCACCTCCCTAGCCATCATGGTAGTTCTATAAGCACTGGTTTTTTAGATAAATCACTATTTTGAGGCATGTTTTTTTGTCCTGCATGTGTCACAAGCTTCTTGGGAGGAGTTTTTAGTCGGTGGTGAGGGTGTTGTAGGCTTCTGTGAGGCTTCTTCGAAGGCTTCAGTGCTGCGTGTGATGATGGTGTGAGCGTCCACATTGGAGGAGCGACGACTGAGTGTCCCTATTGGAGGAGCGATGGCTAAGCGCCCTCATTGGAGGAGCGAAGATTGAGTGCCACTTTTTAGTTATCTCACGGCTCAAGAAAACATTAAGGTGAGGGAGCCTCACCTTTGCTCATGGCAGGTGATCTACCACGGCTGGTTGGAGGCCATGCAATAAGGCCCAGGGCCATAAGGTCAAGGGTTCAAAACCCTCCGACCCACCAAGAGGTAATATAAAATTTTTAGAGTGGTACTTCTTAAGTGGTCATTTTTTTTTTGCACTTTTAATATTAATTTTATCAATTTTTTTAATAATCAATATTAATTTAATTAAAAAATCATATTTTTTAAATTTTAATGGTTTTTTAGTTAAAATTAAATTTTATTATTAATTAAATATTTGATAAAATTTTATTTTTTGCAATTATATGATTTGCAAAATTTCCTAAGAGGTGCATATGGATCTTGTGCCAACCCATACCTGTTGCCTAAACCTAAGACTTGCATGGTTTCTACCCAGATTTCGAGGTGCAAAGGGTGGTTGAACACTACTCCTGATTTATCATATGGAATCTGGTATCTCGGTTGACAAAGAATGCACATTCCTTGTTCGTATCTTCCTAATCCATATACATGCCAATTACATTGGTCTAGGTATTTCAAGGTGAAGTCTAGGTTGGACAGATAGTCAATATTCTCAACAAATGGCTCTTTGTCCTCTTCCTCTTATAGGTAGGGTTCAATGCCGTTATCGAGGCCCCCATATACAAAATTGGTCTGATTTGGTGGGTACTCCAAGACATGTAACCTATACTCCTATTTCCCTAGGGTACTCCATCCAGTTTAGTTTTACTACATCTCATCCATCAGGATAGAGATAGGTGCCATATTTTGACAACTCATCTCAGCAACCCCATGTATCATTAGCTCTAATACCTCCACCATTATATACATGGCCTACATTATTCATGCCTCCTCCTTCTTGGACATCACCTCCAATGGACCAACCATTATAGCAGGCTCAGCCCCAATAGATACACATGCAACAATCACACATTCCACAACTACAATACTATATACCTTGAGAAAATGCCTATTCCACAACCCAGTGTTCCATCAATCGTGATATCATACATCACTCAGTAGCCACCCTAACAGGACCAGTTACAATACTTCCCTCCTCAGTAATGGTAATAATAACAACTCCAATATCCACCACACTCACAAGCTCCACCCATCTTCACACCTTGCCCTACACCCTTAGCATCCAAACTTCAATATTTGCAATATGAAGTGAAGCTGCTCAACATTTGCACAAAAAAATATGGACTACAAAAAATAACCTACGAAAAAATCTATAATGAGCAAGTCCACCCATCAGTACCAATCCCACCTTATCTGTATCGCTTTGAGATCCCAAATTTTGATACAAGGGTAAGAAATATCCTAGAGAACATGTGAGCAACTACCACTCAGCTTGCTACCAGATTCATAGTAGCAACACCCTCATATTACGTACCTTCTCCCTTTCACTTGGGGGATAAGACTTAGATTGGTACAACATGCTCCTATGCCATAGCCTATATACATTTGAATAGTTGGCCAACTCCTTCCTAGAACACTTTTCCATAAACATTAATAAAAATATGATGAACCTATTACTAAGTTTGTCTCGTGGTGGATATTTATTATCCATGACCTTACCCATAGCCTTCCTACTATTGAGTTAGTGATGCTCTTCTCCAATAGTTTCTAGAAACACATCTCTACATCTTTTTAGCTTCATCAAAGTCATACCTTTGAAGAAGCCATTGCCCAATCTAAATTAATTGAGGAGATGAAGGTCCAAATATGTAAGTTTAAGTTGAGATAGAAACCAAATTATAACTCCAATTTTTATTTCAATATAAGCACACCTAACCAACCCTATCCTTAACCACCACAAGCCAACCAAGTGGTAGCTGCTACCTTAGCACCTTCATCGGTCCCACAATTCTCTCCTCCACAAAAATAAATATTTTAAACCAATGCACCTCCCTCTCTTAGGCCTCAATAGCCTTATGACATGCATCCATAGGTTCCACAGTGTAACCTTACACCACTTTCTAAACTATTACCAAACCTCTTCTAGAGGTTATATGATGCAGGCCATATTATCCTACCTAAAATCTGACCCCTTGATCCAAACCTACCTAAGCTTCATGGATATAATGAGCAAGACTTCTATCAATACCACCTAGATTACAACCATAGTATCGATACTTGTCATTCCTTTTATGATCATATACAATATCTTATTAATAGGAGTACCATTCAAGTCTCAAACCCCCTTCCATTACAAAATCAACACCTAGGGATCTTCCAAAATCCCTTACCTGATCATAGGGGAACTAACCCCCAAATACCTCCACCAAACCTGCAAGGGCCACCTAGGTAGGTAAATAGTGTCCAATGTGACCCCCCTTCACATAGTGTCATGGGCATGATTAACCTCACCACCCAAAATAAATGGTACCCTCCACACCAAACCCTACCTATTGTTTCCCCACTAGTACCATTCACATCCCCATTATATCTAATGACTTCCAACACCACACCTCCACCACCATTAAAAATCATCAAAAATTGTGGAAGCCTTACTCACCAACTGTGTAATGCTCCCACCCACGTATCCATATTTGATATTCTATAGAAGTATGAACCCCATCATGAGGCATTGAAAAATATTATATGCTCTATTTATATTGAGACACATGATATGAATACCTTCATAAAATTCATAGTAAATACTACACGTTGCCTTCAGTCCTCCATCAAATTTCATGATCACGAGATCATGAAACTTGTAGGAGAAGGAGTAGATCCTCCTCTCCATATCCAAGCGACCATCAAGGATATTACATATAAGCATGTTCTCATTGATACATTTTCCTCCATTAGTATTATTTCCACATTAGATCTACATCATCTACATATCCCACCAACTCATTTTTCCACCCATAACTTGACCTACGTGCATTCAATGTATCCATGTGACCTACAGTAGGATCCATTATCTTACTGATCTAGGTAGGTATTCGCACCATCCCCATTCTCTTTTACATCATTCAGGGTGAAATGTAGTACAACATCCTTCTTGGTCATCCATGGATTAGGGACATGTAGTGTATCCCCTCTACATTGCACCATTTCATCTAATACATCCACGATGGACTTATCCACTATGTTCTTACTGATGGGGACCCCTTTAAATTTTGCAACATTGTAATTCTGCTAATTCATCATCCTCTACATAACTATTCCATATTTCTTCTCACAAATATATAGGAGCATCAACATCATCCCCTACATCCTCTTTAATACCATAATCATTATAAAGAATGCACACCTTGATGTTTGCACCATTAGAACTAGCCATCGTAGTACATAATCCTACTACCATACCATTTTCACCACCCTCCTTATGGCCACCACCACCGTCTTAGCCATCATATTCCAAGAATCCACCCACAACATCGAGACAAGTTTCCTTACCTACATCATGACCTACCACTCCACCTTGTCCACCTTCCTCCATGAAACCTCCTTTTCTTCCAACACCTCAAACACCTTCCCTTACTTTTTACCCATGACCTAGGTCCTTCACCTCACCTTGCAGCCCAAAACCAACTCCCACTCCTCCTTCTTCCTAATTCCCACATGCGGAGCACCCTATCCCAACCATGGTATTTGAATGCCATGAGTGGGATCAGTGTGCTTTCCACATTGATGATAAGTTGTTACATCCTTTTACGACTACCATAAGATATTTCTAGGTTGCATCCTCATATTTTGATTCAGATTTTCCACCTCACTCACCACAACATACATCATCCTGCATTTCCATATTTATGACAAATTCAAGCCCAAGTGATTACAATATATGTGATGCTCCTGTATGTCCACTTGCAGTTCAGTCCATGTGTGACTTTGGCCACCCTTCATCCTTCATTTTGATCATAGTAACTATCATACAATTGGGGCTTCCTGACAACCAAACTAACTTTATGTATGTAGGAGTTGATTCCTCACTCCCACGTGTAGCTCCTCCACCACCACAATCTAGTTTTAGTGATACACTATATCATAAGGCTAACCCCTATTTCACCTTACACTACCTTTATTATTTCCATTGGCACATATTTGGTTTAGGCCATTATTAACAAGGGTTATGTACACCCATTAATCCTCATGTGCAATTACCTACTAACAAATCTAGACTAGGTTATCACCCAACCACTGTTCACACATTAGAGGATAAACTCCAAGACCTATACCTACACCCTTCCCCACTTCCAACACACATCTTGGAAGGGTATATCGATATGGACATTCTAGAGTAAAACCCATATCCTCACTCAACTATCATAGTTCCTTATGACTTCTTTTAAGAAACTCCTCTTTTTGATACCATATTGTCATGTTGTATTGACGAATTAACAAGTCAATTGGCTACCTTGTCTCTAAATGTTCATGATCCAAAGCATGACATGGTGTCTCCCCCACCATCACCAACACATTTGGACACATTTTTGCCTATACATTAGTATCTCAATTTATCCTCTACTCAACCACATTCTCCATTGGTCATCTTGTGCCCTCCATTGAGCCTCCTTCAGCATCCACAGGTTATTGAGTCTCCATCATAAAACTTTTCATTGCCTACTTCCCCCACAACATTGGTTAATATGGTCAACGTAGATATCTTCTCCCCACTTTTATACACACATCAAAAAATTCATGATGACACATCAAATCTAAATTTTATCGATCTCACACACATATCAACCATACTGTCACCTTAGGATTTTCTACTTTCACCTCATGTCCTGCATACCGCTAACGCTCCTTCACCTTCTACACCACCTCACATTCTGCACGTTCATCACATGGATTTTTACATAGATTATGAATACAAAATTCCAGAGACCATCGATGACCTCCACCTAATTATGGTTCCAGAACAACTCTATGATGGTTCTCACATGCTAATAAAATAAACCATTGATGTAGACATCGATGATGATCTAGAAAATCCTCACATTGTTAAACTAGTCACTAGCCTTTCACCTAAAGAGCATGTTTTGTTCATTGATTTCCTCAAAAAGTACATCAGAGTCTTCACATGGTCCAATAAGGATATGCTAGGCCTTGATCCCACCCTCATAGTCCACAATATCACATTATACAAAGAAGCCAAACCTATCAGATAAAAGCTATGACACATGCACCTGAAAGTTGCATTGCTAGTAAAATTGAGCTCCAAAAGGTCTTATATGTAGACTTTGTCATGCCCATAGACTATCTTGAATGGGTGTCCAACATGGTTCTAGTTAATAAAAATTTTGGTGAGGTTTATATCTGTACTGAATTTCGTGACTTAAATAAAGTGTGTCCCAAAGACAACCTCCATCTACCTAACATTGACTTACTAGTCAACTCCATAGTAGGCCATGAGATGATTTCCCTTATGAACAAATTCTCTAGATAAAACCAAAACAAAATAAACCACATTGATCATCAGAAAACTTCATTCACAACCCCCTGTGGGATGTTTTTCTTTAAGGTCATGCCCTTTGGCCTTAAAAATACTGGGGCAACTTACCAGCATGCAATGACTTACACCTTTCATGATTACATGCACAATATCATGGAAGACTATGTTGATGACCTCATCATAAAGTCCAAGGAATGTTCACAGTACTTATATGATCTCTGAAATATCTTTGACTGCTTACTAGAACATATGTGTGCCTTAACCCAAATAAGTATGTCTTTGGAGTTACTTCCATCAAAATACTAGGGTTCATTATCTCCTAATGTGGCATCGAGGTAGACCCTAACAAAGTAAAAGCCATCATTGAGATACCCCCACCTACCAATCTAAAACAATTGCACAGCCTCTAGGGAAAGATCACTTCCATTCATTGATTCATAGCATAACTATCAGACAAGTGCAAACCATTCAATCATCTCCTATAGAAAGGAGTCACTTTCAAATGGGATGACAACTATCAATAAGCCTTTGATTCTATCTAAGCCTACCTCACTTATCCACTAGTTATGTCTCCCCCCAACCTATAGTTACCGCTTACACTATACATTTCAGGCATATATTTTGTACTAGGCACATTACTAGATAAAAATAACGCACTTGACAAAGAGTAAGCAATATATTATATTAGTCGTCTGCTAGTCAGCTATAAAATTCGATATGGGTACATGGAAAAACTATGTCTAGCTGTATTTTTTGCCACACAGAAACTTCATCACTATATGTTAAACCATACTACTTTTATCAATGCTCGATACCATCCCTTGTGATATATGATGAACAAAAGCTACCATAAATCTTGCACTACAAAATGGATTATGCTCCTAACTGAATTCAACCTCAAGTTTAGTTTACAAAAATCCATAAAACGACAGGTCATCGTGGACCAACTGGTAGAGGCTCCACTACCATATGATCAGCCTCTCCTTATTCAACTTTTGGACGAATCCATCTTTCATATTACCGAAGCCAAAGAATATTTCGAGCCCAAATCAATGACAAATACTATCCTATTCTTTGATGGCTCTCGATGCACTTATGCTAGGGGTGCATGTATTGTATTCTTCACACCCGAAGGGGAACCACTCCTCTTTTCCTTTAAATTAGACTTCCCTTGCATGAACAATAATGTATAATATGAAGCCTTAATCCTAGGATTAAAACATGCCCACTCCATGCATATCAGGTGCCTCTACATCATAGGTTATTCCATATTAATAGTTAGCCAAGTGCAATAAATATAGAAATATCAGTATCCAATCCTTCAACAATACAAGCAGGTTGCACAACTTCTTACCCAATTCGAGTGATATGACATCGAAGCTGCTCCATGATCATAAAACTATTTTATTTATAGAATGGCCTCATTAGGATCATTAATCCTACAAAACCCTCTATTAGATACCATATGTGTATCCATTCACACCCTCACCCAATCTACCATATCATCTATACCTCCCATAGATGATGGTGGTATTCATGTAGTCAACACCGAACCACACGATACTTGGTTTGCACAAATCAAGGATTATATTAAGGATTCCTACCATGTGACCTACCACATACTTATAGTAAAGAATTCAAATAAAGAGTGATTCACTATAAATTTTTGGGGAACATCCTCTGCTATCATAGTTATGATGGTATATTTTTGCATTGCCTAGAACCACATGAATATCAGAAGGTTGTACAAGAAACCCATGATGGTACATTTGGTGGCCACTTCAGTGGCATGACAATCACAAAGTGGATCCTTCACATGGGCTACTATTGGCCCAATATGGAGCATGATTGTTGTGAGTATGTGAAGTGTTGTGTCAAGTACCAAAAACATGCAAATCTCACACATCTCCCATATCAAGTGCTACAACCTATTCAGTCCATGTGGCCTTTCTCTCAATGAGGCCTTGATTTTATAAGATAAATCACACTTGCCTCATTCAGTACTCACAAATTTATCATTACCATCATAGAATACTTTACAAAGTGGGTTGAAGCCATTCCACTTGTCCAAACCATTAGAGCTAATATTACAACATTCATCACAGACCATATAATATATCACTTTGGAATCCCCTCCCAAATCATCTTTGATAATGGGAAATCATTCAAGAACAAAACTATCCCTGCTATTTTCACCAAATTCAACATCCATCACAACTTCTCTACCCCATACTACCCACAACGTAACAGTCAGGCAGAGGCTACCAACAAAACAATTAGTTCCATACTTTGTAATACAATAGCAGAGTCTCACCATAATTGGCATAATAAAATACCCTTAGCTCTATATGCCTACTGTATGAGAATTCGTACTCCCATTGGGGCAACCCCCTTCTCACTGGTCTATGGCACTGAAGCCATTATGCCCCTAGAACTTGAGGTAACATCCTTATAGATATCTATGAAATAATTAATTGATGATGACACTGCTCATCAAGCTTGCTTTGATTAGCTCACAATCCTTGATGAATGCTATATTCATGTCATCAAGCACACACGAGTCTATCAAGACCACATTCATCATGCCTATAGGTCAAAAATTGCCACATACTTACTAAAATTTTGTAGAATTTTGCCTAAGTGATAAATTCATCATTCCACCTACCTTGTAGTACACGTTGAAGCAAATTTGGGATAGAAGATATGAACCCGTCCAATAGTTAGTGAAGTTTTCATACTTGAAGCAATTATGGATGATTTATTTCCAGCTCTAGAATAGTGGTGGGTCTCAAATCCACAAAAATTCTAAGGAAATGATGACGTCAACAATGAAATAATGCAGATTGACATCTTTGTGAATGGCTAAGTATGGGAATGCCCGATTCTAAGAAATTCTTTTGTCACTCAGATTTGGATTAGCGCTACTCTCAAATCCATAAAAGTTCCAAGGAAATGATGATTTCAGTGGTGAATAAGTGTGGATTGGTGATTTGGAAGATGAATGAAGTGTTTCTTTTTCGGAATGAAGACAAGGCAGGACAATGGAATGATGAAAGTGTAGATTCACAAAAAAGGGTTATATGACTAACTTCGGACCCTGAATGATGATATGGTAGGGTGTTTTATCATGAAGTTTTTCTAGAATGGAGAAGTGACCTCACACCATGGTAGGCCTGGATCGATGATTACATGCCTATGCACTTGTTCTACCCGAAATAGAATCCACAAAAACAATAGGGAAAGGATGATGTCATCAATATTCTAATGTAGATTGAAGAAGATGATGTGGAATATGATGTATTCTAAATAAATAAGAGTGGATTCGATATTCAGATATTAGGGATATGGATTGAAGATTTCATAGATTTTGATATAGAAAGATGATATCATCAAGATTTTAAAGCGATATGGCGCTTGATTCTGCTTGCCATTTTGATAAAGCTTATGTTGGATTGGATATGAACTATACAATGATGAGAATCAATGGTGGAGGTTATATCGATGAATCTTGGATGTTTAAGGGACATTTTTACATTGGGATTGTAACAGTCAGTTGGAAGATGAAGTTTCGAAGGTGTTATAGAAGATTGAACTAGAGGTGATTACAGATCGATGGTGGTAGATCACTCTTAAGAAGAATAGACAAAAAGGCATGATCCCCAATGGTCAAAACTCCAGTTTTGTTGAGTGCTCAGCAAGTTGCAGAGGCCCTAAGCTACCATGGTAGACCTTATTTCGGTGGATTTATTGAAGGATGAACTAGTGAGTTGATGCCACCTAGATATTTTGGTTGTGCTATTAAAACAAGATCATTGTAATATTTCTTGATTATTTTAATTGCAAAACTATAATTAGAGTTTGAAGCCCAATTTTTAAGGGTCGATTATAGCTTGTTTTCCTATTCTAGTGTAAATTTTCTTGAAAAGCTAATGGAAGGAGCATTACATTGATCTTCGCCTCAAATATATGTTCTCATGCTTGATATCAGAGGTTTGGATTCTTTATTTGTATTTTTGTAAATGCTTTAATGGTTATTTTGTGCCTAATTAATGTATTACTAGCTATTATAGTAATTTAAATATACTTTTGAGTTTGTTCTATGTTGTTAGGGAGTACATTTCTATGAAATATAGGTATTGGTGAATTCTATTATTTGGATTATCATGGCTTGTATATTGAAATTGCTTATTGTAATATTTCTCTGTTGTGCTTTAATAGATAAGAGATAATATGATTTGAGATAATTTTGGTCTGAGTATATATATTTGATATAGTTTTTGAGAGATTTTCATGGTAGTGCAATGTTTTTAACCTATCTATCCACTATTATTCACATTTACCTAATCCTAATATTCTCTTACCCTAAACCTCAAACCCTAAGTGAGCATAATTGTGTCAACAATCTGATAAGTTGACAAGGAACCAACCTACTATAGATGTTGGATAAAAACCCCTATTTTGGTCCATCCAATGTTGAGTGTTGAGTTGTAGCTAGCGGGTGCAAGCTTGGACAAAAAATAGGAAGATAAAAAGTCACAGTGTCAAGCGAAAACTTGGTGCAATTTAGTGCCCAATAGTTTTTGGCATGCCCGGTGGGACCAGTTCACAAGGAACACAAAACCCATATAATAAGTATAGATATCTCAACCTGAAGGAATCAAGATTTGGTGAATTTTCTTGACCTTCTAAGTGTATAAAATAAAGTTCACCTGGCGACTCCCTGGTATACCTAGAAAAATAATTATACCTGTAGACTAGTGACCTTTCATGTATACCAGGTCTTTTAAGAGGAACAACCCTAATTCTTTCTTTTATTGTGAGTTATCTCAAATAGGGGATGATATTAATAGAAGTTTGGATCAATATTTCCTTTGATAAGAAGAGCTTCTAGAAGAAAACCCAATATTTCCCCCAAGAAGACCTACAACCAAAAATATGGTACATAATGTGGCTCTCAATCAACCATTATAGAAGTACCCCGACTGGAACACAACTGGTCCCCTTAGATTAGCCCAAATGGATGTCATTACCCAAGCTATATCTAAGGCTATTCCCACTTATGATGGATCTGGGAAAACAACTTATCAGCAATGTTAGGATATCTTGAATCTGGAAGCAATCCACAACATAAAATAAGAAAGTATTATTGTTAGAATTCTAGCCCTGTCCTTCAAAGGAAAGATATTACATTGGTTTAGAACTCTGGAGGACAATTATATTACTTCATGGTAAGCATTGGCTGATCCGTTCATTGAGGAATTTAATGAATCCATTGATCCTTTTTCTCTACTTAATCAGTTTACATCTATGCAAAAAACTCAGCAAGAGACTATCTCAGATTTTAATTTGACATTTAGCAGAACATGGAAAATAATTCCCCCAATAGCTAGACCAACTACTTTTTTAGCCTATATGTATTATATTCGATCTCTTGGATCAGATCTTGGGATGTAGACACAACAATAAAGAGTAGAAACCTTCCTCCAAGTTTACAATGCAACATTTCATGCTGAGAAAACCCTGATCAATGTTGGAAGACTTCTTCCCAAAACTATGTTACCGTATAACACATAAACCACTAGCAATCAAATTCTAGTAGCCAATCCATATTTAATAGATCCACTTTATTTATCATCCCTAGATCCAAATATGAATGCAATCCCTCAACCAATGTCAACACCTTCGGTAGCCCCTTTTCCTCCCCTTCCTTCTCAACCATCTCTGGATATTTCTAATATCCTTGATATACAAAATACCTTGAAAACCCTGAGTAACAAAATGAATTCAATGGAAAAAAATATCACAACAAAGGAGGTTCCCATATGTAAAAAAATATTAGAGACATGATCCTAGTAATAGTAATGGGATTAGGGTGAATGAAGCATATGAGGAGCTAGAATGCTCTTTAGATACTAATATTGCAAATATTTGGTGCTTAGTATGCAATGATATCCATGACTCACAATCTTGTGTGATGTATCAACACCATGTTCAACAAGCTATGGATCAAGTTGAGAGGAATCAAAAGGGAAAATTCAATATGTTATGGCACCCAGATCAGATCATGGCTGGAAAAGAGTTGGATGAAGAAAGTCCAATAGTTGTTATGACAAGGTATGGAAATAAAGCTTTGTAAGTGGATCCACAAAAAATTGGGCATTTCCAAGTACCTTCTCAAAAGAAAGTTGACCCCCCTCTTCAAAGTAGTGACACTTTCCCTATTCCCCAAGCTAAGGGAAAAGAGAAGATAAATACTCTTCCAAAGAGACCAAAATGGGAAATAGAGGGAGATCAAATGAGATCTAAAGGTGAAGATAAAGAAAGGCTTAGGTTCCCCTCTATTAATAAAAGACAAAGGTTGGAAGCCACCCGACAATATAAAAGAAGATATGGTGAGCTAGAAAGAGGGCTAGAAAAAATATCTTTGACTAAATCTGAGTAAAACATTGTTGAAGAAATGAAGAGAATCCCCTAAAAAGCTAGCCTATATGACAATCTGCTCATTCCAGGTCAGATTTACTTGCTTAAAGCTTCCCTCCGCAAAAATCCATAGAATAGGTTGGCTACCACAATCCTTAGTATGCCATCAAAAAATAAATAAATGAAACCTGATGTGCTAAATAATAAGCCTCCTCCTTTCTATATATCCCTAAGAATGGAAGGTTGGGTAGTCTAAAATTGTATGATTGACTTAGGAGCATCAACTATAGTAATGCCTAAAGCAGTCTGTGAAGAGATGGATATGGAGTATACCCGATCTTGTCCTGGAGTGTTATAACTGGATGGGACACCTATTAAGACAATTGGAGTTATTAAATATGTACTGATGAGGTTGCACAAAGACCCTGAGGTGATAGTGGTGCAAGAAATAGTTGTGGTGGACTTAGAACCCTATTTTGGATTATGCATCTCAAGAGAGTTTACTGCAAGGCTAGGAGGATGTATGTATATGGACTATTCTAGCATGATAATCCCTTTAAAAGGCAAAAGGATAAGGATAACACCTGAGAAACCAGTGGCTTATCATATTGAGAATATTGAAGAAGATATGTGCAATCTTAATCCTTTGGATAAATTTGAGGTAGTAGAAAATATTGAGGAGTTAGACATTGAATATGAGTTGCCTTTCAGAGAATATTATAGTCAATTTGGAATTTGTATGGGTACATATAGCATCACAACTGAATTAGAAAAGAAACCCCCTACTATATATAATCAATCCCTAAGATACAAAGAAACATGGGTTATGCACTTTTATGGTGCCGAATGCAAAAATTGTGTAGGAGCTGGTGTAGTTCTACAATCACAATTAGAAGGGATAAAGAATTTTTCTTACAGACTGACATGGCCATGTACCAAAAATGCTATAGAATATGAGGCCCTGTGTCTTAGATTAACACAAGCAGAGAGTATGGGTATCAAGATTCTAGATATATATGTTGATTCTAAGTTGATAGTTCACCAAGTAAGGAATAGGTGCAGCAGTAAGAACCATTACTTAAAAGCTTACATAAATAGGATATGGGACCTTATGGAATCATTTGATGCCCTAAATTTAAGATTTGTACCTAGAGAAATGAATACCCTGGCTGATTCATTAGAAAAAAAGGTAACCAACTTCAACCCTTCTGTAGACTTTGGAACCAAGAATACCAAGGGAATTAAAATGATTTTCAGGCCTACAGTACCAGACAAGCAAATTTTCTGGCAGGTTTTTGAAAGTGATGAACAAATTCTTGACTTTTTGGTAAGGGAGGCACATCTCTCAATGGTCCAATAGGATAACTTGGAAGAAATATATTAGTAATACATTATCCAACTAAGAAAAAATCATATCCCAAGAGGGTTGGTCACCCTTGAAAGTTTGTTCAATAATGAGGATAGAAAGAAGGTCAAAGCCATGAACATCAGCGAAAGGATATATAAATAAGTAGAGGTCGAAACAAGAAAGAAGCTTAATGTTGGAATATAAAGTTCACCTAAGGAAGAAGAATATATTAAATATTTATGCTTGAGGTACCAAGACATTGTTGCTTGGTCATATAAGGACCTCAAGGTGTATGACAAAAGGACTATCCAACATACTATTGAGTTAGAGCCTGATGCAAAACCATTTCGAAAGAAACAAAGTCCTGTCAATCCAAGGATAGAGGACATTATGAGAGAAGAAATTTTAAATCTATTAAAGGCTAAGATAATATATCCAATAAAATATTCCACTTGGGTAGACAATTTGGTACCCATAAGAAAGAAGAATAGGGATATACGCTTATGTTGGATTTTAGAAATATGAATCAAGCATCCCTCAAATATCACTACTCCCTACCATAGATTGATCAGATCTTACAGGTAGTGGTAGGAGCAGAGATATTATCACTATTATATGGTTACTCTAGATACAACCAAATTTGGGTAAAATATGAGGATCAGTACAAAACAACATTTACCACAAAATGGGGTACATTTTCCTACCATAGAATACCTTTTGGTTTGTCCAATGTAGGAGCTACATTTCAGAGGACCATGGATTATGCCTTTGGAAAAATTATTAACAAATTTATTCTTATTTACCTAGATGACATGACTGTGTTTTCTCATGATAAAAATGACCATCTATCTCATTTGGAACAAGTTTTTCAGAACTGCAAAGAAATTGGTATTTCACTCAATCCTAATAAGTCATTATTTGCAGTTCATTAGGGAAAAATATTGGGTCATGTGGTCTCAAAGGAAGGTATGTTCATAGATCTAGATAGGATTAGATAAATTCTTGCTCTTACCTTGCCTATGAATAAGAAGACCTTGCAGTCTTTCCTAGTCCAAATAAACTATCAGAAAGTTCATTTATGATTTTGCACAAAAGGTAAGGCCTATATTTGAACTATTCAAGAAAAAGGCTGAGTTCAAGTGGATTGAGGTCAGGAAAGAAGAATTTGAGATCATCAAGCAGTCCATTGCAACAGCTCTAGTTTTGGTGAACCTAGATTTCAGTAAATATTTATTCCTTTACGCATATGAAGTGGAAGAGAGTTATGCCTCAGTACTTACCCAGAAATATGATCAAGGGGATGAACACCCTATGTTATTTTGGATCCAGATATTGCATGATTATCAGGTCAAATATAAATTTATCAAAAGACAAGTGTTTACTGTGATGAAGTCACTGAAGAAGTTTAGGCAATATCTGGTATAGAGCAAAACCTTGGTGTATGTGGTACATCTAGATGTAAGGAGTTTTATCTTACAGGGTGACTTAGGTGATAAAAGAGCTGGTTGGATTACTAAGATCCAATAATATGATGTAGAAATACATCCCACCAAGCTAGTAAGAGGTAGGGATTTGTGCTAGGGATTGATAGAAGCTTCAGCATTGGCCGAAGTGATAGCTTGTTAGGAAATGGAAGAATATCAAGTGGAGATAGTACACACTACTAATTCTGATTGGATTAATCAGATGATTAGGTATTTCCAAACTGGAGTATGCCCACCTAACCTGAATGTATCTCAAAGAAGGAGATACATACTTCTTGCTTTAAAATATGTATTGCTACCCTAAGGGTTGTTCAAAAGAAACTTGGATGGAATTCTCCTAAAATGTTTGAAATATGACCAAGAAAAAATAGTCATGGAAGAATTTCATGGAGGATTAGTCATTGGTCATAGCTCAGTCAAGGCCTATACAGGTTGAAGAGCCTTTTCAACAACTGTGACTAGATTTCATAGGGGTTGTTAACCCTAATTCTTTAGCATAACATAATTTTATTTTGATTTCTATCGATTATTTTACCATATGGGTAGAAGCCATCCCCACTATGAGGGTAGACCAGGAGGTTGTGATCAATTTTATGGAAATTTTGATTTCCATATTTGGGTTTCTAGAAGCCGTGGTGAGTGACAATGACCCTGCTTTCATAGGAGCCAAGTACATTGATTTTTCCAGCAAGTATGGCATCACTCTTAAAAATACTTCAAATTATTACCCACAAGGTAATGGGCTTGTAGAGTCTACCAATAAGAACCTATTAAGGATTTTGAATAAATCTTTTGAAGGTAATAAAAGAAGTTGGCACCTATTGTTGGACCAAGATTTGTGGGCAGACATGATTACTACTAAAAAATCCATTAAGACTTCTCCTTATGCATTGGTATATGGAAAGGAGGCAATATTGCCAATCCATTTGGAGATTCCAGCACTTAAGCTTGTAAGTATAGAAGAATAATAATAGGAATATCCTGTGAAAACTAGGTTAACACACTTGCTATAGTTGAAAGAGAGCAGATCTCAGGCATATGATAGTTTCCAAAATAATTCACCAGACATTAAAGCATGGTTTGATAAGAAAGCTAGGTTCCTAAAATTCCAAGTTATGGATTTAGTTCTCAGATGGAATGTTGAGAGAGAAAAACTAGGCAAGCATGAAAAGTTTGATTCTTTTTGGTACGGTCCTTTCAAAATAGTGGAAGCTAAGTAGTCCAATGTATTTCAGCTAGGTCCTAATGGAAACATACAACCCATTTGGGTAAATGGTTTTCATCGCAAGCTCTACTATGTGTAAGTAGTGAGCTTATTGTAACATATGTATATACATTGTATAATTATTTCCCCTCCTTTATGCACTTTGTATTTGGAATTATTTTCTGCACTTTGTAATTGAGGTTCTTCAAAAAGTTTTTTTTTTAAAAAGGAGAGAAAAATTGCAAAATATGACTAAGTATGGATCAAGTGCATAGTAATATTCCATTCCACACACAGTGCTATGTAAGACTAGAATTATTTTCCACTCTTAAATCTGCATCGAAATACTCTAGATTTATGTAGAGTGGTCTACCAGTTTCTATCCCTCATAAAGAAGGACAAAGATGGTGCCAATTTGAGAACCTCTCAAAGCTAAAGATAGCCAAAGCAAAATCAAGGTAGAGTGTCGTGCATGCAAGCTTTAAGTACCAAGAAAACTTAGAAGGCTCTTAAGCCACTAGAGTGGAATCAATCTGGATCCAAAAAACAAGTTCAAGTTTGACATGTGGAGGCTAGATAACGTTCCCACATTCAATTCTAACAAAATCACACTAGGATTAAAGAATAGTCGAAGGTATGTGATGAGCTGGCAGTGTAATTTGAAATTCTGACCAATGATAAGATAGGATGCCACCTTCGATCCACCAGAGTGAATGATGGAAAGGATCATGAAGTGAGCTAGCATAAATATCGTGCAACGTCTGTTGAGACAGTCCCATTTTTTAGTAGTCTCTACTTTCTAGAGTAGTACAAGAAGATGAGTTGGAAGAAGATTCTGGAGATGAAATAGTTGCTTTTCAATTGGTTTATAGAAGAACTAAGAGTGGCTCAAAAATATAGGATAGAGAATTTTTGAAGAAACATAAAATGGACATGGAGAAAATTGTTGAAGAGGTAGTTGATTTGGCCATGGAAGAATTGATTGATCAAGAGAAAAAACTAGAAAAAGAAGTTGAATGAGAACACCCTACTTCTGTAGGAAAATGTATGGCTTATAATCAAGAAGTAGTTGATTTGGCCATGGAAGAAGTTTATGAAGTTATGGTACAGAAAAAAGAAGATAACATTGCAAGATATTTCTCAGCTTAAGGAGCAAGGATACAAGGAAAATCAAGAAGTGGTTGTATAAGAAAAAATTGAAGAACATGAAACAGAATCCAAGAAGGCAATAGTAGCAACAGAGTCCATGAAAGAAGTAGCAGTAACTAATTCAGAGGAAATAACATTGCAGGATATTTCTCAGCTTGAGGAGCAAGGATACAAGGAAAATCAAGAAGTGGTTGTAGAAGAACAAATTGAAGAACATGAAATAGAATCCAAGAAGGTGATAGCAGCAATAGAGTCCAAGGAATATTTGATAGAAGAGCACAAGGACACACCAAACAAAGATAACATGAAAGAACAAGGTGTAGAAGAATTTAAAACAATGAAGCCAAAGGTTGAAAAGTCAAAGAAGGTAGAACATCAAGTAAAGGTTGCACCATATCGCCATCCACACCACCATGAGCGGAAACAATATTGGAGGTATGGTTCAAGGCAACAATATTATGGTTCTACATGTAATCAGCAGGGCACCAACTATGGCAATTTTTGGCAAAGAAAGCATAGTGATCATGGTTTTTAGCATGGTTCATCAGCATCAAGGAACAAGTGGACCCATCATTCAAGTTTTCAAAATACAACAACAAAAGCGTGGAGCCAACGAAGCAGATTTGGATACTCAAGTAACAAAATGGCGTACCAACATCATCGGGTTTCACTTGGATGGATGGATGAGCGAGATTGATACCAATTGCTAATATTTCTTAGCAAATCATACTATCAGGTTTAGCAGCTATGGAGGTACGGGTCAATTCTATTTTGTCACAACCACCTCAAACCCCACCATTGTCCCACCTCCATATTTTTCATCACAACCATTAATGGGATACTGCGTTCCAAATTCATCCACCCATTCCACTATTGGTCATATATCTATTTCTTTAAATTTACCTGTATCAACAACATCGATAGTTACAGAGTCCACTGTCATTATAGAGACTACTGTAAATATATCTTCACCCCCACCAATGACAAGTCAACCCACCCTTATTTTTTTAATGTCATCATATCCCTTGGCTATGGTTACTACACCAAAAGAGTAGGCAACCACTCAAAGTATAAATTATTACTAGGTAGAGAAGTTTGCCAAGCCTTCCAAAAGGATGGTTGTAAGAAGAAAAAGTATGTATTTTGACCCTATTACTAGATAGAGGGTATCAAGATCTATGATTCCGCTAGTAAGTAAACCTAAGAATAAAATGACTACTCAATATTATCAAGTAGAGGAGGTCATAGAATATATTGAAAAGCTTCCTACTGAAGATGAGCTGGTGATAGCCAGAGCCCACTTAGATACCTTCTATGTGAAAAATTATATGACCAATGATAAGGTGGATAAACTAGAAAAAAAAGTTGAAAAGCTTAAAAAGATGCTTAATTATCAAAAGGAGATAGAAAAAGCTCTAAAGAAAGAGGTTAAGGGTTGGAAAGAAAAATTTCAAAAGGCCAATAAGTTGAAGTATCAGTTAGAAGAACAAAAGAATCTGAATGAAGAGTAGGCAAAAGAAATTTAGAACCTAAAGCATCAGCTTCATATTGAGAAGGCTAAGTCATCAGGATTTTCTAAGGATGATTTGAAAATATTAAGAAGGAATTGCCTTTTGAGGTTCAAGATAAGTGTTCAGGACTTCAACTTATAATTTATTATCTTAAAGATGCCAGTCAACTACTCTCCACCATTTAGAATTATTTGGATCAAATCACTAAAGAGTTACAGTCCATCGTGATTATGGTAGAACAAATGTACAAATTGGTTAGTAGAAGACTCAATAATGTTGCTAAACCAATTCCTAATAAGGAATGGAATCTGGCTAGAGTTACTGCCAAAGTAGTGGTTAAAAATCATAGGGAAATTCAAAGGGCCTGGCTACTAGTTGACAGGATGGACAGGGGGATTAAGGATATTATTGAATTAAATGAGGAAATGATTTAGGTTTGTTTTAAAGTACTTTGGAAGGAGGATCACATATTGTTATCTATGGAGGAAGTCCAACAAAGCATAAATGAAAATTTATAGGATGAAGTTCGGATTGATTCATTTGAAGAGACACTATCTCAAGAATGAGTTGCCAAACCGATCCTAGATTGTGCTCGTTTGAAATATCTCATGGAAGAATTGGTGACTAGAGGGAATGTTTCTAACTATGAGGATGTTGGAGAACTACAATATGTTTATAAGTAGCTTAAAGAAACCTCAAATCCCTATGAAGAATCCTAGAAACATACTCTGCAATATTTGAAATCAATGATTATGTTGTTTGGAGATACCTCTGGTGAGGGAAATCATAAAGTACCTACTCCTGAAGAAGAAGAAGCAGATGAAGAGACTCAAGAAGGAGAATAACATGGAATAGCTACAGTCCTATAAGGGGCTCACACTTAAGTCATTTTTTTTTGTACATATACTTAAGTTTTATAATTTTGTTTTTACTCTGATAATTTATTAGAAATAAGCAATAAAGGCATGAAGCCTATAGAGAATAATTTTTGTGTGAAGGTATACTTGGTGCAATAAGGCTTTATAAAGGGGTTAAATTTGTGTACAATTCTCAATACAATAGCAATAACCAATATTTGTAGATCCGTGCTAAGTATTTTTGGCATCACTTTGATATGAATCTCTACTCTCTCAGCAAATTGATAGAATTTTTAGAGAGTAGTGTTTGTATGGAATTTATTCTATAAAATATATAACTTTTAGAGAAGTGTATTTGACTCATAATTCCCAATGGATAAGACTCTGAGTTTGATTTGCTTTGCAAGCAAATCCACCCGAGAGGTGCCAAAATGTAGGCCAAAAATGGCCACATACTTAGTAAAATTTTGTAGAATTTTGCCTAAGTGATAAAATCATAATTCTTCATACCTTGTAGTACACGTTGAAGCAAATCCAGGATAGAAGATATGAACCCGTCCAACAGTTAGTGAATTTTTTATACTTGAAGCAATTTCAGGTGATTTCTTTCTAGCTCTAGAATAGTGGTGGGTCTAAAATCCATAAAATTTCCAAGGAAATGATGATGTTGGCAATAAAATAATGCAGATTGGCATCTTTATAAATGGCTAAATATGGGAATGTCGATTCCAGTAAATTATTTTGTTGCTCGGTTCCGGATTAGTGCTACTCTCAAATCCCCAAAATTTCCAAGGAAAGGATGATATCATAAGTGAATAAGTATGGTTTGGTGATTCATAGGACGAATGAAGTGTTTCTTTTTTGGAAAGAAGACAAGGCAGGACAATGGAATGATGAAAGTGCAGATTCACGAAAAAGGGTTATATGACTAACTCCAAACTTGGAATGATGACATGGTAGGGTGTTTTATCATGAATTTTATCTAAAATGGAGGAGTGACCTCACACCATGGTGGGCCTGGATCGATGATTACATGCCTATGCACTTGTTCTACCCATAATAGAATCCAAAAAAGCAATAGGAAAAGGATGATGTCATCAACATTCTAATGCGGATTGAAGAATATGATGTGGAATATGATGTATTCTGAATAACTAAGAGCAGATTCAATGTTCAGATACCAGGGATCTAGATTGAATATATCCTAGCTTCTGATGCAAAATATGATGTCATCAATATTTTAAAGTGGGATGGCACTTGATTCTCCTCACCATTTTGATAAATCTTATGTTGTATTAGATATAAACCGTACAATGAGGATAATCAACAGTGGAGGTTATATTGATGAATCTTGGAGGTTTAAGGGATATTTTTGCATCGATATTATAATAGTCAGTTGTAAGATGAAGCATTGAAGGTTTTCCAGAATATTGAACTAGAGGTAGTTATAGATCGACGGTGGTAGATCACTCTAAAGAAGAATCGATGAAAATGCATGATCTTCAACTGCCAAAACTCTAGTTTCTCTGAGTGACCAACAAGTTGTAGAGGCCTTGAGCTACCATAGTGGACCTTATTTTGATGGATTTCCTAGAGGATGAACCAGAGATCTAATGCTAGCTAGATATTTCTATTGCGCTGTCAAAACAAGATCATTGTAATGCTTCTTGATTATTTTAATTTTGCAAAACTATAAGTAGAGCTCAAACCCCCATTTTTAAGGGTCGGATCTAGCATGTATGCCTATGCTATTGTAAATATTCTTGAAAAGCTAATGTAAGGATCATTACATTGATATTCACCTCAAATATGTGTTCTTGTGCTTGATATCAAAGGTTCGGATTATTTAGTTGTATTTTTTTAAATGCTTTAATGGTTGGTTTATGCCTAATTAATTTATTACTAGATGTTACAGTAATTGAAATATGCTTTTGAGTTTGTTCTATGTTGTTAGGCAGTGCATTTCTATGAAATCTAGGTATTGGTGAATTCTGTTATTTGGATTATCATTGCCTGGATATTGAAATTGCTTTCTGCAATATTTCTCTGTTGTGCTTTAATAGATAAGAGATAATATGATTTGATATAATGTTGGTCTGAGTATATATCTTTGATATAGTTTTTGGGAGATTTTCATGGTAGTGCAATTTTTTTAACCTATCCATCCACTGTTATTCATATTTCCCTAACCCTAATATTATCTTACCCTAAACCTCAAACCCTAAGTGAGCATAATTGTGTCAACAATATGATAAGTTGACAAGGAACTAGCCTACTCTAGAGGTTGGATCATAAACCCCTATTTTGGTCCATCCAATTTGAGTGTTGAGCTGTAGCTATCAGGTGCAAGCCTAGACAGAAAATAGGAAGATAGACAGTCGTAGTGTCAAGTGAAAACTTGGTGCAATTCAATGCCCAACAATGCCTATGATAGTATGGTGCACCAATGCAAATTTCAAATTGGTGAATTAGTTCTCAAATAGAACCAACAAATCACAATTCAACATCATCAACAACATGATAAGTTTACCCTGAACTAGCTAAGCCCATTCATAATCACATGCAAATTCGGTTCAGGCACCTATCGATTGGCCAATATTGAAGGTCTTGTTGAACCTAAATACATTAATATTCTTCACCTTCGTACATTACATGCATAGTTTAAAAAGTTTTCCACCATCACACATCATACATAGTGCTATGTACATACACATCATTCACTATATACATCACCATACACAAATAGTATTTCTTTTTGTTATATAGATGTACATTTGCTTTATTTTTATGTCATTTATATGTTGTTGGTATCTATTTATTTTTTCTAGATTTACATCATCCACTGCTACATAATTAGTAGAGATACATGATCATACATACGCACTATTATCATCTTAGGCTACCACCATGTAGGATCATCCCCCACTACCCCCAGTTTTGATCACACGAGCCAACCTGGCTAGACCACCTGTCACTATATGTACTAGACAATCCTCACCCTCATCCCATTAAAATCACCACACTCCACCTCGATGCCCTTCACCCTAGTATATAGGTTCATCCTACTCACCTCACTGAGGAGATAGTCAGGTCTCCCTATCCTATTTTGACAAAAAGGAAGAAACCTCCCATGTTCACACCCAGAGTTCTCCTCCACCTGCACCTGAGGATACAAGGAACCCCTACTCACCATACTCTTCCCCTCACCATTATTTAGGAGCTTATCATCACGTCAATAGAGGATACACACATCATCCTACACATCCTTCATGCCTACCTCCCCCACTTCCAAGTGGGATATCCCAATATGCCCAAGCCCTTCAACTACAAGCTTCCCAAGCCACTTCCATGAGTGTACATCCATCCCATATATGGATCAACCTGCAACCTTCTCCTATGCCACCCATCCTTCAAATGCCACCTTCACCACATTGTGGCTTACCATTTTATCCAACCATACAATATACAAAGTCATTCCACTCACCCTCATTGTCCTCTCATATAAATCGTGCTTCACACCCATATTTCACTCCTTATCCATTGGAGTCACGCTCTTCACCTTCTCAAATATCATCACCTTCACATCCTGATATCTAGGATGTCCTATATCTCAATGATCTCAAGCTACATTTGATTCATTGATGCTTCCTCACATCTACTTGCCAATACACCATATCTCATACATCTTCACCGCCCACTAGGTCCATTCCTCATCCTCGAGTTCAACCCACATCAGAGTATTGACCTACTCCTCCACCATTTGACCTCACTCTATCCACTTCTTATACACCTCCCACAAACCCCTATATCTATCGCATGATTATTATATCTCCACCATTATCTAAAATATTTCATCATCTCCTTCACCAAGGCCTCCTGGTGTTACCTAAAATCAGGCCTATTAACCCATCATGTCCTAAACTACATAATTACCATGAACATTAGTTATGTATATACCATCACCATATAGGCCATTACATTGATGCATGTCCTACATTTGAAACCCTGGTAGACAACATGTTTATTGGTGGTCACATCCCATCATTAGATAATTCCCATTCATACACCCAACTTTAGAGTCCTCCACATCCCATAATTCCTCACACTTTTACACCATGTGAATCTCTAATAGCTCCCTCCCGTTACATCCACCACATGTGAAACTACACAAACCACCAAAATCCTAGAAGCATTGTCACCTCACATCCTCACTCATGACTTGGGCCTCGTCACTTTTCACATCAGTAGTTCCTCTTCATCCTTCATATTTGTTCATATTTGTTCCTCTTTTTTCTTCTTATTATTTCCTTACGTATTTGTATGGTCACACTTCGAGTGGCTACATACATACATTGATCGAGTCTTCTTCTTCTTACCCCTATTCATTGGTAATCCCCTCATCTTGTTGGTTACCAATGCTTATTTCTTATTAATTCTATTTGTAAATCCCACCTTCAAATTCTTCTTTTTTTATTATATCATGCATTCCCAATAGTCACATTTTATTCACCTATACACACACACCTCACACGCTAGGGAAACCTTTATCACAAAATCCTACCCCCATTTCTACCACATCATATACTTTCCTTATACATAAGATTTTACATCTACAACCGCTACATTTTACGATATACCTCTTGTAGTTATTACACTCTCCCATTTGCATCATTTACATTATATCCATTTTTAATTTTCTTATGATTTTGTTTCATGTTTGTATATTCTTACCCTAGAAATGTGCCTTCGATAGGAATAACATATGAACTTGTTAGAATCACCACGTGTATGTCCATTCCACATTTTTAGGATTAGGTCATATATAGGTGTCTTATTTAGTTTTGACCACTCACTAGTTTAGTCAACCAAATATCACCTCTAGCTGATAGATTTTCTACACTTCTTATAGTTATTTTAGGTTGGTTCAACTCCTATCATGTATCACCCATACAAGTTACATGCTTAAATAAATTTTGAGTCTAGTGAAGATAATACCTTGCATAGATATCACCATCTAGTGAGCATTTTCCCCTACTCATCCTATCACTTGCATGGTCAACATATGACCTAGGGATAAACAAAGGGATAAGCATAAGCAAAAATCAGATAAACGGGTAGAAAATAAAATCCAACGCCCATACAAAACAAAAACAAAGGAAGAGAAAATAAAGAAAAAGAGCACTACAAAACAAATACAAGCAATAAATGAGGGGCAAAAAAATAAAAGGAAAGCCTCTAGATATCACAATTGTTATGCTTTATCACCTTTGGTCCTTAGGTTTAACATAACACCATGGGATAATTTCCATCACTAGAAATAAGCTCAAAGAGCCTTCCTACCAGTGGAATAGTCTTATAAGTGGTGACATATCTATTACATTAGTGACCTTATTTTGTACATATCACTACGCGCTTGTAGATGAGCTAGCTAGTTTGGCTATATTTGCAATGGGTTAATCCTACCTCCCTCAACATGGATAAATGAACCTCACTCATTTACACATACAGGTCCATTATAGAATTTGAACCAATCATATTAGTTATGAGTTATCACCAACACTTGCACAGTTTTTGGTTTGATATTTGATTACTATAATTATTTTTTTCAAAGCCATTACATATGCCTTATACCATCATACATACCTAATATTATGGAATGTATCACATTGACATAGGTACATGCCATGATGCAAGTGCTTCTTTTATGCATTTTGGTCTTCTCATACATGCATTTACTCATCTATGCTACATAGAGTTATAAAAAATTATAGTCCTACATCTATCCTACATACATCCTCTTACATTGCATCATTGCATTTATGTTACATACATTTAACATAATTCTAACATACATTATCGCATTCACATCAAATCACATTGCATTGTATTCAACCTACACAACTTCATATCATTCTACAATATACCTATACTATAGTATAACCATATGCGTACACCCTACCACATATACATTTATACATTGTACATTTACTCACACATTACACTATGCTAACACAATTCAAATATATTCAAATCATAATCAAAATGCATGTATATATATAAGCTACAACCAAAAAGTATATATATATATATATGTAATCCATCAAAAATGTCTGTAGGCTATAAACTGGGACCATGCCCACCATACATCATCCAAAACTACCTTCAAGCTACAACGATAATCAACATGACTACCACTAGGAGCCTCTCCACTCCCCTCGCATATATCCCTCCCCTACACTATCCCATGTGCCACTTTATCCCTACAAGACTTTACCCTCACTCTTGATCCCTGAGACCCTGTATGAGACAAAACCACCCCTAAACCAGCAACCACATCTGTACCCTGCACCACATATCACATCTTAGCCCTCATACCTCTTTGACCCATCGAAGCTACACTCTGATGACTCTTTTATGAGTGTGTCCGTATGTGTTATTATGACCTAGACTGTGACACCACCTAGTCATAATTATAGAGCAATATCCCATGCATAACCAAAGCAAACTCACAAGCCATCCACTTTGTTGCCTTCACATCCAGCAACCCTCTTGCACTCTCACTACCACTCTATAATTGCTCTATATCTACCCTTAGAGCAACCACATCAGTCGACAACTTCACTACCACCTAGGCTCCCTCAGCCTCTTCTCATTCCTGCTCCTACCTCACCATATTAGCCAATAGATCTATAATCTCTACATATTGAGCCTCCATCGTAGATCACTCCCTCTGCACCTTTTCCCTTAGCTACTCTATTTACTCTATCATATTAGCACACCTATCCTTAAAGGCCTTTTGATCTACATCACCAGAAGCCTCCAAGGCTATCAGCCTCTCCTATAAATTTATTACCTCTACCATACTACTCCTCTCACCCTTGTGGAGCTCTCCCTCTAGCTGATGTACTCCATATCATAGTAATAACACCTCCTCCTCTACATCCTACATCTCCTGATTCTTAATGGGAATCTCCTCCATCTCACCAAATAAACCCATCTCCATGATATCATCAAAACCATCCATAGCCATACCCCCACCTGCCTCCTCCATGGTAGCTCCCTCCTCTAAAATTGGTGCCCCACTACTCATACGAACCTCCACTCTCTCTATGAATGCACTCAAGGTACAACCCAATCATCACTTGGATCATTATAGAGGCACCTCTATCTCAATACCAGATATATCCTATTACATGGCTTGAGTACATCTACCTACCCATAACCCTATTGTAGGTACCCCACAACTAGGTGGTACCCATCGATCAATGACCCCAACACCTGGCTCCCAGCTCTACATCACCCACTAGGCATCATACTCTATTGTCATCCCCACATTATCCACATCTACAATCACCATCAATGGGTCCCTCTCACAAGTCCATGGTAAGACTACATGCGACTACTCCCTGTCATGCCATCACTGATAATATACAATAGGCACCTCTGGAATATCCTATCATAGTCTAAACTATCTCATAACCCAACTGAACTAAAATAACTTAGCTTGCTAAGTGTATTGTCCCACCAACCACCTCCCATAACAAATGGCACCCAACTGCTCATCGTCATGCTCCCATACCATCCCACCCTTCCAAAGGCCTCCATATAATCACATCAGGTACTAAATTTCCAAACTCCACCCTAAAAAATAGAGGATCACCCTCATGTGTCCTCTTAATACCCTTATCCTCATCTGTCCTTCATATCAAAGCATAGGGTAAATGTATCTACTCATTTGCATGAGCATTGTAAGGCAACAATGACAACTGCTCAATGTCTATGTGCTTCCATGCCCATACCTATAGTAAAGGAGTCCAGTTCAATCTTTTCCTCGTAACATGCACTACATCATACAACTTCCTATACACCTAGGCCAAGAGTGTAGGTACCCATGCAAATATAATATTCTGCTCCACGATGTCACTCACCACATCTAGCATGTTCTGGGTAAATAATACCCTAAATGCATTTGGTAGAGCATATGTAGAAATTGTTGTGGTTGATCCACAACACACCCCAAAATTGGGGACCCACCTTTTTGTAGGCTTGCAGAGAAGAATCTCGGTGACCCAGATGCTAAAATTGAAGAAAAGAGGAAAAAATGCCTAAGTGTTGAAAGTGTCGCGAAATCGTGACTTGTCGCGCCATCGCTGTCGAAAATAGGAAAGTGTCGCGAAATCATGACATGTAGCTCCATCATTGCCGAAAAGGAGAAATAAAAGAAAAATTAAAAGTTGTCGCGTGGAAAAGAGTGAAAAGGTGTAGCGAAATCACATGTCGCTGAGAATAAAAGAAAAGGTGTCGCGAAATCGCGACATGCCGCTGGAAAGGATGATGAAAAGTGTTGTCATTTCGTGACGTGTTTTGGCAAACTGTACGGACGAAGAAAATGGTCACGATTTCACGACGTGTTTTGGCAAAGTGGCCCGAAGGAGAAAATGGTCACGATTTCGCGACGTGTTTTGGCAAAGCGTACGGATGGAGAAAATGGT